>OY288268.1:78843705-80302455 GCA_958450335.1 Hibiscus tridactylites | reverse complement strand
ATATGCAAATTGCATAAAACGAGCATTCCGTTCATTAGTACCTACAACAAACATTAACGAATCCATGTCGATCATGACACTTCGCGCCTTCAAATTCGTGCAGGAATAGCTACAGACTGATTTGAGCAGTGCTCCAAAACTAGGGAAAAGTGTGCAAATTTAAAGTATTTCCATGGTAAGTAAAAACGAGTTTAGCTATAAAATTTTACACAGTAGTCGTACAAACCACACATTGTTTCCTTTCCTTGAAGATAGGATACTTATTATATAGCATACTTACAAAGCGCAGGTTTTGCAGAATAGTAATAGGTGCAACCCGAAAAGGTACATGGATCACGTGCATAGCCATAGGTGCAACCCGGAAAGCTACATAGATCACTTACATCCCTAAAGATTATGATAATAGGTGCAACCCGGAAAAGCTACATAGATCAGTTACAACCCTAGTGAGAATCAACGGATATTTTTCTTCCGAGCTAGTTCCCGGGCCATCTCTCTTAACTCCTCGGGTGATTGAGGTCTTGGTCCCTCTGGAGGATACACTACATAGGATCGCTTCACATCAAAGGGAAAACAGAAATGAATTAGACTCTAAGAAGAAATAATCAATGACAATATGTAAAAGCATCGACATGATTCTAGTTAGAAGTAAAATTCCAGAAGAAAAATATCGGAGCAAATCACCATTCCGTACATTGAAATTGCAGGCAATTTTAACCTACAGTAATCTTCATTCACGGTCACAATATCTCTATAAGCCCTCAACAAGCGATACATTCAATCATCAAATAGCAAAAAGACGGAAAGAAGAAGCTACGGAAAGGAATCTACTATGGATAAGAATCCTTCCAGATTTCGGTTGAGATGAAAATTTTGAACGAGTACAGCAGTAGGAAAATTTGGTGTCAATAATAGAGCACTAAATTAACTTACATACCATGGCCCTAAAACTGTGATTTTCAACGCATCATTTCTAAGGTTTCCCATGTATTTAGACGATTCGAGAAGGACCATGCTCATCACCAAAATATGCATCAAACATAGGTGTTGAACATGGGAGGTCAAAGAAAAATAATGATCGAAACAACCTAAATGAATTTTCATCGTCGACTCGAATAAAATTGAGCCCCAAAGGCCAAAACTATAGATTTAATTCAACACAATCTCACATGGAAGAGTTGCTGCATCCATGGAATTACAGAACACATGCCCTTCAAAACTATGACTTTTGATTCAAATTCCACTTCAAACTAGCCTATGGCAGAACCCAGATTATTAACATACAAATCGAGGATCATCGATCTCTCTAGCAAAAGGAGGCCAAAAACCAAACTACTCATCCAAAAAAGTTGCATAGTTTAACAGCACATCATGTTCAAGAGCAATGAATAAACACCCAAATATCAGGAAATTCAAACAAATAACAAACTTTGATCTGATTTGAAGCTTATCCCAGATTAAGATATCTCAAATCTCAAATAAAATTCAACAAAACCAATTCATCCAATAAAAATAATAAAAAATGCAGTGATTTTTAGTATTACAAAAAATAAAGAGATGGGAATAAAAGAGAGCTTACATTTCCCATAAATTTCTGGATATTCTTAGTGTTGTTAGCGAAAGTGTACATGAGAACGATGGGGATCGTAACATAGAGACCGAATTTGGCGATTTCCAGAACACCCTTTGAAGTGCCTATAGAAGACATCTTTCTCCTCTTTTTTCCTGGGAAAATTGATGGGAATTTGCAGGAAAATTTGTAGTTAAAACCCTTCCAAGCGGCTGGAAATATACTTGGATTCGCCATATCCTTATCCAGTAAGAACTAAGGGATATGCCAATGGGCTCATCAAAAGATAGCCCAGAAATATGAATGTGGCCCGAAATTACATGTTTTCGCCATGAACTTGGTCATTGAAAATGGAGTTCGAAACACTCTTGACATATTTGTCTGAATTATTGGATGAGTTTAAGGTTTAAAATATGACACAATGTTAGAAAAAATAAAATCTAAAAGGTTGTCGCACAATCGAAATGTTATAAAATGTATAATATTTTAGGTTAGTGGTAAATTTCGAAACTTGTCATGAAAACAAAAACAAAGTTTTAAAACTTATCGAAAAACCACCAACCTATAATGTTACATTTTTTGTAACATTTCAGTTGTGATAATATTTTAAATTTCGTGCTTTATAATATTTCGGTTGTTCTGTATTTTAGCCTTAAAATAATGCGCCAACCCTAGACTTATGGGAATTATTGGTGTGATAAAAAAATATTTATATTGGAGATAAAGTCTGTGTTGATAAGTCAAGACGAATTCAAGATAAATCTATATATAGTATGGTCCAATTTGAATTTAACAGGTAGTATCAGTGAAAAAGAAGATATGTTTATTCTAAAATTCAGGTTCAAACAACTTTGTTTGTAAAGTACCTTATCAAAGAATTAAGAAAATATTAATAGATACTATCATATAATCACCTTAAGACAATTAAAAAATATAATATAATTATAACATGAATTTTATATTTTGTCCAAATCTACTAATATTTATAAATTGTTAATCTAAACTTACTTTATAGGCCCTATTTGGTAAATAGCGGTTTGGGCAAAAATTAAAGGTTTGAGGTATAATTAGATGTTTGACTAGTCAAATCCGCTAATATTGATGTTTGGTAAATAGCGGATTGAAATAGAGGATTAGGGTGAAAAAGCTAATTTTGAAAAAGCTCCTAATATGAGCCTTTTAAGATTAGAGGTTTGATATTAGAGTTGTAATGATTCTTTTACCCTTAACAATTACCAAAAATCTCCAAATAACAAATTAAATAAAAATAATTTTAATATAAATAATAACATATTAAACATTGGACTTATTTGTTGTTACTATTAATTTATATGGTGACATTTGTAAGTTAATTCTAATTTTTTATTATCACATATTTATATGCGCATATAAAAAATTTAATAATTATATAAATAATAAATTAATATATAAATCTTTCAAATATGTTTAGGAAATTTATATTAAAAAATAATTTTTACAAATCTAATTAATATTTATTAGATACAAAATATTAATAACTGATAAATTATTCAAACAAGTATTAAATATAATCATGTCCTTATATGTCATTTTGCTTGTTTAAATAATCAAACAGCTATCAGCTATCAGTTAACTTTAACAAACACTTTTATACAATCAGCTAATACAATATGTTAGTCAAATCGACTAATACAATCAGCTATCAGCTATCAACTAATGTAATCCGCTATCAGTTATCAGCTATTCGCTAATTGTCAAACAAGGCCATAATTTATTTGTTTATCTTTTAAACTTTGACATGATTTTCTAAAAGTTTACATTATATATTATCATAGATTTATTTTTATTTGATATAAATTATATAGTATATATAAAAATGTTTAAGTGTTTAAACCTTTGAACTTTTTAAAAAATTCAATCATTCGTACAAATATTTATGTCCAAATTAGGGTGGCAATAGGGTGGGTCAGAGATGGTTTTGTATTTTTTATTTCGTCTCTGACACTTACAGGTACGATTTTCGGGAATCTCCATCAAACGTTTCGGTTATTTTAAGTCTCCATACTCATCCCTTAAAGATTCCTGCGAGTTTCGGTTAATCTCCATCCCCCAAAAAATAAACAAAATTTAATACATTAAAATAAATACCCGACATTAAATCTCTAAAATTATAAACATAACAATAAACAAACAAATTCAAAACTATAAAACATGACTAAAATATTAATTATTGAAGCATGACAATATGCATTACCTTTAAAAGAAAATATGTAACTAATAATCTATAGTTCCAAACCATGATCCATTTATTCTAAAAGGAACTAAATTCGATAATTTTTCCAACCATATAAATTATCTCTTCTAATTTTACTCGTACGATTTATGATGAATTTCTAAAGTCACTATCATTGTTGTTTTTGGAAACAGTTTGCTACCTTTTTCTGACCTTTGCTAACTCAAAAGTTAATAACATCTAATATATAACTCGAAATAGAGAAACATTTGTTTCAAACGAATCTAGACTTCAATATGGTTATAGAATATAAGGCTTACCTCCTAAATTATCTTGTAGAATTTTTGGTGAATTTTCAAAGTCACTGCTAAAACTATTTTCTAAGAAATCTGCTCCTAAATTTTTATGACTTTTCAACATTCAAGTATTCATGTTTTTTTTAAATTATATATTGAAATCAATCATCATGTATTTTAAACAAAATTAGACTAAATCAAGTTTACAATGATGTATAAACTACTTCCTAATTATTTTTATAAAATATGCAGAGAATTTTTAAATTTACTCCAGCCGGCAATACTCAAGTTATGAAACATTAGATTTTTGTTAAAAATGGATAAATTACTCTTATGACCATCCAACTTTATAAAATATTGTAAAATATCAATATACATACGGATATTTTTCGAGAATCCCCACAGTGATTTATATAGGTACGGTTTGGTTACCCCACGGTTCGAATATAACAATCTTTGTCCACATCCCCATTTGAACTTCAGTGATAAAACTTCTTCTGTCCCCGTGGGTGAAGATTTTGGTTATTCCTTATACTCGTCGGTTCAGATCCCCACTGTTTTCAGTTATTTCCCACTCAATTGTCACCTATAATAGAAATCCTTTAAAATTTGGATGGAACTTCAAATTTGATCGAATAATTCAAATCTTGAACATATTTATTGTAAATGTACAATATTAATAGTATAACAAATACAAATAGTTAAACCTCGCAATATAAAAAATGCATCCTGTGCACTAAATATACTTTTTTTAAAAATGAAACTATATAAATGCTTGATAATTAACAATTGTCCAATAAGTCAAGTTGAGCTAAAAACAATGGCAAGTTCAAGAGCTCGGTATTTAGTTCGAGCTCAACAACTAAATATCAAGGCTTAAACGTTAGATAGGTGCCCAAACTATACCCATTTTTTCAGTTAGGTGCCTAACGTTTGTTTCGGGCCACTTAGATGTCTAACGTTTCATTCCGTAACCCATTTAAGGTTTTAGCCGTGACGGACGTTAAAATTTTCCGTTAAGTGACACGTGGCACATTTTTAGTGCTTCTAATATTAAAAATAATAAAATTAATTAATTAAAAATAAAATTAAACCTTAACCCATCTTCTTCCCCATCACCATCCCCACCTCTTCCCCCTTCAGTTTCTGATATCTCCCTAGCATCATGAGCGTCGCCATTGGATTTGTTCCCGGTGATTCTCGGAAAGTCGACCCGTCCACAACTCTCAACCTTTCCACTCCATAAACCTTATAATCACTGTCCACAACCGATCCCACCGTGCAACCTCCATGGTAGTGGTAGTAGGTCTTCACATTCTCTTTGCAGATGTATCATCTCTGCACAAGCGTCCAAGTCCTTTTCATCATCTAGATAGTTGAATTTCAGTGAAGGGTTCTGCCTCGGGTCACTACTGTTTAACTTAAGTTCACCTTCCGATACCGGAAACGCAACCTTGGCAGCAATCGGCATTCTCGTCGCATTGAAGCTAGTTGCTATAACTCCTCCTTCAATAATGAACTTGAAGTCCTTTGCAATCCCTGAAACTTGTGGGGGATCTGGTAGTTGGTTTTGTGGATTTTTGTCCACCAAAACAGCAATACTAGGATTGTCTTTCATTTTTTTGCCTACTCCTTTCAAGTTCATCACATGTCGAATGTTCAAGTTCTCGATGTGTTTTCGGTGTCCGATGCCACTTAATAACAGAATTTGGGGACTACCTAATGCCCCGGCTGACAAAATCACATCGCCACCGTTTGACGAACAATTCTTGGGTTGGTTGAGATAGGCTTCGTATGTTTGATCCGTGCTGCCATCACTCTTTATGAACCTTATGCCCTTCACTGTTGTCCGAGATGCATTGCCTGCAGATGTTTTAAAACTGTGAGATCATCAAATATACTTCCACCAATCTTTGTTCCCTCAATATGTTCTAAACTGTAGCCATTGTAAGGTAGAAATCCAGCTTCAAGAAGGCCAAATTCCACAACAGTCTGCCATGGTGTCAATTCAGGTATAGAGACTATTTTGGATTCCACCCATGTATAAGCCTCCTTAACCAATTCCTTATCCCAGCCAGCCTTGTCAATGAAATCCTCGCTGGCTCGACTGTAAAACCCTCCGTTTATAGCCGAAGATCCGCCGAGCACTCGTCCTCTGCAGTTCCTAACACCATCCGTGGATGTGAAGTCTTGTGCTACTGATGAAAACTCATCTGTTTGAAGCAAGAGGTGGGGGATGGTGATGGGGAAGAAGATGGGTTAAGGTTAATTTTATTTTTAATTAATTTATTTTATTATTTTTAATATTAGAAGCACTAAAAATGTGCCACGTGTCACTTAACGGAAAATTTTAACGTCCGTCACGGCTAAAACCTTAAATGGGTTACGGAATGAAACGTTAGACACCTAAGTGGCCCGAAACAAACGTTAGGCACCTAACTGGAAAAATGGGTATAGTTTGGGCACCTATCTGACGTTTTAATATAAGATTGAGTTCGGTTCGAAATATAATCGAGTGACTCAAGTTCAAATTCGATTATCAATTTTTACTCAAACTCAAATATTCAGTTTGATTAAGCTTGAACTCAAATTGTTTTTTTTTCCACGTAAATAAGGGTATTTATGTAATTATCATAATATAAAATATTTAAATATCCATTGTTGAAAAGTTTGATTAGGCTTACGAGTTGTTTGAGCAGAGTATTATGGTGGCTCGCTCGATAGTTTGATCTACTCGACCTCAAGCTTAGCTCAATTATTACACAATTAAATTTGAATTTTTATCAAGTCAAACTCAAACAAATTAAAAATACTAATGTCTCATTCACACACTCCTATTCATAATTACCCGCCGAAGTTATTTGGGCATTTTTAGGGTTATGGATTCTCTTTCTCGAGCCAAAAGTATCGGTTTGGGCTCTTTTAGGGTTATAGATTACCTTGTTCCCTTAAGTTACTCGGTTTTAACCCACAAGTTAGCTTCAAAATTACTTGTATTAATTTCCTTTTATCAATTTCACTAGTCATGATTTTTTTCTTTTAAGAGGTGTCATAAATAAATTATAAACTGTAAAAAGGATTAAAATAAAAATTTGTTATTGTTTTAAATTATAATTTTATATTTTTAAAATGAAACAAATTGAATTTTGACCATTTAAGAAAAAGGTAAAGAAATTATAATTTTATCATTATCTGAATCTAAAATATTTTAGAGTGTATTTGGTTCACAGAATGTAAGATTACCTCTGGGAATATAATTCCCGGAATGTAACATTACTTGACACGTTATTGGGAATATTGCATTACATTGTTTGATTTATTTAGAAATGTGAGATTACTAAGGGTGCTTATTGAGTTGAGCAGCTCGCAAACAACTCGAGCTTGACTCGGTTAACGCTCGACTCGAGTTGACTCGACTCGATATCTTAGCGAGCCGAGTTGAGCAAGGTCCAACTCGACTCGATAAGTTCGTGAGCAGCTCGTTATTTTTTATATAAATTTTTTTATAATTTTTTGGTGGCCACCTTAAAAAATTATGTTTCAAAAAGTTTGAATATAGAAACTCAAGAAAATTTCAGTGAAATTGCTAGGTAATTTGCCCATAAAATTTTGGTCTTAAATTTCTAAAACGTTTTGTATTTTTCGTGAATTAAAAATGTTAATTTGTATTAATAAAATTTAAATTATAATAACAAGTATTTCCTTTTTCTATTAAAATCTTTTTTAATTTTTTATTATTACTTTATGTATAAAAGTAGAAAAGGAGAAAAAAAGTCTTCAATTTCTACCTCCCACGTAAAAAATGCGATTCAAAGTTAAAATCCTGAAATTCCTAAAGCATTATTTCATTTGTTGTTCATCGAATATTATTGAAAAATTAAAGAGAGTCTCACACTTAAATATCGACTTCATCTCTAACTCGGTCATGGTAGGTTCGTTTATTTATCTCTTCATACCTCATGTTTTTATTTTAAATTTCAATGTTTACATTAAGCTCTAATAGTATCATTGTATCACTATATTTTACCTATATTAAAAAAACAAGGTAAAAATTTTAGCGAGCTTAACGAGCAACGAGTTGAGTCGAGCAACGAGATTTATTAACGAGTACGAGTCGAGCAAAATTTTATCGAGTTTAACGAGCAACGTGATTTTGTAGCGAGCACGAGTCGAGCACTACTCAACTTGCGATCGACTCGCTCGATAAGCACCCCTAGATTACAATTTTCAGTTGGGGAATATAAAACTATCTAGAAACAAATTTTATCAAATTATTCTTGTAATATATTTACTTTTAACAATTTAAACTTTCTATATTAAATTAAAAATATTTACATAAAAATTCATATAACTCTTTTTTTTACACTAAGTTTTTTAAAAAAATTATAATATATTATTAATGTAATTAATATATTAAATAATATTTAAAAATTATATAGATATCTTATATTTATTTTTATCATAGTATATAATTGACTTTAAATTGATGTTTAGTGATTAAAATAAATTATTTAAGTTATTCAAAAAATATTTTAGAGTTGACAACTTCATTGTCATAAGCTTCAAAGCCAAACTCTCGTATAAAAAATTAAAAATTTAAATTTATTTTTTTAATTAAATATTTTCAATCAAAATACATTAAATATTAAAATATTATTTAAATTAATTTTACATTATGATATCGATATTTAGACAATATATTTAAAAAAATAATATGAATAGAATATATTAAAATATTATTAAAATTTGTGTAACATCATTTAAATATTAAACTAATATGAAATAAATTTTTAACAAATGAAATAAAATATTTAATAAAATTACACTAAAGTAATTAGCTATTTAGTTATATCATATATGCAACAAGTGGACCAACATAAAAGTGGACCAACATAAAGAAAACTCATTATTTTAAAAGTATTTAAATTTAAAGTAGTAGAATTTGACAAATACTTAAAAAATAGATGAGAATAACATTCCCACTATTTTGCTAGAAAATGCTACAGTTAAAGTTATTTTGTCTTGCCTAGTAAAAAAATGACAAATCAAATATGAAAATAAAATTTCAAAAAATATTATTACTCAATTAATAATTTTTTTTCCGTGAATCAAACGTCTACTTCAATTTTATACAGAGTAAGCCCAAATTTAACCACTTTACGAGAACGCCTGAAAGTTTGTTTGATTCATAACACATGTGAAAAACAACATATTTTTAAAATCGTTTTTTTTTCTCGAGACAAAATAAAATTATAAGATTTTCAAAAGAAAACATTTCGTATCTAAGCAATCACCAATTCGTAGTAAGGGACCATAGGTGTTAAATCATGTCACCACTACAGGCCTGACATATGGCAAAATTTCGATGCATGGAATCTGACAACACATCATCTATATAGTAAACAAATCTTTATTATTTGATCGAATCAGTTAATTTATAAATCAAATATTAATAATTATATAATATATATAGTAAAGTTAAAAGTATCATTACAGAGACTAGATTTTGTTACATTAAAGGTAGATGTTTATCATCCCTTGGGACCCGGGTTCGAGCACCAGTAATGTCATGTTGTGTGTGCCGTCTTTGAAAAGACTTTGAAAGTTGAACAGATGCTACCCTTGCATCGCACCAGCATATTCAAAAAAAAAATATTTTACGTAAAATAATAGTTTTAAAAATTTATCCAACAATGATCACAAGAGATAAAGAATTTTTTAATTTCATCTCAGCCTTGTATCAAAATTCTTATCTTCTCTCGTACATGGTGGTTTCTTAATCTGACTTATAAAAAAGAACTTTATCAGTAGTATATCATATCATAATCTTCGTTATAATATATCAATGACGAGGAGAAAAGGGTTTAAAGATTAGTTTTTTTAAAAAAATTAATCTAGTCTTTTTCAAAATATTAAAAATTTATATTAAATATTATATTTTTTAATATTTTTAATTAAGTCATTAAAATTTTTAATTCGGCCCTACATATTCTTACTTTAATGACAATTTAAGTCCTATATTAATTTAAATGTTAGGTTTTGCCATTAAATTTTAGTTTAATTATTTAATAAATGCCTACGATTTAAAGTTTGATAATTTAACCTTTCTTAATATTCGATTATGATATGTCCGTGTAATATATACATCCATGTAATAGATAGATAGATAGCAGTGTGTAGAAGAAGTGAATGCAATTAATGTATGAAAGTAGTATTTATTGTTGGACAATGGATTTGAACCACATGCTTAAGCAGCAAGATACGAAGGAGGGGACAATGGGTGAGAAATAGGATCATGATTATTGATTGCATGTTTAAAGGGAGTCGGTCCACATGTTCGCAAAACCCACTCAATTGGTCGAGTGGCCGTCAACTTATATGTCCTTTCGTACAAGCAAAGGGGATATGAAAGATACTGCTTAGAGGTGACCTTATTGAAAAAAAAAACAATCTTAAATTCTAAATATTACCCTACGTCCTTAAACTATAATCTTCATTCTAAATTAATATTTAAGTTTTTGAATATTTTAATTCTTTAAACTATGATTCTCATTCTAAATTGACACTCAAACTTTTGAACATTTTAGTTTCATCATCAAACCTGAATTCTCATTCTAAATTGATCCTCAAACTTTTGGATGTTCTAATATCATCCCAAATTATCATTATATCCCAATCATATCTCATGTATTATGTAATAGTATGGTGTGACATAAATAATTATTTGAGGATTGTAAACACTAATTTTGTTCGGGGTGTCAACCTATTTTTATTTTTTTTAAAATAATGGGCTTCGATTTTAATTAATTACATATCATATGATGAAAAAAAACTAATATATACGGATAAATATTCTATAAACAGGCGGTGAAAACTGAACGTTTCCACAAACGCCTTAGTTTTAAGGTTTAGGGTATAGGGTTTAGGAGTTTAGGTGTAGGGGGTTAGAATTTAGGGATAGTTGTTTCAATTTAAGGTTTAGTGTTATAATTTAGGATTTATAGATTGAAATCTAAATCCTCACCATATTACCCTAAAAACTAAACACTAACCTATAAACCATAAACCTTAAATTGAAATGACTATCCCTAAATTCTAAACCCCTACACCTAAACCCCTACACTTTAAACCCTAAACTAACTCCCTATACCCTAAAACTAAGCCGTTCGTTCACATGCAAAGAAGAAAACTGAGATGTTAGAGACGCTCAACAACTAACCGAAAATCAGAGGCAAACAAACAAAAGAAATGCAGCGAATTTCACAGACGAATATAAACAAAAGAATAGGCAACCTATAGGGATTTTTCATTTTCGATTTTATGTAATTCGAAAATTGTAATTTTTGGTGTTATAAAAGCCCGAAACTACAATGTGATCGGGAGTTTTTTTGGAGGGGAAAATTCTAGAGAGTAAAAGAAGCAAGCAAAACCTCAAGTTTACAGAGGTATATCTTCTCCCTTTTTGCATTTTGAAGCATATAAAAAAGAAAAAAACAAAGTTAGGGTTCCAATTTTTACCTTCGGCGCCGGTTCACCTTTTCCGCGTTCGTTCGCTTTCCTACACCGGCGGCAAGCCCTCTTGTAACACCCAGGTTTAGGAGTCGGGTGAAAAATAATATTTTTATATTATTTCGGGTTCGATTTTATAATTAAAATAATCTTTTGGGCCTCAGGTTTCAAAAACAAACTTTTTATGTGGACTAAATTGAAATGAAATTCAACTTGGGTGGATTTTAAAGAATAAGGGGAAATAGCCATTCGTTAATGGCAAAGTTGTAAATAGTTCAACTTTCAATTTTAAACCCCCATTTTATCAAATAGTCACTATTCATTCTCTTCTCCAAACCAAAACTAACGTGAAAAAGAGAGAGCTCATCCCCTCCACTATTCCATCACATTGCTTCTCCATTTCAACTCGTTTTTGAAAGATAATAACATTTTTGACTTGTCCTCAACTTCCTCTCTTCAAAAGTACAAATGGTTTTCATTTTCCTCAATGTTTTGCAAATTGAGTTTTTGGAGATTTTGATTAAAAATGACAATTTTATTATGTTTAACTTAATATTTCGATTTAATGTTGTTAGTTATGAAGTCTATGAGTCAAATGATGCAACATACATGAATTTTACATGGTTTTGAACACATTTCCGAAATTGGGTTTAAAGGGGTTTTTTTTAAAGAGTTTTGGGTGAGTTTTGGGGGTTGTTTTAGGTTGGAATTGGTAGGCTAATGTTAGTACTATGGTTAGGGATTGCTTTGGGATCTTTTGTGGGTATAAAAAGTGTTGAAAACATGGGTTTTGATTGAGGTTTAAGGGCTGCACGAGTTTGGTAAATTTGGGGTTTGTTCATGGCTTGAAATGTTGTGTTTGATGTTTGAGTTGTATTCTGAGTTAGTTACTTTGATGCTTGGGCTGATTTGAAGTTGTTTGGATTGTGTTGAGGTTGTTTAGAAGTAAGAGCTTGTGCTGGTGAAGCATCGGGAGTGAATCCAGAAGCTTGAAGTTGGTTGCTTGCTTGGTAAATTGGGCTTAGAAGTGAAGGTGAGTGGTTAATGTTTTCTAAATGTTTTCTAAGTGGTTGGTTCGAGCATGTGGACTAGGTCGGGCTTGGTAGACCCACCTAGAGTTAGGATTAGGGTGGTAGCCTAATCCTAAGCTTAAACTAGAGACATTGGTTGAACTCTTACTTGATGTTTATGCCTCGTGATGTTTATGATATGATGATTTATGTATAATGTGTTATACATGTGTGATGAGGCATGGTTGTGATGCATTGTGATATGCATGTGGATTGTTCATGATTGTGATCATGGTGAGTACGTACTAAGCACGGAATTGGTTATAATTGATAATGTGGACTGGGTTAAATGTTGGCACTAGTATGCTTGAGTCCAAATGATCGGTCATTAGGATGTTAGTGTGCACACATGAGTCAAATTCGCGCGTGGCCTTGGTGGCGTTGAGTCACCAAGGAGGAGTACGGGTTCGCCCGGAAATTGTTATATATAGTAGTCGATGATGAGTGGAATCCCATCGACGGGGCGTGAGGATGAGTGGAATCCCCTCCGCGAGACTGATGATGAGTGTAATCCCACCATGAGGTAAAGTGGTTGTTGGATGTGAGTTCCAACGTGGTTATCCGTGTATTCGAGTCATAGCTAGGTGCCAATATATATTGATATGCGTATCAATGTGATGTGGAAATGTGTTTCCTTTTTGGATGATTATATGTGCTTACATATGTTGTGGAAATGAGCTTGTTGCGCATGACATATTAGTGGATATTTGTTCATGCATCATTGACATTTTAGCTCTTGAGGATCGAAAGTATGGTCATGCATTTACCTTGGTTGAGATCGTGCTTGGACCCTGCATTGTCGAGGTTTGTTTTTAAAGAGCTTACCCTCACTAAGCTTTATTGCTTACGCTCTCTTTGTTCGACAATGCAGATTAGTAGCTCGCGGGTTGCTAAGTGCAAGAAGAGGCCTCCAAGTGTGTGTGCTTTGTGGTGCTAGCTATCGAGTATGGTTTTTAGTTTTGATGTAATGGTCAAGCAATGGGACATGTATTCGTGCTATGATGCTTTTGAAGTATGATGTTGTTGTTTAGGAGCATGTTAGACTCCTTCTATATGTTTGTTAATTTGGCATTTGGATGTATGCCTTGCTTGTAACCTATGTTGGTTTTTGTCTACCTTAAGTGCCTAAGTGTATGACTTCGCGTAAGCATGAACCTTGAATGTTTAAAGTCCTTGAGAGGCATGATCTTTAGATGTATGTTCCTCTTTGAATCCTCGTGTATTTTGAGCTTGTTGCTATAGGATGCATGCCTCTAGAATGTATTTGTATGATTTTTATGCATCGTGGGGTCGTTTCGGACGTTTGGAATCGCTAGGAGATGTCTAAAACTGATTTTGGAAGTTTGCAGGCAGCAGGTGTTTCGAAACGGGTTTGGTTCCAGGGCCCCCGTATCGGAACTCGTTTCGATACGTTTTGGCTACTGTGAGCCCCTGTTTCGAAACAAGTTTCGAAACACTTTTGCCACTGGAATAGTCGTTCTGAAACGGGTATCGAAACGACAAGGCTAAAACGAGACCCTGTTCCGAAATGGGGTGGATGCGTTTCGAAACGAGCATCTGGCATTTTGAATTGAAGCTGGTGTTTCGAAACGAGCTTTGACTGTTTCGAAACACATGCCTTTTTTTGGGCTATTTGACACCTCTAAAGGGTTCCAAAGGTTGGGCTTAGGCCCGGTTTATTGTTGGGCTTCTGCTTAGGTTTAATCAATGTATTTAGATAAGATAAAAATGAAAAATTTTCTCTAGGGTTGGTAACTGAAATGGAGCCTTAACGGGTTTCATCTTGGTTATCCCCGTGTAGCCCACTCAGATCGGTCAAGCGTCCTGACCGGGACGAGGGGGTTACACTTGTTGGTATCAGAGCCTAAGGTTTCCGAAACCTTGGGCAGGTAAGTGAGGTAAGTTTAAGTTTTGAATTGATATGCACTGTGTTTGCTTGCATTGTAAGCATGATTGCTTGTGTGACAAGTATGTTGGTTGTTTTGTTTAAAAGCATGTTGTTTAAGAGTCTCATTGCTACTATTACATCGGAAAAGAATTTTTAAAGTGAGGGAACGTACTTTAGCACTTGGAAGCTTTGCCTTGCTAACCCAACTTTGTATGTTTGTTGTGGTTGTAGTTATTGTTTGTGAGCGATGTCTAGACCGAGAGGTAGGTCGAGGGTGGTTCGTCAGGAACCACGTGTAGCGGCTCCTGTTGAGTTGGTGGTTGGAGTGGAGGCTCATATAAAAGGGCCTGCTGCTGCTGGAGTTGGAGCTCCTCCACCACCACCACCTCCTCCGCCTGGAGTTGGAGGCGAGGATGGAGCTGAAGGAGAGGGACCTCAGGGTGGCCAAGGTCCGGCCGGAATTGATATGACTCCGCTAGTGCAAGCTATAGCGGGAGCATTTCAGGCCGCAGTTGCGGGAGCTCAGGCTACAGCTCAGCCTAGGTGTGACGATGCTAGTCTACCATTGGAGAGGCTCCGCAGCTTGGGGGCCGAAGAGTTCAGAGGATCGACTCCGGAGAGGTCTGAGTTGTGGTTGGAGAAGACCGTTCGTATCTTAGCTCATATGGGTTGTGTGGGTGCACGTAGATTGGGCTATGTGATCTCCTTGCTTCAGGGTGATGCCTACACCTGGTGGGTCACCATTACTACTGGAGTACCAGAGGCAGAGGTTGATTGAGATTTCTTTGAGTCTACTTTCAGAAAGAGGTACTTGGGTCCGAGGTATCTAGACAAGAAGAAGCGAGAGTTTATGGCCCTTGTTCAGGGAGATGCTTTCGTGACTGACTATGAGATCCGTTTTGTTTGTCTGAGTCAATATGCTCTAGAGTTGGTGCCTTCTGAGAGGGAGTGTTGTAACCGCTTCAGATATGGGCTTTATGAGGAAGTTAAGAGGTACACCTTAGCTTCTGATTATTCTGATTTTGATGTCTTGGTTGCTAGAGCCAAGGACATTGAGCACAGCTTGGGGCTGGCCAAGCGTTCTGGAGGTTCTAGTTCTGGTAAGAGGCATAACAACTTCGATAGTAGAGATGCCAAGAGGCATAGAGGTGGCGGACAACAGTTTGACCATAGGCGTGGCGGTGGCCACCATGGTAGGGGCCATCAGGGCCATAGAGGAGGAGGGCGTTTGCCTGAGTGTCCACGTTGTGGGAGACAACACAATAGATAGTGTTGGGGTAACTTCCATGCTTGTTGGAACTGTGGTTCGAGGGACCACTTTAGGAGGGATTGTTCGCACCAGGCGGTACATGCACCGAACATAGCTCAGGCTCCTGCGAGAGCGAATGATTTTCAGAGAGGTCGTGGGCGCAGTCGTGGCTACTTCCAGCCTAGGGCTGATGCACCTAGGGTAGATGCTCAGAGGAACCTTGCTCATGTGGTGGCAGTTAGGGGTGATAATGAGCCTGACCGGCTCGCGAGCTACTCAGGCTCGGCTCGGTCAAAGCTCGGTCAAAGTTCGGCTCGAGTGAGCTCGACTCGGGCTCGGGCTCGGCTCGAAACCTTAACAAGCCGAGCCGAGCCTACCCAAGCTCGGCTCGAAAAGCTCGTGAACAGGCTCGGAATCTACATATGCACTAAAATAAATTATGTGTTTGTATTTTCTTTCATTAGTTGATTGTTGTTTGATTTTGTATTTTCTTTAATTATGTGTTTGTATTATAAGAATATTTATTGATTATTTGGATTAATCTAATTTTTGGCACTTTTCCCCCTTTCCGATCATTGAATTTCGTTTTAGTGTTGGTTATGAAATGGATTTTTAACGAATATTTTATATAAAAAAAACTATAGCAAAATTTTTTTATTTCGAGCCGAGCCGAGCCTGACAAGCCCGAGCCGAGCCTGACGAGCTTCGAGCCGGAGCCGAGCCCAATAGAATTGTTTTCGAGCCGAGCTCGAGCCTAAAATTCCGAGCTCGGCGAGCCTCGAGCCCGAGCCGAGCCCAATTACACTGTTTCCGAGCCGAGCCTGGCCAGGCTCGGGCTCAGCTCGGCTCGTTATCACCCCTAGTGGCAGTGCAGCCAGAGGCAGGAGGACCAGCGAGAGTTTATGCTCAAAGAGAGGCCGGGAAGGACACTGATGTGATAGCAGGTAATTTTGAGTTACAGTATATGTCTTTGCTTTCTTTGGTTGATTCGGGTTCTACACATTCCTACATTTTGAGTGAGCATGCACGGAAGTTAGATATATATGTTGAGATCTTAGATGTAGGTATGCATGTGACTAGTTCTTTTGGTGAGACAATTGTGGTTAGACGTATGTATAGGAGATGTCCACTGAAGATTCTGGGTCATGTGTTCTCTGTTGATATGGTGGAGCTTCCTTTCTATGGTTTTGATATTATTCGGGGTATGGACTGGTTAGTTGAACACCGAGTTAGTGTGGATTTTGAGACGAAGAGGATTTCCTTGAAACTTTCTGATGACTACGAGTTAGTAGTAGTAGGCGAGAACATTAAGTTCTTGTCTAATGTTGTGTCAGCTTTAGAGGCTCATAGGTTGATGGATTCCGAATGTGGGGCTTACTTAGCTTATGTGATGAATCCGAATATGAGTGAGGCTAGGCCGAAAGATATTAGAACAGTTTGTGACTTTCCGGATGTGTTTCCTGAAGAGTTGCCAGGGTTGCCTCCAGACAGGGATGTTGAATTTGTGATTGAGACTGTTTCAGGGTCTAATCCAGTTTCGATAGCTCCGTATCGTATGGCTCCGAAGGAGTTGAAAGAATTGAAGAGTCAGTTGCAAGAATTATTAGACCGTGGTTTCATTAGGCCTAGTAGTTCTCCTTGGGGTGCTCCTGTGTTGTTTGTGAAAAAGAAAGATGGTAGTATGCGCATGTGTATTGACTACAGGTAGTTGAATCAGTTGACTGTGAAGAACAAGTATCCATTGCCTCGCATAGATGATTTGTTTGATCAGTTGAGAGGTGCTTCAGTGTTCTCGAAGATAGATTTGAGATCCGGGTACTACCAGTTGAAAGTGAAAGAATGTGATGTTCCGAAGACAGCTTTTAGGACTAGATATGGTCACTATGAGTTCCTTGTGATGCTGTTTGGGCTCACAAATGCACCTGCAGCATTCATTGATATGATGAATAGAATTTTAGGGACTATCTAGACCGTTTTGTAGTTGTTTTCATTGATGATATCATTGTGTACTCGAAGACAGAAGAAGAGCATGATGAGCACTTGAGATTTGTGTTACGGAGATTGTTGAGCAATCAGTTGTATGTGAAGCTTAGTAAATGTGAGTTCTGGATTCGAGAGGTTGTATTTCTTGGCAATGTTGTTTCGGCCGAAGGTATCCGTGTTGATCCATCGAAGATTGAGGCTATTGTTGAGTGGAAACAACCTAAGTCTGTGACTAAGATTAGGAGTTTCCTAGGATTAGCCGGTTACTATAGGAGATTTGTTGATGGTTTCTCTAGGGTAGCTGCTCCTTTGACTAAATTGTTGCAAAAGGGAGTTAAGTTTGAATGGTCAGATGCAAGACAAAAGGCCTTTGAGAAATTGAAAGAAGTTTTGAAAAATGCTCCAGTGTTAGTGCAACCTGTTTCAGGTAAAGAATTTGTGATTTACAGTGATGCTTCATACATAGGGTTAGGTTGTGTTTTGATGCAAGAAATAAGGGTTGTTGCCTATGCTTCTAGACAGTTAAAGCTTCATGAGAAGAACTATCCTACTCACGATATAGAGTTAGCCGCAGTTGTCTTTGCATTGAAGATTTGGCGTCACTACTTGTATGGTGAGAAGTGTATAGTTTACACCGATCACAAGAGCTTGAAGTATTTGATGACACAGAAAGAGTTAAACTTGAGACAGAGAAGATGACTTGAGTTGTTAAAAGATTATGATTTGACCATTGAGTACCATCTGGGTAAGGCAAATGTAGTAGCCGATGCTTTGAGTAGAAAAGTGGTCGTTGAGTTGAGAGCTATGTTTGCTAGATTGAGTGTATCCGATAATGGTGGTTTGATCATCGAGTTGCAAGTGAAGCCTTCTTTGATTCAGTTGATTAGAGAGAAGCAGTTGCAAGATGTGTCTTTAGTTCCTCATGTTCAGGACATAGCCGAGAGAAGACCGGCTGAGTATAGTTTCCGTGGTGAGAACTTGTTGTACTTTAGAGATAGAGTTGTTGTACCAGAGAATGTTGAGCTGAGACGTCAGATTCTGAGTGAAGCACATTCGAGTCCTTTTTCTATGCATCCGGGTAGTACCAAGATGTACCGTGACTTGAAGAATGATTACTTCTGGGTTGGTTTGAAGAAGGATGTAGTCGAGTATGTGAGTCGTTGTATGGTTTGTCAGAGAGTGAAGGCAGAACATCAGGTTCCTTCAGGTTTGTTACAGCCTTTGAAGATTCCGGAATGGAAGTGGGGGAGGATCACCATGGATTTTGTGTCAGGATTACAGTTGTCTCCTTCGAAGAAGAATTCTGTTTGGGTGATTGTTGATACGTTCACTAAGTGTGCTCACTTCTTAGCAGTGAACACTACAGATTCCTTAGACAAGTTTGCAAACTTGTACATCCGTGAGATTGTGAGACTTCATGGAGTTCTGAAGTCTATTGTTTCAGATAGAGATCCTAGATTTACTTCGAGGTTCTGGGGTTGCTTGCATAGTGCTCTAGGCAACCGTTTGCATTTCAGTACTTCTTATCATCTGCAGTCCGATGGGCAGTCAGAGCGAGTGATACAGATTCTAGAGGATATGCTTCGTTGTTGTGTGATCGACTTCCAGGGTTCTTGGGAGAAGCACTTACCTTTAGTTGAGTTTGCTTACAACAACAGTTATCAGTCTAGTATTCAGATGGCTCCCTATGAGGCTTTGTATGGTAGACGATGTAGGACTCCGATTTGTTGGGCTGAAACAGGTTAAAGATTGTTACCTATACCGGATTTGCTTAAGGGGACTACCGAGAAAGTGAAGTTGATTTGTGACCATTTGAAAGCAGCTTCCGATCGTCAGAAGTCTTATGCAGATTTGAAGAGAAAAGAGATTGAGTTCTTCGTGGGTGAGAAAGTGTTTCTGAAAGTATCTCCGTGGAAGAAGGTGATGAGATTTGGCCGGAAAGGCAAGTTGAGTCTGAGGTTCATTGGTCCGTATGAGATAGTTGAGCGGATTGGGCCGGTAGCTTACCGTTTGAGATTGCCTTCTAAGTTAGAGAAAATCAATGATGTCTTTCATGTGTCGATGCTTAGGATATATAGATCAGATCCTTCTCATGTTATGCCCGTTGAGGAGATAGAGTTGAATCCGGATTTGTCTTACAATGAAGAGCCTGTACAGATACTTGCTTCCGATAGCAAGGTGTTGCGTGGCAAGACCATAGAGTTGGTCAAGGTGTTGTGGAGACATAGAGGTGTGGAAGAGGCCACGTGGGAGAGGAAAGCCGATATGGTTGAGCAGTTTCCGTACTTGTTTCATGCAGGTAATTTCGGGGACGAAATTCCTTAAGTTGGGGAGAGTTGTAACACCCAGATTTAGGGGTCAGGTGAAAATAATATTTTAATATTATTTCGGGTTCGGTTTTATAATTAAAATAATCTTTTGGGCCTCGGGTTTCAAAAACAAACTTTTTATGTGGACTAAATTGAAATGAAATTCAACTTGGGTGGATTTTAAAGAATAAGGGGAAACAACCATTCATTAATGGCAAAATTGTAAATAGTTCAACTTTAAATTTTAAACCCCCTTTTATCAAATAGCCTCTATTCATTCTCTTCTTCAAACCAAAACTAACGTGAAAAAGAGAGAGCTCATCCCCTCCACTATTCCATCACATTGCTTCTCCATTTCAACTCGTTTTTGAAAGGTAATAACATTTTTTACTTGTTCTCAACTTTCTCTCTTCAAAAGTACAAATGGTTTTAATTTTCCTCAATGTTTTGGAAATTGAGTTTTTGGAGATTTTGATTAAAAATGACAACTTTATTATGTTTAACTTAATATTTCGATTTAATGTTTTTAGTTATGAAGTCTATGAGTCAAATGATGCAACATATATGAATTTTACATGGTTTTGAACACATTCCTGAAATTCGGTTTAAAAGGGTTTTTGAAGGGTTTTGGGTGAGTTTTTGGGGTTGTTTTAGGTTGGAATTGGTAGGCTAATGTTAGTACTATGGTTAGGGGTTGCTTTGGGATCTTTTGTGGGTATAAAAAGTGTTGGAAACATGGGTTTTGATTGAGGTTTAAGGGCTGCACGAGTTTGGTAAATTTGAGGTTTGTTCATGGCTTGAAATGTTGTGTTTGATGTTTGAGTTGTATTCCGGGTTAGTTACTTTGATGCTTGGGCTGATTTGAAGTTGTTTGGATTGTGTTGAGGTTGTTTAGAAGCAAGAGCTTGTGTTGGTGAAGCATCAGGAGTGAATCCGAAAGCTTGATGTTGGTTGCTTGCTTGGTAAATTGGGCTTGGAAGTGAAGGTGAGTGGTTAATGTTTTCTTGGTGTTTTCTAAGTGGTTGGTTCGAGCATGTGGACTAGGTCGGGCTTGGTAGACCCACCTAGAGTTAGGATTAGGGTGGTAGCCTAATCCTAAGCTTAAACTAGAGACATTGGTTGAACACTTACTTGATGTTTATGCCTCGTGATGTTTATGATATGATGATTTATGTATAATGTGTTATACATGTGTGATGATGCATCGTTGTGATACATTGTGATATGCATGTGGATTGTTCATGATTGTGATCATGGTGAGTACGTGCTAAGCACGGAATTGGTTGTAATTGATAATGTGGATTAGGTTAAATGTTGGCACTAGTATATTTGAGTACAAATGATCGATCATTAGGATGTTAGTGTGCACACATGAGTCAAATTCGTGCGTGACCTTGGTGGCGTTGAGTCACCAAGGAGGAGTACGGGTTCGCCCGGAAATTGTTATATATAGTAGTCGATGATGAGTGGAATCCCATCGACGAAGCGTGAGGATGATTGGAATCCCCTCTGCGAGAATGGTGATGAGTGTAATCCCACCGTGAGGTAAAGTGGTTGTTGGATGTGAGTTCCAACGTGGTTATCCGTGTATTCGAGTCATAGCTAGGTGCCAATATATATTGATATGTGTATCAATGTGATGTGGAAATGTGTTTCCTTTTTGGATGATTATATGTGCTTACATATGTTGTGGAAATGAGCTTGTTGAGCATGACATATTAGTGGATATTTGTTCATGCATCATTGACATTTTAGCTCTTGAGGATCGAAGGTATGGTCATGCATTTACCTTGGTTGAGATCGTGCTTGGACCTTGTATTGTCGAGGTTTGTTTTTAAAGAGCTTACCCTCACTAAGCTTTATTACTTACCCTCTCTTTGTTCGACAATGCAGATCAGTAGCTCGCGGGTTGCTAAGTGCGAGAAGAGGCCTCCAAGTGTGTGTGATTTGTGGCGCTAGCTATCAAGTATGGTTTTTAGTTATGATGTAATGGTCAAGCAATGGGACATGTATTCGTGCTATGATGCTTTTGAAGTATGATGTTGTTGTTTAGGAGCATTTTAGACTCCTTCTATATGTTTGTTAATTTGGCATTTGGATGTATGCCTTGCTTGTAACCTATGTTGGTTTTTGTCTACCTTAAGTGCCTAAGTGTATGACTTCGTGTAAGCATGAACCTTGAATGTTTAAAGTCCTTGAGATGCATGATCTTTAGATGGATGTTCCTCTTTGAATCCTCGTGTATTTTGAGCTTGTTTCTATAGGATGCATGCCTCTAGAATGTATTTGTGTGATTTTTATGCATCGTAGGGTCGTTTCGGACGTTTGGAATCACTAGGAGATGTCTAAAACTGATTTTGGAAGTTTGCAGGCAGCAGGTGTTTCGAAACGGTTTGTCCTGTTTCGAAACGGGTTTGGTTCCAGGGCCCCCGTATCGGAACTCGTTTCAATACGTTTTGGCCACTGTGAGCCCCTGTATCGAAACAAGTTTCGAAACACTTTTACCACTGGAATTGCCGTTCCGAAACGGGTATCGAAACGACAAGGCTAAAACGAGACCCTGTTCCGAAACGGGGTGGATGCGTTTCGAAACGAACGTCTGGCATTTTGAATTGAAGCTGGTGTTTCGAAACGGGCTTGGACTGTTTCGAAACACAGACCTGTTTTTGGGCTATTAGACATCTCTAAAGGGTTCCAAAGGTTGGGCTTAGGCTCGGTTTATTGTTGGGCTTCCGCTTAGGTTTAATCAATGCATTTAGATAAGATAAAAATGAAAAATTTTCTCTAGGGTCGGTAACCAAATTGGAGCCTTAACGGGTTTCATCTCGGTTAACCCCGTGTAGCCCACTTGGATCGGTCAAGCGTCCGGACCGGGATGAGGGGGTTACACCTCTGACCTCTTTGAGGTCGTGTGTGGTGAGTCGGAAGAAGCTAACATCAAAAAGGGGTTTTAGAACATTTTTTTGTTTCAATTTTTGAAAGAAAAGGAAAAAGAGTTTTTTTGTTCTGTTTTCGCAAAGTGAAAGGCTTTTTTGGTTTTGGGTTTTGAAAGATTCCAAGGAAAGAGGTTTCCTTTTGAGCTTTCGGTGTTTCTTTGGTCTTTTAGGGTTTTTTTAGTTCACCGGGCGTCGAATAGCGACGACCGGCACATCGACGGCTTTCCGATAGAGAGTGAAAGAGAGAATGGGTCTGAGAGAGTTTTAGGTTAGGCAAAAGAGGTCTAAAACGTTTTAAAACCCTTTATATAGTGTTTTTACTTTTAAAAATTGGTTTAATTCTGTTTTAACCCCTCTGTGTCCCCTTTGTTTGCACGCGAGGGCTTCCGTGTTTTGAAACTACGCCAGTGGTCCCTTAAGGTTTTTGATTTTTTTAATCTTGTCGCCAATTTGATTTTAATCTGTTTTTGAATGGTTTAATCACCATCTCGGTCCCTTTAGGTTGCTGCAATCTTTTAATTGGGTCCTTATTTTGTAATTCAATGTTTTTAGTGGTTTTATGTACTGTTTAGGTCCCCGCCATCTTGCATGTTTTAATTTCTGCTTTGTTTTACATTTTTTACATTTCGGTCCTTTTTATGATTTTTTCATGTTACTAGATATGTTTAATGTGCATATATGATTTGTAGTTGATGTGGTATATATTATTTGTTTTATAGAATATGATTGTATACCTTTTATATAATCTTGTTTAACATGTGTTTTTATAATATATAGTTTCATGCATATTATATAGTTTTATTATAGATATGTTATATGCTTGATCTTGATGTGTACATAGCTTAGTCTTTTCTATCGCTCAAATATGTATTTGTGGCATGCGTTTTAAATGGTCATTCATGTGACTTTTGATATTATGATTTGCATAATATTTAATTTTAATCATAAAAAAGAGATACTTATTAATTTGCGTAATCGAGTCGGAATATTCTAGCTTATTGGATATTCCTCGAATATTCAGATTAATTCGCTTCGTCTAAAGGTAAAATTCATAAGTAATTAAAACGAACAAGACCACGACATCATACTTTATCTGCTTGCATCATGCATAAAGGTGACGTACGGGATCCGAACCCTAAACTAAAACGACAGTCAGAGTTATATGATGTCGGTTTAGTCTTTGGTCCGGTGTATCGTCATCCTTTTTAATTAAATATCTAATTAATTTGAAACCGCCAATTTGAATAAGCTCGTATAATTAATGTTTGATTTTCGATTAAGAACCCCAAATTAAAATCATTTTAAATTTTAAACACTTTCCATCAATTAAAAGCAACAATTATTTTGGTCCGATCTTCGGGCGTGATGGGGGGTACTAACCATTCCCCACATGTAACCAACTCTCGAACCCTTTCAAACGAATCTCTGGTTTTGTTTTTTACAGTGCCCGACCTACCTTAGTGTCCGCTAGTGACTCCAAATAATTTTTTAAGGTTTTTTGAAAGTTGAAATTTTAAAAAAAAAGTTCCCTTTTTAATCGATTTTCTAAAAATGTAGGACACTTCAAGATTTGTCTCGAAAAAAAACCTTATCACAGCATGGCGACTCCGCTGGGGAGAAATTTTGCTTTATAAAACCAAAAGAGAGTTAAGCCAAAAAAATATTGTTGCTTTTAATTATAGAAATTTTTGAAATTTAATTTGATTTTAATGAGGCAGTTTTTCTTTGAAAATGGGACTTAAATTATACGAGCTTTGATAATTGGTGGCGTTCGAATTAATTCTTCATTTAATTTCAAAGGAGTACCGACATGTGTTGCATCATGATCATTAAGCTCTATACCCGAGCTCCGTCCCTTAAGTGGGAGTGAAACGCCCATACCCACGTGAGTATCCCTCCATGGGTCGGTAATTCACTTCCGAAATCCACGCCTTTGACACGTGAGTAGCCCTCCACGTCACTAGGTCGTGCTATCCCTCGAACCGAAACCAATTCGCAAGCTTATAATGGGCCAGAATTGGGGATCTTGTTACCTTAGTAGGTGAGAAGATAAGTTCGGGTACCCTTGTTAGAACCGAACCCACATATGTGAGAATTTAAGAAGCCCACCCCATTAGGGCCATGCAGATAACCATGGGATCAAGATTCATGCTAATAGGTCTTGCATTATTAATCTGTTGTGGTGTGTTTTCATTTGTTTATTGTATTCGGCATTCATTATTTTTGTTACTAATCCTTTTGCTTCTTGTCATGTTTTGTTTGATTATTTGTGCATATTCATCACATTTTCGTACGAGGTGTTGATTCGAGAACAGTCTAAAATTGAATACTGTCATAATGGGAGAAAGAGTCCATAGCAAAGGGGTTTCCGGAACGCGCTAATTTAAAGGAAGGGGACGAGCAAAATTTATTGAAAATCGTACCCTATGTATTTATTTTCTTATCTCGTTGTAATGAGACTTGATCTCCGTTGTCAAAAGTTGTTTAATAATGATGTTCGTCGGATCAACATTTCCTTGCATTTGATTATGTTTTTTTTAATTTATTGTCTTCAATCATTTGTTTCTGTTATGCATACAACACATTGCATGCATTACATCATTAAGTCATGGATTTAATTGTTGGGGTCATGACAGTATTTTTGACTACCGAAGATTCCGCATCCACACTTTACTCGCCATCAAAGGAAGCAAATTGGGGAGAGTTTTGCTAAGTTGGAAGTCGATTTGAGAGGTCAACTGGAGCGAGCTCAGCAAGAATTGAAGGACACCATCATCAAGTCCCAACAAGATATGATGAAAGAGATATCTCAGTTGCTACAAGCCAATCTAAGAGGAAAGGGTGTTGTTAGAAACCCTAGTCAAGAGAGAGGAGACCCCTCGTATTCCTCTGGTTTTGTCACCGATACCTCTGAGCCCTCGCAAGGAGCGGCTACTCAAGGAGATGGGACAACATCGCATCAAGCGGGCACCACTACCCATGCTCCATCAGGTCTAGTTTTTAATCGTGTGGAGAATGACAGGGATAGTGTCACAGATTGGATGAGAGAGATAATTTGAACAAGGTCAAGGCAGAGTTCTCGAAGCTACTAGAAGAGACCCGGAAGGACCTCGAGGAGAAATTTCGAACAAATGAGGAAGACGAAGGGTTATATGGGATGAATGCTAGAGATCTCAGTTTGGTTTTGGACTTTGTGATTCCACCCAAGTTCAAGACACTAGAGTTTGAAAAGTTTGACGGCAAAACTTGCCATACTACCCACATAACCATGTTCTGTAGAAAGATGATGGGTTTCATCGACAATGAGAGGTTGCTAATTCACTGCTTTCAAGACAACTTAGTGGGTCCCACAGTGAGGTGGTACATTCAGTTAACTCGTGCTCAGATTAGGTCATGGAAGGATTTGGCAAAGGATTTCATAGATCAGTATAAGCACATAACCGACATGGTCCCAAACCGACTCATGCTACAAGGTTTTGAGTAAAGGCACAATGAGAGCCTCCGTGAATACGCCCAGCGTTGGTGAGATGTGGCGACACAAGTCCAACCTCCATTTCATGAGAATGAGATCTCTCCTATGTTTGTTGATACTTTGAAGTGGACCCTTTATGACCGCATGATAAGCAACCCTGTCGATAATTTCTCAAATATGGTTTTGACTGGTGAACGTATCGAGTCAGCTATCAAGAGTGGCAGAATCGATGGAGGAGAAAATGCTCGGAAGCAATTCAAGAAGAAAGATCATGAGGTGAACAACGCTAGTACCTATGAGGCCCATAAGCATCTCACAATCTCACCACCTCGAGCTGCAATCAAGAATGCGCAAAGCTCAAACAGAAGAGAAAATAGGGCTCCCAAGAGGGAACAGGAGAAGACGTCATTCGCGTCTCTACCCATGTCATACAATGAGGTGTACAAACACCTATACGAGGCTGATTTGGTCCGCCCGTATCATGTTACTACCTTCCAGCCGCCTTACCCTTCATGGTATGATGAGAAGGCGCATTGTGAGTACCGCGGTGAAGTACCGGGGCACACGATAGAAAATTGCAAAGCGTTCAAGAAGCTCGTGCAAAACATGATCAACATCGGGGTCATCGAATTGGAAGGGCCCAATGTGGCGGCCAATCCACTTCCAAACTATGGAGGTCGAGGCGTGAATGCCCTCGAAGAGGTGGATGCGAAGAAAGTGAGAGTGGAAGTGTCAAAAATCAAGTCCCCTCTGAGTTGGATGTACGAACAGTTGTGCACGGCAGGCTTGATTGAGAATGGTACAAAGGGAGCGTATGGTGGTCGTGAATCATTCTATGAATACCATCAGACCACGGGGCATGAGATTCAGAGTTTTCCAAAATTCAAGGAGTTGGTTCAGGAACTAATGGACAATAAGGAGATTGAGTTCCTCGAGGAAGCTTAAGGATTGTGATGAGTGGCCAGTCTACCGGTGGTTAGGAGTTTTAATGCATCCAAGTTTGCAGTGTGTTTTGTTTTGCCTTGTTTTCATTTCATTGTATTTTAATCTCTTCTTTGAAGTAATGTGTGGAATCAACTTTGCTACCCTTTGCCCGAAGGTAGAAAAGACCATTTTGTAAGGGTCTAAGACTGCATGTTTTTAAATTTCAATGAAAGGATGCATTATATTTTGTGTTTCAATTGTCTCTTCATTTTGTGTATATATTTGTCTATTGAGTCCCCGTATATCAATTGCACGAGAGACATTGACCTTGACCCGAAGGTTGATTTCGAGCAACCTTTGTCTAAAGGAAATCGAAAGCTGCGAAGATAATGAATATGTGACTTACACTCCAAGTTAATTTGGTCATTTATTGAGTACACGTGGCATTAAAGCATTCGGAAGAACAACTGGAAATCTTCCATACTAAAAAAAGGAAGAAGAAAAAGAAAGAAAAAAGAGAAAGAAAAAAAAGAAAGAAAAAAGGAGGGAAGAGAAAAAGGAAAAAGAAGAAGGAAAAGTCAGGAATCAAAAGGCATAACAAAAGCACTCCAATGTTGGAAGCCTGGTAATAGGCATTTCGGATACGAGTGTAGAATTTTTGGGGCACTCCGCTGTAGCAAAAAGACCAATAAGGTTGCTATGCACAATTCAAATCAAAAGCATTTGCTTCATGAGTGATAGTAATATTTTCAAATCATGACAATATCGAGTGGCTCGGGGTTTTGTTGTTTGCTCCATCATTAATTTCGAGCCAAAGGAATGTGATTAGTTAACTTCCCCAAAACCAGAAAGAAATGGGACAAATCGATAATGATAAAGGCGAAGCTTACAGAAGGTAAGTCTAATTGATTAAAAAACTGAAATAATTCGAAGAGTATTTCACATCCTCGGACATCAGCTCAGCTTTCGGGGTCTCCTAGACACATGATGCTTGAGGCAATCCTTGGTAAGCCATTTTAGTGTCGTTCGTGCACTTGATATTCGGGGTATCTTATCTAGCTTGATATATCCATAATTTGAAAAAAAGTATAGTTTTTGAAAATGCATCTCATTTTGAAATTAGGAGATGTAATCTAAATTTTTTTAATGGATGCAAAATATGTCCTTTCATTGCTTCAAGAATAGAGTTTAGAATGCAATGACATGAATACAAATGATAGCTCATCAGTTGCCATGGTCAGTATTGTAGTAAGATTTTACATGCTACAGTTTAGGGGCTTGAAGCGAGTTTCTGTTGAAATGCTTTGATTGGTTCAGAAAATTAAGCTTCAAAAAAAGTTCAGGGACTTGGGGGCATGTACCTCCCCCTAATGTTGTGATGCGAGAAAAGTTGTAGAGATGAGTCAGAACAAAATGAAAAGTTGAACACCTAGTTTGAATGGGGGGCAATGTTACGAGAATGAGCACTACGAGAAGTGTTATGTCCAGTCTGACCAGCAAAAGCCAGCAATCATCTTGCAAGAAGAGACCGGGGATGGAGATTTGGCAAGGATGAGAAAATCCGAAGAGATTGAGAAAAAGAAGAGAACAAGAATATGGTCGAGGTTGACCAATCCGAAAGGCGAAAGTGTCCGAGCAATTTTGATGTCATTAATCATGCATCATTTATAGTTAGGCATCTCTAGGATTAAGGACATGTTAACTCACATAATCATATTATTTTGCCTATTTTGACAAGTATATTAAATCTTTTCCAGTAAATGAAACACGCCTATCCGTTTAGGCATGAG
This sequence comes from Hibiscus tridactylites, assembly GCA_958450335.1. Classification (NCBI taxonomy): domain Eukaryota; kingdom Viridiplantae; phylum Streptophyta; class Magnoliopsida; order Malvales; family Malvaceae; genus Hibiscus; species Hibiscus tridactylites. The sequence continues at coordinate 80,273,247 of OY288268.1, read as the reverse complement.
GAGAATGGAACTTTTATCTTTCAGAACCCGCCTATCAGTTCGGGCACTTTGAGAATGGAACCCGCCTATCTGTTCGGGTATGAGGAGAATGGAACCCGTCTATCCGTTCGGGCATGAGGAGAATAGAACCCGCCTATCCGTTCAGGCATGAGAAGAATGGAACCCGCCTATCCGTTCGGGCATGAGGAGAATGGAATTCTCCTAACTGTTCCGGCACTTTGAGAATGGAGCTTTTATTTTTCAACAATTGTCTATATGTTCGGACCTCGAAGGGTTGAAGAATGTCGAAATGAGAAGAACAGCTTCAAGCCTCCACGACCATTACATTTTCCCGTACTGACTTCATAACCGCTAGTAGTTCAAGTGCATGGTGATTCAGGATCCAAACAGGAAAGTTGAACAAAATTAGTGCTTATGGCATTTGCTTTATTCTTGTTCCACAAGTATAAGCAAAGGTAAAGCAAAGTGGGTAGTTGTAATCACTAATTTTGTCCGGGGTGTCAACCCGCTTTTATTTTTTAAAAAATAATGGGCTTCGATTTTAATTAATTACATATCATATGATGAAAAAAAACTAATATACATATATATACACGTATATTATTAGTGTTATAATATTTATTATTATTTATAGTCATTAGTATTATGTTATTTGAAAAGAAAAGAAAAATCTAAATATTATTATCATTATTACTATTATTAAACATTGTTATTGTTATAATTATAACTATTATTTATTATTATTACCAGCATTATTATCGTATATTATTACTTTTATTATTATTTATTATTATTATTATTATTATTATTATTATTATTATTATTATTATTATTGTTAATATATTGAAACAAATCTGAAAACTAAAAAAAATTAATATGTATATACATGCCCAATTGAATAAATAAAGTCCAATACATGATAAAAAAAACCCAAGTTTATATTAAAAGTCCATTCACAAATGTTAAAAACCAAAAAAAAATATTACACATGAGGCTCGTTTGGCCCAAAGCCTAATTAAATAAAAAAAACCTAATATGATGTTTGGTGTTTTGCACAGCCCATCCTCCACCGTCAGATCTATATTAGATCTGACGGTCCAGATCCAAGCTCGAATGGAAACCCTAGGAGCCACTTGAAGTCTTGGCGCCGCAGGGTCTCAATCGGTAGATCGGGCTCGCGATCGGACGACCAGGATCGATCCCCCACGCGTATGAGATCCACGCATGACCGTCCATCTTCTTCATGCGCGTGTATGAGGCACGCCCAAGCCTTTCCAACTCCCACGCGCGATTCGAATCCACAACGATGGTACAGATCGGCTCCATGTCCCTCGGCTCGTCCTCTAGTCCCCTTCATCTCCAATCATTCATTCATATGCTAAGAAGAAAATCGAGATGTCAAAGACGCGCAACAACTAACCGAAAATTAGAGGCAAACAAACAAAAGAAATGCAGCGATTTTCACAGACGAATAAAAACAAGTGAATGGGCAACCAATAGGGATTTTTCATTTTCAATTTTATATAATCCGAAAATTGTAATTTTTGGTGTTATAAAAAACCCAAAACCAGAATGTAATCGGGAGTTTTTTCGGAGGAGAAAATTCTAGAGAGTAATAGAAGCAAGCAAAACCTCAAGCTTACAGATGTATATCATCTCCCTTTTTGCATTTCGAAGCATATAAAAAAAGAAGAAAAAAAACAAAGTTAGGGTTTCGCTTTTTACCTTCGGCGTTAGTTTGCCTTCTTCGCGTTTGTTCGCTTTCCTACGCCGGCGACAAGCCCTCTTACCTCTTTGAGATTGTGTGTGGTGAGGCAGAGGAAGTTAATATCAAAAAAGGGTTTTAGAACAGTTTTTTTTGTTTCGGTTTTCGAAAGAAAACGAAACACGGTTTTTTTTTTTTGTTTTGTTTTCGCAAAGTGAAAGGCTTTTTTGGTTTTGGGTTTCAAAAGATTCCAGGGAAAGAGGTTTCCTTTTGGGTTTTGGGTGTTTCTTTGGTCTTTTAGGGTTTTTTAGTTCGCCGGTCATCGCTATTCGACGACCGGCACAGCGGCGGCATTCCGACAGAGAGTGAAAGAGAGAATGAGTCTGAGAGAGTTTTAGGTTGGACAAAAGAGGTCTGAAACGTTTTAAAACTCTTTTTATAGTGTTTTTACTTTTTAAAATTGGTTTAATTCTATTTTAACCCCTCTGTGTCCCCCTTATTTGCACACGAGGGCTTCCGCATTTTGAAACTACGCTCGTGGTCCCTTAAGGTTTTTGAATTTTTAATCCTTTCACCAATTTGATTTTAATATGTTTTCGAATGGTTTAATCACCATCTCGGTCCCTTTAGGTTGTTGCGATCTTTTAATTGGGCCCGTATTTTGTGATTCAATGTTTTTAGTGGTTTTATGTACTGTTTAGGTCCCCGCCTTCTTGCATGTTTTAATTTCTGCCTTGTTTAACATTTCTTACATTTCGGTCCTTTTTATGATTTTGCCATGTTACTAGATATGTTTAATGTGCATATATGATTTGGGGTTGATGTGGTATATATTATTTATTTTACAGTATATGATTGTATGCCTTTTATATAATCTTGTTTAACATGTGTTTTTATAATATGTAGTTTCATGCATATTATACAGTTTCATTATATATGTGATATGCTTGATCTTGATGTGTACATAACTTAGCCATTTCGATCGCTCGAATATGTATTTGTGGCATGCGTTTTAAATGGTCATTCATGTGACTTTTGATATTTTGATTTGCATAATAATTAATTTTAATCATAAAAGAGAGATACTTATTAATTCGCGTATTCGAGTCGGAATATCCTAGCTTATTTGATATTCCTCGAATATTCGGATTAATTCGCATCGTCTAAAGGTAAAATTCATAAGTAATTAAAACGAACAAGACCTCGACATCATACTTTATCTGCTTGCATCATGCATAAAGGTGACGTACGGGATCCAAACCCTAAACTAACACGACAGTCAGACTTATATGATGCCGGTTTACTCTTTGGTCCGGTGTACCGTCATCCTTTTTAATTAAATGTCTAATTAATTTGAAACTGCCTATTTGAATAAGCTCGTATAATTAAAGCTTGATTTTCGATTAAGAACCCCAAATTAAACTCATTTTAAATTTTAAACAATTTCCATCAATTAAAAGCAACAATTATTTTGGTACCGATCTCCGGGCGTGATGGGGGTGATAACCCTTCCCCACACGTAACCAACTCCTGAACCCATTCAAACGAATCTCTGGTTTTGTTTTTTTAAAGTGCTCGGCCTACCTTAGTGGTCGGTGGCGACTCCAAATAATTTTTTAAGGTTTTTTGAAACTTGAAATTTTCAAAAAGAAGTTCCTTTATTTAATCGATTTTCTTAAAATGTGGGACACTTCAAGGTTTGTCTCGGAAAAAAAAACTTATCATAGCATGGTGACTCCGCTGGGGAGAAATTTTGCTTTATAAAACCAAAAGAGAGTTAAGCCAAAAAATATTGTTGCTTTTAATGATGGAAATTTTTAAAATTTAATTTGATTTTAATGAGGCGGTTTTTCTTTGAAAATGGGACTTAAATTATACGAGCTTTGATAATTGGTGGCTTTCGAATTAATTCTTCATTTAATTTCAAAGGAGTACCGACATGTGTTGCATCATGATCATTAAGCTCTATACCCGAGCTTCGTCCCTTAAGTGGGAGTGAAACGCCCATACCCACGTGAGTATCCCTCCATGGGTCGGTAATTCACTTCCGGAATCTACGCCTTTAACACGTGAGCAGCCCTCCACGTCACTAGGTCGTGCTTTCCTTGAACCGAAACCAATTTGCAAGCTTATAATGGGCCAGAATTGGGGATCTTGTTACCTTAGTCGGTGATAAGATAGGTTTGGGTACCCTTGTTAGAACCGAACCTACATGTGTGAGAATTTAAGAAGCCCACCTCATTAGGGTCATGCGGATAACCGTAGGATTAAGATTCATGCTAATAGGTCTTGCATTGTTAATATGTTGTGGTGTGTTTTCATTCGTGGCCAATGGCGACTCCAAATAATTTTTTAAGGTTTTTTAAAACTTGAAATTTTCAAAAAGAATTTCCTTTTTGGGTAAAGTATGCCAGGTAACACCGAACTATAGGGTGTGACCTGTTTTTAACATCAACCTTTCAATTGGTCCAAACTTACCACCGAACTTTATTTTTCGACTCGTTTATACCACCCTGCCGTTAAATCGTTAACGCCGTGATGACATGGACGCTGCACCAAAACGACGTCGTTTTGGTGCCGCTATTTTGATAATAAATGACCCAAAATGACGTCGTTTTGCTAACGAAAATATATGAAATTGTGCACTCAACGGGATTCAAACCTAAAACCTTAAGCATCAAAGACAAGCATCTTAACCACCAAGCCAACCTAATATCTTTGAATTAGTTTTAGCACAAATAATATATATTCCCAACTGTAGTTTGTCATATAAATATATTATTTCTAATATAAAAATATTCAAATATTGTTATTAATAATATTAAATATATAAATAGATAAATATATTATTATAAAAATTAAATGACTAATTTTCAAAACAAAATTTGTTTAAAAAATCTAAAATTCGACAAAACTTAATCCTTAAACTCATAAACCCTAACCCTAAACAATAAACTTTAAACCCTAAAATTTTATTCATAAACAAATAATATATTATTATAAAAACTAAAAATCTTATTTAAAAAATATAAAAAATTTAATATTTACGAAAAGACCCAAAAATTCACCAAAATCTTAAAGATTTGGGGTTTAGGGTTTAAGATTTTAGTGAATTTTTGGGTCTTTTCGTAAATTTTAAAAAATTTATATTTTTTAAATAAATTTTTTAGTTTTTATAATAATATATTATTTGTTTATATATTTTAATATTACTTGTTTATGAATAAAATTTTAGGGTTTAAAGTTTATAGTTTAGGGTTAGGGTTTATGAGTTTAGGGATAAAGTTTTGTCGAATTTTAAATTTTTTAAATAAATTTTGTTTTTAAAATTAGTCTTTTAGTTTTTATAATAATATATTTATCTATTTATATATTTAATATTATTAATAACAATATTTAAATATTTTTATATTAGAAATAATATATTTATATGACAAACAACAGTTGGGAATATATATTATTTGTGCTAAAACTAATTCAAAGATATTAGGTTGGCTTGGCGGTTAAGATGTTTGTCTTTGATGCTTAAGGTCTTAGGTTCGAATCCCATTGAGTGCACAGTTTCATATATTTTCGTTAGCAAAACGACGTCGTTTGGGTCATTTATTATCAAAATAGCGGCACCAAAACGACGTCGTTTTGGTGCAGCGTCCATGTCATCACGACGTTAACGATTTAACGGCAGAGTGGTATAAACAAGTCGAAAAATAAAGTTCGGTGTTAAGTTTGGAGCAATTGGAAGGTTGATGTTAAAAACAGGTCACACCCTATAGTTCGATGTTACCTGGCATACTTTACCCTTCCTTTTTTAATCGTTTTTTTAAAAATGTTGGACACTTCAAGGTTTGTCTTGAAAAAAAAACCCTTATCACAATGATGAAATTGAAATGTTCAAAAGTTTGAGGACCAATCTAGAATGAGGGCCATCTTTTGGGATGAAGATGGAAGCCATGATGTCAAAAAGCTTGATAACTAATATAATGTGAATCATAGTTTGGAGATGAAATTAAGAACTAACTTAAAATAATCGTACATGATTTAGAGACGTGTACTGTGATTAATTCTCTTCCCCCTCTCTATCTATATAAATATACTATTTTTAAATAAGAAAAATAATATGTGAATAAATTATTTAATAGATTAGGTTAAACTTACGAGGGTCCAAAAAATTTAGTAATCCCAATGGAGACGTTGGGATTGAAGGAATATCTATACCCACAATTGTTTATCCTTTTTCTTAAAGGTTAAACTTGATAAAAGCCAATTAAAACAATGGTTTATTAAATATAAGATTATTAAAACTATGAAATAATAATATATTTGCGATGATAACGATATATTCGTATCTAATACTCTCATTATAGAGGTCCAAGAGTTGATTGTTATCTAATCAGGTCTCTTTATTGGTCCACAACAATAATCAATCCACCCATGACAATGTAATAGGGTGACAAAGAATCTGTTTTATCTTAATATTAACTAGCTATTAGGTTATTAACACCTTAAAAAACCTAAACCCTCTTTTTGTTTCAGATATTTTCATGGTTGGACCATTGATGTTGACGGGTAAACTAATACATCCAACAACATAAGTGCTATTGGTTTTAACACCAATTATAAAATTCTGACTATTGCTACCTAATTGGCCATTAGCAAGGAAGGTATCAAACACATACAAGATGGGTCAATATAAGCATTCTTAATCGCTATGTCAATTAGTGGATCTCAGTGCAACAGATGTTATTCATATATATGGAAATTTTTTCATGCATAGATAATGAATTAATGGGATGGAAATCGTCTACCCCTAACTATGCCCCATTGGTGCCTCCATTTTAAAATAGCGGGTTTGGGGTTTAAAGTTTAGGCTTAGGGTCAGGGTGTAGGGAATTAGGGTTATGGTGTCTTTTTTAGGGTTTAGGATATGAAAATTAGGGTTATGACTTAGAATTTAATTTTTAGGTATTTTTAGTAGAGGCATATAAGGTGGCATGGGTAAGGGGCAATTTTTTTTACTCGAATTAAGGTTTAAAATTTTAAAGTTTGAGATTTTAGATTTAAAAATCAGATTTAGAGTTTACAAATGAAGTTTTTTTATAATAAAAAAATAACATTAAATATCATAATTAATGTTGCACATGAAATTTTTAATATGAATTAAAGTTTGAACGTTAAAATATGTACATGTATAGCCTAACTAAATAATTAAAAACATATGAATTAAAGTTTGAACTCAACTAATGGTCTCAGTCGAAAAGAAGAAGATGCTCATTTTAAGAGACTCGAATTTAATCAGCTTTGCTTATAACGTGTGCTTGTAAGTTTTATATTAGATGCTCAATGGAAAGACTATCTTACCCCTCATCCTAACCGTCAATCACTACTATAAATACTAGTCTTAGGGTAATTGTATGAGAAAACGCCTGCAACTAGCGATAAGTTAAGTTAAGCTTAAAATATTTTTTCGTACCGAGGTTGATGTAGTAGATTTATCTGAACAAGGCTCAACAGAGGTAGGAAGTGTTTGTAGTTGTTGTCACTTTATTAACCACTCTTAACAAAACTATACCTACATAGATATTTCAACAATTTAATTATTTTTATTTGTTTTTACGTGTTAGCATGAACAGAGCCGGACTTCGATATTGAGGGACAAAATAGAATTTTTTGAAATCGAAATTTTTTAATCATTCAATTATTTTTAGTTTTAATATATAAAATAAAAGTTAAAAAAATTAGTGTGGGGTTGGGCCACAGCCCTTCCCACCTCCAAAATACATATGTCCCTGCGTGTGAGCATATAATAAAAATATATTTACATAATATTTTATTAAAATGAACTCATTTCATCGCTATAAAAGGTAACATTAAGAATTAAGTAAATAAAACTAATGTAGTTTAGAAATATTACTAAATTTATCATATCAAATTATAAACTTTATAACAAAAGAAGTTAGATTTAAAATTTTAGGTGGACCAATTGTATTTGATATTTTTTACATGAATTGTGTTTGGTATTTTTTTTATTGTCTTGTTAAAGAAATTATTTATTAAAAATGGGGACAAAGGAAGACTTCACTTGTTTGTTGCTTTAAATAAATGAAAACGAAAGTGACAAAATAATTATTTATTATTAAACGGTTCTTAAATTATTTGCCATAGAAAAAAAATAATTGCATGTTGGAGGTTTATGCATGATAAAGTTAGGCTGCTCTTATCTCAAATAGTAAAGGCTAAACAAGCACAATTGTTACTTAATTGGTTAAAGGAGGGATCATTATCTTGGGAAAATTATAAATTATAGGCTTAAAATCAAAGTAACCTCACACGACTCTTCCGAGAGTTTTTACGAACGTTGAGAGTCACTTTACAGGTTTATACACCTCTGTTTATTAAGTTAAATAAACAAGTATAAATAAAAAATTTATTTAACTTAATAAATGAACGTTATACGAACGATTCACAAACAGTTCGTTGAATGCTCTGTTCATTTACACCCTTATATATTCTTTTATTAGTGACCTATATGCCATAAGTTATGGGATTGAGTCTCTCGTGAGCAAAATCCTAAGTTTGAATAGTTTAGTCTTTTCAGGCATTCCAAGAATATCTCGATACTATGGACATTCTGATATCGATAAATTTAAGAAGACAAGACAATAATCAAAGACAATATATGCTATTGATATCCTAACCCCGTGGTTCAATACAATAACTCTCGACGAAAGACACTTTATAAATTCTATATCATGAAGAATGGATGAATTTTTTTTTATTATTTAGTTGTTGAAGGAGAAGATAAACATATGACCAATGAATTGGAAGTACAATTTAAAATGAACTTCAAATAGGCTTGGTCCGACCCGACGATCCACTTTATATTCATATATTAACAAAACATTAAATAATAAATTGGTCTAATTCGCGGGCCTATGATAATGACAATGAGAACAAAACAGGAAGCTAAGTACACTACTTATTCATAAGCTTTTTTCTAGTTAAAAACAAAATTTAGGCAACGAGGGTTATTTTATAATTCGATCTAACCTAACTACTATTTATATATAACTTAAAGCGGAACCTAACAAGGGGTCTCAGTGAAAAGAGAATGACATTCATCTTAAGAGATTTGAGTTCAGTCAGTTTTGTCGTCAAGGTATGTGTTATCAAAAAGTTTAAAAATATATATATATATATATATATATATATATATTATTTTTAAAGCTTTTGATTATTGGTGTAATGAATTAACATAAACTTAATAAAAAATAAAAAAATAACTAAATTTTATTATAAGTTTTTATTTTAGTAATTTTAGAATTCTTTTAAGGGTAAACTACCTGAAATACCACTCAACTTTAATGTGTGACTCTAATATGCCACTGAACTAAAATTCGATACTATAATACCATTGAACTTCACTGTGTGATTCAAAGTTAGCACTCCACCGTTACTCCCATTACGGAATTCTGACGTGGACTCTAACTCCCGTTACAGGGATGACGTGGCCGATAAAAAAATAATATCTTTTTCCAGATATGATCCACCTCATTATATTTTATGTTTTATTTTTATTGTAAAATGACGTAGTTTTGTTAAAGACTCTTTATCTCCTCAAAATTAGGTTAATGAAATTTCAAACTTCAGAAATCACTCTGAAATTAGACGCAAAAAAAAATCAGTGGGTTTTCTATGGATTGTTATTGATTATTCAAGTGGGTTTCTCTGGGTTTTCTCTGAAAGAAAATTGTAGTGATCGATTGTTAGAAAGAAATCAAATGGAAAAACGTGGGTTTCTCTGGGTTTTCTCTGAAAGAAGATTGTAGATGATGTTGTAGAAGAGACTGGAGATGATGATGTAGAAGAGGATGATGATTATGTAGAGGATGAGATTGAACAAACTGATAGTGATAGTGGATATGAAAATAATGATGATGCCTTAAATGATGAAGCTCGAGAAGAAGAGGTGGATCTGATAGATTTGGAGTTTGGTAATGAGACACATTTGAATGGATATGTTAGTGATGGATCAGATTCATTGCATAGTGTTAGTGCAAATGAATCTGATGAAGATGATCGAAAGAAAAACCCCAAATGTCCTGTATTTAATGTTGAGGTGGATATAGAAAATCCGAGATTTAAAAAGGGGATGAAATTTAGTGATAAAGAGATTATGAAAAAAGCTATAAGGGAGTATGGGATTAAGACCAGACATGATATCAAATTCAAAAGGGTTGACAAAGGTAGGATACATGTAATTTGCAAGGAAATTTGTCCTTGGTATATTTGGGCATCAAAGGTTGACCCTAAAGATCTTATGAATAACACATGGCAGATTAAGTCTTATATTGAAGAGCATAACTGTCTCAAAAATTTTAGAAATAAAAATGTTACTTACAAGTGGTTGGCTAAAAAATATTTGGAACAATGGAAGGCTGATCTACCTTTTCAATTAGTTAGTTGTATTTCTTTTATTCTTTCTTTAAGTCTTATACCGGTATAAGTTGTATTTCTTTTATTCTTTCTTTAAGTCTTATACCGGTATAAGTTGTATTTCCACTCCCCTTAGTGCATTAAGTACCACAGTAGTACAATACTGATAATCAAAACAAAAATCCAAACAAATCTCTCATTCCTTCTTTGGATGTTATTCGTCTTGATTTTGTTTAGCAGTCCGACGAGAACAACTCTTGCACGTGGGCTCATTGGAGGATCAAACCAACAAAAAAATCTACAATGTTTATGAAGAAAACTCTCGTAATTTTTGCAGCCAAAGAATCTCCTTCCAGGGTTGGCATTAGACCACGATGTAGTCAGCTTTGTCGGATATCCGCATCCACACACCGGAATTAAAATGGGTTCTTCTACTTCAACCCTGCGTTCACTTGATCTTTGTCATTCTACCTCCATTGATTTGGATCAGCTTCAAAATCTATGCTGGGAAATAGAAAATAGGAAATTAGGGTTTTGTTTTCAGCCAAAAGAGATTTTATAGTAAAAATAAAACATAAAATATAATGAGGTGGATCATATCTGGAAAAAGATATTATTTTTTTATCGGCCACGTCATCCCTATAACGGGAGTTAGAGTCCACGTCAGAATTCCGTAATGGGAGTAACGGTGGAGTGCTAACTTTGAATCACACAGTGAAGTTCAATGGTATTATAGTATCGAATTTTAGTTCAGTGGCATATTAGAGTCACACATTAAAGTTGAGTGGTATTTCAGGTAGTTTACCCTTCTTTTAAAATTTAATGGTTTAAACTTGGAACTTTTATAAAAATATTACGATGAATGAGTGGTTAAATTAAAATATTTTTGAAAATTTTCGGTGTAAATCCGACCCTTGATATCAATGTTGTATTTATTTATTTTTATATATTCTAATTAAAATCAATCATCACACGTACAATAAAATAGAAAACTACTCCTAGAATATATCCAGATCAATATCAAAACAAATCTGGACAAGACCCATGCATGAAAAAACCTAAACCATTTTTTTTAAAGAACTCACACATGCTTTACACATGATGGGGCTCGAAAGTCGAATCTAAAATTTCAAAGAACCCAAGACTTCAACCTTTTATTAGGGTATGCCTCAGTGGTTAGACAAATTAAATAGGGTAAAGTACACAAATGGTCACTAAATTATCTCTAAAAATACAAAATGATCACTAAACTTTTAAAAATTATATAATAGTCATTAAATTTTAGTTTTTATTACAAAATAGTCACTATGCCGTTAAATGTCGTTAACTGGGAGACATGGCAGTTACAAAAATTTGTCTAGTAACATATTTAATCCTCAATATTTACACATTCAATCAATTTAGACATTAATAATAAGGGTTAAATTAAGAATAAATTGATTAAATGTGTTAAAATGGAGGATTAAATGTTATATTGTTCAAATTTCTATAACTGGAACGTTACCCAATTAACGGCTCAGTGACTATTTTGTAACAAAAATTAAAGTTTAATGCACATTCTGTAACGTTTGAAAGTTTAATGACCATTTTATATTTTTAGAGATAATTTAGTGACCATTAGTAAAATTTACCCAATTAAATAACATTGTTAAACCTTTATATTAGACCACTGATTTAAAAATCAATAATTCATATACAAGGAACAATAACAATTTAGTAAAATTCAACAATTCAATTTCATATATTTGACAACGATTAAGCACGTACGGAACCAAGATCGAATGTCGAGAGGGGCTAAATTACTAAAATTTAAAAAAAATAAAGATTTATTAAGTATTTAAACTCAAAATTGAAGCACAATGCCTAATTTATCTAATATTTAAAAATTATAGGGATCTAAATTGTCATTAGACCAAAACATTTGAAGGGAACAAATTAAAATTTTAGAGAATTTAATTAACGATATCCAAAAAAAATTAATTTTTAATATGAATTTTTAAAACTTTTGAGGGGACTAAAATAATTTTTTTTAAATTAAAGGACTTATTATGAAATGTTTTTTAAATTCTTAAGGGGCGAAGGCCCTTGAGCTCTGTTGCTTCTTTTGCCATTGTTGCTGCAAACTAACATAGGGGGCAAACGTCCGTTGGCCAAAAACTGAATTTTTCGGCTGTCACCAAACACCCGTTTGAGCGCTAAAAATGGTAGGCAAATGGGTGTTGGGGACCAAATCGATGGTAATTTAGCGTGAAAATAAGGGGCAAATAAGTGTTGGGACTCTGACAGCAACCAAAAACTTAACTTTCCATTTCTCTTGTAAATTAAACTCGACATCAAATTCTGATAAATTAAAGGGTAAAGTACACCGATGGTAACTGAACTTTGATGCAAAAAATAAAATGGTAACCAACGTTTCAAAAATCACGAAGTAGCAATTAAACTTTAAATTTTGAAACAAAATGGTAACTAGGGCGTTAAACCCTGTTAACCCCTAACGGAAATCTGACGTGTATGTCACATCCCACCCAGTTTTCCACGTCATATATAAAAAAACAATAATACACGTCAAATAAAAAAAACTCCCGTTTGTTTAATCACGTTTTAAAAAATAACTCCCCCCCCCCCCGAAATAACCAATGCTAGTGTTATTCCCGTTTTTTTTTCAAAACTCAAACTCCCCCAAATCAAAACTCAACTGTTCTGAAGAAATTAAACCCATTCCCACAAATCAAATCTTTCGTTTTAATTCCTTCTACATTCAAAACTCAAAGGATTGTCAGAGTAAGCAAGAGGCTATGGATTACAGTAAGATTTTGTAAAACCCTAATCTAAGTAATTTTTAGGGATTTAGTATTTTTAGGGATTTTGTATTTTCTGAGTTTAGAATTTTTTGTCCTATACATTTGGATTGTTGTTGTTTTTCTTTTCTTTTACTCGTTATTCTCACTTTTTGTCTTTATTTCCTTTTTCTTTTACCCGTTGTGGACCACCATTGTTAAGTGGTAGTGGTAGGTTGTGGACCACCATTGTCGGAGTAATGGTAACTGAAAGAGGAAGTTGAATATTTAATTTGTCTTTATTCTCACTTTCTGAGTTTTCATTTATTATTTTTCATTTGCTTCATATGTGGACCACCATTCTCTAGACATGCTGATGAAGGAATAAAATAATTTAGATTCTCTAAACATGTGAAAATAAAATAGTTGAATATTTAATTTGGTAGAAGTATTGCAGAATATGTTGTCCTCACTCCTTGATTTAATAAACTGAGTTGATATCATGTTTTCACAAGTGGGATTAAGGAATTGAAAAAAAAAATCTATTATTTATCTAACTAAAGAGGAAGTTGCTGTGAAGCTGGTATGCTGATCTTAAAAAAAAAGTGGTTTTACTAACTCCCTTATTAATATGTCCAGCCTTGTTAAGCTTTATATGTTTCATCATTTGTATGTGCTCATTAATATGTTGCCCTCATTTGTTATTGCACCCATTTCTATTCTGAGAAGAAAAGTGTTTCTACACAAATGAGAAATTGAAATCACATGTTGATTGCTAGGTGTTTTTGCATTCTTTTATATTCTTATGTATCTCAGTAGAAATTGAAACCACATGTTTTTGTTGATTCCTTATGTGTGGTGTGAGTTACCCTTTTTCTTGTGGTTGTTGAGAATTGATGAGATGCATTAACTGACATATATAGACATGCAGTAACTGACTTTATGAGATGCAGTAACTGACTTTATTATTTTTGTAGGTCCTAATTCAGACTCATTTAGTGTTATAATTCATTATGGTGGTAAGTTTGTCAGGAATAGGGGCTTAAGTTTTACTGGGAAACAAAGCAAGCGTTATGATATGATCAGTAAAGATAAATGGTCAATGTTTGCCCTATGTGCTATAGTTGATGACATTGGATTAAAATCTTGTTTAGAAATTTACTGGAAATCTGAAGTTGGGGCATTGGATGTGAATAATGTCCAGTTATTGAAGACTGATTCAGATGTAGTTGGCATGTTGGAGTCTATCTCAAATGATCCTATACACATTTATCTAGCAGAAAAGGTTGGTAAGGAAGTAGATGAAAGTGTTGGTGAAGAAGAAGCTGAAAATGCTGAGGGAAATGATACAACAATGGAAAAAGAAGTTGAGGCAAATGATGCAACAATGGAAAAAGAAGTTGAGGCAAATGATGCAACAACAAAAAATGATGCAATAATGAAAAAAGAAACTGAGGCAAATGATGCAACAACAACAAATGATGCAACAGCAAATGTTGATGCAGTACTTAATGATGCTGAAAATGCAGTGGAAGAAGAAGTAGTGGAAGAAGATGTAGTGGAAGTTGAAGATGTAGTGGAAGAAGATGAAGATTCCAATGAAGCTGGAGGAGAAAATGAAATGAGTGAAGAGGAAGAAGATGCTGACTCAGGATTTTTTGATGGTGAAGATGAAATTGTTCAAGAGGATGTCTCCAACAGAGTGGTAAAGAACTTAGAGGGTTTGTATGGTGATTGGGGAACACATCTAAATGAAAATGAGAATGAGAGTGATGCTGACTCAGACTCCTTTCATAGTGTACACGAGTCTGACAGTGATGGTCCCACATGGCCAAAGTTTAACATAGAATGTGATATGGAGAACCCTAAGTTTACGGTGGGTTTACTGTTTCCTAACAAAGGCACATTGAAAGAGGCTATAAAGCAATATGGGAGAAAAAATAGGTATTTTCTGATTTTTGACATAAATGACAAAAGAAGACTTCGAGCAATTTGTAAAGATGCTACATGTCCTTGGAGTATATGGGCTTCAAAAATAGATGCTGATAGTGATACCTTTCAGATTAAGACATTCAATGATGTGCATACATGTGCCAAAGTAATGAAAAATTCAAATATCACTTCTAGGTTCATTGCAAAGACTTACCTGCACAAATGGCAAGCTGATAGAAACTATGGTGCTAGCTCATTGAAGGCCGATGTTGAAAAAAAATTTGTGGCCCTTTTGAATGGAACCAAATGTATCAAGGCTAGAAAACTTGCCTTAGAAATGATAGATGGAAGTTACAATGATCAGTTCAAAAAGTTGTACGATTACCTAGGAGAGCTTAGGGAGACTAATCATGGAACAACCACCATTTATCAGTTAGATGATAGGTTATTTGAGAGGGTCTATATCTGTCCTGAAACATGTAAAAATGGTTATAAGGCTGGATGCAGGCCTATGATCAGTATTGATGGGTGTTTTCTGAAAGGTCCTTATATTGGTTGGTTACTTGCTGCTGTTGGGATAGATGCTAATGATGGTATTTATCCAATAGCATATGCTGTTGTGGAAAGTGAGAATTTTTCAGCATGGTATTGATTTCTTAGTTTGTTGAAAGATGACCTGGAGATTGCAAATTCTTTCCACATCAGTTTTATGTCAGACAAACAAAAGGTATATTCTCTTACTTCTTTTTATTGAATATTAATATACTAAAATTTATACTAAACTATTGTCAATATTTGTCTTGTAGGGACTCAAAGAAGCATTGAAAAAATTGTTTCCAAATTCTGAACAACGAAACTGTGTCAGACACATGTACACAAACTTCAAAACAAAAGAATCCAATAGAGGAAAGGCATTGAAAGATGCATTTTAGAAAGCAGCAAGATCTACATATGTCTCCCAATTCAATGCAGCCATGGATGAAATAAAGGCAATATCAAAAGATGCTCACGAATAGTTTAATGATAAACCCCCTCCATGTGGTCAAAATCATACTTCTCCACAAGGAGTAAGTGTGACATGCTGCTAAACAACCTGTCAGAGTGTTTCAACAAGGTAATTCATTCTTTTTACCTTACTTGCTGGAAGTTACATAATGGTAACTGAACTATCTGAAAGTTACATTGTGGTAACTGAACTATCTGAAAGTTGCATAACGGTAACTGAACTATCTGAAAGTAACAAAATGGTTACTGAATTTTTTGTTTCTTTTGCAGATTATACTGGAGGCAAGAGACAAGCCAATACTTACAATGCTGAAAATTATTAGGACCAAGATGATGAGAAGAATAGTCCAAAGAAGACAAGAAGCTAAAAAATACAATGGAATTTTGTGTCCTAAGATTCAAAGGAAGCTTGATATTCAAATTCAAAACTCCGTTAGGTTAACATTTATATAAGTTTAATATTTCAATTCTAACTTTTTTATTTATATTCATTATGTTCAATGCTACTAAGCATGGTATTTATTTGTTCATTATGTTCATAGATGTCGGCCAATATATGCTGATAACTTTCAATATCAAGTTGAATGTGGCCAAGGAGAACAACATGTGGTGAACATCCAAAATCATACATGCACATGTAGAAGATGGGATCTCACGGGAATCCCCTGCAATCATGCTATTTCAGTTATGCACAACGACAATATGAATGTAATTTCATTTGTCGATCCGTGCTACAAGAAGGACACTCAGCTGTCAATTTATGGGCACTACATTAACCCTATTAAAGGTGTTAATCAGTGGACCAAAGTGAAAGGCATGGAACCTATACTTTCACCAGTTTTAAGAAGACCAGCTGGAAGACCAAAGAAAAAGAGAAAATTAGAAAAATGTGAAGTTCCTACTACGAGAAAAGTAGGTAAAAAAGGTGTGCAAATGACTTGCTATAAATGTGATAAAATTGGCCACAATATAAGAACTTGCAAAGGAGAAATTGGTGGAAACAAAAAACTCAAAAAAGCTGTAAGTTTTGTTCAAACTAATTATTTAAGTTTATACTTGTACTTGATGTTTAGTTCAAACTAATTATTTTGTTCTATTACTGTCCACATAGGGTTCATCAAGGCAACATCAAAGTTCAAGGCAGTCTTCAAGACAACACTAAGGTCCAGGGCAAGCTTCAAGACAACACCAAGGTCCAGGGCAAGCTTCAAGACAACACCAAGGTCCAGGGCAGCACCACCAAGGTCCAATACAACCTTCTAGGCAAAAGTTGCCAACAAGAAGACAACCTTCAGTTACCACAGTAAGGTGGATGAACTCTACACAAGAAAGTTCTGTCTCCAACCCACCAACACAAGCCTCTAATGCACATGATTGAAGGATTTATTTGCCTCTAATGCACATGATTGAAGGATTTGTTTGACTTATTTTATCTACATTTTGTGGCATATTTTGTGGCACTTTGTGGTATATTGTGCCTATTTTGTGACATTTTGTGGCATTTTGTGACTTTGTGGCAATATTCTGTTATATGTACTAGGTGAATACATTTTGTGACTTTGTGGTATTCTGGAAGTAATCTACATTAGTGCTTATATCATTCATTTGATATATATGCTTATTTTTTGGTATATTTGTGACTTTGTGACTTTGTGTTATATCTTATTTCTGGTATATTTGTGCTTATTTTCTGATATATGTACTAGGTGAATACATATATTGTTCCATTTTCATGCTCATTCGATTGTATCTAAATCATATAAACCAAGTACCATTTTTCTACATTCAACAAGACATGCTTATATCATTCATTTGATATTCAATACATATCAAACTTCAAGTTATATATTTACAAAACTGAAACTTAAAGTTCAGTATATATACAAACTTTCCAACCAAACAAAATACATGACAAATCGAAATTTTCAACTTTCAATTTCAAAAATTACTTCTAAAATCCACCACAATCAACAAAAACCCACAAACACTTAGAAAGCAGGATCTCAAATTTCCAACTTTCAATTACATAAATTACACCAAAATCAACAAAACCTCATAATGCTAAACAACACTTCTAAAATACCTCTACTGACAAATCCAAAATAACACCATTAAACTGATGATACAAATCCATAAAATCATTTCCTTCTTTCTCCCCCGTTCTAAAGAATTCAACTTTTTCAGCAGCCCGTTGAGAACCACTGTTGCTCGAGGCGTCATGGGAGGATCGTACCACTGCATAAATCGACACGATTTATGCCTACGTGAGCCATAATTTTTGCAGCCGAAGAATCTTCTTCCAGGATTTCCAGATGTCCACGATGTTTTTATCTCAGCTAGCAAGTCACAGTGACAATATGGTCTTCGAATAGGATCATCCATTGTTCTCCCCCTTGTTGTTTTCTTCTCCTACCTTACTAGGTGCCCCAAAAAACTGAAGAGAGTTTAGAATGAAATGTAAATGATAGATTAGGGTTTCATCCTTTAAAAAGGGGATTAAAAATCATTTATATTATTTGACGTGTATTATTGTTTTATTATTTTTTATATATGACGTGGAAAACTGGGTGGGATGTGGCATACACGTCAGATTTTCGTTAGGGGTTAACGGGGTTTAACGCCCTAGTTACCATTTTGTTTCAAAGTTTAAAGTTTAATTGCTACTTCGTGATTTTGAAACGTTAGTTACCATTTTGTTTTTTGCATCAAAGTTCAGTTACCATCGGTGTACTTTACCCTAAATTAAAATAAAAAATTATCTTTTTAATTTGTCATAAAATTAGAGGGATGGATCTTATAATTAGATCTAATGTGAAATGAATGAGACAACACGTTATTTTAGCTTGAGCTTAAACCATGCAAAAGCAAAGCATTGCATGACGGGCAAGTTGTCGGCAGCTGTGTCACGGTGTTCATCTCGTGAGGCGATGATTCTTAGAAACAACGTATTAGAATATAATTTGAAACTTGAAAGAGAAATTTATTGATCGTTAGAGTAATTAAAAATATTTATATTATTTTATTATGTATACGTTTGAATTTCGTTATTTACTATAGAAATATAAATATTTTATTTAATAAAAAGAATATAAGTTAAAAAAGGTTTTGATTTTATTTTATCAATCATCAACTTTATGAAATTTCACTTCGACTATATATAGACCAACTTGCAATATATTAGATACCTTCATAAAGATCCTATCAAAATAATAATAATATCATCAGTGACTGCCAGTAAACATCCCACCATTTGTTTATATTAATCCAGTTTTTTAAACACATCTAAACCACTATAGTTGAAATTGATTAATAACGTGGGTGAGCGTTCGATCGAGTCAAGTCAAGTGAAAAATGTAGTTAGTCGAGTTTGTAAGTCTTGTTTTACTACTCAAATTTTATTTGAAATTTTTTCGATTTGAGTCGATAAAATTTGAGTCGAATCAAGTCGAGTCAAGTTTTCGAGTTTTTGTACAAATTTAATTCTAATTATTTATAATGTTATAGTACACATTGATTCCATTTCAAACGGCTTTCTATATCCATATACAGTACTCATATATTTCTTCATATTTTTTCATGTGGTATATATAGGGTTAGGATCCACTTACACAATGTAAAACTCAATTAATTTTACACATTTTTTGGACCGTTGGATGAAGGTAATATATGGTTAAGATTATTTCCTTTATCTCTTTTTTTGTGATAATCTTTACATTTTCTACCGTTAATTTCAACCATCCATTTATCTTCATCCAATGGTAAAAAAAATGTGTAAAATTTTTAAGTTTTACATAGTGTAAGAGGATCATATCTCATATATATATATACATATATCATGCAGAATTGAGTGACTCAACTCGAACTTGAAAACTATCAACTATAGTAATAAATTCAAGTTAATAAATTTTCAGTTTACAACTCAAATTTTATTTGAAATTTTTTCGAGTCGAGTCTAGTCGAAAAATTCAATTTTTCCGAGTCAAATTTTGTATACTCTTAATATGGTTGATCACACGGACGAAGTCATAATCAGAGAAGAGTTAAATTAATTTATACCAACAGAGAATAAGAGTATATATATATATATTAAGTATTTAAATCGAAAAATTAAAAGATCTAAAATATAATTATACAAAAATATTCAAAGAGGTCTTTCCCATCCTTTAGTGGCTCGGTCTATTTGATCCCAATTAATTTTAAAGACAGTAGATAGAGACATATATAATTTATATAATGTATATAGTGGTGGCATTAAGGTCTTAATTGTTGGTGGAAGTGCTTTTCATTTGGTAATCTTTTTATAATATCATTTCTTCTTTTCATATACAATGTTTTGGACGCACCAAATTAAAAGATGATTTAGCAATTTGGAATTAGAAATTAAAGTAATCAAATAATCAACTTTATTCCACATCTCAATCTTTGCCATTGGTTGATTTTATTTCTTGTGTATGCCACTAAACAATCCATCAATTACATTAACAAAAATATCTCCTTGGATAAGTAAGCCTTACACAACACATATATAGACATATATATTAGGTAATATTTGTTGAATTGTGTACAACTTAAAAGTATACAGATTTTCTTGTTTGTTGGATGGGTGAAATTAGGGGTGAACAAAACTCGACTCAAAAAAATTGAATTATTAGACTCGACTCGAAGCAAAAAAAATCAACTTATTTTGATTCGACTCGAAATTTTTTTAAATAAAGTTTGAGTTATAAAATAGAAATTCGAATAACTCGAAATTTTTAGTAATTAGTTGATCAGTTTTCATATTGAAGTAGAGTTTGTCATTTCTGCATGATATATTATGTATATCACATGTGAAAATATGAAGAAATATATATGTATATCGTATATGCATATAGAAAACCGTTAAAATTTGAATCAATATGTATTGTAACATTATAAATAATTACAATTAAATTTGTACAAAAACTCGAAAACTCAACTCGATTCGACTCGACTCAATCAAACACCTAGCCCTAGGTGAAGATGGATAGTTGAGATTAACGGTAAGAAATGAAGAAATTTTTATAAAAAAATAAGTGAATTGTCTTAATTTCAAAGTTTTAATCCCAGCCATTACATTCAGTTAATCAAAAGATTCAAAAAATGAAAATTTTTAAGTTTTACATTGCTTAAATATATCTTAACCCCATATATATGTGTTAAGATTTACTTATACATTGTAAAACTCACAAAGTTTTGCACTAACTTAAGATCATTGGATGAATGTAAATAAATGGCTGAGATTAAATTTTTTCCCTTAAAAATCCCCATCAACTTTTTTATCTCAAAATAGTGTACAACTAAAAAAAATTACATTATGTAGGAGGATTTTATTTCTCACTATATTCGCTCTCAATTTAAAAAGCATCCAACTTCAACTAATGAATCATCATTTGTAGGAACTTTTAGGCGATCAAAAGTTTGAGTTTCATTATATATATGTAAATATCATGACAAGTTCTCAGTTTAAATTTATTTTATGCTTGAGTCTTATCATTTGTGGGTTTTATTTTGATTTAGGTTCGAACATAATCCGCTTAACAATCCAATATTTTTAATGATTAATTCTAATTTTAGTTATTTGGAAGTGG
This sequence comes from Hibiscus tridactylites, assembly GCA_958450335.1. Lineage (NCBI taxonomy): Eukaryota > Viridiplantae > Streptophyta > Magnoliopsida > Malvales > Malvaceae > Hibiscus > Hibiscus tridactylites. The sequence continues at coordinate 80,251,786 of OY288268.1, read as the reverse complement.
ATTATATGTACTTACAATTATAATTACACTTGTAATTGTATTTGTAATCTCGGGAACAGTAATTTCTTTCACATGTGATCATTTTCACATTAATTCATAATATAAGTCGTGTATTCCTTTTCTAACTAGTAGATTATAATGTTAAATGTTTTCTAAATACTAGATTCTAATATTACATGCATTGTAAGTGATTTTATATATTTAATTTTTATTCATTAAATAATAGTTTTTTTTTACTTCATGAAAATAATACAATAATTATCATTAAAATTATTGAATATACTTAAAATATATCAACTAAACTGTTAATTCAAATATCATACAAAATAACACAATTCAACCAAAATGCATGATGTAAGAAGTAAAAAATAAATATGTGAGATAAAATTGATACAAGTGTTAGGGTGCATTGGTAAGGCATATTGCACTCTTAAAGAGAGAACGTGAGTTCAAATCTTAGAGACGATATTGTTGGAAGGAGCAACCTTGCACCCCGTACATGGATCGTAAGACGGTCATGCATATTATAAAAAATCAAAATTTTCTTATAATTTAAGTGTTTTTTTGTATTTTTTATTGATAATTTAATTTCGCAAACCTCGAAATTTTATAATTTTACGCCTATATATTTTTTAATATAACTTCTTAAAATTATGCACCTACAGAAAATCTTATATCCTCTTTATTTCACATCAAATCAAAACCTTTCGGAATTCAAAAGGAAAAATTATAAAGATGTGGGGTGTAATTAACATTAACTTATATGATTAACAAAATGAAATGATTATGTGCCTAAATAATTAATAGAGTAAACCCAAAAAAGTTATTTCTTAAAAAACAATTGAAATTAGAAAAAAAAAAAGGAAAGTCAAAAAGCAGAAAGAAACGTACAATTTTATTCTTCCACACACTAACTTTGGACTCGGTGGTATATAATAATAATAATAATAATAATAATAATAATAATAATAATAATAATAATAATAATAAATAAATAAATAAATAAAAAGTGAAGTCAAATAAGCAAAAAAAAGTAATGTGACTCCTAATTTAAGTAAGCTCAAAAAATCAATAAAAGGGTAAATTATGATATTTTAAATTAGTTCACAAACAATGGCGGATCCAGAAATATTTTTCAGAGTGGACACAAATTAAATTTTTTTAGGGTAGACACAATAATAAAAAATTTAAGATTTCAGGGTGGGCACAAATAATAAAAATTAAGGACTAATTTATAAAATTTTAAAAAATTAAAAACAAATGTGTAAACTTTAAAAATTTCAGGGTAGGCACAAACCCACCTAAGATAAACTTTGCATCCGCCACTGCTCACAAATTTCAAAATATTATAATTAAGTACTTGGGGCATTAATATTGTCAGGGGCAAGGCCTTGGCCCCTTGGTTAAATGGTATGTTTTAAATTTTAGCCCTTCTTAACAATTAAAAAATTAAGGACTAATTTATAAAATTTTAAAAAATTTATCCGGACAAATAATAAAAATTAAGGACTAATTTATAAAATTTTAAAAAATTAAAAACAAATGTGTAAACTTTAAAAATTTCAGGGTAGGCACAAACCCACCTAAGATAAGCTTTGCATCCGCCACTGCTCACAAATTTCAAAATATTATAATTAAGTACTTGGGGCATTAATATTGTCAGGGGCAAGGCCTTGGCCCCTTGGTTAAATGGTATGTTTTATATTTTAGCCCTTCTTAACAATCAATAGTTCAAAATAACTTTTTTTTTCATTCATAAATGGAACTTTTAAAATTTTTGACCCCTTTAAAAACTTAATAATTTAGCTTAAACCATTTTTAACTTAAATTGTTTGATTTTGAACCTCAAAATTTTTAAATTTTATCCGGACCCATTATCCAAAATTATTGGATTCACCCCTAATTCTATCAATCAAGTCCTTCCATTAGGCTAGCTATAAACCAAAGCAATTCTTTCAAAAAAAAATAAACCAAAGCAATAAATATTAGCTCGAAACTCACATTGAATATATTTATTAATATGGACCAAATTTTAAACACATTTTTATCTATCACATAAATAGTTTGGTTTTGAACCATTTAAAAACAAAACAAAAAACTATACAATCGTTCTTAACACATAAATTTTAAGGTGTCCATGCAATACGCATTTACATGTTTAAAATTTGATCAACATGTGTTAATATTTTCCATGCTATATCTAAGTTACCATTAACGTTTACGATTATGGAAAGACCTAGTTGATATGATACAAATATTTTGAGCACTTAATTGCAACGTTTTGAAATTTTAGATCAATTTATATTCCAAATCATAATTTGGAGATATTTGAGACAAATAACTCATATATATATATATATATATATATATATATATATATATATATGGGATGAGATCAAGTTACATGGTGTAAAACTCATTTAGTTTTACACTAATCTAATACCATTGGAATGAGTGAAATGTATGGATGAGATTAACAATAAAAAATGTGAAGATTGTCACTTAGAAAAAAATAAGAAAACAATCTAAGTCATTAATTACCATCATCCAACGGTCTAAAAATTGTGTAAAAGTAATTGAGTTTTACACAGTTTAAGTTGAACATAACCCTATATATATATATATATATATATATGGGTTAGGATCAACTTACACCGTGTAAAACTCTTTAAGTTTTACACCTTTTTTAGATCGTTGGATGGGGGAAATGGATGGTTGAGATTAACTCCGTGTTTTTAATTCCCAAGTGATAATCTTCACATATTTTAATGTTAATCTTATCCATCCGTTTCACTCATCCAACGATCCAAAAAAGGTGTAAAACTTATAGAGTTTTACACCGTGTAATTTGATCCTATCCCTATATATATATATATATATATATATATATATATATTTCAAAAACATAAATTGATTGACAATTAACCAAAAGGTTAGAACATATTTTGTCCCTTGAACTTTACTTTAGCTACACACCTGGTATCTTAATTTTTTGAACTTATGTAGTACCTAAACTTAACTTTAGGTACCTTATTGGTACATATACTCTCTTTTTTACCTTAATTTTTTTTACCTATTTAATATTTGAACTTAAAAACGGTCACACAACAACAACAATGATTATTATCCTATACACTGACAATATAAAATAAAGTTTTCACAAGCGAGATTATTTAGGGGTTTGAGATTTTAGTTTAGGGTTTAGAGGTTAGGGGTTTAGGTTGTAGGGTTTCGAATTTAGGATTCATGGTTAGAATTTAGGGTTTATAGTTTATGGTTTGTGGATAGATTTTTAGGGTTTAAAGTTAAAAATTTATATTTTAAATATTGGCTTGAAAATAAGCATACTTGTGTAAACTTTTTTACACTACAATGACAATGTATCAGATGTTAATCCTAATAATGATAATAATAAAGTAAAAACTTAAAAATACATTTAAATTAATAGTAATATTATTTTTTATTATATTACTAATTTTATCTTTTTGAAATAACTCTTTCAATAAATAATTGTATTTCAAATGATTTAATGTTGAACTAGTATTGAGATTTTTTTTCTTTGCCATTTTTGGCAAATATAGGTAGATTGTACTCATGTTAAGATGTGTTCGTTGAATTTAATGTATTTTTTTTTTTTTTGAATATGCTGGTGCGATGCAAGGGTAGCATCTGTTCAACTTTCTAAGTCTTTTCAAAGACGGCACACACAGCATGACATTACTGGTGCTCGAACCCGGGTCCCAAGGGATGATAAACATCTACCTTTGCCACCAGGACACAAGGGGATGAGCTTGAATTTAATGTATTTTATATTCAACAATAAAGTCATATTAAAATGGTAACAATTTTTTATTTAAAAATATTATTATATTTATTGTATGATGGACCGTTCTTATATTTACTAAGATTATTATTATTATTGAAGCCCTCATTATTTAAAGCATTACACCTCCTAAATAAACCTTGTTGTGGCACGCTCCTTTTCCAGCTTCCACCTCTTTTTCTTCTCCATCCGTACCGTTTCTACCACCATAAACCATGCCGTCAGGGGCTGAAGCAGAACTTTCACCGCCAGTATCACCACAGTCTCCGCCGTCCCAACAATCACCACCGGAACCACCACCACTGCCACTAAAAATCACCCGTACAAAAACACCAGCCGGCATACTCTTGGGTAAGTACCAATTGGGTCGTTTGCTGGGTCGTGGAAGCTTCGCGAAAGTTCACGAAGCAACTTCACTCGAGGACGACAACACCGTCGTGGCGGTCAAGATCATAGACAAGACGAAAACGGTCGATGCGGCGATGGAACCGAGGATAATCCGGGAAGTTTCCGCCATGCGCCGCCTGCAGCACCACCCGAACATCCTCAAAATCCACGAAGTCATGGCCACAAAGACAAAGATCTACCTCGTCATGGAACTAGCCTCCGGAGGTGAACTTTTCGCGAAGGTCCTACGCCGCGGCCGCTTGGCCGAACCCGTCGCTCGTCGTTACTTCTCCCAACTGGTCTCCGCCCTTCATTTCTGCCACGAAAACGGCGTCGCCCACCGCGATGTGAAGCCGCAAAACCTCTTACTAGACCAAAACGGAAGCCTCAAAGTTTCAGACTTCGGTCTCTCCGCTCTACCTGAACAACTAAACGACGGACTTTTACACACAGCTTGTGGAACACCGGCTTACACAGCTCCGGAGGTTGTCCGGAGAAAAGGCTACGACGGTTCCAAGGCGGACGCTTGGTCATGTGGGGTTATTCTGTTTGTTTTATTAGCAGGCTATTTACCCTTCGATGACAGTAACTTGGTCGCCATGTACAAAAAGATTCACCGTCGGGATTTCCAGTTTCCGGCATGGATATCAAAGCAAGCAAAGGGTATAATATGGCAGCTTCTGGACCCGAACCCGGTGACCCGAATGAGCCTAATAAGGCTAATGGAAACTTCATGGTTCAAAAGAACTTTAACAAAATCATCATCGGACAGTCAGCTGGAGAGTTTATTACACGACCGGAAGTTAAAACACGACATGATATGTAATGAGGTTAATGCTTTCGACATAATATCGATGTCGTCGGGGTTGGATTTGTCGGGGCTGTTCGAAGGGAGGAAGGAGAAGAGGTATATTACTAGTTCCTTAGAGTTTGATGGGGTGATGGAGAGGGTTAGGGAAGTTGGGGATAGATTGGGGTATAGGGTGGAGGAGGGGAAGAGAGGGGTTGTTGGGTTGGGGAAAGGGAGGGTGGTGGTGGTGGTGGAGGTGGTGCAGGTGGCGGAGTTGTTTGTTTTGGTGGAGGTGAAGGCGGTGGAAGGCGGTGGTGGTGGGGTTGAGATTGAGGAAGGACAGTGGGTTGATTTGGAAGCTGGACTTGGGAACATTTTTGGTTCTTGGGATAATACTGCTCTAGGATAATATGCTTTCGTTTGTAACATACACGAAAGTCTTTTTTCGTGTTGAATTCTTCGCTGTAATTTTGGGTCAATCGATGTAAATGATGTAAAACAAAACTTCAATAAATTACCCCTTTTGTTTAATTTCTTGGTAATTTGCCAGAATTTGATTTAGTTAAATTTCGGTCGGAATGTAACAATTGTATTATAATAATTTTATTTTTAAAGATAGTTGTAACACTGCAAATTATAATTACATTTAAAATAATAATTATTTTTAAATATATATATGATACAATATTTACGACGGTGACATCACGAACGCATCAATAACCAAAACTGCAACCACAGCTTGATACTATGAGCAGACCTCACAGTTATAATGTATTTGTCTGTAAGACTGTATCTGTTAGACCTCACAGTTTTGTTTATAAAAAGGCACTGCACGAATCAAGAGATGTTATGGATATTTATAGGACAACAACAACTTGTATTTACGTTCCACGTGAAGTTCATAATTTCTCTCTAAAACCCTTACATTTTTTTCAGTTCAATAAAACTTAGATTTTAAAAATGTAAAAGATTATTTGTAGACAAATGGACAATCACACGGGAAAAGTAAAATATTATCGTACTTAATTTATGAATTTAAGTCAGGTTAAACTTATTCAAAAAATTAACCTTGTCACTCACAAAATAAATCAACAAATATTTAAATTTTTAAAAAATTGAATATCTCATTTTAATAAATTATACATAACCCTTAAATCATTAGTTGCCCTAGTTATGGTGACATTTTTACTAGTGTTTTTAAAATTGGCTTTTGATATCAGATATCATGATTCAAATCAATTTATAAGAGCTATCAAACTTAAACTATTTCATTTCATAATTTTATTTGTGTTGATGCTAAAAATCAGTCGATACCAAATAATGTTATAGACTAGATTATTGTGGCAGTTTTGGTAATTCAGAAGAAGAATCGATGTGAGAGGTGATTAAAGTGAAAGAGCAGACTGAGTATAGAGGAGAAGGACGAAAAACATAGCTTGAGAAGAGATTAAGTGTTTGGAGAATGTTCATTTTGTCCCTTTATCAGTTTTTTTTTGGAGTATTTAAAGAGAAACCTCTTACGGTCTTAAATGGCAAGTGTCATGCCTATATATGTAAGATGGATTGATACATATTGACATGCTAGCTTAGTTGATAAATTTAGGTGTCAAATAGTAAATTTAACTGGTGAAACAAATAAATTTGACATCGATTTTGTTGAGATAGCAATTGATTGGAGAACATGATAAGATAGATCAAAGAATGTACTAAAATAAACTATGGGTGATTCCTTATGACCTTTAGAGAAAAATTTCAACATCCAAAATGTGTAGGATATGTCTTCTGAATTTTTTTAAAAAAATCGTATTAAAAGTGAGATTACTGAAAAATTTTTATTACGAAAAAATAAGAGACATAGAATATAAAAATACAACAACTTATATATAAAAAAAGCACGTCACATATTAAAGTTGGTGTAAATATTTATATATAACCAATTGGTTATTGTTAAAATCTAAACATTCATCGCGGATAATAATAATTAATCTTTTTCCGTAAAAACTGGCCTAAAAACAAACAATTAAGTATAAAATATGCATATTTTGAAAAATCATGAGTCATCTCCATGTCAATTTTAATACCCAATCAATATGAGAATTAAAACTCTAGTTTAAAACAATGACACGTGTCCCGGTGTTAAGTCACTGTTAACCACGCGGGAGTTGTGTTCTGTCGGCCAGTTTAGGGCTTGACGCGACCCAAGAAGCGGATGAGAAGTAAAACCGAAGCGTTGTCGATCGTTCATCGAGTGGCGAATTATTAACCAACCAAAAGCCTGCCCCACAGAAAAAGTGTAGAGACCTCAAATCAAAATGCACCACCAACCCCAATCAACTCCTACGGCGATACTGGTCCATTTCAAACTCGATACTTGATTACATGATCGTTTAAATTTAAATTTTGGAGACAATATTATTAAAAGGGAGCATTGCACCTCCAAACATGGACCATAAAAAAATATATATTACCAAAAAATATTAATTTAGATTAAATATTACAAAAGTTCATTATTAGAACGGTCATTTTAACCTAGTTTATTTCGTTAGGAACGTTAGTATTTGAATCTCTATCTTTTTTTTAAGAATCTAACGCCTCATTCTATTAGACCAAATGGCAGTACATTAATATTAGATTGGCGTAATGCCAAAAAAATATCCTTAACGTTTAACTGAATAGTCATTTTGACTCATATTCTTTTTTGAAGTAATTTAACGTTTCATTTTGTGTCAAAATTGCCCCTATATGGATGGAAATTGTTAGTCAACGAACGATAAACAACTTGAAATAACTTGACAGAATGATATGCAGTAGAAAAATAATTTTATATTTTATATAATTTCATAAAATTATTTTTTTGATTATTGTGACATTATTTTAAGTCAACACCTTTGTATACTATTTTTTGAATAGTCATTTCAAGCCATTTATCATTTGTTAACTAACTGTTTTCATCTCCATATGGGTCATCTTGACCTAAAATAAAACGTTAAATGTTAAATTACTTCAAAAAAAATAGATGTCAAAATGACTATTCAATCAAACGTTAGAGACATTTTTTGGCATAAAGTCAAAAAATAGCCCCCCAACTTTGACCTTTTGGTTATTTTAGTCCTTATTAATTTTTTGGTGCAAACATCCCCTCAACGCTTGGTTTTCGTGTAATTTTCACCCTCGATGGATGGAAATCGTTAGTCAACAGATGTTGACCATTTAGGGCTGACGTGACACTCCAACATGGCATGGGAAGATGACGTGGCAATGCCATGTGTAAAGTGAGGGTGATGCGGCAAAGATGACATGTAAAAATATTTTAAAATTATTTTTTTGAATTTTTTAAAGTTAATTGTAACCAATCAGATGATGATACGTGACATCATTCGATTAGTTTAAAGGCAAATAAAAAAAGAGTGAACATATAAGCTCATGAGAATTAAACTCGCACCTGGTGGTCGATAGATTGAACGCCTAACCACCAGGCCAAACCACTTTATTGTTATATTTTTTTCACGACAATATTACATAATAGAATTTTTAAATTTAAAATTATTAATTATTAAAATTGTTTTCCCTATGCAACCTATTCTCTCCATTCTTCAACACCTTTTTTTTCGTCGTCTTTCAACCTTCTTTAGCAATCGAGAGTTAGAATTTCTGACAATTTCAAAGCTGAAGCACATGTTTCACAATTCTTCTTTAACGTTTTATGCCTTAAAAACAAACCGGATTTCAAATTGCCATTATCTACTCTTATACTCTTTCGCAAACACTAACTAGACGAAACTTTTTATCCTATAAATCATTGTTTATTCAACCTTATAATAATTTTTTTTGGCGATGACATGTACACACTTTTGGCTTTAAATCCACCTAAATTCATTCCCATACCAATTTTCAACACTCAATTTTTACAAAAAAAAAACTTTGTAAAAAACATGTAAATTATAAAGTTACCTGTTTTAGGTTGCAAAAGCTTTCGTAAATCGCTAGCGTATAATCAAATTGCTTAACAAGAGGTAGAACCGACCCCGAGCTCTCTGGTGGAATTAGAAATATTAAAAAAATTCTAAAATTTTGTTTTGCTGAAGAAGGTTGGACGACGACAAAAAAAATAGGTTGCAGAGGGAAATATTTTTTAATAATTAATAATTTAAAATTTTCATTATGTAATATTGTTGTGAAAACATATAACAATAAAGTGATTTGGCTTGGTGGTTAAGCGTTTAGCCTATCAACCATCATCGGATTGGTTATAATTAAATTTAAAAAATTTAAAAATATTTTTACGCATCATCTTTGTCACTTCTCCCTCACTATACACGTGACATTGTCACGTCATCTCCCCATGCCATGCACGTTAGCCTTAAACGGTCAACATCTGTTGACTAACGATTTTCATCCATCAAGGGTGAAAATTGCACGAAAGCCAAACATTAAGGGGTTGTCTACACCAAAAAAATAGGTGTTAAAATGACCAAAAGGTCAAACGTTGGGAGCTATTTTTGATTTTATGTTTTTTTTTTTGCTTTATGCCTATTAGATTTGAATGAAGTCCCTTATTGATACATGGGCCACCCAACCCAACAGTGATCTGCTGTGTTTTCCATCTTGGTATAATTGAGATAAGGCCCATAACTTTGGGCTCAAATATATAATATTGAGAGAGGGTTACCCAAATATTCTGCAAATATCCCAACGTTGTTCTGCATTTTCGCTGGCGCTAAATCAGCAGGTTCTAGGGAAAGGAGTGGTTGGATTTAGTTTCGAGTTTGAAATAGCGATCGCAATGTAATTTTAGTGTTCCCGTTTCCTTTGCAGTCGCAACGTAGTTTGCTCGTATTTAACATATTCTGATACGGACGGAGTATATTCTCAAAAAAAAAAAAAATGACAAAACCTTAGCAAAAATTGAATATAATCGTATTTAACACGTACCCTTATTTCGAATCCAGGTAACATAAATCAACATGTCTTAACCTTAGTTGTTTCTGCTACATGGAGACAGATTTTGAATTCAAAAAATCTAAATAAAAACTCTGGAATCACTTGATTCAAATCCTGGAATCTTGTCAGATCTTGTTTCTTCATACCTTCAAGGCTTTATTACTGTTACATGGAGACAGATAGAGAATGCTTGAATTATATTGTTTGTGCTATATATTATTGGTATAATTGTGGTTTTAGTCCTGCTACTATTTGGCGTCTAATCCCTTTACTTTAATTTAACATAATTCAGTCATCTAGTTTTATAATTTTATAAGTAGACCCAAATTTATGACCCCAGTAGTTGTTATTGTGAAAGTGATGACATGAATTTTCTTTTTGAGTATTCAACCATTAAGTCAAGGCTACGTGAAAAATTTAATAACCCATGTTCAACTACTAATAAATTTATATGTCGGCTGAATATTTAAGGTTACTTTTCAGGGGGGAAATCACATAAACAGTTTAACAACATCAACTAACGGTATCAATTTGGACCTACTAATAAGATTATACAAGGGCTATAAGATCCAACTGCGGATGCAAGAGCAAACCCAGATTCATGCAACATCAAGTTAAAATTGTTGTGAAGTTCGAATCTTGGTTCTACAACTCTTTCTCGAGAATGTTCGAAATCCGCATCCTAATATCGGTAACTCTTTTTTATATTCTTACATGATCAGAGAGCCTAGAAAGCGAATAAAATTTTTTTGCCCTTTTTCGGTGCTTCTATTTACGCCTCACATTAAAAAATTAGGTTTAGAGTTAGAGTTTAAAATTAGGGTTTTGAACATTATGGGTAAAATGTATTTTTAGGGCTTAAAGTTTATAATTTAAGATTAGAGCTTAAAATTTAATTTTTTAATATTAGACATAAAAAAGTAAGAATTTTTGTCACTAAAAAGCATTAACATTATTATAATCTAAGATTCAATATATATATATATATATATTATTGCAAACAAAACCATTATTAAATTGATTAATGGCGTGGGGCTCCCAACAAGGTACACCATTTGGCTTAAAAGAGACATAGGATAAGAACATCTTTTTACAAACTCCCAAAAATTTTCTCATTGCTCGATAAATACTTTCCTAACAAAAGGGATTATTAGTTTAATTGTCTCGGTAACCAATCAGCAGCTGACAAATCTGGTTATAGTCCACACTCTTGAGTCTTGAGGAAAAAGACAACATCAAATGGGATTTATTCCTTCCATTTATGAACTATAACCATTTATGAACTACTGGTATTCGACTCATTGATTAATTAAATTGTATCAGATTTTGCATAAGCTCAATACGAGTACGACCCTCTCAATTCATTTTTTTTATTCACAGCGTCAAAGTTTGAACCAATCTTATTTAAGGGACCTAACACCTCATCCCGCTAGACCAACTGATTTTCGTTAAACCTACCCATTTTATTATTTTCATATGTTGGTGTAAGATAAAGTTTTTCTTACATATTCTTTTGAGACACACAGACATTATTAAATCCAATGCTTGCATATGAAGATGTTCACTGTCTTGTAGAGAGGGAGATTTTTAAGTATTGGAAACAACAAAAAGATTCTGAGTATAAATTATTGATAGTGTTGCTTTCTTTCTGGCATGTTCATTTCTCTGGATTTCTCACTGTTTTCGATGCAGCTTTTTCAAGTCTCATCTCTGGCTGGAGGGAAAGATTTAGATTTTTTTTGCATTTTAGTTTGTGAAACACAGGGACAAACCCCCTAAAACAATATGTGATTCGTTACAAATATTAAGATTCGAATTTAATATTTTTAGTTCACATGCTTTTTTAAACTTTAAAGTGTTGGTCATAACCCAAATCATACAAGAACAATGATTAAAGAACAAAAACTTAAAATGTTATAGCAGGAGAATAAGAACTAAATTCATAATTTACACATAATATAGGGTTTGATGACAAAATTTAACGTATTTCACATCTAATGTTTAGCTCAAATCTAAATTTTATAATTTAAAAAGTAGAAGAGCTAAAATTAATCAATTTTTATTTTTGTTTTTTACTTTTGGTTTTTTAAAAATTAGAAAACATGATTGATTAATTGAGATGGAAACTTGTTTTCAAAAATAAAAATAGTGAAAATATATTTGGTATCTAGCGTTTTAAAATAGAAATATTCGAACCTAAGTTAAAATAAAGTTAAAGTTAAAAAACTATTGTTTTCATATTTCCACTATCCTAAAATATTTTCAATGAAAACTTTTTTTATGAATAAATAGATCATTATTATGTGTCTCATTATTTTTTAAGAAGAAAATATTTTTTTATATTTTTAAAATTCCACTTATTTTTATTTTCATTCTCTAAAAATTATTTTTTAAATTTACAATCAAACACGATTTTTTTCACCATTTTCCATTTTTTTCAAGAAAATAAAAATAAATTTCATTCTCTAGAACTAAATGTGACTTTATATTCTTATGACAAATATTAAAAATCAAACTCACACAAAATAAAATGATATAAACATTATTAACCACTCAGCTAATTAATGGATTTTCGTGTAAAAAGGTATTGGTTATGAAGAAAAACAAAACTTTTGGAGTGTTTTTTCAGTTACTTGTGTTGCAAATAAAGCTGAAATGTTAAGTGAATTTAGTGTAAGTAAATTTTTTCATATGGGTAAAATAGATTATCAAAATAAACAAAAATGATTATTTTGCCACTAACGTTTTAGAAATTATAAAATATTTATTAAAATTATCAAACTGTTTTAAAATATCGTTAAACTTCATCAAACTATTATAAAATGGTCCTCAACTTATCAAAATTTATCATTATTTTATGATGTGTTGTGATCGTTTTGTAACAATTTAATAATCATTTTATAATGTTTTGAAGCTTCAACGACTAGAAGGATATTTTTATTTAGTTTAATGATTTATCTGTGTATTTTATCCTTTACTTTATAACAATTTTTTTTATAAATTCTAATCTTACCTAGAGAATAGGGAAAGAGAGATTTTTAAAAAATAAAGTAAGTGTTTCTAGTGGGTCTAAAACCCATGACCTAAAGAAACATGACCTAAGGATATTTTTATTTAATTTAATGATTATCTTGATTAACCGGCCAAATATGTTTGCTCGTAACGAATCCTTTTTCTTGATACTTGAATTATGGACAAGTACATTTCATATACGTAATTTAATTACTACTCCTTCACAAGTCAAAAGTACACGCATGCTATCTCCCTCTTGTAAATGCTTGAACTCCACACAATTAAAAAGTTCTAATAAACTAAAAAGTTCTAATAAACGAACGGGTGGTCCAAATAATAAGTAATTTAATATTGCTTAAGCATGTTTCGAGTTTGAGGCCTTGTGTATGCATAATTTCAACTGAAAATTTACTTACCAAAATTAGATGTGCAATGTGGATTAGCTTAGATTAATTAGAGTGAAATCCTGAACTAGGAGGGCAACGAACAAAAAAGGTTTTATAAACCGAGTCGAGATCCGGTTTTTGCTCTCTCTCAATTGCTTGTCTTGTTATGCAATAAGGAACATGAGAACAGATGATGAACATTAAAAGAACACTCAATTTCAATTTTGCAGATTCAACAACAAAAACCCATACAAGTTTAATCATACAGAGAAAAGCATCTGATATACAAAATACAACTTTGTTTCTTTGTGTGTTATATATTACATAACCAAAACTTGGGGACATCCACATCCATTTGTTTTTTTTTTCCCTTACAAAAGATTGCAACATGATTAATTTCCTTAATCCCTTCAAAAACTTTCCCACTCCATTGAATCTCTTAGATGAACTATATCTATCGAGAGGATGCCGACAACCCAAGCTGAAGATGAAAACATTTCCCTCTCCATTACAGCAACCAAATCTTCTGTTTCGTAACTGTTCTTGTTCATACACCACAACCTAATCCTCTAGCTTCTGATCCTTTCATGATTCGTAGTCTCTTACAAGATGTAATAAACATTCTGCAACAACAAAAAAAACCCAGAAAACCCCGTAAGTTACACTTACATGTCATGTCCAGAAGAAATATGAGCATATATGTTTTATATAAAGAGACTTACTCCCATGGAACATCTCCGACAAGCATCCAATCACCATCTTTGTCTTCATACGTAGGTGCGTAATCAGATCCTTTGTAGCCTTCTCTTTCAGAGTATTCGCCTATGTTGAACTTGAACATGTTCTCAACCGCCTGCAACAGCTCCGGGTAGCCGGAGTAAACTTGGAGGTCAATCTTTCTCAGGTACGGTGCTCCATCCATGCTCACTTTGATATAAATCCCGCCGCCCTCGGTGTCGGTTTTCTTCGCCTGAGAGTTGTTCTTTCTGTACGACCGGATCGGCGGCCACCCCACAATCTGTGCTCTGTATACATGTTGTGAGAATCAATTAGTTCTCAATCTAATCTTAAATCAAATCAAGTAAGAAAAAAAAACACAAGGCAAATATACTTACTTTGGAGGAGGAGCTGCTTCGTTTTGACCATCGGATTCCCCACTCGGTCGTTTGTTGTTTCTGACATTGGAAACTGGTTGTTTTTGTTGTTGTTCTTGTCTTTCATCGTGTGTTCCTGGCAAACCTAATCTTAACTCGGTTGCTTTGAGATTTAGATCATTGTCATAAGCCACAGTGCCTTCCATTTTCAGAGATCCTTACTCCGATTGTATACAAATGTTTTTGAGATTGAAATGAATGGTTCTGTGTGTGAAAGAGAGGTGTTTTTATAGGGTTGGTTGATGGAAAGTTTCAATTATTGGGTAAATTACATAAATGGTCGTTTAACTAAGTAAAAATGATTTTTAGGCCGTTGAAGTTTCAGAAATTTTAAAATAATGATTAAATTTATCAAACTGGTCAATGAATTTAATCAAACTATTATAAAATAGTTATTAAAATTTATCAAATTGTTACAAGATAACTCTTAAATTTAATAATTTATCGATATTTTATAACATGTGGTGATCGTTTTGTAAAAAATTGATCAGTTTAATGATTATTTTACAATAATATAATTTCTAAAAGTTTAATGGTAAAAAAGATTAATTTACTTAGTTTAAAGACCATTTGTGTAGTTTATCCTAAATTATATGATGAAAAACTTTTTGAATGAATGAATTAACTTAAGGAACAAGGCAAGGGAAGTTGTCGGTAGCAAAAGCAGCAAGAGAGAGGCAAGGTGGCCCTGAGAATGGGGGACAAACCTCCGACAAGCTCAGCCGCCCATATGGAAGAATTTTCAGCCTTCACTCCCATGGTCATGGTCAACCTGCCCACTCTCCTTTTTACATTTTTACACACGGTTGAATAATGGGAAAAGTTTATGCATTTTATCATGTAAATTATTTTTGTTCAAACAAATGTAAATTATTTACTACTTGTTTTATTATTTTATTTGTTACCTTCTTTAACATAAAATAATTTATATAAATTTTATATGTTAAATAGCTCAAATTATATGAAATTCAAACAAATAATATATATATATATATTCATTTCTGTATTCTTTTAGGTATATGATGCATGTGAAACTTTTTTTCTTTAATAATCAAGCGTCACTTGCAAGTTTCTTCAATCTTTTTGCGTTAGCCAGCGATCGGCAATTACCTAGCTATTGGTTGTTGATCACTTGTGTTTATTATTTTTCTTATTTTTTTTTCTTTTTTTTTCTAATAAGAATCTCTGCTTTTATGGCATGCGATTTCTCTGTGCTTGTGACACGCGTTTTCTTCTGTCATTGTGACACGTTTTCTTTGTTTTTTGTGGTTTTGTTCCATCTGTCCTTGTGGCATGATTCAACATACCTAGCGATCTATCGTTGCTCGCATAGAGTTTTTAATCGACACTAGTTCCTGATTATGATTTGTCGGTGGTCACATAAAATTAGATCCCCACTCGGTTGATGGTTGTTTGCCGATGTAATCAGTCTTGGGTAGCGGAACATTCTGCCTGATAGTTTGGATCGCTCGCCACTCTTTTTTCATCAATTTATGAGTCCCGACTGGATAGAGACAAGAAGATTCAGGAAGCTTATGAATTTTAATGGTATGTTTATCTTTATAATTTTTTTTTTTACTTTTCTTTGTTTTTGAATTGTAAAAAATTTAGGTAGATTAATTTCATTATTTTTTAAATACGTTATAATTATGATATCTTCCATTAAAAAAAGTATATGATGCAAGGGTGAAATTAAGTTTTTATTGAATTTGCATAATAAATTGTGGGGTTCATTTCATGTGGGGTGTCAGGCCTGAAATTTTCCTAACTTTTATATATATTTTTAATAATCGCTGCTTTATAATTACACTAATTTTGATTGGGTATAACACTTCGTGTTAATCTCCAGATTATATAATTTTTTTATAATTATCACTATATAATTTTATTGATTAATCTGTATCAAATACTATAAAAGTTTATTATGAAAACGATTTTTCTAATTTAATTTATCTCATTCACAATGATGCTTTATAAGTTTAAAGATCTAGTACCTTATCTCACTCGACCAATTAATTATTAGTTCTTGATTATATAAATTTTGATAATAATTCACGATCAACGATAATTTACAAAATTTGATGATTTTTTATTTAACTACCGGTAGTTAACCTATTGATAGATTAATTCGGACCGGCTACTACAGATGCTTATTATAGCGGTCGACCCTCCCAACCATGGGCAAAGCAACATGGAGGCTTTTCCGTGTGATCCACCCCTATGGTCCATTTTAAATTATAATTTATTTTACTTATTCAAATATCATAAGAGGATTATTGTTTTAGTTATAATGTGTGTAATGAAATTTAAGTTTGTTTTACTTAAAGTCAGTAGATCGAATCATGTTAGTGACATTTTGAGTCTTTTATTTTTTTATTCTTGGCCTCCTTCTCCCAATTCAATTTTTTATAGTAAGAACATCATGACTCGAACTTTTAATTTTTTTTAATAAATTTATTGTCTCATCCACTAGATCGACTAGTCGAACATTAATTGATTTTAGATCAACTATTGGTTTCTATTGGATGGTCAAATTTGAGCTATGAAAAATAAATGAAGGGTCCATTCCAGCCTCAGCCGTGCGCATTAAAAAGCTGTTTGCTCATTATTATTGTTGTTCTCCCATTGCCATACACATCCCATCCAACTTTCCATATTCATGATCAGCATTCAGCAATCAGCATCAATAACAATCGGTAATCACGATCGAAGTTAGCTGAATGATGCAGAAACCAAAATTAAAGTTGGTGTCTGATTTAGCTTTTGCATGCATTAATTTCTTCTTCTGCGGTTTCTTGAGAACCATTCAATTCCCAGGGACAGTGATGCATAACAAACATTAGATCAAATTCATTGGTTTCTATTAATTTTGCAGAATTTGAACCACCTGAAGTTTCCAGGTTGGGATATGCAAGGCATTGACACATGACTCGTCGATGGACGTTGCGAAATTGAATGCCGGAGTACATGAAGGATTGCTCTGTGTCTGGTTCTGAGATTGCACACGTGTTTAGATTGTGATCGGAATTTATTGCGGAAAGTATTGAAATCGATATATGTGGATAGATATATTTGGTTTATAAGATAGCCATAAACTCTAAAAATATCTCTAAATGTTTGACTGAAAATTATTAGAAAACTGATGGTAAATATTTTTAAATTAATGACTTGACTTGTCGAAGGAGAAGAAATCGGGTATAGCCTTTAAGATTGACTTTCAAAAGGCTTACGATTCCGTTGATTGGAATTTCCTCCTATTGATTTTGAGGCGATGTGGTTTCAAGGGCCGGTGGTGTAATTGGATTTTTCGGTGTATTTCATCGGCGCATATTTCGATCTTGGTCAATGGTGCTCCGACGGAGTCTTTTAAGATCTCGCGAGGCTTGCGGCAAGGTTGCTCCCTCTCACCTCTTCTGTTTAATCTTGTGGGGGAGGCCTTACATTTGATGTTAAAGAAGGCTGTCGATAGAGGGCTTTTTAGTGGTTGCACAGTGGGGCGAGGTGGTAAGTTGCTGAATATTTCTCATCTTTAATTCGCCGACGACTTGCTCATTTTTTGCGACGCAGCTTGTAGAGAGGTACGAAATGTTAAAAGAATCCTTAGAGTGTTTGAAGTCGCTTCAGGCCTTAAACTAAATATGCATAAAAGCAAAATTTATGGTATTGGGGTGGATCATGAGGTGTTGAGTGGATGGGCGAGTGCAGTCGGGTGCCAAGTCGATCGTTTTCCCACGACCTATTTAGGCCTTCCCCTTGGCGTGAAGCGGAATTCTATGGCATTGTGGGATCCAATAGTGGCTAAGTACGAGCAAAAATTAGAAGGATGGCAACCCAAATTCCTATCCATGAGCAGCAGGTTAGTGCTAGTTAAATATGTATTGAGCAGCTTGCCAATTTATTATCTTTCGTTATTCCAATTGCCGACAGGAGTACTTAGCAAATTAAATAGCCTTATGGATAGGTTCATTTGGGGTGGTTCTTCTGATAAGTCCAAAATTCATTGGATTAAATGGGGGGAGTTGTGTAGACCTAAAGGCGAGGGGGGCCTAGAAATCATGGATTTAAACGTTTTAAACCGAGCTTTGCTAGGCAAGTGGTGCTGGAAGTTTGGGAATGATCAGGGGGGCTATGGCGTAAGGTCCTCGATTGTAAAATTCCGGGGAGCGAAGGATGTCTTATTCCCCTTAATTCCAATTCCCGATTGTCCTCTTGGATTTGGAATGGGATATTAAAATCTTTTTTAAGGAGGATGAGGTGGGATGTTGTTTGAGAACTAATTTAAAAATTCAAGTTGGAGACGGCAAGAATATATCGTTCTGGTTTGATGTCTGGTTGGATGATGTTCCTCTTAAGGAAAAATATCCACGTATTCATTCTCTTTGTGTTAATAAGGGAGGTCGAGTCGCTGACTTTGGGCATAAAGTTAACAACATATGGCATTGGGAAATCATTTTGAGAAGGGAGTTAATGGATTGGGAACGAGCTCAATGGGAGGAGTTGATGGATAGGTTGGCCGGTTTTCAAGCTGGGAATTTCGAGCATGATTGGATCCGTTGGGGTGGTTCGGGTGACGGGGCGTTTTCAGTCAAAGCCCTTAGATTAATCCTTGTCGGCGCAATACCTTCCAGTAATTTCTGGAATAAATTTATTTGGGTTGGTTTCGCTCCACCAAAGGTGGAATTATTTCTTTGGTTAGCGGTGCAAGACCGGATTCCTGTGAGAATCGAATTGTTGAAACAGGGAGTGAATTGTTTTCGGGACACCGCTTGTCCGATGTGCAACGAACATCCTGAATCGGCGATGCTTCTCTTGTTCTCCTGTGCTTTCAGTTGGAGTATTTGGAGCCACTTTTGTGCAAAGCTAAACATTTGTTGCGTTCTCCACTCGAATCCTAAAGCGTTTTTGGAAGCATGGTGCGAGTTGTGCCCTCCGAAGTTGAGTCTGTTGTATAGGATTCTTCCGTTTGCGATTACTTGGTCAATATGGCTGAGTCGCAATGATTTAGTTTTCAATAACAAAAGACTCGACATGTTACAATTTTTACATTTGATAAATCTCAGGGTGGCACATTGGATTAAAGGTAAGTACCCTGAGTGTTGCATTCCTTTGGACGCCTTGTTGATGGATCCGTTCTTAGCTACGAATAATTGCTTATCGAAACCAAAGGTGTTTCAGTCCTTGAAGTGGTCTCCTCCTCCCCTCGGATGGGTAAAGTTAAATGTAGACGGCGCCGTGTCCTGCTTGAACTCAAATGGGGGCATTGGGGGGTGTGTAGGGATCATCGGGGGAATGTGCTGTTTAACTTTTCTGAACCTTGCGGGCGATCTGCCCCCTGTTGGCTGAACTGCTTGCCATTAAAAATGGGTTGGAGTATTTTCGCAGATCAGGGTGGCAGCTACAGTCCCGACTTATTCTGGAAATTGATTGCAAAGGGGCATTTGATTGGGTGAGGGGAACGGCTGATCCACCGTGTATTGCCTCGGCGTTGGTATGGTCTATCAAATCGTCGATAGAGGAATTAGGTGCTACATGTCGTTTAATTCCAAGGGGCTGTAATATGAGTGCAGATGGGCTAGCAAAGGCTGGTATAGGTTAGGATTTTTTGCTTATTGTTTTGTTTGATCTTTCCTGAGTTGTAAGTGTTCTGAACTGTTGATTGATATTAATAAATTATTTAGGCACTCTTTTCCCCCAATCTTAGGCTAGTGGGGGTTTTTAATGAGGCCTATTCACCTGTCAAAAAAAATTAATGACTTGACAAAATGATAAGTCATGTGAATGTACACTGCTATATATGTTTGTCACGTCATTTCAAGCCATTTACCATTAGTTGATTGTCCGTTTTCATCCGCAGAGGGCCGTTTTGACCCAAAATGAAACGTTGATGGTTGAATTACTCTAATAAAATAGAATGGGGACTAAAGTGACTATTCAGTTAAATATTGGGGGTATTTTTTGGCTTTATGCCTATAAGATATCGTGAAACAGATTCATGATTGTATTTTGCAGAAAAGATTACATAAATCAATTGAATATTTCAACGTTTATTGGTTGAAAATATGATACATGTTAGATTCATTTGTAAAGTGTAAAACTCAACTATTTTTACATTTTTTTCGAACCGCCGGATAAGTGTAAATAAATGACATATTATTTCTTTATTTTTTCATGCGATAATCTTCTCATTTCTTATTATTAATCTTAGTCACTTATTTTTTTGATTAATAAAGGGGTACCATGGCAGGCCTCGTTAAAAACCTCCCTAACCTAAATGGAGGAAAATAGTACCTACCATAGTATTACAGAAAAGCGGGAACGCCCCAGCACAAAACAACAAAAACTAAACCACAGGATTAGGTAATTCCTCATGTAACAAAACAAAAACCGCATTCGGCGGGCTATTAAAATAGCTCACCTTATACCCATTCCAAGGATCCAATTTAGCTAGAGTATCGGCAACGCGGTTAGAGTTCCGAGATACATGACGAATCTCATACGCACGAATTCTCGCTAACAAACGACGAATAGCACCAACAAAGACAACTAACCAACGCTACTACCCTCCCTTCGCAATAGGCGAGCCATCTTGAGACAATCGGTCTCAATTATCACCGCCCCAACACTACACTTTAGCGCATATAACAAACCCTCATGTATCGCCCAAAGCTCCACCTCAAGCGCATTACATCGGCCGATAAATTTCGAAAAACCACCAATCCAATTCCCCGTAGAATCGCGAATAACTCCCCCACAAGATGCACGTCCCTCATATCGATCACACGAACCGTCAACATTGAGCTTCCAACAGCCATCGGGTGGTGGACACCAAACCTGCTGGCATCTTGCACCAGTCTGCGTGTCGTCACCAGCACCACGTCGCACCACTGCATGTCGACTCGCCAAAGCGCGACTCGCCTCTTGCACCAAGCGTCGACTCTTCTCCAACATCTCTTCCACATTCGGGCAAATATTGCTAAAAACCAGCCTATTTCTTGCCAGCCAAATCTGCCACAAAATCGAGCCAAACAGCAACCACCATTGCTCCACTCCACTGCACGTATTAGCGCCCGGCTGCAGATTCGCAGTCACCCAAGTTTCGTTCGAACAGCTGAAGAACCACCTTTGGTTAGCTATCAGAATCAGCCGCAACCAAAGAGTCTTAACAATGGGGCAATGTCGGAACACATGGTCAATTGTTTCGTCGGTATGTCCACACGCCAAGCACGCCGCTGTGTCCGCAAGGTGCCGTCGAACACGTTCACTGTTAGTCAGCACACGGCCTTTACATAACAACCACAAAAACAAACGAATTCGTTGAGGCTCCATAAACTTCTGGAGCTGCTTCCAAATATTTCAATCATTTTGCTCATTTTCTGATCTTTTCACAGCATAAGCGGATCTAACCGAGAAATTCAGGTTTGCACTCCACCGCCATCCAATTGCATCCGCACCATCAGAAACAACAAGGGGCTTAACGGCAACAATTCCATCCATGATGTTCCTAGGAAGCACTTGTTCGATCTGTGTAAAATCCCATTGCCCCTCGACATTAGTCATATTTTGCAATGAGACACAACGATCCTGCTGATCGCTTGGCATTGTAACAATATCCGCAGGCGGACCAACGTTCCGGAGCCAATTATCGCGCCAAAATTCGATACACTCTCCATTCCCAACTTTCCACACCAGCCCATCGCGCACGTCCGACCAAATCGACATCAACCCCCGCCACAAATGGGAGCAACCTCGCCGAAAAAAAGTATCCGGTATAAGTTCATTACACTTATATTTAGCACGGATGAATCGAACCCAAAGCTGTTCCCGCTTCTCAATTAAATTGAACGCTATTTTCATTAAGAATGCATCATTTTGATCTCGCAACCGTTTAAAACCTAAACCACCTAGCGATAACGGCTTACACAACTCCTCCCAACTCAGCAAATGCACCCGTTTCCTATCATCACAATGCCCCCAGACAAAGTTGCGTATCAGCCGCTCAATCCCATCACACACACACATCGGCAATTTTGTCGTTTGCATTGCGTAGTACGGCAAAGTAGACAAAACCGCTTTTGCAAGCATAATACGGCCCGCAAAGGATAAGTATTTTCCTTCCACCCTGTTAGACGATCACACACTCTCTGAACCAAATACGCATATGTTGATCGAGTTACTCGTTGATGCAACATAGGAACCCCAAGATAACGGCCAAGATCCGATACCTCTGAAAAACCAAGCACATCACTCAAATCCCGTCACAATTCAACATCCACATTCTTGGAGAAAAATATATTTGATTTTTGCACACTATCCTTCAGACCGGAATATTTGCAAAACTCAATCAGCACCTCCCGGATCACATCCAACTGTTCCGGCGACGCCTCCGCAAAGAGCACCATATCATCTGCAAACATCAAATGAAAAATTACCGGGGCATTCCTAGACGTACAAAATCCTTTCCACTGCCCCAAATCCACTCTCTGATTAATCGTCTGGCTAAGACGTTCCATGCAAAGGACAAAAAGGTAAGGCGAAATGGGGTCCCCTTGCCGAATACCCCTAGTAGGCGAGAAAGCCTCCGTCACATTACCATTCCAAATTATTTGGGTCGAAACACTAGAGACACAATCAAGAATAAGGTTTCGAATGTTCGACGGAAACCCAATATCCTGTAAAGTGTCATCAATGAAACTCCATTCCAGCCTATCATAAGCTTTCTCCAAATCAATCTTCAAAGCCACCCATCCCCATTTCCCGGTTTTCCGTTTCATAGAATGAACAATTTCCTGCGCAATGATGATATTATCCGATATAGCTCGCCCAAGAACAAAACTCGTTTGGCTATCCGAAACCCAACTCGATAGGAAAGGCTTGAGCCGGTTAACCACCACCTTGGTTATAGCTTTATATAGAACCGTGCAGAGACTTATCGGTCGAAACTGGCTCATCGACTCTGAAGAGGTAACTTTAGGGATCAAGACTATAAGAGTTCTATTAAGAGATGCTGGTAACAGCTCGCCCTCGAAAACACGTCTTATGCACTGGCAGACACTCTGTCCCACAATATCCCAATTCCGTTGATAAAATGTTGCATGCAAACCATCAAAACCCGGTGCTTTCCAAGGATCCATAAAAAAAATATCCGATTTAATCTCAGCATCCAGAAGTGGCCCATCAAGAGCCCGACGCACATGCTCAGTCATACTGGGAAACACACCTCGAATAGGATACCTACCCGTGCAACTTGTATCAGCTGTAAATAACGTGCTGTAGAAATCAATCGCATGCCGACGCAAAACCTCCTGGTTAGTACTCTATCTACCGTCACTCAGCTTGAGAGCAACAATTGCGTTTGCTCTCCGACGCGCCATAGTCGAAGCATGGAAATAACGAGTATTTCTATCCCCGAACAAAATCCATTGACTCCGCGATTTTTGGAACCACAAGGATTCTTCCTCCTCAAGAATGATATCCAACTCCTCCTGCAACTTATGCATTAACTCAACCAAAAAATCTGATGGATGCCTCCGCATAGCCCTATCAATACCTCGGAGCCGAGCTAACACTCTCTTTTTCTTTCGTCCAATATGACCAATATCCTCCACATTCCAGCGTTTCACCCCCTCCTGAAATCGCTGAACATTGACCCCCACCGAGCATGAATTATCCCAAAGCGAATCCAGCAACAGCCTGAAATTCGGATGCTCCTGCCATGCCGCCAAAAACCGAAAAGGACGCGAACCGTTCGCATCCCTGGCACCACCCGAAAGAATAAGGAGTGGACAGTGATCGCTACCAACCCGATCCAAGTGCACCACCAACGACATATGGAACTCCACATACCAAGCCATATTGGCTAAGCAACGATCAATCCTCTGATAGAGATTGCCCCTACACCATGTATACTCATCACCCTTGTAATCCATTTCAATCAGATTCGCACTGGTAATAAAGTCCCGAAAAAGAGTACTAATTCCTAACGCAGCACTCGAGCCTCCACAACGCTCCTCCTTGCGAACAATAGCATTAAAGTCTCCTCCCAAAATCCACGGGACATCATCCCCCGGATTTAAACAAAGCAACTTGTCCCACAAATATCGACGAACACTCGCGTTAGGACTTGCATACACCGCTGTAAAGAACATCCATTTATCACCGTTAGCCTCCCTAAATTTCCCGTGCACAAACTGATTGGAAATGGAAATGAAAACCATATCTAGACCATCCCGCCACAAAATCCAGATACCCCCACTAAAGCCACGAGCTTCCACGCGAAATGAATTAGGGAAACCAAACCTTTGCACCACTCTATCCGCTTCACCAAAGCTTACACGCGGTTCAAACAAAGCAACCACCTGCGGATTGTTAGCACTCACAAAATTTTTAAAGTGACGGCGAAATTCAGCATTTGCCACACCCTGAGTATTCCAGAACATAATATTATTCATTTTAAATGACAAAGACAGGGAGAAGGAACCTTACTGAGCGGAAGGAAGAATTTCCTTCCCAACACACAAGCCTGATCCCGCACTCGACTCCACACCTGCACTAGCATGCTGCACATATTCACTCTTCGTAATGTTTTCCCCTTGCCCAACACCAGGGGGATGAAGGTTGTCCAATTTTGCTGAAAGAGACTGAACCCATTCTGTTAACACAGGGCGAAGCAGAATCCGTGGTTCCGTCTTTTTTGAAACCTTTAAACTTTTCTTATTCACCGCTTTTATAGCCGATCCTCCCTTCCCCTGGCTTTGACCATGCTTCAACCTTGCCGTTGATTTAAAATCATTGTTCCCTTCCACAATAGAAATACCTCTGTGAGCTCCTGATACAATTCCTGGCGAATGCTCAACTGTGTATGGCTCCACGCTCAAAACCGATGGGATGACCCGCATCTCCTTATTCCCAATACCCTTTGAATTGCCCCGTTCAACAAAATTAGTGACTTCCTTGAGCGGAACATGCTCCATCGTTTCATCCAAAACCTCATTCGACACAACTCATTTCCCTTTGTCTACCGACCCGACAGCAGCACTCTCGCCTTTTGCCCTCTCCTCTAATTTTCCAACGCCACTAGCACCACGATTGCCTATCGTAATTCCGCTCCCGCTTTTACTGGACGACGCAACCACATTCTTCCTATGCTGTGGTGTTCGTTTCGCTGCTGGCAAAACACCCATCTCCCCTGCTGTCTGTTCTTGTTCTGAACTCGGTGCAGCAACATCAACATTCCCTAAACCGTCCTCCTCCGTAACATCCTGCAATGCATGAAACCATGATCTGTTGTGACCCTCACGAGGTCCAGCATCCCTATTGCCGCTATTCTTTAATGTACGTCGACGGTACCTATCCACAACCATCCAAGGCCCAAAGAGATTATCCTCCGACACCACTTCCTCAGTCATCACACTGGGAGTATGCTTTTCCGATTGTCTCCCCTCATCGACTCCACAATCCTTGACGGTAAGCCCACACATCTCCTGTGAATGCCCATATCAACCAGACTTGAAGCAAATTAAGTGGAGTCCCTCATATTCAAGCTTTTGGACAAAACCATCAATACCAATGCACGACAACATCGGCTTACTAAGGTCCACCGCCACAGCTAGGCGTGCAAAGCGGCCGCGCTCGCCCAAAGATGTACTGTAATCAATTTTTATAACCCGGCCGATAACATCGGCAATCCTCCTGAAAAGAGCCTTCGAGTAATAGCGGTATGAGAGTCCCGGTAAGCGAATCTACACCACTACTTGAGAAGGATGTTTCTCCGACGTCGAGAAATTCCTCGACCGCGGTTGTACTGTTAGATAACAACCAAACAGAGTCCAGGGTCCACCCGTCAACACCTTAGTATAATCTTCACCGGATTCAAACTTGACTAAGAAATAGTTGTTATCCAAGTCTATAACCTGGAAGTTCTTCTCTGTTTTCCACAAGGCGTGCACGCGATTGACCAGAGTCTTGAAACCAATTGCTCGGCCAAGAGGACGAACGATAATAATACGCTGCATGCTGTCATCAATTCTTGAGTGAACACGTTCAGAGAAAGTAATTTTAGGAAAAACTCCACTCCGATCAATCACAAAATCCGTATCTAGAACCTTTATCCCCTCATCAGATCCACCCGTCATAGCATGCCCGCCGCCGACCGACGCACCCGCCACCGTGGCCGCATATGACCTCCTAGGTCCATCCCCGACCTCCTCCTGAATTTCCATCGCTACAGATTCCTCACCTTCAGTCGCTACTGCCCTAACATCAGACACAGACGCAGAAACCATCACACAAGTCTTCTTCTCCGCTGGTTGCTCCTCCATCAAGGCAAGAGATCCTGGCCGCTCCAGCGGTGGCAGCACTACCACATCCACTCTCTCTGGCGGCTGGCCACCGGGATCGTCGTACAAAGCTGCAGGCGGCCGCCCATGCTGCTCCGAAATCTTTGGAGGGAACGTGAAACTCATGCTAGGGTTTCTTACTAAATCAAATCTTTTAGGTTATTTAAATTTTAAAAATATGAATCTTATATCTTAGTCACTTATTTACCTTCATCTTATAGTCCAAAAAAGGTGTAAACTTTTAAGTTTTTTGTCTACTCACACAATGTAAAACTCATTTAGTTTTTTGCTTTTTGAGACTGCTAGATGAGTGTAAATGAATGTTTGAGATTATTTATTTGTTTTTTTCCCTTAAAAATCTTCCCATTTCCTATTATTAGTCTCAATTGTTGCGTGCAAAAGTGTTGCGCAAATTGCGTGCAACTATACACGGTGCCAAGTTATATAATATTTAAGATACCGTCTCCACATGGATTGTGACAACATTCAGAGTTCACCTTTCTGCACAAGTAAAAATAAAAAACACAAATATTAGGAGTTGGTTTGATTAAAGCTAAAACTAAAACAAGTAAAGTAAATTGAGAAATCAGAGTGAGAGAATGGGCCGGTATTGGATGTTCCGCAGTGTGGAGATTTGATGTACTGTCTCGACACAGTTTTGCAGATCAACTTAACAACTTTGCTCTCTCTCTCAAATTTGTGCCGCTTTCTTTCAAATCTCTGTTGTCTGCAACTTTGCTTTTCTTCCTTTAGTTGGTGGTCGGCAACAACTCTTGGTATTAATTGTCAACCACCGGTCTATTTTTTTGTTTTTTTCTTGTTTTCCCTATTTTAATAAGAATATCCGTCTTTGTGTCACACATTTCTTCATCCTTGTGACACATATTTCTTTGATTTTTTGTAGTTTGTTTCATATGTCCTTGTGTCATGATTTCTGTTGGGTCACGTCGGTACACCCCATCGCGCAACGGAAAAATTATCCGGCGCTTACCACCATAGATCCATATACGAGGAATGAATCAGGGTGAAAAGGGTGAAGAATTACATGTTTAAAATCCAGAATTCTGAATTTGGAGAAAATAGATATTCAATCATGATTCCACAATGTCGATTCATAAGCCGCAACGATAACGCTCCAACCTCTACGTAGTTCACTCGGATGAAAGAAGCATATAAAAATTCTCTAAACATTTAGAAGGGAACGAGCATATAAAAACTCTCTAAACTATTTTGGGTATTTCTCCCCCAAAACATTAATTGACTACTAGGTCTCTCATGCCTTTATATAGCTTTTAAAATTCTAATTTAACACATTAGGATTTCAATATATATATATATATATATATATATATATATATATATATATATATAACCCCAATTAAATTATTATCTATGTATAAATTATTATCTATGTATGTATTTTGACTTAGTCCTATGAGTCATCTTGTTCTATATCTATAGATCTTGGCCCCTAATATGTAGGTTGTTTCACCCTAGTCTTTCATAGAAAAATATTTTTCTAACCAAGTCTTTACAGACTGTAAGTTAGGTATGTCATTTCCTATTATCAGTATGCCATCCACATACATTACCAAGAATATGAAAGTGCTCCCACTATTTTTTTGAAAACACATGGCTCATCTTCAGATTTGATAAAACTAAACTCTTTGGTTGCATCGCTAAAATGAAGATTTCAAATTCGAGAAGCTTGCTTCAATCCATAAATGGACCTTTGTAGCTTGCATATTTTTTTGCATCTTTTAGATCGACAAAACCTTCAGGTTATGTCATGTACACACCCTCATTTGGTTTTTCCATTAAGAAAAACGATTTTATCTTCCATTTGCCATATCTCATAAAAAATACAGCTATCGCAAGTAAGATCCGAATGAATTTAAACATAGCAACAAGTAAAAATATTTCATCATAGTCTATACCATGAATTTGACGAAAGCCCTTAGCGACTAATCGCCCTTCGTATGTTTGTACATTACTCTACATGTCAGTTTTCTTTTGTAAAACCACTCGCACCCTATAGACTTAACCCCTTCAGGTGGGTTAAACAAAGTCCAAACTTAGTTTTCTGACATGGAATCCATCTCGAATTTCATAGCCTCTAGTCATTTCTCAGAGTCTGTGCCCACCACTGCTTCTTGATAAGTCCTAAGCTCATCTTGATCCATGAAGAGAACATCACTATGCAATGTGACAAGAAATCCATATTTCTCAAGCGCATTGCATTCTCTGAAAGATCTTCGCTGTGATTGTGTTTCCAAAACTGTTGAATGTTCCTCAACAACTTGTGAAACTTGTTGTTGTTCAATCTCTTGTCCAATGATATGTGGTTAATCTCTAATTTTATTGAGTTTAATATTTCTCCCATTTTCTTTCTGGAAAACAAATTCTCTTTCTAGGAATATTTTTGTTTAAGCAACAAACACTTTATTCTCGATAGGATTGAAAAATAATATCCTTTAGTTTCTTTAGGATAACCCAAAAAATTTCATTTATGAGATTTGGTTTGAGTTTTCTAGACATCTTATGTTTAACTTAAGCTTCGTATCTCCAAATTTTCATAAAAGACATACTAGGACGTTTCCCAGTCTATATCTCATATGATGTCTTTTTAACTGATTTAGATGGAACATGATTTAGTGTGAAAACAATTATTTTAGCGCATGTCCCCAAAAAGAAACTGGAAGATCAATGTGATTCGTCATTGATCGAACCATGTCTAATCGTGTTCGATTTCTTCTTTTCGGAAACTCCATTCTATTGTGGAGTACCAGGAGGTGTGAGACAATCCCACATTCCTTAAGAAGATCACCAAAATCTAAGGTTAAGTATTCTTCTATTCGATCTAATCGAAGAGCCTTAATGCCTTTTCCTAGTTGGTTTTGTACTTCATTTTAAAATTTCTCAAACTTTTCAAAGGCTTCAGATTTATGATGCATTAGGTAAATGTACCAATATCTACTAAAGTTATTTGTGAAAGTAATAAAGTATTGAAACCCTCATTTGGCTTGTGTATTCATTGGTTCACATACATCACTATGTATTAATCTCAATAAATCACTTGCTCGCCCACTTTTATCATTAAAGGGAGCTTTGGCCATCTTTTCCGATAAGCAAGACTCACATAATCTATTTGTTCGAAAACAAATGAATCAAAAAATTCATCTTTATGGAGTTTTGAAATGCGTTTTTCACTTATGTGACCCAAGTGACAATGCCAAAGATAAGTTTGATTAGAGTCATTCGTTTTTTTATCTTTTCATATTTATGTTGTAAATTGAATTCTCTTGATCCAAAATATAGAGGTCATTTATTAATTGTGCCACACCATAGAAAACATCATCGAGATAAAAAAATAACAGTTATTCTTAATAATTATCTCAAAACCAATATTGTCTAAACAAGAAATCGAAATGATGTTTTTTCTAGACACAAAATAACAATCCTGTAAACATAAATTAAGTCCACTAGACAACGATAGAGTATATGTTCCTATAGCTAATGCAGCAACTCTTGCTCCATTACCAACCTGTAGGTCCACCTCTCATTTTCTCAGATTTTTACTCTTTTATGGTCCTTATACAAATGTAAAAAATATGAGAGTCACAACCGGTATACAATACCCAAGAAGTAGGTGTTGATAAATTAATATCAATAACATAAATATCTGAGTTATACGTTCCACTTTCATTTGCCTTCTTGACTTTTTCAAGATAAATGGGTTGTTCCTTTTACAATGACATGTCTTATTATAATGGAAATATTTTCCTTCGAGTGATCAGTCAATGTAGTTTACGCCGTTTAATTTGTCTTTCTCAAAGACCGATCGCAATGATAACAAATTTGTATTTGCCATAATAAGTCTACAACAATAAAATATGAATTTTGAGTATGTTTATCAAGTTTGTTTATAAAAGGTCTCTATACTCCCACTATTTTTATTAAAATTAATAACCTCAAATATTAATGTCGAAAATACTTTATGTAAAGTTTTCTAGTGGGAAAGGATCCAAATTTCACATTCTCTTAAGTCAACTTTGGCTTTTCTCTTAAGATTATGGTCTATCTAGGTAAGCAATACTTGCTAATTACATCTCATGTAACTCCTTCATTTGGTGAAAAAAATCTTGTTCATAATCATCTTATGATTATCCAAATAATTAATTTTTAGGTTTTTTAATCATATTAGACTAATCTAGTTAAGTCTTTAACCAATATTACAACCAACGAATATCACTTACTTATTCTTCACGTTTGGCCAAGATAGATACAAGTACCTCGCTTTAGCGGAACTTAAATTGTATCGATCTAAACTTTAACGAGGGTTAACATTGAAAAAAATAAAAGACTTAATATTTTATTGAGGGTTTTGTTATTATTATCTCACCATTCAACATTTTATCTTATCAATTAACTAGCATGCGTCTCATACATTCATTTTATCACATACATAAAATACAATAAATATGAATGCAATAGTTATAGCCCATATCCTAAAGTGGCACGTCCCAAACCAATGGGAGAACCAAATTATTCTTAGAATAAAAAAATTTCTCAAGCATCATTCTGTCAGCCCACACTTCTGTTCCTCAGGTCCATGCTTCTTCGTATAGATTACAATTTTAAAAATTTGTTTTACATATAAGGGAGTAAGATGAGAAGAGAATTACAATAAAAGCAGTGAAAGGCATGACACGTAGACCATATTTATAAAACCTTTTAAAACTAAATAGGTCATTGGGTTATAACCATACATTCTAAACATCGTGCATATCAAACATAATAACGACGTGGTTTGTTATTAAGGTCTTACCAGATTTTTCCTACACAAGAGTCAAGCCCCTTGCGGGGTTTTAAGAGGACGTAATATATATACTAACTATTAGTGTAATATATAAATATAATTCGCGTATGTTAACACTTAACATCTAAAACCCTAAAACTCCATATTGTAAATGTTAACAATTAACATATAATATTTAAACTCTATCGACAAAGATCTTGATAAATAACTTTTAATCATCAATCTTAGGAACATTTTTTTAAACTGGATTAACTGGTTAACCGTGATTGAATAGATTTGCTCATACAAATATTATATATTTACTAAATAATCAAAAAATAACATGTATCTCATACAATTAAATCACCCAAGTAATTAAAACCCGAATCCGTATCGTACAAGTGACCCTGATACTACTATTGGGACATGCCAGTACACCCTATGACGCAGCAAAAAAATCATCCAACGGTTACCACCAAAGATCCATATACGAGGAACAAATCGGGATGAATAAGGATGAAGAATTACCTGTTTAAAATCTGAAATTCTAAATTTGGAGAATATAGATATTCAATCACGATTCCACAGTGTCGATTCCTAAGCCATAACGATAACGGTCCGACCTCTACATAGTTCACCTAGTTGAAACGAACATATAAAAATTCTCTAAACCATTTAAAAGGGAACGGGCGTACAAAAACTCTCTAAACTGTTTAGAGGGGTTTTCTCAAAAAGCATTAATTCATTGATAGATCTCTCATGCCTTTATATAGGCTTTGAAATCCTAATTTAACTCATATTAGGATTTCAATATATATTATATATATAATCACAATTCAACTTAATTAAGATTTCAATATATATGTTAAATATATATAATCCTAATTCAACTTAATTAGGATTTCAATATATATTAAATATATATAATTCTAATTCAACTTTAATTAAGATTTCAATATATATATATTAGATATATATAATCCTAATTTAACTTAATTAGAATCTCAAAATATATATATATATATATATATATATATATAATCCTAATTCACCTTAAGTAGGATTTCAATATTTATATATTAAATATATATAATCTAAATTCAATTTAATTAAGATTTTAATATATATATATATATTAAATATATATAATCCCAATCCAACTTAATTAAGATTTTAATATATATATATATATTGATTTAAACTGAATTATATTATGTATATATTAAAAGAGACATAATTATAATAAATATTTTTTAATATTTACTCAATAGTTAATTTATATATAAAATATATATTAATTTAACTAAATTCGTGGACAACAAATTTGTACATATATAATTCGTTTAATATATGCTCATTTCAATTGCGAGTGTGACCATGTAGGTTCATATAACGTTAGTAGTAAATATTAGAATATTTCTAATATTACAAACAACGAGTGACATCT
The DNA here is from genome assembly GCA_958450335.1 of Hibiscus tridactylites. Taxonomy (NCBI): domain Eukaryota; kingdom Viridiplantae; phylum Streptophyta; class Magnoliopsida; order Malvales; family Malvaceae; genus Hibiscus; species Hibiscus tridactylites. The sequence continues at coordinate 80,218,713 of OY288268.1, read as the reverse complement.
AACAATATGTCATTGTCACCTAAGTTACAAGAAATCATAATTCAACATAACCTTTTCGTGATTAACTCTATTTATATATTACATCCTTTTGTCCTTTATATCTAGATTGGACACAAGTCATGGAACAATCACACTTGTATAGTCCATCTAATATTTCTTGATATCTTGAGTAGACTATTATAAACGAATAACTATTATATCCCATATCAACTTATTGAAGCATGGCCATGCATTTTGTAACCCCCTCGTCCCGATCTAGATGATTGACCGGTCCGAGTAGGCTACACGGGGAAAACCGAAGTGAAGCCCGCTAAGGTCCCACCTCGATTAGCAACCCTAGAAAATTTTCTTTTAATTAAATCTTGTCTAATGGCATTCATTTCCTAGGTGATCACGACAGCGGAAAACATTTCAAGGTAAAAGCAACCAAACCAATTCAACATGTTAAACAGTCCATTTTACACTTGCAGAGCAGGCCGTATCGATACACCAACCAAGGGTATCGATACGCCTTGACCAAGTCAATAGCCTTCGGTCAACACAAGAAGACCGTATCGATACAGCCCTTGAGCGTATCGATACGCCCTTCTCAGTCAACATCTCACGGTCAACGAGACAAAATCGTACCGATACGCCTAGATACCATACCGATACGCCAAAGACTCATGAAAATCTTAGAATTCCAGTGAGCTTTAAGCGTACTGATACGCCTAGAAACCGTACCGATACGCTAAAGACTCGTGAAAATCTCAGAATTCCTGTGAGTGAGCTTTGGGCGTATCGATACACCCCTGAGTATCGGTACCCCTCGCCAATTCTGTGTCCCAAAGTGTAGGACCGTATTGATACGACCCTTAGGCGTATCTATACGCTCTGCACTGCAAGACACCAATTGGCAGCAAAACAACACAAGACTCAACACTAAATGCATTTTATGACTTTCCTAGCCACCTACAAGCATGCATACAACATTCCACAACCAAGATCTAGCCTACGAGTCAAATGAAACTAGCAAGAACCATACATCATAGGAGGCATACATAGCATTCATAAGGCATCATGCATATGGCAACCATACATAGAGTATTCATAGGCCAAGTTCATACACTCTTAGGCACATACAATTTAAGCAGCAAAAAAGGCATGGTCCTCAATCCATGAGACTAAAACATAACACAACCATAATTTAAATGCTCAACTAACACAAATCACCTAGGGAGTTTGACACCAACTCCTACAACTCCTACAACTCCTACAAATCACCTAGGCATTATTACAAAACGCAAATCATACTTGTGCTAGCTTGAGAACTCCAAAAGCTCCTCCCTTGCTCACTTGCCTCCCGAACTCTAACGATCTGCATGTTGGAAACAAAGAGAGCGTAAGCTAACTAGCTTAGTGAGAGAAGCTCTACAAATCAACAAACATGCAATTTTCAAAACACTTTTCATAAATGGAAATAAAACAATGGATGCAAGCTATTGTTATACGCAAACTCCACTAGCGGTAGGTGTTTCTCCCATGACCTCTGAAACTCAATGATAAAACATCTCAACATATCTTCCAACACCTGAATCACTCTCTCAGACTGACCATCTGACTGCGGATGATACGAAGTGCTGAAGTTCAACCAAGTACCCAAGGCTCGATGCAAACACTCCCAAAATCTAGCGGTAAATCTCGGATCTCGGTCTGACACAATCGACTTCGGTACCCCATGTAGTCTCACTATCTCACAGATATACAGATCGGCCAACTTGTCTAAAGTATAGGTAGTATGAACTGGTATGAAGTTGGCACACTTAGTAAATCTATCCATAATCACCCACACTGAATTCTTCTTCGAAGGAGTCAACGATAGTTCTGACACAAAGTCCATGGTAATACGCTCCCACTTCCATTCTGGAATTTTCAACGACTGTAACAATCCTGAGGGAAACTGGTGCTCGGCCTTAACCCTCTGACAAACCATACACCTACTGACAAACTCGGTCGCGTCATTCTTCAACCCAACCCAATAATACTGCTCTTTCAACCCTCGATACATCTTCGTGCTACCCGGATGCATAGTAAAAAGGGCTATTATGAGCTTCATTCAAGATCGTACGCCTTAACTCGGCATCCTCCGGAACCACTATCCTATCCTTGAAACATAGGATCCCATTCTCTCCAAAACAATACTCGGTAGGCCTATCTTCGGCTATGTCTTGCACATGAGGTGCCAAAGACTCATCTCGCAACTGTTTCTCTCGGATTAACTGGACCAATGAAGGCTTAACCTGAAGCTCGGCTAACAATCCACCATCCTTAGACACACTCAACTTTGCAAACATAGCTCGTAACTCAACGAACACTTTTCTACTCAAGGCATCGGCCACTACGTTTGCCTTACCCGGATGGTACTCTATGGTGAGGTCATAATCCTTAAGAAGCTCTAACCACCTACGTTGCCTGAGGTTCAACTCCCTTTGAGACATCAAATACTTCAAACTCTTGTGGTCGGTGTACACGGTACACTTCTCACCATAAAGACGGTGTCTCCAAATCTTCAGTGCGAACACTACTGCAGCCAACTCTATGTCATGTGTGGGATAATTCTTCTCATGAACTTTCAACTGTCGCGAAGCATAGGTTATCACCTTACCTTCTTGCATAAGCACACAACCTAGCTCTACGTAGGAAGCATCACTATAAATAACAAATTCTCTCCCCGATTCAGGCTGAATCAAGATAGGAGCTTTGGTCAAAGCTTTCTTCAATTTCTCAAACGCTACTTGTCTTGCATCTGACCACTCATACGGAACATTCTTCTGTAACAACTTAGTCAACGGAGCCGCTATTCTCGAGAACCCCTCAACAAACCTTCTATAGTATCCCGCCAAACCTAGGAAACTGCAGATTTCTGTCACTGACTTCGGTTGTTTCCAATTTACTATAACTTCTATCTTCTTGGGATCCACACTAATCCCACTAGCCGAGATCATGTGACCTAGGAAGACAACCTCCTTAATCCAAAACTCACATTTGCTTAGCTTGGCATACAACTGATTCTCAAGTAGGGTCTGAAGTACTAACCGCAAATGCTCATCGTGTTCCTCTTCGGTCCTAGAGTATACTAGGATGTCATCTATAAACACTACCACAAACTTATCCAAGAACTTATGAAACACTCGGTTCATCATATCCATGAAGGCTGCTGGAGCGTTAGTCAACCCAAAAGGCATCACCAAAAACTCATAATGTCCATAACGTGTACGAAAGGCTGTCTTCGGTATGTCCACATCCTTTACCTTCAACTGATAGTATCCCGACCTCAAGTCAATCTTCAAAAACACAGAAGCACCCTCAACTGGTCTAGCAAGTCATCTATCCTAGGCTAAGGATATTTGTTCTTCACTGTTACCTTATTCAACTGCCTATAATCTATACACATCCTCATGCTACCATCCTTCTTTTTCACAAACAAGACCGGAGCACCCCACGGGATACACTAGGTCTAATGAAGTCTCTATCAGTCAACTTCTGAAGCTATATCTTCAACTCTTTCAACTCTTTTGGTGCCATTCTATACTGAGAAATCGACACTGGTGCAGAATCAGAATACGTCTCAATAACAAACTTAACTGCTCTATCTGGAGGCAAGCCTAGCAGCTCTTCTGGAAAAACACTCGAAAAATCACATACTGTTCTGATGTCCTGAGGTCTCACCTCACTCATATCTGGATTCATTACATAAGCCAAGTAAGCATGACACCCCGAACTCAACAACCTCTGAGCTTCCAAAGTCGAAACCACATTGGACAAAAACCTGACATTCTCACCAACTACCACAACCTCAAAGTCATCGGTAAGCCTCAAGGAGACTCTCTTGGTCTCAAAGTCAACCCTAGCTCTATGCTCTACAAGCCAATTCATGCCCCAAATCACATCAAAACCATAGAAGGGTAACTTCATCATATCGACCGGAAATATGTGGCCCTGAACCATCAAAGGACACCTCCTATACACTTTCCTAACTACCACTGTATCGCCAAAAGAGCTAGTGACATTTACACCTACCTCTAACCAATCACATGGTAACCCTAATGACCTTGCATGCTTACCCAATATATACGAATGTGTCGACCCCGAATCTATCAAAGAAAGCAAACTCAAAGATTGTAATGAGAAGTTACCTGCTATGACATCAGTGTCATTCCCAGCCTCTCGCTGAGCGTACACCCTAGCCGGTCCTCCTCCCTCAGGCTGGACTGCTACAACATGAGCCAAGTTCCTCTTACCCTCATTCCTTGGTTGATAATTTCCACGACCGCGCCCATGGCCTCTCTAATGCTCAAAGCCCCTAGCTGGAGCCGGTCCACCCCTAACCGGGTGTGGAAAGTCACGCCTCAAATGGTCTTGGGAGCTACAGTTCCAACACGCTCCATAAATACCCATACACTCGCCCGGGTGGCGTCTCCCGCACCTAGTGCACTCTGGAATGTGCCCAACAGCTCCCTGGCTCTGACGGCCCTGACCATAGTTACCACCCCTATGTCTCGTATCCGGCTGGTACCTCTTATCCCTATGCCTCTTGGTATGATCTCTATCCCAGTTCGCATGTCTCTTTCCGGAGTCAGACCCACTAGAACGCGCTCTAGAGCTTAGGTTCTGCTCTATATCATTGGCCCTAGAGACCAAGACATCGAACTCAGTGTAGTCGGAGGCTAGCATGTAGGTCTTCACATCTGTAGTCAACCCATATCTGAAACGCTCACATCGCTCCCTCTCATCCGGGACCAACTCTGGTGCGTACTGGCTCAACCTCACAAACTGAACCTCGTATTCAGACACGGTCCTATTGCCTTGAACCAAAGCCATAAACTCTCTTTTCTTTTCGTCCAAGTACCGAACTCCAAGGTACTTCCTCTTGAAGGCATTTCTGAAGAACTCTCATGTGATATCTGCCTCGGCCATACCGGAAGTAACAGTGGTCCACCAAGTATAAGCGTCTCCCTAAAGTAAAGAGACGATGCATCCCAACTTACGGGCATCTGAACACTCCATCTGACCCAAGATGCGAGTAGTGCTCTCAAGCCACCCCTCTGAACCCTCCGGAGACAACCCACGAAACTCCATGACCCCCAAGTTACGAAGCCTCTCTAGGGGTAATCCTGTCCCCGCACCCTGAGGTGGTGTTGCAGCCTTCATACCGGCCAAAGCTGTCTGAAAAGCTCCAGCTATGGTCTGAATCAAATGGGCCACATCTGGACCTGCCTTACCTTGGCCCGCTTGAGCCCCGTTACCTCCCACATTAGCCTCAACCTGAGGCCCATTACCATCACCTCCAGCGTTTTCTCCATTACCATCGGGAGCATGAGGAGCAGGAGGCCCGTCTTCGGGTGCCTGGTCACCCGCTCTAGGCCGTCCCCTCGGTCTCACCATAGCAAAAGTAAAAATCTAAAACATCAAACACACAACAAAAAAGGAAACGTTAGGTTAGCAAAAGGGCAAGGACTCTGGTTCTCAAGCTCGTTAAACCAAAACAATTTTCCTTTTTATTTTTACAACAACGCCTAACAATGGGGACTTGGACCTACTCTCAAGCAACAACGGAGTCATCACAACATGTAATCATACACCGTGCTAGATACAGAATTTAGGCATACATGGCAAAACACCCATCGAGATGCAACAACACATAACACAATAACTCACCTTACTTACCTGCCCGAGGTCTCGGAAACCTCAGGCTCTAATACCACTAAATGTAACCCCCTCGTCCCAGTCTGGATGACTGACCGGCCCGAGTAGGCTACATGGGGAAAACCGAAGTGAAGCCCGCTAAGGTCCCACCTCGATTAGCAACCCTAGAAAATTTTCTTTTAATTAAATCTTGTCTAATGGCATTTCATTTCCTAGGTGATCACGACAGCGGAAAACATTTCAAGGTAAAAGCAACCAAACCAATTCAACATGTTAAACAATCCATTTTACACTTGCAGAGCAGGCCGTATCGATACACCAACCAAGGGTATCGATACGCCTTGACCAAGTCAACAGCCTTCGCTCAACATAGGAAGACCGTATCGGTACAGCCCTTGAGCGTATCGATACACCCTTCTCAGTCAACATCTCGCGGTCAACGAGACAAAACCGTACCGATACGCCAAAGACTCGTGAAAATCTCAGAATTCCAGTGAGCTTTGGGCGTATCGATACACCCACAAGTATCGGTACCCCTCGCCAATTCTGTGTCCCAAAGTGTAGGACCGTATCGATACGCCCTGCACTGCAAGACACCAATTGGCAGCAAAACAACACAAGACTCAACACTAAATGCATTTTATGACTTCCCTAGCCACCTACAAGCACGCATACAACATTCCACAACCAAGATCTAGCGTACGAGTCAAATGAAACTAGCAAGAACCATACATCATAGGAGGCATACAAGCATTCATAAGGCATCATGCATATGGCAACCATACATAGAGCATTCATAGGCCAAGTTCATACACTCTTAGGCACATACAATTTAAGCAGCAAAAAGGCATGGTCCTCAATCCATGAGACTAAAACATAACACATGCATAATTTAACATGCTCAACTAACACAAATCACCTATGGAGTTTGACACCAACTCTTACAAGTCTATACCCCATCGTTTAGGTATTATTACAAAACGCAAATCATACTTGTGCTAGCTTGAGAACTCCAAAAGCTCCTCCATTGCCCACTTGCCTCTCGAACTCTAACGATCTGCATGTTGGAAACAAAGAGAGCGTAAGCTAACTAGCTTAGTGAGAGAAGCTCTACAAATCAACAAACATGCAGTTTTCAAAACACTTTTCATAAATGGAAATAAAACAATGGATGCAAGAATGACTTTCTCATCAAACTACACACGGTTTGCACAAGCACAACCAACATACACGCACGGTGGGACTACACATCACCGTTTCGACTAGTAGTTTTCCAATGGGACTACACATCAAAGTACTTTCCTACTAGTCACTACCGGTGGGACTACACATCACCGTAGTTAAGATAACCATCACGTGAGGCTCGACTTCAACACGACTACACACTATCAACTGTATAAGGCAACTCAAGATGCACATGAAAATCACAACACATAGCCATTCATCCACTCATAACAAAGCATAGGAGTAGAAACTTACACTCGGGTTTAGGTGAACCCTCAAGGTTCCACCCAAACCCCAAAGGTTCCATGTCGGGCACGAAACAAAGATTAACAATTCTACTCACAGATGCTACCCAAGAGAAGACCGAAAACCAAGCTCAAGACTCCAAAACCTCCGGATTCGTCCCCGAAGCTTCACCAACCAAAATTCTTGCTTCTAATCATCCCAACACAATCAAAACAATCTCAAATCAGTCCACATTTCAAAATAGTCAATCCAGAACACAAACCAAGCACAAGACACATGATTTCAACTAAAACAAAACCCCAAGTTCCACATTCCCGAGCAGCCCCTAAATACCCCCTAAATCCAATAATTCCAACACTTAAATTACTCTCAAGAGCCTTCAAAACAACCCTCACATATACTCTAACCATCAGCTATCACATTTCCACATAAAACACCCCCAAAACTCAACTTAAAACCCTTCCAAAAATCCCTCAAAACCCAAATCTGGGAAACCTCATAAAACCATGCAAAAATCAACTATGTTGGACCTTTTAGGTTGTAAATAAATCATATAACCTCAACAAATCAAAAGCTTAAGTTATAGACAACAAAGATAACATTTTTAATCTAAACTTTCAAAATTCCAAAATGAGATACCATGGATTAAACTGAAATATAAAACCATAGACTTGTAGAGAACAATGAGGACAAGTCAAAAGTTAATTTACCTTTGAGAAATCTCCAACAATGAGCAAGAGAGAAAATGGAATAGTAACCTAGGGGAAAAAGGGTTTTTAACGTTGGAAATGAAATGGGAGGGGAGAGAAGAAGATGATGAATAGTAGAGTGTTTGAAAAAAATGGGTATTCATTTAGAAGTTCCAAATAATTACTATTTTGCCATTAATGAATGACTATCACCAAAAATCTTAAGTTCCAAGAGATTTAGGGTTGATCCAACACATAAATTAAATTTTTAAGATAAAAAGGGAAACCAAAAACATTATTTTAGTATTATTTTCACCCGACCCCCAAACCTGGGTGTTACACATTTCTACTCTCACTCAATCAAGTGGCCTACGATATTACTCCTATTATATAGGAGGGACAAATCCTATCTTGATCCACCATATTCCACTACATAGATTATGGCATATCCAATATCAATCTTTATAGTTTAGTAAGTTACAACACATGTTTGACCGTACCAAAATATGTCACTCACGATGTTGAAATAATGATGATCTCAAGTATGAGGATCATACATGTAGTTATCACTATGAACAATGTTGTGAGTGTCACATAATAATCCAAGAAACATGCTCATAACGGGTCAGTCCAGTATGTCGTTCTCTAATACATACTTATGTATTGATTTTGACATCTCCATGTCAAATGACAACACTTTGTCATTAATCAACTACATATTATTCTGAATGCATTATTGTTGTCCATGCCCACAATAATACGAAACTAAGAACATTTTAGAATAACCATATTATTCTAAGGACTTTATTATAATTCAATTTATTTATGCACGTATAATTGTAACTGGAAATAATAATGGCAATGCCTCTTTATGAATAAACAAGGTAAAAATAAATGCCATTTACAATTATCTTATTATTGGTCTTTGGGCATACTCTAACAATTTCAGCATACCTTAGTGGTCGGTTGGTGCTCGTACAGAGATCTTCACGACGCTAACCTCTGATTATGGTTTCGTCGGTGGTCTTAGAAAGATGGATCGCCACTTGGTTGATGGTTGGTTGCCGATGTAATTAGACCTGGGTAGCGGAGCAATCTGCATGATAGCTTGGTTCGCTCACCAATCGTTTTTCAGCCCGTAAAGCGTCTCGTTTGGATAGAGACAAGGAGATTCAGGAAGGTTTGTGAATTTTGGTATGTTAATCACAATGGAAGTGTCTGCTCTTTTTTTGCATCATTGTAAGAGATTTTTAGTGGACTTGTCTTTTTTTTTGTTTGATGCATTGTATTGTATTCTCTTTCATGGCGATTAATAAAATTCAGATGCCATCGCTTAAAAAAATGCTATCAAGTAGTAGTATCAGTTTAGTGATTGCACACCCCTCCCAGTTCCCATTAATCCTAAGATCAAATCTCTCTTATACACTTTTTTTTATTTCTTTGTTTGCTTGTTTAGTTAAACTTAAGAGAAAAATAACGAGTGATTATTTAATTTTACTTAATTGTCTTATCATTAATTCCGTGAGAGAGATGGATTTACAAAATCTCTTGCGGGTGTGTCCCAAATTTTGTTTATTAGAAATTATAATAGTTTTATTTTACCTATTTAACCCATAATTTTTAATTCATTTAAATCTTGTCTCTCTTATTTTTATGGTTAATTATACCTTGCCCTCCTGATAACGGTTTTAGCTCCATCTCCTATTATTGGACTTGATTGAAGCTATTTTAAAAGCTTAGTGGTCAAATTAAAAAAAAAAATTATAATTCAGTGAGCAAAATATAATCAGACCACTAGTTTAGTGGTCTTGGAGATAATTTACTCTAAAAGTTAATATTAAATTTACAGTGGTACAACTTTAAGAAAACTCGATCATTGTTGGATATATTTGTAAGATACATAGCCATTTTAACGAGAAAATTCATGTTCAAATCTGAAAAAAATATAATTAAAAGAAACATTCACAAATCACGAATATAGAACCTGTAAATTATGGACATAAGTTAAAAAGAATCACTCTTGTTTTCTTCCATTATTGAGCAAATTAAAGTAGCTATGTTTTGAAATTTGTTGATAAATTTATCATATAAAGAAAGCGCGTATCGAAGATTGAAGCCGACAGGACAAGCCCGTTTCTGAGATTTTAGTGGTCCACGAACGAATTTAAAAATTAGACTCTAATAATAAGTATTGATTTTTTTTTTTAAATTTTGAGAGTAGGCTCTTAATAAAAAAATATTACAAAAAATAGAGTCTAAAAACAAGTAATGAAATTTTTTTTAATAGTTTGTACCTATTAACAAATAATGGGAAAAAATTAAAATTTTAATAGTTTGTACCTATTAACAAATAATGGGAAAAATTAGGCCCTAGTAACAAGTATTGGAGAAAAAATTATACTCTTAATAAAAAATATTGACAAAAATTACATTTTAAGAGTAGACCCTTAATAACAAGCATTAGAAAAAATTGAACCCCTAATAATAAGTATTGTAAAAAAAATGGACTCATAATAACAAATATTGAAAAAGGTTGAACTTTAAGAGTATGCCTAATAACAAATATTAAAAAAAATGGGTCCATAATAACAAGTATTGAAAAAATAACCCTTAATAACAAATATTAGGAAAAAAATTAAATTTTAATAATAAACCCTTAATAACAAGTGTCAAATTATTTTTGATAATATGCATGTCCGTTTTACGGACCATGTTCGGGGTGCGAGGCTACCCCTCCCAATAATGTCGCCTTCAAAGTTTGAACTCACGTTCTCTTTTTAGGAGTTAAAAAGTTAGACCATAATAATAAATATTAAAAAAAATAAATTATCATTAAAATTAAATATTGATAATTATAAACTGTGGGCCTTGAATAGGAGTGGGCCCTAGAGCGTGGCCCCACCGCAGGAACGGCCCTGCGACAGGAGAACACATTCCCTTGCCTGCAATTAAGAAAACATGCAAGCAAGTTACAGTAATGAGAGCTCGAAAATGTCCATCTTCTTAGTTGTAAAGAAACTTTTGAAATAAGTTGGAATATTTTCAATTCGGACACACATGACACACCAAAAACCAACAACATATGCTGCAAAACGTGTGCAACTACATCAGTTTCTTTAATCATGCTTCAAAATACTTTGATTACATAGGGATCTATTCTTGTTGTCACCAACACAAACACTTTGCCCCCACCCCCCCCTTTTACAGCTTATCAACTTTTGTTTTAGCTAGTCGAAGCTGCATTGCCCTCTGCAGATTCCCCATTTTTTAATTGATTTCTTAAGTACATCTACATTTTATGGTTTATGTTCGAGATTTGTGGTTCTTTATCTCAATAATGTCGTCTCTAATGTTCGAACTTAAATTCTCTCATTGAAAAAGCATTATGTCTTGTCATTGTACTCAACCCTCGTCAGTCAGATTCCCCATTTTTATAATACATTCAAAGTATTTTACATGTTTCTTTTACGGTTCAAGAAGATCAACCTTTTAGGATTTGTGATTATCCTTTCTAATCAGACGGAGACAAAACAATTTTTTTTTCTTGGTAACGAAAGTAAATTATAAGTTTTAAAAGATGTTTTTTTATTGTTGTTTTAAGTTATAAATTTATTGGTTTTAAAAGAGTCCATTTGAATATAAATTACATGTTTTTTTATTGGATTTTTTTAAGGAATGAAACTGCAATTTAACCATTTAAGGGGACTAACTAAGATGATTGTCGCTCCGTTCTAACTATATTTCTGCTCTCAACAATGTCATTTCTAGAGTTAAAATATAAAATCTCTTTCCAATACACTATAATGTGTTTCATCTTACTTGAGATACTCCTTTTTTGTTCTAAAGTTGGTGCTTTCACTTTATAGCTGAAGACACAGGGAAAGAAAAGGCAGTCATTTTTAATTAAAAATGAACCGACATTGGACAAGCTGGGTCAGTTTTAAAGCTAATTTGAAGCAAGAAAATCGAGTTTCCGAGCTGTAGAATTGAGAAACACTGGTTGGCTGGGGATAAGTGGTCCCCAAATAAGGCCAACATGCCTTACTGAAGGAACCCTAACACCCTTGTAAAGGGCAGTCAACATGATTAGGGGGGTGGGGGTGGCAACTTCCATTTGCATACAAATGCGTGGGTATTCGATTTACTGGCTTTCAACACAATTAAGGGTCCAACAATGCTATGACATCTTTCAGTTATATATAACATTTGTGTTCTTATTTGTATATTTTCGGACACGAATGAATATGGATAGAAGTAGGATCAAATATTAAAATTGATTAAATTTTTATATCAAACCCAACAAGTAGATGATGTTCATCCTATGAGACACGAGTTCAAATTGTTTTGTCGACAAGATGTATGAGCATTGCCAAAAGGTTAAGAATATGTATAACATATACTACATTGTAATCAACTTTACTATTCAAAAAAAATAAATATTTAAATTTAAAAATTAAAGGTGTAAATACTTTATTTGATTAATATAAACTAAAATGACTTAAAATATCATTATACAAAAAAATTTGGGGAGAGGAGTGCGACGACAACCCCTCTTAATGCATTAGTGCATCTGTCCCTACGAATGAACAACCCAACCTTTGAAACAAGGGCGGTTCATAAATTTAAGGGGGTCATATATAATTTATTAAGATGAGACTCTTAAATAATATATGAAAGTTTCTGTAACCCCTTAGACAGACCTATGTGAATTGACCATGTCTAACATGTTACATCTCCACTTTAAAATCTAAATAAAAACATACTAAAAGTTTAAGCATCAAATTTTAAACATAATTACATAAATTGACGAAAGATGATTGAATCATTTATATAAATCTATTAGATAATGGTTACCAAAATAACTGATATCACGTAGTGTAACAAAATATTCATAATATAATACCATACATTCCAAAATATAGGCACATGTCACCCCTAAAAGTACAAAATGGTGGATAAAATATTACATTCTAAATAGAGTACTGAATGTGTCGATCTACCATTTTATAGTTTTAGGGATGACATGTGCCTATATTTTGATATGTATGGTATTATGTTATAAGTATTTTGTTACATTATGTGATATCAATTATTTTGGTAACCATTAGCTAATAGGTTTATATAAATGATTTCATCATCCTTCGTCAGTTTATGTAATTATGTTTAAAATTTGATGCTTAAACCTTTGGTATGTTTTTACTTGGATTTTAAAGTGGAGATGTAACCTGTTAGACATGATTAATTCGCATAGGTCTGTATAGGGTGTTACATTTAGTTGGTATCAGAGCTTTTAGTTTTAAACATCGGACTGTGGATGAGTCCATTTAAAGTACTATCTAGAAACATTTTACACAATGTTATGAAACGAGCCATATCACCAAATTATATATATATATTTAATTGTGTTCGATTCTCCAGTGTCATAAAATGATTGTAAGTTCTATCCTCTTGTAGAGATTCTCTGAGATGAGCACCAGAAGGGGTCTTTGACCCGCTCATGGGTGAGGTCGAACCGCTAGATTTACAGACACGATGGATGATCTAGTGGTTGATCCGACTGCACCCGTAGATCCTCTAACCTCTACTGAGCCTCCCGTCTCTCGGGGTCCCTCAGTCTCGACTGCTCCTCAACCCGCATCTGGTATTTGCATGACTACTCTGGTCGGAGGAGCCACAACTTATGAACCCGAGTCTGCGACTGAAGGTACTGATGAGAGTTTGAGTAAACAGTTCCTCCAGCTGATTCAGGGTGTAGTCAGAGCATTAGGCATCACTCCTGAGGTCCTTATCTCTCATACCATGTTCGCTAATGGGATCAAGACCTTTTAAGGATCTCTTAGTGGATCACCGACCGAAGCTGAGGAGTGGTTGCATGACAATGAGAGACGTATCAATGTGATGAGTTTTGAGCCATCCAGAAAATATTTGGGTGTTGTAATCATGTTTAAAATTTGATGTTTAAACATTTGGTATGTTTTTACTTGGATTTTAAAGTGGAGATGTAACATGTTAGACATGGTCAATACACATAGGTCTGTCTAGGGGGTTACAGTTTCTTTAATACAAAAAGTTAGAGTACTTTCATCTAAAACCTAACATTTTCACTTATAATGTCCTTTTTGTATTGTTTGAAGTAAAATCATCTACAACGATTTTAATATCAAACGATTTTAATATCAACTTTTTTTTCAAAAGATTACTATCATTTTTTTGAAAAAAATGTTATATATATATATATATATATATATTAGATAACTCATTTTAAGACTCTTTTTTCGAGAGTCTTGTGTGATCGCACATATTACACATATTCAGAATCACCCTTTCTTTGAAATAACATATCTAAAATATGAATATATTCAACATAAACTATAATAAATTCAGAACGGGATCACATATGTAAATTAGGTAATTACTATTTTAGAAAGGTCTATCTAAACTTATGGTTTTCAAAGAATTCCCAGCCCAAAAATTAAACAAAATTACTATTTTACTGACCAAATTAAATGGCGAATTCAATTCAAAATATAAAGTTAAGATACTTCGATTGGAAGCAGTTACGAGATGGTGAAGATTGAAAGTGTATTGTGTTGGGGGATGATTTAGACAAGGGTTTTAGCTTATATCTAAAAACTAAGATGGAAACATGTTGAGAAACTTGAGTGTGGCTAGGTTTGAGAGAAAGTTGAAGTGATAATATATTAGGGGTATATAGATAATTATGTATATATTTTTAAAAATCTAGTAAAATATCGGGATCCTTGCGGATATTTTTGGGGATTCCTACGGTTATTTATACGGTTACGATTTGGTTATCCCCATGGCTCGGATATATCAATTCCCGTCCCCATACCCATTTCAGCTTCGGTGATAAAACTTCCCCCATCCTCGTCCCCACGAGTAAAGATTTTGGTTATGCCCCATCCCTGTCGGTTCGGATCCCCACAATTTTCGAATATTCCCCACCCAATTCTCACATGTAATACCTGTATTTTGTCCGGGTGTGCATATATAATTCGAATCCAATAAATAATAAATAAATAAAGAAATAAACTAAAATAGTCCGAAGAGTCCATTTATTATACAAGTGCCCAATCCAAATAATAAAAACCCTCAAAGCCCATATTACAAATATTGAGCCTATTCTCCAAGCCTAAAACCCAAAACAAACATAAAATGAGTCAGCAGAAGCTCAATTCCCGCCTAAATCAGCCGTGTATTTCTTTTTCCCGCTAGATAACACAGTGTGACACCTCCCGATTGGCCCATCTTGCACTCACGCGGATCAGTCTCTAGCTGGCTTCGCCAATGTTAGAATGACGTCATCTTCCACTACCGGGTATATAAAGAAGAGAGAGAAAATAATTAGGGGATGATTGCGCAATAATTACGAAATTAATTGGAGAGAGAGAAAGGAGATTGAAGGTCGCTCACCCTACCGTTTGGAAGCCGATGAGTTCGCCGGAGATCATTGCCGGAGCTCTACCGCAAACACCAAAAAATTTAGGATTAGACCTCGAAATAAAGAAAAAATAGTGGTTCGAAATAAAAACAAAACCTAGATCTAAACTCAAAAACTGAAATCAAAGAGCCACGTTCACTTAGCTTTCTTTTGTGTGCCACTAGAATCTGAGAATTGAGTGATAGGACTGGCAGGAGTTGAAAATGATAGAGAGAGGAAGGGTTTTTGGTCTCGGGTATGTAGTTTAGGAGGAGAAGTTTGGTATTTTTGGGAATTTTTAGGGTTTCAGTGCGATGGCAAACGGTGGCCGGAAATCGCACCGTTGGCGGAGTACGGTGGCTGGAGTTACAGGTCAGGTCGGAGAAGATGATCGAAAGTACCAGACGATGGTCGAAAATTTAAGATGGTCAGAGAAGATGATTAGAGAAGGTCTGGTCATCGGAGGTTGGTTAGGGATGACCGAGATGATGGCCGGTGACTGGCATCGCCTCCGGCGACTGGGAAATAGATTGGATTAGGGTTCTAGGTTTTGTGAAGATCAAGTGAGGGAAAATGAAAAGTTCGTGCGTGTGTTCTTAGGTTTTTCGGGATTTTGATTTTGAAAAACAGGACATGGATGAAGTTTTAGTGTTTGTGGGGATTGAAGTTTGGACAAAGAAGAACAAAGGATGAACATAGTGGAAAAAGTGGGTTTTGATCCGAAAGAAACAGAAAACGAAGGTGTTTAGGTGTTTATGTTCGATTAAAACACGAAAAAACGAAGAACGTTAGATGAACAAAGGAGAAATGAGTAAGTTTGATCGAGAAACATAGGAGAATCTGGGTATTTTGGTGTTCGAGTTGAGAGAGTTTAGAGAGAGAAAGAGTGAGGAGAGAGAGAGGTTTGAGAAAAATGGTCGAGTGAACTCGTTTTACCCCTTTTTATAGCTTGATCGAAACGGTGCCATTTTGGCACCAGGTTGGGCGAGTTCGCGGGTCAAGTCGGGTCGAGTCAAGAGGATTCATGCCCTTTTCTTCTTTCCTTTATATTTCGGACTCCTAATTTTGTTTCCCACACAATCTAGTCACCATTCCCTTGTAATTTGGCTCTTCTAATTTGAATACAATTCAATTTAGTCCATTTTAGCGTTGTTTTGAGTTTTAAATTCTTTAAATATAGTCATTTGTAGCTTTAAATAATTTAATTGCATTGATTTAATTTATTTGTATGATAGCATGTTTTTTAAATAAGCATATAATATGCATGTTATGAAGATTTAATCACTTAATTTTATTGGTTAGGGCCTTAGTATAGGTTCCTTTAAATAATTGAATAGGAAGAAAATTGTAGAAAATAAATGGGTGCTAAATAACAACTCCAATACCCTAATTTGGTTAGTGTCTCAATGTAATGAGATGTTAATCAAAAGGGTATTCTAGTTAACTATCTTGTATACCACTTAAACTTAGAAACATGTAATCTCACCTAAGTAGTTTTAATAAAATCAAATTAAGATAAAGAATAATTAGTTAGTGTCATTTAAAATAGGAATATTGTTACTTTTGGGCCTAATATGGGTAGTGCTCAAATTAATTGGGTGTTACCATTAAAGCCCAAATATTAGTTACATTCATAGAATGTTAATTAATTAATTAATGAAGCCCTAATTAAGTTTTACTTAAAATGAACAAGACAATAATTGGACATGCATTAAACCTTTTGTGTTGAGACACATTTAGAATATAAATTGACCTAATGCATTTGGACGTTTCAAAACTTATATTCGTCCAAAATGTATTTTCTTACAAAAAGATATCCCCATTTGAAATGTAATCTATTTAACAATTAAAAGATATAATTAAATTCAGATTAACGTTCGAAATGCCAAAATGCCAGTTGGAATTAATAAGGTACCGATAACGGGCATTTGTAGGGGTGCTAACCCTTCCCTACATGTAACCGGCTCCCAAACCTGAATTTTATTAAAAGAATCTCTGGTCCGCTTTTCATGGTGTTCGATCTACCAAAGTGACCGGTGACGACTCCAAAATGATTTTTATGCAAATAAAGGAAATTTAATTAAAAATGGAAAACCCCATAATTCCAAAATCAAATTAAAATTAAAAACTCCTATTTCCAAAACCCTAATTGTCAGGCTATTTTTACACAAACAGGATTTTAAAAAAATAGTCGTGATAGCTTGGCGACTCCGCTGGGGATGAAATTGAGAGTAAGGCCTATTAATTAATTCCACTTGGCATTTTGGGATTTCGAACATTAATCTTAATTTAATTTTTTAAGAGAATTGTGGATGGATTTTTCAAGAAAATGGGGGTAGCTTTTGTGTATGTTATATCTGTCATTCATGCATAAACCCCCGACCCGGGTTTTTCACCCTTAAGTGGGCGAAAGACAATATCTAACGTGATACTCTTCAGCTCCGAGTTCGGATTTTTGTCTTCTTCCGGTATACTAACCTTATGTGTCATGGGGCCCACACCCTTGTTATAAGAGACCTATACTATCGAATCGATGTCTTACTGTCGCAGTAGACGATAACGATAGTTCGGGAACCAAGAGTCTAGAACAAAGCCCACATTCTATTTTAGAAGCCTACCCCGCTAGAGCAGACAATGACCTAGGACAAATGTTGTCGGTTTAAATACATTTCTCTGGTTATTTTCTTTGCTGCATATAAAGTGTTTCTCTGAATTAATAATTTGTTTACTTGCTTCTCATATTAATTCACAAGTACTAACACGAGTTTTTTTTTGTTTTTTTTTTGTTTTCTTTATTTTGAATAAATCCTGTCATGAATTGCATTTGTTTTGGCATCGAATTGGGAGTCAGTCAACTTGGAAGTATTTGATATGTCCCAAGAGTTTAAGATAGGAGAAGATAATACATCATTCTAGACCTGGTTCGAGCAAACTCAGCACGAGAAGGGGGACAACCTCGGTTAGAGCAAAGTGTCCAAGATGAAGGGTTATGTAAAGATAAACACTAATCAAAATACTTGTTTACCGAAATTAAAAGAAATGTGGGATCAGTGGGATAATGAAATAAATGAGCAATTTAAGAAAGAATTTGGAGACATAGCCTTGCTATTAAGTGTAAAGATCGATCAAGAGTTGCTAAGAGCCATGGCACAGTTTTGGAACCCAACGCACAATTGTTTCACCTTCAGACAAGTAGACATGACACCAACACTAGAAGAATATGAGATACCGATTAACTATCCAAGAATTAAAAGTGACAAGATTTATACTAGACCCGTAAATAATTCAAGTTTCATCAAGAAATTAATATCATTAACTAGAAAGACAAAGGAGTAGTTGGACAAAAAATGACAAATAATGACAGCACAAATCAAAATGAAGATAGACAACGAATCAATTGGAGGAGCCTTACAGAATTGATATTGGCAAGTAATGATGAGCTGGTCAGGATGATAAGCCGTTTTACCTTGTGTATTTATGGGTTGGTCTAATTTCCAAGAACTCCAGGGCATATTGACCCGTCGACTGTGGGACTATTTGAGCGACAAGAGAAAGGAGTCAATCTAGTGCCTGCTATCCTAATAGAAACTTACAGATCGTTGACTGCTTGCAAGAGAGCATGAGAAGGAAGGTTTTGGGCATGCGCACAACTGCTTGAAATCTGGTTTATATGTAACACCCGGGTTTAGGGGTTAGGTAAAAATAATATTTTAATATTATTTGGGCTTGGTTTTATACTCTAAATAATATTTCGAGTTTGTTTTCAAAATTAATTAATTTGGGTTAACCATGTTTTAAGATTTAACTCCATTTAGCCATGGATTTATCTTCCTTGTAAATGTCCCATTTCCTTAAGGGTAAACAAGTCTTTTGAGCTTTAAAATATAACACATGTCAAATAAAACACCCACCCTTCTCATCTTCTTCCCCTCCCTCTTTCAAACCCAACGTTTCCTTCTTCTCTCCTTGGGGGTTCACTATTCCATCACCATACACTCACATCCTTGGTGATTTTTGAGAGGTAAACATGTTTCTAGCTTGTCCTCACTTCCCTCTACATGCTCATACCCATAGTTTTCATTAAAACCCTTGTTTTTGTATTATGAAGTTTTAGAGTTTGAAATTAAAAATGTTAACTTTGTTAACATTAAGTTGAGCTTTTGATTTGGTAATGATAGATGAGTCATTTGTTGTTCAAAAGGTCCAATATATCTAATTTTTATAAGGTTTTATAATGATTTTCGGAATTGGGTTTCAAGGGGGGTTTTGGAGGGTTTTAAAGTGGTTTTTGGGGTTGTGTAATGTTGGATTTTGAGGGCTGGTGCTAGTATGATATATGAGGGTTGCTTTGGGTGTGTTTGATGGTTGATTGGATGCTTGAAATGGAAGATTTCAGTGGGTTATGTGGGTTACTGGAAAATTCTGTTTTGGGGTTGATTTTGAGTGTTGGATGCTTGATAATGTTAATCCGGGTTAGTTCCGATGATGAGTTATTGATTTCGAATGTTTTGTTTGTGTTTGAGATTGATTAGAATCGAGTTTGGGCATCGGTGAAGCATCGGATGTGAATCCGGGAAATTGAAGGTGGTTGCTTGCTTGGTCTTTGAGCTTGGAAGTTTAAGTGAGTGGTTAAATGTTTTAAATGGATTTAAAATGGTTGGTTCGAGTATATGGACTAGGTTGGGCTTGGTAGACCCACCTAGAGTTAGGATTAGGGTGGTAGCCTAATCCTAAGCTTGATCTAGAGCCCTTGGATGAACTCATTTATGTGGTTATGTATGTCTCGTATGAAATGTGATGTGAATGCTTATGTATATTGTATTATACATGTGAGATGAGATATGACTTGTGATGCTTGAGACATGCATGATGATGGTTGTTGGTGAGTACGTGCTAAGCACGGAATTTATTGAAATGAGAAATGAGTAAATGTTGGCACTAGTATACTTGAATACAAATGATCGATCATTAGGATGTTAGTGTGTACACATGAGTCAAAAGTCGCGCGTGGCCTTGGTGGCATTGAGTCACCAAGGAGGAGTACGGGTTCGCCCGGAAATTGTATTTGTATATAGTCGGTGATGAGTGGAATCCCATCGACGGGGCGTGAGGATGAGTGGAATCCCCTCCGCGAGACCGGTGATGAGTGTAATCCCATCGTGAGGTAATGTGGTTGTTGGATGTGAGTTCCAACGTGTCTATCCGTGTATTCGGGTCATAGCTAGGTGCCAATGTTGTTTGATAAGCACATCAATGTGTTGAGGGTTATGATCTTTGATGAGATGCTTGATTGTGATTACATGTAGTGTGGAGTTGAGCTTATGATCATGACATTTATATTGTATATTGTTCATGCATCTCTACTTGTGGCTATTGTGGATCCTTGGTATATTGGTGTAATGCCTTGGCTAGATCGTGCTTGGACCCTGCAATGTTGAGGTTTGTTTTTAGAGCTTACCCTCACTAAGCATCTTTGCTTACGCTCTCTTTGTTCGTGGGTTGCTTGCGCAAGGGGAGGGCCTCCAAGTGTGGTTGTTGGCTTGAGTACATCAAGTATGACTTTTAAATGTTGAACATGTGATAGTTTAAGCAATGGGACATGTGTCTTTTGATGGATGATTGTTGGTTGTTTAGGAGCTTGTTTAGACTCCATGTTATCTTGCTTTTGTATGGCTGGCGATGCCATGTTTGAATTGTAATCCATGCCTAAATTGCTTATTATGAATGTTAGCTATGTGTCTCTTGAGGTTGCCTTCATGTTTGAATGTTGAAGTATGAACTTTGAATGCTTGAATGCCATCTTGAGTCTATTGCATGATTTCCTTGATGTTTATACATGTTGGGTGCTTGTATGGCTATAAAGTGGTATGTAAATGTTGTAAGAATGTTTGGTTGGGGCTAGGGAAGTCTTAAATTGCATTTAGACTCGAGTCTTGATCGTTTTGTTGAGTTTGGGAGGTTTTGCAGTGCAGGGGTATCGATACCACCTTCTTGTTTCAGGCCTCGTGTATCGATACACTTGAGAGGTGTATCGATACTATTTTGGTCACTGGAGCTACTGTCCAGTTCGGTATCGATACCGGCCTCTGGTGTATCGATACCGTCATCTTAGCGTTGACCGTGGGAAGTCAATCGTTGGGAAGGGTATCGATACACTCCTTGGGTGTATCGATACGGTCTCTACGGATTGACTTTGACCAGTTGACCTGGTCAAGGGGGTATCGATACACCCCTTAAGGGTATCGATACCACCTGTAGTATAAGTATAAAATTGGGCTGTAACATGTTAGTTTGAGTTCGTTTGTTTGCCTCGTGAATGTTGTTCCGCTGTATGATCACGTAGGATTAAATACTCATCTAGACAAGATTTAAAATGAAAAAAATAGGGTTGCTAACCGAGGGGGAATTCCTTAAGGAGTTTTCACTCGGTTTTCCCCGTGTGGCCCTCTCGGACCGGTCATTCGGCCAGACCGGGACGAGGGGGTTACATTATAGGTCACAGGTGGAACACATCTTACAGAGGTGTCAAGTATCTTGACACATATTCACCGATTGAAGAACACATAGCTAGCTGTCCTTTAGAGGATAAAAGTGAAAAATACTACGAAGAATACTTCAAGGACTTGAAAGATACTGATGTGGTATGGAAGACTCCGTGGTTGAATAGAGGAACGACTTTCTTATATCGGTGTGGAGATAGAGATTGAGTCCCATTGCCGGGAATTTGGGGAGGAACGACTTACTGTCCTTTGCTAGTGTTATCACTAGATTTTCACCCCACCAATATTAAATAATTAGAAAAAATAAATAAAAAAATCATTTTTCCCTTAAAATAATAAAGGCTCACCCTTTCTAAACAAAAAAACCCATCTCAAAAAATTATTTTTTGTAAAGCCCATTTCAAAAGAAAAAAAATAACCAAAGCCCACCTTAAAATATAAGCCCATTCTTTTTAAAAGGAAAAAAAAAGAAAAAGAGAAAATGTGATAATAATAAAATAAATAATAATGGTGGAAATAAATGTAGAAAAAAGAAAGAAAATAAGATGACAACCAAAAAATAATAAATGTAAAAAATAAATAGCAAAAAAACAACAACAACAAAACAACACAAAAAGGGAAAAAGCAACAATAAAAAATAAAAAAAGAAAGAAAAAGAAAAAAAAGGGAACCAACGCGCGTAAGGCGCCAGAGCGTGTGCCGCACGCGCGCGGGCTGGTTCTCAGCAAACCCTGCCGTCGAACGATGCTGGTGGCCGTTCGGTGTCTACCGGTCACGGCTGCCATCGCCATTGGTGTCGGTCAACGCGTCTTAAGGTCGCGGACCCAACGGCACCAACGCCGCTCGTTGCCGCCGCCCGTCGTCGTCGGAATCTGCAAAAATTGAAACAAATGGTTAATCCATAGACTCGAATCAAGGAGAAAATTCAGCTTTGAATCTAAACCAAATCAGATAGAGTTTGAGGTGTTTTTCCGAGAATCAAGTTTCTTGTCTGATTTTGGCTTCAATTCGAGGATTGAAATCCTAATTTAACTTGAATTTGAAGCTGAAATTCAAGTATAAATACCCCCAAACCTCACTTGTTCATGGCACCCAATTTCAATAGAAAATACACTTGAAAAAGCAAACAAGGCTTAGAAAAGAATTCCAAAAATTTCTTCAAAAATTCTCAAGAGTTGCTGGAAATTTTGGAGTTGAAGTTCGAGCTTGGGGTCAATTTTCGGGAAGCAATTGGAAGCGTTTCGAGAATTTCATATTCGAGTCCTTCGTTCGTCGTTTCGGTAAAATTCCTATATTTCTTTTTAATTTTTATTTTGTAATTTTCATGCTTGTTCTTGGTTGAATTTTTGTGTTTGTGTTTTTTTTGTGAATTTTAGGTTGTGTTCTTGAAGTCAGAAAATCGTTTCCCGATTCAGTAATGTTTTCGTTTTAAATTTTCGTTTAATTTTTAAAAAATTGCATGCTTTAAAAAATGTTGTTAGGAGTGTTCTGATCTTTAGAAATGTAGGAATGAATTTTTAAAAGTGTTGATATTAAAATAAAAGAATGAAATGGAGTTAATGTGGTTTTATTTAAAAATATAAAGTTAGAGATTTAATTCGGAAAAAATGATAATGCATGGGTGAAATTAATAAAAGGGGCTTGATTTTAAGAAAAATAATAAAAGGGTTTATCTTGAAATTTAGTTTTTTTTTCAAATAATAACGTAGTTAAGTGATTTTAAAAAAATAAAAGTAAATAAAGATATTTTTCTTAGAAAAAGTAATAAGTTTTTCAAGAAAAGAAAAATAAAAAGGTTTTAAATAAAAGTTTAAGATTTTAGGAAGAAATAAAGTTTTGAAAAAGCTTAAAGAGAAATATTTTCAAAAAGGTTTATTTAAGAAAAGTCATGTTTTAAAGAAAAGCTTTAAAGAAATGAAAAGTTTTTAAAGAGAATTTTTTTTGAAATCAAAAAAATATAAAAGGTGAAAAAACATAAAAATAAAGAAGCTAAAAAATGTAAAAAGGTGTAACACCCGAGTTTGGAGGTCGGGTGAAATAAATAAATAAAATAATATCCTGATTTTTGTTTTGCAAAATTAAATTTAAAGTGTTGGACCAAAATTTTGATATTTAAGCCCAATAGCCATTTTAATGGCATTTTTGTAAATAGTTGGACTTCCAAATTAAAAACCCCCTTTTGGTTTAAAACACAAATTGTCTTCTTCCTTCTCCCATTTCCAACATTTTGAACGACCATGGGGAGAGCTTCTCTCTTGCTACTTTTCCATCTCATTTCTTCTTCATTCTTGGAGCTTTTTGAAAGGTAAACATATTTTTGACTTGGCCTTGGTCTCCTCTTCTTTTTGATATCCTTAGATTTCACTAAAATTAGGTATTTTGTAATTTGGGTTTTTGAAAGTTTTGGTTAAAGGATGGACCTTTATGAGTTTTTATCAAAGTTATTGATTTAATATTGTTAGATATGTTGTTTAAGAACCTTGAGGTCTAACATATATGAATTTTAAAGTGTTTTATAAGAATTCCCGAATTTGGGTTTTGGTGGGGTTTTAGAAGGGTTTTGAGTTGAGTTTTGGGTGTGTTCTATGTTGGAATTTGAGGGTTGATGTTAGGGCAATAGTTGGGGGCTGTTTTGGAAGCATTTGAGTGTGCTAAAAAGGTTGAAAACATGAGTTTTGGATTGGGTTTAAGGGCTGCCCGAGTTTGATGTTTTGGGGGTTGTTCTTGGCTTGGAATCTTGTGTTTATTGCTTGAATGGTGTTCCGGGTTGCTACATTGTTGTATGAGCTGATTCGAGGTTGTTTTGTTTGTGTTGAGATGATTAGAAACAAGAGAAGACAATGGTAAAGCTTCGGGAGTGAATCCGGAAACTTGAAGACCTTGGTTGCTTGGTAGTGGAGCTTGGAGGTGAAGGTGAGTGGTTAAAATGTTTTAAATGGTTTTTGAGCAATTGGTTGAAGCATGTGGACTAGGTTGGGATTGGTATACCCACCTAGAGTTGGGATTAGGGTGGTAGCCTAATCCCAAGCTTTAGTTAGAGACCTTGGTTGATCTTTAAGGTGTTTATTTATGCCTCATGTTTAATCGTGTTTATGGTGGTTATGTATATGTTGTTATACATGTATGTTGAGGCATGGCTTCATTCTTTGTTATATGCATGTTGATGATAAACATGATGGAGATATACATATGTATGAAATATGATGTGATATTTGTGTTAATGATATACATGTGGTGTTGACATGTGAAATGATGTTATGAGGTGGTTGCATGATCCGAGGATCATGGTGAGTACATGCTAGGCATGTAAATATGGTTTGTGCATGACGGTAAGTCATGGTGAGTACGTGTTAAGCACGGAAGTTGTCATGAAATGATATTGTGAAAGATTAATGAAATGTGTAGTATTGGCACTAGTATGCTTGGGTACAAATGATCGATCATTAGGATGTTTAGTGTGCACACGTGAGTCAAAATGCGCGTGTGGTCTTGATGATGGTAGTCATCAAGATGGAGTACGGGTTCGCCCGGAAACCTTCTTATATATGTTTGTCGGTGATGAGTGGAATCCCATCGACGGGCGTGAGGATGAGTGGAATCCCCTCCGCGTGAAATGGGCGTGAGGATGAGTGGAATCCCCTCCGCGAGAACCGGTGATGAGTGTAATCCCACCGAAGGTAATGGTTTTGTTGGAAGTGCGTTCCAACGTGTTATCCGCGTATTCGAGTCATAGCTAGGTGCCAATATGAGATTATATATATATGTGTGTGTGTGTGCCGATATGATATGAAATGTGATTTCAATATGAATTGATATATGTTATTGTTAATGCATTGATATATGTATTTTCGTATGTTGGACTTATGAGTTGTTGATCATGGCATAGAGATGATTATATGTTCATGCATCATATATATTTTTGGCTCTTGTGGATCGGAGGTAAGATCATGCATTACATCTCAGTTGATGCTTGTGCTTGGACCCTGCATTGTCGAAGGTTTGTTTTATGAGCTTACCCTCACTAAGCTTTTATGCTTACACTCCTTTTTGTTCGACAATGCAGATCAGTGGCTTGTGGGTGGCAAGGGCAAGGAAAGGCCTCAAGTGTCGCTTTTGGTTAGCTCAAGTATGAACTTTAAATTGTAGATTGTAATAGTCAAGCAATGGGATAAGTGTTGTTGATTTGAGCTTTGATATATGTTGATGTTGGTTTGGCCTTTGGTTGCTTTGTTTGAGTTGTAAATTTTGCTTATGTTGCATGTCTTGAATGCATATATGTTTTGTTTGCTAAGGCATGAACCTTAAAGTGCCTTGTATGTCATCTTTTGGTAAATGCATGAATCTCTTGGATGAATGATGCTTGTTCGTGTTGGTTGCCTTGTGTGCTTAGATGTTGGTTGTTAAGGGTTGTATGTATGTTTTTTGTGGCTAGGGGAGTCGTAAATCGCATCTAGAGTCGAGTCCTAAGTTGCTTGGCTGAAATTTGGAGACTTGCAGTGTAGGGCGTATCGATACGCCTAAGGGCCGTATCGATTAGGGGTGGGAATTGTCGGGTACCCGGGATTCGGGTACCCGGAAAACTGGGTACCCGGTTCGTCCGGGTACCTCTTTAAACGGCCCGTGTCCCGGCCCATTAAATCCGGGTACCCAGGATTTGGGTACCCGTAAAATTCGGGTACCCGGGTAATCGGGTACCGGGTACCCGGTTCATATTTTTTTTATTTTTTATTTTATTTTAAAATTAAAAAAATTATATGTTAAACACAAAAATATTTATAAAAAAAATTAAACTTAATTTTAAAGTGAAAATATTAAGAAACATAAAATAAAAATATAATTTTAAATATAAAAAATATATATTAAATTTTATCGGGTCGGGTCGGGTACCCGGTAAGGAAAAACTCTCGGCCCGTGTCCCGGGAAATTTGCCGGGTTGGGTACCCGGCCCGGTCGGGTAATTTTTTTTTCGGGAATTACCCGGTAATTTTGTTTCGGGTAATCGGGTTTTCGGGTCGGGTCAATCGGGTCGGGTATTTTCTCCCACCCCTAGTATCGATATGGTTTTGCCCCTCAGAACCCAGTTTTGGCCTGGTGTATCGATACGCGGGGGTGTATCGATACGCCCAAAGCTCACTGGAAATCCGAGATTTTGGTGAGACTTTGGCGTATCAATACGGGCTCTAAGCGTATCGGTACGGTTCTGTCTCGTTGACCACGAGATGTTGACCGAGAAGGGTGTATCGATACGCTCAAGGGCTGTATCGACACGGTCTTCTCGTGTTGACCATAGGGTGTTGACCTTGGTCAAGGCGTATCGATACCCTTGATTGGTGTATCGATACAGCCTGCTTAAAAGGGTAAAATGGGTTGTGTTAATGTGTTGCCTTGGTTGGTCGTTGATATGTTGCTTGTGTTTCCGCTGTCGTGTTCCACATAGGACTTAAATATGCATGTAGACAAGATATAAATAAAAGGAATTTTCTAGGGTTGCTAACTGAGGTGGGGCCTTAGCGAGTTTCGCATCGGTTTTCCCCGTGTAGCCTACTCGAACCGGTCAGCCGACCAGACCGGGGCGAGGGGTTACAAAAGGGGTCTTGGCTTTAAAAAAATAAAGGTTTTTCAAAAGAAATAATAAAAAACACAAAAGAAATTTTGAGTTGTTTGCTTGTTCTTTAGAAATAGGTTAAAACTTAGGACTAGGCTCTAAAGCTTAGATAGAGACGTGTTTTGTAGAATAATTACTTCACAAAAAATAAGATACACTTAAGAAAACTTAAACCTTTAATTAGGAATAAATGACTTAGACTTTTTTTAGTATAGTAATTTCGAACTTTGAATAAATAAAAAATGCTCAACACATTGAATTTCTATGCTGTTTGAAAAAGTGAAATTAACGATGTCTTATCAAACGGGAATGACGGGTTAGCACCAGAAATGTTGGCGGTGATTAAAGTTCGTCTCTCGGGCAATAAGACCGTTAAAATAGTTTGATATTCATTAAACGGACAAATAAAATCGAACCTTTATGAACTTGTAAATTCCATTTTTAAAAATGATTTTAAAATCAATTAGGTACCAATTTTAGGCGTCGTGGGGGTGTTAATCCTTCCCCACGCGTAACCGACCCATGAACCTATTTTCTAGTTTTCGTAGACCAAAACCGTTTTTTATAAAAACAAAACGTTTTATTAAAATAACCTCGTTTTAAAGTGATACAATCACACTTTTCAAAAATATTGACGGCGACTCCGTGTTTTTAAAGTTTTCAAAAAGTCGAAGCTCGAAAGGGTTGCGATAGCTTGGCGACTCCGATTGGGACGTGTTTTTGTTTTTAAAATAAAAACAAAAGAGGGTCAGGCCACAAATTAGTTTTAAATGGTTTTAAAAAAGTTTTTTTTTTTAAATATGGAATTTGCAAGTTCACAATAGGTTCAATTTATTTGTCTATTTAAATGAATGTAATTATATTTTACACATTTAAGACTTAATTCCAAGCTCTATACCCAAGCTTTGTCCTGTTCGTTTAAGTGGGAGGAAATACGCTTTGCTCATGTAAGAATATTGATTCTTCGTATGAGCCTAGCAAGTACCTTCGGGACTCATACCCTTGTCTTCGTAAGGATATTGATTATTCGAGAAGGCATCAGTGGTGAGTCCTCCTAAGTTGAACTTGATTCGTTTGGAGCTTGTAATGGGTGAGAATCGAGAGCCTTGCTACCCTTAGTAGAGGACAACAAGGACAGCTTGGGTACCTTTTTAGAACCGAACTAAGTTTGAGAATTTAGAGCCTACCCCAATAGATCCATGTGGAAAACCTAAGGTGTTGAGTCGCATGAATAATCCGTGGAGACATATCCTGAAATGTTGGAATGCCAGCCCAAAATTATCGTGTATTTAATTTGTTTTTGATTGTTTCATTTCCCTTTTCTTGCTTTATTAATCTTTGTCCCATATCTTGTTTGTTTTGCATGTGCCTCATTCCTTATTTAGAAGGGGGTGATTCTAGAAAATTGTTCAAATTATGGACGGAAAGCTCTTGAAGAATGAGGAGGAAAATACGAAAGTGCGTCACTGGTCTGAGGTCAATTAGAGAAAGTATGGAGACAGTTTGGGTGCGGGTCACGAGACAAAAACTTCGGAGTATGCCCATGTTAGTGTGAAGCAGAACAATGTGCAGGAGTTACGTGAGATTTGGGACCATTTTGATTATAAGACCAAACAATTGTTCTGTGAGTCTTATAGCGACAAAGCATATCTCCTATTTGTAAGGGTTGAGGAGCTGTTTCTTAAGGCTTTGATCCAGTTCTGAAACCCTGGGCATTGCTGCTTTACGTTTAATGGAAAGGACGTGATGCCTACATCCGAGGAATACTTGGCCCTGTTCAACATGCCTGAGGTGAAGGAGAATTGGGTGTATACAAAGCCGCCCAAGAATAAGAACTCATACTTAAAACTTGACTCATTTGCTGGAATGAGCAATGAATGGGTTGAAGGGTTGATACGGAAGAGAGGGAGAAGTTTAGGTTTTCCTTGGTCACGCATTCGAAACATCATTCTAGTTTATCCAGACATAACGAAAAGGGTAGATCTCTTGGCCATTGCAATTTATGGTCTAGTAATTTTTCCAAAGGTGTTGGGAAATATTGATGTGGCCTTATTAGATTTCTTTGAGCAATTGAAGAGGAATGTCAATTCAGTGCCTGTAGTGCTAGTTGAAACCTTTACCTCTTTGAATACTTGTCGAAAAGTTGAAGGTGTGCGTTTTGGAGGATGTGCTCCTTTACTTCAAGTTTGGGCCCTTAGTCATTTCTGGGAGTGTCCAACTTTGGCCTTACCAAACATGTTTTTTCCGAACTTTTCCCCATTTCGGGAATTTTTGGCACAAGATTGGCCGAGCATCAAAAGAAGCAAGTGGGT
This sequence comes from Hibiscus tridactylites, assembly GCA_958450335.1. Taxonomy (NCBI): domain Eukaryota; kingdom Viridiplantae; phylum Streptophyta; class Magnoliopsida; order Malvales; family Malvaceae; genus Hibiscus; species Hibiscus tridactylites. Next base: position 80,189,011 of record OY288268.1, on the reverse strand, counting down.
AGATATCCTCAGAGATTGTCGTGACGAAGACATCAAATGGAGGGTACCATGGATGGGACATGCTAAAGTAAGGTATATATGTGAATATTACAACTTTCTGATGTTGTTAGGTTTATGACGAGGAATTGGTTGTGCACCTTTGTTAGTTTCGCACCAATACGGATCACGACAGTTTGTTCCCTTCACCACCGAGCTTGGTACGTCGGAATTTGAGTTTCAAGGAGAGTTCAGGCGGAAGGTGCAGGAAATCAGTGATTCATGGAAGATTTGCTATTATATGAAGTTAGAATCTGACAAGCATTGCATGTATACTCCTGATTATGATATTTGAAGGCATACAATGATGAATGACAATATTATGCTACCTACTCATGGGCCCGCCAAGTCTATAGAGGAACATTTGAAAATAGTGCCATCAGAGGCCGACATTCTAAGAGAAGAGCTAAGACGAGCCAAGTTAGAAATTGAAGCACTCAAGGAACAGAATCTGTGAGACAAGTTCGAAGTCAGTCTTGGCACAGAAAAGCAAAAGGGAGAAGCCAACCGAGTGCGTAAAATGTAAGAGAATTTAGAAGAAAGGTATGCGATTCAGAGGGTTGACTTCCTTAAGCTTCAAGCTACGGTCCGATATGCGGATCTTCAAAAAAGCCCAAAATAGTGGAGACAAGAGATAGAACAAGTTGTGGGGAAGGAGAAGGAATGCGGTAAGAAGGAAGTAGAGAAGTTCCGATGGGCCTTGGCCGAAGAAAGAAAGAAGACGAAACAAGCGGTGGAAAATGAGAAGGGTAAGAGGCCTCAAGAGGAGTTGAAGGAAGATTCGACTGCATGGAAGAGGAAAGCTCATGACAAAAAAATACGTTTGCTAAATCTACAGTCAGATTATGATGAGACCTCTAAAAAGTTGAAGAAAAGCCATGCCTTCATCATTGAACTAGAAGCCAAAATAGAAAACTTGAGTTGAACAGTCTAAAAGATGTAAAATGACCATACCTATGAAGAACTCCAAGCTAATTTGAGCGAGAATGGCTTCTTGAAAGAGCGAGTTAAGGAAATGGATAATCTTCTTCAAGAGTACATGACACAGATCTTAGTTCTAGAATATATCACCGAAGGAGGAAACGACTATTGGTTCACTCACCTCGGAGATAATGCTCGAAGATTTTGAGAAAGAGATGAGTTCGATAGGATGGTGATGGCATAGGTCCAAGATGTGGCAAAGCACGTGACAATGTTGGCAACTGAAGCTGCAGCTCTTTGTCAGTACCTCAAGCCCATTGGAGAAATTGGACCAAGGCTCATGTGGCTAGTTGAAGAAATCAAGGAGTTAGGTGTTCAAGCGGAAAAATATTTGTAATTCAAAAAAAGATGTAATAAAAGTTTTGTATTCAATAAAGAGTTTCTTTTCATGAATAGATTTTCAATGGAATTATCGGCCCTTCGACTGCATTTATGCATTTGCACTGTTGTGTTTGCTTTTGTGAATTCATTTGTGCATACATTCATTCATGTCAAAAACTAACTTAATATAAAAAACAACAGAATATCCAAAATTGCTAAGACAACTCATAAATACGATACACGAGCCCAAACCCGAGCCATGAACTCTAAGGAAAGGTTGACAGCTTTGGAGGCAAACCAAAAGAGCACTCAAGATAAGTTGGAGAAAATTGAGATCGACCTGAAACAACAAATTGAGGCAGCTCATCAAAAGATAGTCAGTTCAATAGCTGCCATGCTAGGGTTCAATGATCCAGATGCGGTTGAAGAAGGAGGAAACACTACCGCCATTCCACGATTCCCAAGAATGACCTTTAGGAAGGAGACTGATGCTAAAGCCAAAACACCGATCCATGTTGTTGAATCCTCCACTCATGTTCTAAATGGAAAGGCTAATAATTACGAGGTGTCTGACCTCGATGAAATTGCTGATAAAGTTCGAATTGAGAATAAGTGGGAGGATAAGTACAAAAAGTTAGAGGGGATGATCAAATCCTTCCAAGATGGAGCTTCTCATAGTGGAATGGATGCCAAGGATCTGAGCTTTGTAACTGATTTAGTTGCGCCACCAAAATTCAAGATCCCGGACTTTGAGAAATATAATGGGACCACATGCCCATCGGCACATCTAACTATGTACTGTAGAAAGATATCAATGTACCTCGACAATGAGAAGTTGCTCATTCATTGCTTCCAGGATAGCTTAGTAGGTTTCGCAGCACGTTGGTATTCACAGTTAAGTCGGGTAAACATCAAATCATGGAAGGATTTGTCTAGAGTCTTCAGTGAACAATACAAGCATATTTTAGACATGGTTCCAACTCGTCTGGTCTTGCAAGGGATGGAACAAAAGCATCATGAGAGCTTCCAACAATATGCACAAAGGTGGAGGGATGTAGCGGCACAAGTGCAACCACCATTGCTAGAAAATGAGATTACCCCGATGTTTGTGGAAACTTTAAAGGGTCTTTTTTACGATCGCGTGCTCAACCATGCTACGAAGAACTTCGCGGACATGCTAATGAATGGAGAATTAATCCTAGCAGCCATGAAGAGTGGAAAGTTGGACAGTGGGGAAATGAAGAAGACATATAAGAAGAGAGATAATAATGAAGTTAGTACCACGAATGTCTACAACCCCAGTTATTCAATAGGTGTAGTGTTCAACAAGCCTAATACCTTCAACAAACCTAACACCTCAGCTCCGACGGTTGCAAATGCCCCAAAAGAAGAGCGAAGATATCAAGGAAATTCGAGACCCTACTTTCCTCCCATCCCAATGACGTATGCAGAGCTGTTTGCGGAGTTGGTCAAGTCACAAATGGTGCTGCAAAGACATGTCCCTCCGCTCTCACCTCCTTATCTACCGTGGTACGATGAGAAGGTCTAATCCGAATACCATGCAGGAGTAAAGGGGCATACCATAGAGAACTGTACTGCATTCAAAAGGGTGGTGGATGATTTAAGGAAAGCGGGCATGTTATCGTTAGAAACATCCGAGGAAAAAGGAAACCCTTTTGCCAAACCACCAGAAGACAGGGGTGAATTTTGTGCTTGAGGAAGAAAGGAGAGTGATCAAGGAATATGTTGAAGAAATTAAGGCGCCCATGAATTGGGTGTGGGCTCAATTAGTAGCGGCTGGGATACTAAAGGGAGAGAACCCAAAGATGAAGGTTAATGAAAATCCATACTGCGAGTACCATGAAGTTGAAGGACATGAGAAGAAACTAAAGAAGGAAGTAAGGGAAAGCCTTATCTCGTAGTGATGGATAGCAAGGAGAAGAAACTAAAGAAGGAAGTCAGGGAAATCCTTATCCTGTGGTGATCCCAGCAAAGAAGGATCGATTCGGTTTGGGCTTTAGGCCCAATAAATGGAAAAGAAGAGCTGAGACTAAGAAGTAGTAGGAAAGCTTAAAGATGAAGCAGAAGGAAGAAGAAATCAAGTGGTAGCCAGTGACGTACCCACCCCTAAGTGACACTTTCAGGGCTGGAGGGCTCTTAGACCCTATTGCTCGTTTTGACAATGAGGAGAAAGGAAAAGATGAATTATGATAGGTTTTTGAGAATTTGAGTATTAACGTTATCACAGACGAGGAGGAAGGGGAAAGCAAATATATGTCCAAGATTTTCCCCTGCGCCAAGCTGATGAACTGGATCGCTGAAATAGTTTCTGAAGTTTTTAAGACTGCCTCAAAGTAATTCTCAAAACCATCTCTTTTACCCTTAGGCCCTGGGGTAATTAGAAATCTTATGTAAAAAGGGTTTATGTCAAAACCATGATTCAGGTTTCAATAAAGGATGCATATTTTCCCAATCATATCGTGTGGCAAACTTTCTATAACCAAAAAAAAAAGATCATAAAAACCCAAAAACAAAAAAACCTTTAAAAACATAACAAATCATATCATTTCATCCATTATTTCTTTCTTGGTATATATTTTTGTCATTTTTTATTTGTAGATTTTTAGATATTAATGTTTCAAACGATTCCGAGTCATATTTCGAAGTCAATTTTGAGTTACCACTATGTTTAGAGGAAGTTGGGAGTATTAATGATGAAGAAGAGTATGACTTTCCTGACGATCTGCTTAGAATGGTAGAGGGAGAGGAAAAGCAAATTCGGTCCATCTTTCACTCACGCGGATCAGTCTCTAGCTGGAGCCAGTTGGCTTCGCCAACGTCAAAATGATGTCATCTTCCACTACTTGGTATATAAAGAAGAGAGAGAAAATAATTAGAGGGTGATTGTGCAATAATTACATAATTAATTGGAGAGAGAGAAAGGAGCTCGAAGGTCGCTCACCCTGCCGTCGGGAAGCCGAGAAGTTCGTCGGAGATCGTTGCTGGAGCTCAACCGCAACCACGAATAGGTAGCATTTCATCTCCTTTTTCGTTTTCCTACAATGAAACACCAAAAAAGTTAGGATTAGACCTCGAAATAAAGAAAAAAATAGTAGTTTGAAATAAAAACAAAACCTAGATCTAAACTCAAAAACTGAAATCAAAGAGCCACGGTCACTTAGCTTTCTTTTGTGCACCACCAGAATCCGAGAGTTGAGTGATAGGACTGGCCAGAGTTGAAAATGATAGAGAGAAGAAGGGTTTTTGGTCTCGGGTAGGTAGTTTAGGAGGGGAAGTTGGGTGTTTCTGTCAAAACGGGCTTTAGATTAGGGTTTAGGACGGAAAACAGAGTGTTTTGGGAATTTTTAGGGTTTCGGTGCGGCGGTGAACGGTCGCCTGAAATCGTAGCACCGAAGAAGTACGGTGGCCGAAGTTACAGGTCAGGTCGAAGAAGATGATCGGAAGTACCAGACGATGGTCGAAAAATTTAGGACAGCCAGAGAAGATGATCGGAGAAGGTCCGATCATCGAAGGAATGTTAGGGATGACCAGAGATGATGGCCGGTGACCGGCATCGCCTTCGGCAGCCGGGAGATAGATTGGATTAGGGTTTCTGGTTTTGTAAAGATCGAGTGGGGGAAAATGAAAAGTTTGTGCGTGTGTTCTTAGGTTTTTCGGGATTTTGATTTTCAAAAATAGGAAATGGATGAAGTTTTAGTGTTTGTGGGGATTGAAGTTTGGAAACAGAAACACAAAGGATGAACAGAGTGGAAAAAATGGGTTTTAATCAGAAATAAATAGAAAACAAAGATGTTTAGGTGTTTATGTTCGATTAAAACACGAAAAAACGAAGAACGTTGGATGAACAAGGGAGAAATGAGTGAGTTTGATCGAGAAACATAGGAGAATCTGGGTATTTTGGTGTTCGAGTTGTGAGAGTTTAGAGAGAGAGAGAGGTTTGGGGAAAATGGCCGAGTGAACTCATTTCCCCCTTTTTATAGCCCGGTCGAAACGGTGCCGTTTTGGCACCGGGTTGGCCGAGCTCGCATGTCGAGTCGGGCCGGGTCAAGATGATATGTGCCCCTTTCTTCTTTCCTTTATATTTCAGACTCCCAATTTTGTTTCCCACACAATCTAGTCATCATTTCCTTGTAATTTGGCTCCTCTAGTTTGAATACAATTCAATTTAGTCCCTTTTAGCTTTGTTTTGAGTTTTAAATTCTTTCAATTTAGTCATTTGTAGCTTTAAATAATTTAATTGCCTTGATTTAATTTATTTGTATGATAACATGTTTTTTAAATAAGCATATAGTATGTATGTTAGAAAGATTTAATCACTTAATTGTATTGGCTAGAGCCTTAGTATAGGTTCCTTAATTAAATAAATGAATAGGAAGAAAATTGTAGAAAATAAATGGGTGCTAAATAACAACTTCAATACCCTAATTTGGTTAGTGTCTCAATGTAATGAGATGTTAATCAAAAGGGTATTCTAGTTAACTATTTAGTATACCACTTAAACTTAGAAACATGTAATCTTACCTCGGTAGTTTTAATAAAATCAAATTAAGATAAAGAATAATTAGTTAGTGGCATTTAAAATAGGAATATTGTTACTTTTTGGCCTAATATAGGTAGTGCCCAAATTAATTGGGTGTTACCACTAAAGCCCAAAAATTAATAATATTCATAGAATCTTAATTAATTAATTAATTAATGGAGCCCTAATTAGGTTTTACCTAAAATGAACAGGACAATAATTGGACATGCATTAAACCTTTTGTGCTGAGATACATTTAGAATATAAATTGAAATGTCCTAATGTATTTGGACGTTTCAAAACTTATATTCGTTCAAAATGTATTTTCTTACAAAAGGATATCCCCATTTGAAATACAATCCATTTAATAATTAAAAGATATAATTAAATTCAGATTAACGTTCGAAATGTCAAAATGTCACGTGTAATTAATAAGGTACCGATAACAGGCATTTGTAGGGGTGTTAACCTTTCCCTACATGTAACCGACTCTGAACCCGAATTTTATTAAAAGAATCTCTGGTCCGCATATTATGGTGTCTGGTCTACCAAAGTGACCGGTGGCGACTCCAAAACAATTTTTAATCAAGTAAAGGAAATTTAATTAAAAATGAAAAACCCCTAATTCAAAGATCAAACTAAAATGAAAAGCCGCGATTTTCAAAACCCTAATCGTTAGGCTATTTTTCCACAAACGTGATCTTAAAAAATGGTCGCGACATCACCCCTAACTTAAATCAATATAAAATTAAATCATAATCCACACAAAATGCTTACCATAATTGAATTTAGGGAATTATTCCTGCACTGGCGGTGAAAACTTTTAATTTCCACATGTGTCTTGATTTTATGGTTTAAGGATTTAATTACGTTTTAGAGTTTAGGGTTATAGGTTAGTGTTTAGAGCTTAGAGTTTAAGATTTAGGGTAATATGGTAGGGATTTAGGTTTAACCTATAAATTTTAAGCTTTAACCCTAAACTCCTAAATTCTAGACACAACTCCTAAATTCTAATCATATAAATATAGACCCCTAAATCTTAGATTGAGTACCTGAATTTTAAATCTAAAGTTATTGTGAACACTAAAAAATTTCGCACCATACCCGTATAATTACCCTTGAATTTAAATAATAAGATCTTAAATTTCTTAAAGTACCAACCTTCGCACTAAACAAGATTTGTTTTTTTTTTTTTGGTTCAATAAGAGGAGATTATTTGGTTAATTCAAGATTGAACCTTTGGGAATTGAAGCAGAAGAAACAATAATTGGGTCAAATTAATGTGACGGTACTAGTGGACCCAATTGGTCGGATATTGAAACCACAATGAAAACAAGAACCAGCCACGAAATTTGATTTTCCAATGCTGATTGAACTGACAAAAATAATACCAATTCGATCAAAAAAAAAAAGAGACAAAAATAATACCAAGCATCAGTAAGGAGCCAGGAAGCATCATCACCCTAGGGACGGAAAAAGTTTTTATTATTATTTCGAGACCGAACTTATAAAATTTTAAAGTAGCATGTAAAATTTTTAACGGTTTTAAAAATATAAAATAAATATAAAATTTCAAAAAAAATTGAATTATATATAAATTTTAAATTAAGAAAAACAATCTCTTTCTCTGGGTTCATCCTTGATCATCATTATCACCGAAATATACACGTGTGACGATCTGATGCAACTTGATTGGTCAAGTGGGGTCGTAATTTTTTGTGTCCCCAGCACAAGATATGGGCTACAGGCCTACAACCATAAGAGAAGGGTCCCATGTTTGAGTCTTTGACTGATCATTGTATTGAAAAATAATTAGGTTTGCAAGTCAGGCAAGAAGGCAGCTATTAGGGTTTCAACTATATATATAAATGATCACCGTATTTTTCTCTAAACAATTAAATATCATACTATTAAATTAGACTCAATATGACTAACAACCGTTAAAACTTAACGGTGGGAATGATGTGGCAGTTAGTAAAAATATAAATAATTATACATTTGGCCCACATTACTTATACATTCTACCAATTTGATCATAATTTTAATTTAATAAAACAATTAAAAGCGGTAAAACGTGTCACCAGATGATTGTAAGAAAATTAAAGCAAGAATCATCTTGCCTCCAACAAGATTCAAACCCAAAACATCTAAGTTGAAGGTGATGCGCACAAACAACAAGGCTAACATCATCCTTGTGATATAATCTACAAAATCTAATATATATCTTAGTTTGTTGCTCATGCCATAAAAAAAATTATGAATTAAGAAACGAACATGACATTTGTGGGATACATAAAAATATTTAAACCACTTATATAAGTCTAATAATTAAATTATTAATAATTTTATTTTTAATTAATTTTTAATTAAATTATTATATTAAAAATCAAAATTTTAAAATTATATTAAAAATTTAGAATCTAAACTAACGAACATAATTTAAATGAATTGATATAATTTTTAAAATTTCATTAATTTTTAATTTTAAACTCGTGAGTTTAAGTTCGTTAAATAATTTTTAATTTTATATTAAAAATCAAAATTTTAAATTATGTTCGTGAGTTTAGATTTGTTAAATAAATTTTTAAGATAATTTTAAAATATTGATTTTAATATAATAATTTAATTAAAAATAAAATGATTAGTAATTTAGTTGTCAGATCTATTTCAGTGGTTTAAATATTTTTATGCATCCCAAAATGGTTATGTTCGAGCCTTCTTAATCCATATTTATTTTTTTCTGGCATGAGCAATAACCTAAGATATATATTAGATTTTGTACATTGTATCACAAAGGTGGTGTTAGTTTAGTGGTTTGTGTGCATCACCCTCAACTTAGACGTCTTAAGTTTGAATCTTACTGGAGGCAAGATGCTTCTTGCTTTAATTTTCTTCCTTTAATTTGGTGATGGTCAAGTCGTGACTTTTCTAATAGTATGGTGGTCTTTTATATAGATTATAATAATAATAATAATAATAATAATAATAATAATAATAATAATGGTGGTGGTGGGGGTAGTATTACTCCTGCAATTATTAGGGGAGATAATGAGATACATTATGGTTTTAAAGAAAGAATTTCAAATATTATAATAAACATTATCTGATGAGATAATCATAATTCCTTAATATAAGTTATAAAATTAACTTAAATGCATCGTGACTGTTTTATGCAATTTTTTATTTTTTAGGTTTAAAATTTAAAGTTAAAAGAAACTGATAATGGTGAAGTCATTCCAAGTGTTCGATACATGAGTGACCATTCATAGTTCAATAAAAAAAATGTGTTTTTAGGTTATTTAACATTCAACAATAAAATTTATATTCCAACTAAATGGACTAAATAAGGGATGAGTCTACCACGTGCGGCAAACACCGATGAATACCACTAATGATAAACACCGCTGAACACCATTAAATTAATTAATAAAGATTTAAAATTTTAAGGACTCATCATACAATTAATAATTGTTTTTAAAAATCTAATTAAATTATTTTTATATATATTAAAATTTTATTTTTTAATAAGGGTAAACTATATATTTAGTACCTCACATATTTTTTGTATTTCTATTGAACCCTCATTATTTAAATATTATTTCGATTTGACCCTATTCTTTATAAAAAAATAATTTAACCCTTAACCTAAAACCTTAAACCCTTAAACTCTTAAACCTATACCCTAAATCGTATACCATTAAAAATAATTTCACCATCATCGATTCAATTCAATTCAATGAATTGAATTTGAGAGTTTATCCTTTTATTAACTATAAATTGAATCCCTAAACCCTAAAATTAAGCTTGATTGCCCTGCCATGGGTACAAGCGCGCTACCATTGTACTCAAAGATCTGCATCAACATCGACAAAAAAGAGAAAGAAATTATATCTAATTGAGCTTCGAACAATTAGGGTTAAAAAACGGATTTAGGAAAGAAAAATCACGTACCGACATTGAGGATTCTAGGGTTCTAGATATTGAAACTAAATTCCACGATAAACTGTTTTGGTTCTAAGTTCTAACAAATTGTTTACCCACGGCAGGGAATCAAGCTTAACATTCACATTCTCATCTCTAATAACCTTGTAAAAAACTTGTTTTGATTCCTCGTCCACTTCCGATAAATCTTTTCACACAGAAAATTGTATTTTCAGGGTTCACGACGCTTGTTATTTTTTAATCCTTTTATCGAATATGTAATACAAGTGAGGCTAAAGGATAATAAATTTTATAAAATTAGAGATACATAAAAAAGAATGAATTAAGGCGTAATAATAAATAAAATAGATACCTAAATGATTTACGTCACTTTTTATATTATAGATATCCATAATAATTTTAAAGGAAAAATATTCTATGCACCGGCGGTGAAAATAATTTTTTTACAAATATCTTAATTTTAGGGTTTGGGGATTTAATTTATAGTTAATAAAAGGGTAAACTCTCAAATTCAATTCATTGAATTGAATTGAATCGATGATGGTGAAATTATTTTTAATGGTATATGGTTTATGGTATAGGTTTAAGAGTTTAAGGGTTTAAGGTTTAATAGTTTAGGGTTTTAGATTGAGGGTTAAGGGTTAAATTGTTTTTTATAAAGAATAAGGTCAAATTGAAATAATATTTAAATAATGAGGGTTCAATAGAAATACGAAAATAGGTGAGGTACTAAATATATATTTTACCCTTATTAAAAAATAAAATTTTAATATATATAAAAAATAATTTAATTGAATTTTTAAAAATAATTATTAATTGTATGATGGGTCCTTAAAATTTTAAATCTTTATTAATTAATTTAAAGGTGTTCATCGGTGTTCATCATTAGTGGTGTTCATCGGTGTTCGTCGCACGTTGTAGAATTTTCCCTAAATAAGATAATATTTCCAAAAAAAAAAACTAGACAAGATAATATAATATACCGATTAATCTTACATTCTATAAAACAAACATAACTTACCCTCTTACCCTTCCCCAATGGCTAAGTTTAAAAATTCAAACACTTCTTGAAAACAAACAAATCTTAAACTAAAGGCTCCTAAGTGGCCCATTAGTGCATTACAGGCTTGCAGCCCTATCCAACCAGATGGGCTATACCATCCACTATGGCAGGTCTTGTTTATGAGTATTTATTTGTTTTGAATCAATTCTTATTATCTTATTTAATATAATGACAAATTTAATTCTCAATATTTATATTTTTTACGAATAAAATAAAGAAAACTAAGAGAGATGAACAATGATAAAAAGAGGGAATTGTATTATATTCTCAATGTAGGGTTGTATACAATGCTTTCTCCAAAATCTATATTTATAGGCATAAGATAAAAATCTTAATTTTAATGATTATTAAATCTTAATAATAAAGTACATTAAAGTCCCATTTAATATATAGATATCCGACATAAATAAAGATATTCATAACATATTTTTAATTATTTTCTTACCTTTGTTATTATTTTTAGCAAAACTTTGACTCTCAACCTTTCTTAGTCAAAAATTAATTTGATTTTAACTGAAATGATGATCAAGCTATTAAATTTTCATGCAACTGAATCAACAATCCCTATGGTAGTTCATTGTACTTTATTTCTGACATTGCACTATTTTATTGACATGAGAACATGTCACCTTACATTATTTTTTAAAAACTTATTTTTTTAAAATATATCTTACACAATTTTAAAATTACTCGTTGACATGAGATTGTGCTACCTCAGCAATGAAATATATATGAACTGACACACATGTTGCCACATTAACTCTAAGAATTTTAATGGCTCCAGCTATCATTTCTATTAAAATCACAGTAACTTAGGCAATAATCAGTGACAGAAACAGATTCAAAGTGTTTTTGAGCCGATAAGATCTATACAAATTAATGTAGACAGTGAGGGGAATTTGCAAAGGGAAGGGGCAACCAGCACAGCATGCAGATGAGGCGCCTTCGGAAGAGGCTTTTAAGAGTCTAAATGCCGATGGCATTGCAACAATCCAGCACCATTGCTGCTGCTGCTGCCTGCGCACGTTATTTGCAGGGACTTGTGCCACACCCTCTGAGCAATAATGGATGTTTTCTTTTTCTTTTTGGATAGATCAACCACATGGATTTAAATTGCGGTCACGTACATATTATCACTGTTAATTAAGTAGGATCTGCTGCTCTTACATTAGCCTTTTGCTTGCGTGCTTAATTATACTTTGTGATGCTTCATTTGATGTTTCGTTATTTGGTGTTTTTTCATTTGGCCGATGGCCTGTTTGTTCGCCTCAATGTTAGGCATAGACGTGGGACACTTTTTTTTCCTCCATTTAGAATTATGCAAAATTTTTAATGAGGCTCACGTCTATGTCTTGTTATTTTATATGCTCATCATCATTAATAAAGATTTATCTCTTAAAAAAAACAATAAGAATGTTATTCAAGTCCCTTGAAAAGTTAATTAGATTTTGAATTATTTTTAGTCTCAGCTATGTAATCAGAAACGAAACTATGTTGAAAATAGGAGGAACTCTGGTAGGGGCGGAGCTGTATGTATAGTGGGAGGGTTCATTCTCACTCTCCCGATATTGGTTACAAGTTCCTCTCGGCGTTAAGAAAAACGCCGCAAAAATGCCGCTAGATCCTGTGCCGCAATAATTAGTAGCATTTTTCAACAAAAAACGCCGCAAAAGTTCTAATTCTATAGTGGCGTTTGAAATTCACAACGTCGCTAGTACTCTATCTTTAGCGGTGTTTAAATTTCAAAACGCCGTTAAAAATACCTAGTTTATAGTGGCGTTTGTAGCTCAAAATGCCGCTAATACCATATCTTTAGTGGCGTTTATATTTCTAAACACTAATCTAAATACAACATAACTATAGTCTGCAGGTAAGAGTAAACTCAATTATAAATAAATACAACTCAACATTCTCTTTAACTCCCACCTCCAATTTGAAAAACAAGACCATGTCGTTCTATAAAATTCAAACAAAGAGATTTCCTTGAAATGTAACTTTGACAAAAGAAAAACACATTGAAGTGCCATATACTTTTTAAATTTGCTCATGTTGTTCTATTGGGGCACCATACATTATAAACATAAAAGGCACACAATGAAATTCACAAACCAGGTTGACTGTTGGGCACTATAAATTATAAACCTAAAGTGATGTTCTCATTTTTTAATAAGAAAATGTAATATTCTTGCCACAACTAAAATTCATTGAAATAAAACCATAATTCTCAAAAGTAAGTTTTTAACTAGAAAATATAATATTAAGATATGATTCCACCTTGATCGTCAAAGCCCTCCTATTTTGAGGATCACAATACAATTAACTCGCCAAAAATCCTTCAAATTTCAACTTTCAATCAGCTTGGAACGACACTTTCTCTCAAACCTCTTCGAGAACTGAAAAAAATTTAGTCATGGAAGCTCGGAAGAACTTAAATCTCGAGAAACGAATTCGTCCGATAAGAGGAGAAAAATCATGTTTCAAATTTATAATTCATGCTTTAAACTTGAGCAACGATGTGAATTTGAGGAAATAAGGAGAGAATTTGATGTGGGAATTGGGGATAAAATTAGGGTTTAGAGAGTGATTTTTGGTGTGAACTGTGAAGGTAGATGCTATTGGATTTACGAAAGGAATTGAGTGTTTTGAGTGGGGGAAGAAAAAATAGATTGTTTCATGGAGACGTACCTTAAATAAAGCAAAAAAAAATAGACTGGCGACGAGCGGCTATGAGTAGCGATGAGCGGCGACGAGCTAAAAGGAAACGTCGGGCGATGCAGCATCAGAGATTGAGAGGATGGGCATGAGGATCAAGAAATATACTGAAAATTAGGGCTAAAAATAAAACAAACGGTTAAATAAGATATTTTGCAGCATTTAATAAGACACACCACTAGAAACGAGACCTATTGCGGCGTTTGAAATTAAAAATGCCACCAAAGACTCACCAATTAGGGCGTTTGCTTAAAAATGCCACTAAAGTACGAGTATTGTGGTGTTTCTACCATAACTCCATTATATATGAGTCTTTAGCGGCGTTTGTTGAACAAACGAAATTAAATCTTCAAACTTTTTAATTCAATAACTCGTCAAGTCCCTGTTAATTTTGAAATCAACAAAATTAAATTTTGGCCTTCTAATATTTCATGTTGATTAAGGATGGGCACGGAACCCGAACACAATGGGTTCCGACCCGACTCGGTCCGATCGGGTCGGATATTTTTATAAAAAAATCGGGTTCGGGTTTTAGGGTGAAAAAATCATACCCGACCCGGGACTAATAGTATAATTTTCCCCTAAATTTTTAGGGATATTTGCAATAATACCTTTTTTATATATATTTTTTATAATTAGGTCCTTAAAATTGATTTTTTATTTACAATTTAGTCCTTTAATTTAATTTTTTTTACAATTAAGTCTCTTAAAATTATTTTTTTACAATTTAGTCCCTAAAATTGATTTTTTATATAGGTCGGGTCGGGTCGGTCGGAGTCGGGTTTAAAGTATTTATTTTTGGGTCGGGTCGGGTTCGGGTTTAGGGTTAATATTTTCGGGTCGGGTTCGGGTGGGCCAAAAACCCGACCCGTGCCCATCTCTAATGTTGATGTTAGTTATGAAATTAGACAAATTAAATCTTAGTCCACAGACTTGAGTCCCTTTTAATTGCAAATTTAAACAATTTGACATTTCATAGTTTTATCCTGATTTCTTCCCTGCATGTAATGCAATCCCTTCTTGCTCAATGAACATGATTGGAATCTCTTTTTCACCAAACAAATATTCAATGAATAATGTCTTGATCCTTGGGGACATATAATCTAATGGGGATGGGGATATGTTTTCACATAGCTAAGTAATTCACCTTCTCCACTAAACTAAACTATTATAGCTAAGTAGGGCCCTAGGGTTATCATGGAATACCCAAAACTGGGGATTCTTTCTAATATAAGTAACAAAGAACTTGATTCACATCATCTCCTTTTAAAAAAAGCTTGATGATCCTCCTTGTGTCACCCACTTAACTGATATCATATCCTCTTTGGTTTCAATGAAATATTTAAAACTACTTGGAGCGGCGCAATATAATTATTACTCCTTGATTATCATCCCTTAATTTCAGTCAATGACATGAAGCTGAGGACAAAATCATGAGTAAAATCTACCATGGATAAACTTTTGTATTTTTATAATCACATAAATTCAATGCTTGATTAATCCAGATTGAATACTGCAAAGATCTATTATATGAGCGATTCTTTCAGTTTAATTTGTTTCATTTACAAAGCTAAAATTCAAACTTTTAACATTACTTAAGGGATTTAATGTCTCATCCCACTAAACCAACTTATTATTAGTTAGGTAAACTTTTGTTATTAATTCTTATGTTATGCCCAAGTTGTTAATTTAGTTCTACTATTCTGATTTTTTTCTCGGCAAATATGATTTTATTAATGAATTATACAAGTCCAACCATGCATTGTGTATCTCGTTAAAAGCACCATTAATTTTAAATGGAGGAAAAGAGTACAACACAACAGAAAAAAAAACTAATATTCTGATTTGATTTAGTCATATTTTCTAAATTTCGAAATTTTAATCATAATTGAGACAAGTATAAGATGATATGGTTAAATTGTAAGGACTTAATCGGATAGAAGGATAAGAATTAAATCTACACCTTACGCAAAATACAAAGACTAATAATATAAATTGACTTAAATTTTACGAGTAATATTTCAAAATTTGAAAAGTGTTTAAACTAAAAACGACCAAATGAAAATAATGTATAATGTATTTTTTTTAACCACCAATATCCAACATATTGATTGACTAATCCAGATCGAGTTTTGTATAAGCTCATTATGAGGGCAACTCTCTCAACTCAATTTTCTCTATTTATAATGTCATGATTCGAACCTATGACTTTGCTTAAGGGAACTAGTGTCAACTTATTTGTTGGTTGTATAATGCACTTTTAATTATAATTTAATTATCAAATTGTATGTGGGTTTAATCATGGATTAGTGCAAAACCGCGTTAGGGGAGAAATAATGAATAAAAATGGCAGGTTGGTGAGGGTATATTTTAGGTGTAGGCATCAAATATTCAAAGGAAAGAGTGAGCGGCTTAGGGCACCCCCTACCATGGCAAGTATTGTCTCAGGCTCCACCAACATTTGGAATAATATTATTGTGAGGAGATTCTTGTATATTGCATTTTGTAGGACCAAAAATTAATTAACTATATTAGTGATCATAATTAATATCAGCATGCTTTGGTTAATAGGATGTAGGAAAGATGGGGGCGAAAAGGAATTAGTGAAAATTTTGTTAATTTATAGATGCTTGAAATTTTACCATCTAAAAAACAGAATCAAACCAACTTTTACCCTTTTATTTTACACAAAATTTAAGTTTTCGTTGAGATAATATGAAAATCTTATTGACTGAATTTTAATTCAATTTGTATTTTTCAAAGGTATAATTGCATTTCATACTTTAATCTTAAGAATGTACAAAAAAATATTTGTGGTCGCAAGTTACTCATATTTAGCCATCCCCACGTTGCTTTTGAAGGAGAAGAAAAACATGGCATTTAGGACTTTTTTAATCTTTAAATATTTTAATTACTTTATTTTAAAAAGTATATAAAATTTTAAATAATAATGTTGCATAATCTCAGAGTTTCATATTATCATCGTCCTAATGCTCTTACAAAATAGGTTAATAAGTGAAAAAAATACAAGTTCGAGGACTAATATGGGACCATGGACAGAACCAGAATTTAAAGTTGAAGATAAAATATAAATGTTTGTAAGTACAAATAAATTCAAAAATAAACTAATTTGTAAAGAAATTTATATAAAAAAACAAAGTTGAAAAAAAAAAATTGGAGGGTGGGGGCAATTATTGCCCCCCTCCCCACTCCCCACCCCCACATACCTCCGTCAATGTATGGACAAAAAAATTGAAGATTAATATGAGAGGAGAATAAGTTCAAGGGTCAAGCATATACTCAAACCAAACCGAAATAAACTTTGTAAATACTTCAAGTTTTTCTACAATTAATCGCCGGTCTAGTGAAATGGGGTATTAGATGCATTCAAATTATAACGTTATGAATAATAAAAATTATAGTTGAAAAATTACCGAGACTTATATAATATTTGATCTGAATTAATCGACTAATAAATTTAATAATTATATCAAAATAAAATTTTCTATACCGCGGCGCCACCTAACTATAAACATCTCCGAGACAAATCCAATAATATGCGGGTGCCTATTTCGGATTTAAAAGATATGCTGTTAAGAATGAATATTTACCATATTAATCCTTAAATGTTTTAAAATTAAACCTTTAACCGACACACATGCAAAACCTTGTCGTCATTTAATGTTACATCTATTACAGGTTACTCCTTTTTTTTATAGGGTACTGCAAGTTATTTAAATGAATATTTATTACGTGTATAAACTCACAACAAAATTTTTACTACAGTATATGCATACGTTGTTCAGTGTGAGTTAGTGATTTAAAACATGCATATATGAGAGTGCATGTGCAATTTGCTGCCCTATGTGAAAGCCGTTACATTTTCGAGTTTTGATTGTTTGATGAACCACCCTTCAATTTTTTAAAAAAATTAAAGGGATATTTTTACTATTTTACCTCAGAGTTTGACCTAAATTAGCAATGTCATCTATTGCGTGAAAACGCAGTCAATTAGATCCTCCAATTCGCACATTATATTAAATTAACCTCTTGACCAACGTTGACCGACAGAACAATTAACTACTGCATATGTGGCAATTAACTACATGTCACGTCACGGTTGATGTGTCAAAATGCTGAAGTGAAATTACGATTTTTTATATAAAAAATAACTAATTTTTTATATTAAATTTTAACCAATCAGATAGTTTTAAAGTAGAGAGTTAAAATAACTCATGAAATTGAAGGGTTAGAAATTGAACCCAAGTCTAGTGGGTGAAAAGCTTACTGCTTCACCACCAGGCCAACCTCTTCTTCTTAACCTTGTTAATAAATACTAAACGTAATTTCAAATGTAATAGAAGGTAATGAAAAAGAACAACAACTATGCTATTTTGATGAGGTTATATATTATATTTGACGTTTATTAACAAGGTTAAGAGGTCGGCTTGGTGGTGAAGCAAAAAGCTTTCCACCCACTAAACCTAGGTTTATTTCCCAATCATTCCATTTCATGAGTTATTTTAACTCTTTACTTTAAAACCAATCAGATGATGTCACGTGTCATCATCTGATTGTTTAAAATTTAATATGAAAAAATAGTTATTTTTTTTAAATTGTGATGCCATGTCGTTATTTTTAACATGTCATTTGTGACGTGACTTTGTAGTTAACGACTACATATGCGGTAGTTAACGATTCGCCAGTCAACGTTGGTCAATGGATTAATTTGCTGCAATGTGCGAACTGAAAGACCTAATTAACTGCGTTTTTGCAATATTGGGGAAGATTACAAATTTGGGTCGAACTCTAAAAAAATACCCTTTAGCCAGTTTTTTTTTTTAAGAATGAAAGATTTCTCTCAATATATTTAAACAAAAAATTGAAATATGATCAGTACAATATGTATTGAATGTGTAGATCACATCATAGAGGTAGGTTAGAAAGAAACAATGGGAGATGGGGTTTGGGGGGATATTGACAAGGCAAGGGCACAACTTGGGTTAGGGTTGCTTCCTTCTCCTAGGGGATGTGACTTGTCTCTAAGTCATCACCATTGCCTTCAAAGCAATGCCCTTCATGAATGAGTGACGCTGACCCAAATTGCTAGGCCAATTTGGTTACACAATATCATGCATTTGCCGCCCCTTTTTCTCTTCACCTCAAATAGTCCATGCAATGAAATTATTGTAGTTATTTTATTAATTTCAATCAAGATATTAAAAATCAATTTGTTTTCTTTTGATATTTAATTATTAGGTAATTATTTGATGCGCCATTAGTAAAAAAAAATTCACAAGCAGACTTCTAAAACTGTCAGGTGTCCCCTTTAAGGCCCTAAACTCTAAACCATAAAATCTATTCACAAACCTTAAAAAATATATCCACAAACACTAAAATTTTAACTATAAGCCCTAAAAATAGGCACTTGTAGGAAATAAAATTTTCACCGTCAGTGCATAGAATATTTTTCCTTCATCATCATATGCTTTGGTCAACGACTTTGATAAAATTGAAAAAATGAACCTAACGAGTGATTCAAATGAAAAAAAAAACTTCGATAATGTTCATCCTAGAAGACATTAGTTCAAATATCTTTGTCTACAAAACATTTATACCTTATAAAAAATAAAAAAAAAATATGAACAGATACTAATGTACAATCATTTTAAAAATTATTTGAAAAAAAAAAACTAAGAAATAAAAAAATGGTACTCCTATTTTGTTTTCATTAAAAGGACAAGCTTTGCAGCTATGTGTCATTAATTGTTATCCCAAAGGGTAGGCAAGTGGCCAAGGGTCAAATCAAGAAAGTTGTCCTAGAGCCTGCATTTGATCCAAATTTGATTTTTCCTTGGCATTTTTCGCAGTTGTTTTGGTCAATAATTAATACTCTTTTAGTAGGATTGTAGGGTTTATGAGGATTAATTCTTTTACATTTTGTATTCGTATTTTTAATAATAATATTTTTAATATTATTTGAATTTTATTATTCATTTCGAATGTAATATGTCTTACTATTTTTATACATTAATTGTGATATATTTGTACCATATTTTTAAGATAAACTTATATAAGTATTTAATAAAATTGAGAGTCTTATTGCATGGGATGAATTATTGGTTCATGTGAGATATTACATGACAGGAAGGTTCTTACAACTATATTTTCTTTAAATATATATTAACATTTTAATTTTAACTATACACTAGCATAATTAATTAAATTGGGTCTTTCATAATTATATGCCTCTTCCAACACATTAAAAATTAAAAAAATTAAAAAAACTTTGCAACTATTCAAGAAATAACTTAACAAGTGGTCGGAGTGAAAAATATGTGATGTTCATCTTAATAGACCCATGTTTAAATTACTTTATTTACAATATGTGTATCAATAAATATTCTATACACAGGCGGTGGAAATTGAAAGTTTCCACAAGCGCCTTAGTTTTAGGGTATAGAAACTTAGTTTAGGGTATAAGATTTAGGGGTTTAGATGTAGGGGGTTAGAATTTAGGGATAGTTGTTTTAATTTAATGTTTAGGGTTATAATTTAGGGTTTATAGGTTAAAACCTAAATCCTCACCATATTACCCTAAAAACTAAACCCTAACATATAAACCCTAAATTATAACCTTAAACCTTAAATTGAAACAACTATTCCTAAATTCTAAATCCCTACACCTAAACCCCTAAACCCTATACTTTAAACTAACTCTTTATACCCTAAAACTAAGGCGCTTGTGGAAACTTTCAGTTTCACCGCTTGTGTATAGGAAATTAATCATATGTGTATATTATTAAATAGTTAAAGAATATCTATAAACAAGTACTAGATTGAAAAAAAAAATCTTGAATGCATGTGATTTGTTAAACCTTTGTGACTTCTCATTATACCTACAATATGATAGTGTTCAATTTGGAAAGCTTTATCAAAAAATTAATGAGTATATGATCATTATTAGATTTTGTAATCATTGTTGTTCAAAAAATTTATTTGAATTTGTATATATTAAGTGTAGAAAAATAGGGGAAAGGGAAAATGCCCAACAATATACTACAGTGAGAGTTTAAGACTGTAACAGTTGGTAGTCGCAACTCAAACATTTAGAGATTTAATACAATTTATTAAAAAAACCATTAAATTAAAATTAAATAAATAAATATTTTTATTTGTTATATTTAATAAGCTGATTTCTGAATAAAAATTAAAAATAACATGACTCAAAAAATATGAAGTACAACATTTTATTTTTTTGGTATACTTTATCACGAGTTCACAGGTAATCTTTTATTTTTGCATATAATTATTTAACTGAACTCTTTTTGAATTTTTTTTCCTGAGGACATGATGGTAGGTCTGAAAATATTATTGAGTGGTTAAGTTTCATTAAAAGTAATCGATCATGAATAATCATGTGGTCTGTTTGAAAAGTGTTTAAACTCCTAATTTAAGGGATTAGAAGTTGAATCTTGATAGTAGAAAAAAATCAACTAACCATTGTTGTTAGGGATGTAAAAACAGGTCAACAGTTGGGTTTCAGGTCGGGCTCTGTCAGGTCGGGTTAAATCGGTTACAGGTCATTTCGGGTCATTTTTTGTTTTGACTCGATTCGGTTCGGGTTCGGGTTCATTTCGGGTCGGGTTCATTTCAGGTCGGGTTCAATTCAGGTCGGGTTCATTTCGGGTCGGGTTCATTTCAGGTCGGGTTCATTTCAGGTCGGTTCATTTCAGGTCGGGCCAAAACGGTTAATTGACAGGTTGATTTCAGGTCGGTTTCGTTTCAGGTCGGGTTCATTTCAGGTCGGTTTCGTTTCAGGTCGGGTTCGTTTCAGGTCGGGTTCATTTCAGGTCGGTTTCGTTTCAGGTCGGGTTCGTTTCAGGTCGGGTTCGTTTCAGGTCGGTTTCGTTTCAGGTCGGGTTCTTTTCAGGTCGGTTTTGTTTCAGGTCGGGTTCATTTCAGGTCGGTTTTGTTTCAGGTTTATGGTTTATTGTGTTATGTGTATTATATATATTGACGAATTATGATTTTTATTTTTACAATTTAGGGTTTATATATTAGGGTTTTGGGTTTAGGGTTTATGGTTTAGGGTTAGGGGATTACGTATATGTGATATATATATAAGTAGTTTGGACTATTGGATTTATTTTTAGGGTTTAGGGTTTAGGGTTTACTGATATTAAATTAATACAAACATGCCTACATTAATTATATATATATTGATGGATTATGATTTTTAGGGTTTATTGATCTTAAAGTAATACAAACATGCCTACATTAATTATATATATTGATGAATTATGATTTTTAGGGTTTAAGGTTTAGGGTTTACTGATCTTAAATTAATACAAACATGCCTACATTAATTATATATATATATATTGATGGATTATGGTTTTTAGGGTTTAGGGTTAGGGTTTAGGGTTTAGTGATCTTAAATTAATACAAACATACCTACATGTATTATATATATATTGAAGGATTATTGTTTTTAGGGTTTAGGGTTTAGGGTTTACTGTTCATAAAATGATACGTACATACGTACATGTAATATATATATATATATATATATATTGATGGATTCTTGTTTTTGTTTTTAGTGTTTAAGGTTTAGGGTTTAGAGTTTAGGGTTTAGTGGTTAGTGCTTTAGGGATTATTATTATTATTATTATTATTATTATGATTATTAATATTATTATTATTACTACTACTACTATTATTATTATTATTATTATTATTATTATTATTATTATTATTATTATTATTATTATTATTATTATTATTATTATTATTATTATATACTTAAATACAATTATTATTATTATATATTTACTGTGCTTATTATTATTAGTTTTATTATTATTATTATTATTATTTGTAATTAAATGTATAGGGTTTAGGGTTTAGGATTATGGACTATGGTTCATTGATTAAAGATTAGGGTTTGGTGTTTAAACCCCTAATGTCTAATTATCGACCCTAAGCATTAAACCCTAAAGCATAAGTAATTAACCCTAACCACTAAACCCTCGATCTAGGATTACAGACTATGAGCTATAGATTAAATATTAGGGTTTTATGATTTAGAGGGTAGTGGTTATTGTTTAGGGTTTATGATTAGGGACTGTGGTTCATTGATTAAATATTAGGGTTTGGTGTTTAAACCCCTAATGTCTAATTATCGACCCTAAGCATTAAACCCTAAAGCATACATAATTAACCCTAACCACTAAACCCTCGATCTAGGATTACGGACTATGAGCTATAGATTAAATATTAGGGTTTTATGGTTTAGAGGGTAGTGGTTATTGTTTAGGGTTTAGGATTAGGGACTATGGTTCATTGATTAAAGATTATGGACTATGGTTTATTGATTAAATATTAGGGTTTAGGGACTATTGTTTTAATATATTCACTGTATAATTAAATGTTCTATATATTCACTGTTAAATTTAATGTTTTAAACAAGTTAACTTAATTAAGTCATTTAAGTTAATCAGTTTTTTATTAAGTCGTTTAAGTATGTAATGTTAATTAAAAAATTTCGTTATCTTATATTAATTTAGTATACAGATTTATTTTAATAACTTTTAACTAAATTTAGTTAAGTATAAAAAATTAATTTTATATTTGTTATTCATTCAACTTAAGTAGATTAAGTAGTTTATCAGAATTTAGAAAGACAATTTGATTTAATAATGTTTAATTATTTAACTTAAAATGAATGCAAGTTAATTAAATTTATTTTTAATCTTAAGTTAAGTTAATTTAATAACTAACTTAACTTCAATTAAAATGAATGCAAGTTAATTATTTAGCATTAATTTATTCCTATAATAAAAAAATTAAGTCATCTTATTTTAATTAAGAATATAGATTAAATTTAATAATTTTTGTTCATTTAACTTTATTTTATTAAGTATAAAATTTTAATTTAATAATGGTTATTCATTCCACTTAAGTTAATTAATTAAGTATAATAGTTTATCTTTGAAGTTATTTTAAAATAATAGTCAAGTTAATTAGAAATACAATTTATTAATACTTAGAATTATTATTAATTCAATTTATCTTTTAATTGAAGTTAAGTTAGTTAATTTATTAATACTTAAAATTATTATTAATTTTAAATTTTTCAATACTTGACATTATTTTATATTCATTAAATATAACTTCTTTAAATGTCAGATAATTATCATTATTAGCAAATTAAATAATAGTATTAGTTCAGGTTAATATCAGTTCAGGTCAATATCAGTTCAGGTCAATAACAGTTCAGCTCAATATCAGTTCAGGTCAAGAATAGTTCAGGTCAAGAACAGTTCAGGTTCAAAACAGGTCGGGTTCAAAACAGGTCGGGTTCATTTCAGGTCGGGTCCAAACAGGTCGGGTTAAATCGGTTATCTGGCAGGTTAGTCTTGGGTTCGGGTTCGTTTCGGTCGGGTGATAAGTGTTTATTTTGGTTATATTTTTAGTCCTTGTTTTGATCGAATATATGTTTGAAGGACTTAATTGGGCTGTTTTTGTGTTGTTTTCGTGCAGGTTACGTAATGCCAGAAACGAGTTGAAGTGCAGCAAGAAATACTGAATTCATGGGCATGAACCAGTGCATGAATGCTGACTAGGCGCCACATCAGCACCTTCTAGAAGATGACGTCAGCAAGCTTGATAACCTATCAGTCCACTTATCAAGATAGCCTATCATCTGAATTTTATCTTTTAAATTCAAAACTTTGATATTTATCTTATGTAATTTTATTTAAATTTATTTTAGGATTTATCATCTTAGGTTTTTAGGGTTTTTCAACTACTATAAATACCCCACTTTGGGGGTGAATTATTCATCAAACATTTTCCATTGTTCTCTTCTTCCTTGAGTAATAAAGTTCTCCATTTTTTTTCTCCATTTTCTTTTCTCCATTTTTATTTATTTTATTAAGTATGGTTTTTTCACAAACCATGCTTAACTAAATCCCTTTTAGCCAAAAGCAACGCCAAACCCGACAAACCTCGTGAGATTAAGAAATACTTCAATCCTTCGACAACTCCTTTTTAGATTCTCTGCAAAATTGATTAGGCAATCGGCCTAATCTTTAGGCATCGCAATTGTTTCATTCCGAGAGCGCGCATCGGCTTGAAGTGGTTTAGATCCATCGTTGGGGACGAGGAAAAGCTTGTAGCCAATTCAACTCCCTAAGAACAAACTTAGTGGCGGTCCACTAAGGGGAATCGAAATCGGAAACAATTCTCATCGAGACGAATATCCGAGCACGGGCTTCTCCAGCACTAACTCAGATCTGGGTTAGCATCGATTGCCGTGGCTAACTCACTAAAGTTTGACTTCAAGGATTGCCTTGGGAGTCGAATCTACCAACGAGAAGTAAGTTACAAGGGTTGGGCCTTGTAGACTGTAACCTGCAGGAAAGTCGAAGAAAAATCAACTTCAGTGATCGAAGATGTCGTGGCAAAGCGTGGCTTGAGGCTATTTCTATCCATAACTCATTCTCAATTTATTTTTACGTTTTTACTATTTTTCTCATTCAAATCATTATTCTAAAATCCCCCTTAATTTTCTACAGGTTATTGGTCTAAATCAGAAGAAAGGTGTTAGAGTTCCTATTCCCTGCGGATCGACCCTTACTCTCGCTATATTATTTTAAATCTTATTTTATTTGAGTTTAAGGTTTTATTTTTGACAATATACGACGCGTGTCAAAATTGGCGCCGTTGCCGGGGAATACAACAAAGTACTAATATCGTTTTGTTTGATTTATGACCAGGAGCAATTCGGGAGAAAAATTTGATCTCATCCCGAAAATCGAAGCACTAGCCCGAAAGTTGAACGCACAAACACTTCGGGAAAAGAAAAACAAAAGACGCCAACAGATACTCGAACGCGATCTAGAAATCACATCTGAAGCAGAATCGAGTTACGAGCCCAATCCGATGGGAGACGAAAATCAAACCATTCGCCAACTTAATGCGGCGCCCGATGGCCAACAACCTATGTGCATAACTTTCCCGAATGGCGAAACACCGTTCGTGCTAAAAACGGGTTTGATCCATCTCTTGCCTACCTTTCACGGCTTACCGACAGAAAATCCTCATAAACATTTGAAGGAATTTCACATGGTTTGTCTAAGTACAAAGCCACAGGGAGTTTCCGATGACCAAATCAAACTTAGAGCATTTCCATTTTCCTTAGCTGATATAGCGAAAGATTGGTTATTTGATTTACCCCCTAATTCTGTTACAACATGGACTGACATGGCTAAACTTTTTCTTGACAGGTTCTTCCCTACAGCAAAAGCAAGCGAAATCAGGCGCAGCATCCTGAGCATTCAACAAAAAGAAGTTGAATCCTTGTATGAATATTGGGAGAGGTTTGAAAAGTTGTGTGCAAATTGTCCACAACATGGGTTGTCGGAACAAACCCTCCTCCAGTATTTTTATGAAGGATTAACGCCTATGGATATGAAGGTGATAGATGCGGCAAGTAGAGGAGCTCTAGTCAACATGACACCAACAGCGGCTAAAACACTGATATCAACCATGGCCGCCAACTCTCAAAGATTCAACCAGTCTAGCGAACCATCTCGAAGGGTTCGCGAGGTAAGTACAGTTTCATTAGAAAACAAAATCAATAAATTAGCTGAAATAGTGCAATCTCTTGTTGCAGATAAAAAAAGAACAGCTAGACTTTTCGGAATCTGTACTAGTCCAGAACATCCGACAGACTGTTGTCCGATGATTCAAGAAGATGATGTCGCCCAAGCCAACGCCATAGGAAATGCATATAATCAGGGATGGAGAAACCAATCAAACTTCGGTTACGCGCAAAACCAGAGGCCAAATCAAGCTTATCAACCAATTGCACCACAACAATATCAACCGCAGAAGCCATCGTTGAAGTCAATTGTTGAAAAGTTAGCACTAGCCCAAGAAAAATTTCAACTAAGAACCGAAGCTCACTTTGAATCAATTGACAAACAGATAAGTCAATTGACCTTAGCGGTAAGTCGCTTAGAATCCAAAGGGAAATTACCTTCTCAAACGGAGCCTAATCCAAGAGAGAATGTGAACGCCATCACTCTGCGAAGCGGTACAGTCATCGAACCTAAAGCTAAAGAATATGGCGTACAAAAAGAAGAAAAAAAGCAATCACCCCCTACTAGAAAAGGTATGCCCGATCCAACCCCTGTACCTTCTCCCTACGCTACACCACCACCCTTCCCATCGAGATTAATGAAAAGAGACAAACAAGCAGAAGAAAAGGAGATCCTAGATGTGTTTCAAAAAGTAGAGATCAATATTCCACTCCTCGACGTAATCCGAAAAATCCCAAGGTATGCTAAGTTCCTTAAAGATTTATGTACTAATAAACGTCGTCTTATTGGAATTGAGAAGGTTAATCTAGGAGAGCATGTATCGGCGGTCTTCCAGTGAAAGTTGCCACCAAAATTGAAGGACCAAGGTATGTTCGCCATTCCCTGCAAAATTGGTAAAATGGGTATTAAACGAGCCATGTGTGATTTAGGTGCTTCAATTAATGTTATGCCTTTATCTTTATATAAATCACTTTCTGCTGAACCTCTAAAAGATACAAAAGTGACTGTGCAGTTGGCCGATAGATCCGTAATATACCCTGAAGGAGTGCTCGAGAATGTTTTGGTGCAGGTAAATGAGCTTATTTTTCCGGCGGATTTTTACGTAATCGATATGGAAAACGACCGATCAAACTCGTCTTCAGAAATTCTTCTTGGTCGTCCCTTCCTCAGTACGGCAAATACAAAAATAGATGTAAGAAGCGGAATTCTTACAATGGAGTTTGATGGCGAGGTGGTAAAATTTGATGTTTACAAAGCAATGCGACATCCTGATAATGTTGCTAGTATAAATTTTATAGATGTTATTGAGCCCGCCGTTGAAGAATTTATAGAATCTAAATCTGTTGATGATTCGTGCAGGGACTTGAAGGATCACGGCAAAGGAATTAAGGAGTTGAAAAATGTTTATTCTGTTCATTCTGATTTACGCCTAACTCCATTAAAATCTAAAATGTTTTCTTTCATTTTGCAGGAATTGAATTTGGAGTTAAAATTACCTCCAAATAAATTGAAGAGTGAAAGAGAAATTTTTCCAGTAAAAAAACTCCATAATCGCAAAATTTCTCGTAGGGAAATACTCAGTTGGATAAAGCGCAAGAACTGGAAGAAGTATTTGTCGCAATGCCTGTAGTCTGAACCAGGTTGTCGAGCTAAACGACGATAAACAAGCGCTAGATGGGAGGCAACCCATTTCTTTTTTATTTTAATTATTTTTATTTTTCTTTATTTTATTTTATTCCATTTAAACTGTCATAATTTAATGTTATTTAAATTCTCTTTTTAGTTAAAAAAAAGAAAAAAAAGGAAAAAGAAAAGAAAAGAATCGAAATTATCTAATTTAAAGATTTTTAATTTTGATTTTATCTTTTTCAAATTTATCTTCATTATTTTTCATATTTTTGAATATTTTCTTATCTACTTTTAAATTTATTTTTATCTCATTTTATTTATCTTTTTGAATTTATTTTATCTCATCATTTTATCTTTTTATTTTGAATTCTATTTTCTGATTTTTTTTATTTTATTTGCAGATATTTTAGATCGAATAAAGAGATGAGAAGCTATCAGGATTTTGTGGGCTGAATTTTTAATTTAATATTCGGATTTTATCCCTTTTCCACCCAATCAAACCCATATTTTAAACATATTCCAACCTTATCTACCCGGTCAAACACCCAATCACCCACTTTAATTTTTTTTCCTTTTATTTCTCTCCCTAGCCGCAGCTTTTCTTTCCTACTTTTGCTATTTTTACAAGCCACCTCAACCCAATCACCATGAAATTCGTGGACCCCACCCAAACCCACAACTTTGACCTACACACCCCCAAGCACCCATTAAACCTTTCTTATTTATTTACTCACCTGCCGCATATATACCAAACCCTTCTCTTTTTATTTATTTTCTTCTATAACAGCCACCCGAAACTAAACCCCTCCGTCAACCTCCATTACGCCCCCACACCAGACTCGGAGCCCACTACCGAAACATGCTCTTCTGCAATCGGGGAGTATTTTCATCCTCTCTTTTGTATTTTATTTTATGTTCATTTTGGGACAAAATGCATCTAAGTGAGGGGGAGGGAGATATGCTTATCAATTTTTATCTTGCTTATCCATTTTGATTGTTCGCTTGAAATCTTGATTTTTATTAATTTAAAGTTCTTCGTTTAAATCCTTAATTTCGTCTTGTCTCACTGTTTTCACATGGTTCTGAATCTATCTTGTTAGAAAACTCTAGGTTGCATGGTAGATTTTTGGCATGATTAATTTTTAATCTTTTATATGACATTTTCTTTCTCTATTAATTCACATGATGCCTACCTAAGTACACAAGACATATTTGTGAGTTTTTGAGCCTAATGAGCATGCATGATATTTGCTCTTTGTTTCTTTGAGTGTGCCTAGCTAAATTAGTTGCATTCTAGAACTTGTTTTTAAATTCTTTTTGAGATTACGTTGATTGATTATGATGCTTTAATATGATGGAGGCACTAGGTTTTAACCATTTCTCTTCCCAAATAAATTACCTACCCTTTAATTAATTTCCCCTAGTGAAACAATTTTTGAGCCTTAGCCTTTTTTCTTGACAATCGCCACACCTAATCCATTTTTTTCTTCTCAATTTCATTACTTTTGTTCCCTTTTTCAAGACAAAAATCGTCTTAAAAAAAACAGATTCGAATAAGTGCAGTGCAGCAGCAGAAAATATACTGTGCAGAAGAAAAAAACTGTGCAGAATTGATTCGAATATACAGTGCAGAAAAAAAAAAGAAGTGCAGGAAATTGTTCGAGTCTGCAGAAAAATAAAAGCAGAAAAAAACCAGTGCAGTTCGAAAAGAAAAGAAAAAGGGTACACTGTCGAGCAGTTTTGGTTCGAATGAAAAAAAAAGTTTCGAATATATTTTTTGAGATGATTTTTTTTGTCTTGAGTTTTAGCCCTTATTTTCAGCCTTTATCCTACCCTTACCTTAGCCCCATTACAACCCTTATTTAAGACCTCTTGATTTTTGCATCATATTCATGTTAGTAGTGGAGATTAGATTTAAACACAAGCTTATGGTTATGCTCTAATTAGCTTTGGCTCGAGTGATTTTTCTCTACCCTTAAACACTTTGAGTGACATGAGCGATTCCTTGTGAGGGTACTTGGTTTGCATCATTGATGTTAGTAGAGTTTTAGAATGTCGTCTTAGCTTTAAATTATTAGTCTTGCCATTTATCTATTTTTGCTCCTTAGTTTTCTCTCATATTTAGATGCTTAATCATATTGAGAACTTTTGAGACTTCGTGAAAGTAAGGATGAAAACTTGAACTTAAGATTATTTAATTTTGAGATACTTGAGGACAAGCATCGGATAAGTGAGGGGGAATTTGATAAGTGTTTATTTTGGTTATGTTTTTAGTCCTTGTTTTGATCGAATATATGTTTGAAGGACTTAATTGGGCTGTTTTTGTGTTGTTTTCGTGCAGGTTACGTAATGCCAGAAACGAGTTGAAGTGCAGCAAGAAATACTGAATTCATGGGCAGATTCATGGGCATGAACCAGGGCATGAATGCTGACTAGGCGCCACATCAGCACCTTCTAGAAGATGACGTCAGCAAGCTTGATAACCTATCAGTCCACTTATCAAGATAGCCTATCATCCGAATTTTATCTTTTAAATTCAAAGCTTTGATATTTATCTTATGTAATTTTATTTAAATTTATTTTAGGATTTATCATCTTAGGTTTTTAGGGTTTTTCAACTACTATAAATACCCCACTTTGGGGGTGAATTATTCATCAAACATTTTCCATTGTTCTCTTCTTCCTTGAGTAATAAAGTTCTCCATTTTTTTTTTCTCCATTTTCTTTTCTCCATTTTTATTTATTTTATTAAGTATGGTTTTTTCACAAACCATGCTTAACTAAATCCCTTTTAGCCAAAAGCAACGCCAAACCCGACAAACCTCGTGAGATTAAGAAATACTTCAATCCTTCGACAACTCCTTTTTAGATTCTCTGCAAAATTGATTAGGCAATCGGCCTAATCTTTAGGCATCGCAATTGTTTCATTCCGAGAGCGCGCATCGGCTTGAAGTGGTTTAGATCCATCGTTGGGGACGAGGAAAAGCTTGTAGCCAATTCAACTCCCTAAGAACAAACTTAGTGGCGGTCCACTAAGGGGAATCGAAATCGGAAACAATTCTCATCGAGACGAATATCCGAGCACGGGCTTCTCCAGCACTAACTCAGATCTGGGTTAGCATCGATTGCCGTGGCTAACTCACTAAAGTTTGACTTCAAGGATTGCCCTGGGAGTCGAATCTACCAACGAGAAGTAAGTTACAAGGGTTGGGCCTTGTAGATTGTAACCTGCAGGAAAGTCGAAGAAAAATCAACTTCAGTGATCGAAGATGTCGTGGCAAAGCGTGGCTTGAGGCTATTTCTATCCATAACTCATTCTCAATTTATTTTTACGTTTTTACTATTTTTCTCATTCAAATCACTATTCTAAAATCCCCCTTTATTTTCTACAGGTTATTGGTCTAAATCAGAAGAAAGGTGTTAGAGTTCCTATTCCCTGCGGATCGACCCTTACTCTCGCTATATTATTTTAAATCTTATTTTATTTGAGTTTAAGGTTTTATTTTTGACACTATACGACGCGTGTCATCGGGTGCAGGCCGGGTTCGGTTACTACAGTAACATGTCAATTTCGGGTTCGGGTTCACTTCGGTCGGGTGCAGTTCGGGTTCGGTTTATACAGTTACAGGTCAAATTCGGGTTCGGGTTCGTTTCGGTCGGGTGCAGGTCGGGTTCGGTCTTTAAATTCTCGGGTTAAACCAGGTTCTGACTCGATCGGGTTTCAGGCAGGTTACCAGGTCGGGTCAGTTTTTCACACCCCTAATTGTTGTAGGGATAAATGACCTATGTTGTTTAAATCATTGTTTTATGTCATCTTCAGATGAAAATCTTCAAAGTTATACCATTCGCATTGAAAAAGTTAAAAATAAACCGTAATCAAACTAATAATCGAAATACATCTTAGGAGGATTAACACATGGTAAATACTCAGAATCTCGAAACCTCTGTCTTTGTTAACTCTATTAAAATGATGTCATTGACATATCCGTACAATGTAATTAACTAAACTAGGAATTGTTAGATAATTTTTAAAAAATAAACCCACTTTTTTCATTTGCTCTGCAACGATTACTAAATCATTTTTAAGTTCTTTAAGTGTTTTTCTCTTCGTTGTATTTTTTTTCGCTGGCAACAGCTTTTGACCATTTTACTGATTTTGTATATAAATAAAATTTATTTTTGCTGATAAATATTTTATTTTTAAGTTTTCTTGTTTCTTTTTTGCTTTGTGAGTTTTATACCACATCTGTTTTTATAGCAGTCTTTTTGTATGCTTTAATGACATTTCTTTTCGTATGATTTTATAGTATCTTTTTGTGACAGTTGTCTGTCTTTTTACAGTTTCGGATGACGAGTATCAATGAATATTTTTGTCAGCGAAGGAGGCCGATCTATATGTACTTATGATTCTCTTTTGTGGTTGTGCCGATATGTCAGGAAACAAGTAGCGAAACCATTTACTTTTTTTATAGAGCACTTTGATCAAAGTAATTGTTTGCTGAATTTCATTCAGGCGTTTATTCAAGTCCTTTTGAAAGTGATAAGTTTTATATTTTAATGTCTTTCACACTCTTAAAATTTTATTGTATTTATTTTTACGCATTTAACTTACAATGTTTGCAATATAATACTTTTATAATCTTATTACTTTAAATATAATCTAATATATTATGGATTAATATTCTATACACTGGCGGTGGAAATTTTTTGTCCACAAGCGCCTCAATTATAGTGTTTAGGGTTAGGGCTCAAGGTTTAGAGTTTAGGGGTTTTAGTGTAAATGTTTAGAATTTAGGGTTCATGTTTAGAATTTAGGGTTTAAGGTTAGGGTTTAATTTTAGGGTAATATGGGTAGGAATTTAGGTTTTAACCTATAAACCCTAAATTTTAACCATAAACCTAAAATTCTATCAACAATCCCTAAATTCAAAACTACTACACTTATACCCCTAAATTTTAAACCTTAAACGAAGTCCATAATCCCTAAAATTAAGTCGCTTGTGTAAAAATATTTCCACAAGCGATTATGTATAAAACAATTACCCAAATATTATTTGGATTAATATCCTATACACTGGCAGTGGAAATTTTTTATTTCCACAAGCGCCTCAATTATAGGGTTTAGGGTTAGGTCTTAGGGTTTAGAGTTTAGGGGTTTTAATGTAAATGTTTAGAATTTATGGTTCATGTTTAGAATTTAGAATTTAGGGTTAGAATTTAGGGTTTAGGGTTAGGGTTTAGTTTTAGGGTAATATGTGTAGGGATTTATGTTTTAACCTATAAACCCTAAATTTTAACCCTAAACCCAAAATTTTATCAACAATCCCTAAATTCAAAACTACTACACTTATACCCCTAAATTTTAAACCCTAAACGGAATCTCTAACCCCTAAAATTAAGACGCTTGTGTAAAAAAAATTCCACAAGCGCTTGTGTATAGAACAATTACCCATATTATTTTTAAAAAACTAAACTAAACTTTGCATTCCCACGTCATTAGCTATGTTGCATAACAACAATATTACTTCACTCTAAATAAAACTGTTTAAAAATTGAATCACTTTGGTTAAAGATCCAACGTCCCATCTCTGTCCACGTGTTGACAAACCATGGATGATGATGATGATGTGACATACACATGCAGCCATACAAACATCACCCCCACAGTCTTTTATATCTATCATTTCAGGGTTTCTCTCTTTTCTTAATTTCTCACACCTTTCTCTCTCTATTTCTTTAACAAACATAAGAATAAGCTTAAGATAGTCACCAAAAAATCGCCAACATGCAAGGAACTGAGCGTGATTTGAACTACAAAGAGACCGAGCTGGGTCTGGGGTTGCCCGGTGTAGGTGGTGGTGGAGGAGGAGCCTCCGCTTCCGCTGGTGGTGGTGAAAATGAAGTGGAAAGTTCTCCAAAAACCACAGGGAAAAGAGGCTTCTCCGACACTGTTGATTTGAAGCTTAATCTTCAATCCAAGGAAGCCGGCATGGATCTGAACCAGAACCTAGAAAACGGTTCAAAGGAAACGGCATGCACCAAAGATCCTGCAAAACCACCAGCCAAGTATGTCAAAACTACCCCCACTTCATTACATTATCATATGTTGTTTCTGTATGTTTATGTATTGTGGTTGGTTTTTTTTAGGGCACAAGTATTGGGTTGGCCACCAGTTCGATCTTACAGGAAGAACATGATGGCAAACCAGAAGAACAACAGCGAGGAATGTGAGAAAGCTGCGCTTGTCAAGGTTAGCATGGATGGTGCACCCTATTTGCGCAAGGTGGATCTGAAGATGTACAACAGCTACCAAAAGTTATGTGATGCCTTGGCTAACATGTTCAGTTCCTTCACCATGGGTAAGCTCACATCACATACATTCCAATATTCGATAACGATTATTGTATTTTTAAGGTCGTCTTATCATCTGATTCACCGACAATGCATAGAATTGTTGACATATAAATGGGAAAAATGAGTTGTTTTGGTTTTGTTTTTTTTTAGAAGGGAATTATGGATCTCAAGGGATGATAGACTTTATGAACGAGAGCAAGTTGATGGATCTTCTCAACAGTTCTGATTATGTGCCAACCTATGAAGATAAGGATGGCGACTGGATGCTCGTGGGCGATGTCCCATGGGAGTATGTTTTTTTTATATATACATATTCCTCCATATTCATGCATCATGCAAGTACATCTTTTAGCAGCTCACCTCAACTTGGGCCCTATATATATATCATGTTAAGTTGTTGATTAAGGTTTAAACTCTAATTTTTAGTGTGATTTTTTACAGGATGTTTGTTAACTCATGCAAGCGCTTGCGAATAATGAAGGGATCTGAAGCAATCGGACTTGGTATGTTGTTTTTTTCATTCACTTATTTACTTGTATGGATTCAATTAATGTATTTTTTTTATTTCAGCTCCAAGAGCAATGGAGAAATGTAAGAGCAGAGGCTAAAGCATTGAAGATCCTGGAAAGAGTGTCTTTGTATTTTATGTAATATTTTCATATGGGACATTTGTAATGGACAAGAAGCAATGAACTTAAATCCGATTGTCTGCCTTTTGTTTACTGCTAATGTTGGGGGAGAGAATTTGTTTAATGATTAATCACATGTTTTTTTTGTCATAGTTTGTTGTCTATGTGCTTTATCCCCCCTAGTTTCAATGGTAATAGTGATTTTTTTGTATATTTTTTGAATTTTTTTATGACTTCTCTAAAATATTATATTTTTTTAATATATGATAAAGATATTTGGCACACTTAAAACTTATAATCTTCTTATTATTATAACAATAACGATTCTACTTGTATTGGCATTTAATTATAATATTTGAAAAATAAATTTATTAGAATTATTCCTGATTTTTCTTTTTATGTGTTGAAATTTATTGAAATTTTAGGACCCCATGAGAGATTGGGGAACAATACCATGTGCATGCTGATGGGGCATTTCATTCATTGCCATTAATGCAGTTTTTTTTTTTTTTTTGGTGGGGGGAGGGGAGGATTGTGTATGAGCAATTTTGGAAAAAATAAAAAGCATAAAATAAAATTTAATTGGTGAAGGTAAGGTTATGTAAATGAATACAAGTTTAGTCGATTGAGTATAATTTGATTGATATGTTGTTCATATAATACATAGAAGGATATAAAATTGAACATCTAAACGCTCAATATCCTCTAAATTATGAGTAATGAGAGATTTAGGTTATATATCCTCTAATTTATGAGTAATGAGAGATTTAGGTTATATAGGTACTATACACCGGGTTTTCAAAATAATAATAATAAAAGTTTGATTTGATAAAAGTTCATAAATAGCTTAATTGAATAAAATAATATTCATTTTTTATTATTATTTGAGAGGGGGGCTTGTAGCGCCACCAGCCTGTCTAGTTGTTTATTTTAATTTTTAAAGCAAAGGGCTCTCTACAATGACCTCAATTTTGGTATACAATTCTACTTAAAACTAAACACTAAATAATATTAGATACGAATATGATTATACATACGAAAAAATAATTAAAATACGGTATAGTATTAAAAATACGAATATGACAAGGATATGTCGAAAAAAGATCGTATTGAGCAAGTTGAGTTCAAGTATCTGACTCGCTAACTTAATCGAGTTGGTTCAGTCTAAAGTTGAGAATGGACATCATGCTAGCCTTTTGCAGGTAAACAATACCATCGAACAAGTCGTCGACCGACTATATAACAACTGTTTCCATCAGATAATTTGTTGGAGATATATGATGTTAGGTTCTACTATGCAAATTGGCACCGTAGAACCTAGCATATATCAGAGCACCGGAGAAGTTAAATTAATTTGTAATTCCTAGATGGCCTGCAAATCGGCATGGATGAACAAGCAGCAGTTCGCATTTTGATCTCGAGCCAGGAGTAGGAGAAAGCCAAGACTAAGTAGCAATACCCTGGTAGGAGATAGCCAAGACTAAGTAGCAATACCTTCTTATTTACTGTATTTGATTTTGAGGCAGAGAAAAGAACTCCTTGGCATTACGTGCCACCTCGGCCTCCACCACTGCTTCCAACACAAGGTCCGATCCTTTTACGATTTCTGCCAACATAATTAATCGCTACTCATATGAGTACATGTACTTAACAAGCATCAGCAATAAGTACTAAAATATTATGTTTCAAATGATTGTGCATGCATATCAGGTGACTACAAAAAGAAGTAAATATCATCTGGTATATGTACTAAACATGCAGGGACAGAGTCGGGATTGGGGGGGGGGGAAATTATAAAGAAACAAAGGTAAAAAAAATTTCCCTGCCTTGGGGACAAGAGCCCTCCCATTGTCCATTTAGTTCCGTCCCTGTAAACAGGCATCAGCAACAAGTACTAGAATATCATGTTCAAAATGATGTTGCATGCAAATACACATTCAATGCCGGAACACTCGACTTTCATCCTCATATACACATTCATGTATGAACATCCCAAGATGAACATTTTATGTAAAAGCACAATACTTATTAAGGATTCAGTTGCAAGAGAATTTACAAGAGAACACTTAATAAAAGAAGCAAAAGAACATCTAAGAAATGATTCTAAGAAATCTTACAACCTTTTCGTTCCGGAAGGAGTTTAGCACTTTCAGCTGAAACCGGAAGAACGGGGAAATCACCGAATTCGTAATTAAGATTTTCTTCTTTCACACCACATCCCACTGAACCAGTTTTAACAGCTTCAGATTCAGCCAATCTTGCATAGGCAGTTGCTTGGCTATGCAAATCAGTTGAAGCCAAAGGCTTTAAATTATAATCCTGAGAAGGATGCATGTGAAAGAACAATGAACAAACAAAAACATACAAACTAAACAAAAAAAAAACAGGGTATAAACAATAGCAATTAGATGCTAAACCTTCTTCGCAGTATCGGCTGAACTCTTCTCTTCTTCACATTTCTCAGGTGGAACCGTAACTAGAAAAGAAAAGATGGCGGGAGCAAGTTAAGACAACGCAATGGGGTGGTGCATATGATTAAACTAAGACTAATACCATTACTATCAGAAGCAGGCTGTGGAGGATTTTCCATCAGTCTTCTAGTCATAGGGCCAGGATTCACAAGAGATAAACTGCGGATTTCATGCCGGATCGCATCTAGTTGCGCCATTGTATCTTGAAGCTCTTTGTGAACCTAAAAACACCCGACTACAATCTATATAACATGCTAGATAGGATACAGAATTTTACTTTCAATGGACACTAAAACACTTCCAAAATTCTTGGCAGGAAGAACAACAAGAACATAAAAGTACCTGACGTGCTTGAGATTGTTGCATAACATTATCGAACTGGCCACGAGCTAATTGAACATATCCGATTGATCGACCGGCTAATCTTCCAGCTACTCTAGCAATTCTAGGCAGATCCTTTGGTCCTGTAAACGATAATACGGTAAACCCATTTCAGGTTTTGACTGAAAAAGGTTTTTTTGAATGTATTCCTTCAAATCCCATAATCCCAATTAACCCAGAAATCTAAAAGGAACGAGAAATATAAAAGTAAGCATATTTGGAGGGGAAGAAGAATTACCAACAAGAGCAGCGGTGGCTCCAATCAAAAGAAAGAGCTCTCCGTATGAAATACCAAACATTTCGAATCACCTCAAAGCAAAACGTATTTCTTTCTTCGGCGCGCGCTCTATTGGAGTTCTGAGATGGTTTAAGCTTTGAAGTTGCGAGATTTGGTCTCTAATGGACTGGGTTGTAATGCAAGCATCTATTAGAAACTGCAGCCTATGTGTTTGTTTAATTGTCCAAATGAAAACTTCTTCTCTATAGGTTAAAAACTCTTAAGTAATTATTATGTGCACAAGGAAATTAATTTTAGTAATTAAGACTTCGTTTAAAGTTTAGGGTTTAAGTGTTTAAAAGTAACACTATTAAAATTAGAACTATTAATAGAATTTTAAGTTTATAGTTAAAATTTAAGATTTATAGGTTAAAATTGAATTTCAATTATATTATCTTAAAACATAAATTCAAACTTTAAATTTTGAATTCGAACGATAAACCACTACACTAAAAACCTTAAACATTAAAATATGATTATAAGTGTATTTTTACTTTTTTTTCGTGTAATCTTTTAATAAAATGATTACATTTTTTTTGTTTGAGAATCGAACATGAAATTGGTGAAATTGTATACAAACATTATATATAATCATTTATTAATTTAATTTTTTTTCAAATATATATTTTTTATGTGAAATATTTTTGTTCATACTTGTGCGCAAAGACGAAAATATAAAATTTTGGGAGGGGAGTCTAAAATAAATTATAAATCTTTAAATGGTGAAAAATATAATTTTATTATTGATTTAGGTTATAAGTTTATAGTTTATTGAAATTTTATCATTTTAAGAGTGGCTGGAATAACTTTTACGATTATAGAAAATTAAAACTTTAAAATAGAAAGGAGTAAAACTGTATTTTTACCATTTTATTGGGCATGGCCAATTCTTGTGGGCTGAAGTAGGAGTTGACAAAAGAGACTATTGGAGTCAAAGCCTTTGAAATCGAAACAAAAAAAAAAAAGAACAAAGTTTGACCAAGCCGTCATGGAGTCAAGAATGGATCATCCTATTCCTATATAAACGTTTTGAAATCGAAGCGAAACGAAACCAAAGGCC
The DNA here is from genome assembly GCA_958450335.1 of Hibiscus tridactylites. NCBI lineage: Eukaryota > Viridiplantae > Streptophyta > Magnoliopsida > Malvales > Malvaceae > Hibiscus > Hibiscus tridactylites. Next base: position 80,150,004 of record OY288268.1, on the reverse strand, counting down.
ATGGATCAGTTGATAATGCAACTTTTACATGGTGAAAATGAAACCTTTTGGCACGAAACAATCCCTGTTACTCCAAGTGCTTTTCAGCCATATCCAACAACACCCGCTGCTGCTTGTAATGATGGAGTGAAGTCTGGGAACATGAACCAGAGGATGATCCAGTTCTTGAGGAAGATCGGAAACCAGAGGGGGTTTAAGCACAAGATGAATGAGAGAACGAGGAGAGAAAAGGAGAAAAAATGCTACTTCACCTTGTACTCCATGCTTCCTCCTGGAACCAAGGTTGGTTTTGTTTATCATTTCAGCATTCCTAGGCAAGTGCGTGCCGGTTTTTCGACCCCATTCGATTGAAGGATATCGATTGGTTTTTGTTTTTGAGCAGTTTCTTTGGTCTCATTTTTTTAATTTCATGGCAGAACGATAAGAACTCGATAGTTCAGATGGCAACTAAAAGTGTTCAAGAGCTGCAGCTGGTGAAGAAGGATTTGGAGGATAGGAACAAGGCATTGCAGGCAGATAATGAAGGAAACAAGATCAGGGTAAGGATATGTGGGGTTGATTCCATGTTAGAAGCTTTGAAATGCTTCAAGATGTTGGATTCAAAACCCACAACGATTCGGTGCAGTTTTACAGATCAAGAATTCCTTGCAGTTTTGGATACTGCAACTCAGGTTTCTCCTCTTATTTGTATTCAACGTGTATATATCTGCACTGCACATACGAATTCATTTTGTCTACTCATTTTGACAGACCAAGGCTGCCGATGTAGAAAAGGCTGTAACTACAGCATTGCAAGAAGCCGAGAGAAAGCTCAAGCAACAACAGATACACACGAATTCCAGAGAAAAACGATTGTAATTTGCAAACTAGCTATGTTTCAAATATGTTTTTGTTAGAACAATTCAACTAAATTTATTTATTTATTTGAGTCAACATTAAATGAATTGCAACGATTTTGTTTGTAAAATTCCTATTCTGACATTGAATTTATTTATTTTTTAGAATCCTAAAACACAAAATCTCCATTCTCAATTTTGTTTGTAAACACCCTTTAAATTAGCAAACATAATCATAAATTTTAAAGAGCAACCAAAACATTGATGTCTTCAACTACAATAAAACTTGGAACAAACATCCAAGGCAACTCAAGTCACATTTATCTAAAAGTGCAACCAAAAGAGTATGACAATTTCATTACTAAAAGTAGCAACATAATTTAACCCCCAAATTGAGCATCCAAGCTTGCAGGAAAGGACTTCACTTGAGAGGAATGAACCTTGAAGAGTGAGTAGCACCAATACCAGGTCTACCGTGCTTAACTGGCTTGTACGAAATAGAGAACTCAGCAAGGTAATGACTTATCATTTCAGGCTTGATTTCAACCTGGTTGAATGTCTTTCCGTTGTAGACACCGATAATGCTACCAATCATTTCAGGTACAATGATCATATTTCGGAGGTGGGTTCTCACTGGTTCTGGCTTCTCACCAGGAGGAGCCTCCCTTTTCTGGTTTCAGACATCAGAACAACGATTACATTAGTATAATAGCTAAACTTAAAGATAACAATTAAACACAAATGAGTTATTCTCAAAAAACGCAGCTTTGGGACCTGAATCACACTAATATTGGATGGTTGCCCTTAACCATCCAACAATGAACCTGGATATAAAATTAAAAGGACAACATGCTAAGAAAAAGCAGAAAACGGTGTAGAATGCCAATGATTATAGCCATTTTCGCAAAAATATATCAAGAGCTTATTATATATGTACATTTCAAGTATTGGCTCATACAAAGAATGCAATCTACTTAAGTAGAAGCATAAACATGAGACTCAATTTCAACTACTAGAATTCGGCATAAAACAAATTTCTGATTAAAAATCGATAATCTCCATCAAAATGGGTAAATGGTAACGGCAAATTTTGGGATATTTAACAAATAATATTGGCATAATAAAGTTTATCACTTATTAAATAATAATGAGTATCAGTTTCCAAATCCAACTCTAGATCTAAAGACAAATGCATATATAAATATATGAAAATGAGAAATGAAAGAGAAAAGAAAAGAACAAATTACCGCCTTGCGAAGCTTCTTAATCAAAGCCATGGGCTTCCTCTTGAGTCCCCTCTGGAACCTACAATCACATAACAGAAACAATAAAAATGGCAAAACCAATTTCAGATTTTTTGAGTAAAAACAAGGGTATATTTGCAAAAATGAATTTTTTTCTCATTACCTTCTGCGAGCACGAGCAGGGAAGAGCTTGACCAGCTCATCGGTGGACATATCGAGGAGAGCATCCAAATCAACACCCCTGAAGCTGAACTTCTTGAACGTTCTCTTCTTGGGCACTCCGGCCGCCGCCACCTCCGGTTCAACATCCGCCTGCCAGGAAAAAGAAACCATTTCCCCAACCGTAAGAACAACGAAGAAGATAGTGAAGAAGAAGAAAGAAGAGGTAACTAACTTACCATGGTCGAAAGGCTTGATTTCTGAAGGTGTGGACTTTAGGGTTTGTTTGTGGAGGCGAAACTAGAGGGCATAATATTAAGTTGGTTATATATAAAGGCTGAAACCCTAAAATAAGTAGCAACTGTTAGTTGGACTGGGCCTTTAATATAATTTAGTTCTACTTGTTGGGTTTGATCCTAACCCAACATAATATTTAAATCGGTGTTATAGGTTAATTGGGTATCAACCTAGTTGAAAAATGATTAAAATACTCTTACTTCAAATTATAATCAATATGATTATAAAAAAGTTTTGAACTTTTATATTTTCACAAAATATTTAAATAAAATAACTAAAAAATATTTTATCGAACATTTGAACTCGTATCTATTGATATTTGTATATATATTCTTTATTTATTATATATAATAAGGGGCTATCTTAAGTAGGTCCTGATAGGTCGCTTAACCTACCATAAAAAATAAATTTTTAAATTTAAAATTATTATAGGATGATTTTGATTCTTTGAAGGACTTTTTATATCGTTAAAGCATGTCACTCTTTCCTTTAGGGGTGTAGTCACTTATTTTATCTGGCCTATCTTTATTTGTTTTTTTGTTGTGTAGATTAGAGCCTAAAAAAATAAGACAAAAAATGTGTAAAGTCCCAAAAAAAATGACAAATAATCTAATTTATTACAAGGGAAGCCCAAACAATACATGCCAAATTCGACTACAAAAAAAAAAAACTGAGGGATAATCCTTGAGTGTGTTGCCAGCTCCAGATGGTCGTTGAATCGTTCCTTGATTCAACGGTCCAGATATGCGTTCGAAAAACCCTAGTCCTTAAGCCTTGCGTCGCATGCGTCATAGCCGTTCGATTCATAAGAGATCAACGGCACAGATCAATGCGGAGGAGCTCCACTCGAATCACCAATCGTGCATGGCCATCATGCACCCGATGCCTCATCTCCCATTTGACGGTTCATATTTTTTGTTCGACGCCAGCAACCGTTCCACCGTCGTCACCGTGTGTCATGCAAGCAAAAAAGAGAATCAAAGTTTGATTCGAACGAAAATGACAAGATATCAAGGATAAAGACTCAAATCAAAGCAAAAAGAGAGAAAACATATTGCAATCAAACATATATGGGAAGAAATCAATTAAACATGGTGAAAATCTGATCAAATCAGATCAAGCAATATCAGGCAAGAATCTAAACAAATAGGTAGAATCAAATCCCTTGGATGCTAGGGTTTTTAATTCCTTATTTATACACTTTGTAATGGTGGATTCATTCATGTAAAGGACACGGTTTTACACAAGCAATACAAGCAATTTTCAGTCGAAATTCTTGAGGTATTACACCTAAGTTCATTTTCTTTTTTCTATATTTTATGCATTTGTTCGAATCAAATGAGAGGGACACAGGTGTTACCATCCGTAGGAGGAGTCGAGGATAGCTACCGTTATCACCGTTGAAAGCGGAGGCCAAAACCATGAGGAGCAGAGACTGACGAACCATCACTGACATTGATTCATGGTCGTCGGTGCCGTAGCGAGCGGCTGTGCGCAACCTTCTCTTGGGCAATGGTGGTGATGCCTTTTAGAGGATACCCTCGTAGGGATTGACACACTTACCGACGATGGGTTGTTAGGAAAAAATGTATGGTGAATATGTCAATCGAACGTCGTTCGAATAGAATAGTTCGCGTTCACCGTTTAATTAACACACTTCTCGTTGGTTTATTTTCAATAATATTTTTTGAATATCGTATTTATTTTTATTAAGTTTATAGATTTTTAAAAAAAATTGAATAACATTTTTGATTTTTTGTAAGAGTTCTCATTTTGCTTATTTTTAAAATTACTAGGGACTCAAAGGATATTTACATCAATTTGTTAATCGATTTTTCATATATTCTGTTTGTTAAAGTTCAACTCGAAAAAACCAAATTATTTATCCAATTTTATTCAAAAACTAAATAAATCAAGGGTAAAAGTATTGTAATTAATGACTTCGAGGGCAAAATTGCATGAATGACTACGAGGGTAAAATTGCCCCGTCAGCACCGTTAACTGCCACGTCAGCATTTAACGGTCAAAATCGGTCAAAGGGCAACATTGCTACAGTTGACTGACTTTGAGGGCAAAATTACGGAGAAAAAAAAGTAGGGGCAACATTGTTGATTTCGGATCATTACAGAGGCAAATTTGACCCTTTAGCCTTAAAATTTTATATAATACTTAAAAAACACACTTTAGATTATGCTATCTAAATATGTATAAATATATATGGTAACTTTAATTTAACTAATTTTAATAATGTATAGCAACTAGCCTCATAGGTTAAGGTTGTTTTAGATAATTTGTTCTCCTAACTAATTTGGATATCTTGTAAATAGAAAAACTAAGGGTAATGTTCACAAACAGTCCCTTTCGTTTGGTGTTTGTTCTAGTTTGATCACCAGATTTCAAAATAGGTTATTGTGGTCCCTTACGTTTATAATCTGTTTTATTTTAGTCACTTTTCCGTCATTCTCCGTTAGAGGAGTAACGACCGGCTGACATGACAATTTTAAAATTAAAAAATTCCACGTGTATAATACACGTGTATTATGTTTATACACATGGACTGCACCCTCACATTGCCTATATAAGCTCCTTTACTTAACTGAAGAACCCTAAATCAAATTTTTCTTCTTATTCTATCAAAATTTCTGAAACAACAAAGAAGGGAAGAGGGAAGACACGACAGTAATGGAAACGGGAGTGCCTATTTGTCGTTGTGGCCTTCAAGCAAAGATCGCAACTTCTTGGACCGATGATAATCCTGATAGAAGGTTTTTTGGCTGTCAAAATTATTCGAGGCAGAATTATTGTCAATTCTTTGCTTGGTATGATCCTCCTCCAACTTCACGGGCAAGAGTGGTCATCGTTGAGTTGTTAAGAAAAGTGAAGACAATGGAGAGGGCAAGAAGGGTTGAGCGAATTTGTTGGTTAATCTTGTTAATTTTGTCTACTGTAATAGTGTGGGTTATGAAGTAATTGATTTGGTTTAGGATTTATTTTCATAGAATTAGAAGGTTTGGGTTATGAAAATGAAGATGTAATTTCTATGGACTATTTTGTTTGAATGAAGATGTAATTTCCATGAAATGTTTCCAGTGCAGTAATGAGGATGGTTTTATTTTGATAAAAAAATGAGGATGGTTTTATTAAAAGTCTGTTATTTTCATTTTTAATTCAAGTGAACAAATTAAGAGCATAATGAATTTGTTGCATAAAATAAAGTGAACAAATTAAGTGAAGATAATATTGCATTACTTTCATTTAACAAAATAATGCGGTAACAAAATAATGTGTTTGTAAAATATAGCTTAGGAGTTACTTGACACCTTCACTCCCAACAATATATAAAGACCAAAATATAAAGACCCAAGCATGGTCAGTTTACAAAATATATCTTAGGAGTTTTTTGTTCACTCCCAATATAATGTGACATTCAACTGCTAAATGTCCTATAGAAGTAACAAAAATCGAAAGATGTTTGTCCCAACTTCAGTTGATTGATTGTGATTCTTGAGTAGGAGGGTTAGAGATAGTAGACTCTTGACTTGGCATCCATCTGACAGTTGTTGGTGAAGGAAGGGGTTATTTTCTCTTTATTCGCATTTTTCCCTTCGAGGCACATGAGGTTGGTGTGGCTGCTGAGCTTGATGTGGCTGCTGAGGTTGTCTATGTTTTGGTCTCTTCAATATGGGTCTTTTTATAGGTTGATTTGCACCCACTTCCCCTCTACATGTCATTTTGTTGTGTCTTTGTTTTCCACATTTTGTGCAGTTGCCTTGTTGTCCTCTTTGCTTATCTTAGGGTTACTGACTTCATCACGTTCTAATTTCCTTTTCTTGGATGGTCTTCCTGGTGGCCTCCTGATGATTGGTGGCAATATAGGTTCCATGTCAGTCACTGGATCCCATTGAAACGGACCTGCACATACAAACATTGACAAAGATGTTATGCAAATCATTGATTGAATGTAGGTTACAAGCTAGTTTAGAGTATTACCTTTTATTGGTTTAATCATGTTGGAGTAAATAGCTAGCTGTGCACTGTTGTGGTAGCATTCATTGACAAAATCTTAAGGTTTTAAATTATTCAATCGAAAGACTGATGATGCATAGGGACATGGGATGCCAGTGAGGTCCCATTTGTTGCATGAACATGATCTTTTAGCAAGGTCCACAACATGTTGATGGGATGGGCCAGCTTCAACTTGATACTTATGTGCATCAACATAAGTTGGCCATAACCTAAAACAATACATGAAACACAAATAGATTACAATGGCAGAATTCATAAGAAAAATATTGCATTTAAGGGCAAACTAAGTCAAATAGCAGTGAAGCAGCATACAATGACCAAAACCATCATTCTAGATTAAGCTAATAAGTAAGCAAACTAAGTCATAAGAAAAATATTGCATTTAAGGGAAAACTGAGTCAAATGGCAGTGAAGCAGCATACAATGACCAAAACCATCATTCTAGATTAAGCTAATAAGTAAGCAACAAATAGATTACAATGCACAAAGTCCATCATGAAGAATTCATAAAAAAAACAGTGCATTTAAATGTGAAAAACTAAATAAAAAAGACCAACAATTCATATTAGGGTAAGAATTAAGCAAATCCAAGGGGGGCACCATCATGAAGAATTAAGCATACAATGACCAAAACATTCCATTTTAGTGACCAAACTAGAACAAACACCAAACGTTAGTGACCAAACTAAAACAAACACAAAACGTTAGTGACCAAACTAAAACAAACACAAAACGTTAGTGACCAAACTAGAACAAACACCAAACATTACCAAAGGCAGATTTGTATAAACATTACCAAATCGTAAATTGAAAAACAAGGCAGATTTGTATAAAGTAAAAGCATTTCTCAATTGTATAAAGTAAAAACAAGGCAAATTTGTATAAACATTTCTCAATCGTAAATTGAAAACATTACCTGATAGATGCTTCAATGTTCATGTCCAACTTTTTTTGAATTTTTTCACACAAGAACCCTTTACACTTTTCAGCAGCCTCTCTTTTGGATACAATTCGAGTCATAATCTTCATTCGAATTGTCTCCATCATAGTTAATATGGGCTTATCTCTTGCCTCCAAAATGGACTGCACAAAATATATTTACAATATCAAAGTTAAATACATATTAAGTATAAAATTATTTTCTTAATATTTAATAATTGTAAAAAAATTGTATTACCTTATTAAAAGACTCACAGTGGTTGTTAAGGAGCATATCACACTTGCTCCTAGTAGAGAAGTGTGATCTGGACCACTGAGTAGGGTCATTCTCTTTAGCCCAGTCATAAGCAACCTCTGACAATGTCTTCAATTGCTCCATAGCAATTTCAAACTCCCTCAAATAGGTAGATCTGGCAGCCTTCCAAAGAGCATCTTTGAGAGCTTGGCCTTTGTGTTTCTCCTTAAAATTTCTGTACATGTGTCTGACACACTTTCTGTTCTCAACATATGGAAAGACATCTGGAATAACTTCCTTAAGACCCTACAAAAGTGCAACCAAAGTTAATTTGTGAAATAAATGAAACATATGTAAAATTTCAATTAAGGAGAGAGTTAACCTTATGTTTATCATACATGAAGCATATGGTGGAAGAGTTCTCAATCTCCAAATCAGATTTTAAAATTTCCACAAATCAATACCAAGACGACATATTCTCACTCTCTACAATAGCATATGCTATAGGGTAAATGCAATCATTTGCATCAATCCCTACAACTGTCAGCAAATACCCGTGAAAATAGCCCTTTAAAAAACAACCATCAAGACCAATAATCCTCTTACAACCAATTTTCCATCCATCTTTGCAAGCTTGTGGACAAACATACATCCTCTAGAACAACCTCAAATCTAAATAACAAATTGTTGTTGTTCCAGGATTAGTAATCCTCAACTCTTGCAAGTATTCATATATTCTCCCATATTGGTCCTTATGAATCCCTTCAATCATTTGTAATGCCATATTCTTGGCCCTAGCACACTTTCCAGTTGACACAAGTGCACCGAATTCTTGCAGCACATCATGCCTTAATGATCTTAAGGTGTAATGAGGCTCAGACATAAATTTTCCAATGTAATACTTGGCCATCCACTTAGTTGTAATGTTACTATTGCTCACGAACTTGGAACATGTATGACGATTGACCATGGTTTTAATTTTCCAAGTCTGGTCCTTACTGTCCTTTGGATTCATAGGGGCTGCCCACAACTCCCAAGAGCATCCTTCTTTGCATAGTGCTTGAAGCCTTCGTTTGTCATTCTTCTTTAGTTTTACTTCCACTCGATCTACCCTCTCATGTTGCTTGATAGCTTCTTTCAACGTTTCTCTATTCAGAAATATTAAACCCTTACTGAACTTTGGTCTCACCATATCAGTTTCAGCATGAAATTCAGGATATTTAGGCCCATCCGAGTCTGAACCATGGTCACTATATAGGGTTTCAGAATTGTCAGAATCTGATTCTTCCTCATGATCATTGTCATTTATATGCACACCATCAGCTCCAAAGCCATCCATTTTTCTTTGCACCTTAATTCCTATTTCATCATCTTGTCTGCAGGCTTCATCCTTTCCACAGTCATACTCATTATCACTAACATCAAACTGCTCAGCAACAAATTCTTCTTCATCAGAATCTTCTTCTTCAACATCATCAGGTTCTTCTTCATCAGAATATTCTTCTTCAACATCATCAGGTTCTTCTTCAGCAGCACCAGCTTCTTCTTCTGCACCAACATTATTATTTTCTTCACCAACAACATTTTCCTCTTCAACAATATTATCTTCTTCTGCACCAACAGATTCTTCACCAACAACATTTTCCTCTTCAACAATATTATCTTCTTCTGCACCAACAGATTCTTCACCAGCAAATTTTTCACCATTATTTTCCTCTTCAACATTTTCTCCAGATTCATAATTTTCTTCTTCTTCAGCTTCATAATTATCTTCTCTCATTGCAGTCTCATGATTGTCTTCAGCTTCAAAATTTTCTTCTTCTTTAGCAGCTTCATCTTCTTCTACTTCATTAACTTCTTTCTTAAATGGCTTAAGATATATATGCATGTACCTATCATTATCTAGGCTTTCCAACATAGCTATACAATCTTGATCACTCTTCAGTGGCCTAATAGAAGTTCTACATAATGAACTACCTGAAACTCTCCAGTAAACAGCAAATGGTGGAACTACACCTATCTTCTCAACCATGGCACATAATGAAAATGTTGCGAACCTACTGCCATCAACAAAGTCTATGTAAGCTTCAGACTTAGAGGTGTACTTCATCCTTGGTGAATGAGTAAAGTTTCCTCCATAGTGAATCACAATAGTGAACAAATCTGTCTCACTACCTGCACAATTAAAAACACATAGTTATCAAGTAGTACACATGTATTATACACATAAAAATCAGCAAAGCAATAGTAGTTTACAATGTCTAAAACTAATACACATAAAAACACATAGTTATCAAGTAAAACACATAGTTTACAATGTTTAAATCTAAGTAATACACATGTATTATACACATAAAAATCAGCAAAGCAATAGTAGTTTACAATGTCTAAAACTAATACACATAAAAACACATAGTTATCAAGTAAAACACATAGTTTACAATGTCTAAATCTAAGTAATACACATGTATTATACACATAAAAATCAGCAAAACAATAGTAGTTTACAATGTCTAAAACTAATACACATAAAAACACATAGTTATCAAGTAATACACATTAAACAATATACATAAAAACCATCAAAGCAAACACATGCATACCCTTAAGAGCAATAACATTTTACAATGTCTAAAAGTTATTAAACACATGCATACCCTAAAGAGCAATAAAAACCAGCAAACAAACACATGCATACCCTTAAAAGCAATATTCAATGGCCCACCCTTAAAACAATACAAAGTAAACAATATTGAATGGCCAACCAAAATTCATAAAAGGTATAAACAAACAATATTCAATGGAATCTAAAATTATATTCAATGGACCACTTTCCTTATAAAACAATGTAAACTAACAAACAAAAATGGCTATTAAACAATGTAAACAAACAAACAAAAATAGTTATCTTTTTCAAACCAGACAAACAAACCTTTAAATAGAATCTAAACTATATTATCCTTCATCCAATGTAAACTATTTGTTAACCTGTTTCTTCATCCAATATAAACAAACAATCAATGTGAACTATTTGTTAACATGTTTCTTCATTTACTAAAATCATAAAACAAACATGTTAACATATAATAATCATACATGCTATAGCTTAGATTATATAATAATCATACATATAATACATTTCATCCACTGTAAACCAAACATAGGCAATCTCATAAAAATCAGTACACATTAAACCCAAAATAGAATCTAAAACTCTCACTAAAACCCTAAATACTAATTTAAACTCTAAACTCATTTTACAACCATTTTCAATTTCGGCAAACAAATAAAATAAGTTTCAAAAACATACGATACACCACTTTCTTCTCCCTTGGTTTTCGAAGCCGCCATTGTACCATTCTTAGCCTCTAAACAAGAAAAAAAATGATTCAAAATTGGCGGATTGTGATTAATTGACCAAAAATCAGTTTAACGAGTACTTACCTTCAATCTTCAGAGAGGATTTCTCTAAACCCTATCAATACCCAAAATCCACAGAGAATGACGAAGAGAAAATTTTAGTTAATCGGGTTAATTTTTTTGATTTAGTCGTGCTTAAGGGAATAAGAAACGTTTCGTTTCATTTTGCCCTTTTCAAACATAATACGCGTGTATTATACACGTGTAATTTTTTAATTTTAAAATTGCCATGTCAGCCGACCGTTACTCCTCTAACGGAGAATGACGGAAAAATGACTAAAATAAAACAGATTATAAACGTAAGGGACCACAATAACATATTTTGAAATCTGGTGACCAAACTAGAACAAACACCAAACGAAAGGGACTGTTTGTGAACATTACCCAAATTATTTATCCAATTTTATTCAAAAACTAAATAAATCAAGGGTAAAAGTGTTGTAATTAATGACTTCGAGGGCAAAATTGCATGAATGACTTCGAGGGTAAAATTGCCCCGTCAGCACCGTTAACTGCCACGTCAGCATTTAACGGTCAAAATTGGTCAAAGGGCAACATTGCTACAGTTGACTGACTTTGAGGGCAAAATTACGGAGAAAAAAAAGTAGGGGCAACATTGTTGATTTCGGATCATTACAGAGGCAAATTTGACCCTTTAGCCTTAAAATTTTATATAATATTTAAAAAACACACTTTAGATTACGCTATCTAAATATGTATAAATATATATGGTAACTTTAATTTAACTAATTTTAATAATGTATAGCAACTAGCCTCATATTTTAAGGTTGTTTTAGATAATTTGTTCTCCTAACTAATTTGGATATCTTGTAAATAGAAAAACTAAATACAAAGTTAGGTTTTAAAATTTTTAAAATAGAACCTTTTGGGATTAATTTTTTAAACACTAAATAATTCACATTTTTAGGGTTAAACAAAATAAAAGGACGAAAAAGACATTGTCGCGACTGTTTTTAAAATCATTTGTAGAAAAATAGCTTGATAATTAGGGTTTTGGAAATAAAGGTTTTTCATTTTAATCTAATCTTGAAATTAGGGGTTTTTCTATTTTAATTCAAATTTTCTTTATTTATTCTTAAAAATTATTTTGGAGTCGTCACCACTCATTTTGGTAGACCGGACACCATAAAAAATGTACCATGGATTTTTTTAGTAAAATTCGGGTTCGGGAGTCAGTTACGTGTAGGGAAGGGTTAGCACCCCCTACAACGCCCGCTATCGGTACCTTATTAATTTCACGTGGCATTTATGCATTTCGAACATTAATGTGAATTTAATTAAATCTTTAATCATTAAATGGATTCCATTTCGAATGAGAATATCTTTTTTTAAGAAAATACATTTTGGACGAATATAAGTTTTGAAACGTCCAAATACATTAGGACACTTCAATTTATATTCAAAATGTATCTCAACACAAAAGGTTTAATGCATATCTGATTATTTGTTGTTCATTTTAAATAAACTCTAATTTAAGCTATATTAATTTAATTAATTAGGATTCTATGAATATTATTAATTTTTGGGCTTTAATGGTAACAACCAAATAATTTGGACACTACCCATATTAGGCTCAAAAGTAACAATATTCCTAGCTTTAGCGATGCTAATTGTTCAACCATTTTTTAATTTTATTTAAACTGACTATGTGCAATTTTCATTTTCTAAGTTTAAATGAAACGTTGAATCCACTACTTAAATATTCCCTTAATTAACACCACGTTACAATATGATACTAATTAACTTAGAATATTTGAGCTTTATTCAACATCCATTTATTTGTCTACAATGTCCTTTCCTATCGAATTATTTGATTTAAGTAGAGAATCTAATCTTAAAGGCTCTAACCCTACTCTTACTAGATGTATTAAATTATCTAATCATATATTGCATGGTTATTTAAAATCATGCATACAAGATAATTTAAACAAATTAAATTAAAACTAGTACATGAATTTTGGACGAAATTGGAAAAAATGTAAACTCTAGAGATCAATTTCATTGAATTGTGGATTGAATTGAAACCAATAACAAATTCGAAGCCCAACCAATGAGATCTGGAAAATAGGGCGCGGATCTCCCTTGCCCGACCCGGCTGAAGCGTGCGGACCCCCTTGACCTGGTGCAATACGTTGCTGTTTTGGGACGCCCATATAAGGCCCGAATCAGATCTGTCTCGGTCATTTGACCGAGTTGCCCTCTCTCTTTACATTCCCACTCTCTCTTTTTCTCTCACCCATAAACATGATCCGCCCAGGATTCAAAGATCCAAATGGATCAAACTAACATTTTTCAACAAAACTAATCGCTGGTTCATCAAATTCCCTTCATTTGATGCTATACAAACATCAAACTATCCCTTTTTCTTGTTTCTTTAGATCAAAACCCTCAGTTCAACCAAAAATTGAACCTTGTTCTTCCATCTTTTCACTTTTGATCTTCCATCACTGCTTTCGATCAACCGTGGCCTGTTCATCAGCCACCGGAGGCGACGCCAGCCACTGCTGGTTGTTGCCTCCGGTCATCTCCCTCACTTTTCTAATCACCGATGTGACTCAGACAAACCTTCGGTCGTCTCTTTCCCTATTTTGGTCACCACTGCAACTCTGACTGTCGTTAACTATTCTCCGATCGTCGTGAGCTGCTGCAAAGTGATTTCTGGCCGCCATGTCGGAAACCCAAAAAATCCATTTTTAACCTAAATTCTAATCTAGTGCCTGATTCGACCGAATCACCCATCTTCCCCATCCTAGAACTATCTACCCGAAACTCTAGGTTACCCATTTTTGACTCTGGTCGTCCTAAAACTACACCAGCCGCCGTTATATTCTTTTTCCGACCTAATCACCACTATTTTGCTATCAGTTTTCACATGAACAGAACTAACATTTTCATTTATTTTTGCAGAAAATTGGAGCAACAAAATAGAAGTTACCTTCTCAGTGATCACCCAACGATTCCGACAATTTTTCGGCGCCCGATCGTCTTCCCTAACAGTGGCTCATAGCTCCAGCATCCCCTCAACTATCCAGATGGTTTAGCTTCCCGAGGTAAATTTCTTTCTCTCTCTCTTTATTATTTAATTATTATTATTATTGTTGTTGTTTTTAATAATCCCTTATTAATGCTTTAACTTTCTCTCTCTTTCCTTTTATAGGAATCTGACTTGCTGACGCCATGATGATGTCAGCGTGTTCTAGCTGGCTCCAGCTCATCGGAGAAGAAGCACAATCCGTGTGATATCTGATTGAACGAATGGGAGGCTGCCACGTGTACCGACTTGGGCGAGAATTTTAGCTTTGAATCAGATTTGTGATTCTTTTGGGAAACTTGTGTTTGTTTGGTGTTTGTGATATTAGAAATGGGGCTTTTTTAGTATATGTGGGCTTGTATCTAATATTTGGAATTTAAATAGACATTAAGCTGGTGTTTTATTTATTTATGGACTGATTTTTGAATTTATCATTTACTTATATTTTTTGTTTTATTTATATCGAGTTACTAATATATATAGGTACCCGGATAAAATATGGGTATTACAGCTACCCCTCTTTGCTCATTGGTGTGGAACATGAATAAGGCAAAGACTGAGGATGAACTCTTCTTATTAGGAATTCTTCCTTCGTTGATAGAATTATTCTTCTTTGCTGGATGAATTCTTCTCATTAGGAATTCTGTCTTTGTTAAGGTGGACTCTTCTCAGTAGGAATCCTTCTTTACTGGGCGACCTTTCTCATTAGGAAATCTATCTTTGTTGGGCGGATTCTTCTCATTAGGAAATCTTCTTTGCTGGGCAAACTCTTCTCATTAGGAGTTTTTCTTTGCTGGGCGAATTCTTCTCATTAAGAACTCTTCTTTACTGGGCGAACTATTCTCATTAGGAACCCTTCTTTGCTGGGAAAACTCTTCTCATTAGGAGTTCTTCTTTGTTGGGCGGATTCTTCTCATTATGAATCCTTCTTTACTGGGAAAACTCTTCTCATTAGAAGCTCACCATTCATGCAAAAAG
Organism: Hibiscus tridactylites; assembly: GCA_958450335.1. Taxonomy (NCBI): domain Eukaryota; kingdom Viridiplantae; phylum Streptophyta; class Magnoliopsida; order Malvales; family Malvaceae; genus Hibiscus; species Hibiscus tridactylites. The sequence goes on along the minus strand of OY288268.1, from coordinate 80,134,818 downwards.
AAATATCTTCAATTAATAAGGATTCTTCTTGGTGTAATATGATATATCTTTAATTTTCCCATTGGAGCACTGAATTTTTTAAAGTCAGTGCTTTTCTGCTTATGGTGTCTTAATCTTTCAATCTGAAACTCGCACAGGATCTCTTGTTGCTTTCTCTATTGGTCTATCTCTTTCTACACTCAGAAATTGCACGACCTGCAAAAGTCAACTATATCATTAATATTCCAACATAACTATAAAGCAAGTGTACAACTTGGGTATATCATTAAGAAACTTCAAGTGTTTCGATGAGAAACGTTGAAACTTTTGACCAATTAAACTGCAAATCCTCTTCATTTGAGCTCAAAGTCGATCTATCTTGTTTTTCGTTCTCTCTTTTTAACTGGTAACCCGTAAGGTTAATATTTTTGTCGATACCATTCACAAACTGTCTTATTGTAACGCCATCAAGAAATTTCTTATCATTTCCTGAAGTGTCGGTCTAAAAGGACTTAACGTCATGCTCGAAGGGCTTACTGACGACCCGAAGGCTTTAAAATTGCATTGCACTATTTGTCTTGTGCAAACAATCGCATCACTCCCAAAGGTGATGGCCCGGAAGACTTATTGATGACCCAAAGAACTTATTGATGACCCGAAGGATTTAGATTTGTAATGCACTTTCTTTCATGTGCAAATAACCACATCACTCCCGAAGGCGATGGCCCAAAAGATTTAACATCATGCCCGAAAGGCTTACTAGTGACCTGGAGGATTTAACATCATGCCTAAAGGACTTATTGATGATCTGAAGGATTTAGGATTGTAATGCACTATATGTCTTGTACATTCAATTAGAAAATCTTGCTAAAACTCGTCTCTGTAAACGGAATAATTGAGATCTATCTCTGTAAACGGACTATCCACATCTGTAAATGGATTATTTTGGGACCCACCTCTGTAAATGGGGTACTTGGAGAAATTCGCCTCTACAAACGAAATATCTTGAGATCCGCCTCTGTAAACAAAGTAACTTGAAATCCACCTCTATAAACGAAGTGTAAACTTTGTTGAAATTCGTTCCTACAAACGGGTTGATGTATTTGCAATTCCTCATTGGATCCTCTTCCCAAAGCTTGATGTTGTGAACCTAGCTCATTTCTTACTGATTCTTGTAAATTCTTGGATATGCTTTGATCCTTTTTGTTTCCTTGTTGAGTTTCTTCTTTTGCATTATGTACTCTAATTTTTTTTTTTTGCGTTTTCATTAAATTTCCTGCCTTTGTTGTTGCAGCATCTCATCTTCTTGAATTGTTTTTGCCAGATCTTGCTTAGCTTAACCTTCTTGTAATTTGCTTTTGTATCTCATCTATAGAGGTTCTTCTTGTCAAATCTTGCGTAACTTGATCTTCTTACATTTCGTCTTGAGCTTTTATTGTCTTCATGTTGTAGCAAACCATGCTTCAGGGTTTATTGTTGGGTTTTTTTTCTTCTTGAATAGTCTTTAACTTCTTTAGTAATTAAATTCTTCTAGGCTTTGTATTTTCTCTTGTCTATTCTGACTTGAACTCTTATGCACCATGATGCCCCAATGATGTCTTCGTTTCTTGCCCCGTCATGTAGAATTTGCCCCTCTTTCATCATTTAGGGCGAACAAATGCCTCAAGTCCCTAAACTTTTTCAGGTTTCTTCTTTAATTTTTCAAGGTCAACCAGATCTCCGTGGTAGAAACTTGTTTTAGGTCTATGGACTTTCTTCAAATCCTCGAACTTTCTTCGTATGCATTTATTTTCTTAATATGTTGATGAAGATTGGAGCCGCTACGAGCTTCCTTCTTCTATAATATCAATCCACCCTTCTGTAAAGATATTTTAGTAATCGAATTCCTCCCGTTAAGAACTTGAATGAACTCCTCCGGGGGAAGACTGAATTTGGAAAAAGAAATATCAACAATTAATATATGTTCTTCTTGTGAAATATCTTCAAGAGTCGCAACTCATTATGCTTAAAGTATCTGGATCTTTCAGTTTGAGACTCGTATTAGGTCTCTTGTTTATCCTCTTTGATTGCTTGACCCCTTCTATGCTTAGAACATATATTACTTGGTCTACTCCTCAAGTCTTGAAGCTCCAACTTGAAATTCTTCTTATTTTTTACCGGTCTTGGAAGATTCCTGCCAAAAAAATATATGTAAAAATGCTCTGAATGTATGAGTTAGCATGCTCATATCTTATGGATGTCTAACTATATATGATGCATGAATGATGTCAATTGAGGGCTACTTGGTTGAGCTTTCATCTTTAGGGAAGCTCAAAATTTCTTTGCTTTATTTTTTCAAAAACTTTTTTTTTGCAAAAGTAACCCATCTCACACTAAGGTTTAATCTTCAGGATATATGCATCTTTTGCTCTAAAGTGCCTTTTTAGGTTTTCACTTTAGATTGTTTTTCTCAAAACGCCCTTTCAAGTTTTCACTTTGGGATTTTTTCCTCTCTTTTTCTCAAGGCGCCCTTTCAAGTTTTCACCTTGGTTTTTTTTCTCTTTTTTCTTTTTCTTTTTCTTTAGTTTTTTTCTTTTCCTTATCAAGCTGATCATATTAGTGTCCTAATAACAACAATTCAAATTTCTTTTCTCAATAGAAAAACATGGAGATGCAAACATTCTCGTTCAATCTGGGAAGCTAACAAACAACAATGGTTCCAGGTGCAGTAATACTACTGTGGCTCGACGATGTCTCGAAAATATTTCCAAACTTCATAAACTGTCTCAACTGAGATATTGCCAGGTGAGCATAGCAAATAGCAGCAACAACAGAGACGACAATGGTGCTCTTTTGGTACACATAGGACAGAGAATAGACAAGTTCCTACAAACCATATATCGAAAAACCAACCTGATCTAAGAGTCCATGATAATGTGTTGGTCCTGTGGTTCCAAACATCCTTGTATGGGCACAGAGATAAAAATCATTGTTCTTCGGCTAGCATACTTTGTTGTCAATAACAGTTCCTGGTTGTACATTGTCCGGAGATCCCTGTTTGGAAAAAAAACTTAGTATAATAGCCTTTTTTGCGCAACAACCACCACAAACCTTAGGTTCCAACTCTCATCAAGGAACTTGCGAGCCTCTATAGCTTGACTTAATGCTTCATCATTCTTTCATTCTTGTGTAATTGCTGGTGTGGGATTCAACATTATCTTCACCCTTTTCACTCCCCTTTAATATTAATGGGTCATGGTTCTAAAAGAGTTCACCATCTTTGGGACGACATACATTCTTCTGTATTGTTCTCTGTAGTATTACCCAACTCTTGAATTCAACCATCATCTTTTCCCTCTCTAACATTCATAAAACTTTCTTGTCTCGCAATGCCTCATAAGTAATAGTCTTTAAAAGAAATAACCTTTGCTTTTGAATAGGATAAACCTTTAATAGATCGATCGTGCTGCAGATTTTGCCCCCAATAGATGGCCCATGTTCTCCCTTTGCCCTAGGGTTGTCTGTGTCACTTTCTTACAGATTTGTGTAAATGTTTCCAATACTCAGAGTTGCGTCATTTTCTCGTCAAACTTTTCATCATTAACCAAGTACCGAGGCTACCTCATTTTCTGCACGCGCTTAAAGGATTAGTACATCATAATAATACCCACGAAATCCTTTGCTTTTCTTTAATCAATTTATATGCAGGATGCACTTAAAGGATTAGTACTTGTTGTGCTGAAGCCCATTTCGAAACAATTTGCCATTGTCAAAACCTGTATTGAAACGACTTAGAAGCGTTTCGATACGCCTTAACTATATCTTTAAAATCAGTTATAAAACTTCAACAGTCATATTTTGAAACCAAGTTTGAAATTCGTTTCGAAACGTTTGAGGTCGTTTTGATACCGCCGTATCGAAATGGTTCAAACCGTTTCGTTGTTCTTCATCAGTTTCGAAACACAAATAGATGTTTCGATACACCCATATCGAAATGGGAAAGCTAGTTCCGAAACAGAGGTTAACAATTTCAAAATGTTTTGAAACGCCCAAAGGCCGTTCCGAAACGGTGACTCAAAAATCATTGTTTTGGTTTGTTAAACACTTAGAAAATTTTAGATAAGTTAAAGTTTTGACTTTGACATTTTTCTTTAAACACATAGAGAGGTTTTGAGGACTTAAAAATTCATTTTTTTCCTTTTTCAATTTAGTCCTTAAATCCTTTGTTATATCAAAAATTAATTTATTAGTTTCACACGATCTCTGGGCATGAAGAGGTGCTAATCATTCCCCACACATAACCGTGCCTCTGAACCCTCGATCTAATTAATTTTTAGGTTTTTGGTCCGTATAATATAATAAAAGAGACCGGTGGTGACTCCGTTGTTACAAGGGAAACGCTTTTTTTTATCTTTGACTCTATAACTTTTTTCTGAAAATTGAAATAGTTATGAATTTTCTCCCTCGGTCTTTCAAAATTTATGTTTTGCCCCACCTTTAAATTATGATTTTCGTCTATGATCCCAACCATAAAAAATCACTTGCATTACTCATTTTTCAATGTCGTTATTTTACAGGTGAATCTATACATGTTTTTTTCACACATTTTTGAAAAAACTGTTACTTGAAAGTTTCAATTTGTGTGGATCAATGATATAGTGAAAAATTATGATGCGGGTGTTTTTTAGTTGTTGGACGCTGACGCGGTGAGAAGGTTCATAGAATAATTTTTTCTTCTTTTATTTTATCTTCCACCATATACTTACTCCTATGTGCTTCATTTTTTCGTGTGTGTTTTTTATTCTATTATATGACACGTTGCATTCTTTAATTTCTTTTAGTTTTGAGTTAAATATTTTAATAAATAAAATTTTAGTTTGGTCATTTGGTGTCAATAAATTAAATTATTGTAACGCATTTTAAAAAAAAGATTTTATAAAAAATATAGTAATTTTTAAATGGATATAATATCTTATTATTTTCGTCTATCGCGTACTTGTAAAAAGAGTGAAAACCAATTTTAATCAATGAAGATCAAAATTTTTGTTGTTAATTTACTTGTAAAGAATGATTGTTATACAATACAAAAGGTAAAAGTGAGAGTTTTCTTATACATTAATTGTAAAATAATAATAAATTGATAAAAATTTAATGGGAGAGGTTAATGATCATTCGTATAGAGTTGTTCAAAAGTTATTTTAGATAGTTTTGTGCTTTGATAAAAAAAATATAAAAAATATCATCTTTATAATTTTAGACGAGAGCTTACATATTTTTCCGGTAATGTAAAAAAAAAATACACTAGTATTGTATCAAATAATTTTTTTACAATATGAATTCAAATATATTAATAGTGAAAAAAAAATAGTATGAGCCGTGTTTCCTAGTTCATGCCTGACCCTGGACAAGGGCAATAAAGGCACCCGTCCAGGGCCTATAACTCATGTGAACTAAAATATTTATATTTTCTCGAATTATATTTATTATTAATGATTTAGTTTTTTATTAATACTTATTATTATGGATTTATTTTTTAATATTTGTTAATAAGGGTTAAATTTTTTCCAATATTTATTATTGAGAATCTACTATTAATATTCATATTTTCTAATAATTATTATTAGGACCTCAATTTTTTTTTTCTCAATATTTGTTATTATGGATATAGTTTTAAAATTTAATTTTTCATTATTTGTTATTAGAGACTAAAATTTTGCAATACTTGTTACTATGGGTAAGAGTTATGCGCGCTAAGTATGGCATACAGGATTTGGCACCGAATACTTTACCGAATAGAAGTGGGTCACGCCTATGGAGGGGTATCCGTATGCTTTGGTCTGATCTTCGGCACAATATTGTTTGAAACATTGGTGATGGTCGTCAGATTGATTTTTGGAATGATGCTTGGGTTAGTAACTTTGGGCCTCTTCGACAATATATTTCTTCTGAAAATGAGCCGGGGATATCTGATCGATCCGTTCGGGTGATGGTGGATACTAGCGGACAATGGAAGTGGGATGAGCTTAATGGTATTCTGCCGGATACTGTTCTGCATGGTATAACGACTATTAAACCTCCTATGAGTAGAGATGTACCGGATTGCCCGGGATGGGCATTAGAGGAATCTCGGCGGTTTACGGTGAAATCGACTTACTCGCTAAGTATAACTCCGAATGATGCGCATGAGGACCCTGTGTGGGCTGTGTTAGCGAAATATCGTGGTTTGCCTCGGGTGAGAATGTTTCTATGGCAGGTGTGTCATGGCCGGGTGATGACAAATGCGGAACGAGTACGTCACCACCTTGCGGACGATGCAAGTTGTGTCCTATGTGGGGCTGTTATCGAAGACATTTCGCATATTCTTCGTGAATGTATGGTGATCAAAGCAACGTGGGTTCGGTTATAAAGGCCAACATGCTCACTGACTTTTTTAGTAAGCCTATCAAGGAGTGGATCTACGACAACCTTGCTAATGTGGAGCGATATCCGTTGGATTTTAGGGATTGGGACTTGGTTTTCGAATCGTTGTTATGGTTAGTATGGAGACAACGAAATGCAGCTGTGTTTGGGTCCCCTTTCGGTGGCCAGGAGACGTTGTTGCAGTGCGCGAGGAGGTTGTGCGATGATGCCTTGCGGGCTGCTGTAAGAAAGGATCATGACATGGCTACTAGAAGACCATCGAGTCATGTTACGTACTGGACGAAACCACCGGCGGGATGGATTAAATTGAATGTTGATGGAGCGAGGAACACGGCTACGGGCTTTGCTTCTTGTGGTGGCTTAGGACGCGACGAGGCTGGTTGTTGGTGTTTCGGATTTGCCAAGAAAATAGGTATTTGTTCTACCTTTGAAGCTGAGTTATGGGCAGTTTACGAGGGTTTTCCAACGGCCCGGGTGCTGGGTTTTAGAAGAATTGTGGTCGAGACGGACAATAAGTGTGTATATGAGGGTTTGGCAATGAGGGATCCGCTGCATCTTCCGTTGAATATCCGGGTTCATATGAAGGAAATGCTGATGCGATCTTGGGAGATCAGGTTTTCTTGGGTGAGGCGCGATGTAAATGTGATTGCGGACGTGCTTGCAAAATTGGTGAAGCAGCTTCCTTTGGACTACTATCGTTTTCTTGAGCCTCCTTTGGCGATTCGAGAAAGTCTAAAAAAGGACAACTTAATGGTTTCTACTGTGCAGGGAGTCTTTTGAGCGTAGCGGCTGCTATCGCGTTTCGCCTGGTCTGTTGCTGTTGTATTGCTGGGTGGACAATTTGTGCGGGGGTGTTGTTTGGAGTTGGCTGTCGGGTCTGTTGCTTCTGCTGTGCAGGGAGTCGGCTAAACGTTGCATTGCTGGATGGATACTGACGTTGTGTAGCTGTGCGGCTTGTGAGCACGGGTCTGTTTTGGATGTTGTGGATGCTTGGCTGTCGTGGTCATTTAGTATGTAAGGTTTGGTTTGTTAAATTATGTTTCTACCATGTGTGGTATCATTTTCCTTTGGTTACACTCTCATGATGTTATTGCCCTACCACATGCACTCTTTTTCCTCCATTAGGCTTAGGGAGGTTTTTTAATGAGGCATGTAGTAGTGGCCCCTTTCTTTCAAAAAAAAAAAATAGCGGTATGCAACCACAACAACAACATTTATATGAAGGTAGTGACACGATCTGAAACAACAATATCTACAACTGTTATGTCCACAATATCATAAGTTATTGAAAACTTTCATATCAGCGATACTCGCAATAACCGAAATAACATCAGTTAAGTCCACAACGCAATACAACTGAAAATACGACTGCAACTATAATTATAATTCAAATCCCTAATATACGGTCCAATATTTAAGTTCGCCTTGGGACCAGTCCTAGTTAATGAGTAAATTTCATTTTCAGTCCCTCCCTAATATCAAAATTTTTGTTTAAACCTTTTATTCCTTTAACAAAATGAAAATTTTCACTTTTGGCCTCGGTTAAAAATTAATTATTTAGTATAAGTTTTTCGAACTTGTTCGATAGGCTCATGTAAATCTAACGTGTTTTACATGTTAGTCTCTTCGGCCAGTGACCAACACCACGAATGGACACGTGGCAGTTATCCATTGGATATTACCCTTGTAACTTCCCTTATATAATCCGTGTTCACAGATCACAAAGCAACAACTTTCTCTCCTTAACCGAATAACCGACCTTTTCCCGCCAAATTCAACAAAAGGGCGAAACGAGTTGAATCAATGGAGTCCAACATTGCAGCTGAACGAGTTGAGTCAATGGAGTCGAACATTGCAGCTGAACGAGTTGAGTCAATGGAGTCGAACATTGCAGTTGAATCAGAGTGCCCAAAGGCCGAAGAAGAAGTCAAGAACGAGGAGACCATCATCGCCGGCGAAGACTCCAACTTCGAGAACGGCAAGAACCCAGTTATCGTTGCTGTAGTTGCCGCTGCCGAGCACCATGCGGAGATTGCTTCCATCATTTCTCCGGCGGAAACTGTCGAGTCAGCCCAGGAGACCAAGAATACGAAGAACGATAAGAAGAAGAAACAGAAGGAGGTTCAAGTTTCCAACACCAAGAAACCCTTCATCTTCTATCTGAATCGTGCCAAGGTAATAAAAAAACCATTTTTTTCATTTCTGGGTTAATAAACTGCAAATCTTCTTTCTTTATGGGGTTTGGCTCCAATCTGATCCGATGTTTGCTTTGTTGCAGAGGTACATCAACGAGTTCAATGAGGTTGAACTTTGCGGCTTAGGAATGGGTAAAATTTCTTTGATTCTTTACTTTAATCTTGTTGCAATCAAATAGGATCATCAACCTTGTTTATTACCTAAACGCTTCTATTTATGTATGTATGGCATTGGAATCTTTGCTGATACTTGTTGTTTACCCCAGCTATTCCTACTGTTGTCACTATAGCTGAGATTCTGAAGCGAAATGGATTGGCAATCCAGAAAGGTAAGAGAACCGTAGCATCACATCCAGACTGTTGTTTTAAATCCCTTGCTCCGTATTGGTCCCTGATTCCGGTTGTTTCGAAACGCAACAGGGATAACGACATCAACTGTTCTCAGCACCCACGAGGATCGAAAGGGTCGTCAGATCGAGAAAGCTAAGGTTCATTACTGGCTGGTTTTGCATAATTTAGCATCCTAATTAACATGTCTTTCTTGTTCATGAATGGTATATATGCCTAACTCTCTGTATGTGTTTGTCCTTGTTCTTTCTGAAGATTGAGATTGTGCTGGGAAAAGCTGAGAAAATTGATGCAATCAATGGAGTTCTGTAACCCCCAATGAAAGCAATGGCATTGGGAATTCACTTGTATGTAGCATCATGGATGATCTTTCCATGTAATAGCAGATAGTGGGAGCTGGACTTTTCTGTCTGTGTTTTTCCTTTTATCATGTTTTGTAATCTTTGAGTATCATTCTACTGTACAGTTTACACTGAAAGTTTGAAAAAAAATGTATTTTGTGAGTATCATTCTCAAATCTCAATACTACATTCTGAGTCATGTTCATACAGAAGCCGGAAATCGATAAAATATTACAAATATAATCAACTAGGGGTGGGTGGGCAATAGTTTTTCTCAGATAACATCTGGAAGGGACTCGAGAGCTGCACGGCATTGTTCATCCTTGACGGCAAGGCGTAGCAGCATTGAAGTGACTCCATCATCTGCTGAGAAGTTCCTTTTGCGCATTTGTTCCAAACGATTCATTGCCTTTTCAACCTCCTTTTCCCGTAAAAGTCCATGGATGACGACATTATATGAGATGGAGTCGGGTAAGCGGCCATTTTCTTCCATTTCCGTGAGCAATTTATCAGCCACCAGTGACATATGGTTCTTGCAGAGGCCGCTGAGCATTATGTTATATGTTACAACATCAGGAGACAACCCTCTCTCGGAGATTTGATTAAACATTTTCCTAGCTTCTTCCAATCTTCCAGCTTTCCACAATCCATCAATAAGTATGCTAAAAGGCTCAATACTAGGTTTGTGATTGGTACTTTCAAGGGAACGAAAAAGATCGAGAGCCTCCTCTATATGGCCATGCTTGCATAGCCCATCCAACATGACAGTATATGTAGATAATAATGGAGAGTTACCATAAACATGCATCTCGTCGAACATCTTCTGTGCAGTGCTCACTTGCCCTGATTGAAAAAGCATTCCTATGAGCGTGTTGTAAGTAGCTGCAGTGGGCTTAATTCCATCGTCATGCATTTTCTGAAAGAGTTGAAAAGCTTCATCAATCTTCCAACTCTTGCAATAGCCACTAATCATTATATTGTAGCTAAAAGCTTCAAACTCAAGACCTTTATCAACAATCAAACCAAAAAGTTTGTTTGCCTCATCTAACTGACTGTTTAAACACAATCCATTCAAGAGTGAATTATAAGTTCGTATGTCTGGCTTTGCCCCCTGTTGAATCATCAGATCGAATATCCTCTGAGCTTCTCCCGTCTTTCCCTCTTTGCATAGAGAATCTATCAAACTTGTGAAGGTTACTACATCAGGAGAAATCCCCTTTCCAACCATCCGATTGAAAATTTTCATAGCTTCTTCCCACATCCCTACTTGACAGAAACCATGAATCAAAGTGTTATACATGACCAAATCCGGAGTGAGTCCTTGACTAACCATTTCGTCGAAAACATTAACAGCTTCTTTCAACCTACCTAAACGACAAAATCCATTGATCAAAGAACCATAAACAACAGCATCAGGACTAATTTGTTTCGAAACCATTTCCGAAAACAAACTCACTGCCTCATCTACCATTCCATCTTTACAAAAAGCATCAATAACCATACTGAATGTCATCAAAGTCCCTCGAAAACCACTCTTTTCCATCTTCCTAAGCAATTCAAGAGCCATAGCCGGATGGCCAATGGAACAAAGCCCATTAATCAGAATCCCATATATAACACCATCCCCTTGAAACCCTCTTTCAGACATTTTATCAAAAACCTGAACTGCATCCAAAACCTTACCATCCCCACACATACCCTTCAACAAAATACTAACGGTAACCAAATCAGGCTCGAATCCCCTCTTTATAACTTCACCAAAAACACAAAACCCAGAACTCATCTGCTTCAACTGACAGCAACAGTTCAACAAAATGCTTAAAGTATACAAATTCGGCTTAATTCCTTCAACATTCAACTTCCTATACATGGAAAACACATCTGGGTTGCATTTAAGCTTTGAGGCCGAACCCAATACGAAGTTAAAGGTTTGAATCAACGGGGAAGGTTGAGTTGCTATTAGCTTGTTAAAATAAGTGAGTGCATCGTTGAGGGTGAGTTTACCTGATTTACATTGATGCCTGACGAAATACTCGAAGTCTTTGGGACCCAAAAGGTGGGGGTTTTGTGGGTTTTGGAATCTGGGTTTGTTGTTGGAAATTGCTGAAGAGTTTTGAAGAGGGTGTTTGGTGAATAGAGAAGAGAGGGAGCTGAGGGCTCTGGTGGTTCCTTGAACTGCATGGTTCAAATCAGTTTTGATCTTCAACAACATGAGAGAAAGAGTTGTACTGTGTATAACAAAAACCAGGAAAGGAAGGCGAATTAACTCTTCACTGGAGTCGATTCGAGTTGAAAATTGGAAGAAGAAAACGAACTTCCTTCAAGAAATTTTACTTTGAAAAGTTCTCCTTCCGGCTTGGGTATGGAGCTTCTCCGAGTTGATGTTTGATGGGTCGGTCGCGGTCTTGAGATTTTTTAAAGGGTAAACTACATATATGCTATGTATTTAGATTCGATTTGACCATTATATTTTAATTACAGTAATTAAATTACTGAGCTATTAAATTGGGTTCAATGTGACTACTAGCTGTTAGAGGCTAACAGAAGAAATGACGTGACAGTTAGTAAAAATGTATATAATTACACATTTGATTCTCATTACTTGTACATTATATCAATTTAATTTCATTAGAAAGGCATTGTTGGCTCAATGGTAGACACGCAACTCTCCCACCCAGGCAACGTGGATGTGATTCCCACTAGAGGTAAAATGCTCATTTTTTTATTATTTGGTGACACGTATCACTAAATGATTGAGGAGAAAAATAAGATTATTAAATCAAATATAAATAATTAAAGTCATCCATGTCACCACTTAATTAAATAATTAATTTATTATATTAAATTAAAATTAAGACCAAATTGATAGAATGTGCAAGTAATGAGGACCAAATGTATAATTATACGCATTTTTACTAACTGTCACGTCACTCTCTCCGTTAGTCTCTAACGGCTAGTGGTCACATTGAGTACAATTTAATAATTCAGTAGTTTTATTGTTGCAATTAGAAGTATAGTGGTCAAATTGAATCCAAATCTATAATATAGTGTCCATTTACATAGTTTAACCTTTTTAAAATTATTTATCCAACTTACCATTTCAATCTTTTAAGGATAATTACGGGTATTTTGTAATGATAAAAATGTTTCAACAATGTTTTGAAAGTCGTTAAAGATTTTAATGACTATAGACAATTATTTTTATATTAATTTTTTATATTGTCTATGTTTCTTAATGTCTTCTGCGTTTATTGTTTAAATATCTTTAGTTCGTAAAATAAAAGATACTCACCTTATTTATAGAAGAAAAAACCAACACATTATCTGTGCAATGTTCCCGATAATTGCGGTTATAGTAATTGGACTACTAGTGAGATTATATTTTCATCCCACTCAAACAGTCAAACTCAATTTAAAAATTTTAAAATGTCATTTTTTCGTATTATTTTGTTACAAAGAGAAAACGAAATGAATTAAGAGATTTTTGGATGATAGACGCCACTTATATTGTCATGCCAAGCTTGCAAACGTTCATAAGGAGGAGAATAAACACATGTAAATTCAATGATTTCTGCATATCAGGAGCAGTCATAGAGTTGGCTACTTAATTTCTTTCTCTGTAGTATTGAGTGATTTGAACATCTCAATCTCTACCTAACATCTCTTTCACCGCTTTAATTACAACACGATGTTGTTTGTTGATGTTTTTATTCTTGAATAGGCTTACAACTTTCATCTGATCCCCCATCTCATTTCTCATTTATATGTTTGTTTTTAACTTGTTCCTTTATGATTAAGCTTATTTATAATCATCAAACCTATGAATTAAAAGCAATTGCATTTGAATTTACAACCTTCAAAATATATATAGTATCAATTGATTAAAAATTCAAACAAAAAATGATACAATAAGTATCTAATAGAAGACAACATGAATGGATATCACAATAACTTAGCCACTTTACTCAACAAGGGTTCAAAAACAAATCCCACAAAGAAGAATACATCCAATAGAGTGGGTTGTCTGATAAGATTGCAGACATGTTTGTTTCTTATGGGCTGGTCTATTCTAGTCTAGGGGCGGAACTAGAAATTTATAAAGAAGTTAAAATGAAGTTAAAAAAATTAAAAATTTATAAAAGGGCTAAAATGAAATTAAAATTTTTGAAGGGTCATACTAAGATTTTACAAATTTTAAAGGGATTATAGAGGTAATTTTATCTTTTTTCTAAAAAAATCTATTCCTCTTCTAATGAAAAAAAATTTAACGAGACCAAACCCCTTTTTCCCCTTATTTTCCACCCCGGCTCAATCAATGTCAGACTAAAAAATTTAAGAATGAAAATTAAAAAAATATATTTTTTGAATTCTTAAAAAAATTATTTCTTAAATATGTATGCAAAAAAATTCCTTTACATATTAAACTGAAAATTTCACAAAAAGAAAAATAACATTAAATTAAATATATTTTTATTAATAATGGAGATGCAGATGACCCATCAAGACTCACGACAACTAACCCAACACCATAAATTCCACCACCTTTATACTTCATACAATGTATCCCCCATTCAATGACTCTTATATGCTTCTTTTAGATGAGATGATTCTACAAATATAAATTAACATTTTGTGTGTTAGTTTGATATATAAAATTTATAAATTGAAAACATGATTATATAATTAATAAATATTTTAGTAAAACATTATAATTTTAAATTTTATGCTTTTATAGAATATATACAATTATTTTTTTATGAAAAAGAGGTTATTACCATAAGCCTCGTTAAAAATTTATTTTTATTTTTATGAAAAAGGACATCATGTACCGCCCACAATTCTATTACGATAATCGAGCACAAATCTAAGCTCCGGGCAAAACTAAACAACCAATCTCCCCTATTGTCACAGAAAACACCCTTACAACTGCCATATGCAGGCTCCCACCAACAGCCTCATCAGCTTTCACTTTCATCAATCCCTATGTCGTTCGCTTCCATCTCACTCTCGGCACCACAACTCCCCCCACCACAGCATTGGAACGAGCAGCCTCAACTAATGTTAGTAATGCAAAAGAAAGAATCTCACATTAAGTGGGAAACTAACATGTGAAGGGTATTTATAGCCTTCATCTTCCCCTCCCTTGTTGAGTTACAGAGAACAAGAGCTAGTCTCGCGCGCCGTCGCCGTCCGTCTATCTCGGGCACGGGCTCGTGGTAACAGCTGATTGATGGTAATAAAAATACCATAATTCGGATTAAAAACTATGGTTGTTGAGATAATGAATGGAAAATTTTGTCCTTCATTTATAGCCTATAAATAGCATGCTTTGTATGCTACATAATCATCCAATTCTAGAAACAGTAATACAAACACACTCTCACAGCTTTCTTCCTGTTTTCCACCATTGTCCACTTCGAGTTTGGGTGTACGAACTTCGAAGAGACTGTGTTAACCTCAGGGGACGTATTCGCCTGTAGCAACGATTACACACATTGGGGCAAATTCGTTTCTATGGCAGTGGCAGCTTCCACGACATGGTTCAGCTTGTTCTTCTGTTTTTTTTTTTTTTTTTCAGTCAGTGCTATCGCCTTGTTTTACTCATATTTCCAACAATTTAGAAACGAATTTCAATATACAAACATGTCGCACCCTCTCAGCAAGCTGATTCATGATCTGTCCAAACTTGATGCACTTGATGGCAACAACTACCGCATGTGGTCCCAGCGAATTCTCATCTTCTTCGAGCAACTCGACCTCGACTATGTTCTGCTCGAGCAACCACCTTCCGTGCCACCATCAGCCAGTGCAACCGTTACTAACGGTGTTGGTGATGATACCACCGAGCAAGTCTCCGATGAAGCAATCGCCATCCTTCGCAAGTACGAGAAGGATAACAAGACCGTTCATGGCCATCTCTTTAGTCACATGTCCAACAAGTTATTCGACATGTATCTTAAAGAGAGGAGTGCAAATGTGATTTGGGACTCATGGAAAAGAAGTATGGTTCTGACGACGCGAGTATCAAGAAATACGTGGTGGGCGATTGGTTAAAATTCCAGACGACCGATGCCAAGCCGATCATGGATCAAGTGCACGACTACGAGAACCTTGTGTCCGATATTATAGCCGAAGGGATGCAAATGTGTGAAGTATTGCAAGCAAATGTCCTAATTGAAAAACTTCCAAAGTCTTGGTCTGACTACCGAAATTCTATCAAGCACAAAAAGAGAGACATTTCACTTCAAGAGTTGGTGGGGCACATAAAAATTGAAGAGGCCAACCGATTGAAAGATAAGGTTACTAATAACTTTAGTCAATTATCTTTTAATTCTAACTTTGTTGAATCTAGTGGTGCTTCAGGGTCTAAATTTAAAAAGACCGTGGAAAAGGGTGTTCAAAATCAAAAGACGAGACCTCAGAAAAGCACCAACTTCAAGAAGCCACCAAAAACCAAGCCGGACAAGAAATCCCTCAAGTGCTATGTATGTGGACAAGTTGGTCACAAAGCGTACCAGTGCCTACACCGCTTAGACCGCCAGGATGAGCATAAACCACATCTACACGTGGTCGAGGACATGAATGATGATATCATTGCCGCGGTGGTTTCCGAAACAAATTTGGTGGAAAATAATTCCGAATGGGTGGTGGACACTGGTGCATACCGACATTTTTGTGCAAGGAAGGAGTTTTTCACCGAGTTTGAGGATGGGAGCAGCGGTGAACGTGTGTACATGGGGAACTCTAGCAGCTCTCAAGTGCTAGGCAAAGGCAATGTTTACTCAAATTGACATCCGATAAAACTTTAGCTTTGAATAATGTTCTGTGTGTACCTGCCTTGCGTAGAAATTTGATAAGTGGTGGGCTTCTGAATAAGGCAAGCATTAAGTTAGTTTTTGAGGCAGATAAACTTGTACTTTTCCGAAATGATGATTATGTTGGGAAAGAGTTTTTAAATAAGGGTTTATTTGTCATAGAAACTCAACTTAATGAGAATAAAGCCACCACTTCTGCTTATATTGTTGAATATGTTGATATGTGGCATGCTAATTAGGACATGTAAATATTCAATCTTTAAAGAAAATGATGAATATAAACATTTCGCATAAACTAGACATAACAAACTTTAAAAAATGTGAAGTTTGTGTAGAAGCAAAGCATGTTAAACCTACCTTTAAAATTGTTTCTAAGAGAAAGACTGAACTGTTAGAACTTATACATACTGATCTAGCAGACTTTAGAAACTCTGAAAGTAAAGGAGAAAAACACTACTACATAACTTTTGTAGATGATTACTCTAGATATACAAAAGTTTATCTTCTAAGAACTAAAGGTGAAGCTGAAAATTTCTTCCTTATTTATAAGACAGAAGTAGAAAATCCCAAACATAGAGTTAGCTACTTAATTTCTTTCTCTGTAGCATTGAGTGATTTGAACATCTCAATTTCTACCTAACATTTCTTTCACCGCTTTAATCACAACACGAGGATGTTTGTTGATGTTCTTATTCTTGAATAGGCTTACAACTTTCATCTTATCTCCCATCTCATTTCCCATTTATATGTTTGTTTTTATCTTGTTCCTTTATGATTAATCTTATTTATAATCATCAAACCTATGAATTAAAAGCAATTGCATTTGAATTTACAACCTTCAAAATATATATAGTATCAACTGATTAAAGATTCAAACAACAAATGATACAATAAGTATCTAATAGAAGACAACTTGAGAGAAAATAACAACTTGAATGGATATCACAATAACTTAGCAACTTTACTCAACAAGGGTTCAAAAACAAATCTCACAAAGTAGAAGACATCCAATAGAGTGGGTTGTCTATTCTAGTCTAGGGGTGGAACTAGAAATTAATAAAGGGGCCAAAATAAAATTAAAATTTTTGAAGGGTCATACTAAAATTTTACAAATTTTGAAGGGATTATAGAGACTTTTCTTTTCTAATGAAAACGATTTTAGCAGGGACCAAACCCCTTTTTTCCCTTATGTTCCACCCCTACTTAATCAATGTACCCAAAAATTTAAGAATAAAAGTTAAAAAAATTATTTATTGAATTCTTAAAAAAATTATTTCTTCACAAATATTTATGCAAAAAAATCTCCTTTACATATTAAACTGAAAATTTCACAAAAAGAAAAATATTATTAAATTAAATATATTTTTATTAATAATGAAGATGCAGATGCCCCATCAAGACTCACGACATCTTACCCAACACCATAAATTTCACCACCTTTATACTTCATACAATATATCCTTTTTCATGGATATGACTCTTATATGTTTCTTTTAGATCAAATGATTCTACAAATATTTTTTTTGAAAGGTAAAGATTGGGCCTCGTTAAAAACCCTTCCTAGTGAAGGGGAAAAGAGTGCCCGGACTACAACTTTTATTGATTTTCAGCAAAACATTACAACCAGTAGCCTCCCACAGCAATGCTAGGAGACATATTCCTAGGACCTTACACGATATGCCTACTGCAATATAAACCTAGAAAGCACAAGCCTCATCTGCAAATCTAGTAAACCCTGTCTCAGAAACCAGCTAATGAGGCACATACAATTAAAGTATCCGAGATCATCCCATTGAAACAGCTAATCTACATCACCCGATGCCTTTCTTGGCCAATTCGTCCGCTTCGGAGTTGCAAATTCTAGAAACCCAACGAACGTAAGCACCCTTCAGGATTATCGCTTCCTTAATGCTTTCCACTTTCGCACACAACGGGGAAAGGGGGCCCATCTCCCCATTGCACCACTTTACCACTTGCAGGCAATCAGTTTCAATGATGATTCTATGCTTACTTGCCCATTTCAACTCCAAGAACATCTTTAATCCAAAATAGGCAGCTTCTAGTTCCACCCAACTAGGGATGGTCAAGAACGTGGACTTGGAAAACTGAAATAATATTCTGCCTTTCTCATCTCTTAGTAAGCCCCCAATCCCACCCACCACGCCTGAGCCCGATGCGCCATCGACATTTAGCTTTAGGAAACCAAGGGGAGGGGGGTTCCAAATCAGAGGGGGGAGGAATGCTTGACATGTTAGTGATATTGGAAGCTAAGGAAAAATCACATACTAGGCTGTCAAAGCCAATCGAGCATTCCGGATGAGCCGCTTTGAACCAACAGGCTAGGCGAATCTTAACGAGGTGAAGGAGTTGGACCCCATCCATAACTTTATTATTGAAAATTAATTCGTTTCGGAACAACCATGTGGACCAAATCACTGCATAGGAGATCATTGAGAACCACCTGGACTATCTGATATAGCCGAGACACTTCCACATTTTTAGAAACGATCTTGGTTCCTTTGGTAGAACGGTGGAGACCCCAATTAGATTGCTGAAGAACATCCAAGTTTTCCATACACAGTGACATTCGAAGAAGAGGTGGGATATAATTTCTGGGTAAGATCTGCATAAGGGGCATAGATTATCCACTAAACTATTAACTCCCCTCTTCGCTAGTTCTTCCTTAACAGGAACACGCCCCCATGCCACCATCCAGAGGAAAATTTCAGATTTTGGAGGAGCCAAGCCTAGCCAAATGTGGTTTTTCCAAAATGAATCCCATGCACTATAAGGTTCCAATAAAGTTCGCATCGATTTCACAGAGAAGATCCCATCCTTGGCGCCTAGCCAAAGCACCCCATCCTTCTTATCCGAATTCAAATTCACAAGATTAATGCATGCCAAGAAATCAGTCCACAAATCCTGTTCCCAGTCAAAGAGATGCCGCCGGAGAGGTATCTCCCATAACCAACCAGTCGAAAGCTTAGTCCCGAATTCACAGATGAATCCAGATTTCCGATTGGAGAGGGCAAAAATTCTAGGAAAATTTTCTTTTAGAGAGAAATTGCCCACCTAACAATCGGACCAAAAGAGTATTGAGGTGCCATTTCCCACATGCAAAGCTAAGTTGTTTCTTAAGATCTCACCCGCCAGATTCGTTGCAGAGAAGGTTGAGATAATACCTTTCCATATCCATGAACCTTGTCTTGGCGGTGCTAAAGGTGGTAATCGACTGATTTCCGATTTGCCCAACCTCGCGGCAATGACCCTTCTCCAGAGGCTTTGAATTTCATTGCTGTATCTAAACACCCATTTGCCCAGTAGAGCCTCATTTTGATGACGCAAGTTAATCACTCCCAGGCCCCCAACATTTTTCGGACAACACACTTGTTTCCAATTAATCCAGTGAAATCTGGATTTCTCACTATTGCCGCTCCATAGGAATGCCGAGATGATCTTATTAAGGCGGTCACAAACACTTCCAGGCATACGAAAAATTGACAGGAAATACATAGGTAAACTGCACAAAACAGACTTTATGAGGGTTAACCGTCCCCCGATCGAAAGGAAATTACATTTCCAACCTCCCAACTTGTTCGACACATTCTGAAAAACAGGTTCCCAGGTATTCAGTGGGGAATTTCGCCATAGCACAACCTATTTTCCGGGCCTACATCTCCACAATGTCATCATTCAAATTAATTCCAAAAATTCTGCTCTTGTTGAGGTTCAATTTTAATCCGGAAGCTAATTCGAATACTCTAAGGGTGCATTTAACGTTACATACCTGTTCTAAAGAGCCGCCGCAGAATATTAGTAAGTCATCGGCAAATTGGAGATGAGTTACTTCCACAGACGCTTCCCCTCTACCAACTGAAAAACCCGTAAACAACTTCAGCCGTGCTGCCTTGGCAAGCATTAAGTTTAAGGCTTCACCTACCAAATTGAATAACAGAGGAGATAGAGAGCATCCTTGCCGAACCCCTTTCGTAATGTTGAAAGGTTCTGAAGGAGAACCATTGATAAGCACTGAAATTGAAGTGGAAGAAATGCACTTCTCAATCCATTTGCACCACCTTGACCCGAATCCACAATCCTTCATTACGCGAACCAGAAAATCCCAACTCACAGTATCGTAGGCCTTTTGAAAATCTATCTTAAAAGCCACACCCTGCGATCCGGCTTTCGAAACAGCATCGATAACCTCGTTGGCTATCATCGAGCAGTCAAGAATTTGACGGCCCGGAATAAAGGCGAATTGATTCTCACCCACCAAATTACCCAGAACCAAGCTGAGCCTTTTTGCAAGCACCTTCGATAATAGCTTATACATGCCACCGACAAGGCTGATTGGCCTATATTCATCCAACGTCTCCGGATTTTTATTTTTGGGAATTAATGTAATGAAGGAGTGATTGGTTCCAGACTCCCAGTTCTTCCCAAGATAAAAATCCTGGAAAAAGGCCATGATATCACTTTTCATATGTTTCCAAAATTTCTTAAAGAAATTCAAGTTAAGACCGTCAGGACCTGGAGCGCGATTGCCATCCGAAGAATTTAATGCTTCCCACACTTCGTCCTCACTAAATTTGCGCTGTAAAAAGGAGGCCATATCGGGGCTTATTTTTTTAAATTCCAGTTTCATTTCTTCAACTTCCAGCGCCGAAGTAGAATTGTAAGCTTTGGAAAAGTGCTCACGGATAGTAGATTTTATTGCCAAAGGATCCTTAAGGATGGCTCCCTTATGATTGAGGCAAGAAATATGATTTCGTCGCCTCCGATCTGATGCCGCCATATGGAAAAAGCGTGTATTGCGGTCCCCTTCGGAAAACCACCGGAGACGAGATTTTTGGAGCCAATCCCCTTCCTCCTTCCTAATTGCCGACCAAAGAGAAGATCTCAAATGGATCACAGATTCCATTGCGCCAGGGGGGCATTTCCATTCTGAAGCAGTGATTCAATATGACCAATTTGTTTCTCAATTTCAACAGACGATAAACCATTTTGCAAGCGAAATTGATGGGACCAATTTTTTGCGGCACCTTTGATTTCTTTTAGCAGACCACCTATTCGAACATTAGGCCTAGAAGCTTTAGTTTTTGCAATGGCGTTAGTCACCGAGTCTTCGAAGCTTGCTTTATTAAACCAAGAATTGAAGACTCTAAACGGTTTAGGGCCCCAGTTGAAGCCTTCCTCCCTTAAAACTATACCATTGTGGTCTGAGATAGATCTACTCAATAGCTCTTGTCGAATCTTCGGGAATTGAGCACTGAAATCAGCTGTCACGAGGAAGCGGTCAAGGCGAACGAAGGTGGGAGGGGTCCTATTGTTGCACCAAGTGAACTTGCCCCCAATTAATGGCAAATCCAAAAGATGCGCATCAAAGACGAATGAACGAAACACATGGATTAGATTGAGGTTCAACGAGAAACCACACTTCTCCTCCGGATTGAGGAACAGATTGAAGTCTCCACCTAGGCACCAAGGCATAGGTTTCGATCTGATGAAAGCCAATAACCCCTTGAGGAATTCTTCCTTTTCCCCATCGACCGAGGGCCTATAGACGTTAATAAAGCCACAAACAAAATCTTTTGGAGACCATTTACCAGAGATAGCAACAAATCTGGGTTGGATGACGATATCAGATGCTTGAAAAAATTGAGAGTCCCACATGGATAGGAGCCCTCCAGCCGTGCCCACTGCCGGCGAGAATGAAAATTCTACATTGGATGAAGGCCACAGTCTCTTAATATCCACATCTTTAAAATTATCTATCTTCGTTTCCTGTAAAAAGATTATATTGGACGTTCTTTCTTGGAGAAATTCTTCAGAGCACTTTTCTTCTCCCTTCTCTTAATACCTCTAATATTCCATGATATCATTGAGATTGTTGTAGACATAAGAAAATATTTAGTCCCAATATATAACCTCAACAACGATTCGACAACTCCTTCTCCAATTCACTTACTTTTCTAATTACCGCTTCTCTTCCCCCTTTGAAAGAAATCTCAAAATAGTTACACATCTCCCATACAGATTCTGCTTCTAAACCAACAACAGAGTCCTCCTCCAGAGAAAGGTAAGAAAAGGAAAGAGGCCCGATGACGGGAATCGAACTCTCCAAGGAGTCTCGAACCAAACGGCGAACGATTCTTCTAGTTTGTGCTCTGAATAATCCTCAAGCCGTTGGGATGTGATTGTCAAGCAGAATATTCGAAAGAGCCAACTGGTTACCATTAAGATGAACTTCTGCTATATCCTTGTCTACCCCCTCCAAACTATCAGGGACAACTTCCAACGAGATCAAGTCCGTTGCTTCATTGCGATTAATCTGATTCTGAGAGGCCCGAATTGGGTCATTATGGGAGCCCAAGCTTATAATGTTAGAAGAAGAGTTTACATGCGGCCCATAACCGGTAGAAGTATTAGGGTCCAGGTTGGCACCCCTTTGGTCAGCAGACACCTCTAGATCCTTCGACATATAATTACAACTAGAATTACCTGGGGAATCTACCCAAGGTTCAACCCTGACGGCTTCACAACATTCCTGGGGCCCCTCATACACAGGTGGAATTCCAGGGGACGGGACGTTGTTATTATCATTGCTACATGAATGGTTCTGACATCCCTGGTTTCGAGGAGCAACTCCCGAAGCGGCACCTTCTCGAACTGGCACATGGCCAATGATTGGGCTATTCGCCGTCCGATCTTTCCCGGCAATGTCAGTGCCGGCCAATTCCGAGTCGACATCATCCCAGATATCCTCAAAGTTGTCGTCCGAAGGCGCTTTCGGAGGGCTTTCGTCTAGTGCCATAAAGTCACCCAAAGAGATTTTTATAATGTATGGGAAGCCCATCGATGATTCTACAAATATAAATTAACATTTTGTGTGTTAGTTTGATATATAAGATTTATAAATTGAAAACATGATTATATAATTAATAAATTATTTTAGTAAAACATTATAACTCTTTCATGTCAAATTTTCAAAATAAAAATTATTTTAAAATTTATGCTTTTATAGAATATATATAATTATTTTTTGGGTAAAGTACACCGATGGTAATTGAACTTTGATGCAAAAAACAAAATGGTAACCAAGCTTTCAAAAATCACGAAGTAGCAATTAAACTTTAGATTTTGAGACAAAATGGTAACTGGGGCGTTAAACCCCGTTAACCCCTAACGGAAATCTGACTGGGTATGCCACATCCCCACCCAGTTTTCCACGTCATATATAAAAAATAATAAAATTATATTCCACGTCATAATTAAAAATGGCAACCCGCCCTCTCTATTTGCTCCATAAAAATCCGTCCTAATCTTCCAAAACGGCCAAACCCTATATGCCTATCTCCCTTATTTTCGCCGAAGCTTTAGCCTCTGCTTCTAATCACGAATCGAAGAAGCCGATCTTTAACCAGGCATTCCCTGCCTCGATCCGAACCATTCTTAAAGTACCTCAAACCCAGCGCCCTAGCTCGTCTCAGAGATTCGCGGATCAGCGCCAGATCGCACCGAACCAGCTCCCTCTTTCAAATATCTCCATCCTTTCCGCCGTCTAATGGCGGTCAACCTTCCTCCTCCGCAGCCGTGGACGGCTTCCCTTGCTTTGTGCCGACAGCTAGAGTCTACGGTCCCTGGTGTCTTTAGAGGAGGAAATTAATTGCAGTCAAGGGAATGCTGTTTCAGAGTTCGGCACAGTCGGGTTTGGATTTGCCAGATCCGGTTGTGGGTTTGTTAGCTAGTGAATCAAACTAGTTTAATCTGTGGATTTGTTAGCCAGAGAATGAAACTAGTTTAATATGTGAAATTGAGCTATTTTTAGCCCTACCTTGTAGATTCAGTTACAATCTTCTTGTTTCATAATTGAAAAAAATAATAAGAATTATATAATCAAATTTCAGTTTTCCCTTTTGAATATGTTCTTTTCAAATGTAGACAATTTTCAGATATGAAATCGGAAAGTGAAAAAATAATTTATATTTAATTTTTAATTATGACGTGGAATATAATTTTATTATTTTTTATATATGACGTGGAAAATTGGGTGGGGATGTGGCATACCCAGTCAGATTTCCGTTAGGAGTTAACGGGGTTTAACGCCCCAGTTACCATTTTGTTTTAAAATCTAAAGTTTAATTGCTACTTCGTGATTTTTGAAAGGTTGGTTACCATTTTGTTTTTTGCATCAAAGTTCAGTTACCATCGGTGTACTTTACCCTTATTTTTTTTTATGAAAAAGAGGATATTACTATAAGTCTCATTAAAAATTTTATTTTTATTTTTGATGAAAAAAGGCATCATGTACAGCCCATTATCACGGAAAACACCCTTACAGCTGCCATATGCAGGCTCCCACCAACAGCCTCATCAACGGTCACCTTCACCCATTCCTATGTCGTTCGCTTCCATTTCACTCTCGGCAGTGGCACCACAGCACTGGAACGAGAAGCCTCAACTAATTCAACGACAACATCTAGCCACATCGCCATATAACTCTCGACCATTATTAAACACGAAGCAACACCTACGCTTTTCACAACGCCCAACACGTAACCGCGAACAGAATGTTCCAGTCACTCACTTTGGTTGGCCGTGTCCAATACCTCTCAAATTACCATTAAACTAAGTCTCAAAAGTACTAGCAAAAAATAGATGCAGACGGCTAAGCCAGAAAAGTCAAGACCAAACCTGCTTAGCACGAGCACAATTAAAAGATGTAATTCATACAATATTTTTATGATAATATATATTGATGTTAATCATAATATATTTTAAGATTAAAGAACTAATACGTATATTAAAATTAAAATATCTATGTTTATAATGTTTATTTATTCATGGACAAACGAAGAATTTATGTTAAGACCGAACTTATAAAATTTTAAAAAGTTTAAAATAAATTTTGAATAGAAAATGCATAATTTTTTTTTTAAAATTTTTTAAATTATAAACGTATTTCAAATTTTTAGAGGAAGAACTGCCCCTCCACCCCCTCAGTCCCGCATTCATCCCTTCAAAAACATTCCTTAGTAATACTAAACACTCAAATATTAGATCAAAAAACTCAAATATACTGTTTAAAAATCATTTTTACTGCACTTTCCAAAAACAATCCTAACTAATCAGTGGAGGATCCATAAATATTTTTGAGGGTGAGTACATATATATTAACAATATATTCAAATTCGGTTCATTCATTATTTACTGTATTCAAGCTTGATTCTTTTAGTTTTTGTGAATATTTTTATTTTGCGTTTGTGAAAATGTTCATTTAGCATTTGTGAACATAAACAATTAGGTGTAAATAAGTTAACAATGATTATTTGCAAGCGTATATAATTTAAGGTTTGTTTAAAAAGTAGAAAACAATGTATTATGTTACAATAAACAAAGACAAACATATATAACATCTTTATGACGTGAACAGTTTATGCAAACATTTGCTTTCCCCATGTCTTGGGGACTGAGTACAATCTTGCATAACAAAAAGAAAAAGGGTAAACTACATAAATGACCATCTTACTATTGTAAAAGTTGCGATCTGACCACATTACTTTTTTTCGTCACAAATAAACCACCAAACTATTTAAATGGTATCAATGTGACCACCAGCCGTTAAAGGTTAACGGAAGGGTGACGTGGCAGTTAAAAAAATTAAGGGTATAATTACACATTTGGTCCTTATTACTTATATATTCTATCAATTTAGTCCTAATTTTAATTTAATAAAATAAATTAATTATTTAATTATTTGGTGACATGTGTCACCATCTTATTGGAGGACTTTAATTTTTTTATTTAATTTAATTAATTAATTTCCTCCTCCAATCAGGTGATGACACGTGTCACCTGATTAGGGAAAGAAAAATCAAAGGCAAAGAAATGCCATCATAGGGACTCGAACCTAAGTCTTTTAAGAGAAATTGAGACATGTTTACCGCTAAACCAAACATGTTTTTGGGATATATGATAGAATGCTTTTGGGTCTTTCATATTATTTTAGTCGATCACCGTCCTGCAGCCCCATGGCCGTTCCTTTCTCCATTTCCGAGTTCTCTCCGGTGAATGCGAGTAAGGCTGCATACATTAACCAAGTCAGAAATGCTCATCAATCGAAGTAACATTTTATCAAACATCTACTAAAATTCGGTGCGGGAAAAGTATCTCCTACATGAACTCTAGCATACATGAAGAGTACATGATTTTAGCAGCTAGCAACAGAAACTGTGCATAAAATTATACCTACTTTAATGGCAATGGAGACAGCGACACTGCTCTAAATAGTCTGACAAGCTCCTGTCATTCTATAAATCCATTCTAGTTTTAAAGTTTCTGGTTATGGTTTCTACTGAATACCATAGCAGGATAATGTTTCATATATACTAGTTCCCAAGCTCCAATGGCCTTGAGATTTTTACATGTGGCTAGTTCGTACAGATACATAAAAATCGTGAATTTTTTCATCAAATCTATCCTGAAATTTGTCACATTTGGATGAGTTTGAAGATTTTTATCGTCACGGGAGCAAGAAAACAGTAGCGGATTTGTGAGGTTGCAATGCAAAGGACCTATACGTCGAAATTCGATGAAGATAAATTTCACTCTCACTTTCACTGTCTGCAATTTTGGTATGTTCCTTGGGAGGCAGATACGGGCAAAAATGGATTTTTGTTTTACCCTACTTGCAGATTAATACATATACTAAATGTTCTATTATGTATCCCAAAAATATGTTTAGCCTAGCAATAAGCATGTCTCATTTTCTCTTGAAAGACCCAAGTTCAAGTCCTCATAATGGCATTTCTTTGCCTTTGATTTTTCTTTCCCCAACCAGGTGATGACTTGTGTCACCTGATTGGAGGGGGAAATTAATTAATTAAATAAAATAAAAATAATTAAAGTCCTCCAATAAGATGGTGACATGTGTCACCAAATAATTAAATAATTAATTTATTTTATTAAATTAAAATTAGGACTAAATTGATAGAGTATATAAGTAATAAGAACCAGATGTGTAATTATACCCTTAATTTTTTTAACTGCCACGTCACCCTTCCGTTAACCTTTAACGGATGGTGGTCACATTGATACCATTTAAATATTTTGATGGTTTAATTGTGACGAAAAAAAGTAATGTGGTCAGATCGTAACTTTTGCAATAGTAAGGTGGTCATTTATGTAGTTTACCCAAAGAAAAAATATACAATACATGCTAACCATAAAAACACATTAGTGAATAAAAAATGTCCAAATTATAGTTTATAAAGCAATATGATACATAAATATAATATTTACAAGGTTATAATAAAATTTAAAACAACTCAATTTGTGCCTATTATCAATTTATATTCAATCAATAAAAAAATGAATGCATTTACTAAATTGATTTCACAAAATTAGTATAAAATTCATTAAAGCATAAAGTTATATTTTTACTTTTACTTTCAATTAATTTAATTTTTAACTCAAAATCTAAAATTAAAAAAGGAAAGGTAAACATAAATTAACTAAATATTTATTTATTTTATTCCTATTTGTAGACTCTTAAGAAAGAATTAAGCTACTACTTATAGATATCTTTAGTTAATATTTTATTATAATTTATATGTAAATGACAACAAATTAATGTTCAGGGTAGGCACAAAAAAATTTTCACAAAAATTTTAGGGTGTTATAAATGAAATTTTACGATGAGTACTATCAATAAAATAAATAGGTAATAGAAGAAAATTCGATTTTCAACGTGGGCACAGTGTGGTCGGACAGTGTAAGTAACCGTATATCAATTTTAAATTCACTTAAAGTTCAAACCTATACAGATTTAAGATAAAAACTAATCGAAATAACCTTCCTTTAGATCCATTTATAAACGAATTCAACTCACATAATTCTTTAAGAACAATGCATAAAAAGCATTTATTCAAATTGTTAACAAGATGTGATTGCATTCCAATGAAAATGCTGGAAAGTGAGAATCCAAAGCAGCAAAAGAACACGTGTTTCACCATTGTCGCAGGAATAAAGATTTGACAGAATAAAAAAAAACAAAAAAAACAAATAACTTAGCCACGGTTATCGTTTCCATGGCCTGAAAATCCAGTTTTCTTCAAAAAAATCGGAGACGATCCAAAGCATCTGTTTGGACAGAGTAACACGGTAGATTAAACGAGAATCTGTTGCGAAACTCGAACAGAATCGAGAGAATTAATCGACCGTGATTACTCTGTCCAAACAAATGAACCGGATCTGAAACATGAATTCTTCGCCGCCCAGAGAATTGAAAAAACGGAGGAGAACGGAGAGAGACGACGAAGGTGGGGGAGGTTTACGTGTTGCTTGTATTTATATATGAAATGAACAGCTGGTGGAGAGAAACCCTATCTTTTAAAAGAAATGATCCGACGGATGAAAATGGCTTTTTCCCTTCTTTGGTGAGATAGGGTTTATGCTGTTCCTGACCGTTAGATTAATCGAACTTTATCCGTCTATTTTACGAAAATTAGTGCTAATTACATCATAAGTCCCTGAACTATTACTCTTATTCTAAATTAGTTCTTAAATTTTTGAATATTTCAGTTTTATCTTCAAACTATGAACCTCATTTTAAATTGGTCCATAAACTTTTGAACATTATAATTTTATCTCCAAATTATCAGCCATATCCCATGTCAATAAAACTGTTATAGGATTGTTGTTATTTAAACAATGGAACTTAATTTTTTTTGGTAAAAACAATGGAACTTAATTAGATATATTATGGGGAAATTCATTGTTAATCTTGTCTAATTAATTTTTTACTTCAATCTAATTTTCTTTCCGACAGAAAAATCCATTTCCTTTTATATTTCATTTGACATATTTTATTATTTTATATTATTGTATTTGTTTAAGTATTATTATTTGATATATTATGGGGGAAATTCATTGTTATATGCTAAACGGGTTGTTCAATTCGGTTTTGGTTGGAGTTATTTCGGGTCTAATTACATCCGGTTTCGGTTTGGGTCTGTTTTGATTTTAGTTCAGATCTATGGTGATTCAGATCATATTGAGTCGGTTGATTTTTAGGTCGGTTAATATCGGTTCGGTTATTTTCGAGTCAATTAATTTCGGTTCTAGTCAATATCGAGCCAATAAGATATCGGTAAATTTAGACTTATTGCTAGACTTATCGTTGAGTCTGACTCTCAGGTGGTATTAAATTGGATCTACAATTATTTGCTTCGGCCGTGGAGATGGTGGTCAACCTTTGAAGAGTTAGACCGGCTGCGGAGTACTATAGGCTTGGTGCAAAGTTCGTATGTACAGAGAGAAAGAAACGCTATGGCGGACAATCTCGCGGAATCATGTTTGAAAAGGGAAAATTTATTCAAAGCTTGGTGGTAGTTTATGCATATTAAAGCTTCTTGTTGAATCATGCAATTTGAAGGTTATTACTGGGTTGTGCCTTGCTTTACTTGTTTTGTTTTTGTAAGCTGTAATGTAGCGCTATGCGCTACGACAGTTTTAGTTTAGCTCTTTGAGATTAAGCGATTTTACTTTGTTTGATGTGTAATTTAGTTGTTTCTTTCTGTTTCTTCCACAATTGTGTTGTACTCTTTTACTCCATTTAATTCTTAATAATATTGTTTTTGTTATTATGTCTTTTTAACACAAGTTTTTTATCATCATTCTAATTTTAAGTGTAAATGTGTATTAATTCATCTTCATATTATGACAAGTTATTCTTTATCGTCTATATTCATTTTTATGGCCATGATTAAAATCTATGACTATCTCAAAAAATAATATATCTTTCGGATTAGAATTAAAGTTCACTACTTGCTTTGGTACTACCCGCGATATTTCTTGGCACGGGAAACTATAATAATATTTATATAATAAGTTAAGAGAGGAAAGCCTGCAACTAAATTTAATCGTGGAACACAAAGAAGAGAAGAAACACATTTCCAGGATAAAAAACGATTCCTTTAAATTCGTTTCCGACCATGTTTTTTTTTCAGTTCTAAGATGTATTTTTTTAACGTTTTTTATTACTTTGGCATGCGGGGCACGGGGGACCGGCCACAAGAGTTTTACTGTATGCATGTCACTTAGTTAAAATACTATTTACAAACAGGTTATTAATAAAATTAAAACGAATGTTTAATGTGGTCTGTTACAATAATAAATTTTGTCCTTAAAATTTATATATTCTATTATTTATCGACCAATTACTTATTTTATAACAATATTTAAATTGACTTGTTTGTGGACAAAAACCTTATGTCCTTTTTTTGTGTTATAACACTAAAAAATAAATCTTAAGCCCTAATCCTAATTTTTAAATCCTACACACTAAAAAATATACCCTACAACTAGTACTATAAACATGAACTCTAAGCCCTAATCTTAAACCCCAATCCTAATTTTTAAAATGATGAGGCATTAAGTAAGGGTTACTCGATTGTACCTTCTAAAATAAATACAACTTGTTTGTTACTAAACTCATACTTATATGACATAGAGTGATAGAGTATAATTTGCCCATGATTTTAATTTTAATTTTTAAGATACGAGGAGTAGATTTAAAAATTAAAATTAGATATACCAACTTTTTAATTTTCGGAACAATGATTAAATACACAATTAAATAATAAAGGTTAAACTATAGTGGTAGTCACTGAACTTTTAGATCATTTTAACTTTGGTCATAAAATTATAAAACTCTCTTTACAATTACTAATTCGATTTTATTAGAGACACTAAACTTTTAATTCACTTTCATTACGGTTACCGTCATTAAAAAATATCAATGTGACACCTTAAAGTCTTTTTTTCCCAACCCCCTTGAAATTTCCATACCACAACCGCCACCAAAACCAAAATTTCATTGAAATGAGCCGTATCCGATCAGTCCCAACGATGAGAAGGATTTGCTTGGCTAGAAAGTTAATATAGTTTGATTTTAAGTTGATACGATAGTTAACAATGAAATATAGAAAAGTTACAAATATGTCACTACGATCGGAGCCAGAAATAAAAATCAAGGGCAAAGTACAATTAACCATAGAAAGGGGGAATCCAAATAAATTGAAAATTAGGGTTCTACTAAATAATTTAAAAGCAAGTGTGGTGTCGTTTCCGACCTTCTTTTCTTTTTGGGTTCTAAGATATATGTTTTCACGTCTTTATTACATTCCCATGCGAAAGAAATAAATAGTTGGGTGGCAAATGTGAAGTAGAGGTCCCAGATGACTTGTGCTATAAATGGGAGCGTAATTGGCCTGCAAGTGCAAGTGCAAGTCCAAGTAAAAATTAATCTAAAATGGCCTACGTATTTGGTAATGCTATTACAGATGCAATTCTACAGGCAATGCCAGAGTTCCAGGGAAAGAAAATAACACTCCAAGACAAATCTCGTGTGTCTCTGAGGCTGAAACATGCAGAGGACAAAGATGTTATGGTTCGTCAACAAGTTGAGAAACTTCTGGAGAAAGCCGTCGATAGCGGAGCAGCCACAACAATTTACTTCATTTATAATGCCACCGGAGACACCTTAAAGCCGATAACTTAACACCATTAGCCCGACCATGCCCATGTAGAATTCACCCCATACCCACCACACGTTGAAAATGGGCAGTGAGGTGTGTTCGTGCACATCAGAAATCAAACCTCGTCTAATTCCTTGACAAGAGTTGTCGTTTATCGTGGCAAAAACAAGGACGATGAAGACCGTGACTGGATGCAAGCCTGGACTAATAATACCCAAGATAACAAGGTATATGTGTGTTGGTAATTTGTTCATGATATTAATTTGTTTTTCCCTTGAACCAAATTTCTGATCAATTGCAGGCTTATTATGAAGTCCATGAAGTTGGGCACTGAAAATCTATTCAGGATCCTCTTTGGGGCACTGTCCTCACTAAAATGAATAAGTCCAACTTAATGAACATTGAAGACAATGACGGAGGCTACTCCATTGTGGTCATTGGCAATGCTCTTACCTCAGTCTTTGAGGCTGTTCTCACTCATCCCATATGAGTTGTTGTGCTTGGTCTACACTAGTCAGACATCCGTTCCGAATCAGCAAGTCAAAACTCACAAATTAATTATGCTATGAAATAAATAAATGTCGTGTGGTGTACCAAGATGTGCAGTATGTTAGTTGTAACCTCTTCGACCCGGCCTAGCCGGTAGACCGAATCGAACATGTCACACGGGGAATATTAGAGTAAACTTAGAAAGTTTACCTTAATAAACAACTCTATTTTTTTCTTTATCTTGTCTAGATGCAAATTAAGTTTCTATGTGTTTATCATTGCAGCAGATCATTCACAACTCAAGCGTAGATCAATTTCATCCATTTACGACTTTTAGGGACCATTTCATAATTTTCCCAATTCGCATGGTTTTAAGTCAAATTCGTGTTACCAACCTTTAATTAGTCTCATTACATGCACCCCTTACAAATCACAGCTCAAAATAATCATTCATGCTCATTGAATAACATCCACAACATTCAGGGACTAAAACGCAAAGAATCAAAACTTCAGGACATGCCATTAACCAACTTAGCTGCCACCTATTTCGGAACACTAAGGCCATGTTCCGAAACATAGCACATTCCATTAACTAACATAAATGTCACTAGTTCCGAAATACTAAGCCTTGTTTCGAAACACGGGCTCCTACGGAAACACCTTTGAAGTGTTTCGAAACTATGATTTCCAGTAGCAAATCGTATCGGAACAGACCCTACTCGTTTCGATACTCCAAGGCCATTTCATGCACCCCGTTTCGATACAGGCTCAAGTGTTTCGAAACACCTGGGCCTGTAATGACAGATTTTACTGGTTTCTCGCCCAAAACTCCAACTTAAACCAATCCAACATGTTTCTAACGTACATACATCAATCATCAACATTATTCCTCAAGCATATGCATCATATTAAGCACCAAAACATGACCAATTGCATCAATGGAAATCTAAAGGCATGCAACCTAGCAAATAAGCCACTCAAGAGTCAAATCTCAAACCAAAACTTCAAACACCAATTAAAGGTCTTTTACAAGTATAAAAGCATATAGCAAACATGTTCAAAGGGTGTTTATACACACCATCCGAAGAAAACTTGAAATCCCCCATTGCCCTTATTACTCTAGTTCATAACCGAAACATACTTTCGAAGTGAAGTCTTCTTAGATCCCCTTGCAAGCTGCTGCCTCCAAACACTTAATTATCTGCATTGATGAACAAAGGAGAGCGTAAGCTAATAGCTTAGTGAGGAATTCTCAAAAACCAAAAACATCATTAATGCTTAAAACCATTTTCACATTTTCGAAAACCATCATGCCCTCTTTGAAAACCATGCACTTCATCACTAAAATTAGCATGTTAAATACCATGCAACAAGTATCAAATACTTTATAGCAACATAACCATTGTTACATTTAAATCAAGCCTTCCATGCATATCCACCAATATGCAAAGCTTTAAGGTAAAACATGCATTTTCCATAATATGCATCATAAACATTCCCATAACAATTTAATTAATTATATTGGCTTACAAGTGATCAACAACATTCTTATTCTTCAAAAAGCATATCGGATACATGGATTACCAAGTGTTGTCCCAAACACTTCATACACTCTACCAGCACCTCAAGGCTCACACACGGGAGCTATACTCCACCGTTGTGACACCCGTGGTAGAGTATTCGGTACAATCACAACCCCTTAACACCAATCATCGGTAGATGTATAACCCACTAACGAGAGACGAGACACCTTACAAGTTCGCGCACGGGAGCTACCATTCACCGTTGCAACACATTAAACATTCCTCGATCGTTAGGGTACTTGGATGGAGTTTTCGGTACAATCACAACCCCTCAACATTCAAGGCGACTTGTTTACAGTGCACTCAATCCTATAATCGACTAACTATATCTTATTTCATTTGCAAAACACTTTACATAACATCACTTGCCAATATAATTCACTTTTAATGCAAACCTCACTGTTTTCGAAAGCATTCACAATAAACCATATTCCAAGCATTAAACCATGCTTAAAAAACCATGTATCAACACATGCATACAAGGATCACTTACCTAGTACATCCTTAAATCATATGGCATCATCAACAATATATCATATACTCAAATCATGCTTTAAAATAGTAGGTAAACACATTTAACAACAAGTGCATCCATAAGCTCATAATAGCACAATTCGAGGGAGAAAATCACTTTACTTATTTCCGAACTTAGTAAAGAGTTTCAAGCTTACACTAAGTTCCTAAAACCTCTTTTAAGACGTTTCAAAGCTGAAAATCCCATTTCCATTCACCGACTTGCGAAACCTCAATTGCCGATGCGAAAATCAAACGTCCGATGTCCCTAGAACTTCATCAAAAGCTTCCGAAGAATCCTCCATTGTTTATACCACATAAGAACAGAGGATTAATGCATCTCTATGCATTAAAACCACCAGCAAACACTAAAATCCCGCAGTTCTGCCCAAAGGCACCAAAATACTCATCCGACACAACCGAAATCACATTCGATTGATCACCAAACTTAACTCAACCATCAAAAAACACTTCCAACCCATTTTAACCATAAATCAACATAAAAAAATCCTAATATCATCTTTATACCTCCAGCAACTCAGATTTCACACTTCCAAGCCAAAAACACAAAACTAACAACTTAGACAATTAATGATCTCATTGATTTCGGGATTCTTATGATCAAAGCTCATTATTAACATCATTTAACATCCAAATCAACCTTAAATCATTCATAAATCAATCAAAATAGTGCCCAAACGAAAATCACATTTAATCTCATCTTTTAGCAAGATTTCGACATTTTCATCAAATCAACATTAAAACCTTAATTAAAAACATAAATCAAGAGTCAAATACTTTGGAATTTCATTAAAGAACCTTGATTAGAGGAGTAACACGAAATTACCTCCAATCCTTGCTTTTCTTCTAACTTGGCAAGTTTTCACTTTAAGAAGCTTGAGGAAAATCAAGAGAAATCTTAATGAAAGAGTTGGAAATCAAGTGAGAAAAAGAAAGAGGAAGGAATCTGGAAATCGAGAGAAAAGAGAGTGATTAGCTGAAGAGAAATGAGAAATGAAAGAGTTACGTCAAATTTTGTTCAACAAAATAACCACCTCTATTTTAATCAATAAATCCATTCTTTAATCTTTAATTAAACATTTAAAACACATTCCAAATTAGAGAAAAGACTTAATTTCCATAAAGATCCCTAAAAATTCTAAGAATTTGACTCTTCCTAAAATATCACACTTTTTCCACAGTTTTAAAACTTTACATTTTGGTCACTACCCAAAATGTACACTTTACGAAACCCATTTTGCAAAATTGATTTAACCATTCTCATCTATATGATTTTATATGATTTTAGAAATTTTACCCATATTTTTACCTTATCCCGAACTATGATTTCCCTGAACCGTCCTTAAAGACTCGAATCTCCAACTCTAGGTTCAAGCAACTTAAACCGATGCCTAAAACATCTAGGCCTAAAACCGGGGAGTTACAACTCTCCCCCACTTAGAAAATTTCGTCCTCGAAATTTTACATGATGGAAAGAGATACGGAAATTGCTTCAATATGTCCGCCTTGCTCTCCCACGTGGCCTCCTCAACTCCTCGATGTCGCCACAACACCTTCACAAGTTCAATCGTCTTACCACGAAGAACTTTACTACTAGAATCAAGGATCCTCACCGGTTCCTCATCATAGGATAAATCTAGATTCAACTCAATCTCATCAACATGCATCACATGAGATGGATCGGATCTATACCTTCGCAACATTGAAACATGAAACACATCATGAATTTTCTCCAACTTGGGAGGCAACCTCATAAGGTCCAATATACCTTGGACTAAGCTTCCCCTTATGTCCAAATCTTATTACCTTCTTCCAATGTAATACTTTCAAGAATACACGATCTCCGACCGTAAACTCAATCTCCTTACGTTTTAAATCAATGACACACCTAGTTCAATCTATTACATGGCATCAACATCACAAAAAACATGCTATCAAATCCTTTCATATCAACAAAATAAGAGAGCACGACAATCACAAGATCATCAAAGCATTTCAAGGTATGATTCTAACACGTAATAAACTAATGAATAACCCTAGACAACATCCAAGACATGTATCTAGCATTCAATACTTTCCAAGCTTTCAAGACATATAAACATCACCATAGCAACCAACCATATTCATCTCATATATTCATAAGATACCGAGATCAACTAGGCTATCGAACAAGCCACAATAACGAGTTATACAAGCCATATTATATCAAATATATACAAAGCCATTCGTAGGCTCAAAATGCATGAACATATATCTAATTACAAAGCTAAGGCCACCATCTAGGAGTTTACAAAAGGGTGAGTTCATACTTTGAGCTATATCTTGTCTTGCCTCTAATCGAGCTAGTTTGCAATCTACGAACCTGTAGTTTGGGAAGAATAAAACGAGAGTGATAAGTACGATTAAGTACTTAGTGAGGTAGCAACCTAGGCTAGGCTAGCATATTAATTTAATAGGTATATTTTAGATCAAGGAAGGCCTAGCTCGGTTCATAAGAGTCATGCTTGTACAAGGCTTGTATTCAATTGATCATATTTAGACATATTTTCATATCATTTCATTTAAGTTATTCTAACCTTTAAACATGGAAAATCAAGGTCAATTGAGTACATATATCGATCTGATTTTTCAACCAATCAACTACATGTTATCAATAAGAAGTCAAATGTATAACAATCAATCAAGTTTCATGGAAAATGATATCATGTAAGCAAGAATAACAAGATCAATTTCATTTCATGTAAACACAATTTCGTATCAGCAAGCTTTCTTATTCAATTTCAAGTTTAAGTCTTGGTTTATAGTCGAGTCTAGGTAATCAAGTCTCCAACCAACTGTCGCCAAAACAAATATCTGGTCATACCCCTCCTACTGTCGCCAAATACCATAACACACATCCCTCATACTATCGCCAAAACAAAGGGCCTTAGCCCGGTCCGTAGACCTCCCAACACAAATGAGCTCAAGACTCTATGGCATTCCATCCTACTTATGACTCACTAGTTACCAAGGCATTATTTAATCATGTGATCAAGAATCTAGGATCATATAACCAGCTAGACAAGAATCGTGGCATATTTAATTGATCAATATTCATGTATCAAGATCAAGAGCCCTTAGGCTAATGAACCATAGTTTAATTTCAAGAGAGATCATTTCATGTCATGTTTCATCAACGAACAAATCAAAACGATCAAGGCTACAAGCAGGTTCATGTTCAAACTCATTATAGTACAAGTAACACATCAATTCACTTATTTTATCACATGTTACCATTTGTAATTAATATAATCCTTCCCTTATATGTTTGTAGAACTAATGTTTTGATATAATAATTGAAAAATGTTTTGGACTAATTTAAAAAGAATTCAAAACAATTTCCAAAGTCCAAATAACTTGAAACTATGTTTAAGGATGTTTTCAAAAGGGTTTTACATGTTTTCAAAAGCCAAACTACACAAAACCATCCAGTGTTTCGAAACACACTTAGGTGTTTCGATACGAGGTATTCCAGTAGCAAAAATGTTTCGATACGGGTATCGAAACGAGCCTTTCCAGGATGAGAATTTTGCCCAGCGTTTCGGTACGGGCTATGCCGTTTCGATACGCCTATGTGGCATCGACCACAACGGTCATAAACCCCAACGGCTATTTCCCAACTAACATTTAAATGCATATCGTTTCGATAAGGAGACATGCATTTCGATACGGGTGTTTCAAAATGGCCAAGGGCGTTTCGATACGGGTACTGCATCAGATTGCAATGACTATTTCTACTTAAAGGGTGTTTCGAAACGGCCACGAGTGTTTCGAAACAGTGAATATTAGAACTGCATTTATGGTGGGAAATAAAGTCCTCAACGGCTCCAAATCAACCCCAACGGCTAGTAACGGCTATAAACTCATCAAGAAGTATAAAAGGGACCTCCAAGCATCAAGATATGGTTAATGCTTCAATTGTCAATCAACAAATGATCAAAAAGTGTCTTTGTACTTAAATTGTCAATTCTTGTATAGACAAACACTAGTGAGCCAAAATTGTAAAATTTGCTAAAGTGTTTTAGGTTTTGGGTGAGTGCATTTTTGAGCAAACAAATACCTATTAGAGGGATTTAAGTTTGCATGTTTCTTTTCTCTTGTAAAGAGGGTTTGATCAAGGCTTTGGGTAGAAAGCTTGATCGGTGTATAAGGGTTTCCTCCTAAGCCTAGAAAAGGGGACGAATCAATAGTGGTTTGATTGGAAATCCTTAGTGGGAAGCTAAGGAAGTGGATGTAGACCTTGGTTAGAAGGTTGAATCACTCTAAAATCATTGTGTTCTTTATATTTTAGCTTCCTCACCACATCCACCTAAAATTCCACCTTTCCACCACGTGTTGAGCAACATCGGTTGAAGTAATCGAGCACCCTACAACTCAACAATTGGTATCAGAGCTTGTCTCAATCGAAGAGGATTAATATCCTATTAAGAAGATTCGGCAAGCTCGATCAACATTTCACACAACCGGCTCAATGACGCAATCCATCGACAAACCTCCCTTCTTCGACGGAACCCACTATGCCCATTGGAAGATAAAGATGAAGTTTTTCATTAAGTCAAGAGACTACAAGCTATGGGACATAGTTGAAGATGGTCCATTCGTGCCTCAACGAAGTAAAGCGAAGTGGAATGCCGACGATAGCAAGAAGATGGAGCTAAATTGCAAAGCCTTTCATATTCTCTTTTGTGCATTTGGCCCAACCATCTATTAGAAGATGTCTTCTTGTGAGAGTGCCAAGGAGATATGGGATAAGCTTGAAGTCACATACAAGGGAACCGATGAAGTTAAAGAGACAAAGATTGGGCTCCTCACCTTAGAGTATGAGAACTTCAAGACAGATCCGGGAGAGAACATCGAGAAGATGTTTGATAGGTTCTCCACTATCACCAATGGTCTCAAAGGATATGGAGAAGCCATCCCAGAAGAAAAGCTTGTCCGAAAGCTCATCTACTCACTTCTTGAGTCATGAGACTCAAAGAGGACCGCCATCATCGAAGCCAAAAATTTGAAGACCTTAAAGCTTGATGAACTCATGGGGTCACTCCTTACTCATTGAATCATGAAGAAGAACAAAGAAGACGAGAAGAAGAGGGATGAAATTAGAGCTATGAGGGAGAAGAAGCTCAAGGGGCTTGGTATCAACACCAATGCCATTGCTCTCAAGTCCTCCACTTGCCATCATGTTGATTCAAGTGAAGAGGAGGATGAAGAAGAAGAGATAGTTCATCTCTTCAAGAAGTGTCCCCCATTCATGAAGAAAGTCTTAAGAGAGTGTGAAACCGATATTTTAATTTTGATATAACTAAAAAACCTAAGGACTAAATTGAAAATGTGAAAACGAATTTTTAAGTCCTCAAACATCCCTATATGATTTAAAGAATATGTCTAAGTTAAAAACTAAGTTTATCAAATATTTTCTAAGTGTTTTTAAAGCCAAAACAATGATTTTCGAGTCCCTGTTTCGAAACGGCCTAAGGCGTTTCGAAACAATTTTGAAATTGTCAACCCATGTTTCGAAATGGGTATCGAAACGATTTTAACACTGCCAACTCGTGTTTCGAAACAAGTATCGAAACGGCTTTAGAACATAGAGAAACCGTATCGAAACGACATTCAATGTTTCGAAACGGTTCTTCATTTGATTTGAAAAATATGACCGTTGCAAGTTTTTAACTGATTTTTAACAAACCGTTAAGGCGTATCGAAACGATCTCAAGCCGTTTCGATACGATACTTGACAGTGGAAAAAGTGTTCCGAAACAAGTTTTGAAACGGCTCTTAGCGTATCGAAACTGGTCTGACCGTTTCGATACGGGCTCTTTAATGCACCCCAACGACTCTTTCTATTTTGGTATGTTTTGAAACAGGGTCAGGCGTTTCGAAACGGTTGGTTGCAGACTGTATTTATGGAGGTGAGATAACACCCCCAACGACTCTATTGATGAATGCAACAACCACAACGGCTAGAAATCAATGAGAATGTATAAAAGGGACCTTTAAAAGCTCCAGCAACAACTATTGATCCAAAAGCAAATATCCAAACAACAAATCTAAGCATTTGTGCCTAAATCCCAATATTGTCTAGAAACCCCAATTGTATTTTTTATTCTTATCATTTCAATTGGGTTGAGTGCTTGTAATT
Organism: Hibiscus tridactylites; assembly: GCA_958450335.1. Lineage (NCBI taxonomy): Eukaryota > Viridiplantae > Streptophyta > Magnoliopsida > Malvales > Malvaceae > Hibiscus > Hibiscus tridactylites. The sequence goes on along the minus strand of OY288268.1, from coordinate 80,094,415 downwards.
GGGCTACAATTTGTATTGAGAGATACTTTCTTAGCCAACAAATTCTTTGTTTTATTTGTGTGAGGATTGGGTTAAATTTTGGGTAGAAAATTTAACCGAAAATTGTAAGGGTTACCTCCTTAGCCTAGAAAAGAGGAAGAGCAATTAGTGGAATTGTTGCAAATCCTTAGTGAAGCTAAGGTAGTGGATGTAGATTTCATTTGGAACTTGAACCACTCTAAAATTCCTTGTCTATCTTTTTAATTTGCAATTTCCACCACCTAAACCTTTAAAAATCCAATTCACCCCCTCTTGGTTCATTTCGATCATTCGATCCACTCAACAATTGGTATCATAGCCTACCTCTTTGAGGATTAACAACCACAAGAGGAGTTCCTAGGAAGAGTGTGATCATCCAAAAATCAAGAGATGGCTTCTACCTCCGGTTCGAGCATGTATGAGTCTCAATCCACTACAAAACCTCCCTTCTTCAATGGTGACAACTATCCGTTTTGGAAGAATAGAATGCGTCTCTTCATCAAGTCCAATGACTACTTAGTTTGGGATGTAATTGAAGATGGCCCCTACATTCCATTGAAGCAAGATAGTGAAGGGAAGATGGTTTTGAAGAAAAAGGTAGAGATGAGTGAAGAAGAAAGGAGAAAGACCCAAATAAATGACAAAGCTCTCCACATGCTCTTTTGTTCATTCATTCCGGACATCTATTCCAAAGTATCATCCATTGAGAGTGCCAAAGAAGTGTGAGACACTCTTGAGACTACCTATGAGGGAACCAATGATGTCAAGGAAACTAAGATTGGAATTCTCAATCTTAGTTATGAAAATTTCAAGATGGAGCCCGATGAGACGGTGTCCAAGATGTTTGATCGTTTCTCCACCATAGTCAATGGGCTCAAAGGATTTGGAGAGACAATACCTGAAGACAAGCTTGTCCGGAAGCTACTCTATTCACTTCCCGAATCTTGGGATGGGAAGAGAACCGCCATCATAGAAGCTAAAAATTTGAACACTTTAAAGCTTGATGAGCTAGTGGGTTCTCTCCTTACTCATGAGATTATGAAGCAAGGAAGGGAAGAAGAAAGAATAGAAGAGAGTAGAAAAGCTAGAGGTAGAAAAGAAGAAGAAGATGGGAATAGCTCTCAAAGCTTCATTACTTGAGGAGAGCTCTTCTAGTGAGGAGGATGAGCTAGAAGAATTGGCTATGATAGCCAAACGATTCTCACGCTTTATGAGGTCCAACCGGGGAAGAAAAATCCAAAGAAATATGGACTTCAAAGGTAAGAACAAAGAAGAAGCAAGGGATCAAATCATTTGCTTCGAGTGCAATAAACCCGGCCACATACGTTCGGAGTGCCCTCAACTCAAGAAGAAGGGCTTTGAGAAGAAGAAGAAGCTCAAAGCCAAGCTTGCTACTTGGAGTGATGAGGAGTCATCCGAGGATGACGAACAAGAAGTGGCCAACCTTTGCCTCATGGCACTTGAGAAAGATTCCTCCATGGTAACCTCTAACTCATCATCTTTAGATTTTACATATGATGAATTAAATGATGCATATGATGAGTTACAAGAGATCTATGATGAATTAGTTGAGAAATACAAGGAGTCGGTTATTAGGAATAAGAAAATTATTTTGGAACTAAATGATAAAAATGACTCACTCTCTCAAGCTAATTTAAAATTTAAGAAAAAGATATTAGGGTTGAAAGATGAACTAAATTTTTTTCAAGATGAAAATGTTGACCTTAATAATCTTTTATCTCAATGTAATAGTGAACACCAAAAGGTGTTAGATGAGCTAAATAAGCTCAAAGAGTCTTTTAAAAATGTTGGTAGTGTCAAGCATGAAATAGGTGAATCTTCAAAATCAAACCAACCTAAGAAAAAGACTAACTACTACAAACAAGGTAGCTTTCCTAGACATAGTAGAACTAAAAGAATTAGAAGTGTATGGGTTCCTAAGGAACTTGTAAAATCTAATAACATTATTGCTATGTCATCTTGGATTCCTAAGGGAACCAAGGTTTTGGGAGCTAACACTCATGGACCCAAAATGATTTGGGTACCAAAAACAAAAGCTTAATATCTTTGTTTGTAGGGGGAGCATTGCTACAAGGCCAAAGCACAAAGTCAAAACTCGTGGTACCTTGATAGTGGATGCTCAAGGCATATGACCGGAGACAAGAGTAGATTCATAGATCTAAAGCCAAAAAGTGGAGGAGTGGTGACATTTGGTGATAACTCCAAAGGCCACATTAAACGTATTGGCTCCATAGGTAATCTCTCTACTATTCTCATTGAAAATGTCTTGTATGTCGATGGTCTTAAACATAACTTATTGAGCATAAGTCAACTGTGTGATAAAGAATTTAATGTTTTATTTGATAAAAATGGTTGTTGACATTAAATCTAATAATATTATGCTCATAGGTCATCGCATAGGGAACATATACATGGTGCATCTAGATGCCATACATACATCCCATGCATGCTTAGTAGCACAAAATGAAAATGATGCATGGTTGTGGCATAGGAAACTAGGACATGCTAGCATTAGTGTTTTAGAAAAACTAGTTTCCCTTGATAGTTAGATGTTTACCCAAGATTAAATTCTCAAACGATAAAATTTGTGATGCATGCTCTAAGGGTAAACAACATAAGTCTTCCTTTAAATCCATTAATGATGTTTCTACAAGTAGATGTTTACAACTTATCCATATGGATTTATTTGGGCCAATTAGGACTATGAGCTTGGGTGGTAAATCTTATGCATTTGTACTTGTTGATGATTTTTCTAGATTTACTTGAGTTCTATTTTTAAGTACTAAAGATGATGCTTTAGAAAAATTCATCACATTTTCAAAACTAACCCAAAATGATCTTGAACTTAGAATTTCACATATTAGAAGTGATCATGGAACCGAGTTTCAAAATTTAGGGTTTGAATATTTTTTGAATAAAAATGGTATTAGCCACAATTTTTTGGCTCCTCGAACTCCTCAACAAAATGGGGTAGTTGAGAGGAAAAATAGAACTTTGCAAGAAATGTGAAAATAATTTACCTAAATATTTTTGGGCGGAAGCCACAAACACCGCTTGCTATATTGTTAACCGAGTAATGATTAGGCCAATTTTAAAGAAAACACCTTATGAGATTTTAAAATCTAAAAAGCCTAACATTAGCTATTTTCACCCTTTTGGTTGCAAGTGTTTTGTTTTAAATAATGGAAAAGACAACTTAGATAAATTTGATGCAAAAAGTGATGAAGCTATTTTCATAGGATACTCTTTAACCTCTAAAGTCTATCGAGTATTTAACAAGATAACTTTAGTAGTAGAAGAATTTATACATGTTGTATTCGATGATAACCTCCTTCCAAGGAAGGATTCTTGTGATGATGATGATGTAGGAATTATAAATGCCTTTGATGGAGGACAAACTTCAAAGGAGGATGAGATTCCAACAAAAGAAGAGGACACACAAGATCCACCTCTTGAAGCCTTGAAGGACTTGGCTCTTGAGGAAAAGGAAGTGAGCTACCCAAGGGAGTTCAACTATGTCAAAGATGGTGAAATCTTGGGTGATCCATCCAAGGGGGTAACCACTCGATCTTCTCTTAGATTAATGAATCATGTTGCATTTATCTCATGCATAGAGCCTAAGAATATAAAAGAAGCATTGAAAGATGATTTTTGGATTATGGCTATGCAAGAAGAGTTAAATCAATTTGAGAGAAGTAACGTTTGGACATTAGTTGATAGACCTAGTAATCAATCTACCACAGGAACTAAATGGGTCTTTAGGAACAAGCTAGATGAGAGTGGTAACATTGTGAGAAATAAAGCTAGACTAGTAGCACAAGGTTACACTCAAGAAGAGGGAATAGATTTTGATGAAACCTATGAACCTGTAGCTAGAATAGAAGTCATTAGGATGTTGCTTGCATATGCATGTTATCATAATTTCAAGCTTTTTCAAATGGATGTTAAAAGCGCGTTTTTAAATGGTTTTATAAATGAAGAAGTGTATGTGGAACAACCACCGGGTTTTGAAGACTCAAAATTTCCAAATCATGTTTTCAAACTCACTAAAGCTCTTTATGGTTTAAAACAAGCTCCTAGAGCTTGGTATGAAAGACTTTCAAACTTTTTAATTGAAAAAGGTTTTGAAAAAGGTAAGGTGGACACTACACTTTTTATAAAAATGTATAAAAATGACATCTTAGTAGTTCAAATTTATGTTGATGATATTATTTTTGGTTCTACTAACGAATGTTATTGCAAAGAGTTTGCTAAGCTAATGCAAGGTGAATTCGAGATGAGCATGATGGGGGAGCTCTCATTCTTTTTGGAACTCCAAATCAAGCAAAAGAAGGATGACACATTTATCAATCAAGCAAAGTACATAAAGGATATGCTCAAGAAGTTTGGCTTGGAGAATGCAAAGCCTCAAGCCACACCTATGAGCTCATCTACAAAGCTTGACAAAGATGAAGGATGTAAGTGTGTTGACTCTAAGCTTTATCGTTCTATGATTGGATCATTGCTTTACCTTACCGCAAGTAGACCGGATATCTTGTTTAGTGTTTTCTTGTGTGCTAGGTTTCAAGCTAGTCCTAGAAAGTCTCACCTTATAGCCGTTAAGAGAATCTTTAGGTACCTTAGAGATACTCCTTGTCTAGGTCTTTGGTACCCTAGAGACTCCACCTTCAACCTTCATGCTTATTCGGATGCGGATTATGGGGGATGTAAAATCGATAGGAAGAGTACTTCGGGAAATTGTCAATACCTAGGTAGTATGCTCATATCTTGGTTCTCTAAGAAACAAAATAGTGTAGCCTTATCTACCACCGAAGCTGAGTACATATCCTTAGGGAGTTGTTGTGCTCAAGTCTTTTGGATGAAGCAATAACTCTTAGATTATGGCATTAAGGTTGAAACCATACCCTTTAAATGTGATAACACTAGTGCTATATGTTTGACAAAAAATCCCATCCAACACTCTAGAACCAATCACATAGAAATAAAGCATCATTTCATTAGAGATCATGTCCTTAAAGAAGATGTGGTTATAGAGTATGTAGACACCTTAAATCAATTAGCGGACATATTTACAAAACCTTTAGACAAAGAGCGTTTTTGGTCCCTTAGGAGAGAGTTAGGTCTTGCTAGCCTATCTTGACCTTTTAGGACCTCTTTTGTGCTTAAAATTGCTTGATCTTGTGAAATGCCATGTTTATGTGTTTTTACTCCTAATTTCATCCATGCCTATAGCTAGGGGGAGTATGTTTATGTTTGCATATGTTTTTCCTGCTCATTCATGTCATTCATGCAAGTTAGGCCTTAGAAAAATTCATTTTTCTGCACTTTTAGAGCCTCATCTGCACTTCCAGGCCCAGGTGTATCAAAACGGGTCAACCTATTTCGATACGGATGCTTTAAATTCCTATCTGAGAGAAGGGCATTTCAAAACGCCTTAATAGGGTTTCGAAACGTTTTGGCTACTGCCAAGGGGTGTATCGAAACAAGTTTCGATACGAGTCAACGGGGCTTCGATACGGTCAAATCCGTATCGAAACGGTCAGCTGAAGTTGAAAAGTCGGTCAATCTTTCATGCCCGCATTTTGAAACGGTCAAGACCGTTTCGAAACGGATTCACGGACTACTTTAAAAGGGCTTTTAATGATAAAGTTTAACACAAACTAAAACTCTCCCAAACCCTAAAAACCTAAGACTCGAATTTTTCCTATAAAAACCCTCTAAACCTCTTCGTTTTCACCAAATCTTGAGGGATTTTTCTCTTAAACACAAGTCTAAGCAAGCTTCAACAATATTGTGCAAGGATTTTCATCCATTCATCCAAAATCCAAATTTAAGGTATTTTTCATCTTTTTCTTTTTCCTTCAGTTTGTATTCGAATCTTAGGTTAGAAAATTTTATTTTTGTATAGTTTATATGTTTTGATACTTGGGTTTTTCAAAATCTTCAATTTTTTGATTCGAATATATAATTTTTCTCTCGTATTTTTATTTACTGTTTTTCTCTTAATTTTTTTTGTTTTGTTTTGCTTTGTTTTGTTTATTTGATTTTAAAACTTGTTTTAAACCTAAGTGGGATTTATCATTGGATTGAATTACGAAATCTCATGCATACACTTAAATTTTTTTTGCTTGCTTAATGTTTTTAGGATGGCTACGGACAATGTTAGCAAAAAGCGTAAAGACCAGTCAAGTTAGTGACTCGAGTATTCGTCCAAATCTCACCCTGCTCTTTCAAAAATCTCTTCAAACTCAAGAGATGAGGGATCGCTTCAAGTATGTCAAGGATTATGAAGTTCATCGTGAGCGTGTTGTTGATCTCAACTTCCTTGACTCCGAGCGCTTTCTTTTCCGTTACCTCGAGCGTTTAAGAGAATGTGATTTCCTTGTCTTGTTGACCATCCCGAACATTTGCTACAAACACATGGTACTTCTCTTTTACTCCAATGCTCAACTTATTAATGATGAAGACAACTCCGAAGTTGTTGGGATTGAGCCTTTTATTTTGGGGAAAAAGATTGCCGTTAATGTCCCTCTCTTGGAGTCTACGTTTTCTCTTAAGGATGAAAAAATTGAGAATGAGAGTCATTTTGGTTCTCACACCGGTGCGGTGCTTACTTTGGATGCGCACGATCGTTTCCTCCATTTGATGGTCTCATGGTTCCTTCGCCCCTCCGGAGGTAAATATTCTCACATCCATCAAGTAGACTATTTTTGGCTTGAGTGTTTCCGTCGTGGTGAACGCCCAAATCTAGTTAAGATCATATTTGCCGAAATGGTTAACAATGTTAAGCTTCGTGACACCAATGCACTGAAATCCTTCACTTATGGAACAGTTTTAAGTCACATCTTTATCAAGCTTAATCTTGATTGCACCTACGACTCCCCGGAACCTTGCAAGTCAAAAATTGGTGAGTGCTCTCTCCGTTAGTCCGGTTTTCGCTATGCAAACGATGGAAATTGGGAACGTGTTGATAGGGAAGCACCTCCTCCTCCTCCTCCCATTGAACCTCAACCACAAGCTCAAGTTGCAAACAATGAAGCTTTCACGGCTTTCCTTACCGAGCGGTTCAATGCCATGAACACTAACATGGCTTCGGGCTTTGGTGCTATCAATACTCATTTGCAAAATGTAGATGATTGACTCCAATCCCTTGAGAATCAACACTCGGCCATGGATATGTCTTTCTCTACCTTTTATGGCCAATGGATGAAGTTTCGTTAATCTCAAGTCAAGAGTGATGATGAGACCTCAGATGTTGATGGTGACGACGAGGCCTAGGATATTCATGACATCTCATATTAGCTATGCATTTTAGGATTAAGTTTGCATCTTTATTTACATTATGTTTTATGAACCTATGCTTTTGATTTTATTTGGGATTATGCTTTGAACTTATTGTTGAAGATTTATGTTTAGAATATTTTAATTTTATGAATTAATATTATTGTTACTTATTGATTAAATGCTTATTGCTACTAACCCTATCTCTTCTCTATGAGCCTTGTTTATTTTTGATCTAACAAAAAGGGGGAGAAGAAATCTAAGAGCCAAAAATTCGTTTTAAATGTTTAAAGTGTTTTTAAGTTTTGAACCTTGATTTTCAAAGATAAATCTTTTTAAAACTTTAAAAACAAATCTTAAATTGAGGGGAGTTAGAATGTATTCAAAATTTTCAAAACTCTTAAAAATTCTAACTTTGCTTTCGTTATATCAAAAAGGGGGAGATTGTGAAACCGATATTTTAATTTTGATATAACTAAAGAACCTAAGGACTAAATTGAAAATGTGAAAATGAATTTTTATGTCCTCAAACATCCCTATATGATTTAAAGAATATGCCTAAGTTAAAAACTAAGTTTATCAAATATTTTCTAAGTGTTCTTAAAGCCAAAATAGTGATTTTCGAGTCCCTGTTTCGAAACGACCTAAGGCGTTTTGAAACGGGTATCGAAACGATTTCAACACTGCCAACCCGTGTTTCGAAACAAGTATCGAAACGGCTTTAGAACATAGAGAAACCGTATCAAAACGACATTCAATGTTTCGAAACGGTTCTTCAATTGATTTGAAAAATATGACCGTTGCAAGTTTTTAACTGATTTTTAACAAACCGTTAAGGCGTATCAAAACGATCTCAAGCCGTTTCGATACGGCCCTTGATAGTGGCAAAAGTGTTTCGAAACAAGTTTCGAAACGGCTCTTAGCGTATTGAAACTGGTCTGACCGTTTCGATACGGGCTCTTTAATGCACCACAACGGATCTTTCTATTTTGGTCTGTTTCGAAACAGGGTCGGGCGTTTCGAAACGGTTGGTTGCAGACTGCATTTATGGAGGTGAGATAATACCCCCAACGGCTCTATTGATGAATGCAACAACCACAACGACTAGAAATCAATGAGAAGTTATAAAAGGGACCTCTAAACGCTCCAGCAACAACTATTGATCCAAAAGCAAACATCCAAACATCAAATCCAAGCATTTGTGCCTAAATCCTAATATTGTCTAGAAACCCCAATTGTATTTTTCATTCTTATCATTTCAATTGGGTTGAGTGCTTGTAATTGGGCTACAATTTGTATTGAGAGATACTTTCTTAGCCAACAAATTCTTTGTTTTATTTGTGTGAGGATTGGGTTAAATTTTGGGTAGAAAATTTAATCGAAAATTGTAAGGGTTACCTCCTTAGCCTAGAAAAGGGGAAGAGCAATTAGTGGAATTGTTGCAAATCCTTAGTGAAGCTAAGGTAGTGGATGTAGAGTTCATTTGGAACTTGAATCACTCTAAAATTCCTTTTCTATCTTTTTAATTTGGAATTTCCACCACCCAAACCTTTAAAAATCCAATGCACCCCTCTCTTGGTTCATTTCGATCATTTGATCCACTCAACAGAGATCTTGAACGAGAATCTATGAAAAGGGAGAGGGCAAGCACTTCAAGCCATAAGAAGAAGGCACATGTGGCTACGTGGAGTGATGAGGACTCCACCGATGATGAACAAGCCAACCTTTGCCTTATGGCCATCGAAGAAGATTCAAGGGTAACTTCTAATTCATCTACTTCATGTTCTTACTCTTTTGATGAATTACAAGATGCCTACGATGATTTTCTTTTAGAGTTTAAAAATCACATTTTGAAAAACAATAAATTGATTTCAAAGTTGAAAATTCAAAATGGTTTGATTTCTAAAACCAAACTTGAACCTGAAGCAAAACTCGAAGAGTTTGAACAAAAATGTTTTGATTTACAAAATTTGCTTCATAAAGTTCAAAAAGAAAAAAAGATTTGATTTCCATTGAACTTCAAAAGAAAAATGATTTTGGAAAATCAAATTTTTATGTAAGACAATCTAGTGCCCCTAGATTTGTTAAAGGAAAATGTTTTAGAAGTATTTGGGTCCCAAAAGGACTTAGTACTTTAATTAAAAAGGATGAAATTGAAAAATGGATTCCTAAGGGGACTAAAGTTTGTGCTACTAATGTCTATGGATCCAAAGCAATTTGGATACCAAAAATTACTTGATTGTCTTTTGCTAGGTGTGATGGAGAGTGATCAACAAGTCCAACTAATGAGGGGGAGCTCCATGCACACTAAGGAAGAACACTTGAAGAAGGAAGGCTTCACATCCTCCCTTGAGTTCAAGTGTGGTAAAATCTAGTTGCTTTTGTTTTATTTGATTTATTTTTATTTATGTCAACTAGATGATCATAAATGTTGGACTAACACTTTTAATGATGCTTTGAGTAAGGGGGAGCCATTTTAAAGCCAAATTCTTATTTTTGTCAAATTATTCCTCTATAGTTATTTTGAACTTAATGTTTTAAATTCTTTTTGATATAACAAAAAGGGGGAGAAATGATTTGAAAAATTGAATTTTCAATTGAATAAGGGGGAGCTTTATTTGATTTCGTATCTTTAATCTCTTATTCACAATTTTAAAGTTAAATGGGGAGAATCCCAAACAAACAATTTTTCAAGTTGGTTTTATTATATCAAAAAGGGGAGATTGTAGAACTAATGTTTTGATATAATAATTGAAAAATGTTTTGGACTAATTTAAAAAGAATTCAAAACTATTTCCAAAGTCCAAATAACTTGAAACTATGTTTAGGGATGTTTTCAAAAGGGTTTTACATGTTTTCAAAATCCAAACTACACAAAACCATCCAAGTGTTTCGAAACACCCTTTGGTGTTTCGATACGAGGTATTCCAGTAGCAAAAACATTTCGATACGGGTATCGAAACGAGCCTTTCTTGGATGAGAATTTTGCCCATCGTTTCGGTACGGGCTATGCCGTTTCGATACGCCTACGTGGCATCGACCACAACGGTCATAAACCCCAATGGCTATTTCCCAACTAACATTTAAATGCAGATCGTTTCGATACAGAGACAGGCGTTTCGATACGGGTACTGCATCAAACTGCAACAGCTCTTTCTACTTAAAGGGTGTTTCGAAACGGTCACGAGTGTTTCGAAACGGTGAGCAGCAGAACTACATTTATGGTGGGAAATAAAGTCCTCAACGGCTCCAAATCAACCCCAACAACTAGTAACATCTATAAACTCATCAAGGAGTATAAAAGGGACCTCCAAGCATCAAGATATGGTTAATGCTTCAATTTTCAATCAACAAATGATCAAAAAGTGTCTTTGTACTTAAATTGTCAATTCTTGTATAGACAAACACTAGTGAGCCAAAATTGTCAAATTTGCTCAAGTGTTTTAGGTTTTGGGTGAGTGCATTTTTGAGCAAACAAATACCTATTAGAGGGATTTAAGTTTGCATATTTCTTTTCTCTTGTAAAGAAGGTTGATCAAGGCTTTGGGTAGAAAGCTTGATCGGTGTATAAGGGTTTCCTCCTAAGCCTAGAAAAGGGGACGAATCAATAGTGGTTTGATCAGAAATCCTTAGTGGGAAGCTAAGGTAGTGGATGTAGACCTTGGTTAGAAGGTTGAACCACTCTAAAATCATTGTGTTCTTTATATTTTAGCTTCCTCACCACATCCACCCAAAATTCCACCTCTCCACCACTTGGTGAGCAACATCAGTTGAAGGAATCGAGCACCCTACAACTCAACAATGTTTACCAAGTATACTTTAAAGGCAATTTCATAGCATCATTCAAGAACATTATAAACATAAATAACTTGGTTAGGACCTAAGTCCTAACCCTAATGATAGCTACACTCACAACTCCAAGCAAGTATTGTTCTTTGATAACAATGCTCTTGTTCTTCCAATTTTGTTGCCCAACCCTTGATTCCTCCAAAATCTCTTCAAGTTCTCGATCTTTTTATTCGCATACAAACATATATGAAACATATTAGAAGTCAATTCAAACAGATAAGCTCATTTACACAAATGCCAACATTAACATTCAAAATCGTTTTTCTTATTGGCAGATTGAGTACTTGTTACAAATCTGGGCATATCGTTTTACACACATATCCAAATTTTGATTATTTTACCACTCTAGAAAGCTTATTTACACATATTTACAACCATGTATGGTAAATATTTTTCTCATTTCTCAATCAATACAATTTATTATTTAAACATAGGCTATTTTGCAGTTTTGGACAGTTTGTAGCACCTCTACAATTTCGGATCCAGATTTTTCTATAGAGATCAAATTTTAGTGTCGTTTGTTTATAGTTAAACTAGACATACCCAATTATTTTCTATCAAAATTTAATGTCTAAATTTTATGTATTTTTATTTTTGGTGAATTTTTAAAGGTCACTGTCCACAACAGGGCAGTGCTGGGCAAATTACACTAATTTCTAACTTAAGCTCCTTACAACTTATATTCTTAGCTTCACCACCTAATCTTATTTTACCAGAAACTTTTACATTATCATAATCATATTTAACATTTCTAAACATAAATTTCCATATTTATTATGGATCAATTTAGGCTTTACCTTTTCAACTTCTCCAAAACAGTCTCTTAACCATTTTATCTTTGCATGTGACCGATTATTTGATTCTCATCAAATAACCTAATTAAATGCATGTTTCTTATCATCTTACAACAAATATCCAAAATCGAAATAATCATTTACTACTAGAAAATATAACATTTTAGGTTATACATACAACTCAGCAAGATAATTTGATGAACTAGTTGAGTAGAACACTTACATGACCTCTAGCTTCAATTCTTATGCATAAATGATGAACATGCAAGCATTTCTCTTTAACTTTCCATAGCTGACCAGTTTTTCTTTCCCCCTTAAACTCTCTCTCTCTCATTCGGCTGAGAATGATGATGAAGGAAGGTGCCTAGGCTAAGCATAGTTAGTGGATTAGGTAAGTTACTCTTTTGCCCTTTAATCATCCTTTAAGAATTTTTCAGCTAAGGGTAATTAGGGAAAATTAGAAGTTTGGACACGCAAGTCGACCTTTTTCTCACATAATTCAATTTAGTCCCATCCCCTTTAATCATATAATGTGTTTTCTTCTTTTAATTAAGTCCTTATTGACCAAATATGACTAATAAAAAGGAAATTTTGTTTTAATATAATTTAATTTAACCTCTTGACCACTTAATTTAAATAACTTTTAGTGTATATTTGAGGGTGTTACAACTCTCCCTTCCTTAAAAGAAAGAATTCGTCCTCGAATTCTTACCCGAACTGAATAGACTAGGATATTGCTTTCACATCGTATCCTCGGGTTCCAACGTTACTTCTTCGACCTTATGATTTCTCCAAATAACTTTTACAAAATGTAAGTTCTTGTTTCGGAGTCTCTTTATTTCCCAATCAAGGATTTGGACAAGTTCTTCTTCATAGGAAAGGTTGGGATTCAATTCAACATCTTTAGGCTCAAGTATATGTGACGGATCAGACCGGTATCGTCTTAGCATCGTGTAGAACTAATGTTTTGATATAATAATTGAAAAATGATTTGGACTAATTTGAAAAGAATTCAAAACTTGTCTCTAAGTCCAAACAACTTGAATTTATGTTTAAGGGGTCTTAAAAGGCTTTTGGCAAAGTTTTTCATGATTTAAAACAGACAAACTTATGTTTTCAAGCTGCCCGTACCGATACGGTCCAACCCGTACCGAAACCTTTTTGCCCAAGTTTGGTCACTGCCAAAACCCGTATCGAAACAGGCTTGGCCGTTTTGATACGATAAGGGATCGTTTCGATACGCTTGGTAAGCGTACCACTCCCCGTTTTAACAACCCCAACAGCTAGTTTCCCAACGGTCTTTTAAATGCAATACCGTACTGATACGCCCTCAAGCGTATCGATACGCCTAGGCTGGCAAGAGCCCAACGGCTAGTTTCTGATAAAGGTCGTACCGATACGGGTCCACACGTATCGATACGGAAGGCTGCAGAACAACGTTAATAGTGGGAAATAAAGTTTCCAACGGCTCCAATTCATCCTCATGGGCTAGTAACGGCTACAAACTCATTAAGGAGTATAAAAGGTACCTCCAAGCATCAAGTAATGGTTAATGCTTCAATTGTCAATCAACAAATGATCAAGAATTGTCTTAGTACTTAAATTGTCATTTCTTTGTATAGAAAAACACTAGTGAGCCAAAATTGTTAGATTTGCTCAAGTGTTTTAGGTATTGAGTGAGAGCTAAATTGTGCAAACAAACACCTATTAGAGGGATTTGTGTTTGCTTATCTTTTCTCTTGTAAAGAGGGTTTGATCAAGGCTTTGGGTAGAAAGCTTGATCGGTGTATAAGGGTTTCCTCCTAAGCCTAGAAAAGGGACGAATCAATATTGGATTGATTGGAAATCCTTAGTGGGAAGCTAAGGTAGTGGATGTAGACCTTGGTTAGAAGGTTGAACCACTATAAATCATTGTGTCTTTTATCTTTTTAGCTTCCACGCCACATCCACCCAAAATTCCACTTCTCCACAACTTGGTGAGCAAGAACGGTTGAAGGAATCAAGCACCGTAAAACCCAACAATTGGTATCAAAGCTTGGCTCAATTGAAGAGGATTAACATCCTATTGAGAAGATTCGACAAGCTCGATCATCATTTCACACAACCGGCTCAATGGCGCAATCCATCGAAAAACCGCCCTTCTTCGAAGGAACTTACTATGCCCATTGGAAGACAAAGATGAAGTTCTTTATTAAGTCAAGAGACTACAAGCTATGGGACATAGTTGAAGATGGTCCGTTTGTGCCTCAATGAAGTAATGCGGAATGGAGTGCCGAAGATCGCAAGAAGATGGAGCTTAATTTCAAAGCCTTGCACATCCTCTTTTGTGCATTTGGCCCAACCATCTATGAGAAGATGTCTTCTTGTGAGAGTGCCAAGAAGGTATAGGACAAGCTTGAAGTCACATACGAGGGAACCAACGAAGTTAAGGAGACCAAGATTGGGCTCCTCACCTTAGAGTATAAGAACTTCAAGATGGATCTGGAAGAAGACATCGAGAAGATGTTTGATAGGTTTTCCACTATCACCAATGGTCTAAAAGGCTATGGAGAAGCCATCCTGGAGGAAAAGATTATCCGAAAGCTCATCTACTCACTTCCCGAGTCATGGGACTCAAAGAGGACTGCCATCATTGAAACTAAGAATTTGAAGACCTTGAAGCTTGATGAACTCATGGGGTCACTTCTTACTCATCAAATCATGAAGAAGAACAAAGAAGAGGAGAAGCAGAGGGAAGAAATTAGAGCTATGGGGGAGAAGAAGCTTAAGGGGCTTGGCATCAACACTAATGTCATTGCTCTAAAATCCTCCACATGCCATCATATTGATTCAAGTGAAGAGGAGGATGAAAAAGAAGAGATAGTTCATCTCTTCAAGAAGTGTGCCCCGTTTATGAAGAAAGTTTTGAAAGAGCTTGAACGAGAATCCATGAAAAAGGAGAGGGCAAGCACTTCAAGCCATAAGAAGAAGGTATGTGTGACTACTTGGAGTGATGAAGACTCCACCGACGATGAACAAGCTAACCTTTGCCTTATGGCCATCGAAGAAGATTCAAGGGTAACTTCTAATTCATCTACTTCATGTTCTTACTCATTTGATGAATTACAAGATGCTTATGATGATTTGGTTTTAGAGTTAAAAAATCACATTTTGAAAAACAATAAAATGATTTCAAAGTTGAAAATTCAAAATGAGTTGATTTCTAAAACCAAACTTGAACTTGAAGCAAAACTCAAAGAGTTTGAACAAAAATGTTTTGATTTACAAAATTTGTTTCAAAAAGTTCAAGAAGAAAAAGTTTTGATTTCCAAAGAGCTTGAAAAGAAAAATAATTTTGGAAAATCAAACTTTTATGTAAGACAATCGAGTGCCCCAAGATTTGTAAAAGGTAAATGTTTTAGAAGTGTTTGGGTCCCAAAAGGACTAACCACTTCAACTAAAAAGGATGAAATTGAAAAATGGATTCCTAAGGGGACTAAAGTTTGTGCTACTAACGTATATGGATCCAAAGCAATTTTGATACCAAAAAGTACTTGATTGTCTTTTTCTAGGTGTGATGGAGAGTGATCAACAAGTCAAACTTTGAGGGGGAGCTCCATGCACACAAGAAAGAACACTTGAAGAAGGAAGGCTTCACATCCTCCCTTGAGTTCAAGTGTGGTAAAATCTAGTAGTTTTTTTCTTTTATTTGATTTATTTTTCATTTATTTCAACTAGATGATCATATATGTTGGACTAACATTTTATTGATGCTTTGAGTAAGGGGGGGCCTTTTTTAAAACCAAATTCTTAATTTTGTCAATTTTTTTTACCTCTATTGTTATTTTGAACTTAAAAGTATTTTGAATTCTTTTTGATATAACAAAAAGGGGAGAAATGGTTTGAAAAGTTGAATTTTCAAATGAATAAGGGGGAGCAACTGATTTTAAAATTTTCAACTCTTATTCACATTTTTAAACTTAAAGGGGGAGATTCTAGAACTAATGTTTTGATATAATAATTGAAAAATGTTTTGGACTAATTTGAAAAGAATTCAAAACTTGTCTATAAGCCCAAACAACTTGAATTTATGTTTGAGGAGTCTTAAAAGGCTTTTGGCAAAGTTTTTCATGATTTAAAACAGCCAAACTTATGTTTTCAAGCTACCCGTACCGATACGGTCCAACCCGTATCGATACCTTTTTGCCCAAGTTTGGTCAATGCGAAAACCCGTATCGAAACAGGCTTGGCCGTTTCGATACAGTAAGGGATCGTTTCGATACGCCTAGTAAGCATACCGATCCCTGTTTTAACAACCCCAACGGCTAGTTTCCCAACGGTCTTTTAAATGCAATATCGTAGTGATACGCCCTCAAGCGTATCGATACACCTAGGCTGGCAAGAGCCCAACGACTAGTTTCTGATAAAGGTCGTACCAATACGGGTCCACGCGTATCGATACAGAAGGCTGCAAAACAGCATTAATAGTGGGAAATAAAGTCTCCAACGGCTCCAATTCATCCCCAACGGCTAGTAACGGCTACAAACTCATTAAGGAGTATAAAAGAGACCTCCAAGCATTAAGTAATGGTTAATGCTTTAATTGTCAATCAACAAATGATCAAGAATTGTCTTAGTACTTAAATTGTCATTTCTTTGTATAGACAAACACTAGTGAGCCAAAATTGTTAGATTTGCTCAAGTGTTTTAGGTTTTGGGTAAGAGCTAAATTGTGCAAACAAACACCTATTAGAGGGATTTGTGTTTTCTTATCTTTTCTCTTGTAAAGAGGGTTTGATCAAGGCTTTGGGTAGAAAGCTTGATCGGTGTATAAGGGTTTCTTCCTAAGCCTAGAAAAGAAGATGAATCAATAGTGGATTGATTGGAAATCCTTAGTGGGAAGCTAAGGTAGTGGATGTAGGCCTTGGTTAGAAGGTTGAACCACTATAAATCATTGTGTCTTTTATCTTTTTAGCTTCCACACCACATCCACCCAAAATTCCACTTCTCTATAACTTGGTGAGCAAGAACGGTTGAAGGAATCGAGCACCGTAAAACCCAACACATTAAAACGTGAAAGATATTGTGGATTTTATCGAACTTGGGAGGAAGTGCGAGTCGATAAGCCACCAAACCTTTTCTTTCAATAACTTCGAACGGTCCAATAAAACGAGGAGTAAGCTTTCCTTTCTTTTTGAATCTGAAAATTTTCTTCTAGGGTGACACTTTGAGAAAGACTTTATCTTCAATGTTATATTGGACGTCTCTCATTTTCAAGTCAGCATACGCCTTTTGTCTATCGAAGGCTTCTTTCAGTCGATTATGAATCAATTGAACTTGTTCTTCTGTCTCTCGTAACAATTGAGGTCCCAAGACTTTTTTTTCACCCAATTTCGACCAACACAAGGGTGTTCTACATCTTCTCTCGTACAAGGCTTCATACGAGGCCATTTGGATTGACGCTTGGTAACTATTGTTGTAGGCGAACTCTACGAGTGGTAAAGATTTCTCCTAATTCTTTCCGAGGTCAATTACACTACCACGCAACATATCTTCGAGTACTTATATCACCATTTTCGATTGTCCATCGGTTTGTGGATGAAATGTCGTGCTCAAGTTTAATTTGGTTCCGAGAGCTCGTTGTAAAGATCTCCAAAACTGGGATGAAAATCTAGGATCTCTATCAGAGATTATCGAGGTTTGTACACCATGTAGTCGAATCACTTCTTAGATGTACAACTGGGCTAGACTATCTAAATTTAGGTTCATTCGGATAGGGAGAAAATGAGCCGATTTCGTGAATCTATCAACGATCACCCATACGACATCATTCTTTCTTGGAGTACAAGGAAGACTTGTTACGAAATCCATAGTGATCCGATCCCACTTCCATTGTGGTAGTTCGATCGGTTGAAGCAATTCCGTAGGGACTTTATGCTCGGCTTTGGCTCGATGGCACGTCAAACACTTGGACACAAATTCAGTGATAGCCGACTTCAAGCCTGACCATCAGTATAAGGATTTCAAGTCTTTATAATTTTTTACTGAACTCGTGTGTATCGAGAACGGACTTTGACGAGCTTCTTGTAACATATCTCATTTTAGATCATCATTATCAGGAATACATACTCTATCTCGAAAATAGAGGAGTCCATTCGACTTTAGGGAGAAGCCAGGGTTAGGCTTGGAATCAAGCTTCAAAATGATCTTTTGAAGATCAGGATCAACTTGTTGCAATTCCTTAATTCTCGGAATTAAGCTGGATTGCACTTGTAGTTCAGATAAGAATCCTCATTTCTTAATCATACGAAAATGAGCATTAATAGCCATGGAAGCTAAAAAAGTGCGAACAAGGTTATATAGTGATGTTCGAATAATTACTTGTATTTCAAGGAAAATCTAATTCGAAGGAATTCACTAAGATTTAATTTCGAAGAGTTAACCGAGTATGATTTTCGACTAAGGGCGTCGACAACCACGTTTGTATTACCCGGATGGTAGTCGATAATCAAATCATAATCTTTGAGTAGTTCAAGCCAGCTTCTCTGTCTCAAATTCAAGTCTTTTTTAGTCAGGATATATTTGAGACTTTTATGATTGGTAAACAATTTGCACCTTTCGCCGTACAAGTAGTGTCTCCAAATTTTGAGCGCGAATACATTGGCTGCTAATTCGAGATCATGGTAGGATAATTTAGTTCGTGAGGCTTCAATTGCCTAGATGCGTATGCGATCACTTTTCCTTCTTGCATCAAGACACACCCGAGGCCCGAATGTGATGCATCACTATACACGGTGAATTTTTTCCCCGATTCTGGTTGGACGAGAAGCGAGGCATGAGTCAGGGCTTGTTTGAGTTGATCAAAACTTCGTTGCTACTTTTCTGACCACTCAAATGCTACATCTTTTTTAAGAAGCTTGGTTAACGGTGCGACAATCACCGGGAACCCTTTCATAAATCTTCGATAGTACCCGGCTAGACAAAGGAAACTTCAGACCTCACTCACATTTCTCAGAGGTCTCCAGTCGAGAATAGTTTGAATTTTCTTAGAGTCGATTTTAATTCCATTGGCTTAAATAACATGTCAGAGGAAGGAAACTTTTGATAGCCAAAATTCACACTTGGTGAACAATTGACGTTCTCGGAGTGATTGGAGTATGATTCGGAGGTGTTCAGCATGTTCCTCCTTATGTGGAGAATCGACAAGAATATAATCTATAAAGACAACCACGAACTTGTCAAGATATGGTTTGAACACTCGATTCATCAGATCCATGAACGCAGCAGGGGCATTCGTTAACCCAAATGGCATGACAAGAAACTCGTAATAGCCGTAACGAGTTCGAAAGGCTGTTTTGGGTACATCTTCATCTTTCACCCTTATTTGATAATAACCCAATCTAAGGTCGATCTTGGAAAAAAACGGCAGCATTATTGAGTTGATCGAACAAGTCTTCAATTTTAGGCAAAGGATACTTGTTTTTTATTGTTACTTTGTTCAATTGCCGGTAATCGATGCAAATTCGCATTGTACCGTCTTTCTTTTTCACGAAAAAGATCGGAGCACCCCAGGAGATGTGCTAGGTCAGATGAATCCTTTATCCTCTAATTTATGAATCTATTTCTTGAGTTCTTTCAATTCTACGGGTGCCATGCGATAAGGCGTAATGGACACCGGATTTGTTCTAGGCTGAAATTCAATTCCAAATTCCACTTCTCGAGTTGGAGGAAGGCCAGGGAGTTCCTCGGGAAAAACATCGATGTATTCATTAACAATAAGCATATTAGGTAAGCCAAAATCAATTTCATATTGTAAAGCCATAGCGGCGAAGATAGATGTCGGTTTCTTGTCTATTAACAAGATTGATTCTTTTCCTAAACCCCGTAAGTATAGTCTTCTATTTTGGTAATCTAATCAGGCTTCATGTTTTCCCAACCAATCTAACCCCAGTACTAGATCAAATTCACAGTTTGGTAGCACATAGAGATCAATAGGGAAAGGTATATTTTGTATAGTAATAAGGGTGTCTTTATAAACAAAGTTTATATTCATTAAGCCTCCTATTGGGTTCAATACTACCAAAAGATTTTCAACAATTTTAGGCTTCAAACTAGCTTTCATCAACATAGCAGAACATACGAAGGAATGAGTAGATCCAGAATCAATCAAAGCATAAGTAGGAACTAAATTTAACTCGATTGTACATGCGATTACATTGGGAGCTTTTTCCTCCTCTTTTACTCAGATATGATAAATACGAGCGGGGGTTCAAGATTCTTGATGAGTAGTAGCCGAAGGTTTTTTTTTCTGCCTTTACCCGGGTTCCCCGAGTGTACAGGTTGAGAAGCCTTGTTTCGAATAGTTGGTGTTGAGCTAGCAACCACCGGAGATCGAGTATGAAGCTTGTTCGGATTCTGCGGACAATCCTTGATCTAGTGATCGGATCTTCCACAAAGATAACACAAATTAACTTGGTTCTACATTGTCCCGAGTGATGTTTATGACAGTATTTGCAGGTAAGAACCTATGAAGCTTTGCTCGTATTACCCGTACTATCAACAAACATTTTCGAGGCTAAAGACTTGATTACCGACTGAGGTTTGTAGTTACTCTTTTGGGAGGGAGTATGACTCAAAAAATTTCCACCCAAGTACTTAGACTTTTTAGATTGCCACTGTGGTCGATCATCTTGCCTCGACCGCTTGTCCTTCGAAGATTGATTGTGCTTGCATTTTTTCGAAGCTTTCATCTTCGCTTTAGTGGCAATAGCTCGATTGACGAGACTTTGGAAATCCATGATTTCAAGGGCCGTGAAAATAGGGCTGAGTTCATCGTTAAGTCCTTCAATGAACATTCGGCACTTGTCCCCTTCAGTTTTGATATATTCGGACTCGTATTTGTAGTACTTGCAAAAGTCTCTTACCTATTGCTCAATAGGTCTCCCGGCTTGTTTTAAATACAAGAACTGCTTCCGATGTTCAGCGAGATATTGTTCGCTAGCGTACTTCTTCTTGAATTCATCGAGGAAGAATTTCCATGTGACCTTTTCAGGAAGTACGGTCAAAGTTGTGGTTTCCCCCCAACTTAATGCTTCATCCGCAAGTAGCGCGACAGCACACTCGAGCTTATGTTCATCGGAACAAGAAAGTTGTTTGTTCAGAATTCTAATAGTGGCCTCAAGCCAATATTCGACAACTTCAGGATTAGCCTTATCAGCACCGGTGAAAGTGTAAGCTCGGTGTTGAGCGAGCTTGTCGATAGGAGCCTTAGATGGTGTAGAAACCGAAGCTTGAATAAGGGGATCTCGTTTTAAGGACATTATGAGCTGATCAAATATTTATTTCATGCTGTTAAAGCACTCTTGTTGCACCAGAATAGTAGCAGGGGCTACCGTTTTTGGTTCGTTATTCTTTGGTTCATCTTGTATCTTTCGTTTTTCCTTTCCAGTGTTCGATGGTTTCTGAGTAACCTGAACACTCTTGCCCTCGTTGGAGGACCCCTTGATGAGTTCTCGAATGTGACATATTTCATTTGCTATTTTTCTAGTTATTAGGACTTCTTGCTGCTTAATACATGTTGTTTTTGTTATATTTTGTGCAGGGATCCAATTCTGGAAATACCAGTGAAAAGGGGGCATTTCTGCAGTTTTTTATATATTCTGTCATGACTAGCATCGTGGGCACGACACCAGGGACGACGCGTCTGACGTGGCAGTGACGTGGCAACTTCTAGAAGATCCTGGAATGTTCCGAGAGAAGATCCGATCAGATTATCAGTTTTATTCGTTTTATTTTATTTGAATTTTAAAAACATTTGAATTTGATTTGTTATTTTGATTTTCTTATCTCTTATCCTTGTAATCTAAGCCTATAAATACCAACATTTGGTGAAGGCTTAAGATCATCTCTTAGCTTTGAGTATTTTTATTTCTATCTTTGTAAACATTTTCTAGCTTTAATTCAAGTTCTTTTTTTTATTTCCTTGTTCCATTTATTTTATGCTATTTAATTACTTTTCTAAAAACAAGTTAAGTATGATAATTAATATCATGCTTAGCTAAATCTTTTAAGCCAAGAACCAGCCAAGTCAATTCGATTCGTGAGAATTGAACTTTGCTTAAATTCTTTTGGGAAATCATTTTTATCTTTCTGCTTAGATAGTTTGGCAATCGGCCTTACTAAAAGTTTTTAACCGTTTTTCAAATAAAAAAGGGCTTGTTGGTCTAAAATCGCTTAAAAACACAGTTGGGAGGAAGGATCGGCCTGTGGCAATTTCGACTTCCTATGAACACTCTTAGCGGCGGTCCGCTAAGGAAAGGTAAAATCAGAAGCGATTCTTTTTAGACAATTTATGAGTCGGGTTTTTCCTGCTTTCATTCTAAATATTTTAACGACGATAGACGTGGTTGAATTATTTAAGAACCATCTTTCGAAGATAGACTTGGGAGGATTGGTTACTCGAGAGAGAAACAAGTTATGACGGGTTGGGTCTCGTATACTGTAACCGACATGATCCCCGAAATAAAAATCTTTTTCAGTGATCGAAAGAATTGAAGGAGCTGGTTCGAGGCTATTTCACATACTTGGTTTTTCTTAATCTTTTTACCTCTGCATTTAAATCTTGCTATTTCATTTTTCGACCAATATCATATCACTTCCCCCCCCCCCCCATTTTATTTACTTATTTTGCAGATATTTCTAGAAGTAATAATTAAAGCAGTCTTTAGTCAATCATTCCAGCTAATCTCCCTGTGGATCGACCCTCTTTCCCTATATCTATTTAATTTCTTTATATTAGTATTTATTGAAAGAGGTTAATTTATTCATTTATTTTTGACATGTTAAACGACGACTTGTCACCCCTCGAGACTTTCGTCGTCCCTCGCTAGTCTCATTTTAAACAAGGAAGAGTTGGTTAGGCAAGTGACAAGCTTCATTGGGTAGATACAACTCCTAGGTGGCCAATTTATTCCTACATGATGCAATAGGCCCGGTTTTGTCCGAGAATCGAATAAACCAAAGCTCTAATACCAATAAATGTAACACCCCTCACCCGGTTTAATCGTAAATCGGCTAAGGAATACTACTCAAGCAACAAAAACCCGAATAATCAAAAACGTTTTGCCTAACTTACCCTATGTGATAAGGTAGACTTCTAATCATATTATCACAACCAACATTTTCATTAACAAGGTTCATACATCAATCAAGCTTAAAGTGGTGATCAATAGGCAACTTAAACAACATTAAATAGCCATGAAAGACAAACAAGAATATCCTCCCTAGTAACATGGCATTCAAATTAAACTAGAAGGAATATGGCCATCCTGTCATCATTCGATATGTTACATGTTTTTAACTAAGATTTCAAGCATTTTATTCCATGATCTATACATACAATACATTAACAAAGGTCAACTAAGATTACACAGCCTAGGCAAGGATCATTCGATTAGGCTAGAAATACATATGTCCAACTTGATTCACTACATCTATTCGATTGGTATACCTAAGAATATTAAGAGATTAAGCACCCTATCAAGGCCCTATTACATGAATCAATGACACTCCTAGTTCAATCTATTACATGGCATCAACATCACAAAAACCATGCTTTCAAATCCTTTCAAATAAGCAACATAAGAGAGCATGACAATCACAAGATTATCAAAGCATTTCAAGGTATGATTCTAACACGTAATCAACTGATGAATAATCTTAGACAAAATCCAACACATGTATCCATCATTCAATACTTTCCAAGCTTTCAAGACATATAAACATCACCATAGCAACCAACCATACTCATCTCATATAGTCATAAGATACCTAGATCAACTAGGCTATCGAACAAGCCACAATAACGAGTTATATCAAATATAGAAAAAGCCATTCATAGGCTCAAAATGCATGAACATGTATCTAATTACAAAGCTAAGGCAACCATCTAGGAGTTTACAAAAGGGTGAGTTCATACTTTGAGCTATAGCTTGTCTTGCTTTGCCTCCAATCAAGCTAGTTTGCAATCTACGAACCTGTAGTTTGGGAAGAATAAAACGAGAGTGATAAGTACGGTTAAAAACTTAGAGAGGTAGCAAC
Source organism: Hibiscus tridactylites (assembly GCA_958450335.1). Lineage (NCBI taxonomy): Eukaryota > Viridiplantae > Streptophyta > Magnoliopsida > Malvales > Malvaceae > Hibiscus > Hibiscus tridactylites. The sequence goes on along the minus strand of OY288268.1, from coordinate 80,070,374 downwards.
CTATGCTAGGCTAGCATATTAATTTAAAAAGTGTATTTTAGATCAAGGAAGGCCTAGCTCGGTTCATAAGAGTCATGCTTGTACAAGGCTTGTATTCAATTGATCATATTTACACATATTTTCATATCATTTCATTTCATTTAAGTTATTCTAACCTTTAAACATGGCAAATCAAGGTCACATTAGTACATATATCGATCTTATTTTGCAACCAATCAACTACATGTTATCAACAAGAAGTCAAATGTATAACAATCAATCAAGTTTCATGGAATATGATATCATGTAAGCAAGCATAACAAGATCAATTTCATTTCATGTAAACACAATTTCATATCAGCAAGATTTCTAATTCAATTTCAAGTTTAAGCATTTGTTTATAGTCGAGTCTAGATAATCGAGTCGTCAACCAACTGTCGCCAAAACAAATATCTGGTCATACCCCTCCTACTGTCTCCAAAGACCATAACACACATCCCTCATACTGCCACCAGAACAAAGGGCCTTAGCCCAGTTCGTAGACCACCCAACACAAATGAGCCCAAGACTCTATGGAATGTCATTCTACCTATGACTTACTAGTTACCAAGGCATTATTTAATCATGTGATCAAGAATATAGGATCATATAACCAGCTACACAAGAATCATGACATATTCAAGTGATCAATATTCATGTACCAAGATCAAGAGCCCTTAGGCTAATGAACCATAGTTCAATTTCAATAAAGATCATTTCATGTCATGTTTCATCAACGAACATATCAAAACGATCAAGGCGGCAAGCAAGTTCATGTTCAAACTCATTATAGTACAAGTAACACATCAATTCACTTATTTTATCACATGTTACCATTTGTAATTAATATCATCCTTCCCTTATATGTTTACCAAGTATACTTTAAAGTCAATTTCATAGCTTCATTCAAGAACATTATAAACATAAATAACTTGGTTAGGACCTAAGTCCTAACCCTAATGATAGCTACACTCACAACTCCAAGCTAGTCTTGTTTATTTATAGCAATGCTTTTATTCTTCCTATTTTGTTGCCCAACCCTTGATTCCTCCAAAATCTCTTCAAGTTCTTGATCTTTTTATTCGCATACAAACATATATGAAACATATTAGAAGTCAATTCAAACAGATAAGCTCATTTACACAAATGCCAAAATTAACTTTCAAAACCGTTTTTCTTATTGGCAGATTGAGTACTTGTTACTAATCTAGGCATATCTCTTTACACACATATTCAAATTTAGATTACTTTACCACTCTAGAAAGATTATTTACATAGATTTACAACCATGTATGGTACATATTTTTCTCATTTCTCAATCAATACAGTTTATTATTTAAGCATAGGCCATTTCGCATTTTTGGATAGTTTGTAGCACCTCTACAATTTCGGTTCCAGATTTTTCTTTAGAGATCAAATTTTAGTTCTGTTTGTTTCTAGTTAAACTAAACATACCCATGTATTTTTTTATCAAAATTTCAGGTCTAAATTCCATGTATTTTATTTCTGGTGAATTTTTAAAGATCACTGTCCACAATAGGGCAGTGCTGGGCAGATTACACTAATTTCTAACTTAAGCTCCTTACAACTTATATTCTTAGCTTCACCACCTAATCTTATTTTACCAGCTACTTCAACATTTTCTAATAATCATATTTAACACTTTTAAACATAAATTTCTAGATTTGTTATGGATCAATTTAGGCTTTGCCTTTTCAACTTCTCCAAAATAGTCCCTTAACCATTTTATCTTTGCATGTGACCGATTATTTGATTCTCATCAAATAACCAACTAAATACATGTTTCTTATCATCTTACAATAAAATTCCAGAATCGAAATCATCATTTACCACAAGCAAATATAACATTTCAGGTTATACATACAACTCAACAAGATAATTTGATGAACTAGTTGAGTTGAACACTTACACGACCTCTAGCTTCAATTCTTATGCATAAATGATGAACATGCAAGCATTTCTCTTTAACTTTCCATAGCTGACCAATTTTTCTTTCCCCTTAATCTCTCCCTCTCTCATTCGGCTGAGAATGATGATGAAGGAAAGTGTATAGGCTAAGCATAGTTAGTGAATTAGGTAAGTTACTCTTTTGCCCTTTAATCATCCTTTAAGAATTTTTCAGCTAAGGGTAATTAGGGAAAATTAGAAGTTTGGACATGCAAGTCCACCCTTTTCTCACATAATTCAATTTAGTCCCATCCCCTTTAATTCTTTAATTTGTTTTCTTCTTTTAATAAAGTCCTTATTAACCGAATATGACTAATAAAAAGAAATTTTGTTTTAATTTAATTTAATTTAACCTCTTGACCACTTAATTTAAATAACTTTTAGGGTATATTTGAGGGTGTTACACATATAGTTATTGTGAGCTTGATTTTCATAATTTGCTTAAGTATGAAATAGATTGGAGGAAGGTAAATTAAGTTCTTAACTAGTTTGATGGAAGCATACTTGAGGGCAAATATGAGATAAGTGAGGGGGATTTGATGATTAGTTCAAATGATCACTTTTTCATCTTTAATTATGCCTCTAATGGTTTAGTTTTGATTCTGATTTGGACATTACTGTGTGTTTTTTCGTGCAGGCCTTAAAATTTGGATAATACATTGAAAAGACTCTAAATTCTGTAGTTTTTGTTTTTCTGGATTCATGGCTAGATTAGTGGGCATGAATCGGGGCATGAAAGTTTGACTGGACGCCACATCAGCTGAGGCAGCGTTGGAGGATGACGTCAGCAGCAGCAGTGATACCTTATCAAGTTCATTTCGATAACTTATCAAACAATATTTAAAATTTAAACTTGGGATTTATCTTTTGTATTTAATTTAAATATTTTAGGAATTATCTCTTATCACTTTAGAAGTCATTTTAGGGTTTTGAGATACCATAAATACCCCATTGAGGTAAGCTAGAAAAATCATCTCTTGTTCTTTTCTTGTTTTTACTCTTGAGTTCTATAAAAATTCCATTTCTTTTAAGTTCTTCATTTTCTTTAGTTTTTGTCTATTTTATTTCAAAAAAATGCTAAGTATTATTTCTTCCATAATCATGCTTAGCTAAATTTTCTTAAAGCCGAGAGCTAGTAATGAATCAATTCCCTACGTGAGAATTGAAAAGTGCTTAATTCCCTTCGGGATACATTCTCGTTAGAATACGATTAAATGAGTTCGAATGATTATTTTGAGCTGAGTTTTGACAAAGATGCATGTAATGAAACTAATTAAATGTTTGTAAAGCAAAATTGAGGAAAACCCTTGGAATTTTTATGTTTACAAATTGGTCCCTAAAAACCGAAATTGGATAAAATTGATGAGCGTTTGAGTTGTGTTTGATCCCCTGCTTTGTATAACACATAGGAACCTAATTTTTATCTAGACGAGATAAAAAGAAAAAATAGGGTCATTTATTGAGGTAAACCTTCCCGGTTTACTTCAATATTCCTCGTGTGACCCGTTCGGTTCAGTCTATCGACTAGACCGGGTCGAGGGGGTTACAATCTTTCAAGTTTTGGGGTGTTGGTGTTCATCGTTGATCATTTGTATTAGCATTTAGTAATGAATAGAACTTTTCTATGGCATTTAGTCAGTTTAATGCTAGTTTTATGAATAAATTGAGGATGTCCGATGATGAGAGCTTAAATTTTATGGTTGTAAATGGATTGAATGTTTGTGACTTTTTGAGATTGGTAGAACTTCCTATAGGACCTTATCTTTTGTGATGTAATTATTACATGATTGCATGCTCTTTATGCTTATGGCGGTTAGATGAATTTTGGTGAAAGAACTCTCTTATGCCTTAGTTTAAAATGTGTAGAATGAACCTGAAAGAAAAGTGAATGCTTAAAGGCTTAGTTAGTTTCTTTTTTTATCTATTTACGTTGAAATACAAATAAATGATGAAGCATAGCTGAAGAGGGACACTCCGCTTTGTTTTGTTTTGCTTGGATATTGCATTTAAATAAATGGTAGTAGCATCAAATGAGTGAATGAAAATTGTCACAGGATTACTCTATTTACTGGCTTGGGGGTGAGATGTTTGCTCCATACTCATCTAGAGTTAGGGACAATAGTTGTGATGAGCTGACACCCCTAGAGGTACACAAAAAAACTTGACTAAGAAAAGGTAGGGCAAACTTGAAGAACTTAGCTAATAATTTTCTAACTTTGTTAAGCATGGAGAGGATGCAGTCATCACACTTGCATTCCTTAGGATCTTGCCCTCTAGGAGTAGTTCTTAAAATCTCAAAGTTGTATTTCATGTGGAAGCTTGTATGTTCCGAGGACTGAAATTTTGACATAGTTCTGCCCCGAATTGATTTGATGTTGTAGCATTTTCTACTTGTTTCTGTTATTCTTTGAGGACAAGCAATGACTTAAGTTTGGGGGTGTGTTAACCTTGTAAAAGGTTAATATTTCATGTCTTTTTACTTAGGTTATTGCGAGTGTGAAGTGCTTAAAAGTCTTATATTTTATGCCCATTTTAGCTCATATTGTCACTGTTCTTAAGCCCATTTTAGTGCATACTTAGGTTTCCATGCATATTTTACAGTATCTTTCCTTCACTCGGCTTATTACAGTATTTACGATTATATGTGGAGAAAATACATTGTTTTCTAGTTGCATTTACATTACAGGTTACAGGAGACTGCCGCCGGCACCCGTCGCAGCAGCAGAGCAGAAGAATGATCGAAGAGGAGGAGGAAACAGAACGATCACATCCAGTCACACAGGACGAACCATCGATGTAGAGAAGAATTGTACTGATGCGGTTCAAAGAATGGGCCGCCGAGATAGACTGCCGCTAGCACTGCCATCGTGGCGGCACATTGGAGGTTGGCTAAAAAGGAGTGCGATATGAAGAGGGGAATATCTTGAATCAGCAGAACCAAGCCACATGACAGATAAAGCCCAGGAGCACCCAGAGATGGCGTGAGAAGACGCAAACAAGGAAGAAGCTTGTAGCCCAAGAAAGCCCAAAAGATGAGTTATTTTTGGAATAAAATACTCAAACGTTTAATTCTGACTCAACTTCCTCCCAAAGAGAGACTTCTTCCCCAAATAGGATTTTCACATGTAACCACCTATAACAAGGAAGGCTTGAGCGATTGGAAGAGAAGAAGGAGATATTAGGTTTTAGGATTTATTGTTTTCTTAATTACATTATGTTCTAAACTTTCCTTAGGGTTAAGATTGTTTTGTTTAGTAGTTGTGAGTACGGTTGTAATTAGTTGGAGTTTTTATGCAATTCAATTCAAGGTTTGTTTATCTTATGTTCTTCATCTTTGTTTGCAATAGAATCGAGAGATCTTTGTGAGCATATTTATTTGTTTCAACTCGATAGAGTTAAAACTCAAGAAAGGGATAAAAATGATTCCCTCCAATTAAGGTGTGAATCAACTTAGCTTAGAGATAAGTCTAGGTTTAAGGCGGCTAAGAAGGAACGTGGGAAAGTTGTTGTTCAACCTAGGTTTACACCGAGAGGTATTTTCATAGAGTGGGCATCAACAATATTCAAACTTAGAGATAAGTTGAAATCAGATCAGGACGTTTTGTCGAACATTGAAGGCCCGCCGAGTTCCCCGTCGTGGCAATGTTCTATATGTCACCCGTCGCGGCAGAGATATCGACTTTGCACTACAAGACTTTTACGAGTTAAACGCAGTTTCACACTACGACACATCTCAATATGACCCATCTTCTTATTCTGATTACTCAATCTTTTTATTGTTCGTTTACTTTAAGTTTATGCAACTTTCTCAAACCAATCCAAATCAATTGTGTTTTTACTTTTCCTTGTGTAGGATTTTAATCTTGAAGTAGCTATCCAGTCCCTGAGGAGATGATAATCTTTTTATATTACAACTAGGCATCAGTGTACACTTGCACTCAAATTAGAGGACACCTTTACGCTCTACAAGTTTTTGGCACCGTTGTCGGGGACTGGCAACAACAACTTTGTCTTTACTTTCTTGCACTTTCCTTTATTACATTTAATTTCCAATTTAGTTTTTCTTTATTATCATAAAAAAATTTCACAGCTTCTTTGTTCCAGTTTATGACCTTAGCAAATCCATCGTCTAAACACCTATTTATTGACGAGATCGAACGAGAAGCAAGTAAAATTAGAAGAGAGGCACGTGAAGCATTGGCAGCAGAAGAAGCAATGTATAATGACAATGATGGCAATAATGTCGCTGGGGCAGACCCCGCGACAGATGATAGGCGGCAAGATCAGCAGCCACCACCTCTTCCTCCTGGCCAGCAAAGACAAGTACGTACCACTCGAGACTATATGGAGGAAGACATAGACAGCCTTGACTCTGCATTCATAGAACCAGACATCAATGCCAATCATTTTGAACTCAAGCCAATTATGTTCAATATGATCGATAAATTGGGACAGTTTGGGGGCACAACAAATGAGGATGCTAGGCAGCGCAAGAAGTCATTCTTAGAGATTTGCATGTCTTTTAGAATTCATGGATTACCCCCTAATGTTCTAAAGTTGCGGCTATTCCCCTATTCACTGAGGGATAGGGGAAAAACATGGTTAAATAGCCAGACGGATGGTTCTATTGAATCCTAAACAGACATGTGTTTAGATTTTCTGGCTCGTTTCAATCCATCAAATGTTATTGATCGTATACGCAACGAGATTACGTCGTTCTGACAGGCTGACGACGAGGCGATGTATGAAGCATAGGAACGCTACCGAGAACTGGTGCATGTTGCGTTCGTGCAGTGACTATAAATGATACGCAAATGGTGCAAGTATACACGTCGAACGAGTAATAAAGTGATGAGTGAGTATCGTCTCCATAGGGATTGGAGGTATTCACGGTTGCTGTAACAATAAAGCTTGAACTTTTTGCAGATGACAATGCTATAGTAAAAGAGATGGTGTATAACAGTGCTGAAGCAAAATAGTGCAGAGAAAGAAGAGATAAAAATATGATAGACATGTCCCCTTTCGTATGTGAAACTCACTACGGAATGACTAGCTGGGAATGATAGACAACCTAACTCAAGCTTCCTAACGATACTAAGGTTTTTCAGCTATCTTCTATGCTAGGCGGGATTTACTAAGAGTGCTCCTAAACTATCTCTAGCCAGGAAACTGGGAGTCAGAAATGCTACAACCATACCTCTCGGCGTAAACTCATAACACTCCCCTACCCTTCACATACTATCCTTTTTAGCCCTTGAAACCTATCACTTATCTCTAAGGTAGGTTACAGTCTGCCTCTCAACAGTCACTCTATTGCTTATGAGGGTTCTAGGGCTATCTCTCTCGATTACTAACCCCAACATACACCTAAAGAACGGAAACTCTCGAAGGCGTTTAAGGTAGGGCTTCACTTTCGAAGCACTTACAACCCTAAGCTCTTACAACTTTAAGGAAATGATAAAGCATAAGCAAAGCATAGAATCATGATAAACACTGAAAAAGTCATAGCATGCATTAAAAAGTACTCAAAATAACATCATCCATCAAACCCAAGCCACCTAAAACAGTTCGTGGCTGGGCAATATCATCCAACGTATCATTGCGATAACATCACCAAATATAAAGATATAACAAGAAATTGCTATAGCGACAGAAAGAAAGGTGAACTCCCTCTCCGCCATGGACTGCCTGACTGTCTTAGGCCCACCGCCTCTCTCGAGGCCGGTGAGGCCACTCCTTGGAGCTTCAACGATGGAGGACACCAAGTTGGAGAAGATGAAGGTGGAAATGTCTCTCTCATTTTCTCTTTCTTCCGCCTCTCTTTTTGCAACGCTCAAAATACCACACTGTGCTCCAAGCTTCTCTCCCCTTTATATAGTGGAGGCTTCTAGGGTTTGGTGCCTTAAAGATGCCTTGATATTCCCAAGGAATATCCACCGACAAGGTCTGCTACGAGGGGACAAGGGAGACAGTCTGCAGGCGGGCACCGGTTGCTGCACATGTCAGATCGTCCTTCTTTGCATGTTCACATATTTCTGCAGCTCACGTGTATCTCACGTGCTAGCCAATATCCGCTTCCATCATGCTATAGCAATTCTCGGCACCAGCTTTCTCTTAACTTCTTTCCTGCACATTACAAAACCAAAACCAACCTTCCAAGCAGTACCCCTTGATATGGACCAATAACCAATAAAGATAAATATGCACCCAGAAGAAGAAAATGCAACCTAAATGCAGTCTAAATGCTATGGTATGAACTCAAGAACAGGCAAATGCTATAGCAAAAAGATATGAAAACAAGGATATTTATACAGTTATCACACCCCCCAAACTTAAGCTATTGCTTGTCCTCAAGCAATGAATAGAACAGAACAAAAAAGCTAATATGGCAAAGATTTAACCTAGATGATTGCTATGGTAATATTTTAGTCCTCATAAATAACTTAGGCGGATATATATATATATACACAACCATACATGAGATCTTTAAGAACATTCTTTAGGACTAAGTTGTGTGTGTGTGCATAACTGCCTTCCTCCAATACTTAGGACTATGGCAAAGATTTAACCTAGAGGATTGCTATGGTAATATTTCAGTCCTCAGAAATAACGTAGGTGGATATATATATATATATACACAACCATACATGAGATCCTTAAGAACATTCCTTAGGATTAAGTTGTGTGTGTGTGTGCATGGCTGCCTTCCTCCAATACTTAAGATGGTGAGACAAATTTTCAAGGAAGCTCCCTAGTTATACCCTAACTATGTTCTCTAGCTCATTTCCAATTTTTAGACTCCCAAAGTTATAAGTTTCTGTTACGAAGGGTGTCAGCTCATCACACCTATCGTCCTTAACTCTAGATGAGCAGGGAGCAAACCTCTCACCCCCGAGCTAGTAGGCAGAGTCATCCTGTGACAACTTTCATTCACTCATATGCTATAGCAGGGCTTTATTTTCTCCTTGTTGTTGTTTTTTTAAACAAGCTATAGCAAAGCGGAGTGTCCTTCTACAGATATGCCGTAGCATTTATTCATTTGTTTTAGCACAGGGTCGTCTAACTTTTCTTTTAAGTTCTCTAGAGTCTACATATCAGAGTTTACTAGGGTTCTTCCTGAAAAATTTTTCTAACAAACTTACTTATAGAAAGAGAGCAGCTGTGTAAATTTTTTTAACAACTAGATCCTAAAGTCAGTTTTACCGATCTCAACTAGTTGTGTTTTTTCTACTTTAATTCAGGCCTTAGCAATTTCGTCGTCAGACATCATAAATATGTTCATAGGCTGACTATAGACTAAACAGAATGTTATAGTAAAAATTTTGTTCTATTCTATAATGCATATGCTAAAGCAAAATATTAACTATGAACAATAACACCCCCAAACTTAAGAAATGCAGTGTCCGCAATGCATAAACTAATCTATACTATATGCCATGAAAAATGAAAAATTGAAAAAAGGTTAGTACCTCTTGGGTGCAGAGGCTAGATGGTGCTACTGGTGTGGTCTATCGACGTCTCGGAGGAGTAGTGGTGTGGGTATGTCACATCATCCGCGCTCTCGAGTGAGACTGATTGAGCACTAGACGAGGGCCTGACACGTCCAGCTATGTGCTTGATGCAAGTTCTCAGTCTGGATGATGTAGCATCCTCTGATTGTGCTGGAGTCGGCTCAGTGGCTTGTGCTGTAGCAGCTTCCTTCCGAGGGGTTTCCTCAGTATCATTTGGTATGTTCTCTGGTTCTGCGAGTGGGTTTTTTTGTAACACCCCAATTTTGGGCTTTGAAGTTTTGGGTTTGAACTGGACCGGTCGGATTTTCGGTTCGAATATAAAAGGTGGTTTTAAGGAAAACCTAGTTCGGGATGCATTAAAAATATGGAAAAATATCTAAAAATCCTCTTTTATTATATATAAGAGAGTGGTGAAATCAATTTTGCGAAATGAGGTTTGGAAATAAGACATTTCAAGTTAGTGACTAAAATGTAATTATTGAAAAGTTGGTGACTGTTTTAAAAGGATTGAAACTTTGAATCTTTAAGGAGCTAATTTACCCAAGAAGAGTTTTCTCCAGATTTTTCTTAATATTAAAGATTTAATTAATGATTTTTAATAAAATGAAAAAGGGGAAATAGATATTTTTTACTTCATAACTAACTTTTGTCAAAACTTTCCCATTTCTTTTTCTCTCATTTTTCTCTCAGCCAAACACATTTCCCCAGCCACTTTTCCTCTGATTTTTACATCTAAAGATGAGATTTTAGTCTCTATTTGATCTCTAATCATTCCTACACCAAATTCTCATCATTTGCTTATTGAATTTTCAAGAATTTTGGCTCTAAACAAGGAGAAACTCACATTTAGAGGTATGAACGTCCTTATCCTCTAAATACTCAGTTCTTTACTGAAATTCCCAAGTTCTCAATCCTTGATTTGAGTTTTATTAAAGGTTTTGATGTTGAGATCTTGATTTTGGCTTAAAATACAAGATTTGGATTTAATTTTGAAGAAATTCGTAATAATTGATTGGGCTCTGTTTTGAGATGTCTTTTTGATGTAATTTGGATGTCTAAATGATGTATAATTGAGGTTTGATCAATGCAATCCCGAATAGGTTGATTTTCCTAAGTTTTTACTTGTGAAAATGGTGGTTTTTGGGGTGATCTTGGTGTTTTGTTAATGCTGGAGGTATAAGGACGTGTTTGGGATCATTTTGGATGTTAATTGATGTTTAAAAATGGTTAGAAGTGATGGATCTTGGCTGGGTTAAGTCTTGGAAGTGTTTGGAGGTGATTTCGGTTGTGTTTGGTAGCCGAAATGTTGGATTTGCAAAGAGCAGCGAGTTTAGGTGTGTTGCTGGTGTTTTTAATGCATTATGATGCATTAATCCTCTGTTTTTATGTGCTTGAAACAGGGGAGAATGATCCGTGAGCAATAGAGGTGGCGTTGAAGGTTTCGGATGCTTGGAAGGCTTGTTGGCTAGCCTTGTTTTGTGTATCGGTGAGTGAAGTTGGGTTTTCAGCTTTAAAACCAAGGTTTGAAGGTTTTGGGAGCTTAGTTTAAGTCTAAACAACTTAGCTAAGCTCAAGAGTAAGTAAATGGAATTTCTCTCTTGGTTTGTGTTATGAATTGTTTTTTTAAGCACTTGTGATTATTGGATGCAATGCATGTGATTTGCATGTTTAAATTCTGTTTTGAAAGCATATTTTAGCATGGTTTAATGCTGGTTTAGAAAGCCATGTGTGAAGGATTCTCAAGGTAAGAGATCCTTGGTTTTGTACATTGGAATTGTGGAATTGATGCATAGTGTTGCATGTTGTTTAATGGCTTTGTGTAATGCTTCAAAAACAGTGGATTGATGATGGTAATTGGTGGTTTTGGCATTTTGGTTATGCTTGTAAAACAATGGATTAATGTGGTAAAATGGTTATATTGGCAAGTGATGTAAGTGGTTCTTGGTTACTTTAATCGGATATAGTTAGCCGGCTATAGGATTGGGTGCACCGTGAATTGAGTCGCCTTGGATGTCGAGGGGGTTGTGATTGTACCGTAAACTCCATCCAAGAATCCTAGCGATTGATGAAATTGGTGTCACCACGATGGAGGTTGGCTCTCGTGAGTGGGCTTGGTTTAGTGCCACTACGATGGAGGTTGGCTCTCGTGGGTGGGCTTGGTTTAGTGCCACCACGATGGAGGATGGCTCTCGTGGGTGAACCTTGTTAAAGTCACCATGATGGAGGTTAGCTCTCATGGGTAGCTTCCATGTGTAAGCCTTGTGTTGTGTCCCGGCTCTCGCTAGTGTATTATACAACTTCCGATGAGTGATGTTGAGGGGTTGTGATTATACCGTTAAACTCCATCACGGGTGTTGAGGGGTTGTGATTGTACCGATAAACTCCACCTTGTGTTGTTCGGAAGTGTGTATGAAGCGTGTGGGACAACGCTTGTAATCTGCGTATCCGATTGTGTCTTGCGTTATGATAGTTTGTGAATTATCACTTGGAAGCCAATATAATGTTCTTGAATATGATGAAGCATGAGATGCTTGAAATGATGCATGGTTGCATGAGAAGTGTGTAATGTTCTATGAATGCATGTTTTACTTGTTAGCTTGAACAAGAGTTTATCTTCTATTGAGAATGTTGCATTGTATGCATGGAATCACTTTGGTGCATTGAAGTCTTGTGAAGGCTTGTTTTAAAAAGGCATGTAATGCAAATGTTGATTTTGTGGTTCATGTATTGTATTTGTTTAATGCATGAGATAGAATTAAGGGTGCAAGTGGTTTTAAAAGGTTTTCTGCTTTGAAATGATTTTCAAGTATGAGAAAAGTATAATGTGAAGTAAGTGTTTTCCAAGGATCTTATATTTAACTTTGCATACGATGTTCATGCATGGAATGGTTAAATTGATGGTTTTGCAAGGTTGTGCTTTGAAGTGAATTACTTAGCTTTTCTAAGCTAAGGGTTGGTTTTCATGTTTGAGCAATGCATGATTTAAAGCATGTTGTTAAAAATGGTTTTCAAACATTGCTTTGGTTTATCGATTTGTGTTTACTTTTAAAAGAGGTTTTACGACTCGCTGCATTGATGGTATTTTGGTTTTGAGCATTCCTCACTAAGCATTATGTGCTTACGCTCCTTTTTGTCCATCAATGCAGATATTTGAAGTTGGGACAGCGAGAAGCAAGGGATTCAAGGAGAGCTCCACTTGAGATGTATGTCTCGGTTAATAGCTATAGATAATAAAGGCAATGGGGGAGAATCTCTTATGTTGATGTTTGATGAGATTGTGTATGTTGGAAAAGTTTGGTTTATGATTTTGAACTATGTGGTTTAACACTTGCAACGTTTGAATCTTCTTATTCTTAAGTCGTTATGCTATGCTTCTTGTTTTAAAAGCATGATTGAGTGTTGGATGTGTTGAATGAGTTGGTGCACCTAGGGGTGGTTTTGTATCTAGATTTTGATTCATATTGGTAGGTATGATGCTTGGCATGTTGTTGATTTATTGTGGAGTGGTTTGGAGCATGTTTGATGGGGTTTAAAGGTGTTAAAACAGGCCTATCTGCTGTTTCTGGGCAGGGTGTTTCGAAACACCCTTGCCTGTTTCGAAACAGGCCCTTGTTTTGGCCTGGGTGTTCCTGAACGGCCTAGACCGTTTCTGAACACTGTGGCTACTGCCAAGGGGTGTTCCTGAACGGCCTAGACCCGTTTCGGAACACTTGACCATTGGGCATAAAATTTGAATGGTTTTGAGGTTTGCAAGCTTTACGTTTTAGTCCTGATTCTTGTATGTGCAATTGCTTGAGTTTGAGATGTCTGTTTGAGATGAAATTTGGCAGAGAGGCATGAAACATGACTAATTTCATAATGGTAACTTAAAAATTGGTAAAGTCCTCTTAATTTTCAGAATTTACAAATTGATCCCTAAATTCATATTTTGTGCAATTGGGTCCCTTATCGTTTTCCGATTGCTGTGATTTTTGAGTATGCTTATCTCAAGAGTATTCTTAGGTTTAATGTGCATCTAGACAAGTTTAAAAAGAAGAAAAAAGGTCGTTAATCAAGGTTGACTTTCGGGTTGACTTTGGTTTTCCCCGTGTAATCTTCGTAGTTCGGGACAACTGTCTAGGCCGGGCTACGGGGGTTACATTTGGTGGTATCAGAGCTGAGTTGCGAATGCTTTGGGAAATGGTAAATTGTTGTGATAAGTGTTTAATGTTTATTCTGATGTGTGGTTGAAAGTCGGTTGGAAAGTGTGTCTTTGAGCGAATTGTTGATGTTTTTAGCATGCTTTTTGATTGTGAGTTTTCATTGAGCTAATGTGGATTTGTGCTGATGTTATGCTGGTGATGTGAGCTGATTTTATGAATGATGAATGTGTGATGGGTATGATATGGTGATATTATGCTGTTACGAGTGAATGTTGTTTGATGAGAGCATGATCGAAATATGTTGATTGATATGCTCGATGTTGTGATATCCATGTTTTTATTGACTGTTATGTCATGTAAAAGGGGAGAATTCGGGATACCCATTGCCTTATTATTATAGCTATTGTGTTATTTTGGAGTTGGAGTTTTGAATCCTTGCTTAAAGCTGGTCTGATCGATTTGTTTGTTTTGTTATGATTGTTTGCTGTTAATAGCATGGTGAAATCGATGAGAGAATGACAGTTAGGTGAGATGGTTGCTGCTCTAGAGCAGGTTGTTAAGGCGTGGAATTCACCTTTTAATGGAGGTGTTTCGTCTCAGTCTTCAGTGCCTGGAGTTGAGGTAGTAAGGCAGGAGGAAGAAGTTGGTTCTGTGATGAAGAGTTCGTCACCTATAGTTCAAGAGGTGTTGGGAACATCTCAGGCTGTGGCAAAAGTAAGGCCTGTAGACGTGCCGGCTGTGGGATGTGCGGGTTTGTCGAAACGGCGTTTACATGATTTGGGAGCTGTGGAGTATCATGGTTCGACACCTGAGACGTTCGAGGCCTGGTTGGCCAGTGTAATTCTGATTTTGGATCAGGAAGGTTGTGACTATGCCTGTAAGCTGGGAAGTGTTGTCTCATTGATGTTGGAGGACGCTTGTGCCTGGTGGGCATCTGTCGCGGTGGCATCGTACATCCACGATATAGATTGGGACTTCTTTGTGTCTACCTTTTATGAAAGGTATCTTGGAGAGAAATTCCCAAGGGTTAAGCAATGTGAAGGTGTGGTTTCAGTTTATGAAGGTGAGAAAAGTTTAAGCAAGAGAGTTGTGGGTACTGACCTCGGGAGCGGTCAGCGTAAGAGGCGACGTGATAGAAGGTTTTGCTTGAATCGAAGCTTGGATGGTAGTGCAGATTTAGGGCAAGGGCTACTTGATCAAGGATGGATAGCTCGGTTGCCGATGTGTGACCGATGTGGGAAGTGTCATGTTGGAGGTTGTAGGGGCGCAGGAGTTTGTTGGAACTGTGGTTCTAAAGAGCATGTGAAGCGGAATTGTCCTCATGTGGTAAGATCAGCTTCAGTGGTAGCAAAAGGGTCTCTGAAGGGTAGTTGGCGCGGCCGAGACAAAGTTCGAAGGTGGCAGGAAGGGCAGAAAGGTGTGAGGAGCTTGGAGAATGAAACCTGTTGGAATTGTGGGTCTGTTGGACATTTGAGACGTAATTGTTTGAAGTTGGCTCGGGGTATTCAGGGTTCTTTACCGTAGGGAGATGGTGATGACCTTAATGTGTTAGCTGATGCTGCAACGGTGCGGCTGGAGAATGATGGTTCTGCAAGGAAGAGAGCTTGTCTGTTGAAGCTCCGGGGCAGTGAGGTGTTTACAGGTAACCTTGTTAAGTAATCTTTGCTCTAGTATCTTAGTTTGGTTTCAGTTGGTATTTCCTTGCGTAGTGGGTATGGTCTCGTTGCTAGCATGTTTGGGGTAGTAGTTGCTGTTGTTTTGAAAACAACTTTAGTGTGAAGAGGGCATTAGTGAGTATCTTGTGGATAATGGGTTGTTAGAATGATGGAGTTGGTCAAGTTAGAAGTGAGATAGGAGGTTGTTTTTAGGCGGATTCTGAGGATGTTATTGGTGGGTGTGAACCGACATACATGCACAGTTAAAATCATTTGTTATATGCTATATTATATATGTACTGGTCCATGCATACATGTGACATGACATTAGAGGTTTTGCATGCATGTACATCAGACATTGATAGGGCATATTGGTGACCATGCATACGAACGTTCACACTCGCTGATAGTTAATCGGGTCCGTTAGTGTTGTGATAGGGTTAGATTGGATGGGGGTTTTAAAAGTTGTGTTGGTGCTAGGAGAATGTTAGAAGTAATGGAGGGTATTAAGCGAGTTGTCAGTAATAGTGAGTGCGATATAGCATGTTGGTAGAAGGAAAGTGTTTGGCGCTTAATGAGTTTAGCGGTATAGTGGTGAGGAGATTACCGGTTGAAGTTAGAATCGGTTAGAGTGGTTGTGAATAGCTGGTAGAAGTGGTAGTTTCTTGGTGTTAAGTGATATAGTAAGTTAGTGGATGTGTTCCAAAGTGCTGAGGTAACTTGGCATTGATGTAGTAGTAGAAGGGTTGTTTATGTAGGTGATGGTTCATAGCAACCTTTGAGGAGTTGAGAAGAGGTTTTGTTGTGGGTTGTAGAAAAGGGTTAGCCCGGGAGAATAGAAGTTTCGTAACCTAAATATGTATGTATAGGTTGGGCGATGTTCTAGTAAGGCAAGTGTTGTAGTCAAAACTTGTAGTGGAAAGGCAATGTAAGATCAAAGGCCATTGTTGGTTGGACGGGTTCTTGTGAGAAGTGGTTGGCTGGTTGTGAATAAGTAAATTCCGTCTGAAGACAGCTGGTGGTGTATGGAACGGCTGGCGGAGTCAAGGTTGGGGTTTTGTGATGTGATTTTCGGATGTTAGGTGAGTAGTCCTGGTGAACCGTTATGGTAATGATAGCGGCGGATATGAAGGAATGTCAGCAATACGTTGAGAAGTTTGGGTAAGCAGTTGATGCTTAAGAATTTTTGCTTGTTGTGGTAGTCTTTGAAAGAGGTTGAGTAGTTTTGCAAGGAGTTTTAGAAGCAGTGAAGGTTGTGGGTCACATGGTGGTTGAACTGGATTGGTTGGTGTCACTGTGTGAACAAGTTTTGGGAGTTATGAGTTAAGGTGGTGCATGCTGTAAAAGTTGGAGGCTCTTCAGGATGTTGTTGGGGCTATGTGCAGTCCAGAAGTGTGAAAGGTTAAGATGTGGTTAACATTTGAGTGTTCTGGAATTCGTGAGCAGTATGTGGTGGTGTTGAGTTTGAGTGGAGTTTTGTGAGGAGAGTGTTCAGTGGTGGTTAAGTCTCCTGTGTTGCCTTGTGTGTTGCTTTGAGAAGTTTGGTTGTTCTCTTTTCGCCAGTTGAAATTTCGAGGACGAAATTTCTTAAGGGGGGAGAGTTGTAACACCCCAATTTTGGGCTTAGAAGTTTTGGGTTTGAACTGGACCGGTCAGATTTTCGGTTCGAATATAAAAGGTGGTTTTAAGGAAAACCTAGTTCGGGATGCATTAAAAATATGGAAAAATATCTAAAAATCCTATTTTATTATATATAAGAGAGTGGTGAAATCAATTTTGCGAAACGAGGTTTGGAAATAAGACATTTCGAGTTAGTGACTAAAATGTAATTTTTGAAAAGTTGGTGACTGTTTTAAAAGGATTGAAACTTTGAATCTTTAAGGAGCTAATTTACCCAAGAAGAGTTTTCTCCAGATTTTTCTTAATATTAAAGATTTAATTAATGATTTTTAATAAAAGGAAAAAGGGGAAATATATATTTTTTACTTCATAACTAACTTTTGTCAAAACTTTCCCATTTCTTTTTCTCTCATTTTTCTCTCAGCCAAACACATTTCCCCAGCCACTTTTCCTCTGATTTTTACATCTAAAGATGAGATTTTAGTCTCTATTTGATCTCTAATCATTCCTACACCAAATTCTCATCATTTGCTTATTGAATTTTCAAGAATTTTGGCTCTAAACAAGGAGAAACTCACATTTAGAGGTATGAACGTCCTTCTCCTCTAAATACTCAGTTCTTTACTGAAATTCCCAAGTTCTCAATCCTTGATTTGAGTTTTATTAAAGGTTTTGATGTTGAGATCTTGATTTTGGCTTAAAATACAAGATTTGGATTTAATTTTGAAGAAATTCGTAATAATTGATTGGGCTCTGTTTTGAGATGTCTTTTTGATGTAATTTGGATGTCTAAATGATGTATAATTGAGGTTTGATCAATGCAATCCCGAATAGGTTGATTTTCCTAAGTTTTTACTTGTGAAAATGGTGGTTTTGGGGGTGATCTTGGTGTTTTGTTAATGCTGGAGGTATAAGGACGTGTTTGGGATCATTTTGGATGTTAATTGATGTTTAAAAATGGTTAGAAGTGATGGATCTTGGATGGGTTAAGTCTTGGAAGTGTTTGGAGGTGATTTCGGTTGTGTTTGGTAGCCGAAATGTTGGATTTGCAAAGAGCGGCGAGTTTAGGTGTGTTGCTGGTGTTTTTAATGCATTATGATGCATT
Source organism: Hibiscus tridactylites (assembly GCA_958450335.1). Classification (NCBI taxonomy): domain Eukaryota; kingdom Viridiplantae; phylum Streptophyta; class Magnoliopsida; order Malvales; family Malvaceae; genus Hibiscus; species Hibiscus tridactylites. Next base: position 80,052,355 of record OY288268.1, on the reverse strand, counting down.
AATCCTCTGTTGTTATGTGCTTGAAACAGGGGAGAATGATCCGTGAGCAATAGAGGTGGCGTTGAAGGTTTCGGATGCTTGGAAGGCTTGTTGGCTAGCCTTGTTTTGTGTATCGGTGAGTGAAGTTGGGTTTTCAGCTTTAAAACCAAGGTTTGAAGGTTTTGGGAGCTTAGTTTAAGTCTAAACAACTTAGCTAAGCTCAAGAGTAAGTAAATGGAATTTCTCTCTTGGTTTGTGTTATGAATTGTTTTTTTAAGCACTTGTGATTATTGGATGCAATGCATGTGATTTGCATGTTTTAAATTCTGTTTTGAAAGCATATTTTAGCATGGTTTAATGCTGGTTTAGAAAGCCATGTGTGAAGGATGCTCAAGGTAAGAGATCCTGGGTTTTGTACATTGGAATTGTGGAATTGATGCATAGTGTTGCATGTTGTTTAATGGCTTTGTGTAATGCTTCAAAAACAGTGGATTGATGATGGTAATTGGTGGTTTTGGCATTTTGGTTATGCTTGTAAAACAATGGATTAATGTGGTAAAATGGTTATATTGGCAAGTGATGTAAGTGGTTCTTGGTTACTTTAATCGGATATAGTTAGCCGGCTATAGGATTGGGTGCACCGTGAATTGAGTCGCCTTGGATGTCGAGGGGGTTGTGATTGTACTGTAAACTCCATCCAAGAGTCCTAGCGATTGAGGAAATTGGTGTCACCACGATGGAGGTTGGCTCTCGTGTGTGGGCTTGGTTTAGTGCCACTACGATGGAGGTTGGCTCTCGTGGGTGGGCTTGGTTTAGTGCCACCACGATGGAGGATGGCTCTCGTGGGTGAACCTTGTTAAAGTCACCATGATGGAGGTTGGCTCTCATGGGTGGACTTTGTTAAGCGTCACAACGGTGGAGGGTTGCTCCCGTGTGTGAGCTTGGTTAAGGTGATTACAATGGTTGTGGTAGCTTCCATGTGTAAGCCTTGTGTCGTGTCCTGGCTCTCGCTAGTGTATTATACAACTTCCGATGAGTGATGTTGAGGGGTTGTGATTGTACCGTTAAACTCCATCACGGGTGTTGAGGGGTTGTGATTGTACCGGTAAACTCCACCTTGTGTTGTTCGGAAGTGTGTATGAAGCGTGTGGGACAACGCTTGTAATCCGCGTATCCGATTGTGTCTTGCGTTATGATAGTTTGTGAATTATCACTTGGAAGCCAATATAATGTTCTTGAATATGATGAAGCATGAGATGCTTGAAATGATGCATGGTTTCATGAGAAGTGTGTAATGTTCTATGAATGCATGTTTTACTTGTTAGCTTGAACAAGAGTTTATCTTCTATTGAGAATGTTGCATTGTGTGCATGGAATCACTTTGGTGCATTGAAGTCTTGTGAAGGCTTGTTTTAAAAAGGCATGTAATGCAAATGTTGATTTTGTGGTTCATGTATTGCATTTGTTTAATGCATGAGATAGAATTAAGGGTGCAAGTGGTTTTAAAAGGTTTTCTGCTTTGAAATGATTTTCAAGTATGAGAAAAGTATAATGTGAAGTGGAAGTATTTTCCAAGGATCTTATATTTAACTTTGCATACGATGTTCATGCATGGAATGGTTAAATTGATGGTTTTGCAAGGTTGTGCTTTGAAGTGAATTACTTAGCTTTTCTAAGCTAAGGGTTGGTTTTCATGTTTGAGCAATGCATGATTTAAAGCATGTTGTTAAAAATGGTTTTCAAACATTGCTTTGGTTTATCGATTTGTGTTTACTTTTAAAAGAGGTTTTACGACTCGCTGCATTGATGGTGTTTTGGTTTTGAGCATTCCTCACTAAGCATTATGTGCTTACGCTCCTTTTTGTCCATCAATGCAGATATTTGAAGTTGGGACAGCGAGAAGCAAGGGATTCAAGGAGAGCTCCACTTGAGATGTATGTCTCGGTTAATAGCTATAGATAATAAAGGCAATGGGGGAGAGAATCTCTTATGTTGATGTTTGATGAGATTGTGTATGTTGGACAAGTTTGGTTTATGATTTTGAACTATGTGGTTTAACGCTTGCAACGTTTGAATCTTCTTATTCTTAAGTCGTTATGCAATGCTTCTTGTTTTAAAAGCATGATTGAGTGTTGGATGTGTTGAATGAGTTGGTGCACCTAGGGGTGGTTTTGTATCTAGATTTTGATGCAAATTGGTAGGTATGATGCTTGGCATGTTGTTGATTTATTGTGGAGTGGTTTGGAGCATGTTTGATGGTGGTTAAAGGTGTTAAAACAGGTCTATCTGCTGTTTCTAGGCAGGGTGTTTCGAAACACCCTTGCCTGTTTCGAAACAGGCCCTTGTTTTGGCCTGGGTGTTCCTGAACGGCCTAGACCGTTTCTGAACACTTTGGCTACTGCCAAGGGGTGTTCCTGAACGGCCTAGACCCGTTTCGGAACACTTGACCGTTGGGCATAAAATTTGAATGGTTTTGAGGTTTGCAAGCTTTACGTTTTAGTCCTGATTCTTGTATGTGCAATTGCTTGAGTTTGAGATGTCCGTTTGAGATGAAATTTGGCAGAGAGGCATGAAACATGACTAATTTCATAATGGTAACTTAAAAATTGGTAAAGTCCTCTTAATTTTTAGAATTTACAAATTGGTCCCTAAATTCGTATTTTGTGCAATTGGGTCTCTTATCGTTTTCCGATTGCTGTGATTTTTGAGTATGCTTATCTCAAGAGTATGCCTAGGTTTAATGTGCATCTAGACAAGTTTAAAAAGAAAAAAAAAGGGTCGTTAATCAAGGTTGACTTTCGGGTTGACTTTGGTTTTCCCCGTGTAATCTTCGTAGTTCGGGACAACCGTCTAGGCCAGGCTACGGGGGTTACATTTTTGGTCTTGAAGGTTTAGGATTGGTTGCCTTTCTGTTGCGTTTTCTCTTCTTGGCTGGAGAGGTTGCTGGGTCGGTTTCTTCAACAGTAGACTGGACAGATGGATTTTCTTGCTCTGACTGGGCAGTTGGAGTTGCTGATGCTTTCTTTCGCGAACTCTTTCTCTTTGCAGCAAGTGGGACGGAGCTGGGTTCACTAGGAGACATTGTTTGTGCTGTAACAGTGGTGGGGGCTTGCAATAACTCTATTGGAAATACTGGAAAAAGAGACATTCTGATCCGGCAGGAGTTTGCTCAAGCAGGATGCTATGGCACTATCACAATGTTAGGTGTATTTGAAGTACACTCTCTGATGTGCCTTCATCAGGTCGAGCTCAGAGCTCAGTTCCTTTGTAGTTGCCACCAGTGCTGCCACTCTTGCTGCAACAAAGCTTCTAGCTCCACCCTCAAATGCTTGTTGAGGCATGTCTTCGTTAAATCCCTGGAGTTCCATCACAAGTGCTGGGGTCAAACATGTCTTTCTTGAAACAGATGTATCTACAAGATCGTCTATTAAGACGTCTTTCCTTTTGCACAAGGTAGTGGTTAGATTAGGAAAAACAAGGGGGATACGGGACCGTTTTAAACAAGCATATACCTCATCCACTATTATCTTTCCTATATCAATTTGTCTACCATGTATTATGGAATGAATGAGAAACAGTCGAGACATATGGACGGTAGCAGTGTGTAGTGTGGGCATGAGCTTATGCCTCACAAAGTGATTCAATACCTTAGCCTCTGGTTTGAGGCGTCCTCTCTCAACCGACTTGTTATTATCTAGCATTGTTCCTTGAAAGCAAATGTCCTCCAGCACCTCTCGTTACGTCTGCGCGTCCATTGTCATCACAAAAGAAGTGTGACGGTCCGCAGTATGTTTCAACCCATAGAACTTGTTGATTGCTGCAGTAGTAAATTTGATTTGCTCTCCGTGCACATGAACTGTGGACTGGGTTGGACTCGCCAAGTGGGCATAAAACTCCTTCACCAGTGATGAGCAAATTTCTTCAGGATGGGCAGCAAAGTTTTTCCATCCATAGGTGCCAATGACGTCCATTATGGATTGGTCGAACTGATCTTCTTCCTCTTGATGGTATTTGAACCCTATTTCTGGAAGAACATTTCTATCCTTGAGCTTTTCCCATCTCTCCTTAGCTGCCTCGTCAAAATATTTGGGAATCTCCATGACTGGACGTTGTGTGGGACGGTCAGAAGTCTTAGGTGCATTTTTGCAACGGGCCATGGAGTTATCTTTGAGAAGTTGGGAGGAATGAGTGTGTGTAGAAAAGAAAATGGTGAGGGTTTTCTGTGTTTGAGTAGAGAATCGAAAAGGTCTAGGGAAAGTGTTTGAGTGTTTGAAGAAGATGAAGAAGGTGAGGGGACGGATGATGAAGAAAATGTTGGGAGTTGAAAAAGGTGGGGAAAACTGGTGAGTTAATTGGAGATGGGAGGTGATAGGGACGTGTGTCGGCTTTAAGAGAGAGAAAAAAATTGAGTTAATGCATTGGAAGACGGCTAGAGAGAGAATGTGGGTTTATGTGGCTAGGGTTTCTCCTCATTAAGTAGATGAATATTCTCTCTCATGCTTTTTGTATTTTTCTCTCTCTCTTTTAATTCAACTCCCCACTTTTCGGATAAAACCACCTTTATCTTTTTCTTTCCCCTTTTCTCTCGTCCCTCCAAAGTAGGATAAAAACAAAATCCATGTCCTTCTCCCTTTGCTACTAACCCTGCAGACGACGTGCTCCCCTGGCATTGTACTTAGGAAAGAGAAAGCCTTTGTATGAGGGTCACGTGAAAAGTATGAAAATTAAAGGCAAAGATAACATAAAACTAAACTAAAAAGAAAAGCATTATTTATGGACATGCTATAGCATAAAAGATAGGGTTGGAGATGCAAACTTTCAAGGATCGTGAAGATCCAGGTATGACTTGTCTCTTAGAATAGGGGCTCCACTGTACACCTTCAGGCGTTGGCCATTGACTTTGAAGATTTCATCGTTGTCCAACTTCTTGATATCCACAGCGCCATGAGGGTACACCTTGTGAATGATGAATGGCCCAGACCACCTCGATTTCAGCTTTCCAGGAAAAAGCTTTAGCATGGAATTATAGAGAAGCACTTGTTGCCCTTCTGAGAAATGTCTGGGCAAAATGTGTTTGTCATGCCATTTCTTGGTCTTTTTCTTGTAAATGCGACCATTCTCATATGCTTGGGATCTGAATTCCTCCAGCTCGTTAAGCTCTAGCAATCTCCTCTCACTTACAAGTTGGGCATCCATGTTGAGTTTCTTGATTGCCCAATAAGCCTTGTGCTCAAGCTCCACTGGTAAGTGGCACTCCTTGCCAAATACAAGCTTGAAGAGTGACATGCCTAAAGGCGTCTTGAAGGCTGTCCTATATGCCCAAAGTGCTTCATCCAACTTGGGGGACTAATCTTTTCTCTTAGGATTCACCATCTTCTCCAAGATTTTCTTGATTTCTCGGTTGGAAACTTCAGCTTGTCCGTTTTTCTGCGGATGATATGCAGTAGCAATCTTGTGCCTGACTCCATAGCGATGTAATTCTTTAGCAATGAGCTTGTTGTCAAAGTGAGTTCCTTCATCACTGATTATGGCTCGGGGTGCTCCGAATCTAGTGAAGATGTTCTTGTGAAGAAACTTCATGACTGTCTTGGAGTCGTTCCTTGGGGTGGCGACAGCTTCCACCCATTTTGACACGTAGTCGACTGCTAGCAAAATATATAGATCTCCATATGATGCAGGAAACGGACTCATGAAGTCAATTCCCCACACGTCAAAGATTTCAAGCTCCAGAATATTTTGCAACGGCATTTCATTCTTCCTGGAGATGTTCCCCGTTCTTTGGCATCTGTCACAAGTCTTGTAGAACTCGTGTACGTCCTTAAAAAGTGTAGGCCAAAAGAAGCCTGCTTGAAGAACTTTTGTAGCAGTTCTAACACCGCCAAAATGCCCTCCACATGGTGATGAATGACAATGGTACATAATGCCATGGTATTCTTCTTCTGGAACACATCTCCTTATAATCTGATCAGGACATTTCTTGAACAAGTAGGGTTCATCCCAATAGTAGAATCTTGTATCATGCCTGAATTTCTTGAGTCCCTGACTAGATAAATCATGAGATAAAATATCACTAACAAGAAGAGAAACAACTTCATCTTCAAATTGTAAGCGCAATTGGAGTGCATTTAGTTTGATCCATACAAAGAAGAGAAACAGGCTCAAGCATAAAAAGCTTCAAAAATTAGTTTATGTTCATTATAATATGAGGTTGAAGCTAAGACATATGCGAAGAAAAAGTGCACAAGAATTGGAAATGAGTTTTAATTCAATCAATCTTGATAATATTTTTGAAAAGGATGATCCATTAAGTGCATGGATCGAAGAAAGAGAGGATCCTATGCTTGACGGTGAACATAATTTCTCATGGTTGCCTAAAGAGTTGCTTAATGAAACCGATGAAGATACTTAGGGTGAAGATATAGATGATAGTTGGCATAATCCATATAATGAGAAAAGTATTCAACTATCAACATCAAGTAGTGATGAAGGTGATGGTGACGGTGACGGTAATAGTGATGGTGAGGGTGATAATGATGATGATGGTGGTGGTGATGGTGATGGTGATGATCCTGATGACAATAATGAAGTGTCCAAATATCCTCATGTTGTGATCCAGGTTTGTTTGGAACAAATACACCTTTTAGTTTACAAAATAGAACGGATGGTGGTGATAAAACTCATAGGAGGATGAGAGAAAACTTTCATGATTCATTTGCAGTTTCATCATCACATAGTCTAGCTACAAATGATAATGAAATTAGTGAATTATCTCAAGGTTCTCATTCCTACCAACCAAATGCATATTATCCACCTTACCTTGAACAAAATCTAAAATATGGGTTGTCTGATTACAATTTACCATATCAGATATTTCCTCGTAATGATGCTTCTTATAATGCACACAATATGATGTCTTTTTCATCGGAATGAAAAATGATCAAAATCAAGGCTGTGACGGAACTGGAGATGCTTTAGATCCTCCACACCATTCATTTTGGTGGTGAATTGTCAAAAGTAGAGATTTTATATTTGTGTGCATGTATTTTTTTAAGTTACGTAAAACAAATTTTCATATTAAAATATGACAATATTTAATATTTATATGATTTTTAGCATGCTTTTATTTACATGTTATTCATTAAAATTATGGTTATAATATATATATATATATATAATTTGTATTTTTAATAGTATTTTATCTATAAATTAGAATTTTATTTTTACAAATTAAATAAAACACATAAAATAATATATTAGTATCAAAATATGGTTGCAAATGTACATATATATATAATTTTAGAAAAATTGTGATTTTTAAAAAAAATCACGACTGCAATAGCCGTTACACGTTACGTAACGTCCGCATCATCCGCAACCGCGCTAGAAAGCACAACTGCAATTTAATACTATGATAGGGAGACATTCCCGCGTTGTTGTCGACCTAGATATTGGATGGGTGTCTCGTGATCGGGTAGCAGTTGCTACACCTATTAATATAGGTGTTGTTGATGAAGCAGAACTATTCTGATTTGAAGGGGATCATTCTGATGAAGAACCACTTAGGGAGATCGGTTCCAATGGTGAGGAGATCAGTTTATTCTATGATGAACTAGCAGACCTTGATGAGCCACTACTTGCGGAGGATGATGAACCAGCTGCACCATGCAACTTAACAATAGCAAACAACAACTCAACTTACATTACTTATTACCAACCGCCATCCCACTTCACAACAATTGATATGGAAGGGTTCAACGCTCCAGAATTTCCAAAATTCCCATAGGTAGAACAATACATGCAACACAGTGATGGTGAACTGCATGAGGGAACGGTCTTTGCGACAAACAAACTTGTAGAGATTGTGATTAAAAATTACAACATACACCGCTCAGTTACATCGACTGTAAGAAAAACTGAAGCAGACAAATACATTGCTCAATGTGTCCATATGGAGCAAGGATGTAAATGCACGATCTGTGTATCGCGGTTGAAGAGGTTGAACAACCTATGGAAGATAACAAAATACGCCAGACCTCATACATGCTTTGTGGGCAGACTGAGTTAGGATCATCGTAATTTGGATGTCCGCGTGCTTTGTGATGATATGATTCCACACATCAAAGCATGCCCACGTGTAATTGTTCCCACATGTATAGCTGCAGTTAATTCTCAATACGGGTACATGGTTCTGTACCATAAAGGATGGTATGCAAGTGTCATACAAAAATTGTATGGCCAACGGGATGAGTCATACAATGAGTTACGAGTGTGGCTAAAGATGATGGAGAAATACATACCAGGAACGATGGTGAAACTTGAAACAGTGCTGGTATACTGAAATGGTTGTGTTGTACCAGGTGTGTTAATTATATCGGCTTTTTTGGACATTTCCGCAATGTGATAATGTTTTCTGTCACTGTAAGCCGATGGTCCAGATCGACAACACATGATTGTACAGAAGATACACGCAAGTCTTATTATTGGCGGTTGCACAAGACGGGAATGGTAAAACTATTCTTGTTGCCTTTGCAATAGTTTGAAGGTGAAGATATAGACTCTTGGGAATTTTTCTTCAACAACCTACGCAGACATGTCCTACTTCCTATTCTATGTGCCAGAGATGATAAGATATGTGTTATTTCAGATAGAGAAAATGAGAATAAATATGCAATCGAGCGTTTAGGCCCGTCTTGGAAACTTTCCTATATACATCATTGATTCTATTTACGACACATTGTTGCCAATTACTATAAGAAGTACAAGACTGAAGATCAATGCATAATGGTTTTTCGCATAAGTACACCTTTCACTCTTTACAATATTAATCATCAACACATTTCTGATTTATTAATAACTACTCTATCTTTTATTGAATAGGCTACGCGCAGCAAGCAGAATATGTTGAGGAGCCACTTGAAGAATCGAGAGTGAAGAATTCAGAAGGCTACGATTACCTTGTTGATATCTCAAGTGAGAAATGACTTCGACCATTTGCTGGGGTCATGGATATGGGCATATGAAAATGAACTTGGCTGAGGCAATCAATTCATCTCTAAAGGGAACACGTCATTTGCATATCACGTCCGTTGTCAAAGCTACATATTATCGATTGGCTACCCTTTTTGCAACCCTAGGAAAACAAGCTGTCGATTGGATGGCAGGCGGCCATCAAGTAAATCCAGACTTCCTCGAAAAATTACAAGGTTATGTGGTGTATACAAACTCGATGGGTTTTACATGCTTTTCTCGTCGACGACATTTATTTCGCGTTACAGAATTTCCAAGACCGATGGAAGGCATAGAGCAAAATGTATTCATGGTTAATATAGCGCAAAGATCAAGCGATTGTGGAATCTTCCAAAATTCCAAATGGATGGAAATCGTCTACCCCCTAACTATGCCCCCATTGGTGCCTCCATTTTAAAATAGCAGGGTTAGGGTTTATGGTTTGGGGTTTAATGTTGGAGCTTAGGGTTAGTGTACAAGGAATTAGGGGTAGGGTGTATTTTTTAGGGTTTAGGGTTTAGGATATAGAAATTAGGGTTAGGGCTTAGAATTTAATTTTTAAGTATTTTTTAGTAAAGGGCATATAAGGAAGCATGGTTAGGGGGCAGAAGATTTTTACTCCTTTCAAATACACATGTGCTCACGTCATCGCCACATGTTCATCTGTTCAGGTTGATTGGATGACACTCGTTGATCTGGTATACAAACTTGAAAATTTATTCAAGGTTTATGAATAGGAGTTCCCTCCGATCGAAAATGAACGTGATCATGATGTACTTGACGATGAGCCTAAAACAATGTCGAATTTTGCACTTCGACGCGAGAAAAAAAGGTTGTTCAAATTCAAAACGAAATTTTTGTGACGATGATATGGTTCCTCGAGAAAGGACCTGAGGATATGGTTCCGCGAGTAAATGTAGGAACCTAGGACACACCAAGAACAAATATCCTAATAGGTCAGCTCCTCGCAGATGATTATTGTAGTTTTCATTGTATTGTTGTATTTGTATTAAGAAAGACCTGAGATTCAATTTTTTTATTCTCAAGCTTTTTTCTCATGGAAAATATCGTTTTTGGTATCATTTTAGCGCAATTTCTACATCATTTATATTGCCCAATATATGACAATATCTATCTCATTTTAAAGATAAGTTTCACGATGACGAAAAAAACTTTTCAAACTCGAAAAAATTCCCTTCAAAATCCCAAAAAAATGCTTCAAACGTCCTTATAAAATCATGATATTTACTTGTTTGTCATGGAAAAACCATGGGTATGTATCATTTTTGTCGCGATTTTCACATAGTTTCTAATATTTTATACATACCAATATCTACGTCATTTGAAAGGTATGTTTCAGTACTACGACATAAAATTTAAAAAAATCAAATAAAATTCCATCCAACATCTCGTAAAATTCCCTTAAACATGCCTATCGAACCATGCTTCAACCTATGAAATGTATCGAACTCGCGCTTAGCTAAGTGCGGGTCCAATTTAACATGTTTCAATTGTTAACGTTATTTCTACTGGCCGTTATAATTGATACTCGCACTTATCTAAGCGCGAGTTTTATTTGAATTTAAAAAAAAATTAAAGTCAAAATATCGTGCGTCGATTCAATTTCTCACCAATCTCGCATTTGGCTAAGCGTGAATTCCAATATTATAGTCTATTATCCGAATTTTGGTGCCACATCGAATGAAATACGCGTTTAACTAAGCGCGAAAATACAACTCGCGCCTACCTAAACGCAAGTACGCCTCGCGTGGATAAAATATTGTTCTATATAATCTACTTTGGGGTACCTTTTCAATTAATTTTCAAGCAAAGAATATTCCTTTAAATTAGCATTTTTGTGCTTTATTTAATTGCTAAGCCTCTCTTTAGTTGCTTTATTTAATTTTATTTTGTACGTACTTTGTGTGTTCTCAGCGCTACATTTCTCTCTCTCCCTCAACTAATACATTGACTTGGCAAAAAAAATAATTATGATAAAGTATTTTTGATATGGTTGAACTTTGTATTGTTTATATTATCAAACTTTCAATTGCTTTAATTATAACATAAACTTTTATTTTGTTTCAATTGTATCACTATACTATTAAAATTTAAACGGTATGACGTGGACAAATCTAAGATTTACGTACCTAACATTAGGTACAAATACATAATGTTGTTAAGCTCAAAATAAAAGAGATCCCAATGACAAGAAAATCAAGCATAAGACAATGGATAAGACACAAACATGTGAAGGAATGCGACCCTTGTAATTCCTCATAACCATCCCTTCAATCACTGCATAATTCATGACAATTATGTAACCCGACAGCAAAACTTGTCCCAACATTTTCTTCCAATCACCTCCCATGAACATCATTCTGGAAACCCCACCGGCAACGCATGTCGAATTCAACAACATTATCGTTGCCAACGGTTGGATAAAGATGGTCGATGCACGGAAATCGAATTTACCTTCCCGGTATAGCTCGATTTGTTCGTCGGCGGCGACTTTATTGGTGGTCCAAAAACTGGCTTCCCTCAGGCCGATTTTTTTCAATATGGCATCCAAGCTTCCATATGTGTGGCATGTGACGGATTTTATCATCCATATCCGTTGTTCGTTTATCCATTTGCGAATTGGCCTTCCGGTTGCGAGAACCTCGTGTAGATGCTTAGATAGGGCTGATAGGAAGATGAACAAGAATACACTAAAATACGGATCCGAAACCTGTAATATGAATATACGACGTCATAAACATGATATGAATACACAAACATATTGAAATCTAGATGATGCGAATTGTTAACCTTGGGATATAAAGGGATGCCGTTGAGGAGACAAAGAGGGGGGATGGTGGCAAAGCACCAAAGAGGTAGGCAATAAAGAAGAGGGAACAATGAAAGCTCGGCATAGCCCATCAAATGAAGGAGCGATGTCCTCGGTGGTCCGTACAAGAGTGGACTATACCTCGAGATTGCAACATCGACCAACCCCGACCCCCATCTTATTCCTTGAGTCAATAGGTCATTCAAATTCGTGGTCGAAGTTCCCAAGAATGGGGGCTTTGTCGTCGATGAAGGAGCAACATAGGCCGATGTCCAGCCTTTGCATTGCATAACGAAGCCAGTGAGGTAATCTTCCGCTACCGCATCATATAGAAAACCTACCTGCAACATACGAAATTTTATCTCGTGTCATTGTCATAAGAATTCAACCGTGATTGCGGATTGTGACACTCAATATTCTTATATCAGAAAACTCTGAGGATACGTCATGATATATATGTAGATACTTAAGTCTCCTACTTGTGGGATTCGATTCGAACTTGTTGAATGCGATGTCATAAAGGTAGCTGCATGATATATTATTTACTTGCCTCTTTACCCCATTTTGTGTGATCTTCATAGGAAGAAGAAGCTAAAACTTTGGCCTCTTCTAGCAACATGTTTGAATCTTCTCCATCATCGTTGAAATTCGGCCTATTGTAGTCTCGTCGAAGAGATTTGATGAACTCGTTGGAGGGGCCAAAGGAATCCTTAAGTTCTGGAAGCTCAATATCTGTTCATTTTGCACAAAAGATGTACTCTGAACATAAATATGAATAATTTACCAAAAAAATTGATGGATCCCATACCTTTTCGAATAGAATGGCAACATAAAGCCTCCCTTTTAATGTAGAAATTTGTACCAGAAAGTACTGGTCCTTTCAGTCCATCCAAGCCAGGCCATGCAATCTGCAACATTTCAATTCCACATCCATCATTTAAGTTCAATTACGATTTTGTAAACATCCAAAGTTTTCGACTTCCATACCGTGTATGCGGATCGAACTTCGCTGTCGTAGATATCGTTTTTGCTAATGTCATGGAATGCCTGAGGGAACTGCACAAATGCAAGAGAAGGAGACATGTGAGGATCAAAGTGGAAGCACATTGCTTGCCTAGCCGAGGTTGGGTCATTGCAGTACATGTCGCAATCGAGCATTAGAATGTATGGAGAGTTGCTCAACACCGCCGAGACCCGAAGCTGCATGTTAAGAAACAAGTCATTCGTGGATTTGCATGCATATTGGAACAATGGTATGTATATAAGTGAGAAACAGAGTAATACAAGGGCATTGACGGCTCCAGCCTTGAAGTGGTGGAAGTGAGAAGTCCTTTTCTCACGAGAAACATAGACAAGGAGAGGCATCTCAATTATTTGATCTTCCACCAATCCCTCTATTACCTGCAAAAAAATTCACAACAGTTGGTATAATTTTATTTTAATTTAAAATAGTTGAATCTGTAGATAAACTAAATTGATTCGTATAATCAGTCATCCTTAAAAGATAACACCATCCAAGTGCAATACAGTATTGCAGCCACAAATGAATGTACCTGCCTGAATCACTGTCATTTTCATATTTTGCTTAAAAGTCATACAATGTTCAATCATTAATCTCAATCATATTCATGCCCATGTATGTATGTATGTATGTATGTATGTATGTACCTCAATGCAAGATGGGTGATTGCTTGTACTGTGAACACCATTGTCTTTGAATTTACATTCTTCTCCGGCTCTCCTCACACGTTCCTTGAACAATTCATACTGTTCCTGCAATATTACATCTGCTGTTAATATTTAATCCTAATGGATCACGATAACATTTGTTACATAATACATTCACAACAACAAACCTTTGTTTTTCGCCTTTCGTCCATAAAGTCTGAATTTTTCGAGTCCTCCGTTCTGGAAAAATAAACCTCGGGACACCTAGTCTTGATATCGAACCTCCTGCAAAATGGAAGCCAAAACATGGCGAATCTCCTGGCTTCCCTCATAGCATACAACGTTATAGCATAGCCACCATCATCGGAAAGATAAACACGAAGCTTATCCAGTGGATAATCGAGGGCCATAGCCGATAACAGAGTATTCATCACGCCGATCGTCGGCTCCTTATTAGGATCCGTGGTGCAAATGAAGACATCAATGGCCGGAAGCTTTTCGTCACTCGGCAACCTCTCGGGGAACACAGTCCGATAAACGGGGCTCCAAACGTATGCTCGGCCGAGGAACCATATGAAAGAAAGAAGCAATTCGGAGGCGAAAACGAAAACCAATGGTGCAATAGGTGTTGTTCTGGTTTGGTGGTCTTGGAAAAACAAGGATACCCTATAGTGGATCAAGAAAGCTATGGCGATGGAATGGAGGACCGCATGTGACCGATTGATGAACGTTGTGAGCTTGTTGCCATGGCTGAGATGGAGCGGGAGAGAGCTTGAGGTTGCCATGGGTGTTGGTTTTTAGTTTCGAATAAGGAGAAATCGAGTTGATTTATAGGTGACTAGAAGTGAGATATGCGTGAGGAGAAAGTTGAGCAGCGAAGAAATTTCTTACACAACATAAACTGAAGCATGGTGGCGTGCTGACTTGACTCCACGGAAAGGGACAAGTCAACAAAGCAGTCGCAGATGACGAAATTACGTAAGGCCTTTTCTCAACCACAAAATATTGTTATCTCTTGTGCTGTCTTATTTCTCAACCACGGACATTTTTGCCAATAGAATCTTTTTGAAATTAGAGATATTTTTTAATTATTTAATAAAAAAATAAATTTAATACGTAAATTAAGTGTAATTATTCTATACACCAGCGATGTTAAAAATCACAAACGCTTTAATTTTAGAATTTAAAAAACCAATTTAAAAATTAAGGTTTAAGGTTTAGGGGTTTAGAATTTAAGTGTTATAGTTATAATTTAGGTTTTATATGTTAAAATTTAAAGTCCTAACTATATTACTTAAACCCTAAATTCTAAATGTGACCAAATCTTTAAATTTAAATTACTAAACTCTAAAGCCTAAAACTAAACCGTTTGTGAAAACTTTTCTTTTCTACCGTAAGTGTATTGAATATAAATCTATAAAATAAAGGTAAAAAGGTTATGTACGACGTAGGGGTTACAATTCCTCTCACCCCTAATGTATGTTTATTCCTGCTCCCAATCTAATTTGCTTTATTTATAAGGTTAGAATTTGAACTTTTTATGTTGTTTAAGAAACTTTATACCTTATCTTACTAAATCAACTAGTACTCTGGTAGTTGGTTTACTAGAAAGAATGTTGATATTAAATAAAGGATTATTATAAGAGAAAACTTTGATACACAAGTTGTATAAAGTTTATACAAGCTTGTTATATTTAGGGCATGGGGTTTATAATTTTAAATCCATAACTAGAGTTTAGAGTTTATGATTTAGTGTTTTAAAGTTTAGTTTTAGATTTTATAGTTTAAATAGAAAGGGTTGTGTAATTTTTTGTAAGCTTGTTAAATTTAGATTTTATGGTGTTAGTTTAGGGGTTTAGATTAAATGATTTATAATTTAAGGTTTAAGGTTAGATATTTAGATTATATATTTTAAGGGTTGTATAATTTTTATACACATTGTGCATCAAAATATAACTCTAAATAAAATGTGTATTCGATTAAATGAGGGTAAAATTTAATCATATAATAAAATATAATAATTGACACATGTAGAGGGATCAAATTTCTTGAAACATAAATATAGGGGGAAAAATCTATTGGAATGGATCAAAGTTCATAGAATACAAATATACTGATAATCAATATGAAAAAAAATACATTTACATAATGTGCACTTTGCGACCTCTCAGGGTTCATGAAATAACAACCATGTTTTCAAGGATTGCAATGCTAATTCTCTAGGTTAAATTTTTACAAATTCTTGAAGGATTTAAAGCACCCCCTAGATTGTCAACCAAATTCGACCTAAACTTCAAGTTGTAATGAACTTTTGGTTAGCAAATTTGTAGTTCGAATGTGGAGCAGTTACCAGAATAGTCTATTGATTAGGCTCGATGAACCCGGTCTGGCAGAAGAATTCTGGGACAATTTCATCGGAGCCAATCTTCCGAATGACGGTAACAGAGCCAGATAACACTTCCAAGAATTCTGAATAATAACAAACAAAAAGAAGAGAACTTGTGAGATGATATGACAAATCCAAAGTAATCAGTAAATGTAGCAGCAAACATAAAAGTGATACATCCAATTTTCATCTAGCAGGATATGGAATTCGAGTTACCAAGAAGACAAGACGTTGTTAATTGTTATAGCGGAAAGCTCAGCTGATTTGAGGATCCATTAATAACTTTGAAATACTAAAGATTGTCAAGAAATATGTTGAGGAAGACTTAAGGTTTTCTCATTTTCGGGTAATAGGGGAGAGAGTTGCAAATATTGGGATTTGAATACCGAATATCACCCTTTAAGAGTGACTTAGATATCTTAAAGAAGAAAATCACCTTGATTCACACAAATTTGTAGGTTAACCACTCACTGGATTCTCAATAAACATCAAATTACAAAGCATAACATAAAACTAAATCACTCTTTAGAGCTTATTACCATAATGATATATCTTAAGCTTATAATTCATATTCATAAACACTAATACACAAATACTTATTGCCCCTTCACTCAGGCAAAGACTTTCTTTATGACTTGTGTCTAAGGCAATACAAGGATTCTAAGGCCTAAAATGCACCTTGTGCCTTTAATTACAGACTCTTAATTCTCTTAATCTATCAAAGTTTCTCAATAAACCAATATCTAACAAAACCATCCGGATGATATTTCTGTTAGTTCATTAAGCCTCTGATCCTAGAATACAAAAGCACAGATCTTTCAGAATCATATTAAAGTTTCCTACTTTTAGAAATCCATGCAGCAGAAGCATAAACATTAGAGATCATACCAAAAATACATATCAGCAACAGGATTGAAACTTCATCAGAAAACAATTAAGTCACTAATTACTACACAACAAAGTGCTTGATACCTACCTCTGAGCCTAACCCACAGCAGCTTTATGCTTCTCCTTCTGCTCCACCATATACGCCTGAACCCTCTCAGCTTTCTTCTTCATACCCTCGATCATCTCCTCCGTCGCCTCGGTTATCTGCTTTGGCAAATGAACCTCCAAGTAATTAAACCACTCCAATAATGTCATCTTCTCCAAATCCAGTTCTACTCTTTCATCACAATCACAGCTCTCCTTAACTTTATTCTTCATTTCATCACAGCTCTCCTTAACCTCAGTTTTAGAACACTCTACTTTGTCTTCATCTTTTCTTACTTGAATTTCTTCATTTTGCAACCGATTCAGCTCATTTTCCTTATCCACGTCATCTTTTCTTGCATCTTCCTTTTGCAATGGATTCAATGCCTCCTCCTTGTCCACTTCATCTTTTCTTACTTCAATTTCTTCGTTTTGCAATGGATTCAGAGCCTCTTCCTTATCCACTTCATCTTTTCTTACTTCAATTTCTTCGTTTTGCAATGGACTCAGAGCATTCTCCTTATCCACTTCATCTTTTCTTACTTCAATTTCTTTGTTTTGCAATGGACTCAGAGCATTCTCCTTATCCACTTCATCTTTTCTTACTTCAATTTCTTTGTTTTGCAATGGATTCAGAGCATTCTCCTTATCCATTTCATCTTTTCTTACTTCAATTTCTTCGTTTTGCAATGGATTCAGAGCATTCTCCTTATCCATTTCATCTTTCCTTACTTCAATTTCTTCATTTTGCAAGGGATTTAGCGCCTCCTCCTTATCCGCTTCATCTTTTCTTACTTCAATTTCTTCGTTTTGCAATGGATTCAGCGACTCCTTACCCACTTCATCTATTTCTATCAAAGTTGTTTCTTTTTCCTCTAATTTAGCTTCCTGCTCGTTCTTTTTCCTCCCCCGAGGGCGGCCTTTCCCTCGTTTTGCCACGGCTTCCTGAGTTTCAGTAGCCTTCGGAATATCTAACCTGCTATTCTGGGAATCCGCATTCTTCCTACTCCTAGTAACCCTAATATTTTCTTTCTTTTCTACTTTCAAATTCTCTAATTCTTTACTAAAACCCTCTGTTTCGTTCTTCAAAGCCTTACCTCTCCTCGGCGGATTCTTCTTCCGGCCCTCCACTACCACCGGTACCTCCTCTGCGCTACCTCCGCCGCCTTCGATATTGATCAAGATCGACGTAGTCTCTCCCAGCTTCACCGTATCGCCGTCTTTGAGATCAAATGGAGTATCGGCGGGAAGCAAATCGGAATTAAGAGTCGTGCCGTTAGAGGATCCGAGATCTCGAATGATCCATTTACCAGATCCGGATTCGATGATGATGTGCTTAGAAGAAATTCCGACGTCTTTGATCGGGAGGTTGTTGCCACGCACTACTCGCCCAATCCGGATAGCAGTTCCGGGTTGGTATATGATAGTTTCGCCTTTTCGTGGACCTTGAACCATCACTAGAGTAATCGGCGGTAGATCCATTTGTCAGGCTCCGGCCAGAAAGAAAGAGAGAACGAAAAAGTGAAGTACTTTTGAAAGAATTTGAATTGAGTTATGGCGGTCTAACTTTTTTAATTTCCTTCTCCATGTTATCCGGTTTGGATCTGGAATCTGACCCCGGCTCAGACTAGGGTGTTAAAATTATCCGAACTCGATGGGTTCAACCCGATATAAATCGTATAAAATTCTTTTAAAAAATTAGATTTGAACCAGATTAAATTTTGTGAAAAATTAATTTAGATTGAGTTTAAGGTTAAAATATCTCCTGTCCGACTTAGAATAATAGTATAAAATCTTCAGTCCGACTCATTTCTATATATTTTTTTCAATTATTCTCTGTTTGGAATGATAAAAATAACATTTTCTTCATTTGTGTCTGGTTAGTTCAATCGTCAATGATTTTTTATTTCAAAATTTAGATCATGTTCTAGTGAAACACCTTCAAATGATGAGTCGGGTCAAGTTAAAATGAAATTAAAAGTATATGTGGAGTGGGACGACCAAAAATTCGACCGACTCATAACTATTTGTAACTAAGATGCTTGTTTAATGGTTAAACTTTTAAACTATGATATGTAGTGTGGTGGTTGCTCACCTCGTCCCTTGATTATGAGGTCAGGATTTAATCCTTATCAATGAGAATGAAGTACATTTCACGCCAAGCACTATATCTCTTAGTGAGAGCACATGTGACGAGATAATTAATTACTGCTATCGCTTGGCTCATACTAAAAATAAATAAATTTTGATTTATTGTCCTTGTACTCTATGTCTCTATCAAGATTGGGATATAAGGTTTTTTTTTAGTTTATATTTAATGGTCAAAATTATTTTGTCCTTTTAATTTGATGTAAGATTTGTTTACGTAATTCCGTTTGTTTTTGCATGATTCATTTCCTCTTTTTCTTTTGTGAGTTTTATAATTATCATTATCCATAAGTCTGAAATCTATATCTATAAATTTAAAAATTCGAATGATCAATTTTACAATCAGTTATAAGAATTGAAATGTCTTCAAATCGTACGTTTGAAAGAAAAAAAGTTGATTATAAATTTTATTATAATTATATTTGATACATTGTCGATGAGGCCACATCATTAATTAACAGAATAAAAAAATCAGATTACATGTCATTTATAAGATATCAAGCATTCGATTGGAACCATCCATGACACATGCAATGTAACCAGAGCATATATTCTGCAGTTGACACATGCAATTAATGGATTTTCAATTTATAGGGTATAATCTCTTACGTGAACTTTTGGATGAATTTATCATTTATTTTTAGAGATAAATATTAAAATGGTAATTATTTAATACACTGTCGGTGAAATTAAAAATTTACATAAGTGCTTTAGTTTTAGTGTGTAGGGATATAGTTTAGGGTGTATGATTTAAAGGTTTAGGTGTATGAGTTTTGAATTTAGAGATAGTGTTTGAAATTTATAGTTTAGAGTTATAATTTAAAGTTTATAGATTAAAACCTAAAATCTCACCATATTGCCCTAAAAACTAAATAACCTCAAGACCCTAAATTCTAACGAAATAAAAATTTATTGGTTACAAATTTATAGTCTAAGTTTACGTATTGTATACACAAATAATTATATTTATTCAATATGAAAATAAATGGATGAATTAATTTTAAAGATGTGTATAATTGAACCAATTAGAGTTTTATATGTAAACCAAAATTAAAGTTTTATGTGTATAGTTGCATAAAATCGAAGTTTATGTATCACATTGCACATTTAACCAAAGTTCATGTGTAGTTTTGTTATGTGGTTTTTGGTTATCTTGTTAGTCTATTTTTATTTTAGATCTCAACTCGATTCTCTTATATTAATAAGTGCTTTTATTCACCTCAAACATATCGTGTTTGAGTTGTGAAAAATACCATTGTTATGCTATATCATTTATACACAAATTAAACCAACTTTCTGAAATAGTAACAGATCTATTAAGTTGACAATTTTTTTTCATAGTTTGTTCAATTTGACAAAAAATGCCATTTGTCAAATTTTTTTCGATCTTTGTATAACTAGGAATGGGCATGAGATTCAAGCTCGACGGGTTCTGACATGATCTTATAAGAGAAATTATATTATGGATCATTCTTGCCACATCATCCATGAGACCAACTAATAAAAATCATTCATTTCATTATTTTTTCCATGTCATATTTTTACCAAGTGAATCTTCACTCATATTTACTGTAAATCAATTTTAAAAACAGTTTTTACCGAGTGAAGATTCACTCGGTAAAAACATGACATGGAAAAAATAATAAAACAAATAATTTTTATTGGCTGGTCTCATGGAGACGTGGCGGGAATGACCCATAATATAATTTCTCGTCTTATAGGGTTTTTTATTATAAAAAATCAGGTTTGGGTAAGGTGAAAAATTAATGAATGTTGGGTCGAGTTTAGGTCTAGAGTGAAAAATACCCAACCTGAGATATTTATGCAACTCTTCTTTATATTTAGGGGTAATTGTTATAATATATCATCTCTTTATATATATTTTTCAATTACATAGTTAATTTTATCAAATAAAAAAGGAGACGAAGGATGATTTCTATAAATACCTTTGTTTATATTTTTTCATAATATTCCCCTTTATTTTTAATAAAAATGAGAAAAAAATAATTTTATTTCTTATTTCGAATCAAAATTTAATCTTAAAATTGGGTCTAATTCGGGTTCAAGTAAAAATTTAGCACGGGTCGGGTCGGGTGAAACTCTACCACATGTCGAGTCGGATATAAAATTCATATTTTCTAAGTGGGTTTGGGTCGACTAAAAACCTACTCGACCAGTACCTATACCTATGTACGACCCCTTTTATCTCCGCTTATAATGAATCAAGGCTTACTTATATTTTTTACCCTTAATTTTTTTTAAAACCCATCTTTTTAGCCTTTTTACCTCTTTTGACCCTAAAACTTTTATTCTTTCTAAAATTAAATCAACTGACGAAATGTTACGATGACTTCACTTATTTATCTTCTTGTCAAAGTTGATGTAAGTTATTTTGTCCCTTTACATAAAATTTAAAAAAAATGAATTTAACAAAAAAATATCTAAAATAATAAAACATTTACAAAATGTAGAAATATAAACATATATATTTAAATTATTAAAAATTATAAAAAAATGTAAAAACAAAAAATACAAAATTATATAAGATTTTTTAGATATGAAGAGTTAAGTTTATTGAATTATTTCAAATTAGAACCAAATTAATATAATGTATAAGTTTTGAGGACTAAAATTGTGATTATACCAAGCTCTTGTTTCAATTTTAATGACATAATGACTTGTTTGCCACAAAATTTTAATTGAGTGACATGTTTGTTCCTAAACCTATAATCGAGTGACTAAATTGTTACTTTTAGAAGAAAAATGACATATTTATCCCCAAACTAGGGAAGACAACGGAGCAGAGTGGGGCGGGTTTTTAGCTTCCTCAAACCCGCCCCGATTTATAAACCTCTAAACTTGACCCCGCCCCAATTTATAAACCTGTAAACCTGATCCCGCCCTGATTTATAAACCTCTAAACCTGAACCACCACGCCCCGCTCTGTTATGTCATCTCACAAACCCGACCACGACCTGACCCAAAAATTTAAAAAATATTATTTTTTGTCGACGATAAATGTTAGATCCGACGAAACCACCATCACAATCACAAAATATAAGTTTCAAGAGACTTTAGACCTGTAACAACCCAAATTTTGGGTAAGCAAATCAGGTCTCGGACCCGAGTATTAGGCCTTTATGTTGAGAGTCTAAATTTAAAAATTTAAATATGGGCCTTGTAGCAAAGAAAAAGAAGAAGAAGGTGGGTATTTATTAAATTGTTTTATCTAATGTCGGAGAGAAGTTTTTGAATTTTAAAAGGATTGGTGGCTGGTTGGAAAAAGGGAGATGAAGGTTTTATTGACGAGAGAGAAAATGGTGGAAGAGAGAAAAAAATAAGAGGGATGAGTTACATACCTCGATATGTCACCTATCGAACAACTGTATCTCTCACAGTCGTCGTCATCATTGAATAGAGCTCGTCGAGACGCGTCCGTCGATGGTCGCTCCGTCGCTGTCGCCACTCTCTAGGGTGAGAAGAATGGAGATTCAAAAAAGATCAAACATCACAAACTGACGTCCGTTGTCACAAACTGAGGGCATCGTTGGATTCACCAGTTGGAGAAGATCGGATCTAGAGCTCGTCGCCGCCGTCCGGTCACCAAAGGTTGTCGTACGCGTTGTTTTTCGTGCGTGGGTGTGGTTCTGCTTCAGAGAAGCCATCAAACTGAGTCAGACTGAGTTGGAACTGAGCCATTGACCATGTTGACCGTTGACCAATAGTTGACTTTTTTCAAGGGACCCTACCCGAAGATTTCTCGACGTTCTGAGTCCGTTGTATGGCTAAGCGTTCGATCGAGTTGAGTCGAGTCAAAAAATTTCGAGTTATTCGAGTTGACGAGTCTATTTTTATCATTTGAACTTTCATTCGAAAAATTTTCGAGTCGAGTCGAATTGAAGAAATTCGAGTCGAGTTATTCGAGTTTCTATTCAAACTTAGTTGTAATTATTTATAATGTTATGGTACAAATTCATTCTAATTTTAAACGACTTTATTTTAGCACAATCGATAAATGTTATTAATAAAATTCTCGAAATGAGATAAGACCACAAAATTTAAACTCATTGAACTACAAAATCATATAATACAAAGAAAATATGAAGCAAAACAGAAAACACACATGGTAACACACCTAAATTTTGATTAAAAAAATAACATACCTAAATAGAACACCATCAATTACCAAGGATAGCAGTTAGCACATATATATAAAGTCAATGCCAACAAGAATTCTCCACCAGTATGCAAGTATATAATAGTATCCACCTACAAAGCCAAAAGATTCAAATACCAAACATCATAGGATATGGTCAACTTCAATCAAGTAAAAACACTTTAACGTAATATCCATGCTAAATAAACAAACCCTCAAACACATTAATAAAAACAAAGTATAGTTTAGGAAATCCAACAACAGTGAACTACACAAGTTGCAACAAACCGATGAAAAGCAAAGCAATAATAGTCCAAAAATTAAAATACAACAAAATACTTCTTGAGTTTTTGTGTCACATTGTCGAATACTTTAGACTTCTTCCGCTTCGTACAACGTCGGTAATTGTGTGGAAACTTCTTGATTTTCAGGTATTATTGATAACTCTAATAAAATATAAAATAAAAAAATATTAGATAAAAATAAATAATGTCGAAAATTAACGATAATCAAAATTAAATATTACCATCTTCCATGTCTTGAAGTTCCTCAACATACTCATCAAGGTTGATGAGATCCTTAGATTTTTGAAGCCAATCTTAAGTACAAATCAAAGCCTCAACCATCATCGGAGTTAATGAACTTATGAAACCATCTAGAACACGTCCACCGGTGCTGAATGCACTCTTTGAGGCAACTGTCGAGATAGGGGTAGAGAAAACATCTCGAGCCATACGTCCAAGAACAGGGTATCTTGGACTATTCAGTTTCCACCATAATAATATATCAAATGAACCCGAGTTGTTTGCTTCTTCCCCCTCAGTCAAGTACCTATCCAACTCAGATTTAATTTCCAAACCAACTCGTTGTTTCTTCAACAGAAATTGTTGCACGGCCAAACTCATCTTTGATTGATCTGTAGGATCTGAAAATTTGGTCGGAACACTAGATTGATCTTGGCGGACCATAACTTTCCCAACAAGGGCAAAATATTCATCAAACAAACAATACAATTCTTTATCAATCACCTTCATAATCTCACTAGCAACATTAGGAAAAAACAAATGTACCCCAAAGCTCACAAAATCCATTTTACGACGCGGATCTAAGATAATCGCCAAGTAAACTAGAAAGTTTATCTTTTTGGCATCACCTCAATACTTATTGTATTTCTCCCTCATTTTGGAAGCCATGGAGATTATATCTAAATCTTCACAATTTGACCACCCATCAAGTAAACAATGTATATCTATCAATATTTCCCAAAAGAAATGAGAGGTAACATACAAAGATCCGGATACCTTCAATGTAAGATCGTAGAAGGGCTTTAAAACTTTTATAATTCTCCGAACATTTTCCCAATCATCAATTGTAAGGACTCCATCTCCAGCTGTGAGATCAACAAAAAAGCTATGGTCTTCACGACCATACGAATCAAATGTGCGCTCGTATTTTTCAGCCACCTCTAACATCATGTACGTTGAGTTCCACCTAGTAGGCACATTTAAACACAAATGAGCATTAGTGTCTATCATTTCTTCTTCTGCCCGGTTGTAGAACTTTTTCATCCTTAATGGTGATGCTCTTATGTACCTCACAGCAGCTCTGACTCGGTCAACAGATACAGAAGCATATTTAACACCTTCTTGCACAATAAGATTAAGAACGTGTGCAGCACATCTCGTGTGCATATATTTCCCATTTGCAATACAAGTATTTCGATGGCTCAATTTCTTTCTCAGATATTCAATACCGACACTATTAGCAGACGCATTATCAACTGTAACAGTGTAGACCCTCTCAATCCCCCAATCTCGAATGCACTTTTCAAGGGTTTAGCCTATGCTTCCACCACTATGAGCAGATATTGGACAAAAATTTATGATTCTCTTTTGCAACATCCACTCATCATCTATCCAATGTGCTGTAAGAACCATATAATATACTCTTTGCAATGAAGTTCAAGTGTCAGTTGTTAAACAAATTCTACTCGTAGCATCTTTACCAAAAGAATTCTTCATCACCTTTTTCATGGAGTTGAATAAATCGAGACAATCCCTTCTAATTGTAAAACGAGATGGGAGATGAAACCTTGGGCATGCTACAGAAAGAAATGACTTAAACCCATCTCCCTCTACAATTCGAAAGGGTAGCTCATCCACGATTATCATGCGAATCAATTCCTTTCTAATAGCATCTTCGTCAAATTTCCAAGTTGAAAAGGTTGAACTTGCATCTTCAGAGCCAATCTTAGAAAATGTCAATTCAGATTGTTTATGATCCGAAGTATTACCTCCAGGTTTTTTCAAGCATGTCTTCAAATGATTGTTCAAATTGGTTGTAGAACCCCCTGTTTCCATGGAGTAAGTTTTGCCACAATGAATGCACCTCGCCCTATGCTCTGATTGCTCTCCATCTTCAGTTTTATATTTGGTAAAATGCTTCCAACAATCTAATCTTGGTTGTTGTTTTTTTCGGACAGTTTTTTTATTTGTAGTCGTACTCGTTGTCTTTGGATCATTATTGCCTTTAGTTGGAGAAGAACTTTGTGAACTTTGAGTAGAAGTATGTCCACATGGTTTTGAGCTTTGACTACCTTGTGATTCACTCATCTAAAATGTAAAAATAATGGTTGTTAGTGAAATATGCCGAATTATATGCAAGAACATAATATTTAGCAACTGAGGCACACAACATTTTAATAACCTCAAAATCCTCAAGGTGCAGGCAGCAAAAAAACATAACCAATAATGTTAATTTTTAATTCTTTTTCCTTCAGTTAAAACTCTCCACACAACCTCATCATTAAAGCTCAAATGTTCTAATTATATATGTGGATTAACAACAAAACTTTCAAAGTTAGGAAAGTGCAATGAGAAAGGACATTGATGACTATTGATAGTTAGTGGTACATAAATGCCTACACATGTTAGACAGAAAAGAGGATCATTTGAACCTCATACCACTTATTTCTTTTTTTATTTTTTGATTACATCATGTAATGGTTTATATCTAAAAACTTAGTTGACAGGTTGTGGTTGGTGCATATAGGGCCTAAAGGACGAGCTTACTTGCTGCTACTGGTGCGCATGAATCATCTGGTTGTCAAGACAATTGACGGGCTGATTTCTTATCGAGTCTTGTGAATAAGATCCAAACTGATAGGCGTATCAACTTTACCAAGTCAACTAAATTCCAAACAGGATTAGAGTAGACAACCAAAAGACTAATTTGCATTTTGTGTAACGTTAAAACTATTGTCACTGGCTCTAGAGAATGTAAACCAGATATCTGTTTTCACAAACATTTTGAATACTAAACATTAAAATTGTTATTAACTGTGAACTTCAAGTCCATAAAGAAATACTACCAAAGATGATAAATTATGCATTAACACACTAAAACCAGAATATTGAACATTATTACAAAAGGCCCATGAGCATCAAATGATTCTAAAAGAAAAGGAAATATTGTGTGATTCTGGAGAAACAAGTAGTGAGCAGCAGGGTGAATGAGGTAGGTATCATCCTAATCCTAATTACCATACTATGTTTATTTATTTATTTATTTATTGGACTACAATGCATCCTCCGTTTGTGTTGTTAACAAATAATGGGGACTTGTGTAGTCTACGTTTCCAAATCTACATCAACTCACTTTGGAATGGTGAGAAAAATCCCACATCACCAAATACAGTGTTAAGAGTCGAAACCCAATACAGATTCATGTTTTCTATGAATTCTAAAATGCAGCTTTTTCTGCAGGTTATATATACCGATACATGTGATACTAGCACAAGTGAAATCACCAGAACCATCACCAAATTATACCAAGAAACAAAGAAAGAAAGAAAGAAAGGAACATATTCAAATTTTACAGAAACATTTAATCTAATATGAAATTTTAAAGGTTAAAATTTCTTACGATGAACGCCCTTGAACTTCAATGAAAAACCACGCCACGCCAACACCCAACAGAAATCCTAGAAGTCTGGAATGAAGGCTCGGCGAGGAACAAAGCAATTAAGAAATTCAATTTGAGGATTTTCAATTTTAAGAATTTAGGGTTACTTTCAGTTTTAGAACGTGAAAACTGAAAAGGGATAAAAAAAGAAAAGAAAGTAAGAAGCACTAGAGAAAAGTTAAACAACGGGCTTGAAATTAGAATTTTCAAGTTGAAAAAAAAGTCTAATTTACTCATAATAGTATAAATAAAACGACGTAGTATTAAAATTTTCGATTATTCAGATATTCTGTTTTTCAAATTTCTAAACCGACTCGAACTCGAAATCCGAAATGAAATTTCGAGTTGACTCGAATAACTCGATTCAAATAACTCGAAATTCGAAAAAAATCGATTTTTTCGAGTTGAATCGAGTTATGCTCACCCCTAGTCCGTTGGCATAGTCCGTTTTGCCAAACTCGAACCCGGTAAGTTGTTTTTACGTGTTTGACCTTGTGGATTAGTTAGGGAATGAGGTTAATGAATAATTGTGGTATTCATATATTTACAAGGATTGTTCAGGCTAGAATACTGGATCAAGAGGGGTGTGTGAGGAGCTTGAGTAAGGACTTATCGATAATCTCTTAAGGTTAGTACACCTCGAACTCCTATTGCTTCATGAACATCATAAATGTGATTTCTTTGCGTGTTAATGTCTGCAAAATAGGTAGATGATAATAAGCATGTTGGAGATTGATATTATGAGGCTCGATAATTATGAGATGCATGATGATGTTTAGGGATATGATTTGACTCTTATTAACTTTGGAGATCGTGTAGGGTTGTTCGAACTTTCGTATATCTATGTGATGAGTTTTTGAATTGAGTGTTGTGATGTTTGGGTGTTAGAATATGGATATTGATATATTTGATGGAAATTATGCGTAAGGGATAAATAATGGTAATATTTGAATATATGATCATGAAGACGATAATTATTATTAACTGATTGAATGCGTTAGTAAACCAACCCTAATGACTTTCATAAGCTTTATGGATCGAATAAGCGTTGTAATTTCATAATTCAAGGGAATTGTGCGAACTCGTGAATATGGTATCGATACGAGCTTTGGCCGTACCAGTACGCGATTAGGGACCATATCGATATGGGTCGACCCGTACCAGTACTTGTGGAAATACAAGATTTCCAGTAAGTAACATCTGTATCGGTACGCGTGAAAGTATTGGTACCCAAGGATATCGTATCAATACTCGTGTTCGAGTATCAGTACCCACTGAACGAGATAATTTATAATGCTAATAAAATATGGAAATTGACGTGGGATGTTGAAGAACTAATGTTTTGATATAATAATTGAAAAATAGTTTTGGACTAAATTGAAAAGATTTCAAAAGTGCCTTTAAGTCCAAACAAGTTTGTGGATGTTTATAAATGGTTTTGGCAAGGTTTAAAACGTTTTTAAGTAACCAAACTAAAGTTTTCAAGGTACCTGTTTCGAAACAGACGGACCTGTATCGAAACATTTTGAAACTGCCAAAACTTGTACTGAAACAGTGTGACAAGCGTCGTTTTACTCGCCAAAATAAATTAAAATAAACCTCTTCAAACAAATAATAAGATAAAGAAATTAAAGTAGAATAGAGGAAGAGGGTCGATCCACAAGGAGTTATGTTGGAATCGCTGACTGAGCCTTGTCGTGATTTAGATCCTAGAAGTAGCTAAATAAATAAATTAGGGTTTTACGTGATTTGAAGTAACGAGAAAATAATAAAAAATAAAGAAAAATGCAGTAAATAAAGTGAGGAATGAAGTAGAAAAATCACTAATAAGAAAGATCCCTCGAGCTAGCTTCGTCAATTCCCACGATCATTGAAAATAGATTTTTACTCCAGGATTCATGTCGGTTACAGTCTACGAGGCCCAACCCATTGTAACTTACTTTTCTCTCATGTAACCGATCTTCCCAAGTCTATCTCTGAAAGTCGATTCTTAAATAATTCAACCACGTCTATCACCGTTAAAATACTTAGTTTAAAAATAGGAAAAGCCCGACTCAGAAGTTGTCTCATTGAAAATTGTTTCTGATTTCATCTTTCCTTAGCGGACCGCCGCTAAGAGTGTTCACAGGAAGTCGAAGTGCCACATGCCGATTCTTCCTCCCAACTGTATAATTAAACGATTCCAGACCAACAGATCTTTTTTGATTTGAAAAACGTTTAAAAGTTTTAGCAATGTCGATTGCCAAACTATCTAAACAGAAAGATGAAAATGTATCCCGAAGGGATTTAAGCAATATTCAATTCTCACGCATGGAATTGATTTGTACTAGCTCTCGGCTTTGGGAAAATTAGCCAAGCATGATATTAATTATCATACTTAACATGTTTTTGACAAAATGTTTAAGAAGCATGTTGAGTGTGTAAAAGTTCTATTATTTACACCCTTTTTAACCCATATTTCTGCTGCATTCAAGCATCATTGCATTGCATTTAGGTTAGTTTTCAGTAAAACATCACAAATGGATTAAAAGCACGGATTCTACTAAAAGATGGCTTATTTTGCAGGTAGCTGCCATAGTTGACAAAGAAGGCAGGCGCAGGGCAGAGAAGCAGAAGAGCTGAACTGGACAAGTAGACGATGAGGACGAAGCTGCCATGGACCTGTCGTGACAGCAGCTTTATGAAGAGGAAAAGTAAAATGGACCTCGATAGATAGAGAAAAATCTGCTCGTCTGTCGTGTGAAAGCCAAATATTTTTCCAAGCCCCGGATCAAAAGATATGTCAAGCCAAAGCTCAAGGAGAGGAAATTCCTAGAAACAAGGATGGCGGCTGCAAAGTAGGAATCCTTAGAGATTAAGTCTTTATTAGAATCTTACTTTTAATTAAAGTTGTAATCCTTGTTAACTTAGAATACTTGAGCCCAAAGCTTATATAAGGGCATAGGTTTTAACCTAGAAAGGGATCCACACATCTTACCCCATAACCGATAACCTAAACCCCTCTGTCGTTTACCCGTCACCGACATGTTCTAAAACCCCCCTAGGGCCACGGGTTGTTTTGTAAAGTAGTTGCAAGGGTTGTTTTGTTTTAAGATTTTCCAAGTTCAATAAAATAAACTTCAAGTTCTCTTATTTTAGTTTTAATATCTTGCAAGAGCATCGGGAGAGCATTGTGAGGCTATCTATTTACTTAGCATCGGGAGAGTTAAGTATACGAAAGAAATAAGAGCAAGTTCTCTAGTTTATAGTTGAACTATCTTGTGCCTAGGGATAGGGCAAGGTTAAGTGGCTAAGGAAGAATTCATACACATCGGTGTTCATCCTTCGATTCACGCCGGGAGGTATCATCAAAGACGTGATCATCGACAGACTTGGACCTAGGGATAGGCCAAGGCAGATCTGGGATTCTTGCCAAACTTGAAGTGCGGAGTTGGTGTGTCTGCTGCCGCGACAGCCAACGGACAGCCGCCGCGACAGGTACTGCCGCGACGGGCACAACGACAGAACTGGAGTTCTTAAGCAATTCAATACCTGCACTACCGAGCAATTCAATACCATCCCATTTTCTCTATCTTGATAACTCAATACTTTTATTTACGTTTTTACTTTATTATTCTCGTGACAACTCTCAATTATTTTCTTTACTTCGTGCAGTGAATTAAGGTGAAGTCATTAGCCCAATCCCTGTGGAGACGATATCCGATACTTCGTATCACTTTACTACTTGCGTCGTGTACACTTGCACTACAATTACGATAGACTCTTTTACACGCAACAAGTTTTTGGCGCCGTTGCCGGGGATTGGCAACATAACTACATCTTTCTTTTCTTGCACTTTTCGTTTTTATTTTTATTTTTCTTTTCGTTTTTATTTTTCTTTAATTTTTCTTTTGTGCTTTCAACTCTCGCTTTTCACGAGGTTTTCTTGTTTATGCGCAGATCTAAAAGAGGTGAAGATCCTGAGTATCCATTAGATCCGGAAATCGAACGATCCTTCAGTCTCAAGAAACAACTTCGCCGACTTTTAGACAGAAACGAATACCTCGAGGAACAGCTAGAGAAGATGGGCGATAACCACCCGCCTATCGGTGACCCGCCCGCGGCAGATGGACGACGGTCATGTCGTGACTACATGCTGAACGATCATGTAGAACTGGAGACCACGCTGCCGGATATTGATGTTGATAACTTCGAGCTTAAACCTGTCATGTTTAGTATGATCAACAATGTCGGGCAGTTTAGTGGTGTTGTGACAGAAGATGCTAGGGAGCATCTCAAAACGTTCCAGGAGATCTGTGGTTCGTTTAGACTGCCAGGAGTTAGTTCGGAGATACTGAGGCTTCGATTATTTCCCCATTCATTGAGGGACAGAGCTAAAACTTGGTGGAATAAACTTACACCGGGTTCAATCGTAACTTGGGCAGATTTGTCTCGTGAATTCTTATCTCGTTTAAATCCTTCGCATTTATCTGAGCGATTACGTAACGAAATTGCTACTTTTCAACAGGAATATGACGAGCCGATGCACGAGGCCTGGGACAGATTTACTACTCTTCTCAGAAACTGTCCAATGCATGGATTTCCCGTCTGGAATCAGGTAACTAAGTTCTATAATGCTGCTAACTTACAAACTCGCATCCGAATTGATTCTGCAGCAAATGGATTATTATTGGACAAAGATCCAGACGAGGCATTGCAAGTTTTGAAAAATCTGGCCAAGAATGAGGAGCAGTTTCCGACTGCAAGAAGAGGGGGTAAACGGGTACTTGCTGTCAAGGACTATGAAGCCGACAGCACTATGAAATCACAGGTAGCATTCCTTACTAAAGCAATGAAACGGTTATTGAATGAAGATGAATTACAAGGATTTGCTGTCAAGGAAGTTTGTACTATCTGTGAGGGAAATCATAGTCGGGATGAGTGCCCAATAAATGTAGAAGAGGGAAAATATGTTGGAAATTACAAGCCAAACTACAATTCCAACAATTATAACCCTAATTGGAGGAAAGATCCCAAATTTTCCTAGAGTAACCCCAATAATGCCCTGAATCCGCAAGCACATAATCTGAATCAAGGAGGTCCTAGATTGCTGACGCGACAGCAACTACCGCAGAACCTGCCGCCGCAGCAGCAACAGCAGCCACCACCTGCCACGAGCAGTATATTGGAACAGACTCTAGCCACCTTTATGTCTCAGACCGGTACGTATATGGAGAATATGAATCAGTTTGTCAAGAAGACGGAAACCTTTATGGATAAAACTGAGATGAGGATGACAAACCATGAAGCTACTTTGAAGTCTCTAGAGACACAAATGGGTCAGGTTTCGCAACATATTAAGCCGAGGCAGAATGGAGGATTCCCTAGCAATACCGAAAATGCTAGACCACCCCCACATGAGCAATGTAAGGAAATTACTACTAGGAGTGGGAAGAAACTACTAGGGCCGGAAAAAGACGCTGAAACAGAAAAGAAACCTGCCGTGGATAAACTTGCCGAGGAAGCTGCCCCGACATGTGATAAACAGACTGTTGCCGATGAGCCTGTCACGACAGCAGAAGCGACAGAGGAGAAAAAAGATGATTACCGTCCTCAGATTCGCATGCAGTGGGAAGGACGTATTGCTGATTATCGTCCTCCACCACCTTTTCCTCAACGGATACAACAAGCTAAGCATGAATCTCAACTTAAAAAGATTTATGATATTTTAAACAGGTTCATATTAATATTCCGTTGTTAGATGCTGTTAGGGAGATGCCCGGTTATGCTAAATTTCTCAAGGATGTTATGTCGAAAAAATCTAAACTTGGGGAATTTGAAACGGTAAAGATGACAGAAGGTTGCATGAGTATTCTTCATCGGCAGCCGCCCCAGAAAAAGAAGGATCCGGGGAGCTTCATCATACCTTGTGTAATCGGCGACAAATTTGTGGGTAAGGCACTTTGTGATCTTGGTGCTAGTGTTAATTTAATGCCAAAGTCTGTTTTTCAGAAATTAGGTATTGGAAAGGCGCGTCCCACGACAGTGACCCTGCAACTGGCCGACCGCTCTTACGTTCATCCCGAAGGAAAAATTGAAGATATTCTGGTAAGAGTGGATAAGCTTATTTTTCCTGCTGACTTTCTTATCTTAGATTGTGAGGCAGACGAAAACGCACCAGTCATCCTTGGGCGACCCTTCTTAGCCACGGGAAGATCATTGATTGATGTGGAGAAAGGAGAACTCACCATGCGCGTGAATGATCAAGAGATTAAGTTGAATGTTCTCCAAGCAATGAAACATGCTGATGTGGACGAGGAATGCAAGGCCATCATTGAGGTGACTCTTGATCACCCCTGCATCAGGTCGGGCTGCCGTGATATAAAATTTGGTCACTGCCGCGACAGCCACCTGGAGGACTGTCACGACAGCAACGACGACAGCACCGACGACAGCGACTCCTCTGAATCCGATACATCTGATACTGAAGATCAGGAGGAGGTAAACTGGTTAGGCAATCGTCCAGGTAAGTTATTCGAACCCTTGAATTATACTTCGGATAACCATGTAATCCAAAAGCCATCTATTGTTGAACCACCTGTCTTAGAACTTAAGCCCCTGCCAGGGCAGTTAAAATATGCTTATCTTGGTTCCAATGACACACTGCCCGTAATTATCTCTGCTAAGCTGCTGCAGGAACAGGAACGGCAGCTAATCGACATGCTAAGGCAGCACAAAAAGGCGATTGGATGGACGATAGCAGACATTCAAGGCATTAGTCCGGCGTTATGCATGCACAAAATCCTCCTCGAGGAAGATCATAAGCCGACTATAGATGCCCAAAGGCGGTTACACCATGCGATGAAGGAGGTAGTGCGTAAAGAGATAATTAAATGGTTAGATGCTGGTATTATTTACGCCATCTCCAACAGCAAATGGGTGAGCCCGGTGCAATGTGTTCCCAAGAAAGGAGGAATGACCGTGATAACCAACGAGAACAATGAGTTAATCCCAACCAGGACTGTGACCGGTTGGAGGGTTTGTATGGACTATCGGAAGCTTAACAAAGCTACCCGAAAGGACCACTTTTCTTTACCATTTATTGATCAAATGCTTGATAGATTAGCGGGTAAACCTTACTATTGTTTTCTTGATGGTTATTCAGGTTACAATCAAAATGCTATTGCACCGGAGGATCAAGAAAAGACGACTTTCACATGCCCCTACGGAACATACGCATTTAGGAGGATGCCGTTTGGACTTTGCAACGCACCTGCCACCTTCCAAAGGTGCATGATGGCTATATTCTCCGACATGGTAGAGGACTTCCTTGAGATTTTCATGGATGATTTTTCCGTCTTTGGAGTCGATTTTGAGAGCTGCCTCGGCAATCTTCAAAAGGTACTTGAAAGATGTGAAAAAGCTAATCTTGTTCTAAATTGGGAAAAATGCCACTTTATGGTGGACGAAGGGATAGTCCTTGGCCATAAGATTAGCTGCCGTTTGAAGGAAAAACTAGTGACAGCCCCCATAGTACAGCCACCAGACTGGACACAGCCATTTGAGATCATGTGTGATGCTAGTGACTATGTTGTCGGGGCAGCACTTGGGCAGCGCAGAGATAAGCTGTTTCACGTCATCTACTATGCCAGCAAGACGTTAAATGACGCCCAAGTGAACTACACCACCACAGAAAAGGAGCTGTTAGCTGTGGTGTTCTCCATCGACAAGTTTCGTTCCTACATACTTGGGACGAAAGTAATAATACACACCGACCATTCTGCCCTAAAGTATTTGTTCGCAAAGAAGGATGCAAAACCTAGATTGATACGGTGGATCTTGCTATTACAAGAGTTCGACCTTGAGATCAAGGACAAAAAGGGGACAGAAAATCAGGTGGCAGATCACTTGTCAAGGTTGGAGAAGGGACAGAGTCTACCAATAGATGAGACACACATACTGGAGACCTTCCCAGATGTGCAGCTCTTTGCTGCCGCAATCGCTGTCGCGACAGCCATGGCGGCAGGTAAGTCTTCTGAACTCCCATGGTATGCTGATTTCGTTAATTTTATAGTTAGCGGAATACTTCCTTCTGATCTTAATTATCAAGCCAGGAAGAGGTTCCAAAATGATGTTAAACATTATTATTGGGACGAACCTCTTCTTTTCAAACTATGCGCAGATCAGGTTATAAGGAGGTGTGTACCACAAGAAGAGCAAGAAGACATTCTCCATCACTGCCATGCTTCACAATATGGAGGTCACTTAGAAGGCAATAAAACTGCTGCCAAGGTGCTGCAATCAGGGTTCTACTGGCCGACACTATATAAAGATGCACAGGAGTTTTACAAAAACTCTGACAGGTGCCAGCGGACAGGTAACATCTCAAGGAGAAACGAGATGCCACTGTAGAACATTCTAGAAGTCGAGATCTTCGACGTTTGGGGGATTGATTTTATGGGACCCTTTCCATCTTCGTGTGGAAATCTTTACATCCTCCTAGCAGTGGATTATGTCTCCAAGTGGGTAGAAGCAATCGCAACTCAAAAGAATGATGCCAAGACGGTCCAAAAGTTTTTGCACAAAACATTTTTTCTAGATTTGGCATCCCTAAGGCGATTATCAGTGATGAAGGGAAACATTTTGATAATAGGGTAATTGCTGCCGCATTGAAGAAATATGGTGTCAAGCACAGGATCGCGACAGCATACCACCCACAGACCAATGGACAGGCTGAGATTTCTAATAGGGAGGTGAAGAACATTCTTGAGAAGATGGTTAAACCAACTAGGAAAGATTGGTCTCTACTTCTGAACGATGCATTATGGGCATATCGGACAGCTTTTAAAACTCCATTGGGCATGTCTCCATACCGATTGATTTATGGGAAAACCTGTCATCTGCCTGTCGAGATTGAGCACAAAGCATATTGGGCAATCAAGGCAGTGAACATGGACTTGGACAAGGCAGGCCAGAAAAGGCTATTAGATCTGAACGAGATTGAGGAATTACGATCAATGGCCTACGACAATGCAAGGATTTACAAGGAAAAGACTAAGAAGTGGCATGACAAGAAACTGCTGCCACGACAGTTCTGCCCAGGGCAGCTTGTGTTGTTGTTTAATTCTAGACTTAAACTCTTCCCAGGAAAGCTAAAGTCTAGATGGTCTGGCCCCTTCCAAGTGGTACAAGCTTTTCCCCATGGTGCCATCACTATCCGATCATTAAAAGACGGGCACCAATTCAAAGTCAATGGACAGCGCCTCAAGCACTATCAGGGGACTGAAGCCCCAGGAATACAGGAAGTGGTTACTTTAGGAGATGCCCCACAAGGCACCCCTAATTTAACCTAAATTTTATTTTTATTTTTATTTATTTTTATAATTTGTAATTTATTAGGAAATTAGGTTTATTTTATTCGAATAATGTTTTTATATTTTTTGTTTTTAGGAAATAAAGGAGTCAAGAAGAAAAGGAGAAGTGACCCAAGCCCACCATCCATCTATCAGCCCAATAGAGCCCATTTATTGAAGCCTGTCGTTTCGACTGCCTCCGCAGACGGATAAGACAGGCTGTCAACAGACTGATACGGCAGACGCAGAAGCGTGTGGCAGACGCGTAATAGACGTATAAATGCGTGTCAGACACGTCAGATACGCTAAATCCCATCCGTCACCCCGTTATTCACGCCTGCCGTTACAACATTAAACGGGCAGCAACTCAACCGCTATAAAACCCCGTTTTCATTTTCATTTTTTCTCACTTCTGCTTATTCTTCCTTGCTTTCTCCTCTAGTTTTATTTGCTTTCTTCATTTTTCACAACCCTTGCAACTAACATGTCGTCTAGACAGACCCGTCGTAGTGCTGCCTCAGCCTCTTCTTCAACGGCAGCAACACCCTTCGCCACAAAGGAGTTATGGGAAGAAAGGGGTTTCGTTTACATCCGAAAAGCACCCAACATGGGACTCCGCCCATTCATCACAAGGGCCATCACGGCTCAACTATGGGAGCACTTCGCTGAAAAACCGGCAAAACTAAACGACACATTAGTCCGGGAGTTCTATGCTGCTATAGACAGCAGAACGGCAACACCTGTCACCGTTCGAGGAGTAAAAGTGCCCTTCACAGTCGACAGCATCAACCACATGTTTGGCCTCTACTTTGGCCGCGATGATGATGCCCACCAGAAATTCCTCGACACACTCGATGCTGCCGCCTATGGTGCTATCATGGCGGAGGTGACAGAGGAAGGAACAACATGGACAACTAGCAAAAAGAACCCCCACTCTGTCAAACGGGGGCAGCTCCTCCCTGAAGCCAAGCTCTGGAACGCTTTCATCAAAAAGCGTATCATGCCTTCTTCCCACCACACGACAGTTAACCAGCAGCGGCTCGCCCTCATTCATTCAATCATGTACGACCGGCCTATCAATGTGGGCCGCTATATGAGGGACAACATCCTAGACTGCACCTTTCGCTCCGACTCCCGCCTCTGTCTGCCGTTCACAATAACTTCCTTATGCCGCTGTGCTGCTGTCCCCGAGGAATCCTCCGACAAAATAATCAAGGGCCGAGGTTGGACAGACAACAACATCAACAGCCTCATGGAGCTGGTCGTGGCTACACCTGTCTCCTCCTTCAACCTAGCCGGCTCCCCAGCAGAATCATCAGAGGAGCCTGCCCCTGAACCTGCCACCGCCACTGCTCCGACAGACCAGTCTGCCATCATCCTTGCTGCGATACAATGGGTGGAAGAGAGACAAATGGGATTGATGACGTTCATTCGGGACTTCGCTAACTCGACGGTAAATTTTATTACCAACACTTTAA
The DNA here is from genome assembly GCA_958450335.1 of Hibiscus tridactylites. Lineage (NCBI taxonomy): Eukaryota > Viridiplantae > Streptophyta > Magnoliopsida > Malvales > Malvaceae > Hibiscus > Hibiscus tridactylites. Next base: position 80,014,437 of record OY288268.1, on the reverse strand, counting down.
ATTTTCCCGATGTTAATTTCCCTACTTTTCCTGCCCATTTTTCCCACATCCCCACCCCTGTCCACACACCCACACCACCTGCCTCCCCAAATTCCCACTCTACTGCTTCCACCCCATCACCTGCCCTGACGGCAGCAGGCAGTCCACCGGACGACACCTCTGCCAGAGGAACAAAAAGACCGGCCTCCGATGATAGTCCTCTGATTAGGAGGAATTTGGAGAGAGAGTTTACGCTGGTCAAGAGGCAGAAGCACGTGGCAGACAGGAGGCTGATGCCCAAGGCTAGCACCACCAGCAGCAGCACCTGGGACAGGGGCAGTAGTTCCGACGTCCATCTCGTGGAGCAACCTGCCCCTGAACCTGCCCAGCCTCCTCCACAGCCCAGACACCGCCGTCAAATCCGTGTCAGCAGCAGCAGCGAGGACAGCGACTGAAAATTTAAGTTTTTATTTTCCTTTTATTGCTGCCTGCTTATATCTTTTGTGATGTACTTATCTTCATATTTTTTGTTTTTTCTGTCATTTTGCATTGAGGGCAATGCAACCCTCGAGTTTGGGGGCGGCAACCCTCCATCATTAATGAAGTCTTAAGTACATCTTTTTATTAATTGTTGTGTCTTTTACAACCTGCCCCTGAACCTGCCCAGCCTCCTCCACAGCCCAGACGCCGCCGTCAGATCCGTGTCAGCAGCAGCAGCGAGGACATCGACTGAAAATTTAAGTTTTTATTTTCCTTTTATTGCTGCCTGCTTATATCTTTTGTGATGTACTTATCTTCATATTTTTTGTTTTTTCTGTCATTTTGCATTGAGGGCAATGCAACCCTCGAGTTTGGGGGCGGCAACCCTCCATCATTAATGAAGTCTTAAGTACATCTTTTTATTAATTGTTGTGTCTTTTATTTATTCAAGTTTTCAAAAAAAAAATCAGAAATGATTAAACTGTTGGCTTAAAACTGTGAAGTTAACTTACCTGTCATGACAGCTCTGTCGTGGCAGCATCTTTAGGACAGTTTAAGGAGAAGTTTAGAGCCTTTCTATAGTTCTGAAAAATTTAAACACCTTTGTGACTGTTATATTGCCTAGATTTCTTTTAGCCAAACTAGAATAGGATGCTTAGTACTTGAATAGCCCCTAGAGGTGTCTAACACTGGCTCTAGGAAAGAAGTTTAGCAAAAGAAAAAATCAAAAACCTAGAGGTGCCCGAAACCGGCTCTAGGAAGCTAACTAGAGGTGCCCGAAACTGGCTCTAGAAAAATTTAGCTTGAAAAGAGAAGAAAAAGAAGCATGAAAATGTGTCTTCAAGAAAATAAACTTTGGCATAAAAAGTCGAGTTAAAAAGTTGAATATTCTAGTGAAACTAAGAGGGTCTTAGCATATAACTGTTCACAAGCATGCACACACTGCACGAGAGCTATAGGGAGATTCCGGACAGATCCTAACCTTTCCGACAGGTTGCTGCCGCCATAGAGAATGAGCGACGGGTAAGGGACAGTTCACTGTTTGAAGGCCAACACAAAAAATTTCATTTTTTCTTTTAGGTCTTAATTGCTTGAGGGCAAGCAAAAACTTGAGTTTGGGGGTGTGTTGAGTGTGTAAAAGTTCTATTATTTACACCCTTTTTAACCCATATTTCTGCTGCATTCAAGCATCATTGCATTGCATTTAGGTTAGTTTTCAGTAAAACATCACAAATGGATTAAAAGCACGGATTCTACTAAAAGATGGCTTATTTTGCAGGTAGCTGCCATAGTTGACAAAGAAGGCAGGCACAGGGCAGAGAAGCAGAAGAGCTGAACTGGACAAGTAGACGATGAGGACGAAGCTGCCATGGACCTGTCGTGACAGCAGGGTGACAGCAGCTTTATGAAGAGGAAAAGTAAAATGGACCTCGATAGATAGAGAAAAATCTGCTCGTCTGTCGTGTGAAAGCCAAATATTTTTCCAAGCCCCGGATCAAAAGATATGTCAAGCCAAAGCACAAGGAGAGGAAATTCCTAGAAACAAGGATGGCGGCTGCAAAGTAGGAATCCTTAGAGATTAAGTCTTAATTAGAATCTTACTTTTGATTAAAGTTGTAATCCTTGTTAACTTAGAATACTTGAGCCCAAAGCTTATATAAGGGCATAGGTTTTAACCTAGAAAGGGATCCACACATCTTACCCCATAACCGATAACCTAAACCCCTCTGTCGTTTACCTGTCACCGACATGTTCTAAAAAACCCCTAGGGCCATGGGTTGTTTTGTAAAGTAGTTGCAAGGGTTGTTTTGTTTTAAGATTTTCCAAGTTCAATAAAATAAACTTCAAGTTCTCTTATTTTGGTTTTAATATCTTGCAAGAGCACCGGAAGAGCATTGTGAGGTTATCTATTTACTTAGCATTGGGAGAGTTAAGTATACGAAAGAAATAAGAGCAAGTTCTCTAGTTTATAGTTGAACTATCTTGTGCCTAGGGATAGGGCAAGGTTAAGTGGCTAAGGAAGAATTCATACACATCGGTGTTCATCCTTCGATTCACGCCGGGAGGTATCATCAAAGACGTGATCATCGACAGACTTGGACCTAGGGATAGGCCAAGACAGATCTGGGATTCTTGCCAAACTTGAATTACGGAGTTGGTGTGTCTGCTGCTGGGACAGCCAACGGACAGCCGCCGCGACAGGTGCTGCCGCGACGGGCACGACGACAGAACTGGAGTTCCTAAGCAATTCAATACCTGCACTACCGAGCAATTCAATACCAGCACATTTTCTCTATCTTGATAACTCAATACTTTTATTTACGTTTTTACTTTATTATTCTCGTGACAACTCTCAATTATTTTCTTTACTTCGTGCAGTGAATTAAGGTGAAGTCATTAGCCCAATCCCTGTGGAGACGATATCCGATACTTCGTATCACTTTACTACTTGCGTCGTGTACACTTGCACTACAATTGCGATAGACTCTTTTACACGCAACAAAGCATAAATATGAAGTAAAGATGAAACAAGGAAATACTTCTATTAAAATGAAGGCAAGTAGCAACAAGAACTAAAAACAAGAGATGGTCTTAAGCCTTACCCATGAAAGGTATTTATAAGCTTAGATTTACTAAAGATAACATAATTTAAAATGTTTGTTTTGAAATTTAAAAAATTAAAAATCCTAAGCTCAGATTACGCTGACTAGATCTTCCAGATTCTTTCAGAGTTTTTCCTTGCGCTAATTGTATCTTCTAGAAACTGCCACGTCAGACGCGTCATGCCCAGCATCGTGCCCATGATGTCAGCCACGGCCAGAAAAATAAATAAAATTGTAGAAATGTACCTTTCTGCTGCTAATTCCAGAATTGAGTCCCTGCACAGAAAATGAAATAAATGCAATCAATTAAGTAGTGAAAAGTCCTCAAGACAAGGAAAATAGCAAGCAAAAAGTGTCATTTATACGAGCTTATCACAGTGCTTTCCCGTTTCAATACGGAGGGTCTTCGTTTCGAAACACACCTTTGGTGTTTCGATATGCCCAACGGTCAAAACCTCCCCAACGACTATTTTCCCAATGGTAATTTAAATTGCAGCTTAACTGTCACTCATACGGAAACGGGTTGTAACCGTTTCAATACGGCTTGAAGGGTTTCGAAGCGGCCAAAGGCGTTTCAATACGGCCTGTTGCATCAGACTTCAACGGCTAGTTCTGAAGAAGGGCATTTCGAAACGGGTTCAATTGTTTCGAAACGGACGTCTGCAGAACAACATTTATGGTGAGAAATAAAATCTTCAACGGCTCCAAAACAACCCCAACAGTCCTCAACGGCTACAAACTCAATTAGGAGTATAAAAGAGACCTCCAAGCATCAAGAGAAGACTAATGCTTCAATTGTCAACAAAATTATGATAAGAAAATTGTCTTAGAGCTTTATTGTTAAATTTTTGTATAGACATCACTTGTGAGCCTAATTGTCAAATTTGCTCAAGTGTTTAGGTTTTGGGAGAGAGCTTTAATTGTGCAAACATATACCTTCTTAGAGGGATTTCTAGTTTGCTAAGTCTTTCTTGTGTAAGAGAGTGTTTGATCAAGCTTTGGGTAGAAAGCTTGATCGGTGTAACAGTTTCCTTCTAAGCCGAGAAAAGGGGACAAAAATTATTAGTGAATTTGTTTGGAAATCCTTAGTGGAAAGCTAAGGTAGTGGATGTAGGCTTTGGGTTAGAAAGCCGAACCACTCTAAACCCTTGTGTTTATCTTTTATTTTTTGCTTCCACCAAATCACCCAAAAATCAAATCTTTTGCGAACTTGGCAAACACATCGGTTGAAGAAAATCGAGCGTGCGACAAGCCCAACAATTGGTATCAGAGCTTGGCTCAATCTAAGAGGATTAACATCCTATTGAGGTGATTCGGGAAGCTCAATACAACATATCAACCAACCGATCAAATGGCGCAATCCATCAACAAGCCACCATTCTTCGACGGAACACGCTATGCCCATTAGAAGACAAGAATGATGTACTTCATAAAAGTTCAAGAACTACAAAGCTTTGGGACATAGTATAAGACGGTTCGTTCATGCCACAACGAAGGAAGGTGGTTTGGAGCGCGGATGATCGCAAGAAGATAATGCTCAATTGCAAAGCCTTACACATCATCTTTTGTGTATTAAGCCCCAACATCTACGAGAAGATGTATTCTTGTGCAGATGCTAAGGAGACCAATTAAGTAAAGGAGACCAAGATCGGACTCCTCAACCTCGAGTATGAGAACTTCAAGATGGAACCGGATGAGGACATCACGAAGATGTTCGATAGATTCTCCACCATCACCAATGAACTCAAAGGGTATGGAGAAATCATTTCGGAAGACAAACTTGTTCGCAAACTCATCTGCTCTCTTCTCGAGTCTTAGGACTCAAAGAAGACGGCCATCATCGAAGCTAAAGATCTCAAATCCTTAAAGCCCAATGAACTCATGGGATCTCTCCTGACACACGAAATCATGAAGAAGGGAAGAGAAAATAAGAAGAAAAAGGAAGAGACAAAGAAGATGAGGGAGAAGAAAGTCAAAGAGCTAGGCATCAATGGGAGTATCGTTGCTCTTAAATCCTCCAAATGCCGACATATTGAATCAAGTGAGGAGGAAAGTGAAGACGAAGAGATGGCCTATCTCTTCAAAAAATTCATCCAGTTAATGAACAGTGAAATGGAAAAATCTTATCATGAATCGAAGAAGAAGATGAAGGAATCCCACAAGTTCAACAAGAAGGGAACATCTTCAAAGCAAGCATATGTGGCCACATGGAGTGATGAAGACTCCACCGATGATGAGGTAGCCCACCTATGCTTGATGGCCCTCAATGAGGGGGAGGTAACTTCTAACTCATCCATTTCAAATTCTTATACTCTTGATGAGTTACAAGAAGCCTATGATGAATTGGTTTTTGAATTCAAGGCTTCATTTTTAAAAAACAAAAAGTTGATTTCAAAGTTGAAAAACGAAAATGATTTGCTTTTGAAAACCAATTTTGATTTTGAAGCAAAATTGAAGGATTTTGAGCAACAAGTTTCTAGTTTACAAAACTTGTTTCAAACAATGGAAAAAGATCATCAAAAAGAAGTTGATGATCTTAAGAAAGAAAATATCTTGATTTCCAAGGAACTAGAAAAGAAAAATGATTTTGGAAAATCAAAATTTTACCAAAGACAATCTAGTGCCGCTAGATTTTTAAATGGAAAATGTTTTAGAAGTGTTTGGGTTCCAAAAGAACTAACCACTTCACATAAAAATGATGAAATTAAAAAATGGATTCCTAAGGGGACTAAATTTTGTGCAACTAACGTTTATGGATCCAAAGCAATTTGGATACCAAAATTTGTATGATTGTCTTGATTAGGTGTGATGGAGGTGTTTAACAAGTCCAATCAATGAGGGGGAGCTCAATGCACATAAAGAAAGACACGAAGATGAAGGCTTCACATCCTCCATTGGATTCAAGTGTTGGTAAAATTAGTTGAATTCTTTTTATTTAGTTTTATTTCTTTTAATTCAACCAGTTTAATCATACATGTTGGACTAACATTGATGATGCTTTGAGTAAGGGGAAGCCAATTTTAAAAAAAATACTTGTGTCAGTTTTTTTTGAACTTAAAGTTATCTAAATTCTTTTTTATATAACAAAAAGGGGGAGAGTTTGGTTTGAAAATTGCATTTTCAAATGAATAAGGGGGAGCTTTAATTACTTGTCTATTTTGAAATCTCTTATTCAAAATTTTAAACTTAAAGAGGGAGAATCTCAAATAATTTTTCAAGTTAGTTTTATTATATCAAAAAGGGGGATATTGAAGAACTAATGTTTTGATATAATAATTGAAAAGTAGTTTTGGACTAAATTGAAAAGATTTCAAAAGTGCCTTTAAGTCCAAACAAGTTTGTGGATGTTTATAAATGGTTTTGGAAAGGTTCAAAACGTTTTTAAGTAACCAAACTAGAGTTTTCAAGGTACCCATTTCGAAATAGGGGGACATGTATCGAAACATTTTGAAACTGCAAAAACCTGTACCGAAATAGTGCTTGCCCGTTTCGATACGGAGGGTCTTCGTTTTGAAACAACCCTTTGGGGTTTCGATACGCCCAACGGTCAAAACCTCCCCAACGGCTATTTTCCCAACGGTAATTTAAATTGCAGCTTAACTGTCACTCGTACCAAAACGGGTTGTAACTGTTTCGATACGGCTTGAAGGGTTTCGAAATAGCCAGAGGCATTTCGATACGGCCTGCTGCATCAGACTTCAATGGCTAGTTATGAAGAAGGGCATTCCGAAACGAGCTCGATTGTTTCAAAACGAACGTCTGCAGAACAACATTTTATGGTGGGAAATAAAGTCTCCAAAAGGCTCCAAAACAACCCCAACGATCCTCAACGACTACAAACTTAATTAGGAGTATAAAAGGGACCTCAGAAAACTAATGCTTCAATTGTCAACACCATTATGATAAGAAAATTGTCTTTGGGTAGAAAGCTTGATCGGTGTAACGGTTTCCTCTTAAGCCGAGAAAAGGGGATGAAATTCTTAGTGAATTTGTTTGGAAATCCTTAGTAGGAAACTAAGGTAGTGGATGTAGGCTTTGGGTTAGAAAGTTGAACCACTCTAAACCCTTGTGTTTATCTCTTATTTTTAGCTTCCACCAAATCACCCAAAAATCCAATCTTCTCCGAACTTGGCAAACACATCGGTTGAAGGAAATCGAGCGTGCGACAAGCCCAACATATGTTAATAGAGATAATTAATGAGGATGCTTAATTTACACTTTCATAATGTATTAACAAGTTGGTAAACTTAAATGTGTAGCTTGATAGTTGATAGAAACCATATGAGATCCTTGGTGGATCGAGTGATGTTATGTGCCATATTGTAGTCGTGTCTATGTTGTGTGCTGTTTGGACACTTGAATGGTTGAATCACCTTTGGTTGATGGGATCCAAATATTTAGTGAGCGTGTTGCAACGCCGTGGTAAGTGGCTTGAATGAGCGTTCCGATGCTATGTGACTATTGACCTTATTTGTTGATACTCGATGAGAGATTTCGAGTATGTGTGCTTGATCTGAGGCTATGTGATACCAGGTCTCACCCCATTATTCCGAGGCTATGTGACACCGGACATCACTCAGAGTGTACGTCCATGAGGCTATGTGACACCAGGCCTCACTTCAGGTTGGTGGTATGACTTTGTGTATTTTGCTCGGACGATCTGGTGAGGTCCCGAGTATGGTTGGGCCTCTAATTCCATGTATAATGTTTTGCTATGATGAGAGCATGTGTTTAGGCGATTAGTGGTAACACCACGTGTTTATTTATCTCTACGTATTGCTCGTATTAGCTTGCATGTTTATGTTAATATTTAACATGAAGTATAGTAGAGTAGATGTGTACCACTGAGCTTTGTAAGCTTAGGCTCGAACTCGTTGTTTTCGTGTGGAGGTTGGTCGTGGGATCGAGGAGCACTATCAATACTAATATTCCAACATGTGGCATTTTTTTGGAGTACAATACTTGTGTTTAGTGGGGTGTGTATTCATAGGACCTTACGTGGTGGTGTCTGTAATCCTTATTTTTGAAATTTTATTAATCAAATCGAATATTCAAATGTTTTAAATTAAATTGGAGCTCATTTGTAAAGTTTTAATCATATTTTCAACTGTTGGCTTTAAATGTTTTTGGAAAGTATTTTATTTGGGCTAAACCAAGTTGAGAAATTTTATGGTAACAGGTTGAGCTTAAGGCCCAAATGTGACATTCGAGTTTAGAGGGTTAATATACTTATATAAGAAATAAAATAAAACCCAATTAAAATACCCACATGAACAAAAAACATATTTAAAATAATAAATTTGAACTATTGACCGTCAGGATCATTATGTTAAAACTTGAACAACATCTAACAAAAATTTACGATAAACACAAACTAAAAAAATAGCTTAAACCCTTAAAAGTATTTATATATAGTGGTATTTTCATAAATATGTTATATATATATATGTACATATATAATTAAAAATATACCGGGCGGGGTGGGTGGGGAATTTCCATCTCACACCCGAACTCTCTCCGTCCCGACTGTAACACTCCCTTCTCGGTCTGGTCGAGAACCGGGTCGGAAGGTGATATCGATGAACAATACAATGAACAGTACAATAAAATTTCTTTTTTATACTCAATATTTTAAACAATAACATACAATAATGGATTACCATAATGCATCTTAGTCCAGTTAATCCTTATGAAGCAATAATTAATCACTTAGGACTAATTCTAAACTATTACAAACTTTAGAGACCAAGCTATAAATTCGATAATCTGGAGGTCCTTCAATGCAATTGATTATACTACAATGAAATTCAATACATTATTAACATGCCTGCAAAGTTTTATACAATTTGGAGTTCATTTACACATTCAATTTAATCATTCAAAGTTCAGTGACCAAACTGTGAACATTGCAACCTTCTATTTCAGCCCTTTTTACTAACATAACTAACCCTATATCGAAACACCTTAAGGCCGTTTCGAAATAGGTGAACGATGGTCAACATAAGTTGACTTGTCCTTTAAACCATTTCGATACATCAACCCCTGTATCAAAACGCTCTGTTCTTAGAGTCCAATTATGCCTAACCGTTTCGATACGCCATCACCCGTATCGATACAACCTGACCTATAATGACAGATTTTTGCTGGTTTTTCATCGAATTGACCTGCCAAATGGTGTTCAAATGCAACGAAACTTTACACACAACTTTTAAATGTCATAAACTATTAGCATGAAAAGTTTCATCATCAAATAAATCTATTTATTAGATATTAACCTTTATGAGCCAAATGTAATGCCCCGGGTTTAGGGGTCGGACGTTACACGGGTGAATTGGGTTTGAGTCGTGGGCTCGTTTTAAATTAAACTGGGCTTTGGTTTTAATTAAAAAAGGTTTGTGGCTCATTAAGGGCAAACTAGTAATTTTAAAAATAAAGGGAAATAAGATGAGAAATTAGAACTTTTGAAAAGGTTTTCATCTTCTTCTTCCTTTGATTTTTTTTCACGTCAAAACCTCCCTTATCCCCTAAACACTATTTCATCAAATATTTTCATCATTTAAAGGGCTCTCTTCAAGGTAAGCATATTTTTTATTTCTCCTCATCATTTCCAACATCAAACCTGCTCGATTAGTTGAGAGGTGCTTTAGTGTTTTCGAAGATTGATCTAAGGTCCGCATACTATTAGTTGAAAGTGAAAGATGTGGACATACTGAAGACAGCCTTCCGTACACGTTATGGGCACTATGAGTTCTTGGTGATACCTTTCGGGTTGACTAACGCCCTAACAGCTTTCATGGATATGATGAACCGTGTGTTTTATGAGTTTTTGGACAGGTTTGTGGTAGAATTCATAGATGACATCTTAGTGTACTCTAGGACTGAAGAAGAGCATGATGAGCATTTGCGGTTAGTGCTTCAGATCTTGCTAGAGAATCAGTTGTATGCCAAGTTAAGCAAATGTGAGTTTTGGATTAGGGAGGTAGTCTTCCTAGGTCACGCGATCTCGACTAAATGGATCAGTGTGGATCCCAAGAAGATAGAAGCTATAGTGAATTAGAAACAACCTAAGTCAGTGACAGAGATTCGTAGTTTCTTAGGCTTGGCGGGATATTATCGAAGATTTTTCGAGGGATTTTCTAGGATAGCGGCTCCGTTGACTAAGTTGCTTTAGAAGAAGGTCCCGTATGAGTGGTCAGATGTAAGACAACAAGCGTTTGAGAAATTGAAGAAAATCTTGACCGAAGCTCCTATCTTGATTCAGCCTGAACCAAGGAGAGAATTTGTGATTTATAGCGATGCATCATACGTAGGTTTAGGTTGTGTGCTTATGCAAGAAGGTAAGGTGGTAGCATATGCTTCAAGATAGTTGAAGGTGCACGAGAAGAACTATCCCACCCATGATATAGAGTTAGCCGCAGTAGTGTTTCCTTTGAAGATCTGGAGACACCACCTTTATGGTGAGAAGTGCAGCGTGTATACCGACCACAAGAGTTTGAAGTACTTGGTGTCTTAGAGAGAGTTGAACCTTAGACATCGTAGGTGGTTAGAGCTTCTTAAAGACTATAACCTTACGAAAGAATACCATCCGGGTAAGGCAAATGTAGTGGCTGATGCTTTGAGTAGAAAAGTGGCAGTTGAGTTACAAGCTATGTTTGCGAGATTGAGTGTGTCCAAGGATGGTGGTTTGATAACCGAACTTCAGGTTAAGCCTTCGTTAGTTCAGTTGATTCGAGAGAAGCAGTTGCGAGATGAGTCTTTGGCACGTCACGTGCAAGATATAGCCGAGGATAGGCCTACCGGTTTTTGTTTTGGTGAGAACGGGATCTTGTGTTACAAGGATAGGATAGTGGTTCCGGAAGATGCCGAGTTGAGACGTACGATCTTGAATAAAGCTCATAATAGTCCATTTGCTATGCATCCGGGTAGTACAAAGATGTATCGTGGGTTAAAGGAAGAGTACTATTGGGTTGGGTTGAAGAAAGATGTGTCCGAGTTTATGAGTAAGTGTGTGGTTTGTTAGCGAGTCAAGGTCAAGCATCAGTTTCCTTCAGGGTTGTTATAGCCGTTAAAGATTCTGGAATGGAAGTGGGAACGTATCACCATGGACTTTGTGTTAGGTTTACCGTTGACTCCTTCGAGGAAGAATTCAGTGTGGATGATAGTGGATAGGTTTACTAAGTGTGCTCACTTCATACCCGTTCATACCACCTATACCTTAGATAAGTTGGTCGATCTGTATATCAGTGAGATATTGAGGTTGCATGGGGGTACCGAAATCGATTGTGTTAGACCGAGATCCAAGGTTCACAGCTAGATTTGGGGAGTGTTTGCATCGTGCCTTGGGTACATGGTTGAACTTCAGTACTTCGTATCATCTGCAGTCAGATGGTCAGTTAGAGAGGGTGATTCAGGTGTTGGAGGACATGTTGAGGTGTTGTATCATCGATTTTCAGGGGTCTTGAGAGAAACATCTACCATTAGTAGACTTTGCATGCAACAATAGTTATCAGGCTAGTATTCAGATGGCACCGTATGAAGCTCAGTATGATAGAAAGTGTAGGACTCCGATTTATTGGGCCAAAGCCAAGCAGAAGCTTGTACCGATGCCCTATTTGCTTAATGCACTACTGAGAAGGTAAAGTTGATATATGATCGTTTGAAGGCGGCTTCAGACCGACCGTGAGAAAGTGTTTATGAAAGTCTCAACTTGGAAGAAGGTGATGAGGTTTGGTAGGAAGGGTAAGTTGAGTCCGAGATTCATCGGGCATTACGAGGTAGTTGAGAGGATCGGCCCCGTTGCGTATAGATTAAGACTCCCAACCGAACTAGAGAAGATTCACGATGTATTCCATGTTTCGATGCTCCAAAAGTATAGGTCAGATCCGTCTCACATAATGCTAGTGGAAAAGATCGAGTTGAACCCCGACTTGTCCTATGATGAGAAGCCGGTTGAGATTCTTGCTTTAGACAAGAAGGTGTTGCGTGGAAGGTCTATCGAGTTAGTTAAGGTTTTGTGGAGACACCGAGGTGTGGAGGAGGCTACTTGGGAGAGAAAGGAGGACATGGAAAAATAGTTTCCGTACCTCTTTCCGTCAGCTAATTTTGAGGACGAAATTCCTTAAGTGGGGGAGAGTTGTAACGCCTCGGGTTTAGGGGTCGGATGCTACACGAGTGAATTGTGTTTGAGTTGTGGGCTCATTTTAAATTAAACTGGGCTTTGGTTTTAATTAAAAAGGGTTTGTGGCTCATTAAGGGCAAACTAGTAATTTTAAAATAAAGGGAAATAAGATGAGAAATGGGGACTTTTGAAAAGGTTTTCATCTTCTTATTCCTTTGATTTTTTTTCACGTCAAAACCGCCCTTATCCCCTTAACACTATTTCATCAAATCTCTTCATCATTTCAAGGGCTCTCTTCAAGGTAAGCATATTTTTTATTTCTCCCCATCATTTCTAACATCACTATAGCTTTAGTTTTTTCATAGAAATCACTTTTAAGGTTTTTGAAGTTTTCAAGTTTTGAAGTAAAAGTAAGAAGCTTTAATGGGTTTTTGATGGAGTCTTGATTTGTGAAGCTAATTTATGTTTTAGTCTTGCCCTTAGATGCAATATATTTCAAAATTGAGAGGTTTTAACAAGAATCCCGAAATGGGTTTTGTGGGTGTTTTAAAAGGGGTGAAAACTAGTGGTTTCGTGGAAGGGAGTTGGGCTGGGGTTATAGTGATACTAGAAGGTGGCTTTGAAGGTGTTTAGAAGTGTTTTGAGTGTTGAAATCAATGGTTTTCTGCTGGGTTGTTGGAGAGTACGAAAATGGGAAATTTTTGGTATTGGCTTTGGTTTGAAATTTAGAGAATTTGACTTGTAGTTGTAGTTTGGGGTTATGACAATGTTTTGTGATGTTTTGGCTGAGCAATGTAGTGTTTTTGGTTGGCTAGAATCAAGGGAAACCATTGGAGAAGCTTCAGGCACTAATCCAGGGAATTTGAAGACTTAAGATTGGTGTTTCGTCTTCCGGTTGGGCTTCATCGGTCAGTGAAAATGTTTTGAACTTGTTTTGCTTTCAAAATGGGTTCTTGGGGTTTGGGTGGAGCCTTGTGGGCTAACCTAAACCCAAGAGTAAGTTTACTAATCCTACATTGATGGTTAAGTGATGATGTATGATTAGTAGTTGTGATATCATATGCATTGTGGATTGCTTTTACATCTGTTGTTGTGGTGTAATCGTTGTTAGTGTCGAGCCTCACGTGATGGTTGTCATAACTACGGTGATGTGTAGTCCCAGCGGTATTGACTAGTAGAAGAGTACGTTGATGTGTAGTCCCATCGGAAAACTACTAGTCGAAACAGTGATGTGTAGTCCCACCGTGATTTGGGTTGTGCTTGTGCAAACCTTGTAATTGTGTTGTTGTGCCTCATTTCGTGCATATAAATGGTTTACTTATCTTTTAAGAAATGTGTTTTGAAAACTGCATTGTTGATGAGTTTTTAGAGCTTCGCTCACTAAGCTGTCAAGCTTACGCTCTCCTTTTTCCAACATGCAGATCGTTAGAGTTCGGAAGGCAAGTGGGCAAGGGAGGAGATTTTTTGAGTTCTCGAGTAGCTCAAGTACGATTTAAGTATTTGTAATAATGCCTAGATAATGGGGGTGTAGACTTGTACGGATTTGGTGTTCAAACTCATTAGTTTGGTTTGTTGGTGTTCAAGCATGTTTTGTTTGATGATACTATGAGTTTTTTGTATGAGCGTTGATAGACTCATATATGCTTGGTTTTAATGTTGATGTTGCTTGAATGCTTTGTGTTTTGATGGCTTATAGCCATGTCCCATGAATGCTTATATGTTTATTTTAAAAGCATGTGAAATCTTGTTATGAAAGGTCTTTGTGTGTGTTTATTGCCTTTGAATGAAATGGTGAAGTCATGTATGTTTTTATGTAAGTTTCCTACCTAAATGCCTATCTTGAGATGAATGCCATGTTTGTTCGGTTAAGTAGCCTCGCATGCTTAATCTTGGTTGCTAAATGGTGTGTGAGTGTTGGTATGTTGCTAGACGAGTCGTAAAATGCATTTAGAGTTGAGTCTTGGTTTGTTTTGCAGCTAAATTGAGTCTTGCAGTGCAGGGCATATCGGTACGCGCAAGGGCTGTAGCGATACGGTCCTACACTTTGGGGCTCAGTTTAAGGCTAGCGTACCGGTACACGGGGGTGTATCGATACACCAAAAGCTCTCTGGAAATCTGAGAAATTGATGAGATTTTGGCGTATCAGTACGGGTCTTGGCTGTATCGGTACGGTCTTTTATCGTTGACCGATGAGGGCGTATCTGTACGGACAACCAGTGCACCGATACGGTCTCCCTAGGTTGACTATGGGCTGTTGACCAAGTCAAGGTGTATCGATACGGTCTTCTAGCATATCGATACGACATGCTGTAAAGAATAAAATGGGCTGTTTAAATAGCTTGTTTGGTATGCTTCGTATCGTTTCATTGTTTTTCCGTTGTCGTGTCTCACATAAGATATATTTAAGCATTTAGACAAGATAATACTCGAAAGAATTTTCTAGGGTTGCTAACTGAAGGGGAGCCTTAGCAGGTTTCACTTCGGTTTTCCCCGTGTGACCTACTCGAACCGGCCAGTCATTCAGACCAGGACGAGGGGGTTACATTTGGTGGTATCAGAGCCAAAGGTTTCCGAGACCTCGGGTAGGTAAGTGAGGTAAGTTTGATGTGTTATGTGTTGCTATGTCTCGGTGAGTGGTTTACCATGTATGCTTGAAGTTGCTTGCTAGTACGGTGCTTGAAAGCATGTTTTAGTGGCCTTGTTGTGGGTTAAGGGTTAGTCAAATGTCCCCATTGTTAGGTGTTGTTGTCAAAACAAATGGTTTTGGTTTAACAAGCTTGAGAACCTAAATCCTTGCGCTTTTGCTAACTTAACGTTTTTCTTGTGTGTTGTGTGTTTGCTGTTTTAAATCCTATCTTGATATGGTGAGACCGAGGGGCAACCTAAAGCGGGTGACCAGGCACCCAGGGGTGAGCCTCCTATTTCTCCTGCTCCCGATGGTAATGGAGTAGGTGGCGAAGGAAATGTGCCTCAGGCTGGTGCGCAAGTCGGAGGTGATGGTAATGGGCCTCAGGCCGGTGCTAATGTTGGAGGTGTTGAGGCTCAGGTGGGTCAGGGTCCAACGGGCGTAGACATGACCCATTTGATTCAGACCATAGTCGAAGCATTTCAGACAGCTTTGGCCGGTATGCAAGCTGCAGCACCATCTCAGGGTGCGGGGACATGTATACCCTTAGAGAGGCTTTGTAGCTTGGGAGCAGTTGAGTTATGTGGGTTGACTTCCGAGGGTTCAGAGGCGTGGCTTGAGAGTACTACACACATATTGGGTCAGATGGAGTGCTCAGACGCCTGTAAGTTGGGTTGCATTGTCTCCTTACTTCAGGGGGACGCATATACTTGGTGGACCACTATTACATCGGGTATGGCCGAAGCGGATATCACGTGGGAGTTCTTCAGAAATGCCTTCAAGAGGAAGTATCTCGGAGTTTGATATTTGGATGAAAAGAAAAGGGAGTTTATGGCCTTGGTTCAGGGTAACAGGACCATGTCAGAGTACGAGGTTCAGTTTGTGAGATTGAGCCAGTATGCACCTGAGTTGGTTCCTAGTAAGAGGGAACGGTGTGAGCACTTCCGGTATGGGTTGACTAGAGATGTGAATACCTATATGCTTGCCTCTAACTATACCGAGTTTGATGTTTTGGTCTCTAGGGCCAAGGATATAGAGCACAACTTAGGCTCTAGTGTACGTGCTAGTGGGTCCGACTCCGGAAAGAGACACACAAATTGGGATAAAGACCATGCCAAGAGACATAGGGATAAGAGGTATCAGCCTGATTTGAGACATAGGGGTGGTAACTATGGACGGGGCCATCAGGGCCAAGAAGTTGTTGTATACACTCCGGAGTGCACTAGGTGCGAGAGACGCCACCAGGGTGAGTATATGGGTATCTACGGAGCGTGTTGGAACTGTAGCTTTCGAGACCATTTGAGGCGTGACTGTCCACACTCGGCTAGGGGTGGACCGGCTCCAGCTAGGGGTTTTGAGCATCAGAGAAGTCGTGGGCGCAATCATGGAAACTTTTAGCCGAGGAACGAGGGTCAGAGGAACTTAGCTCACGTAGTGGCAGTTCAACCCGAGGGTGGAGGACCGGCTAGGGTGTATGCACGACGAGAGGCTAGGAATGACACAGATGTCATCGCAGGTAATTTCTCGTTACAGTCCTTGAGTTTGCTTTCTTTGATAGATTCGGGGTCGACACATTCATACATTTTGGGTGAGCACGCAAGGTCATTAGGGTTACAAGTGAGTGGTTAGAAGTAGGCGTAAATGTTACTAGTTCTTTTGGTGATACAGTGGTAGTTAGGAAAATGTATAGGAGGTGTCTCTTGATGGTTCAGGGCCACGTGTTTCCGGTTGATATGATGGAGTTACCGTTCTACGGTTTTGACGTGATTTTGGGCATGGATTGGTTCGTAAAGCATAGATTTAGGGTTGACTTTGAGACCAAAAGAGTTTCCTTGAAGCTTATAGACGATTTCGAGGTTGTGGTAGTTGGCGAGAACGTTAGGTTCTTGTCCAATGTTGTTTCTGCTTTGGAAGCTCAGAAGTTGTTGAATTCGGGTTGTTAGGCTTACTTGGCTTATGTGATGAATCCAAATACGAGTGAGGTTAGACCGCAAGACATCAGGACAATATGTGATTTTTCGAGTGTTTTTTCAAAAGAGTTATCGGGTTTGCCTCCAGATAGACCCGTTGAGTTTGCTATTAAGACGTATTCCGATTTTACGCTTGTGTCTATTGCTCCGTATAGAATGACACCGAAGGAGTTGAAGACACAACTTCAGGAGTTGTCAGATAGAGGCTTCATTAGGCCTAGTATTTCTCTGTTGGGTGCTCCGGTCCTGTTTGTGAAAAAGAAGGATGGTAGTATGAGGATGTGTATAGATTATAGGCAGTTGAACAAGGTGACAGTTAAAAACAAGTACCCTTTGCCTAATAGATGACATGCTTGATTAGTTGAGAGGTGCTTCAGTGTTTTCGAAGATTGATCTGAGGTTTGGATACTATAAGTTGAAAGTGAAAGATGTGGACATACCGAAGATAGCCTTTCGTACACGTTATGGGCACTATGAGTTCTTGGTGATGCCTTTCGAGTTGACTAACGTCCCAACAACTTTCATAGATATGATGAACCATGTGTTTCATGAGTTTTTGGACAGGTTTTTGGTAATGTTCATAGATGACATCTTAGTGTGGATCCCAAGAAGATAAAAGGATTAGTGTGGATCCCAAGAAGATAAAAGCTATAGTGAATTGGAAACAACCGAAGTCAGTGATAGAGATTCGTAGTTTCTTAGGCTTGGCGGGATATTATCGAAGATTTGTCGAGGGATTTTCTAGGATAGCGGCTCCGTTGACTAAGTTGCTTCAGAAGAAGGTCTCGTATGAGTGGTCAGATGCAAGACAACAAGCGTTTGAGAAATTGAAGACAGCCTTGACCGAAGCTCCTATCTTGATTCAGCCTGAACCAGGGAGAGAATTTGTGATTTATAGCGATGCATCATACGTAGGTTTAGGTTGTGTGCTTATGCAAGAAGGTAAGGTGGTAGCCTATGCTTCAAGACAGTTGAAGGTGCACGAGAAGAACTATCCCACCCATGATATAGAGTTAGCCGCAGTAGTGTTTGCGTTGAAGATCTGGAGACACCACCTTTATGGTGAGAAGTGCAGCGTGTATACCGACCACAAGAGTTTGAAGTACTTGATGTCTCAGATGGAGTTGAACCTTAGACATCATAGGTGGTTAGAGCTTCTTAAAGACTATGACCTAACGATAGAATACCATCCGGGTAAGGCATCGTCGGATGCTACACGGGTGAATCGGGTTTGTAGTTGTGGGCTCGTTTTAAATTAAACTGGGCTTTGGTTTTAATTAAAAAGGGTTTGTGGCTCATTAAGGGCTAACTAGTAATTTTAAAATAAAGGGAAATAAGATGAGAAAATGAGACTTTTGAAAAGGTTTTCATCTTCTTCTTCATTTGATTTTTTTTCACGTCAAAATTGCCATTATCCCCTAAACACCATTTCATCAAATCTCTTCATCATTTCAAGGGCTCTCTTCAAGGTAAGCATATTTTTGATTTCTCCTCATCATTTCCAACATCCATATAGCTTTAGTTTTTCATAGAAATCACTTTTAAGGTTTTTGAAGTTTTCAAGTTTTGAAGTAAAAGTAAGAAGCTTTTATGGGTTTTTGATAGAGTCTTGATTTGTGAAGCTAATTTATGTTTTAGTCTTGCCATTAGATGCAATATATTTCAAAATGGAGAGGTTTTAACAAGAATCCCGAAATAGGTTTTGTGGGTGTTATAAAAGGGGTGAAAACTAGTGTTTTTGGTGTGGTTTTGTGAAAGGGAGTTGGGTTGGGGTTATAGTGATACTAGAAGGTGGCTTTGAAGGTGTTTAGAAGGTACACGAGGGTGTATCGATACGCCAAAAGCTTTCTGGAAATCTGAGAAATTGACGAGATTTTGGCGTATCGGTATGGGTCTTAGGTGTATCGGTACGGTCTTTTATTGTTGACCGTGAGAAGTTGACCAATGAGGGCGTATCGGTACGGACAACCAGTGTACCGATACTGTCTCTCTAGGTTGACTATGGGCTATTGACCAAGTCAAGGCGTATCGATATGGTCTTCTAGCGTATCGATACGACCTGCTGTAAAGAATAAAATGAGATGTTTAAATTGCTTGTTTGGTATGCTTTGTATCGTTTCGTTGTCTTTCCGATGTCGTGTCTCACATAAGATATATTTAAACATTTAGACAAGATAATAATTGAAAGAATTTTCTAGGGTTGCTAACCGAATGGGAGCTTTAGCGGGTTTCACTTTGGTTTTCCCCGTGTGACCTACTCGAACCGGTCAGTCGTCCAGACCGGGACGAGGGGGTTACACCAAATATGTCATTTTTACCAAATTATAGCTAAACCAAAAGCCATATTTAGGCCCTTAACCACTTTTCATCTCTTACACATATTAGGCATAACAAAACAGGTATATAAGACTAGTTCAACTATTTTATCACCTTACTAGGAGTTCTTAAGGTCAAATTACATTACTGGGTTTGTAGTGACTTGTCTTGCTATGACTTGTCTGGTCTTCAAAAGGGGTCGATTCTTCAACCTGAAATGCATGAGATGAGACACGTTAGGCATACATTGCCTAGTGAGGTAGTCACAACAATATGAATAACAATGTATGAAGTTTTTACACAATCTCATGCTCATCAATGTCAATGCAATGTCTCGATATACAATGTTTAACATATCAAATTTCTTATTAATCCTTGGATTGAATCATGATAGTGGATACACGAATTCCTACGCCTCACCAAATCAATGAATGGTCCAATCTCTCCGCCTCGCCAATATGACCAATATCAATACACATCTCTCCGCCTCGCCAAATCAATATAGGACGTAGCCTTAGGACCGTAGTCCACCCGTACAATGAGCTCATGAATTCTATAGCATGCCAATTGTATCCATTGTCCATTCAAATCAAAGGTTTTAATATCAATAACTATGTTCAATATTCAAGTATAGTTTCGATGTCCAATGACTTCAATAATATCAATAGTGAACACATATCCTCAACAATATGTCATGGTTTCAATATCAGTGACAATATCAACGATGATTCATTTACAATGTTTCGATAACAATAATTATAACCATAACAATGCATGATGTCGATGTTTATATCCAATGGTCGTAAACAACTTACCAACATTTACCAATGAATTCGATTAACAATCCAATGCAACTTATTCAATGGTATTGTTAGCAATATGATCGAAAACAACAAAAAGAGATTCGAGAAGGCTCATCGCCTAATCCCGAGACTCCGACTACACTCACATTAGAATCCGATGCTCCTACGACTCTCGGATGACAGCTCCCTTGTTCCTAGCCTTTGGTGAATTTGATGGATGTTCCTTTTCGTTGTCTTGAGCTAGGAAATCAATAAGGAGACTATTAGGTTCAATATTACCATATCAAAATCAATACACCGATATCAAAATCGATATCCAAATTTAATATAAGCATCAACGATGAATTATCCATGGGTGGCTAAAGCCCTAGCTTGAGATTAAGCTTAACATATCCATGGAATTTAATGGTTGTTTGAGGATTAATCCTTACTCAAACGATAGCAAAGATTCGATAACAATAACTAGAAGAAAACTAAACTCGAACCCTAGCTTCAATGAAGGTGTGTGCTTCCAAGAAGAAGTAGATGATAGAAGGGTGGTGTTTGCTTAACTTGAAATCGGTAAGTCTTTGCTATATCTTTTTTCTTTCTTTTATTTTCTCAAATTATTAAGCTTTCCTTTATGTAAAGCTACTTCACCAAATTGTCCTTAAAAATTGAGGAGGGGCTAATCGTAAGAATAGTCTTTCAACTCTTTATTCTCTATGGTTTTGGCCTTCATCTTGTATTTTCTCAATTTAGTCACGAATTAGGTTTCAATATTATTTAATAGGGTCCAATAACAATGATTTAACTCAATTAGTGTCCATTATCAATGATTAACTAGCCGATAGTATATTTAGACCTTATCGATGTGGAATTTCCGATCACCAGAACCTAATTTTTAACTAGACCGAATTTTGGGGTGTTACACCGACTCTATACTTTTCAATAACCTCCCGCCTCGATCCCTGAAATTCAAGAGGAAAAACCTGATCGGGTTAGGTCGGAGCACACCGGATCGGGTAATTTTGCCATCCCTGTCCTAAACTTGTAATTGAGTGACTTGTTTATTACAATTAGAAAAGGGTGACCAATTTGTTACTAAACATATAACTAAGTGACCCTAATGCATTTTACCCAATAAAATAACATTTTTCGTCCTCAAAATTTCATAAAATTAACGGAATGACGAAATTAATAAAAAGAAGAGAAATGACGAAATGTTAAAATAAGAAAGAAAGTCAGTGTTCTCTCTTTCTTTGCTCTATTCTCTCTTTTGCTGTTTTTTTCTTTGTATCTGTTTCGTTCTCTCACTACAGCTGCCATAGCCTCTATTTGAATCCAAAGGAACATTTCTATCCATTTTTTTTATATTTCCAGGTTCGATTTCACCATTCGATCTTCACGACGACGCCCGTGTCGTTTTCGTTTTTATTCAATCTGTTAAGAGTTTTCTTTTAGGGTTTGATTTTGACCGTGGTTTCGGGGGGGGGGGGGGGTTCAATCTGCTGATCTTTGTTTTTTTTATTATTTAAGGGATTAATTTGGTCTTATTTAGATAGTTTTATCAATTTGGGTCGTATGGGTTGATTCATTAGATTCCGTTTGGTGCATTTTCGAGCAAAGATTATTGATTTTCTTAAGATTTTTCATCTGGGTTTTATTGATTTTGTTTTTTAATTTGTCTGATTGTATTCGTCGATTTTGGGTAATTAAATTAGTTTTTTTTTTTTTTTAATTTGGAAACTTTGGTACCTATATAATATGAACCTAAAAATCGTGTTTGTATCAGTTGGTTTTCCTGTAATTTTAATTGTAAACGGACGTGGAAGGTTTTGATATAATTGTAGTTTTACTTTCGTATTTTATGATGCTTAGGTTAGAAAATTGGATGGTGGGCTTTGGCCTATAAGGAAGTGGTGTTTACAATAATGATAAAAAAGGAAATGGTGTTTCTAATGATTTTATATTTCTAACTTTGGTTCAAGGCTTACTTATTTTGATTGGTTTTGACTGTAGCAAGTGGCGCTTCAAGGAGTGTGGGAAGGGGTTTTAAAGGACCAAAATGGCTGGTGTTTCAAGTGAGGAGTCTGGAGTGGGAAGGTCTGCGGAGGGGGTTTCAAGATCAGGGGAAATGTTGGTGGAGTGGCGATCTTCTGAGCAGGTCGAAAACGGAACACCTTCGACCTCACCTCCTTACTGGGATTCTGATGATGATGATGGTGGTGGTATGCAGTTTAGAACCCTTTCATGTTCTGTTGATTTCTATTTATTATTTTGAACATGTTTTGTTATCAGCCGTTATAAAATCTATTGACTTGTCTTAGATTGGAACTTGAAACTTCTATATAAAAATTCAGTAACTTAAAATCTTGGAATGACATGGTTTAAAAATTGTCTTGCATTCAGTTTTAGATAGTCCTTTGCATACGTCTTTGTCTGCATTCTAATGTTTATAATTTACTTATATCATACTTACAATTGGTGGATTAGGTTGTTGAAGTGTGTAATTAATTTTACCACAGATGGTTTTGACTTGTTCATTGTCGTTTTCATGCGAGTTTATGTTTTTCAAGTTCTAACTTGTTGACTGATGGTTGGTTATAGAACGCTAGGTACCGAAGCCTGGTTCTCATGACACGTAGCCTCTTAAAAGATAGATTGAGAAGATATTTCTCTAACCATCGCTGTTTTCTTTTCCCCCTAGTTTTTATCTCCGGTAGCCTTAGATATTCAAGTTGACAAGATAGTAAGGAGGGATTTTGAATTTTTGCCCCCCAAACTCAAATTGAAGGACTAACTATATCTATTGCAATTGGCTCTTAGGGGCTATAAATTATATACTTGGATTTTTTTGCTTTATATTTTCCTTTTCTCTTTTAGATGTCATCTGGAGTTCTAGGAGGCACTATTGACTAGAAACTGTTTCTTCCTGATGCATAATACTTGAAGTATTGTGCTTGTTGGGGACTTTTTGATTGTACTAAAAGCTCAATTAAATTTAGAATGGAATATTTAAAGAAGTATTTTTAACCACTACTTTTTTGTATTGCCATTTTAAGCATGGACTATTTGGAATATATTCTTGTTTTCTTCCTTTCTTTTTATGATCAAAACTTCTAAAGCTGAGTTCACATCTTTTATAGGGCCAAAACCTCCTGATTTATATGGAAAGTATACGTGGAAGATAGAGAAATTTTCACAGATTAACAAAAGAGAACTTCGCAGTAATGCGTTTGAAGTTGGTGGCTACAAGTGGTATGAGGTTTCAAATAACTTTGATTGTAATGTTTCTACTTTGTTTTCTCTATTTCATAATTGTCATTCTGGAATTCCTAGTCTTTCCCATCATAGTGGAATTTAATGTGGATTATATGTTGTACACTCAAATGTATAAATCTTGTAAGCTTAATATTTGTCATAAAAACATCTTTTTATCAGGGCATATTGTCTAGTTTTGTTTTGAGCTGTTTGTCGTGGTTTACAGGTACATTTTAATTTATCCACAAGGCTGTGATGTTTGCAATCATCTCTCTCTGTTTCTCTGTGTTGCTAATCATGACAAACTGCTTCCAGGTTTGATGTTTTCCATAAACTACACATTGGATTTATTATCATTACTCTTCTCTTAAGTTGTTGTACTTAATAGGGTTCCTTGCCTATGTTCCGAGACAGGTTGGAGTCATTTTGCACAGTTTACAATAGCTGTCGTGAATAAAGATCCAAAGAAATCAAAATATTCGGGTTGGTTGGCTCAAATTTAGTTTAATAGCTCTAATAGAAATTATGAGTTATAAGTAACTTGCAATTGGTTTGCAGATACTTTACATCGATTCTGGAAGAAGGAGCATGATTGGGGATGGAAAAAGTTTATGGAGCTGTCAAAAGTTTATGATGGATTCATAGAATCTGACACACTTATCATAAAAGCTCAAGTTCAAGTCATCAAGTAATCAGTAATTTATGACTATGTTGCTTTGACTCCAATTTTTTTGGCAGACCCTTGTCTGGCACCAGTATTTGACACATTCATACATTGATATGGGGATATAACTCTACAAGTGCCCTCCAAATGCATGGAAAACTTTGAAAAATTAAACATAACTGCATTAGACACATACCTATATCTGACACTCGCACCCAAGTTTGAGTAGCATAGATTTATGATAAGCAAACTCCAGCCTATGTTGCAATCAAGTTGATGTGTTGTGTTATTGTTACACCTGATTTATTTTTTCTCCTTGACGATCAAATTCATGTTTTATTTTGTATTTGTAGGGAGAAAGCAGACCGTCCTTTCCGTTGCCTTGATTGTCAGTATCGGAGAGAACTTGTCAGAGTATATTTGACAAATGTAGAGCAAATCTGTCGCCGTTTTTTGGATGAGAGGCGACAAATGCTAGGGAAGTTGATAGAGGACAAAGCTAGGTGGTCAAGGTAAGTACTTTTACACTTTGTACTTTTAATGATATATTACTCGTGCATAACACCAAGTATAAGTTTTTACTGTTTCTTAGAACATATGTTTGAATGCTTTCCTTTTACAGGGTTTTCTAATGAATTGGTTGCTTCCTATTACCATTGCCTGATTTTCTGCTTAAATTTTCATGTTTGTTCTTTATGCATCAAATCAACTTCCTTCTTTCCTTGACATTATGCATCAAATCAACTCCCTTCTTTCCTTGACATTATGCATCAAAGGTGGTCTCAATTATTTTTAACTTAGTGATTTTTCTTTTTCAAGGGCATGTATTTGGTGATTTTGTTTCTCATTGGGTTACTCACCTGATATCTTTTTGTTGCCTTTTTTGTGCAACTAATTGTTTGCAATTATTGCAGCTTCTGTGCTTTCTGGTTGGGGATTGACCAAAATGCCCGGCATCGAATGTCCAGGGAGAAAACTGATGTTATTTTGAAAGTAGTTGTGAAGCACTTTTTTATAGAGAAAGAAGTAACATCTACATTGGTAATGGATTCACTTCATAGTGGGTTGAAGGCTCTAGAAGGCCAGAGCAAGAGCAAGAGCAAGAAAGCAAAGTCAAAATTATTGGATGCTGAAGAAATGCCAGCTCCAATTGTTCATGTGGAAAAAGATATGTTTTTGTTAGTTGATGATGTGCTACTACTCCTAGAAAGGGCTGCTTTGGAGCCGCTACCTCCAAAAGATGAGAAAGGTCCTCAGAACCGAACAAAGGTAAGTTTCTGTATTGATGATAGGTTATAATAAGTAAGAACATTACACAGATTCCATTTTAAACCTATTTTAGATTGGTGAAAAGCATATTTGGTGGATATTTTTACTTCTATTTCACATACATGATTTCTCTCTTGCTGTTGATGAGATTTGATGCTTTTGCTTCCCTAGGAGCTAATACTGTTCAGTGTATCTCTGTGAAAGATGCTTCAAGGCATATATATATATATATATTGGTTTTGTATTGTTTTTCTTTTTTCTTTTTACAGTAACAATAAACAAAGTATTTCCCTGTACATTAATTTGTTTTTGGTTTTTGAGTATGGAATTTTCATTTCAGCTTTTCCCTTTTTCACCTAGTCTTTTCATTTTATGTAGGATGGAAATTCTGGAGAGGATCTGAACAAGGATTCAATTGAGCGTGATGAAAGGCGTCTTACAGAATTAGGTCGCAGGACAGTGGAAATATTTGTTCTTGCTCATATTTTCAGGTACCATATTCTTTGACTTTGCATTCAGCAAATACCGGCATGTTTCCTTATAACTGGGATTGACACACACACACACACATATAAATGATGATTCATGCACGAGGATTTAACATTTTCCTGTTTTCCATATCATCAGAGAAAAGGATATAATTGTTTACATGCTTGAATATTTTTGAATGTACCTCAACCTTTTCTTTTGGAATGCCAGCTTTCAAAGAAGCAAATGGAGGGTCAATATTTGATAAGAGCTGCAGTATAACTTCAATGGATATTTTTCTCGACTATTTTTCTTGAGACAAATTTTTCTGTGAATTGCAAATTTTAAATGCTTTTTTTTAATATATATATATATATAGGGAGAGAGAGAGAGAGAGGGGGGGGGGGGTTAATATGTAAACTGGCCCTCGAGGTATACTGATTTTCATGGTTTGGTACCTAAAAAAAAATTAGGATTAGGTACTTGAATTTGTGTTCCGTCAACTATAAGTTACTCAGGTGGCTAATGTTGTCACATAGATGCTTATATTGGCTGATCTACCAATAGTAAGTTGTCAAAGTTAATGCCATATTAGCACTTTGTTTTTTAATTTCTTAAAATAAAATATATATCAATTAAAAATTTAATAGATAATAAAAAATCTGGAAAAAAGGAAAAGAGGGAAGAGAGGAGAAAGGAATAAGAGAAAGGATTAGCCAGACGTCTGGATACAGGTTGGCAAGATCAGTGGAAGGGCAGGGAAGAAAATAGAAATTTCCTGAAAAGGTGAAAAGAGAAAGAGAGGGTGAAGAGTGGCATGAGGAGGGGAAGAAGGGCCGGTCAGCCGCCGGCCTTCCTGGGGCTTTTGGTGCCCTCTGAGTACTAGACTCATGTGGTTGATTGAAGTATAGCTTGGGTGCCTAATTTTACGTTTTTTTTTCTCTATAGGTTGCAAACCATGAAAAGGGGTATAGTCTTGGTCAATTTGTATATTAACCCATAATAGAAATCAACCTGTGATAGCAAGACCTATTGTTTCTAGTAAACTTATTCTGAGCAGTTCTGAAGTTGTGCTTAGAATTTTCTTAATGCTGCAAAAATGCATCATGGATCCAATTTTGTTTTTATCAGTTGCTTTAAAATTTAGTTTAGTATGGACTTCTCTTGCAAAAATCATTGCTATAACTTACTCATTGGGACTTGGAATTTTGCATTCTGTTACACAAGGCATCCCTATATGGCTATTTCTGCATGATGAGTCTGGTTACATGGTGATTGCACTAGTACAAAAGTGGATTCTCTTTCAATGGGAGAGGGCAATATATTATATCTTATAAAGTTATCATCTCTCTCTCTAGAAATAGGGCATTGTCTTATGTTTCTGATGTTTTATGTGCACACATTTAGGTGGTGGTGCAGTTGGTCATGATTTTATAAACCTTTTTTGTGAGCTTAATGTAAAGATTGTATTCTTAATTTCCACGTTTCAAACTTCTGTTCTGCAATCGCCACTGATACTTCCTTTTTTCTTCCCTTATATGCTCTATTTTTGGCTCATTATATACAGCAACAAAATAGAAGTTGCCTATCAAGAGGCAGTTGCTTTGAAAAGGCAAGAAGAACTCATCCGTGAAGAAGCTGCTTGGCTGGCTGAAAGTGAGCAGAAGGCTAAACACGGAGCATCTGAGAAGGAGAAAAAGTCGAAGAAAAAACAGGTATAATCCTTTTTGTTCTCATATTATTTTATCTTTCGGGAGCATGTTGAAGCAGACATCAGAATAAACATGCTATCCTTTGACCACCTGAGCCAAACAAAATGATAAAATATGGTTGGCATATTCCAGGCTAATTTTACTCTGTTTTATTTTTTCTGGTGATTATCAGAATGATCCTCTAATTTACTTTTGGAAGCAATTTCAAGCGTGTGTATATGTTTTCCCTTTCATTAGGGTGGATAATAAATTGTGAAGCTTTTCTTCTGTTCTGAATGCATCAAAATTTCTGATTCTTACATACTGCAGGCTAAGCAAAAGCGTAATAATCGAAAAAGCAAAGATAAGGGAAGGGAGGAGAAGGCTATTGTGGCAGCACAGGAAAAGCACCAAGAAGGCCAACCTGATGATGAAAAGGAAGGCTCTATGATGGTGGAGCTGCCAGTGCCTGAAAAGGCTGATGTTCTGGGTGATGTTTCTGACGTTTCAGACTCAGTTGATGGTGCCACTGAAGTTCTTCAGCCTGACTCAGAAGACAAAGATTCCAGTCCTGTTATTTGTGATACAGATACATCAGAAATTCATCTACCTTCAGAATCCAGTGGCATAAGTGAAGTATCATGCGTACAAAATGAAGTAACTGATAAAAGGAGCCCATCTATGACGGATCATAGTTCATCAACACGTTTAACAGACTCGGTACCAGCAGTGGTAATGAATGGGCCCTCTAAAGGGAGCCCATTTTCAAACAATCACAATAAAAAATCACTGAGCAGGTAAAGTGTTGCGTAGGTTTCTTTCCATGCTTAAAATGATTAGATAAGGTATTTATCTCATCTGGCTCTTCAAATTTGTAGAGGAAAGAACCAGCGAAGTAAAACATCAAGTGGCAGCAATAATCAGATTACAGAATCTGGTAATCAGTCTTCTTGCCCTGCATTAGATGCCGGGGACCAAAACGAAGTTTCTGAAAGTTGTAAGACTGTTGAATCTGAGTCCGAGGCTGCTGTTCCTTCATTATCAGATCAGACAAAGTGGGTTGAGCAGGATACTGTTAAGAAGGTGGTGTATTCATATATTTATGTTCTCATTTTTGTTTACAATTGTACTACTTTTCCAGCTTTATGAACGATTGACGTTTATCTTGTCAATGTAATAGGAAGAAGTTGTTTTGCCACAAAAGAAACCGAGCATCCCTGATGCAGTTGATTTCGAAAGACCTAAAGAGAAGACGGCTGCTAAACCATCCTCTCCAAAAAGCCCTCCCAGAAATCCGCCACCTACTGCTCAGTTCAGGTCCGAGTACAGGAGTACTAGCAGTGTATGTTCTATTCCAGTTAAGAAGATATCGTCAAACAACCTGCAACAGAGTGAGCAACCTGCATCTTTGACTACATTCCAAATGAATGGTACATTGAAACCTGAGACTCAGAGGGCTGCAGCATTGAGACCAACCGAAAAACCTATGACCCCACAAGAGTCTGTGATGCCAAGGCCGTCGGGTGTTCTAATTCCAGGTCTTAGATCAGCTGTTCCTGTTGTTTCTATGGTTCAAACAACTCCTTTTCTAGCTCGTTCAGCAAGTGCAGCTGGCCCTTTAGGTCCCGACTCTCATGAGCCATCTGCGGCTACTAGTTATGTTCCTCAATCTTACAGAAATGCCATGATGGGTAATCATGGTACTTCCAGTTCATCTGGTTTTACTCACCCCATCTCCCCTAGATCTGGAGTTAACGCATTGCCAGTATACTCACAATCACCTGCCTCGGTATCTGCAACAGTGTATATGCCCCGGAGCCCTGAAAGGATGGAGCCAAGTTCTGTCCAATCAGGCTTTCCTTTTGGCATGGTTGATCGGGATATCCTGCCGAATGCACCCCCGTGGATGGACAATTCTCAAAGGAATGGTGGTAGAAGTATGCACCCTGATCCTTCTTCGTTGATTAGTGAGATCCAAAATATTGACTTGTATAAGTCCATGTATAACGGATCCCGGGAACACTTCTCAAATGAGTTTCTGGTTGGTACATCTGGACGCCAGACCCAAGGTGTCTTGGCAGACGAGTTTCCACACCTTGACATCATCAACGACTTACTTGATGACGAGCACAATGTTGGGAGCACTGGTAGGGCAGGAACAGGCTTCCATGCTCTTGACAACGGGTCACATTTATTAACTCGCCATTTTTCTTTTCCATCCAGTTTGGGCATGTCAGGTGAGATGGGATCCTCATGTGGCTCATGCAGGTTTGAGCGAGCACAGAGTTACCATGACGATGCGTTCCAAAGAAGTATCAGTGGCTCATCCAGCAACCATTTCGATACACTGAGGGAATATACTCCACAATCAAACCACCAACCTTATGCCAATGGACAACGTGATGGAACGGTCCAAACTCAATGGCCGATGGCTTCTTCCGACCTATCTTTACTTCAGACGAGGAACGCAGAAGGTGATGGTTACCCATACTATTCAAATCTGTCAAGCGGTGTCAATGGGTATACATCGGTATTCCGACCTTCAAATGGACACTGAAAAAGGTAATCGATACGGAGTTCAACAGCAAATTCGATAGTTACCTATCCGATGTAATAATGTGTTAGTTGCGTCATAGATTTGGAGTGAGTTTGTAATCTTTTTTCATAAGAAAAAACATCGTGTAAAGAGTGTTATTGCTCTCTTTGCATCAAGCATTTCTAGTTTTATTAGAAATGAAGCTTTGGCTCAGATTTCATTTTTTTTGGTTTCTGCTTCACATTCCTACTAAGCATCAATTTAATGTTAAAATGATTTGACAGTGTTCTTATGTGTAGTGTTATTCCAGAAATTATACTCCGGGTCATAAAGGTTAAAATATCTCATCTTTGTACTCTGCTAAATGGTAATAGTTCAAGATTTAGGTTAAAATGACTTGACTCTGTTCTTATTTGCTCAACTTTTGTTGGTTTTGATCCTTCGTTAACATAGAATCAATCTCATCATATGTAAATACTTACATTTATACGTTGCATGTATTTTGCACGTTTTGAAATGAAAAAAAAAACATGTTATTCTTATTTTCCTATTGAACTTTCTCTGGTGTTGTTAGAATTATTGTTTGATTCTGGGTGGAAAATCAATACTGCGAGCTAATTTGAAGGTTGGCTGCCTTCAACCCCATTCTTTCATAAGCTTTTTGGAGAACAAAAGCATTGAATATTTAATTTCCAATATATTGGTTTGTTTGAATTTTCTTTTTTTCTCTTCAATTTTTCTTACTTAATCCGAAACAAACTATCTGTTGGCTTAGTTGGATGAGTCGTTGGGTCCCTTAAGAAAAATTTAGATGTTTAAATTTTAACGTTGTGAATGAAACAAATCAAGATCATTTAATAATGGATCTTTACAGTATTTGATCCGAATTAATTAATCAATAAATTAGAAAATCTTAAGATATTCAAGTCTTTGCAGCCTCCTTTCCTATCCCTTTCTTAAAGACCCTATCCAATTTTTTTCTCTCTTTAATTTCCAATTAATAAAATAAACCATGAATTCAACAGTCAAAATCTTTCAACAAATAAACAAGAACACAATTTCACTTTCTCTCTCTCTTTTATATATATATGCCAACATGAAATGCTTCATAGTTGAACTTATTTCATATACACACCAAAGAAAACAATGAGAGTTCTCAACATTGCTTTGCTATATCTTTTTCTTCTGCTTGTGTTACAAATTCATGCAATTAGTGGTACTAGATTTTTGCATGAAGATATCAAGTTAGTAACTAAGGAGCTCCGGTTACAGTCTCTTCAGAAGGGTACCATACCTCCATCGGAGGGATCCTCGTGCACCAACATTCCCGGTAGTGGCGGACCACCTTGTCCTTTGAACGAAATGCATTACGCCGCCCTTCCTCATCCGATGCTTCAATTCGGTGTTGCCACTAATCATAAATGAAGTCATCAGACTCTCTTTATCGTTGACATTTTGTGATAAGCGTTTGTTTCGTCCGCGACCGTGATAAATACGGGGTGATCGAATGCTTCAAATCCGAAATATGTGGGATAACTTAAAGCTAGGGTTTTTTTTTTTTAATTGGCAATTGAATTTTGGACAAAACAAAATTCAGAAATTGTAGCATTCTTTTAATTATTTCGTGGAATTGTATTTACATTTATTAAATTGTAATTTTGTATAGTGCCGTATGGTTATTGTAATACATTGAATTCAAAGATTATTAATAAAGCAATAAGATTTTCATTAGTGTATTTTTGTAATTTTGACAGGCGCTGGATGAAAATTTTGCAGGGATGTATGTAGTTGCTTCATCCTTAATAAAATTGTGCAGGGATTTTTTCTGGACAATTACTTGTATGGTGTTCTTGTTCAATGACTGAATTTTCTGTTTGTTTACCAAGAAAGTGGATCAAAATTAATGGCTGAGATTGTGGATTGTGGGTCACGTAAGCATGCTTCCCTCTAATAGTGGAATCTGACTAAGAGGATAACCAATACATTAGATTAGGATTCAAATTGTGTGCTGGAATTTAGGAATTAGGTTTTTTGACTTTGAACTGATTTTGTGGGCTGCTTCTCTTTGACTTCATAGCTAGTCAACATAAACATATATTCATATTTATTTTGTGTCTGTTACATAGTTTATGTTTGAGGTTCATCGATATATCTACTAAATTTTTTTTCTGATGTAAAATAAATTTTTTTGATTTATGGCTAATCAACATAACTGTTATGAAATAACGGTAAATATAATGATCACTCAATAAAAGAGACACCAAAAATTTAAGTAAAAAACTTAATGAAGAAATCACAAAAAAATAATAAAAAATTACTATTATATAGAAAAATTATAAGATGACGAGTTTGTGCGATTAAATGACTATGTGACGGCTTACTAAACCATAAACTGCATTCAGTGGCGAATGCAAATGTATTCACACGGGCTCACCCTGAACTTTTTAAATTTTATATATTTGGTTTTAATTTTCTTAATTTTTATGAATTAGTCTTTAAAATTTTTTAAATCTTTATGAGTTGGGCTCACCCTAAAATTTTGAGATTTTATGTGTGTCCACCCTCGAAAATATTTCTGAATCCGCCACTGACTGCATTACATATTTATAGGTAAATTTTAATATTTTACGATGGTATATAAATATCTAATTCATTAATGGTTAATTTAACTATACATCATACACTATGAGCACATTAAATATTAATTATGTTTAATGAAATATATATGGTAGTTTTCAAGAAGTTTCCTTTGCTTGTACATAAGTCCTCACTTGTTTGGTAAAACAAAGGAAAAAATTGGTTCAATATTATTTTTTTCAACGAAAATCAAGCAAATCCTTCATCACAATCGACTCCTACGCAATAACTACATTCAATATTGAACAAAAATTCTCTGTTTTTTTTTTCGATTTCTTTTATATGTTCTAACACTAATCCTAAATCTTAACTATAAATTTTAAATCTTAATTTTTAAACTCTAAACTTTAAAAAATACATTATACCCTCAATTCTTTAGACCCTAAACTTAAACTATAATCTTAAATCTTAATCATAAACCCTAAACTTATCTTTTAGTATAAAACATAAATACGATCACAGTACAGGGATTTCTATCCATTCAACCTACAAATTATGTTTCTGATTGATGGTTGAAGTAAAATTCAATAGTCTGAGTTTCTTTCTTTTAGAAATTGCTACTTTTATTTTGAATGTTAAACAAGTTGTTCAGCATCCAAGAATCTACATTTCAAGGTAAGGATCATCAAGTTTGGAGGAGGATGAGTTTTGGTGGGGGTTTGAGTGGTTGAATGTGAATGGGAGATTTAAACCCAATTTCTATTGTAAAGTTCCCCTTTTTATGTTTCTTAACCCTATAGTAATATTGTAATCCGTTTTGCAACATCATCTTGTAGTGAAAGAGGTGGGAGAACCCTCCAATGAGCTTGGGAAGAGGAAAACTTGAGGAGCTTAGCTAGAGGCTTCTTTTTTAGCTTAGGATCAAGGTTAGTACACTACTAACTCCCCTGTATTCCTAGAAATCATCAATGTGATTGCTTGGCTGCTAGATCGATAGATTGGTTGTTTGAAATGCTTGAGCCTTCATTATAACGAGGATCGAGAAAGGAATCATGCCAAGAAGGGCGTGAGATCGAGAAAAGAGTTGGGGATCTCGAGGGGATAGCTTTGATGAGGACTATGTCCTTGGTTCAGAAGAGATGTCAAAGGACGATGGTGGTCGAGGGACCAACTATTTCTCCCATTTGCACTAGGCCTTTCATCGAATTATGAGGGCTATACCTAGGCCTTTAGCTACTCATCGTGAGGTACCAATTGAGAAGGTGCGTCGCCATAGTGCTACGAACTTTTTTGGATCGAGACAAGACAGTTTGGTGAAGGTGGATCAGTGGTTGAGGGACACCCGTTGGATTATGTGTCAAATGAGGTTGAGGTCTGAGGACAAGCTGGCATGTATCCTTTCCCTATTGAAAGAGAATGCTCATGAATGATGGAAGACAGTAGAGCTAAGTTGGTATCCTAACCAACCTACTTGGGATGAGTTCGAGAAAAAGTATATGGGTGAAGCCCAAATCGATAGCTTAAGGGATTGGTTCAACCACCTTGTCCAAGGGAACCGATCAGTCTTTGAATGGGAGCAAGAGTTCCTACAGCTAAGTAGTTATGCCCCTGAGTTGGTTTCCACCGAGAAGATAAGCTGCAAGAGGTTTTTGAAGGGCTTGAGGAAGGAAATTTAGACCTACTTAACTGCTGCCCCATCGAAAGTGTTTTTAGAGTTGACTGCTAGTGCCTAGTCGCTCGAGCAAGTGCAAGGTTTGACCTATGACCCATCTAGAGGGAAAGGGAGCTCGTGTGAGAGGACTTAGAACTTCTTTAACAACTTACAGTCTTACTCCAAAAGGAACAAAAACCGTTGGAACCAAGGAAGAGGAGTTTCGAATCGAAGTTCAAGATCAGACTATAGGTCAGAGTTTTCTAGCCGTAAGAGGCCTTCGTCACCTTCTGCTATGATGAGTCCAAAGGGCTTACAAAAGATTGCGGGCGTACCGGCCTGTGACCAGTATGGACGTAAGCATAGAGGCGAGTGTTGGGGTTTGGCCATGGTTTGCTTTAAGTGTGGATCACCAGACCACTTTTGGAGGGACTATCCAGTAGCTGCCAACACCACCCAGGTTCAGACTCAGAAGACCTCTCAACCAGCTTAGAGGGGTCGGGGCTTTGCTAGAGGAGGAGTGAGTCACATGTCCGGACATCATAGTGAGGGTACGATCTAGTCCACTACTAGGGCACCAACGAGGCAATACACAGTCAAGGCCCATGAGGATTGTAAGGCTACCGATGTTATCTCAAGTATGTTTACCTTGTTCTCAGTTCCTATTGATGCTCTTGTGGATTCGGGGTCTATTGATTCTTATATTCGTAGTGGAATGTCCTAGTAGTGGGGTATTCTTGTTAAGGATCTTGAGATAGGGGTCCGTGTGATGAGTCATTTGGGGTATAATGTTTTGGTGGATAAGGTGTATTGAAGGTGTCTAATTGAGGTTCAGGGTTTAATCTTTCTGGTCGATTTGATGGTGTTACCTTTCCAAGAGTTTGATGCTATCCTAGGGATGGATTTGTTATTTGAACATGATGCACGCTTGGCTTGTAGAGCAAAGAGTCTTAAGCTTCTTGGGTTGGATGGAGCGAAGTTGGTATTGAGGAGCGAGAGGAATCCTTGTCTTTCCAAAGTAGTGTCGGCCTTGGTGGCACAAAGAATGATCCAATAAGGATACGAGGCCTTCTTAGCTCGTGTGGTTGATACGAGTATTGAAAGTCTGACGCCTAAGAGCCTTCGGACTGTTAGAGAGTTTGTCGATGTGTTCCTGGAAGAGTTACCTAGGCTTCCTCTAGATCGTGAGTTAGAGTTTCGAATATATGTGATGCCTGGCAAGACACCTATATTCATTGCATCGTATCACGTGGCACTAACAGAATTGCAGGAGTTGAAGAAACATATCCAAGAGTTGTTAGAAAGAGGTTTCATTCGACCAAGCATCTCACCTTGTGGTGCGTCGATCTTGTTCGTTAAGAAAAAGGAAGGGTCCATGAGGATGTGTATTGACTACCGTCAACTCAATAAGGTAATAGTGAAGAACCATTATCTCTTATCGAGGA
Source organism: Hibiscus tridactylites (assembly GCA_958450335.1). NCBI lineage: Eukaryota > Viridiplantae > Streptophyta > Magnoliopsida > Malvales > Malvaceae > Hibiscus > Hibiscus tridactylites. The sequence continues at coordinate 79,978,998 of OY288268.1, read as the reverse complement.
TAGACGACATGTTTGATCAGTTGAGAGGTGTCCGTGTGTTTTTGAAGGCCGACTTGAGATCGGGTTACTACCAGTTGAAGGTAGTGGAAGAAGATGTTTAGAAAACCGCTTTCAGGACGCGATATAGACATTATGAATTTTTGGTAATGCCTTTTGGGCTTACCAATGCGCCTGCATCTTTTATGAACTTGATGAATCAGATCTTCCAACCTTATCTAGATAAGTTTGTGGTGATCTTCATTGATGAAATATTAGTTTATTCAAAATTAGAAGAGGGGCACGACTATCATCTTTGTATTGTTCTTCAGACCTTGAGATGAGGCAACAAAGCTTCAAGCAATTGAAGGCTTATCTTACGGTAGCCCTGATGCTGACACAACCCAAACTGAGAAAGGATTATGTTGTGTTTAGTGATGCTTCGTTGAATGGGCTTGGTTGCTTCCTTATGCAAGAAGGTAAGGTGGTTGTTTATACTTTGAGACAACTTAAGCCTCATAAACAGAATTACCCTACGCACGATTTGGAGCTGGTTGCGGTTATCTTCACTTTGAAGATTTAGAGACATTATCTGTATGGGGAAATGTATTATATCTGCACTAATCATAAGAGTTTAAAGTACCTCGTCACCCAAATGAGTTGAATTTGAGGCAAAGGTGATGGATTGAGTTGTTGAAAGACTATGATTGCATTATAGAGTATCATCCAGTAAAACTAATATAGTAGCCGGCGCCTTAAGTAGGAAGCCTATGTTAGACTTGAGAGTGATGTTTTCCGGTTGAGGATGATTGAGGATGGTGGGTTGTTAGCTGAGCTTCGTGTAGAGCCCACCTTAGTGCAAGAGGTCGAGAGGACACAAGTGTTAGAAGAAGAGTTAGTAGTGAAGATTGAAATGGTTCAAAGAGGCAAAACATTCGATTTTGAAGTGCGAGATGGTGGGGTCTTGTACTTTAAGGATCAGTTATGTGTTCCAGCTTTGGAGAATTTGAGAGATCACATTGTGCGAGAGGCACACCGTAGTCTATTTTCCATGTATCTAGGAAGCAACATTTCCTTTTCAGCAAGTTAAATCCGAGCATCGGGTTCCTTCGGGTTTGCTACAACCCATTCAGATTCTACAATTGAAGTGAGACCGAGTGACCATGGATTTTGTAATGGGGTTGTCGTTGACTCAAAAGAAGCATGACGCCATTTGGGTGATTTTGGATCATTTGACCAAGTCTGCTCATTTCATGCTTGTGTGTATGGATTTTACACTCGAGATGTTGGCTCGGTTGTACATCCAAGAGATAGTAAGGTTTCATGGAGTGCCATCATCAACCATATCGAATAGAGATCCATGTTTCATGGCAAGGTTATGGAAGAAGATACACAAGGCTTTCGACACTAAGTTGTATTTCAGTACAACATTTCATCCATAGACCGATGGTCAGTCTGAGCGAGTTATCCAGGTTTTAGAGGTTATGCTTCGGTGTTGTATCATTGACTTTAAGATGAGTTGGAAGCGCAGCTACCACTTTTCGAGTTTGCCCACAACAACAACTTTTTGGCGAGTATCAAGATGGCTCCTTTTGAGGCCTTGTATGGGCGTAGGTGTAGAACACCCTTGTGTTGGACTGAGCTTAATAAGAGAAGAACCGTGAGGTCAGAATTAATTAGATAAACTGAGGAAAATGTTTAGATAATCAAGGAAAGATTGCAAGCGACCTTTGATCGTAAAAAAAAGCTTATGTGGACTGAAATCGTAAACACATAGAGTATGAGGTTGGTGATAAGTTATTTCTCAAGGTGTCACCATGGAAAAGAGTAATCTGCTTTGGGTAGAAAGGTACGTTGAGCTTGAGGTTTATAGGGTCGTATGAGATTCTTGAGAGGGTTGGACGCGTAGCTTACCAGTTAGCTTTACCCCCCGGAGATGGCACACATCCACAATGTGTTCCATGTGTTTATGTTGAGATGTTATCGTTTCGACCCATCGCATGTTATCCCACTTGAGGAGATTGAGAACAACACCGATTTGACCTACGAGGATAAGCCGATAAGAGTGTTAGACAAGGGAGTCAAGAAACTGCGCAACACGTGTATACCTCTAGTTAAGATGTTGTGGAGGAACCACAGAATTGAGGAAGCTACATGGGAAGTCAAGAAGGACATGAAGTTACTCTATCCACATTTGTTTCCGAAAGATAAATTTTGAGGATAGAATTTTCTTTAAAGAGGGGAGAGTTGTAAAGATCTGAATTTCAGAATCCAAGGGTCGGTTTAACCCGAAGTGAGGGCTTCATTTTTGGGCCGAGAGTTGGGCCTTTGATAGCTATTGTGGGTTTGTTTTTGGTTGTTGGGCTTGGGGCTTTGATTGGGTGATAAGTTAGGAGTATGAATGATGGGTAATGAAGTAATTACCTCTTTTTAAAGAGAGATGATGGGGCTTCTTTATTTCTCAGTAGAAAAAGCTTGTTGGTGATATCACCATGTCCCATTGTTTTCTCTCTTTATCCATGCTCATCTCTCATCTAAGAAACAAAGTCTAAATGGGTGATTTTTGCGCTTTGGAGTGTGAAACTCGGCTTTTGGGCGTTAGACAAGTTGTTCAGCATCCAATGATCTACATTTCAAGGTAAAAAACATCAAGTTTGGAGAAGAATGAGTTTTGGTGTGGGTTTGAGTGCTTGAGCAAGAATGAGAGATTTAAACCTATTTTCTGTTGTGAAGTTCCCCCTTTTATGTTTCTTAACCCTCTAGTAATGTTGTAATCCGTTTTGCAACATCGACTTGTAGTGAAAGAGGTGGGAGAACCCCTCCAAGGAGCTTGGGAAGAGGAATGCTTGAGAAGTTTAGCTAGAGGCTTCTTTTTTAGCTTAAGATTAAGGTTAGTACACTACTAACTCCCATGTATTTCTGAAAATCATCAATGTGATTACTTGGTTGCTAGATCGATAGATTGGTTGTTTGAAATGCTTGAGCCTTCATTAATGGCTAATGTTGAAATTAGTGTTAAAGTGGCTTAAAATGGTAGGAAACAACTTAAATTACTTCTCATAACTTCTACGTTCATTTTTGGGTTTTAACACTGAGTTTTGGGGGTAAGAGATGTGATTTACAAACTCCAGGAAGTAAGTTCCGAGTTTGAGTATCGATACATGTTGAACACGTATCGGTACCCCGTATTAAACTTGAAGAATGCATGCAATTCTTGAAGGGTGTATCGGTACACCTTAGGAGGGTACCGATACCCCTTGTTCTACAAGAATTTTAGTGGCCAAAAGTAGTATCAGTACGCTTGAGAGAGTATCGATAACGATGGTCGTATCGGCACACGGTCCCATGTATCGCTATAGGACTGTCGATCAGCCATGCATGTACATAGCTTGGTATCGATATGCTATGTTGGTTATCGGTATTGTAAGGGGTGTATCGATACTCGTAAGAGGGTATCGATACGCTCTGGACAATCTGCCCAAAAAATGCATTTTGAGTTCGAATGGCCTAAAATTTGAGGACTAAGTCCCAATAGGTCTCTAAAGTGGTAAAATGAATAATAAAACTGAGGAATTGAGTTTATAACTCCGTATGAGGCTTAAATGGTTAACAACTTGGTAAATGAAAACAGAAATTACTTGTATGTACTAGCAACCCTTAGGGATCCTTGGTGGATCATGTATGAACGTGCTAGGTAAGGGCACTTGTGTGGTTGAGTTATGTTAATTGATGGAATCCGGATACCCAAAGAAAGTGCTGCAACACCGTGGTTAGATATTTCCCGATTGTACGTTCTTGAAGCTGTGTGGCACCGAGTCTCATTCGAAGATGTTTGATGAGAGATTTTAGGCATGGGTGTACGTTTCTGAAGTTGTGTGGCACTAGGCCTCACTCCAGGTTTGTTGGTATGGTATTGTGTGATGTATATGATTGGTTAATATCTCCCTTTGTCTTGTTATGTGTTTAGGTAGCTAGTGGTAGCGCCAATGTTGATATTTTATGCCACTATGTCTTTCTTTAGCTACTTGCTTATATTTATGATTTGCATGAAGCATGGTTGAGTGGAAGTGTATCCACTTACCTTCGCTAGCTCAATGTCCAGAATAGTTGTTTCTGTTCGCAGGTTAGTAGGTTGGCGTGCATCGTCGGAGCACCATCAGAGTAGGACTTCAGCACCGACTTGTGTCCGAGCACAGTACTTAGATTATTTAGGCTATGTATTCGTAGGTCTCTATGTTGTATTGTAACTCTTATTTTGGATTTTAACTTATGTGTCGAATGCTTTTAAATCATGTATTTTTAAATGAAGTTCACATTTAACGTTTTAAGTTGGTTTATCAACTTGAATATTTAGAATTAATGGATTTTATGAAATAAATGTGTTGGGCTAAATCTAGTTGTAAAATTTCATAGGTTTGAGTTTTGGGCTTGAAGCCCCGTTTATGGCATCCGAGTTGAGAATGTTACAGAGTTACTCTTAAAATGAACCTTTGTGGTATTTGATCCATATTAATTTACCAATAAAGTTAATATATATGGTTATACCAAAAGTGGATCATAATTTTTGACTAGTCTTCGTTCAAACAAAAGCGATCGTGAACTTGGATTAATGCTTATTTTTCTCGAGGTTTTTAAGCTTGTTTTCTTGACCCCCAAACCATTTGAATTCCATACGGCAAGCATACGAAACATATTGGTTAATGCAGTTATTTTAATATACATGTGCTCGAATATGTGTTTTTTAATATAAAAATTATTTTTTCACTGAATTTATTCATTGAGTTTTGATATATTCGTGCTTGATATTTGATATATATTATATGGATAAGAGTTTACCAAATAAATCTTTTTTTATATAAAAAAGTGTATTTGTATGCGACATACAATTTAAAAAGAGCAAATTCGGATTTTTTGTTTTAATTTTCATATGTAATGGTGTTTAATATTTGTGTCCGGCACATGTTAAATTCATATATGAGCTCAAGAATATGATCTTTTAAATATATAAAAAGATTAAATACATATTAGATATTACGGTATAATCAATGTTCTAGTTAATAGTTTCCGGCATTTAACGGAATGAAGCTCCGACTCTTTACAAAAGAAATCCAAAAAAAATGTGAAGAATACCAGCAATGTTCATAACTTCGATGGTGGGAAAGGCGGTGGCGAGCGGAAGAGATGGCCGTCCGCGTTGATTCCATTCACGACACAATGGAATGGCCCGAGCCGCCTGGAATGTTGGTGCAAGGCGAACCAGCAGACGGCGGAACTGGCCCCTTGGGAAACGACTCAAAATAAGGTAGCGTTTTCTCGAACAATTGCTCCCTTAACTGCCATGGCCTTATTGCAGCACCAAATTCTGCAGTACACGAAAGGAACAAGATGGTAAGCACAAGTAGTGCTCTTGTTTCTTTGAGGAACCCCATTCGAGTATGAATAACTCTGTTTGCTTTGAAAATTTGTATCTTCGCTTTATATATATATATTTTACTACATGCAGCCCTAAGTGCTACATATTAAAAACTAGCAAGATTATTATCATTAATACTTATTTTACTTTTTAATAGAATTTATTATAATATATTTAATTACATTCTTAAAAGTTACCCTTCATTAATTTATGATGTTTAATGTAATTAATTACCACGTAAAATCATTTTTAAGGTTTAAAGTTTTAGAATTTGAGATTTATAAGTGTATTGTTTGTCTTATATAGTTTTTAGGGTTAGGGTTTAATGTTGTATGATTTTTATGGTTTTAATTTTTATAGTTTCAAGTTTATTGACCGGCTTTATGATTTTAAGGTTTATGATTTATAATATTTAAAATTTGAGAATTTATTGTTTAGGGATATAATTTTAAGGTTTATAATTTAAGTTTTAGTATGAATTTAAGGTTTATGTTTGGGAGTTTAATTACATTAAATACCCTAAACTAATAAAACTCTCTATATATATTAAGAATATAATTAATTTAAGGAATGTAATTAATGGAACTCTCGCTCTATATATTAAGAATATAATTAATTAAGGAATGTAATTAATGGAACTCTCTCACTATATATTAGGAATGTATTTTTTTCTCGGTAAATTAAAGATTTTATTAATAAAATCTGAAAAGTAGACTATAAGAAAAATGGTAAACTACATAAGTGATCATCATACTATGAGTTTAGTCGCGATTTGACTACCATATTTATTTTTAGAATAATTAAACCATCATATTATTAAATTAGACTCAATGTGACCACCTTCCGTTAGAATCTAACGGAAAGAGTGATGTGGCAGTTAGTAAAAATTTATGGAATTACACATTTCGTCCTCGTTACTTCTACATTCTACCAATTTGGTCCTAATTTTAATTTAGGCTTAAATGCCCATTTGACCGTTGAAGTATACAAAAAATATTGAACTGCCCCTTAAAGTATTTTTTGGGACGTTTTTCTCCCTGAACTAAAAATCGTGACCTCATATGCTCATTCCGTTAAAAAAATTCTCAGAAACCAATCAGAGCATGCCACATGCCATTTTATTAACAAAAAAACAACATGACTTAAATAAAATGGATGAATTGCACATTAAGTATGCCAAATTTTATTTTATTTTTGTTCATTTTAGTATATTTTAAATTGTCTTACATTTAGATAATAATTCCAGAAAACATGCATTCTTTATTTTTCTTATTGCTAGAATTATGAGGCGGAAGGGATAAAATTCCTCTTAAGGTTTTGAATCGCATCTAAATCCTGTTTGGTCATAAGTCCGTGTTGCAGGGTTATGTTCCTTGTAAAAACCCAGCTCCAGTTACAAATACTTACAGAATTGTTCCCATAAGCCCATCATAACCGATAACTTCCACTGTCCATACGTAAACACGACAGTTTGCTGCAATAAGCCAATAACTGGAGCTGTAACGACCCCTCTTGATGTTATAAAAACTCGATTAATGGTCCAGGTCAATTACCATTTCCTTCTTATTCGGTGAGAGGCATTACAGTTCCATTCTACTTCTTCAAATCTATACTTTTTTGGGACTAAAATGAACAAAAAATAAAATTCGGCATACTTAATGTGTAATTCACCCATTTTATTTAAGTCAGGTTATTTTTTTTAATAAAATGACATGTTATGATTGGTTGCGAGAATTTTTTCTAACGCAACATGCATATGAGGTCATGATTTTTAGTTTAGGGGCGAAACGTCCTAAAAAATATTTTAGGGGGCAGTTCGGTATTTTCTGTATACTTCAAGGGTCAAATGAGCATTTAAGCCTTTAATTTAATAAAATAAATTAAACATTTAATTAAAATTGGAAGAATTTAATTTCCCCCAACAATCAAATAATAAAATGTGTCACCACCTAATGGATGAGGAAAATCAAATAAAAAAATTGGCCCCAACAAGAATCGAACTCGGGTAAGGCAATGCACAAGAAGCATACCTTAGCCACCACACCACACCAAACAAAATTTTATGCTATAAATTACTAACTTTAACATATATCTTATTTCAGATATAGATAAGAAAAATACATGCTCATCAAACCCCATCGCTTCAAGCTGTAAAACAAGCGGGGATTAATCCATCCCTACAGTTGTTGCTTCATATATCCCCATGTCTTATTAGTTAATATGTATCCTCATGTCTTATTAGTTGGGAAGAAACTGAACAATTGAGACAAAGCGGAAGTACAATCAGTGTTCTTTCTTTCCCTAAAATGCTTGTCGATAATTATGTGAAACACAATAACATTGAATATGTTCTCTAGCACTTCTAATCAATCCCAAACATCAACCAAGGCAACCACAACAATAATAAATCGAGACACCGAAATTGTACGCAGAAAATCCCTTTAAATCAAGGGTAAAAACTACGAGACTTTAGAGTCCGATCAAAAGTTCCACTATCAACAAATGTTCAAGTACAAGACTACAATATTCAACCTACAACTAGCATATAACTCCAACAAGGCTAATAACAAGTAGTCTTCAACAAATGAGAGAACATCACCAAAATGCAGCTTGCTAAAACGGGTATTTCCGATGCTACAAGACTCGGATGAAAAATTTGACCGTATACAATCAAGAACACCTTGTCACTTAGCTGTTGTCCAAAAATCAGCTCAATCGAACCACAGATGGACCTCTGATCGAAGAGTTGATCACTGCTGCACAAAACTTAAAATATATGTTTTTTCCTCTATTTTTCTCTAAAAAAACGTGAAACCCCTTTTTGAAAAATAACAAATCTAATAACCTTTTCCTATTCCCTACACATTTTATCACAAAAGCCAAAGGTAGCTTTTTACCAAAAGTCAAGGGACAAAAAGTAATTAATGCATGGCAGAAAATTTCTTCAGCAAAACAAGCAAACTTGTTGTATGGTTGTCATTCAAGTTGCAACATGTTTTCTCAAGTTGCTTCACATTTTAGGTTCTAACCACTTTTGCATCACATTTCAAGTTACACCATATTTGCACCACATTTTAGGTTGTAACATATTATCAAGTTGCAACCCATTTTTAAGGTGATGGGTTCCCCATATAGTGGGACCCACACCCAACAAATCCCCCTCCAACTATGTGGGGAATGCCTCCATGTCGGAGGTCAAACAACACACCTCAAACTTCACTCTTTGTAAGCTTTCGTCAACCTATCAGCACCATTATTATCAGCGTGAATCTTCTCAAGCTCTAACAACTTAGCTTCAAGAACATCTCGTATATAATGTTACCTCACATTAATATGCTTAGATCTAGCATGAAAAGTTGAATTCTTTCCAAGATGAATCGTGCTCTAGCTATCACAATAAAAGACATACCTCTTTTGAGTAAAACCGAGTTTCTACACAAACTTCTTCATCCAAAGCATCTTCTTGAAACTGTTTAAATACCTCAAATACTCACCACCATTATTTGTACGAATGCATTTCAACTTCTTTCATGTTTCTCTTTCAACTGATGCTTGAAACTATTTAAATACCTCAAATACTTGGTCTTTCGACTTCAAAGTATAGACCCACAAATTTCTTGAACGATCATCAATGAAAGTCACAAAGTAAAGTGCACCGCCATGTGACCTTACCTTTATCGAACCACAAATATCTAAATGGATCAACTCTAGCAACTCTGATCTTTTATGAGGAGGACGGCTTCTAAAAGAAACTCTTCTCTACTTCCCCGCTAGATAACGAACACAATTCTTCAGTGTAGCATTCTTCAAACTTGAAAGCTGATTTATTTTTACTGAACAGTTAAGCCCCTTTCTCACTCATGTGACTAAGCCGTTTATGCCACAACTCAGTTGAGCTGTCATTCATTGTCACATTCACAGTGTCTCTAGAGGTCGAAGCTTGCATCAAGTACAAATTTGAGCTCTTCTTTCCTCGAGCCACAACCAAAGAGCCATTAGTCAACTTCCACTGCCCCTCACTAAAAGGTGTTACAAAATCTCTCATCATCAAGCTTTCTTGCAGATATCAAATTCAAACGGATATCTGGTGCATGTCTAACATCCTTAAGAGTTAACTTTGTACCATCATTACTCACCAAGCTAACTTCTCCCGTGCTAATAATCGGAACCAAATTGTCATTATCTATCTTCCATACCCCAAAATCACCGGGAGTATAAGATGTGAAGAAATCTCACTTCGACGTGACATGAAGTAAAGCACCAGTAACAATCACCCAACTAGTCTCATCGCATGCTAGGTTGACCAAATTCTTATCACAAATAACTAATAAATTATCATGAGTAGCAGTAGCAACACGTTCGGATTTTTCATCATCCTTCTGATCGTGTTTATCACCACCACCTTTGTTCTCTTTCTTCAGCTTGAAAAAATATTTCTTGATATGGCCTTTCTTGTCACAATGGTGGCACTCAAGATTCTTGTATCTCGATCTTGACTTACTTCGACTTTTATCTCTACCCTTTTCACTTTGTCTCTATTTCTCCCCTATTGTCGGTAACCAACACCTTAGACTGTGATGTAGAACCCTGAGATCATCTTCTAACCTCTTCATTCAAGACACCACTCTTAGCCAAATCCAAGGTAATAATACCTTGTAGAGCAAAATTAATGAGCGAGACCCAAAAAGTCTTCTTAGAGTTCGTTAGAGTAGCAAGCAACCAAAGCCCTAAAATCTCATCATCAAATTTGACGCCCATACCAAGCAACTGATTTATCACACTCTGAAACTCACTAACATGGTCAGCTGTAGATGTTCCTTCTTTGTATTTCAGTGCCATCATCTTCTTAAGCAAAAACAATTTGTTATTGCCCGACCTTGAAGCGTACAAGCTTTCAAGCTTCTCTCACAATGTGTGAGCACGTGTCTCTTAATCAATGTAGTTGTAAACATTCTCTTCAACAAATTACCGAATAAAACCACATACTTATTAATGCTCAAATTCCCATTCTTCATCACTTTTTGACTCGGGTTTTTGTGTAGCAAAGACCGAAAGATGCAAAGCCTTCATAAATAACAAGTCTTTCATTTTATCCATCAAAGTTGATAATCCGTGCCATTTAAAATAATCATCTTGATCGTATTAATCTCCATAATTATTTGACACAGTAATCAAGCTTTGATACCAGTTTGTTGGGAAGAAATCGAATAACCGAGACAAAGTGGAAGCACAATCAGTGTTCTTTCTCTCCCTAAAATGCTTGTCAATAATTATGTGAAACACAACAACACTAAATATGTTCTCTAGCACTTTTAACCAATCTCAAACATCAACTAAGGCAATCACAACAATAATAAATCGAGACACCAAAATTTTACGTGAAAACCCCCTTTAAATCAAGGGTAAAAACCACAAAACTTTAGAGTCCGATCAAAAGCTTCACTATCAACAATATTCAACCTACTACATTTGCACCACATTTTAGGTTGTAACCTATTATCAAGTTGTAACTTGTATTTAAGGTGATGGGTTCCCACATAGTGAGACCAACTCCCAGGCCTGGCCTTGGGCAGGGGCAATAAGGGCGCCCGCCTAGGGCCCACCACTCAAGTGAGTTACATATTTCTAATTTTATTCGAATTGTATTTATTTTTAATGGTCTTATTTTTTTAATATTAATTAGTAGGGGCCTAATTTTTTAATATTTATTAATAGATATTTAATTTTTTTCTAATATTTATTATTATGGGTCTACTCTTAAAATTCAACTATTTCTAATACGTGTTATTAGAGGCCCAATTTTTTTAATATTTGTTATTTTAGGCATACTCTTAAAATTGAATTTATTCATTTTAGGCATACTCTTAAAATTCATTTTTTTAATATTTGTTTTTTTCTAGTATTTATTTTTCAATACTTGTTATTATGGATATACTCTTAAAATTATTTTTTTCGTTACTTGTTATTAGGGACAGAGATTTAAATAACAGTATGCAACCGCAACAACGATCGTTACATGGCAATAGCGGTAGTGATGGAGCTATGATTTTCTTATAATGGGGTCATGAGTGAAGCATGAGGTATTGATGATTTCTATACCATTAGAATAAGCATTTTTATCCCCATACCCCAACAAATTAAGTGAGGTCAAATCTAATATTTCTTATGAAAAAATCTATATTACCTCATTAAAAATCTCGTACTCCAACAAATCAAGTGGGGTCAATTGCACCCCCAATTTATATGCTACATTCGCCTATGGGTAGCGACAACATCTAAAACCGTGATACTCGCAACTGTTATGTCCACAATAGCATATGTTATAAGAGATTTTACAACCGCGCTACTTTTTTTTGACCAAATAAACTTATATTAACGAAAAGAAGGTTACATGAAAAGCTCTGGTGGGAACATATCAGGGGTCCACATCATCGGACCCAGCTGGTTTTTTGCAAACTTGGCGAGCCAATCGGCTACCTGATTACACACCCTAGGTGCAAATTCGAAGCAACAATACAAGAGGGTAAGAGCTGTCCTCTTGATATCATCCTCGATCGCTGCAGTCTCCCAGCAAGTTGTAGACTTTGAGTTTAATCTTTGGATAACTGCTCGGTTGTCCGCTTCAACAATGATGTTGTTGTAGCCATAGCTTTTCGCCATTGAAATCCCCATTTTGATGGCGAGGGCTTCCGCCACTAATATGTTCGGTGCCAAGCAAGGTTCATAGAATCCAATAAGTACGGTTCCTGAGCTATCCCTGACAATTGCAGCGATGGAGCCCTTCCCAGTATTCCTATCGAAAGCCGCGTCACAGTTCACTTTTACCGTGCCAAGTGGCGGTGGAATCTATCTCATTGCTTCCTTCACACAGCTTTGTTTGCCGACCTCTTTTTTACTTGCAGTTTGGGCAAACTCCATGTAGTGGTACTCAGCTCTCAGCCACACTTCCAAGGGGGAGTCCTTTCTCCTTTCGAAGAGCAGCTTGTTTCTTGATTTCCATATAGACCAAAGAAGGAAGGCAATATGCTCATGTCCGTCACCGAATTGTGGGGATGCTTTAAGCTCGTTTATCTTGATCCACCATTTGGGGAAGCCTGGAAAGCCTCTGTCCAAAGGCGAGTAGCTGAAGTTGGACGCTTTCCAAACTGCTTGAGCAAACGGACAAAAGAATAAGATATGTTCCACCGATTCCCCCAGGCATCCACATCTGGAGCACAGATCTGGTTCTCTTAACAGTCTGTGCATCCGTCCTTTTAGAGCACTCTTAGACGGCGTAATGTTATGACATAATCGCTAAAGAAAGGATCTAATCTTAGAAGGGACTTCCAGCCTCCAAACAGAATTCCATAGTTCCTTCTTAGTCCTGGGATCATCACTTGAAGACGGAGTGGCATAGGATAGTGATTTTTCCTCTAGAAACCGGTACCCTGATTTTGCCGTGTATTCTCCATTCTTATTTCCGACCCAGATGAAGGAATCATGTATGTCAGGACCCCCAATCGGCACTTTCATGATCGCTTCAGCCTCCTCCGGAGAAAAAAATACTGTAGATCTTTTGTTCGTTCCACGTCCTTTGATCTGTGTTTAACAAAGAGCTTACCGAGAGTGTTGAGGCTTGTGCTGGATTATCGGTTGCTGGTTTGTAGTTTTGGAGCTGAGGTACCCAGTTATCGAACCAGGTAGAAATACTTCTTCCATTTCCGACTCTCCAAAGAGCTCTAGTCTTAATAATTTTAATCCCCTCGCGAATCCCTGACCATGCCCAAGATGGGTTTGAGCATTTAGGAGTGTCGAGGATGTTTCCATTTGGGGCGTAGATTCCCCGAAGAACCTTAGATATGAGGGACTCAGGTTCTTTAATCATCTTCCATGTGAGTTTGGTGACCAGGGCCTTGTTGAACATTCGCAGATCGCGAAAACCCATGCCTCCCTTTTCCTTCGGTCTACAGAGATCTCGCCAATTCATCCAGTGAATACTTCTCTCCTTTTCAGCGCATGTATTCCACCAAAACTTAGCGATCATTGAGCTGATTTCATCACAGAAAGTAACCGGAAGGAGGAAACATTGCATCACATAGGTAGGGATGGCTTGGGCCACAGCTTTGATAAAGATTTCTTTCCCGGTGCTGTTTAGAAATCTAGCTTTCCACCCCTTCAGTCGGTTCTGAACTCGTTCTTTTATATAGGCTAGAGCTTCTTTCTTGCTCCTTCCCCAGAAGGACGGGAGCCCAAGGTATCGAGCATCTTCCTCCATTGGCCGAAAACCCAGCACATTTGTGAGATGGTCTTTTTTCTCGTTACTCATGTCAGGGGAGAAGTAAACAGACGATTTTTTTGTGCTTACTGTCTGACCTGTAGCTGATTGGAACACCCGGAGAATATTTAGAATGCCTTCACAGTTCGCGGTATTTGCATCAGAGAAAACAAGGCAATCATCAGCAAAGAGAAGATGGCTCAGGACTGGGCAGCTTCGTTTTATCCTGAGTCCCTGGAAATTCTGCTCATTACTTTCTTTTTCGATTATCCACGAAAGAATGCTAGAGATGAGAGTGAAGAGAAAGGGGGATAAAGGGTCTCCTTGTCTCAATCCCCTTCCCGCTTTGAAGTCCCCCATACGTTCACCATTCAACACAAGAGAGAAAGACACAGTCGTGATGCATATCATGACCCTACTGATCCACCACTCGCAAAAGCCCATCTTTTCCATGACAAGACGCAGGACTTCCCAGTCAACTTTGTCGTACGCTTTTTCCATATCACTTTTGAAAGCCATTCTGCCTGTTTTCCCTTTTCTTGTTCGCTTTATAGCGTGGAAAGCTTCATTGGCAAGAATGATATTATCATGGATTGATCTTCCTTTTACGAAAGCTGATTGGTATTGTGGAATGATCTCCGGTAGTATAGGCTTTAATCGAGAGGCCAAAATTTTGGTAATGACCTTCATTGAAAAATTACATAAGCTGATGGGTCTTAGCTGTGATACCTCAGTTGGGTTTGGCTTTTTCGGGATGAGCACTATATTAGTTTTGTTCAGATCCGGATCCAGCTCTCCATTTCTGAAGAAATTTGTTACCATCCCGATTAAGTCAATTTTTACTATGTCCCAGAAGTTCTGATAGAAGCATCCGGGGAAACCATCTGATCATAGGGCCTTTGTTGCTCCCATATCGAACACCGCCCTTTTAATCTCTTCTTCCTCCACTTCTATACTGAGGGCATCATTCATGGTTCGAGTGATGAGGCTGGGAATGTAATCTCGGAGCTGATTAGGGCTTACCGACGGATCCCGCGTGAAAACTGCCTGGAAATGCTGCAAAAGATGATCAGCGATTTCCGTCGTATCATCCAGCCATTCTCCATCATCTTTTTTAATCTTGACAATCGAGTTCATTCTCCGATGCTGAAGGGTAGTAGCATGAAAAAACTGTGTTTTTATCTCCCCATTTAAGCCAATTTACTCTGGAGCGCTGGTGCCAGTATCTCTCCTCGCACTCCCATTCTTTGTCGATCTGTCTTTTGAGCCCTTTAAATTCCTCCAGCTCCGCTTCAGTGAGTTTTCTACCTTGGAGCTCTGAGAGTCTGCTCATTATCCTTTGCTTTTGTTCATGTTTTGCTTTCATTTTATCTTTGTTCCACTTGAGAAGAGCTGATCTAGTGCTGCGAATATTTCTTCTAAATCTGGAACACATCCTTTCTCCCAAGGAGATATTCCAACCTTTTGATATGGTTTGAGAGCATTCCTCATCCAGCAACCATTTTGTCTCGAACTTGAACTCCTTTCTATGTGCCTTGGGAAGACCCGCTATGAACAGAACAATCGGGGCGTGATCAGAAGCAATAGCTACTTCCATTATGCCAAGAGCCTTGGGGAAATTTAGACTCCATTCCGCAGAGCATAAGATGCGATCAAGTTTTTCAAGAATGGATTGCTCCCCGCTTCTCTGGTTAAACCAGGTAAATTTCCCTCCGTTGATGGGCATTTCAATAAGGCATGAGGTATTGACAAACTCCTCGTACCATAGAGAATCATTTGAGTTCACTGGATTCCCCCCTTCTTTTTCTTCTTGTCTTGCTACCACATTAGAATCGCCCATGATAACCCACTTGTCCTGACCTGGCTCTCTGAATCTTGAAAGGCCTTCCCAAAACGCCTTCCGCTCTTCGCGGTACGGAGGACCATAAATGAAGGTGTTGAACCAAGATTCACCATTCTGTAGGGAGATCTCTGTGTCAATGTAACTGCTGTCAGAGCGCAAAATATTAATGTGAGCTTCTACTGTCCACCATTGTGCTAGGCCTCCCGCAATCCCCCGCGGATCGACCTAGAAAGCATTTTCCATTTTCATCTTCATTCTAATCTTCTCCAAATAAGTTTTTTCTGCTTTGTTTCGCTTAGGAATACGATTGTCGGTTTGATTTTGAAGATTGAGTCCCGGAGCACCCTAACCGTTTCCTTTGTTCCCAACCCACGTACATTCCAAGCTAGGACTGCCATTGCAGAGCAGCGAGAAAAAGAGCTTCTTCCTTCCAAACTGATAACAACCCGAGGCCCGCCGAAGAAAGCACCTGTCAGCACCCAAAAAACCAGAGATGCAAGCCAAAAGGAACGGGCAAAGACCGTTCACACAAAACACACAAGGCAGGTTCACTATGATCTAGCAAACAACATCAAAAGAAAAAAGAGAACGGGGAAAGTCCACCAGAAACAGGGGCAAGTGCGGGGGAAGAATGGGATTGAGCCACCAGATGCGGGGAGAAAATGGGGAAGAAGAGGAGCAAGTAACCAGAGGCGGGGATAACCAGATAGACAGGGGAAAAAAGAATCGGAAAACCTGTGGATTGATACTATTTTTGTCGCAACCGGAGAGGACCTTCATATATCGGTAGCCACATATGGGAGAGAACGGATCCGACTTTCACCCCCTTTAGACGAGACGGCCCCGCCGAGACAACCTACCAATTCCACTCCTTTCTACCGGATCGCCCCTGAAGTAAACCACAGCTGGGGTCGTCCGCTCTGACGTCCGGCGGCGGATAGATGCAGGACGGGGGACAGCTCCAACCTCGTCACTGGCCCTTATCTCACCCACGGGGCTGAGGAATCGCACCTCCAGATGAGGCTTCATGGCGACTAGGTCGAGAGAGGGAAAATTTAGGCGCGCGTGAGGCGCGTTATCATATTTTTAAATGAATCCAAAACTTACAACTGCGATACTTGCAGAGACCGAAATAGCATTTATAAATACGTTTGAAACTACAATTTAAAATTTTAATTTGAGGCCCTTTTTAATATTCACCCTGGGCCACAAAAAGCTCAAGACCGGCCCTGCCCACACCCAACAGGAACTTAAAAAAAGGGAGAAAAGGGACTGACTCAGTATTGAAGCTGAGGCAAGAAGCTGTTAATTCTTATCAACTTGAATGGATTGCATATGTTCCAAGCCTGCAGGAAGAAAATGGAACAGGAGCTGATTCGGGATTGCGGTTGAGTACTAGGACTGTTGATTCATCTGAACATGATGGAATTGTGGACGTTGCAAGCTTGCAGGAAGAACATTATTTCCCTATCCATTTTGGAAAGAAGGTTTATAGTAATTATGTCGAAAAATCCCCTTACAACATCAACAAATCCAATAATGGTGTTGGTACTAAGAGTTCCAATCGTTCCGAGGGTTTGCCTAAGCTTGAAAGATTCAATATCTGCCTACCTTGATTCAGAGATATCAGAACAAAAGAAATATTAAGGCCTGGAATGGTTTTGTTGAAACATTATATATTCCGTGAACAAGTTTTTTTTCCTTGATGCTTAGCTTTAATTCAATTTACATTCTCTTGTGAAATTTTTGTAATCCATCCCTGGTCCAATCTTCAAGTTTCAACATCAAAACGATGGGTTTGATCGAGCCATGTATTTTATCTATGGATGAAATAAGATATATAATAAAGTTAGTGATTCATAGCACAGACTTGTGCTTAGCACAGTGACCAAGGCATACCCCTTGTGCCTTACCTGGGTTTGAATCTTGCTGAGGCTAGTTTCCTTTATTTCATTTTTCTCATCCATTAGGTGGTGACATGTGTCATCACCTGATTGGAGTGAAAAAATAAATTAATTTAATCAAATATAAATGATTAAATTCCTCTAATAAGGTGTTGACACGTGTCATCACCTAATTAAATGTTTAATTTATTTTATTAAATTAAAATTAGAATCAAATTGATAAAATGTATAAGCAACGATGACCAAATGTGAAATTACACAAATTTTTACTAACTGCCACATTGCTCCCTCTGTTAGGTTCTAACGACAGTTGGTTACATTGAGTCTAATTTAATAATATAGTGGTCTAATTATTTCAGAAAAAGAGGATAGTAGTTAGATCGCGACTAAACTCATAATATAATGGCCATTTATATAATTTATTCTAAGAAAAATTACAAGTACCTCAAAGGACAACCAGCAGCATATAATCTAATGCCTCATACTAGAGCAATCTGAACTCCTTACATACACTTACAAAAACTAAAAAAGCAACACCTTAAAACCACTTAAGCTAACTAGATAACACGATGCAAATATAAAACAGACCACCAACATCTCCAAACTAGAATAACGCAATAAAGGCACAAGCACCTCAAAACACCATAAATTAATAAAACTCTAAAAACTCTAAATTATTCAAATTTAATGTTTTAAGAATGTAATTAATTGCATTATAATAAATTTCATTAAAAAATAAATAACCATAAACACTAAACTAAATTATATATATATATAGTTGTGGAACTTAATAGTGTTGATTAAGTCGTCAATTGAAGCTGCTAATTATGTTGAATACACCATTGAAAGTGGAGGTTTTCGACGATATTCTCCAACGATAGAGTTAAATAAATAAGGTACGAGATGATTTGAGTGGTCAAAATATTTATATTATTTTATTTTGTGTAGATTTGAATTTTAATATTTATATTTTATGTAAAAGCTTTCTATTTAATAAAAATATCTTAAAATTTAATTGGATAGTCATTTTATCACTTTTTTAAGCACTTTAATCCTCAACTTTTCATTTTATGTCAAAATGGTCCCTCCATAGACGAGAATTGTTAGTTAACTAACTGTAAATGGCTTGAAATGATGTGATAAACCTACATGACATTGCACTTTGACATAGCAATGTCGTGCACTGTCATGATAAAGGTGCTGACTTGACAGAATGACACGTTAGTAAAAAATAATTTTATAAAATATAAAATTATTTTTTATGTTGACGTATCAATTTGACAAGTCATTTTAAGTTGTTTATCGTTGGCATTTTCACCAAAATATCACCTAAAAATAAGTTACTAAATTGACACTCATTCAAAATTAGTTCCTCGGATAGCACCATACAGTGAACTCGCCAAGCAAGTCTAGCGAGTTTTATTTTTGGTAATTTTTTAAAGCAAGTAATAGAATCTTTAAGCGTTAAAGGAAACAAATTGTAAGGGAACTCGTCATGCAAGTCTGGCAAGTTTTATTACAAAATTACCAAAAATAGAACTTGCCATGCAAGCCTCTCTGAGTTCTTTAAAAAATTAAACAAAAATAGAACTTGTCATGCATGTCTGGCAAGTTTACTGTAAGGGTGTTATGCAGTGGAATAATTTGTATGAGTGTCAAAATGGTAAATAATTTTTAAAATGGTGATATTTTAGTGAATACGCCTTTATTGTTAGTTGATTAATAATTGTTATCTATGGGTGGCAATTGGGTGAGGAATAACCGAAAATCATTGGGATCCGTACCGATAGATATGGGGAATAATCAAAATCTTCACCCACAAGGAAGGGGGCATGGGTAGTTTTATCACCGAAACATAAATGGGGATGGAGACGGGAATTGTTATATCTGAACTGTGGGGATAACCAAACTGCACCCGTATAAGTTACCGTGGGGATCCCCGAAAAATATCTGCAAGGATCTCAATATTTTACAAAGTTGGATGACCATAAGAGTAATTTTCTCATTTTCAACAAAATTCTAATCTCATATAAACTAAGTATGGTCGGCTAAAGTAAGTATGAAATTTTTTCGTAAATTTCATAAAAATAATTAAAAAGTAATCTATACATCATTGTAAACGTGATTTAGACTAGTTTTGTTTAAAACAAACTAT
Source organism: Hibiscus tridactylites (assembly GCA_958450335.1). NCBI lineage: Eukaryota > Viridiplantae > Streptophyta > Magnoliopsida > Malvales > Malvaceae > Hibiscus > Hibiscus tridactylites. The sequence continues at coordinate 79,959,453 of OY288268.1, read as the reverse complement.
CATTGATTTCGATATGTATTTTCAAAAATATGAATATTTGATATTGAAAGGTCATAAAATTTTGGTTGCATATTTCTTAGAAACCAGTTTTAGCAGTGGCTTTGAAAATTCACTAAAAATTCTACAAGATAAATAAGGAAGCGAGCCTTATATTTCTATAATCATATGGAAGTTTAGATTCGTTTAAAAGAATGGTTTTTTATTTCAAGTTATATATTAGAAGTTATTAATTTTTGAGTGAGCAAATGTCAGAAGAAAAGATTGCAGATTGTTTCAAAAAACAACAATGGCAACGACATCATGAATTCGTCATAAATCGTACAAGTAAAATAAGAAAAAAATATTTATATGGTTGGATATATTATCGAATCTAGTTTCTTTTAGAACAAACGAATCATGATTTGGAACTGTAGATTATTAGTTACATATATTCTTTTAAATATAGTGCAGACTATCATGTTTAAATAGTTAATATTTTAGTCATGTTTTATAGTTTTGAAATGGTTTGTTTGTTGTTGATGAAATTAAATTTATCATTTATGTTTGTTATTTTGGAGATATAATGTTGAGTGTTCGTTTTAATGTATTAAGTTTTATTTTGGGTACGTAGATTAACCAAAAATCGTAGGGATCCGCAAGGGATAGGTATAGGGACGGAAAAATCTCCGAAACGTTTAATGAGAATTTCTCGAAACTGTACCCGCAAGCGTTGAGGACGGAGTGAGAAATGCAAAATTGTTCCCATCCCGCCCATTGTCACCCTTATAGAAAAGTTATTTTGACCTAAAATAAAAAATATTAAGAGTTAAAGTTTATCAATACTCAATTCAAAAAAAGTTCTTCAATAAAATTATTAAATTATTATAACATATTCTTTGTTATTATAACTGTTGTGCCCAATAGTTATCCTCATGGTTGACAATATTTTTATTTAACTGAAACGGGAATGTTAAGTCAGAGTCTAAATTATTTAGATTAATTGTTTTTTGTTAGCAACATATTTTCAAATTGTGTATAATCAATTTTTTTAATGTCCTAATTTATTAGTTTAGTTACATGTTATACTATTTTAAGAATTGTTTTTTTAATAAACACTAAACTTCATTAAGATAACGAGAAGAAGTACAAGATAAGCATACCCCTAAAAGATAAACATAGAAGAATAAAGGATATACAAACATGAACAGCAAAATTAAATCTTCTCATAAGATCTTCATCGGTGTTCTTTAAATCTATCGTCATAGCAAAATCTTGGAGTGCTCACTGGTAGAGCGCAGATCGTTGAATTACTCCAATCAACAAAAAGAGAAAAAAACGTCTTGGTTAACTCCATAAACAACCAATCCATGCAAGATCGTGCGGTAAGATTTAACTGTAGCATTCACCAAGTTGAAGACGTCTTCAATATCAACATGCTATAGAGGCAGACAAAGAACGTGCCAAGCGGCAGACGAAGAGTAGGCCAAACAGCCGACAAAGGTAAAAAAAATAAAGAAAGGAACAAAAGAAGAAAAACAAAGAAACAAAAGAGAACAAAACAAACAATAAAATAAATCACCGCCGGTAGACAGCCAAAGCCGCCACCATTGGCTTGAAAAAATTCAAAAACTACTTACAAACTTTTAAGAGAAAAGTAACTGCTGCAGAAAAAATATGAGAGTGAAGAAAAATTATTTAAAGTTGATGAACTATTGTTTCAAATAAATAATAAAGGAGATTTTAGAGTTGTGTGAACTTCCGAATTATTTGTGAATTTGGTTAATTTTAGGTGAACCTTTTTATAAAAAAACAGTTAAATTTTATATTGGTTTATAATAATTTAATATCCACTATACTATTTGAAAGGAATAAAATTATAAAATAAATAGTAATATTTTAGTAGTTTAATTTTTTAACCGTATGAAAATCATCTAATTTTTATTGGGAATTATACCTTGTATTAACCGATAACCGAAGTTTAAAAATTCATTAACCGTTAACCGATCAAACCTAAAATTAACCGACTAATTAACCGAAAAAATTTCGATTCGGTTCGGCTAATTCGGTTTTAACCGAAGTTTGAACACCCCTAAAGAGAGGTGATGAGCCTCTGCCTGATACACGATGGGGATATGTTTTCATTTGGGTAATTCTGGAGAATGATCTGCCAAGTCATGTATCAACAGGGGCTGTTTCGTAGGTGGATATGCTTTGTTTTTAGTTTCCATTTTGTATTCATGTACTCTGATTGCCTTTCCCATTATTAATACATCACTGCGCTCTGTTTTTCTTATTAGATTTAGACGGTTTTTAATGAGTCTCTATATCCTTTTAAATATATATATGAAAAATTTTGTCACATTCGACGAGCACTACTAACGACGAATATCGATAAACATCATTAATTTAATTTATAAAGATTGTAAATCTAAATGATTCACTATATAATTATAAATTATTTAAAAATTAAAAGGTAAATTAATTAAAATATATTATTTTACTTTTATTTTTTAAAAACATAAATCAAAATACTTATTTACTCCTAAATTACGAAACTTTAATTTCTGTTTATTTAAAAATTAAACCGTCACTGTCATTGTTTTGTTCGCCGCTACCTCCTGTCGTCGTCGCCTTTTGTATCAAATAGTTGACCCAATATTACAACTTTTACCGGACCTGGCATAAAGGTTTATCCTAACCGATTAGGATTTATTCTAATCGAACTGTATCAAAATATACACATGGGCATAAATTCTTTTACGCTATTACAACTTATACCGCACCTGGCTTAAAGGTTTATCCTAACATATTAGGATTTATCACAATCGAACTGTATCAAAATATACACATGGGCATAAATTCTTTTACGCTATTTAATTGTTGTTCATTGGCGAGGAACAACGGCTATGCAAGAGATAACGACGGCGACGATAACAGTAGGAGATAACGACAAAGACGGCGACGACTTAAATTTTAAATGAACAACAATTAGAGTTTTGTAATTTAGGGGTAGATATGTATTTTGATCTATGTTTAAAAGAGAATTAAAAATAAAATAATATGTTTTAATTAATTTACCTTTTAATTTTTAAATAATTTATAATTATACAATGAGTCTTTTAAATTTTTAATCTTTGTAAATTGAATTAATGATGTCCACCGATGCTCGTGGTTAGTGGTGCTCATCGATACTCGTCGAGTGTGACAGACTCATCCTATATATATATATATATATATATATATATAACTCATTATAGATTTTTTTTCGGAAACTATGTACGGTGGTACCTATTGTAACCACCTATGTTAAATGATTATCGGTATAATACTTTATCAAATATTTTAATTTTTAATAAATTAATAAAATTATGATGTAACAAAATAGTTGCCATATTTTTTTCTAGTCTGTCTGCAACATGCCACGTTTCTCTCAAGTGACGTCATCTTTCAAGTTTCAACCGAGTGGCCGAAGTGTTTTGGTCCAACTTTTGCTCTTCTTTATTTCACTTTTTCTTTCTTTTCGCAAAATTTTATTTATTATTTTTTTCACTTTATCCCACTTTTTATTTCAAGAATATTGCATGTAATATAAATTTATTTTTATTTAGTTTAATTAATTATAAATATATTCTAACTTATAAAAATACTTAAATATACATTTGGTACCTTAACTATATACATTCTCCCAAGTTGGTATTTAAAGAAAATTTTCTCCCACATTGGTACTTGAAGTATACACTTTCTCCTAACATGGTACCTAAAGAATTTTTGCTCTCAAATTGGTACCTGAACTAGACACATTTTCCCAAGTTGGTACCAAAACTTATACATTCTATCAATTTGGTCATAATTTAAAACAATTCAATAAATATAACTCTGTATATTTAAAAATTCTATCAATTTACTATATGTTATTCACCTAAATTATTTGTTCTTCTCTTAGAAATGTTATATTACTTTCTTGGTATAATAAAAGTTTAAACATAAGTTGTTGATAGAATTCAGTTATCCAATTGTTGCTTTGATCCGATGGACTCGCTTGATTTGATATTCTCACAAAAGCGATTAAATTGATGGAATTTTTAAATATAAAATGTTAAATTTATTGAATTATTTTAAATTATGACTAAATTGATTGAATGCATAAGTTTCGGGGACTAAAACTATTAATAAAAGTATTAAAGTAGTGGATGGAATTAAAGTTTGGGTGTCATATTGGGAGGAAAAGTTCTTTAGGTACCATGTTGGGAGAAAGTGTATAGTTTAAATATCAATTTAAGAGAAAAAATTCTTTAGGTACCAACTTGAGAGAATGTGTATAGTTTAGATACCAAAGCTATATTTAAGCCTTGTAAAAATAATTTACTATTATTAAAAGATTTCAAAGCCATAAAGAGTTAAACTGGACTTTGGATAAGCAAAATATTATTATTTAATATTATTATTACAAACAATATACAAATTTCTCATAATAAAGTAAAAGTTACTTTTAACTATTAAGTAAAAGCTTTAACAATTTATTTTTATTTTTATTAAATCTTAGCTGTTTATGCAAGGGCTGAGGCAAGGTTTTTGGCTCCCTACGGTAGTTCTTAAATTTTACATTCATCCCAAAATTGTTTAAATATTATAGTTCCTTTTTATTGCATCGCAATCTCAATTATAATGACTTTGTTTGACAATTAATGGATAGCTGATAATAGATAACAGATTTCATAAGCTGATAGCCGATTGCATTAGCTGATTTGACTAGCGGAATGTTTAGCTGAATGTATAAAAGTGTTTGGTAAAATTAACTGATAAATGTTAGATTATTTAAACAAACAAAATGACATATAAGGACATTATTATATTCAATACTTGTTTGAATAGTTTATTAGTTATCAATATTTTGTATCTAATTATTATTAATTAGATCTATAAAATTATTTTTAATATAACTTTTCTAAACCTATTCAAATGATTTATATATTAATTTATTATTTATATAATTATTTTAATATAATTTAATAAATAAATTTAAATACACATATAAATATGTGATAATAAAAAGAAAAAAGTAAATATGATTAACTCAATAGGGTGAGAAGATATTTAATTTAGGTTATTTTGAGATTTTTGGTAACTAGTAAAGGTAAAAGAATCTTTACAACTCTAATATCAAACCTTTAATCTCAAAAAACTCATATTATGAGCTTTTTCAAAATTGACGGTTTCAACTTTTAGCCCAATCCGCTCTTTCAATCCGATGTTTACCAAACAACAATATTAGTAAATTTGACTCGTCAAACTTCTAATTATGCCTCAAACCTCTAATTTTTGTCCTAACATCTCTTTACCAAACAGTACAATATAAAAATGTGACTTAAACTAGTATTTTTAAGCAGCTCTTTTTATTATTTATAAACATATTATTGAATTTTTAATCCGATCAACAAGGTTGTTATTGGAACATATTCTTTGATTTAAGGATTTGAAAATCTTGAGTTAGGATAAAAATACACATCACAATTATACGTTCAGTTTAAACAAATAATTAATGTTTGATATTAAACTTTATTACAATCAAGTAAGTTTAATGTTAATCTTTCTATCGTGACTTGATATCTTGATGTAATTATATTTTAGTTTCAAAATTTATACACTCCATGAATTTAGTTTTAATTGAAATAATTTAATAAATTTAATTATTTATATTTTAAAAATTATTAATTAGTGAAGTCATTGTGTCCATTAGCCGGTAACGTTAGGGTCACTATAGGTCTGTTCTATTAGTATGTCAGTTGTCCAGTAGTGAAATTCTGTTTGAAATAAATTAATTATTATATAATAAAGTGGTGAACATGTCACCGCCGAATATAATAATTAATTTATTTTATTAAATTAAAATTAGGACCAAATTAATATATTGTATAAATAATGGGGACCAAATGTATAATTATACTAATTTATTTAACAACCTCGTCAATGTCTATGTTACTTTTTAACGGTTGGTGGTCATATTGAAAACAATTAAATAGTTTAGTGGTATATATGACCAAATTGAAAGTATAATGGTCATGTGTCAACATCAACCCCATAATTAGGTAGTCATTTATATAGTTTACCTTTAAATTTAATCCTAATCTTACCGAGAAAGAAAGGAAATGTGGGACTCTAGAGAAGGAAGGGATTGGTATTGTTGGATATAGAACTCATGACCTAAGAAAACGTGAGGAAACAAATGTGAGCAACTTAACTTAGAATTTTTAAATATGAATGATTAAAATTTTTTGAATTAAAATCTAATTGATACTCCATCCGTCCAACTTATTTTGTCATTTGTTAACTTTTTACGGAATTTTAGGAAGAAAACGTTGTGTGGTATAAAACGATTTAAATGACAAGTTTACTCTTAGAAAATTAATTTTTATTTTTTGGGAAAAACTAAAAAGACAAAAAAATAAATTTATCTTATAAAAGTAGTTAAATTTGTCAAATTGATAATTTTATTGAGATGAAGTGAGTATAATGTATACGTTTTACATACTAAAATTATTATAATAGCATACTATGTTAGACTAAATTATAATTTTTAACAAATTGTTTCATTTATAACCAGCACATAATTGAATGGCTAGAATACATTTTTAACTTTTTTTAAAGAGTTTTTACATAAAAGCGAGAAGAAATAGAAAAAATTTACATGAGTAATGAACACATAACTTAATAAAAAAAATAATATATTAATTGAAGATTTTTAATCACCTACTTTAGAAATAGTCGGTTAATTTTATCATTTTAATCTTTATTATATAATCAATCTAAGAGAAGTGTGACAACTTAATAACCAGGGACGGACCCAGGACTTTAAGTTAGGGGGCGAACTTATAAATTTTTATGGGGCGAACTTATAGAAGTTTAAGGGAACGAAAATAAAATTTTAATAAAAAATACATAAAAATTTTCTAAATCATATATGATTTTCAAAATTTTAGGGGACGATTGCCCCATCACCCCTGGTCCGTCCCTACTAATAACGGGTTGCCAGCCCAGCCATCACGCTTTATATACAGTTACGTATACAAAAGCTGATGAGCGAAACATAATTGAGCAGCCACCGGATACTAAATCTAGACCACCGCAGATGGAGGCACCGCCGTACAGTCTTTGCAATCCCATGAAAAAAACAACCGTAATCAACCGTTCTTACGCCATCCTCCAATCCATAGCTATAACTTCCATGATTTTCTACAGACTCTCTTCTTTCCACCATTCAACACCGTCGTTCCCTCTCCTTCTAGTCTTCGCCTCCGAGTTAATCCTCTCTTTCCTTTGGCTGCTCGGCCAAGCTTATTTATGGCGACCCTGCACCCGGAAAACGTTCCCCGAAAGATTAATGTTGCGAGAAAAGACCGCCGAGCAACTCCCGGGAATCGACGTGTTCATATGCACGGCGGACCCGGAGAAGGAGCCGCCGTTGGAGGTGATGAATACGGTGTTGTCGGCAATGGCGATGGATTATCCGACGGAAAAGCTGTCGGTTTATGTGTCGGACGACGGAGGCTGTGCTTTGACTCTGTATGCTATGAGAGAGGCTCGGGAATTCGGTCGGTATTGGCTTCCGTTTTGTAGGAGGTTCGGGATAAAAACCAGATGCCCGAAGCTCTATTTTTCGAGGTACGATGATGATTTTGCCGGACGAGGTTACGAGGAAGAGAAAGAGAACATCAAGGTTTGAATTTTTTTTCTAATTATATTTTTAAAATATAATATTAGAGTATTTATTTTGTTTGTAAAATCTAAAAATTTCACTGACTGAGCTGGCCTAGCTGTGGAATATTTTCATTTAACAATTAATTAAATGGATAAAGAGTAATTGAGATTTGTGTTAAGAAATAAAACAATAAACGGTGCAGCTAAAATACAAATTACTGGAAGAGCATGTGAAGAAAGCAGAAAGCAGTGGTGAGATCCTCAGGGGAATCAATAGTAAAAATCATCCGCCACATGTTGAGGTAACTTCCAAATTATATATCTTTGTAAATCTCGTCTGCATTCACTTCGGATTTTATTGTGATTTCAATTTTATTATGTGTAGATTACATTCGAATATATTTCGATTATTAATTTGATTATCTTTTACTACATAAACTTCAATTCTAATATATTTTGATATGGATTACCACGTGCGACGAACATTGATGAACACCGTTAACGATGAGCACCGATGAACACTATTAATTTTTTTTAAATTTTAAAAATCTAAAATACTAAAATTATAATTAAAATTATCTCTTAAAAAATAAAAATCAAATTCAATAGTTACTTTGTAATATTTTTAATAGGTTATAATCAAATATACTCAATTCTCCTCAACTCTAACAGAATCAATCTCTTAAAAAGTAGAAATCAGTTTATAATTTTTAATAGATTAGAATCAAATATACCCACATGTTCACATGGTTGTCGCATCTATTAAATTTGGGTTTAAATTGATTTCTATCAAATAGATTTAAAAAACTTATTTCTATTTTTTAAGAGATTAATTTTGTTAGGGTTTAAGAGAATTTAGTATATTTGATTCTGATCTATTAAAAAATATTATAAAGTAACTATTAAATTTGATTTTTATTTTTTAAGAGATAATTTTAATTATAATTTTAGTCCTTTAGATTTTAAAATTAAAAAAATTAATGGTGTTCATCGTTAGTGGTGTTCATCAATGTTCGTCGTCCGTTGTAGAATTTTCCTTTTGATACATATTACTTGTGATTGTATATAAGTGGATACGAGATGAGTTTATTCGGATTGAGTTTAGGGTGAAAATTTTGTGATTCGACACGATCAGGTATATTCATAATTATATATGTTTATTATATTTTTATATAGTATATTTAATATTTGTATCAAAAAAAATTCGAGACATGCCAAGTTTAGTCGATTTTTTTGTTAATATTTTGGGTCGGGTTATGTTTCTACTATGTCGGATCAGAAAAATATATTAAATTCAAGGTAAGGCAAGATCTGGTTGGGAATTCTAAATTTCAAGTTGAGGTCGAGGCGGCCAAAAATTCACCCCGTCAGTTGCCATCCCTTGGTGCTTTAATAATATGTTTAAATAGTAAATATACTTTTAAAAGCTCCAATAAAATGCATGCATTTTGAAGAAGAAAAAATATTTAATATAGCTTTTGTTCTTCGATAGAATAACGAATGTGGTATTTGCACTATTAGAATGTTCAATGTGATACTTGTATTTTAACTGAAACGTCTAATATAGTACTTGAACTATCATTTCATATATTATAATGATACTTGCTGTTAACACTATTAATAAGTGTCAAGTTGCACGAACCAATTTGGCTTAGTGGGAGAACTGTTGCTCTTCTTAGAGGTCATGGGTTCGAGTACCAACAACCTAAGCAAGGTGATTGAGTGAATTCATTGTCAAATGGTTGAGAGTATATTTAGAACAGATACTACTTGTAATCATGTAAAAGAATTTCCTTTAAATCAATTTTAATATTATAATATTATTTAATCAAAGCATTATTTCATAAAAATGAATTTAATAATTAATATTTTACTTTATGTTGATATATCAATATGAATTCAGTAGCTAATTTTTCACGTTTCGTTGATAATATTATGTTTTTTTTTGGTCAGGTGATACAAGATGAATCTGATAACTCAACCGGCTCTAACGTAGAGAAGATGCCCCGTCTTGTGTACATTTGTCGTGAGAAAACAGCATCAGCCCCTCACCATTTCAAAGCAGGAGCACTGAATGTTCTTGTAATTCCCCCATTACATTCTCAAATCCCCACCTTGAAAGCTTGACCATTTTCCTTTGTCACTTCCATTGCAGCTGAGGGTCTCCAGCATGATAAGCAACGCCCCATACGTACTGGTTTTAGACTGCGACATGCGCTGCAACGACCCATCATCCGCAAAACAAGCTATGTGTTTCCATTTGGACCCTAATATCTCTCCCAATCTAGCTTTCGTTCAATTCCCTCAGATGTTTCACAATCTCAGCAACATGGACATCTACGATGGGAAGTTGAGATCGGTTTTCTCGGTACGTAAATGCACTCGAACTATATGAACTGATGTTTTTATTTGGTTTTAATGGTGATTCCTTGGATCTGAATGTTAGGTGAAGTGGCCTGGTATGGATGGATTGCAGGGGCCAATGTTATCTGGAACTGGCTTTTACATCAAAAGAAAGGCATTATATGGAGATATAGTGCAACAAGGTAGGTATTAAACTCATAATTTAGTTATATACATGGTTAAAAACATGTATTAAGCCCTAAAAATAAAGTTCTCATCAGGCAATATAAACTTTAAATAATAAGTGAGCAAGCACGTTTGGTCGGTTGGTCTAGCTGTTCATATTTGTTCTCTCATATTCTCTTTGGTTATGGGTTCTAGACCCATTAGTAGCACTCTCCTTCTTTCTCCTAAAATTTCCTCCCCTCGCTGTAGTTAGGATTAGGATTGAGATTATATTTATGATTTGTCAAAAAAAAAAAACTTTAAATAATAAGTTTTGAGTGAATTGTATCAAATGTTTTCAAACTATGATTCTCATTCTAAATTGGTCATTAAACTTCTGAATGATCCAATCTCATCCCTAAACTATGGTTTCTATTCTAAATTAATCCCCCAAAATTTTAAATGTTCTAGTTTCGTCCCCAAACTATAACCCACATTGTAAATTGATCCCTAAACTTTTTAAGTTTCCAATTTTATCCCCAAATTATTGTTTATGTCACATCATAATATACATCAATGTTTACATAACAATTAATAATTTTTATAACAATTATTAACATGAGATACGATTATCATATACTGATAATTTTCTAAAGAAATAAGCATGGTCAAAAGTTTGGGGACCAGTTTAGAATTAGAGTCATAGTTTAGAGATGAAATTGAAATGTTTTAAAAGTTTGAAGACCAATTTAGAATGAGAGTTATAGTTTAAGGATCAAATTAAAATATTTAAAAGTTTAAAGGTCAATTTAAAATAAAATGTAGTTTAGGGATGTGTGGTACAATTAACTCATAAGTTTTTTTATGAGACAACGTCATTGATTTTTCATTTTGAATTCAGATACCGACTTCACTCTGTTAAAACAATATCTCGGTCCATCAAACGAGTTAGTGAAATCACTTAACTCGTCCAACAACAATAACAACACAGACATTACCAGCAGATTGCTCGAAGAAACCAGACTCTTGGCCTCCTGCAAATACGAGAATGAATCTCAGTGGGGAAAGCAGGCAAGCATTCACTTTTTTTAATATATTTCTTTTAGTTTCCCTCCCGATTTTTCATGGTTCTGTCCTGATTAATCCGGACCGACCTGCTCGCACACCTAATTTTGGTGTGTGAATCTCCCAGCGGATATTTTCTGCATACACAATTTTTCGAACTTGAGACATGCTCAAGCGATACGAAGTTGCTTACCACTTGGACCAACACAATTTATTTTTTTAATATATTTGTGTGATTACATGATAGCATATATCTATATTTTTTCTTAAACCTTTAACAATACATACTTTGCACACACAGGTACTCGAACCTGACTCTCCTAGGATGAACATCATACTTTTTACCACTGGAGTCACTCGTTTTTAACCTTTTAACAATGCACACACACTTTGCACACATAGATGCTCGAACCCGAGTTTCATAACATGAACATCATACTCTTTCACACAGGTGGGATTCTTGTACAACTCGGTGATAGAAGATTATCTGACGGGGTTTACTTTGCACTCCAAAGGGTGGAAATCCATATTTTACAACCCCCCGAGACCGGCATTCTTGGGAACAGCCACGACCAAGTTGAACGACACATTGTTGCAAGGTGCAAGATGGAATTGTGGGGCTCTCCAAGTTACGTTATCGAGGTTGTGTCCTTTGGTTTACAGGTTGACGTCGAGGATGTCTGTTCTTCAACGAATGTGTTATGTTTACCTTTCGTTTCAGCCCTTGTATTTCTTCCCCATCTGGTGTTTAGCTACTGTTCCTCAACTTTGCCTCTTGCATGCCATTCCACTATACCCCAAGGTAAGTTTATTTTCAACTACTCTTCTCACCAAATGTTTCAGATTCATTCACTTAAACCTAGGCAGGTTGGCTTTGCAATAAAAATCTTTTGTTTTTTATTTAAATTTTAGGGTTTAAAGGATAGGATTTAGGGTTAAGGTAGAATAGAAATTATATATTCTTTTTCGGTATTGATAAAAAAAAATATATTCTTTTTTGGTGCCCTTTTTATATCCACACTAAAAAAATAAGTCTAGAGTTTATCATTAATGTTTAAGGTTAGGTAGTGGGGGTTTTGGACATATGCGAGGTGAGCGGCCGCACAAGGTACTAAAGAAAAGAGGGCCCCGAATGAGTTTAAATTAAATATTTATAGAGAAAAATAAAAGATTTTGGTTTAAAAAATTATAAGAAAAAAATAGAAAATGACTCTGAAGAGGGCCCATAATGTATTTTTTAGTTTTTAGTTAGATAAAAAATTAAATTTTTTTATATATCTTTGCGATTATAAATTAAAGAGTCTTGTTTTAATAAATTGCATAGGGCCCTGTAAACCTTTGACCACCCATGAGGTTACACTTTAGAGTTATAGTTTAGAGAATTATAGTTATGGTGTATTTTTAGGGTTCAAAGTTTATGGTTTAAGATTTAAAATTTAGAGTTATAGCTTAGAATTTAATTTTTTTAATATTGAAACATAGAAATGTACACAGAATTTGTGTTTGGTTAAAGAGTAAAATTTTATTTTTGAATGTTAGAGCATATATAATTACATAAAAAATATAAATTTTTTGTTCTTTTGGGTGGAGTTAATACACAATAAATCAATTTGGGTTTTAAAATTTGTCATTTTAGTTCAAGTTAGTTTTGGAATGAGGTGGTTCCAACTTTGGGTTAGGTTCAGGTTTGATTCGTTTTGGGCTTTGTAAAGTCAATCGGGTTTGAGGCTCGATTCCCATGTGAGGACAAAACTATGCCTTTTTTTGGGTCCGATTACTTTTTAGGGTTTTCTTAGTTTTGAAACTAGGAAAAATTAGGCTTCGAATACCCATTTTTTCAGTTTAAATACTTCTTAAGTCCCGTCAATTTAAAATTAGGCAAATTAAGTCGACCTCCCTTTTTTTGGTTAAATACTTTTTAGGTCCCTATTAAATTCAACATTAGGCAATCAGACCTTGACTCCTATTCTATCACTACTTATATTGCTCCATGAGGTTTCATCTTGGTTCCATCCTTGATTTTCTAGTCAGGTCTTTACAAGTTTGGACCATTTTGAGTTCTAGTCACTTCAGGTTTGAATAATTTTGAATTGCTTGTGCAAATCATTTTAGGTTTATAATGTTTTATGTTCAGATTGCTTCAAGCTCGAATCATTTCAATTGTGGGTACATTTAAAGTTCGGGTCAATTTAAATTTGGTCTTAGGTCGGAAGGATTCACATTATTGATTTTTTTTTCAAAGTTATTAAGTTTTTATGATTAAATCATAGATTAGGTTTCAATTCGTATTTTCGAGCTTAGGTCATAGTTGATGACATAGTTAAGCCCTAAAACGAAATATTGAACTTGCTAAAGTCATGCAAGTATGATGCAATTTTTTGAATTTTCATCTTTTTGTCTTAATTGAACAGGCTTCAAGTTTATGGTTTATGGTGTTTTCATACATTTTTACAATGTCACAATTGAAACATGTGGAGGAAGTTCTATCAACGGGTGATCCAATTAGGACATGGTGGGATGAACAAAGGATTTGGACGATGAAAGCAATTATATCATATACCATTGGTACTATGAACGTTGTCTTGAAGTGTTTTGGTCTGAAAGAAGCTAACTTCGTGCCAACGAATAAAGTCGCCGACGACGAACAAACCATGTTCTATCAAAAAGGGTTATTCAATTTCCAAGCATCGACCATTGTTCTCGTCCCATTGGTTACGTTAATCACCTTGAACATTTTTTGTTTCATCGTCGGGGCTGTCAGAACGATTATCGATGGAAGTTTCGACGCAATGTTCGGACAAGTTTTCATCTCGTTTTATGTCTTATCAGTGCATTATCCTCTGATCGATGGGATGATTTTCAGGAAAGACAAAGGACGAGTTCCGACTTCGGTCACCATATCGTCTATTGTTATTTCTGTTGCGGTTTTTTACTTTGGATCCTTGATTCACATGTCATAGAATTCTCAAGCATGACGATTTAAAACGGATGTTATAACCAACTGAACTATGAAAGTTACAATTTATAACATGTTTGGTCATAATTTTTTTTGAAAGGAAAAGGGAGTCAATTGAGGACAACAATTGGCATAGGAATGTTAAATACACTCACTATTGCATGGCCACAAAGATCAGGTTCTGCAAGAGAGAATTTTGCTCAGCTCAAGCTTTGGATGGTCACATGAATGTTCACATGAGAGATAGAGCGGGTTAAGACCGTCACCGGCTCCGACGTAATATACACTACAAGAAAATATATTTGTAGTGACATTGAAAATAGTCACAAAAAGTGTTAAATTTAGTCACTGAAATTTATAGTGACTATTTTTCTGAGTCGTCACCTGTCGTCACTAATAACTCCGTCACTATTATATTAGTGACAACTTTCATGTATTTCGTCACAATAGTTATGTTTTTTTATGACCACACTATTTGACACAAATGATTATTAATAGTGACTAAAATTTAGATACTAATGTTATTCTTACTAGTGACAAACATTCTATCACAAATACATATTTAAATAGTGTCTAAAATATGTCGTCACTGTCAATAATTAAAAATTAATTATATTTTTAGTTGTAACCATTTTATTTAGGGTTTAAACTAATCACTAATTGTCCCTGAAATTTAATGGAACTTTTGCATTTTAGTCCGCAAACTTTTAAGTTTTCATTAGATCACTGAAAATTAATTATAGATGATGTAGCATATTCAAATATCAATTTTTAGTAAATAAATGCAATGTATAGCTTCAAGAATGATCGAACCTGGAACCTTTAAGGCGAGAGTGCAATACTTATCCACTAGGCTAGGCAAGAAATTTTATACTATTTTGAAAGAAAAATAATATTTAGGTTTAATTGTAGTTGAAATTAATTTTATTTATTTTAAAAATATTTATTAATTATAACACATTATTATAATAATAATTTACCTAATTTTTCTATGGTTTCTTATACGAAGTACGTATGTTGAAGAAACCATTTAGATTATTTTTTTAGAAAAAACTAATCAAAATGGAATATATCTGTTAAAATTTTCAAAAAAATTCTATCATATATTATGCTAAAATCACATAGTAGTCTTTGTACTCTAATTTGGTCACTTTAAATTTCTATACTTTTTAAATTTTGAATTTTTTATCCTGACATGAATGGTTGTATTTAAATATGTTAAGTAAAATTTTCTTTTTAGCTAATTTGTTATACATAAGTTGCTTATTTAATTTTTTTCTTTAATTTCATCATTTTTAGTCCTTGTAATTTAGTCATATTGCCGGTGTCTCGTTAGGATTAGGATTAAAATTTTAAAATTTGAAAAATATAGGGACTAAAGTTGATCAAAAATAGATTGACTAAAACAACAATTTACACATAGTATAGACTATAGAAATATTTTACCTTTTGACAAACTAGTTTATGATAACTTTACTTTTTATAATTATAAAAATAAATTTATCATTGTGACAATGTCTAATTTGTCATTACTTTTATTTTATTTTTATTTGTGACAAAATTTATCACAACAAAAAGTGAAACTTTAAGTGACAAGTAATTTCATCGTAACAACAAATATCAAATAATAGTGACCACTTCATATATCGTCACTATCATGTGTCAAAGTTTTAGTGACAATGAACTTTGTGTCACAATTGTATACTTATAGTGAGAATTCATTTGTGAAAAATGCAATCGTCACAATTACTACTGTTACAGTGACCAAATAAAATTATGTCACAATTACTTATACTAATTGTGTCGCACAAAAAAATTGTCACAAAAATTTAATATTTGTGATAAAATTATTCCGAGTCACTATCAAATTGTCACTAAAAACTTATATTCTTGTAGTGATAGTTGGTCATTATGTCTAACCTTAATCATAATCTTAACCCTAACTTTACTTTTTTTCCATCGCTTTCCTGTGGACTCGAGAAGTTCAAAGACAATGAGAGTAAAAATAAATCATTGAAAGAAGAAAATTATTGAGTATGAACCTTGAATAACGAATATTAATATCACTTAATCATTAAAATAGCGAGACTATTCGCCATTCATTCTTTTTTTATATTTAACTTAATGAGTGGTCTTAATAAAAAGGATAATATTATTTATTTTAAGAAATTTAGATTTGAGCAGTTTTATCTACAAGATGTATACATTATCATAAGATGAAAAAAAATGAACATATACTACATAGTCTACATTGAACATGGACAAATCCTTTTCATGTCCAGAATTATTAATTCAAACGCCAAGATCATATTTGGACCCCAAAATTTCCGACAAACAAAAGAAATTTGTTAAAAACGACAGTAAATAAACAATATTAGCCACAAAGAATTTTATTTATTTATTCCAACATTGTTTTGGGCCACTAAGGGATTATGGTGGCCTAAAATCCCCATGTCCAATGACATGAGTGTTACTGTTGGGGACATAGACCATCATCAATTTTTCACAGCTGAACAAATGCTGGCCCAATGTGGCTCATACCCAGGTCGGTCTCGGTTGGGGAGCAATACGAGCGCCCGCTTAGGGCTCTATCTTTTATTTTTATAATTTTAATAATTATCAAGCCGCAATCTTAAAAGTTAGTGGTTGTTTTTTATTGTTTTAGTTGTATATAAGGTGTTTATTGAACAAAATAATAAAATAATTATTTATTAATAAAATATTAAATTAATCGTTCAAAGTAATGAAATATGTTTTTGTTCTATATGGACCGGTATTTAGTTTTTGTTCAGGGCCGTTAAAATATTGAGATGACTGTACTCGTACTAGCTATGTGCCTCCTCAACTTTTCGTATTAACGTCCGCACTATATTGATATAAATATCAGTTTAATTTTGATTGGCATTAAATCTCGAATTCTATTTCAAATAATCTCATACCCTCTTCTTATAATATACTTTTGAGCACGAATAGCAATAAGATTTTAAATTGACATGCAAATTATTTATTTCCTTCTATTGTAGATTTTTATAAGGTTTTATGTCTTACTTCACAATAAATTTATGTATATATATTTATTGTTTTATCAATGAACCTGAAACCTTTCAACATCTCTTCCATGGTCTCAAAGTTAATAACTATTAGTGTGATATAGGTTCGGTTGTAACCCTCTCGTCCCGGTCTGGCCGGTTGACCGGTCCAAGTGGGCCACACGGGGAAAACCGAAGCGAAACCCGTTAAGGCTTCCCCTCGGTTAACGACCCAGAAAATTTCTTTTGACTTTAGTCTTATCTAGATGCATTTGTAGTTCCTATGTGAAGCACTGCAGCGGAAGAAACAAACAACGCAACATTCACCGACCAAACAAACATAAACAGTCCATTTTACTTCATTACAGCAGGCCGTTTCGAAACACCTATAGGGTGTTCCGAAACGCCCTGACCTAGTCAACGGGCCTGGGTCAACCACAAGGGGACCGTTCCGAAACAGGGGAGACCCGTATCGGAACGCCCTTGACGGTCAATATCTCGTGGTCAACGAGATTTGACCGTTTCGGAACGGCTTCATCTCGCCAATTTCTCAAAATTCCAGTGGCGAAAACGTTCCGGAACGACCCTCATCCGTTTTGAAACGGCAGGCTATATACACAGGGGCCGTTTCGAAACACGGGGACCCGTTCCGAAACACCCCCTGTCTGCAGACTTTTCTGGGCTGTTTTGAGGCACAAGAATGCCCCAAAACACCTCCACAACCTATAACAACTCACTAACAATGAAACTTAAGGCAACCCAACATTCAAGCATGCTTGAGCAACATCATAGCAAGACTAAACATCAAAGCACAACATCACAAGCCACACATCCACACATGTCATTATAGGTATTAAGCTCAACATATCCAACACTTAGGCAATTCTAGATAGCAAAATACTAACATGATTTCAAGCAAGGCATACATCATAAAAGCCAAATTAACAAACACATATGAGGAGTCTAACATGCTCCTAAACATCAACAACAACAACCATATATTCCAAAAGCATCATAACACGACACCTATCCCATTGCTTTACTATTACAATCTTTAAATTTAACTATCACACTTGAGCTAACCGTAAGCAACACTTGGAGTCCTTTCCTTGCCCTTGCCACCCACAAACCATTGATCTGCATTGTCGAACAAAAGAGAGCGTAAGCATAAAAGCTTAGTGAGGGTAAGCTCATAAAACAAACCTTCGACAATGCAGGGTCCAAGCACAAACCACAACTAAGATAAAATGCATGATCTTACCTCCGATCTACACGAGCCATAATTAGACGATGCATGAGCATATATTCAATATCATGTCATGCTCAACATGTTCAAATCCACAACATATGAAATCACATATATTAAACCATGTTAGCAACACCTCCCAAAACACATTGGCTCACAAATTAACCACAAATTGGCAATATAAACGACAATCTGTATTGGCACCTAACTATGACTCGAATACGCGGATAACCGTTGGAACTCACATCCAACAACTCAACCATTACCTGACGGTGGGATTCCACTCATCACCGTTCACGCGGAGGGGATTCCACTCATCCTCACGCCTCATTTCACGCGGAGGGGATTCCACTCATCCTCACGCCCCGTCGATGGGATTCCACTCATCATCGACTAATATAAATACAATTTCCGGGCGAACCCGTACTCCTCCTTGGTGACTCAACGCCACCAAGGCCACGCGCGACTTTTGACTCATGTGTACACACTAACATCCTAATGATCGATCATTTGTACCCAAGCATACTAGTGCCAATACTACACATTTCATTAATCATTCATAATATCAATTCATAACACTTCCGTGCTTAGCACGTACTCACCATGACTTACCGTCATGCACAAGCCACATTTCCATGTCTAGCATGTACTCACCATGATCCCCGGATCATACAAACACCTCATAATATCATTACACGTGTCAACACTACATGCATCTCAACAACACAATTATCACATCATATTTCATACACATGTATATCTCTATCACATTTATCATCAACATGCACGTAACAATGCATTAAGCCATGCCTCCACATACATGTATAACAACATAAGCATAGCCACCATGAGCATGATTAAACATGAGGCATAATTCAACACTTTAAAGATCAACCAAGGTCTCTAACTAAAGTTTAGGATTAGGCCACCACCCTAATCCCAACTCTAGGTGGGTCTACCAATCCCAACCTAGTTCACATGCTTGAACCAACACTTGAAAACCATTTAAAAGTATTTAACCACTCACCTAAACATCCAAGCTACAAGCCAAGCTAGCAACCTCCCTCAAATTTTCGGATTTCTTCCCGAAGCTCTTCCAACACGAATTCCCGCTTCCAAACAACCTCAAACACATTTCAAACAATTCCAAATCAGCCCAACATCAAAAGACCAACCCGGAACACAATTCAAATACAATTCACAAAGTTGCAAGCCATGACCAAACCCCACTTTTAGCAATTTCGGACAGCCCCTAAACCATGTCCAAAAACCATCTTTCCAACATCCATAGCACCCACAAACATTCCCAAATCAACCCCTAACCATAGTACTACCAATGGGCTATCAATTTCCACCTAAAACAACCCCCAAAACTCACCCAAAACCCTCCAAAAATCCCATTTTTACCCAATTTCGGAAATTACTCCAAATTATTCAAAATTCACATATGTTGAACCATATGGCTCCTATATTCCATAACTAACCATACTAAATCAAAATATTAAGTTTAGCTACACAAAGACACCATTTTTAATCAAATCTCTTAAAAACTCCAATTTCAAAACTTCAATGAAAATGAAAATAAATGGTACTTTTAAAGAGAGAGAGTTGAGAGGAAGTCAAAAACGTTGTTACCTTTCAAAAAGGATTTGAAATGGATGAGCTTTTTGATGGAATAGTGATGAAGGGAAGAGAACTCTTGTTTCACGTTGGAAATGGGTGAAGAAGAGAGTGAATAGTGTTTATTTGTGAAAAGGGGGATTTAAATTGAAAAGTGGGTAAATTACCAAAAGGCCATTAATGAATGGCTATCCCCTTATTCTTTAAAAAGCTCTTCAATTTGCAATTAAATCAATTTGGTCCCATTTCATGAAACCCGAAACGTAAAGGATTATTTTAATTATAAACCCGATCCCAAAATAATATAAAAGTATTATTTTCACCCGACCCCTAAACCCGGGTATTACAACTCTCCCCCACTTAAGGAAATTTCGTCCCCGAAATTTATCGGACAGAAGTTTCCACAAAATCCGCTCTTACCCACTTCCTTTCTCACCACAACATACTAACCAACCGATAGACTTATCACGCAACAATAGATATCTGATGTCAATTCTAAACTCAACTCAATCTCTTCTACAGACATAGCACATAACAGATCTGACTCACAGTCCCGAATCATAGATACACAAATCATATCACCAACCCCTTTCTAACTCTGGAGGTAACCGCAACCAATAAACAACTATACTAGCCCGATTCACAATCTCGTACAACACTGTTTGAACACATGACTCATAACTTTCTCTAACTGACCATCTGACTTCAACAGGTAACCAAACAATATACAAACGTCTTCAAAAATAATCTAGTTGAAATCTCGAATCTCTATTACTCACTTCCATTAAGAACCTTCCACGGATGTAACAAACTAGAAGAAAAATGACGTTCAATCTTGACATGCTGACAAAATATACACTTACCCTCATACTGAACCACATCACACGTCATCTCAATCCCGAAGTATTCATCTTCAACCCACAATACGTCTTCATACCACTCAGATGCAATACAAATGAACTACCGTGTGCTTCGGCCAAAACAATACGTTTCAAAACACTATGTCAATCTGTACAACTATTCTGTCTCTGAAATGCAAAACTCTATCATCTCTGAAACCGTATTCTGAAGGTCTTCCTTCTACTCTGCCTCGCCCGTGAGGTGCCAAGAATCTGTCTTGCAACTGTTCCTTTTCACACATTCTGACTTAAGTAGCCTCAACCCGAAACTCGGCCACAAAACCACTATCATTTGATATACGGAATTCGGCAATTGCAACTCGTAGCTCAACTACTAATCTAACAACAATTACAACTCGGATCATCGGTCACTACGGAGGCTATCTTCGGATGGTACTCACTCTTGATATTATAGCCTTCAAGCATTACTAACACTTATGATGTTCAAGTTCTAACCATTCCCAAGTCTTCAAATATTTCAAACTCTAATGATTCGTACATGTACACTGCGCATTTCTTACTACACAAGCTTTGTCTCTAAGTCTTCGAAGCAAATATAACTGTAATTAACTCTATGTCTCATAACGGATAACTCTTCTCACAGTCTTTCAACTATCTTGATGTACAAGCCTCAATCTTCTGTCTTGCATAAGCACACTACCTAACTCTACATGTAACACATCACTGTGGTTCACAACTCTTTTTCTGACATAAGTTGATTCAAGGTCGAAGCTCTCTTCAAGGTCTCTTTCAGTTCCTCAGGGGCTTGTTGTCTCGCATCTAACCACACAACTGAACATTCTTCTGTAGCAATCTATCAATGGAGCAACTATCTTCAAACACTATTTACAATTCTCTAAGAGTAACAAGGCTAGACCTAGGAACTATAGATATCTGTCACAGTCTTCGATTTCTTCCAACTCTTATCTTCTTTTGCCTACTAAGGATTTACTCTAGCACACTCAGCTGATCTACATGTCCTAGGAGGACATCTTCATTAACTCGGAGTTCACGTTGGCTCAACTTGGCATACAACTGATTCTCTAATAGAATCTACAATACTAACTCTAAAGCCTGTCATGGTCTTCTTCGGTACTTGAATATACTCATGTATCCTCTATGAGGACTACTACAAACTGATCATGAAGCTTAGGAAAATATTCTGTTCAACATCTCTATAAAAGTAACCAACACACTAGTCCAACAAAATAGCATAACTCGGAACTCAAAACGGTCACATCCTGCCTCAAAAGTTGTCTTCGGTACTTCAAATTTTCTCACTTTCAACTGGTAGTAAACGGATCTCAAATTAATCTTCGAAGGACTGAAGCACACACTACTGACCAACTAATCACTGACACTCAGAAACGGATGTTAATCATTCACTGTCACTTGTTTCAACTATCTGAAATCTAAATACATCCTCGTACTGTCACTCTTCCCTCTCCACCAATTACACTGTAGAATTCTGAGATGATGCACTAGGCCTAATGAGTCTAAGGTCTAACAAATCTCGAAGTTGATTCTTCAACATTCTCAATTCTTCCGGAAATCATAAGATATGGAGCAATCAAAACAGGAGTAAACTCGAAGACGGTCTCAATAACAAACTCTTCTCCTCTAACAAGAGGTAAACCGGCAATTCTTCCAAATACTTCTAGGGAAAGAAAACACAAACTATCCTAACATTATGCGGTCTAATCTTCATTCAAAATCAAATTCATCACAATTACTAAGCAAGCCTGTCAACTAAACTCAATCAATCTTTGACCTCTAAATCTGGATCAACATTCAACAAGAAGTTCACCTTCTCACCTACCACTACAGTCACACATAAATCTTGTAACTTCAAGTCAACTCTTTTTTTTTGTCTCAACGTATACACTAACTATTTACTTTTCAAGCCGAGCCTTGGAAAAAGGCACACCGAAACTACAGAAAGACAATCACTTCACATCTACTAGAAACTAGTAACTTTGAACCACCAACAAACATCTTCTGTACATCTTTCTGATCACTACTATCTCCCAAAAGGCTAGTCACATGTGTCCCTACTTCTAAAGTCTCAACAAAGATATCTAATTTCTTTACATGCTCACACAAACGGACAAATCTGCAGAGATGGCAACTTCACAAGTACACAACTGATAGTGTTCGGTCCTCTTGTTTTCAGACCGATTCTTCAACAAAATCTGACTCTTCTAGACTGCTCGTAGAGCATTTCAAAACTTCAAAAACGCAGTTCTGAGCACACACAGGCAACCATGCTAGAAAACCACCCCAACCGCACACTGGCCCCAAACACATAAATCGGTTCCCATTCACGGATACTGATCGGCTGTCTTGCATCGAAACCATAGGCTGAACCCCAACGGTCACCACTAACACTTCTGAAATTCAGATTACTCACACGAGACCCCTACCTTGATCTTGTTAAAAGAACCAAGGTACTCACGCCTACCTTTAACACTTCGCCATGTATATTCAAACTTGCATGCTTGTTGACAACATACGGAAGTACGGACTCAGAACCAATCGGAAGAGACAAACTCAGAATTGTACTAAGGGCTTATCTACTATGACATAAATACCACCCTGACTCCCACTCATAGGTCTTCGCTTCTTTTCACCAACTAATATCAGAATCGGTCAAATCGTCTCTTCACCAACAAGAATCAACTCACATGCACGCGGACTCGAGCAACAAATTGTACCTCAACTCCAGTACAACCATACTCCCCTAACTATAACAAAGAACTTCCTCCACATCATCCACATTTTCAAAACCACAACTTCCACTTACCGATTCACGGCCCACACACTGGCCCTAAGCTTACTAAAAGCAATAAATCAATCAACAATTTAACATACAAGTTGGGTTAGCAAAGGAAAGGTCCAAGTGGCTCAAGTATGATTTCCCTCACTTAAAATCCTTTTTCCGATGTAATAGAAGCAATGGGACTCTACTAAACACGTTTCAAACAAATCAACACACATACATGCTCAACCAAGTGTATAACAAGGCTTACTTGCCAAACAAGTAAACATATGCATGCGATCAAACAACATACATCCTCAATCAAATGATCATACATCACAACATACGCGGATAACAAGCAACATGCTTATAAACGAACAATCAACATACTTGTCATACAAACAGTCATACTTACAGAGCAAGCAAACACCGTGCATATCAATTCCAAACTTAAACTTACCTCACTTACCTGCCCAAGGTCTCGGAAACCTTAGGCTCTGATACCAACAAATGTAACCCCCTTGTCCCGGTCTGGCCGGTTAACCGGTCCAAGTGGGCCACACGGGGAAAACCGAAGCGAAACCCGTTAAGGCTTCCCCTCGGTTAACGACCCAGAAAATTTCTTTTGACTTTAGTCTTATCTAGATGCATTTGTAGTTCCTATGTGAAGCACTGCAGCGGAAGAAACAAACAACGCAACATTCACCGACCAAACAAACATAAACAGTCCATTTTACTTCATTACAGCAGGCCGTTTTGAAACACCTATAGGGTGTTCCGAAACGCCCTGACCTAGTCAACGGGCCTGGGTCAACCACAAGGGGACCGTTCCGAAACAGGGGAGACCCGTATCGGAACGCTCTTGACGGTCAATATCTCGTGGTCAACGAGATTTGACCGTTTCGGAACCTCAGAGGCCCGTTTCGGAACGGCTTCATCTCGCCAATTTCTCAAAATTCCAGTGGCGAAAACGTTCCGGAACGACCCTCATCCGTTTCGAAACGGCAGGCTATATACACAGGGGCCGTTTCGAAACACGGGGACCCGTTCCGAAACACCCCCTGTCTGCAGACTTTTCTGGGTTGTTTTGAGGCACAAGAATGCCCCAAAACACCTCCACAACCTATAACAACTCACTAA
This sequence comes from Hibiscus tridactylites, assembly GCA_958450335.1. NCBI lineage: Eukaryota > Viridiplantae > Streptophyta > Magnoliopsida > Malvales > Malvaceae > Hibiscus > Hibiscus tridactylites. The sequence goes on along the minus strand of OY288268.1, from coordinate 79,934,558 downwards.
CAATGAAAATTAAGGCAACCCAACATTCAAGCATGCTTGAGCAACATCATAGCAAGACTAAACATCAAAGCACAACATCACAAGCCACACATCCACACATGTCATTATAGGTATTAAGCTCAACATATCCAACACTTAGGCAATTCTAGATAGCAAAATACTAACATGATTTCAAGCAAGGCATACATCATAAAAGCCAAATTAACAAAAACATATGAGGAGTCTAACATGCTCCTAAACATCAACAACAACAACCATATATTCCAAAAGCATCATAACACGACACCTATCCTATTGCTTTACTATTACAATCTTTAAATTTAACTATCACACTTGAGCTAACCGTAAGCAACACTTGGAGTCCTTTCCTTGCCCTTGCCACCCACAAACCATTGATCTGCATTGTCGAACAAAAGTGAGCGTAAGCATAAAAGCTTAGTGAGGGTAAGCTCATAAAACAAACCTTCGACAATGCAGGGTCCAAGCACAAACCACAACTAAGATAAAATGCATGATCTTACCTCCGATCTACACGAGCCATAATTAGACGACGCATGAGCATATATTCAATATCATGTCATGCTCAACATGTTCAAATCCACAGCATATGAAATCACATATATTAAACCATGTTAGCAACACCTCCCAAAACACATTGGCTCACAAATTAACCACAAATTGGCAATATAAACGACAATCTGTATTGGCACCTAACTATGACTCGAATACGCGGATAACCGTTGGAACTCACATCCAACAACTCAACCATTACCTGACGGTGGGATTCCACTCATCACCGTTCACGCGGAGGGGATTCCACTCATCCTCACGCCTCATTTCACGCGGAGGGGATTCCACTCATCCTCACGCCCCGTCGATGGGATTCCACTCATCATCGACTAATATAAATACAATTTCCGGGCGAACCCGTACTCCTCCTTGGTGACTCAACGCCACCAAGGCCACGCGCGACTTTTGACTCATGTGTACACACTAACATCCTAATGATCGATCATTTGTACCCAAGCATACTAGTGCCAATACTACACATTTCATTAATCATTCATAATATCAATTCATAACACTTCCGTGCTTAGCACGTACTCACCATGACTTACCGTCATACACAAGCCACATTTCCATGTCTAGCATGTACTCACCATGATCCCCGGATCATACAAACACCTCATAATATCATTACACGTGTCAACACTACATGCATCTCAACAACACAATTATCACATCATATTTCATACACATGTATATCTCTATCACATTTATCATCAACATGCACGTAACAATGCATTAAGCCATGCCTCCACATACATGTATAACAACATAAGCATAGCCACCATGAGCATGATTAAACATGAGGCGTAATTCAACACTTTAAAGATCAACCAAGGTCTCTAACTAAAGTTTGGGATTTGGCCACCAACCTAATCCCAACTCTAGGTGGGTCTACCAATCCCAACCTAGTTCACATGCTTGAACCAACACTTGAAAACCATTTAAAAGTATTTAACCACTCACCTAAACATCCAAGCTACAAGCCAAGCTAGCAACCTCCCTCAAATTTCCGGATTTCTTCCCGAAGCTCTTCCAACACGAATTCCCGCTTCCAAACAACCTCAAACACATTTCAAACAATTCCAAATCAGCCCAACATCAAAAGACCAACCCGGAACACAATTCAAATACAATTCACAAAGTTGCAAGCCATGACCAAACCCCACTTTTAGCAATTTCGGACAGCCCCTAAACCATGTCCAAAAACCATCTTTCCAACATCCATAGCACCCACAAACATTCCCAAATCAACCCCTAACCATAGTACTACCAATGGGCTATCAATTTCCACCTAAAACAACCCCCAAAACTCACCCAAAACCCTCCAAAAATCCCATTTTTACCCAATTTCGGAAATTACTCCAAATTATTCAAAATTCACATATGTTGAACCATATGGCTCCTATATTCCATAACTAACCATACTAAATCAAAATATTAAGTTTAGCTACACAAAGACACCATTTTTAATCAAATCTCTTAAAAACCCCAATTTCAAAACTTCAATGAAAATGAAAATAAATGGTACTTTTAAAGAGAGAGAGTTGAGAGAAAGTCAAAAACGTTGTTACCTTTCAAAAAGGATTTGAAATGGATGAGCTTTTTGATGGAATAGTGATGAAGGGAAGAGAACTCTTGTTTCACATTGGAAATGGGTGAAGAAGAGAGTGAATAGTGTTTATTTGTGAAAAGGGGATTTAAATTGAAAAGTGGGTAAATTACCAAAAGGCCATTAATGAATGGCTATCCCCTTATTCTTTAAAAAGCTCTTCAATTTGCAATTAAATCAATTTGGTCCCATTTCATGAAACCCGAAACGTAAAGGATTATTTTAATTATAAACCCGATCCCAAAATAATATAAAAGTATTATTTTCTCCCGACCCCTAAACCCGGGTGTTACATCGGTTCTGGAATTTTATATTATTTTTTACTTTACGTTGATAAAACGGATTTTTTGTATAGTTATGTGATAAATTTTTAATGAAATTTATTTTTATTTTCTTGGAAAATGAAAAAATTATAAAAACATGTTTGTTGTAAAATTAGAAAACGATTTTTAAAAAGAAAAAATAGTGAAAATTTGAAAACATAAAAAAAGTTTTCATTTAAAATATCAGGAAAGTAGAAAATATGAAAATAATGAAATTTTAATTTTAATATCATTTTTATATGGGTTCGAATATTTCTAATATCATTTTTAAAATTTTTTGATTTATTTAATTATATTTGATTTATTTTCATTATCATAATGTTTTTTAACTATATTTTATTTTAATTTTTAATAATTATTTGTTTATTTCTATTTTGAAAAATTAGATACCAAGTACATCTTCATCGTTTTCATTTTTTAAAATAAGTTTTCATCCATATTAGTCGATCATGTTTTTCTTTTAATATTTAGAAAATTGAAAATAAAAATAAAAATAAAAAAGATTATTTTCTAAAACCAAACAAAACCGTAAGTTAAATTTGTAAATAAATACAAACAATTAATAATTCTTATATAATACATGCAAGTTATTTTCGTTATTTAAAATATAAAAATGTATTCTTCATTATAAAATATAAATAATAATTATAAATTAAATGAGAAATTAATTCAATTCTATTTGAGTAACCATAGTTCTTTAATTTGTATTACATAAACCTTTTAAACACTTTGAATCGATTTTCTATTCAACCGGGTTTTTTTTCACCCTTAAAAACTATAGTCAATTTGTCATTTGTTTTGTTTAAACGGTAATAGCAAGATAGATACACTAATTTCATTTCCTATGATTAATTGTCTTGGCAAGTTTTATGATTCATTAATTATAAATACATTAATTTAATAATCTCCAGAGCAAGTGGTTGAATCTCTCATTTGATACCCTCCCCCTTCTCTTAAGTCGTGGCCCGTGAGTTCAAAATCCATTAGGAGCAAATTTTTACTTTCCTTAAATAGAAATTGTTCAAAAAAATTATTAGAATCAATATATATATATATATATTATTGTTTCAAATATTATTTTATAACTTTAAATATAATTTAATTGTTTAAATAATAATCTTTATCAAATCGAATCAAATTATAAAAAATCTATCTTAAATTAATCTAATTTAATTAATTCGAATTAAACCAAATTATTAAAATCTAGTTAACAATTCATTTGGATAGATAAAATGGATAACACAATTCAAATTAAATTTAAAACGAAATATGATAGATAATATTTATCTCTAAGTATATATACATTGTTTTTAAACAATACAACGATGTGACAATAGATCCTTTAAACAAGGTTAGAGATTTTATTATCGACATTATAAATGGAACAAATTGGATTCGAAGGGTTGATCAAACAATAGAGCTCTATAATAGCCAATTTAGATGAGTTAATATTTGTCCATACATATTTTTAACCCTTAGCACCTGATCTAGATTAGGTAGTATATGTTTATACATATTCTTAACCCTTTGATAATGCACACACCATGCAGACAAAGCGATTTGAACACAGATCTCATAGGATGAACATCATCATCTTTTCCACTAGGACCACTTGTTAGTTCATATCAAACACCCTTCAATTTGATTTAAAGTAGTTTATGCCATTATCTTCCAATGTAATTAAATATTTATCACAATTAAGTTTAAAGTTACTGCGACGGTGGGGATGAAACTATTTCTAAAGAAAACTACTAACCCTTTGAACAAAACAATTAAAAGTGAGATAATAAAATTCTATTCTACCTTAAGGTCCGATTATTGTGATATAAGAGAAGAAGAAACAATAGAAACTGAAACGATAAAGGTAGATAAAGAGTTTTCACAAATGTAGGTCATTAAAATACTCTGATCTTAAGTCAGTTCCCTTAATGGGTTAATATAGCTCATTACTCTAATAGTCTGCTACAAACAGTTCAATCTGTTAGGAGTTTGTTGGGCGAGTGGTTATAACCGAAATAGGCTCTTCCTGAAATAGGCTATTATTTTGATATTTACCTGGTTTTCTTTCTTCAACATCCTATTTGGAGAAGACACATAAACGTCGTCGGAAATTTAGAAACTTCGAGGTAGCCAGAGATTTAGTTAGAGTATCAGCCACTTGATAATCAACAAGTACGTAATTAACCTTAATATGTCGAGTCATCACTTTCTCGCGAATAAAATGAAGATTTAAGTCAACATGGTTTCATAGGTTTAGTTTTAGCATGTAAAACAAGTTTGGTAGCCATGGACACAACACTCGTGTTGTAGCACCAAATCTGTGGTGTAGCTTGTAAAGTGATCCCCATATCTTATAAGATTGTAGTAAATCACATGACTTTTGACGTTGCATCGGCAAGACTTATGTACTCAGCTTCAGTCATGGAACGAGAGACAACTCTCTACTTCTTTGAATTTCAAGAGATAAGATGTTGTCCATGATAGACACAAAATTCTGACACTGATCACCTGTCATCGACGTCACTCCCCCAATTAGCATCAGCAAATGAAACAAGAGAAAAGAAGGAAGATATAGACACATTAAAAACAAGTCAAAGTCAAGAGCTCCCTTCAGATAACGAATGATTCGTTTAACAACAGTCCAATGTAACTCAGTAAGGGCTTGCATATATTGTACCACCTTACTAACAAAGAAGAAAATATCAGGGTGAGTATGGCATACATATTGAAGGGCACCAATCACACTTCTATATAGTTGAACATTGTGAAATTCAGCACCTCCAACCTTACTAAGTTTAGGTGAGACTGCAATAGGAGTGTCCACAACCTTGGGGGTAGTAAGATGTGTTTTATCAAGCAACTCAAAGATGAACTTCTTCTAACAAAAAATAGACCCTCAGCAGATCATGTAGCTTCCCGACCAAGAAAATAGTGCACCTGCCCAAGGTCATTGAGGGAAAACTTGGTGTGCAACTCATAAATGAACCTGATAATATAGTCATTTGAATTGTCAGTCATTAATACGTTGTCGACATACACTGCAACATAGATGACAACTTTCTCAACCTTAAAAATAAACAATTTAAGAAACCAATTTCTCAGGCCCTGTTTCATACCATAGAGTGCATTGGTTAGTTGCAAACCAATTGTGTGCCATCTGCAGCATGTTGCTCGAAACATGATAGTTGAGCCATATAAACATCATCCTAAAGATCCCTTTTAAGAAATGTGTTGTTAGTATCCAACTGTCTAACCTGCTACCCCTGATAAACAGCTACAGACAGTAACAAATTGATAGTGAAGAAACGAATAATAAGGCTAAATGTATCAACAAAATCACAGCCAAGTGTTTGAAAATACCCTTTGCCACTAATCTAAACTATACTTGTTAATAGAGCCATCATCATTTCTCTTAAGTCTAAATAACCATTTACACCCTATTATTTTCTTATCAACGGGTAGAGGCATAAATTGCCATGTGACATTATCAATTAGAGTATTATATTCATCAATAACAACATCATGCCACTTAAGATGTTGGAAGGCTTCTGAAAATGGTGGAAGGTGTAAAAATAGCCTCAGATTGATTTACCTTTGGTTTAACAACACTTACCTTCCCTTTAGTAACCATGGCATGTTGATTTGCAGTGACATGTCTAGCAACAGGTTCAGGTGGTAAGTGTTAGTTTTTCCGAATAAAAGAGTTAATTTTGTAAATAAATTCTAGTTTGGTAGTTATATTAATGTCTCATACTTAAGGGATTAGAGTTAGAAGTTAAATGTAACTAGGACTCCTAATGTAACTAAAAGTCCTACACTTAGAGTCTTTAAATTAGTTTTGTAACGATGAATTATGAATGAGTGAAATTACAGAATAAAGATTATTATATTTCTCTATATGGTATCGGTCTAATTTCGATCCTCTCGAGAATTTTTTTCTTTGATGGTCAATCAGAATCAATCAATGTCGAGTGAGCTGCAATCCTCCTCAACCTCTGTATGGCGGATTTTTCAGAAGTAACAGGTGCGAATGTTACTTGTCACAGATTTGTAGGCACCAATTATCTTGAATGGTCCCAATCTGTTAAGATTTTCTTTGTCGGTCGAGGAACTCTAGAGTACATCACTGGAAAAGTTAAGAAACCCTCTGATGATGATCAGGGTTTTGAGAAGTGGGCTCAAGAGAATGGTAGAGTCATGTCGTGGCTGCTCAACACAATGTCTCCAGAAGTTGGATATCAATTTCTTCTCTATAAAACATCGAGTGAAGTTTGGAATGTTGTTCAAGATACCTACTCGAGTACCAACAACAATTCTGAGTTGTTTGGTATTGAGAGCAAGGCTTTCAAATTTCAAGCAAGAAGGGATGAATGTTACACAATTTTATACTACTTTAACAAATCTATGACGACAAATAAATTTGATGGAGGCAAATGAATGGAAAACTACAAATGATGTTGCATTATACAAGAAGATCACTACTAAAAAGAGGATTTTTCAGTTTCTAAATGCTTTAAAAGAGATTGAGACCCGGTTAAATCCAGAATTCTAAGCTGCAACCCTTTACTCTCTCTTAGGGAAGTATTTTCTGAGGCTAGGCGAGAAGAAAGTAGAAGATCCTACATGATTCAAGATCCCCCTATTTTTGAGAGTTCTGTCTTGGTTACTCAAACTTCCTCTGCTCCAAAAAGGAAGAGAAGGATAATGTATGAGTATTGCAAGAAACCATGTCATTTGAAGGAGACTTGTTGGAAGTTGCATGGCAAGCTAACTGATTGGAAACCATCAGCCCAAAGGGTTCCTAGGGAATCTTACTCCAATGCAGTCACCACTAATTCAACTAGAGGTTTCACTAAACAGCAAATGTTAGAGTTGTAGAAGTTGTTCAACAAATTTAATAGTGCTAGTGACGGGCATCTGGCCTTGGTGGAGGATGAAGGTAACCAAAATCAATCCTCCTCCATTGCTCTTCTTTCTACTACAAATGTCCTGACTTGGATAGTGGACTCTGGTGCTTCAGATCACATGAATGGTAATAGAGATTTATTATCTACTTTTACTTCTTCTTGTTCAAAGAATTCCATTAGAACATCCAATGGTTCCCTTGCATCAATTAAAGGAACAAGTTCTATTTTTATTAACAATAATTTTTTTCTTGAGGATGTTCTTTTTGTGCCTATTTTGGATTGTAATCTTCTATCAGTAAGCAAGCTTTCTAAGGATCTGAATTGTTTATTTAATTTTACTGATAAAGGTTATTTTATGCAGACATTGGCTTCAAGGAAGAGGATTGGCAATGCTAGATTGCAAGGTGGTCTTTATTTCCTTTCAAGCACCAACAATTCTGCCCATACACCTTTACCACATTGTTTTAATTCCTTAGGATAGTTTGATCTTGTTATGTTATGGAATTTTAGGTTAGGTCATCCCAATTTTTATTATCTTGCAAAAATGTTTCCAGATTTATTTATTAATAAAAAATTGTCTTCTTTTAAATGGCATATTTGTCCAATTGCTAAACAAATCAGAGCAACTTATTTATCATCCTCTCATAAACCCTCACATCTTTTCTCATTAATTCACAGTGATGTTTGGGGTCCTTCTAAGGTGAAAATGCTAATGGGTGTAAGTGGTTTGTCAATTTTATTGATGATCATAGTGAAACTAGTTGGGCTTATTTATTGAAAGAAAAGTCATAAATGTCTATTGTTTTTCAAAAAATTTACAACATAGTAGAAACACGGTTTCAATGTAAAATTCAAAATTTTAAATTTGATAATAGGGGTGAGTTTTTTACACATTCTTTAAGTCAATTCTTTCTTGAAAAGGTATAGTTCATATAAGCTCTTGTGTTGACACTCCACAACAAAATGGAGTGGCAGAAAGGAAAAATAGACACTTATTGAAAGTCACTAGAGCCTTACTTTTTACAAACCATATCCCAAAGTTTTTGTGGGGTGAGGCACTGTTAACAGCTACATACCTTATAAATAGGATGCCTAGTAAAGTCTTACGTTATCAGTCTCCTAGGGATGTTTTCTTAAAGAGTTTTCTTCATTTTAAACTCATGTCCTCAGTTCTTCCTTTGAGAGTGTTTGGGTACACTGTTTTTGTGCATAATTTAGATCCCTCTAGGATCAAATTAGATCCGAAATCTCTAAAGTGTGTTCTGATTGGTCATTCTTCACTAAAGAAAGGCTACAAATGTTTTCACCCTCCTACTTGTAAATATTTTACAACTTTAGGCATTACCTTTTTTGAACATGAACCTTATTTCTCCAAGGCTGCAACTCATGGGGAGAATTACACTGATTTTCAGCCTATTCACAGTTAGGTTCTTCCTCTTATATCCTCCGATTTTTTACCTTCTAGTTGTCCTCCTTTACTTGATTCCCAAGTTCATGTTGAACCTTCTAGAGCTTCACCTTCATCCCCAAACAATCATTCCTCCATAACAACTCCAGTTACTTCACAAAGTCAGCCTAAATCGCCTTTACAGCCTACCAATCCTTTACAAGTTTATGCCAGAAAAAGAAGGATAATATTAGAGACCATTTTATAATCTGGTATTTGTCGAGAATTGGACTTCAGTCCAGCTGCCAATGAAGACAATGAAGGTAATGACTCGACTGAAATCCCTTTTCACTTGCTGGAATTTGAATATTTACCTATTGCTAAGAGAAAAGGGGTTAGACAGTGCACTAAGTACCATATTCAGAGGTATGCAACTTATGAAAAATTGATGCCTTCTTTTAGAGCATTTACAACTTGTTTAGATGAAGAACAGATTCCAAAATCAATTGAAGAAGCTTTACAGTGTCCTAAGTGAAAGAGGGCAGTTAAAGAAGAAGTTGAGGCCCTAAAGAAGAACAATTTTTGGGTTGTTACTGACCTTTCTCAAGGTAAAAAACAGTAGGCTGTAAGTGGGTAATTTCTATTAAATTCAATTCAAATTGTAGTATTTCGAGAGATAAAGCAAGGTTGGTTGCTAAAATTTTAACACAAACCTATGGAATTGACTACAAAAAACTTTTGCCCCAATATCTAAGCTTAATTTTTGTTCGAGTCTTATTAAGCTTAGCTGTGAATTGTGACTGGAATTTGTATCAACTTGATATTAAAATGTTTTTTAAATGAAAACTTGGTGGAAGAGGTTTATATGCATATACCACCAGGACTCGAGGAAGATGAAAACTGCCAAAAAGTGTGCAAACTCAATAAATCACTTTATGACTTGAAGCGGTCACCAAGGGCTTGGTTTGTGGAGATGGGCTACAAACAATTTTTATCTGACCACACATTGTTTTCTAAGGTAACTAAAAACAACAAAAGAGTTATCCTTATACTGTATGTGGATGATATAATCTTAACAGGAGATGATGAAGTAGATATATGTTTATTAAAGAAAAAGCTAAGCAAAGAGTTTGAGATTAAAGACCTAGGAAAACTCAGATATTTTCTAGGTATTGAAGTGGCTAGATCGAGCAATGGACTGGTCATAAATTAGAGAAGGTATGTGCTGAATTTACTAGAAGAAACTGAGTTATTGGGTTGTAAACCAGTAGACACTCCAATGGATGCTGGTCTGAAATTTAATAAAACAAATTTAGGGCCAAAAGCAGACAAATGATTATATCAAAGACTTGTAGGGAAATATATATATTTATCTCTAACTCGACCAAATATATCATTCTTAGTAAACATTATCAACCAACATATGATTGATCCTAGACAGGAACACATGGAAGCTGCAAAAAAAATATTGAGGTATTTAAAAGGGACACCTGGTCATGGTATATTTTTTAGAAAGAGTTCAGACAAAAGTATCAATGTGTTTTTATATTCGAGTTGGGCTAGTGAACTAACAGATAGAAGATCTACCAGTGGTTATTGTACTTTGTTTGGGGTAACTTAGTCATTTGGAAGAGTAAAAAGCAAACGGTGGTTTCAAGAAGCAGTGCTGAAGCTGAGTACAGAGCACTAGCTTTAGGGATGTGCGAAGGAATTTGGCTACTCAAGCTACTTGAAGAACTCGGAATGAATCATGACAAAAATTTGAGATTTTGTGTGACAACAAATCTGTAATTCAAATTGCAAAGATTCCTATTTAACATGATCGAACTAAACATATTGAGATAGATCGATACTTCATAGCAGAAAAACTCACTAATGGAGTTGCATCTTAATCCTATGTTCCAACAGAGGAACAAGTGGCAGACATCCTTACAAAGGCTCTGCCAAAGATCCTATTTGATAAGTTTATGTTCAAGCTGGGTTTTACAATGTATACTCTCCAGCTTGAGGGGGAGTGTTAGTTTATCCGAATAAAAGAGTTAGCTTTGTAAATAAACTCTAGTTTAGTAGTTATATTAATTTCTCCTACTTAAGGGATTAGAGTTAGTAGTTAAATGTAATTAGGACTCCTAATGTAACTAAAAGTCCTACACTTAGAGTCTTTAAATCAGTTTTGTATCGATGAATTATGAATGAATGAAATTACAGAATAAAGATTATTATGTTTCTTTATAGTAAGGCACCAGTAGCATTGTCAGTAGTTGATGCAGAATAAGCTTCTACATGAATATTCTCAGCTGTTTCTATCGAAGGCATCATCAACTCCTATTGAAGTCACAAATTCCTTTAAAAATTATGAACTATGTTTATTCTTAAATAATTTAATATAATATAAATAATTAATTACTAAATTTGTTCTGAAAAATACTTTAAATATATATATATGTACTTTGACGTCAGAGTAGTGCTAATCTTATCTCCTCTAACACAAGCAAATTCATTAGGGGAAAAGTTTTACGTGAAGCACTTGAATTTATAGCGAATCAAATTTCATGGGTTTCATGATCATGATAAAAATAATAGTAATAATTTTTGTGCTTAATATAAAATAAGTGTCTAACTATATTTTTGTGAACTTTAGGTGTCTATTTTATTTTTTAGTAAAAATAGAAGTTTAATGTTTCATTTCGTTAATTTTAAGTGCATGTTAGTTAATTATCGTTAAAAAAAATATGTTAACAAATCAAAACATGAAATGTAGCATGTTTGTTTCAAATTTTTTTTCAAAATAAAAAATTTAAAACAAAATTTTCACCCAAAATTTTTAGAAAATCTTTAAATTCTTCAAATTTTACAAAACAATCACCAAATCCCTAAAATTTCCAAACCACCAAATCGCCACGACTTCCGCCGCTGATAGTCATTCTTGAGCACACTTCTTCGATCGCCGGATTTAGCTGATAATTTTCCCCAACATTGGGGATTTATGGAGTGTTTTTTTTTGTAAATTTTGGAGAATTTCGTGATTTTCTGAAAATTAAAAACTTTTATTTTGTTTCAAAAAAGTAAAAAAAAAAACAAATTGTTGTGACGTGTCAAACATTGTGTTGAGTGGATCGATTGAATGATCAAGACCAAGAGGGGGTGAATTGGGATTTAAAAACTTTGTGGGAGTGAATGGACAATTAAAAATGAAGAACAAAGAATTTTAGAGTGGTTCAAGTTCTAAATGAACTCTACATCCACTACCTTAGCTACCACTAAGAATTTCAACAATTCACTATTTGTTCTTTCCCTTTTCAAGGCTTAGGAGGTAACCTTTACACAACCGGTCAAATTATCTACCCAAAATTTGACCAAACCCTCACAAATGAACAAAGAAGAAATTGGATAAGAAGTATATCTCTCAAATACAATTTTGTCCCTTGAAGTACAACACTCAACCCAAATTTGAAGATAGAATAAGAATTGGATACAACTCAAATTGGGGATTACAAGAAATTGGAAAATAAGCACACTTGGGGATTACAATAGTTGTAGCTGGTCTTCAAAGAGCTTCAATTTATACCTCCTCTATCAATTCTAGCTGTTCGGGTGGTTAGGGAATTGAATAGAGCCGTTGGGACCCTCTCTTTCCACCATAAATGCACTTCTACAGCTACTCGTATCGGTACACGGGGAGCCGTATCGATACATGTCTCAAAACAGAAAGAGCCATTGTACATAATAAAGAGGGGGTATCGAAACGCACGTAAGTGTATCTGTACGAGACAAGGAGTGTATCGAAACGGATAAGACCGTATCAATACCTTTTTCTCAACTTAGCTCACTGAAAGTTTCCGTTTCGATACGAGGGTTTACCGTATTGATACGGGTCAACTTCCATTTTCAATGTTGGTTACCTAACAACTGACACCAACATTCGGATACATTTAAAACACTTCGAATTAAAAATTCAATTAAAATCGTATCTATACGGGTGAAGCCGTATCGGTACACCATTCAAACTTCTTCAGTTTTACAGAGGGGAGTATCGATACAAACGCAATCTGTTTTGATACACTGTTTCGATATGGTGAGGGGCGTATCGAAACGCGTCTTTTTAGTAGCCAACTTTTTAAAAAAAGGTATCGATACGACTGAAAGCGTATCGATACACCTGGACGGTTTTCAACACTTTGGCCTTGGAACACTTAGAAAATATTTGGAGTTTGAGTTTTTCAAATTAGTTTTAAAGTTTTATGTGATTTAAAACTTATTAAGGGGACTTAGAAATCAATTTCAAGTTTTCAATTTGATCCTTATCAATTTAATTATATCAAAATCAAACATAGGTTTTACAAACTCCCCATTTTTGATATAACAAAACCAAAACTTAAAATTTTTGACACTTTGAAAAACTTTGCAAAATTAACTCCCCCTTAATATGAGCTAAGTAATTTTTAAGTTGAAAATCAAAATTTTTAAGTGTTGTGAGCTTCCCTCTCCCCTTTTTGTTAGATCAAAAATAATTGAGACAATGTAAAGTGCATAACTTAGGCAAAATCTATAAATAGATAAGCAACATAATTATCATTAAGTTCAAATAAAGCATAACATCAACTTAAAAATCCAAAATAACAGAAAATCAAAGCATAGGTTTAAAATAAAGTAAACTTAATCCTAAAAACATGAAGTAAAGGTGCATAAATAAAATATCCTAGACGATATGCATGGAATGCAAAGAGAGACTACTATGCATCATCATCGCCTTATTCATCATCTTCATCTTCATCCACAATTGGATCATCATTCCTCATGCTATTACGCCACTCATCATGGAAAGCGGTGAGAGAGATATTCATAGAATTGTGATCACTTTCAAGAGAGGTGAGGTGATTCTCCACATTCGTCATGCGTTTTTTCAAGGCTTGTGAAACGAGTATCAATCGTGGTAAACCCCGAAGCCATGTCTGTACGCAATTCTGTGAATTGCTCATTGAGGAAAGTCATTAGAGCATCCATGGAAGGTGGAGGAGGAGGAGCTTGAGGAACTTGTTCAACTTGTGGATTAACAAATTGTTTCGCGACCTCGGTAGGGAGCTCGGATAGACGTAACCAATTACCATTAAAATAATGGAACTTACCCCTTGCAAGAGAATGTTTATCGATGGGATCGGTGAGGGGAGATGGATAGTCTTGCGAGCAATCATTCTTCTTTTGTAGGAAGAAGTAGCTTAGAGTCGTACCATAGGTGAAAGAAGTGACAAGGGTGGTGTGGCGATGTTGCACAAGATAGACGATCTCCGCAAACATGATACGAGCAAGGCTCGGACGTTGTCTCTCACGGAAGCATCGAATCCAAAAGTCATCCACTTGACAGATGGTAGAGAAGAATGGTTTTACCTTGATAGTGATTAGAGAAGAATGGAAGAAAAGCCTAGCACAAAATTGATGAAAAAGCCTTAGAGCTTTGCTTGATTTGAAACCCTCTTGATGTTTTTGAGTTGTGGTGTGAAAATATGATGAAGGAAGAGGCTATTTATAGGCTGAAACGGCTAGGGTTTTTAGGAATTTTAATTTTGGTAAAAGTTGAACACTTTAAATGCCAAATTAAAGCAGTCTGCGCAATCGCCTATCGATACGCCTGATGGTGTATCGATACGGGGGTAAAAACATAATTCCCATAAAAATGCTCGTTAAAGGATCGCATCGAAACATATTCAATCCATATCGAAACGATTGTAGCTCGTATCGGAATGTGGTTAATCGTATCGATACCCGTTTAAGGCAAAATGAAGTCTGGAAACTAGTGAAGTACTCGTATCGATACGCGTAGGGCCGTATCGATACCCTAAGCCCAGAACTACATTTTAGGCCTAAAGAACAACCAAAAGCTCTATTCCAACACCTCTTAAAGGTATACAAATGATGAATGAGCAGTTCTAAGCATATTTTAACAGAATCATACTCCCCTAGCTATATGCATGGATATTTTCAAGAGTTACAACACACAAACATTCAATTTCATAAGATCAAGCAATTTTAAGCACAAAAGAGGTCTTAAATGGTCAATATAGGCTAGTTAGACCTAACTCTCTCCTAAGGGACCAAAAACGCTCTTTGTCTAAAGATTTTGTAAATATGTCCGCTAATTGATTTAAGGTGTCTACATACTCTATAACAACATCTTTAAGGACATGATCTCTAATGAAATGATGCCTTATTTCTATGTGTTTGGTTCTAGAGTGTTGGATGAGATTTTTTGTCAAACATATGGCACTAGTGTTATCACACTTAAGGGGTATGGTTTCAACTTTAATACCATAATCTAAGAGTTGTTGTTTCATCCAAAGGACTTGAGCACAACAACTCCCTAAGGATATGTGCTCAGCTTCGGTGGTAGATAAGGCTACACTATTTTGTTTCTTAGAGAACCAAAATATGAGCATACTACCTAGGAATTGACAAGTTCCCGAAGTACTCTTCCTATCGATTTTAAACCCCATATAGTCCGCATCCAAATAAGCATGAAGGTTGAAGGTGGAGTCTCTAGGGTACCAAAGACCTAAACAAGGAGTATCTCTAAGGTACCTAAAGATTCTCTTAACGGCTATAAGGTGAGACTCTCTAGGACTATCTTGAAACCTAGCACACAAGCAAACACTAAACAAGATATCCGGTCTACTTGCGGTAAGGTAAAGCAATGATCCAATCATAGAACGGTAAAGCTTAGAGTCAACACACTTACCTCATTCATCCTTGTCAAGCTTTTTAGATGAGCTCATAGTTGTGGCTTGAGGCTTTGCACTCTCCAAGACAAACTTCTTGAGCATATCCTTGATGCACTTTGCTTGATTGATGAAGGTGACATCCTTCCTTTGCTTGATTTGGAGTCCCAAAAAGAATGAGAGCTCCCCCATCATGCTCATCTCGAATTCACCTTGCATTAGCTTAGCAAACTCTTTGCAATGACATTCGTTAGTAGAACCAAAAATAATATCATCAACATAAATTTGTACTACTAAGATGTCATTTTATACATTTTTGTGAAAAGTTTCGTGTCCACCTTACCTTTTCAAGGCCTTTTTCAATTAAAAAGTTTGAAAGTCTTTCATATCAAGCTCTAGGAGCCTGTTTTAAACCATAAAGAGCTTTAGTGAGTTTGAAAACATGATTTGGAAATTTTGAGTCTTCAAAACCCGGTGGTTGTTTCACATACACTTCCTCATTTATAAAACCATTTAAAAACGCGCTTTTAACATCCATTTGAAAAAGCTTGAAATCATGATAATATGCATATGCAAGCAACATCCTAACGGCTTCCATTATAGCTACGGGTGCATAGGTTTCATCAAAATCTACTCCCTCTTCTTGAGTGTGACCTTGTACTACTAGTCTAGCTTTATTTATAACAATGTTACCACTCTCATCTAGTTTGTTCCTAAAGACCCATTTAGTTCCTATAGTATATTGATTACTAGGCCTATCAACTAATGCCCAAACATTACTTCTCTCAAATTGATTTAACTCTTCTTGCATAACCATAATCCAAAAATCATCTTTCAATGCTTCTTTTATATTCTTAGGCTCTATACATGAGATAAATGCAACATGATTCATAAGTCTAAGAGAAGATCGATCGGTTACCTCCTTGGATGGATCACCCAAGATTTCACCATCTTTGACATAGTTGAACTCCCTTGGGTAGCTCACTTCCTTTTCCTCAAGAGCCAAGTCCTTCAAGGCTTCAAGGGGTGGTTCATGTGTGTCCTCTTCTTTTGTTGGAATCTCATCCTCCTTTGAAGTTTGTCCTCCATCAAAGGCATTTATGATTCCTACATCATCATCATCACAAGAATCCTTTTTGGAAGGAGGTTATCATCGAATACAACATGTATACATTCTTCTACTACTAAAGTTCTCTTGTTAAATACACGATAAGCTTTAGAGGTTAAAGAATATCCTATGAAAATAGCTTCATCACTTTTTGCATCAAATTTACCTAAGTTATCTTTTCCATTATTTAAAACAAAACTATTGCAACCAAATGGATGAAAGTAGTTAATGTTAGGCTTTTTAGATTTTAAAATCTCATAAGGTGTTTTCTTTAAAATTAGCCTAATCATTACTCGATTTACAATGTAGCAAGCGGTGCTTGTGGATTCTGCCAAAAAATATTTAGGTAAATTATTTTCACAAAGCATGGTTCTAGCCATTTCTTGTAAAGTTCTATTTTTTCTCTCAACTACCCTATTTTGTTGAGGAGTTCGAGGAGCCGAAAAATTGTGGCTAATACAATTTTCATTTAAAAATTCTTCAAACCCTAAATTTTGAAATTCGGTTCCATGATCACTCTTAATATGGGAAATTCTAAGTTCAAGATCATTTTGGGTTAGTTTTGAAAATGTGATGACTTTTTCTAAAACCTCATATTTAGTACTTAAAAATAGAACTCAAGTAAATCTAGAAAAATCATCAACAAGAACAAATGCATAAGATTTACCACCCAATCTCATAGTCCTAATTGGCCCAAATAAATCCATATGGATAAGTTGTAAACACATACTTGTAGAAACATCATTAATGGATTTAAAGTAAGACTTATGTTGTTTACCCTTAGAGCATGCATCACAAATTTTATCGTTTGAGAACTTAATCTTGGGTAAACCTCTAACTAGATCAAGGGAAACTATTTTTTCTAAAAAACTAATGCTAGCATGTCCTAGTTTCCTATGCCACAACCATGCATCATTTTCATTTTGAGCTACTAAACATGCATGTGATGTATGTATGTCATCTAGATGCACCATGTAAATGTTACCTATGCGATGACCTATGAGCATAATATTATTAGATTTATTGTCAACAATTTTGCACCCATTTTTATCAAATAAAACATTAAATCCTTTATCACACAATTGACTTATGCTCAACAAATTATGTTTAAGATCATCGACATACAAGACATTTTCAATAAAAATAGTAGAGTGATTACCTATGGAGCCAATACCTTTAATGTGGCCTTTGGAGTTGTCACCAAATATCACCACTCCTCCACTTTTTGGCTTTAGATCCATGAATCTACTCTTGTCTCCGGTCATATGCCTCGAGCATCCACTATCAAGGTACCATGAGTTTTAACTTTGTGCTTTGGCCTTGTAGCAATGCTTCCCCTACAAATAAAGATATTAAACTTTTGTTTTTGGTACCCAAATCATTTTGGGTCCACGAGTGTTAGCTCCAAATAACTTGGTTCCCTTAGGAATCCAAGGTGACATAGCAACAATGTTATTAGATTTTACAAGTTCCTTAGGAACCTATACACTTCTAATCCTTTTAGTTCTACTATGTCTAGGAAAGCTACTTTGTTTGTAGTTATTAGTTTTTTTTCTAGGTTGGTTTGTTTTAGAAGATTCACCTATTTCATGCTTCACACTACCAACATTTTTAAAAGACTCTTTGAGCTTGTTAAGCTCACCTAACACCTTTTGGTGTTCACTATTGCATTGAGAAAGAAGATTATTTAGGTCTATATTTTCATCTTGGAAGAATTTAAGTTTATCTTTCAAACCTAAAATCTTTTTCTCAAATTTTAAATTAGCTTGAGAAAGTGAGTCATTTTTATCATTTAATTCTGAAATAATTTTCTTATTCCTAATGACCGACTCCTTGTATTTCTCAACTAATTCATCATAGACTTCTTGCAACTCATCATATGCATCATTTAATTCATCATATGTAAAATCTAAAGATAATGAGTTAGAAGTTACCATGGAGGAATCTTTCTCAAGTGTCATGAGGCAAAGGTTGGCCACTTCTTGTTCGTCATCCTCGAATGACTCCTCATCACTCCAAGTAGCAAGCTTGGCTTTGAGCTTCTTCTTCTTCTCAAAGCCCTTCTTCTTGAGTTGAGGGCACTCCGAACGTATGTGGTCGGGTTTATTGCACTCGAAGCAAATGATTTGATCTCTTGCTTCTTCTTTGTTTTTACCTTTGAAGTCCATCTTTCTTTGAATTTTTCTTCCACGGTTGGACCTCATGAATCGAGGGAACTTCTTGGCTATCATAGTCAATTCTTCAAGGTCATCCTCCTCACTAGAAGAGCTTTCCTCAAGTAATGAAGCTTTGAGAGCTATTCCCATTTTCTTCTTCTTTTCCACCTCTAGCTTCTCTACTCTCTTCTCTTCCTTCTTCTTCTCTTCTTCCCTTCCTTGCTTCATAATCTCATGAGTAAGGAGAGAACCCACTAGCTCATCAAGTTTTAGAGTCTTCAAGTTCTTGGTCTCTGTGATGGTAGTTCTCTTCCCATCCCAAGATTCGGGAAGTGAGTAAAGTAGCTTTCGGACAAGCTTGTCTTCCGAAATTGTCTCTCCAAATCCTTTGAGTCCGTTGACTATGGTTGAGAAGCGATCAAACATCTTGTACACCGTTTCATCAGACTTCATCTTGAAATTCTCATAGCTAAGATTGAGAATTCCAATCTTGGTTTCCTGCACATCATTGGTTCCTTCATAGGTGGTCTCAAGAGTATCCCACATTTCCTTTGCGCTCTCAATGGATGAGACTTTGAAATATATGTCGGGTCCAAAGGAGCAAAAGAGCATGTGAAGAGCTTTGTCATTTTTTTGAATCTTCTTCCTTTCATCTTCACTCATCTCTATTTTTTTTTCTTCAAAATCATCTTTCCTTCATTGTCTTGCTTCAATGGAATGTAAGGACCATCTTCAATGACATCCCACACCAAGTAATCATTGGACTTGATGAAGAGGCGCATCCTATTCTTCCAAAAAGGATAGCTGTCACCATTGAAGAATGATGGCTTTGTGGTAGATTGTGACTCATACATACACTCTTCCTAGGAACTCCTCTTGTGGTTGTAAATCCTTCAAAGAGGTAGGCTCTGATACCAATTGTTGAGTGGATCGATTGAATGATCAAGACCAAGAAAGGGGGAATTGGGATTTAAAAACTTTGTGGGAGTGAATGAGCAATTAAAAATGAAGAACAAAGGATTTTAGAGTGGTTCAAGTTCCAAATGAACTCTACATCCACCACCTTAGCTGCCACTAAGGATTTCAACAATTCACTATTTGTTCTTCCCCTTTTCAAGGCTTAGGAGGTAACCTTTACACAACCGGTCAAATTTTCTACCCAAAATTTAACCAAACCCTCACAAATGAACAAAGAAGAAATTAGACAAGAAGTATATCTCTCAAATACAATTTTGTCCCTTGAAGTACAACACTCAACCCAAATTTGAGGATAGAATAAGAATTGGATACAACTCAAATTGGGGATTACAAGAAATTGGAAAATAAGCACACTTGAGGTTGGATTTTTGCTTGGATGTTTGTCTTTAATGCAATAATTGTTACTGGTCTTCAAAGAGCTTCAATTTATACATCCTCTATCAATTCTAGCCATTTGGGTGGTTAGGGAATTGAATAGAGTCGTTGGGACTCTCTCTTTCCACCATAAATGCACTTCTACAGCTATCCGTATAGGTACACAGGGAGCCGTATCGATACTTGTCTCAAAACAGAAAGAGTCATTGTACATAATAAAGAGGGGGTATCGAAACGCACATAAGCGTATCGGTACGGGACATGGAGTGTATCGAAACAAATAAGACCGTATCGATATTTTTTTCTCAACTTAGCTCACTGAAAGTTTTCGTTTCGATACGAGGGTTTACCGTATCGATACGGGTCGACTGTCATTTTAAATGTTGGTTACCTAACAATTGACACCAACGGTCGGATACATTTAAAACACTTCGAATTAAAAATTCAATTAAAACCGTATCGATATGGGTGAAGCCGTATCGGTACACCATTCAAACTCCTTCAGTTTTACAGAGGGGCGTATCGATACAGATGCAATCTGTTTCGATACGATGAGGGGCGTATTGAAACACGTCTTTCCAGTAGCCAACTTTGTAAAAAAGGTATTGATACGGCTGGAAGCGTATCAATACACCTAGATGGTTTTCAACACTTTGGCCTTGGAACACTTAGAAAATATTTGGAGTTTGAGTTTTTCAAATTAGTTTTAAAGTGTTGGTGATTTAAAACTTATTAAGGGGACTTAGAAATCAATTTCAAGTTTTCAATTTGATCCTTATCAATTTAATTGTATCAAAATCAAACATAGGTTTTACACATTGATTGGTTAAAAGATTTTTTAAACACTCATTAACGACCAATCACCTAAAATCGTAACGGTATAAACATTAAAATTGTAATGCTAAAATTTGGAAAATTTTGCGTTTTTCTAAAAATTAAAAATATTGAGTTTTTTTTCTTCAAAAATTTAAAAAAATTTAAATTATTAAGACGTGCCAAGCATTGATTGGTTAACATATTTTTTAAACACTCCTTAATGACCATACACCTAAAATTGTAACGGTATGAACGTTAGACACCTATTTTTATCTAAAAAATAGTTTAAACACCTAAAATTTACAAGAGGTATAATTAAACAATTACTTATATATTAAACCTAATTTTTATACTAAATGTTTGGAAATTGGTCGGGAAAATTAATGCTTTGAAAAGTTGAAAGTTCAAAAATAAAAGTTAAAGAGTCTTGTATTAGGTGACAAGTTAGAAAATAAAAGTTAAAAGTTAATTTTAATGTAAAGTATTTTATTATTTTATTTAAAAGAAAAAAATAATATTTTGTTTTATATTTTAGTTTTCTTAACATTTTTAATTGAGTTTGTGTTATATGATGATGTGATATTAAATTATAGTATAGAGAACCAAAATATAGAGGCTAGATATAACCTTTGTTACTTTGCATATTTTTTGAAAAATATAATTCAAAGAAAATCATTAAAGATGGATGGCTAAGAAAAAATAATTAAAAAATAAAAATAAAAAGGGAATTTTTATTGGCGAAATTTGTCTACTCTTTTTAACGAGTTTTTCGATCACTATTCTAAATCCCAAAATATTTTTCACTAGTTAAAATTTTGAAATATTTTTCCCAAGACATAATCTGAACAATTTTGCCATTAAAGAGAATTTTTTTTCTATTTAGTCTTGTGAGGGTTTTTATTTTGTGAGACAAAGTGATTGAATTTTTATTTCATTATATTAAGACGTTTGAACAGTTTTATGTGGAAGTTGATTGACTTTCGGAAGCCGCCAAAAAATTCTAACGACTTCTAACTAAATTTATTCTACAGACGTCACCTGCATGCATACATATATCAGAAGAAAAGTTGTCTTTTTCATTCACTATCTTAAAATCTCGAAATATTTTTCACCTGACCAAAATCTTGAAATATCTTTTCCCAAGACATTATCTGAACAATTTTTCCATTAAAGAGAATTTTTCTAGATAGTGTTGTAGGGGGTTTTGTATTTTGTGAGACAAAGTGGTTGGATTTTTATTTCACTATATTAAGACGTTAAAACCGTTTTTTGTGGAAGTTAATCGATTTTCGGAAGCCGCCAAAAAAATCTCAACGACCTTAAGTCAAATTTATTGACAGACGTTACATGCATGCAGACATACATACATCGGAAAGAAAGCTATTTTTTCATGATGATTTCAAAAACTATAAATACTCTAAAGTCGTCAAGATTTTTCGACGATTTCTACAATAATCTTTGTTTGGTGAAATAAAAAAGCACTCATCCCACTTCACAAAATAAAAAACCTGCAAATCTATTCAGATAAAATTGTCAAGATAAAGGGAATGTAAAATAGAATGTAAAATAAAATAAACAAAAAATGGTTTTTTCTCGAATATTATCAGAGAAAATTGTTTTGTGAAGTGAGGTGTGTCAAATTTTATTTCACCAAGAAGAGATATTTCTACAATAACAAGTGAAATCGATTTGTCTTCTACCCGACTTTTAAAAGTGACAAAAAAAATCTTGACAAATTTAGAAAAAAATACTTTTATTTAAAAAATTATAGTGGAGTTGTCAAGAAATGAAAGCCATACCGTCTTATTGACAAGTTTTATAAATCGTCTACTAGTTTTTTTTTATCTCTATAAAAATCTCTCAATTCAGTGAAATAATTTTTCACCCGTCTCAAATCACGAATTTTTTCCCAATACATTCCGAACAATTTTAACATAAAAAACTATCTTTTAGCCTTTTTGGTACGATAGATAGGTAATTTATATTCAATAATCTTTAACTTATTTAAAGAATTTAATATAATCGCACTAAATTAAGTAAAAGTATTAATTCGAAGGTTAAAGATTCCAACTTCAATCTTAACGAAGATATTAAATTTGATATATTAAACGTGGACTCTGTGCAGTCCTTGAATGGAGAGAAGACGTTATGATTCAAAATATCGTCCAAGTTCTCTTCATGTAAGTAGAAGCCGGGTCCCATCTTTGTCGCTCTCTCCTTTTTCCAATTCTTTCCACCTTCCTACAAAACCATCACATATATACATATACCTTCACTTTCCTTTCAAAACCAAAATCCTCTCTTTTCATCCATTTCTTATAAAAGAAACTCCCTTTTCTGAATTTTTTTAATATGTTTTTGGTTTTTGGGATTTGGGGTTCTTTCCTTTTTGTTTCAAGTTTGAAATAAGAAATGGAAACCAGATAGTTTGCTATAAAAAGGAAAGCTTTTCAGAATTGTTTTTACTTCTTTGGTTTTTGGTGATGAGTTCTTTGAACCTGTCCAAATTTATGACCTTTGAGCGTTTCAAATTGGAATGTGATATGCTTTAAGCTTTGGAGTTTCGTCAAAAGTATGTCTTTTTCCTTGCTTGGATTGCGTAAGCCATTCGTTTTACTTTGCACTAATGCATTGGAAAACAGTATGGAATGTGCTGGGAACTCTAAAGATCTGAACTTGCTTCCTTTTAATGCCTTCTTCTGATTGAAGGTAAGTTCTGATTTTGATTCTTAAATTTCTGGGTTTTGTCTTGTTTTTTGGCCTTGATTTTGAGGCTGCATTTCTGGGTTTGTATCAGAAAAAAATGGGTTGGTTTCAGTTTTTCACATTTGTTCTTATTTATTATTATTTTTTGTTTGGATGTTTTGGGATTTCATCATATGAACTATAAAAAAATACTATGTATTTGGTTTTCGTGTTTGTTACTGTAGTATTTGATGATCCTTGTGGTATAAAACTAATAAAAATTTATGAAATTTGGGTTGAGAAACAAATGAAGCTTTGGATGAAGTGATTTTTACTATCCTTATAATTTTTTTTTTTACCTAATTCTGGGATCTTTAGTGTGTTAGATCTGTAATTCAGTGCTATTAAATATCATATTTTGGTGTTCTTTTATTGTTCTTCAACAGTGTTGATTTGTCTTTTCCGTTACAGGATTTGAGAGAATTGAAGCTTGGAATTACAAGGTTGTAGCTCAAGTGTAATATGTTCTTTTGATATAGATGATTTAAAGTGTTTAGAAATATCGGTAAATGGAGTGAATGAGAGGGTAGTCAGTTCACTTGATGCAATGTTGAAAGCATTGGTTCCGTGGCTGTTGATTTCTGCGTTGTTGATTTCGGTATCGTGCGCCGAAAAGGGCTTTTCGAAGTGTAATTGTGATGATGAGGGAGGGTTTTGGAGCATCGAGAGCATATTAGAGACACAAAGAGCGAGTGATTTCTTGATTGCTGTTGCCTACTTCTCTATCCCTATTGAGCTGCTTTACTTTGTTAGCTGCTCGAACGTGCCATTCAAATGGGTGCTGTTTCAGTTCATCGCCTTCATCGTGCTATGCGGATTGACCCATTTCCTCAACGGATGGAGCTATGGCCCTCATTCGTTTCAACTCATGTTGGCTCTCACCGTGTTCAAGATTCTAACTGCGTTGGTCTCGTGTGCCACTGCTATTTCGCTTCTCACGCTCTTCCCGCTGCTTCTCAAAGTCAAGGTGAGAGAATTACTGCTGAAGAAAAAGGCTTGGGACCTTGGTAAGGAAGTAGGTCTTATAATGAAACAGAGGGAAACTGGTTTGCACGTCCGCATGCTTACTCAAGAAATTCGTAAATCGTTGGATAGGCATAACATTTTGTACACAACAATGGTAGAGTTGTCCAAGACATTAGGTTTGCAAAACTGTGCCGTTTGGATGCCCAACGAGATCAAGACGGAGCTGAATCTGACTCATGAGCTCGAAGGAAGGAACTTTTCATATAATTTTACCATTCCCATCACTGATCCGGATGTTGCATGGATTAAAAGAACTGATGGGGTGCATATCCTCAGGCCAGATTCAGCTCTTGCTACTTTAACATATGCAGAGCACGGTGAGCCGGGACCGGTGGCTGCAATCCGGTTGCCAATGCTTCGTATATGCAATTTTAAAGGGGGAACTCCCGAGCAAGTTCAGACATACTATTCCATATTGGTGTGTGTTCTTCCAAGTGAACAACAAAGATCATGGAGCAACCAGGAATTAGAGATAATTAAGGTGGTTGCTGATCAGGTGGCTGTTGCAATTTCTCATGCTGCGGTTCTCGAAGAGTCCCAGCTCATGAGGGAGAAACTCGCTGAGCAAAATCGTGCATTACAGCTTTCAAGGGAGAATGCTATGAGGGCAAGCCAAGCTAGAAATGCGTTTCAGAAGGTAATGAGTGATGGAATGAGGAGGCCTATGCATTCCATCTTAGGCTTGCTTTCAATGATGCAGGATGGAAATTTGAGTAACGGTCAACGGATAATCGTAGATTCGATGATGAAGACCAGCAATGTCCTGTCGACCTTGATAAGCAATGCTATGGATATTTCAACAATGGATGGTGGAAGATCACCACTGGAGAAGAGGTCTTTTCGCTTGCATTCCATGATAAAAGAAGCAGCTTGCCTTGCCAAGTGCTTGAGTGTTTATCAGGGTTTCGGTTTCTCAATTGAGGTTGAGAAGTCCTTGCCTGATATCGTTTTCGGTGATGAACAAAGAGTTTTTCAGGTGATACTGCATATGGTTGGGAGCCTATTGGATGACAATACTGGAGGGGGGACTGTAATACTTCGGGTGTTCACAGAGAATGGTAGTCAGGAACGGAATGATCAGAGACGAGCAGCCTGGAGGCACTACCCTTCCGATGCAGATGTACTTGTTAGGTTCGAAATTACAATTTCCAATAAAATCTCTCAATCAGAAGGTTGCTCAATGTCGGAGCTACCGAGCAGTAAAAGCAGATACAACAGTCGCGGAGTTGAGGAAAGCATGAGCTTCAGTGTTTGCCAAAAGCTAGTGCAGGTAAGAATAGTAAATCATATGTCTTGGATCTGGTTTTTAGCCGTAGCTCATTGCATGTTTGTGCTTGTAATGCTCATTTTCGTTATATTGCATGTTTTACTCATATGGGTTCAAAGTTTATTGTTTCCCGACCGAAAATTTACTTGTGAGACAATGAATAGTTTATTTCTGATTATATGAACTAAATTTGCAGCTGATGCATGGGAACATCTGGGTAACTGAAGATCCTTTAGGTTCTGCTCAAAGCATGGCACTTGTTATCCGCTTTCAAATCCGACCATCCATAAGTACAATCACTGAGTCCGGAGAATCCTCAGACCAGCCACGCACCAACTCTGTTTTTAGGGGCTTGCGTGTTTTACTTGCTGATGACGATACCGTGAATCGTGCTGTGACTGGAAAGCTTCTTGAGAAGTTGGGATGCATTGTTTGTGTTGTGTCATCTGGATTTGAATGCTTGAGTGCTATTGGGTCAACCGCATCTCCATTCCAGATCGTCATTTTGGAGCTTCAGATGCATGAGTTGGATGGATTTGAAGTCGCACTGAGAATCCGTAATTTCCAGAGTCGGAGTTGGCCATTGATCGTTGCCATGACAGCTAGCATTGATCAAGATATTTGGGAAAAATGTTCACTGTCCGGAATGAACGGAGTTATTCAGAAACCGGTGCTATTACATGAAATTGCTGCGGAGCTTCGAAAAGTCCTGATGCATACCAACAGGGTCGTATGACAATAACATCACCGGCTTCTTCAACTCACCACCGTGCTTCCTGCAAAGCTAAAAGCACTTTTACAGTATAGTTAGTAGAGTAATCGAGGTCCGGTAACAAACCGAGAGCTCTCTAGTATAGATGTGCAACTAGGAAAACTGTAAAGGCTGTTCTTTGCCTCTGAACGTTGTTGCATGAACAGACTGAGTTAAAACTTTAAATGACATACATTACATGTGCAATAAGTCGATATTCGACGACTACCGGGGAAAAGGTGATACGTGAACAGAAATGGACCGACGGAAACTTGTGAGAAAGCTGGCAAGATGTCACTTGCCTTGCACCTCACGGATCAACCAACCAAATTAGGAAAAAGAGAAACCAGCAAATAATTTTCTTGCAGAAAACGTATTAACTATGAGTGGAAACATGTCCCCATATTTTCAATGAGGTAAAGCCTGAACTGGAGGCGAATTCTAATTCGATTGGTCGAATGATCGTTCGATATTAAATTAAAATACTAACGTAATATAAGATCGATTTGATTCAGACAACACTGTATATATATATAGGTCATGGTTGCGTGGGAAAGTTGTAAAAGGAAATGGCAGGTCAATTCCTTTGGCTTGTAATTTTCCATTGCCAAATTCATGCATAAATCGTATATTCTTCAAATTTCATTTTCATTTCATTAAATTCATGCCATGTGGATTCAGTCTTATCCTAAAAAAACCCCTCTCGTATTGGGAAGTATATTATATACAGATAAGATTCAGACATCTGATAAAATTAAAACAATATAGGTATAAATATAATTCTACTTAAAAATGATATTTACGAATAAAAAAATATAAATTTGGTGCAGTTTGATTAAAGTACAATCCGAATACTTACAATTTATCAAATTTTACTATACAGGTTAAATCTAAACTTTTGTATAATACAACAATTTGACCTTCTTGTTAACAAAAATAAAAAACAATTTGACCTTAGATTTTCATTGGTCTTGGAGTATGGATTGGCGGCAGGACTTACTAATTGGGGATCAAATTGACTCTTTTTGAAATATATAGTGAAATTTAGTTTAGAAAGATAATATAAGTTAGATAATAAACAAACCAATATCGAAGGTTAAATTTATTATTATAGAGTTGAAACCTTATTAAAAGTATCTCAATAATAATTTGAATATTTCTAATCAATGTACGTTGCTGCATATTTACCCCTCTCTCTCTCTCTCACACACACACATATATATTATCCTTATTAAAGTTTGTTTTCATAATGAGTTGTTTCAGGTTTTTTTTTAATAATATGTTGGTTAAATTTATTAAAAGTAAAATAGAAAAATATTTTAAATAAAATAGAAATGAAAATTGTAGGAGAAAAGTAATAAAATAAAGATAAATTAAAAAAATATCATACCAACAAAACACGTCCAGTAAGTTGCAACGACATAGATGATATAAAACACTGGAGAAAAAAAGTAAGAAAACAAAACGCACTCTCTGTTTACATACACGCTTAAAGATTGAAGTATGGATAATGAACAAAATCATCAATCTTGCATGTTGCTTCGTAAAACATATTTAATTACCTCTACAAATGAACTGCGCTATTAATTGGGCTTATCAACTGGGCTTGTTTTTTTTTTATAAAATTATTTGAGCTTGTTAATTTCTTGATAAAACACTATTAATTATAAGTTCAATTTTATAAAAGATAAATATTTTATACACGGGCGGTGGAAACTGAAAGTTTCCACAAGTGCCTTAGTTTTAGGGTATAGGGTTGAGGGGTTTAGGTGCATGAGGTTAGAATTTAGGGATAATTGTTTTAATTTAAGGTTTAGGGTTATAATTTAGGGTTTATAGGTTAAAACCTAAATCCTCACCATATTATCCTAAAAACTAAACCATAACCTATAAACTCTAAATTATAAGTATAACCATGAACTTTAAATTAAAACAACTATCCCTAAATTCTAAACTCCTACACCTAAACATATACCTTAAACTAACTCTTTATACCCTAAACTAAGGCGCTTGTGAAAACTTTCAGTTTTCACCGCCGGTGTATAGGATATTAATCCTTTCAGAAAAGGGTCACGAGTTTTGGAAATTTCTTTTACATTTTTAACGTTAGACATTGAAATTATTTTAGAACTTGTAATTTTCAAAATCTTGCCATTGTAACACGTTGGAAGTTATAAATTCGATTGTGTTTAACCACGCAACCACTTCTGATTTAAGAGTTTGTATCTCATAATAAATCTTTTTGTTTTTGGCAAAATTTTCTCTCATGTTTAACCAATCTAAACCAACCAACTTGTTCAATAAGACCAGCCACCATTTATTTCTAAAGGAAACGAAATCCTACGTTTAAGAAAATGTAACAATTGAATAAAATGGTACAAAAGGAATTAATAAGCAGCAAAGCACCAGTGGTCTAGTGGTAGAATAGTACCCTGCCACGGTACAGACCCGGGTTCGATTCCCGGCTGGTGCAGTTGAAGATTTTCATTTTCAAACACCATCGCCCAATTTCCCAAAGCATTTTGCCAAGGTAAACTACAGTATTATTATTCCCCACTCCTTTTCCTCCTTTCTTATTCTCATTTTCACCCACTTTTTTTCTTGCATAAATTTATACTTTTCACGAATTTTATATAATATCATTTTATTAAATTTAGATATATTAATTAATTAAATAATATCATTTTATTAATCACGAGCTTAGGATGAGATGGTAAAGGGCTCGTTATAATGAAATATATATAATTTGTATTAAAGGGTTAGTATGAGTATGACTAGGGGTGAAACTATGGGAGCAAGCAAGTAGGGGCTTTGCCCCCCCCCCCCCCCCCCCCCCCTAAAGTGGGACAATTGTTTTATAGTCCTTCAAAAATAAAATTATAAATTAAGTCAATGAAATTTTTTTAAAAATCTATAATTTCATTCTGGTACCTTAAAAGTTCATGTATTTGGTTGCACGTATTATTAGATATGTAAAATGAACTTTAAAAAGATAACTAACAATTTTTAAGTGTGTTTATCATATAGTCAAGAAAATTCACTATCAACAAGGATATCAAAATAAATTTATTAATCAGCTCTTGCTTATCAATGAGCAATAAATTTTTTAATCATTCCAAAGTTTTAGGCTTATCTAAATTTATAATTGAATGAGATTAGTAAACTAGGTTAACCTCTTTGATTCATTAGGTAAAAAATGTGGACTTGAAACATAAGATTGATTTTGAAATTGGTTTTGGAATTTCTTGGATGATGTTTGATCATTTGATGCTCCCCAACCATTAAGTTTAAGCACTCAATTAAAATATTAATTAATCAACTTTATTACTAACGGGATTAGTCCAAGTGTTAAGCAGCTTGATATCGCTTAAGCAAGTCTCGAGTTCGATATTTTGTGTATGCAGAAAATTTATGCTGGAAGATTCACCCACCAAAATCAAGCGTACGACGCGTGTCAGTCTAAATTAATCAAGAAAAACCCATGAGGAACCGAGAGGGCAACAAAAAAGATTAATCAACTTTATTGGGTGGTCTACATTTTATTAACCCCAAAGACTTAAATTAATGGATTCTCTTTCAAATAATTGCAAAGTTATATTGGGTTTAATTCTTTCACAATCTAAAAGAAAAGTTCAGTCTATGTGTGCAAAACAACAAGTTGTAGGGTCAATGTGCCAACATTTGAAAAGACAATTGGAAGAGAAAAAGGAGGATATATTTGTTTTAATTGGTACTTTGATTATGATTAATTTTAAAATTGAGGGTCCATCTGATTTTTGTGACTTTAGGTTTGGAATGTTGTTAAAATTAAGTATTTTTATAAACTATGACATGTGAATTCATGTGAAGAGGGTCTTCTATGTTTTTTACCTCTTTATTTTCTCTTTTATTAAATAGAGTTGTATTATATTTTTATGTCAAGATTCAAACTTATACAAGGACAAATCGAAATACAAAGACAAGTTGAACATCTTTAGCCATTAAGCCAATTATTAGATTTCAAAATGAAATCTCTATTCTCATATATATATATATATATATATATATATGAGTTGAGATTTTGTGTAT
Source organism: Hibiscus tridactylites (assembly GCA_958450335.1). Lineage (NCBI taxonomy): Eukaryota > Viridiplantae > Streptophyta > Magnoliopsida > Malvales > Malvaceae > Hibiscus > Hibiscus tridactylites. The sequence goes on along the minus strand of OY288268.1, from coordinate 79,903,762 downwards.
TATTTTTTATTCATTAATTATTATTATTGATGTGTAGAATTCATATTCATAAATTGGGTTAGTTATATTTAGTAGTTAAACTTATATTAAATAATAACATATACTAATAAAAGAAAAGTTGATTTTTTTTTTGTATCTAGTGTGATCTCATGTTGGTTTTATTTTTTTAGCTCTTTGATAACACACAGAGGGATGGGCATGAGTCGAGTTCGGTCGAATTTTTGGCCAACCGAACCTAACTTGAAAAATATAAATTCTATGCATGAATCCTGTAACACCCGAGTTTAGGGCCCGTGAGATATTCGGGTTTGGTTAAGTCGGTTCGGGTTAAGCTAATTTTGGAGAAAACAATTTAAATGAACGAATTTTAAAGCTTTTGAAGAAAATGGAATTTTAAAGGGGTTTTTGGTAAAATGGGTAACAAATAGGTTTTTGAAAATAGATTTTAAATTAAAATAAAATATTATATTTCAAAACTACCCATCTCTTCTTCTTCCCCAAAACCATTTCAAGTCATTTTCTTCCCTCCATCAAACCTCCACCATTTTTGAAGACTCATCAAGACAAGTGTTTTGTTCCTAACATATCTTCACATTTTTTTAATTTCTAACTACTTCCTTTCAACACTTTGAAGGATTTCTCAAAGTTCTTCCTTTTGAGAGATAATGGGTTTTTGAAGGGTTTAAGTAAAGTGGGTCAAAATAGTGTTTTGTGTGAGTTATAAACCATATTTTGGGTGTAAAATGATGTTAAGATAATGGGTTTATCAAGAAATCTCAAAAATTGGGAAAATGGGTCATTTTTTGATAAGAGATTATTGGGTTTTTGGTTTGGAAATGGAGGGGAAGGACTTCCAATATTTTTGTGGTGTTGGGTTGATGTTTTCGAGGCATTTGAACATGTTTTGAATATTAGATTGACGAAGTTATGGCTGATTTATGGTTAGAGTAGAAACGAGGATGGTTTTGGTTGGTTTCGGATAGGAATCAGAAACTTGTTGTTGTCAAATTTTGATAGGATTGACCTCAGTGGGTTTGATTGTTGAAAAGTGTGTTAACTCCTTGTTTTGATTTGGGTAGAAGCAGCAAATAAAGATTTAGGTTCTTCGGACGCTACACCGGGAGTTGGAGAAGCTTGAAGGTGGATCGTTAGCTAGTTTTGGAATTGTGCTGGTGAGTGGTAATGTTTTGAAGCTTTTAAATGTTTCAAAGAGGTTTTCTAAGGGTTTGGGTGGAGCCTCGGGGGCCAACCTAAACCCGAGTGTAAGTTTAACTAATTTTGTCTTGTTTCGTTAAGTGTTGGTGTATGTAATTATACGTGTTGTTGGGTGAAATACGATTTGCTTTTACCTTCTTTTTAATGTTGTTATGATGTTGTTGTTGTTGTCAAAGCCTCTCGTGATGGTGAATGGGAAGTGTGTTGTTGAATACGGTGATGTGTAGTCTCACCGAAAGTGACTAGTAGATGAGTACGGTGATGTGTAGTCTCACCGAAAATATGCTAGTTGTTGTGAACGGTGATGTGTAGTCTCTCCGAAAATGGTTGTGCATGTGCACAGGGGCGTATCTATCATAGGTCAAGGTAGGTCACTTGACCTACCATAAAAAAATGGATAAACTACTTTAGATGTCATTTAATTATTAATAAAGTTACAATTAAGTTATTCAATTATTAAAAGTTACAATCGGGTCACTTAATTCAAGTTTTAGTTATGCTCAGATCACTCCTCCGTTAAAATACAAATGAACATCTAACAAGATTTGGTATAATGATAGCTTCAGTCCTCAAAACTTATATATTCTACCAATTTAATCCTAATTCAAATTAATTCAAAAAATTTAACCATTAATACTTACAAAAGACATCAATTTAGTCATTTTCTTCTCCAAATCACATGTATACATTCGTTAACACTAGAGTACTTCATTTAAAACTATTAATTAATCTAGTACACAAATTTATAAATGTAAATATATTTATAATTATTTTTAATGCCAGATCTATAATTAGTATCTACATTAGAATTAAATTCATTGAAATCTATTTAAAATTATTTATGAAAACGTTCTACTTTAGTTATTGTTACCCCGTAATTTTCTACAAAAATTAAAGTTTTTATATTATTATATAATTTTCTTAGTAATTTCATATATTATTAAACGACTTCATTATTTCTTTTTTATTTTAAAACAAATTAATAATTAAACTTTTTAAGTTACTGAATTTTTATTATTTAACAGATTTCTTAAATTCTTAGCAAGTCTTTGTACTTTTATTAAAAAAATGAAGTTATAAAGATTTGGTGATAGAGATTAGTGATTATTCATATAAAAGTGCGGAAAGTCATTTTAGATGGTTTAAGTTACTTACAAGTAATATAAAATGTTTTGTGTTCAGAGCATTAGTTGTAAAAATGATGTTTTAGAATTATTTGTTTAGGGAGAAAATTTGTATAGACTAATGTGAATTGCTCTATACATGTTTTATTAAAGAAAGTTAGTAACTAAATCATAGTGGACCCCTTACATATGTATTTATGTGTGATTGAATGGTTCTTTGTCATGTCAGTTATGAACATTTTAAGTAATTTTTGATGACTTATTCAATCTATTCTTATCTTACTTACATATGATTGTATTTATTATCAGTGGGTGAACTACCAAACTTAAATTTCTAGATCCGCCCCTGCATGTGCATACCATGATTTTGTTCTTATGCTTTTGATTTAATATATATCCTTTCCAAATGGTTTTGTCTATAAACTAGATATATGTTTCGAAACTGCATTGTTGATGTTGTGTTTTCGAGCTCCGCTTACTAAACTTTTAAGCTTACGCTCTCTTTTCTAATAATGCAAATCATTAGTGGCTACGGGAGGCAAATGAGGCAAAGGAGGAACCTTGGAGTTCATTTGCTAGCTCAAGTATGATTTTCATCGTTGTAATAATACTTAGGCAATGTGAATGCCAGACTTTTGTGTTGAGGAGTTGGTGTCCAAACTCCTATATGATTGTTATTGTTGTTAGCATGTTTTAAATGTTGAAGTATGTCATGGTTTGTCTTTTGACCTCTTTATGAATGTCAAGTATGAATGTTTCTTTTAGTGAATTATGTCATGTTGAATCTTTAAGCTCACTTCATTCTATAACTACTTGTAAGGTTTCTAATTCTTACAATCTTGAATTCACATTAATATCATATTGCAATTGTAAATTAATTAATTATATCTCAAGATAAATGTCAGAATTCGAACGCATATAAGATGAGAATATAAATATTCTTAGTCATTTAACCAATTAATGTATCTCTAATTAATTAATTAATTAATTAATGATTGCCCTTAAAAGACAAATAACTGAAAAACACTTTTTTAATAACACGACGTATTATTACAATAATATTTTCTTTTAATATTTGTTAAATAATCACTAAAAATCATTATTTAATAATCGAAACATAAAATTAATAAAGTTATATATAAATCTATTTATATTTTCACCTACAATCATTCATTGAATTAATTTTTTAATATTTTCTTTTAACATAATTTAATAATTAATAATGTATTTATCCTAGTTAAAAGTTTTGCATCACTCCACTATACTTTAATCAAAATAATTTAGATGTCAAAATCAACTGTTTTTAATGAAGCAAATAGTTTTGTGTGAATTAGGTGAGTTTGAGAAAATTGCAAACTGCTCGTTAAATCCTGTGATAATGCAATTGTGCAAAAGTCATTGCAAAAATCAAATCAAAATGATTTCCCTTTTTCAGTTTTTAATAATTAAAATCATAGTGGAAAGAAGAAAAAGATGAAATCATTTTCTTTCTCAAGTTGCATGCATCTCTCGAATATGATGAAAAAAAGGAATCAAATAAATAAAAACAATAAAGTAGTGGATGGGGTGAAGTGAAAATCAGTAAAAAAAATCTGCTTTTTCTATGTGTTTATATATATATATATACATAGTCAGGACGGACTTTGATAATTCAGGTTGAATAAATTTATTTAAAAATTTTAAATATTTAATTCAAAACTTTTGAAAATTTGAAATTTAATAAGAATTTTTAAAATTTTAAGAGAAGAATTCAATAAAAATATTCAAAACTTAAAATGTTAACATTTTAATTTTTTAAGGGTCAAATAGTTTAAAAGATTACAAATTACTATGCCAAATTTTAGAAGGGACTAAGGTCCTTCAGGCTCATGAGAGGTTATTTCTCTGTAATGTATGTTCATATTTTTTTCTTAATCATTTGAAGGGCACACACTTTGTAGACAAAGTTTATTAAATACAAGTCTCCTAGGATGAATATTTTTTTTCTATTAAGACCACTTATTTGGTTCGTAAAATTTAATTTCTAACATTGTAAATAAAATAAATTATAAAGAATAATTTCTTAATAAACTATTACAATACTTAATTTAAATTAATTTTTAATCAACCGGATATCAATAATTATAAAAGAAAAAATAAAAATAATAAAGCAGTTGAAGGGGTGAAGTGAAAATCAATGAAAATAAAAAGAAATGCTCCTTCTCTTTGTAGCCATCTATACTATGTCCTTCTAAATTAATTGGCTTTGACTACAAAATTAAATGATGTCTAATTTTGTTCTATCCATTTGTATCATTATTGGAATATATATCATTTATTATTGGATTTTAAATTTTTAATAAAAAAGATCAGGTAACATGTCTTAGTGTAGTTACCAACCTCATTGTTATAAAAAATTAAATTTATGGTTGAGTTTTAATTTAGTTAGTTTTTATAAAAGATTATAAATTTAAATGGGATATGATCCAGTTATACAGTGTAAAACTTAGAAAGTTTTACACATTTTTTTGGATCGTTAGATGGATGAGATTAATAGTAAAATATATGAAGATTATCACTTGAGAAAAAAGTAAGGAGTTAATCTTAGCCATCAATTTCCCCATCTAACGATCCAAAAATTTTATAAAACTTAAAGAGTTTTACACTGTGTAAGTTGATCCTAATCTAATTTAAATATATCAAAATATAATTACTTTTAATTTAAATATAACAAGTATATGTAGTTTAGATATTGTATAAAAAATTAAAATTATTTCTAAAGTATCTACGGTCCAAGATTCCAAACATAAATTAAGCTGATATGCTGTCATTTTCTGAAATAAAAATTTAGAGTTGGAAAAAGTCTTCTTACATGAACATATTTAATTCGACATACATACGACAATCATTGAATTTTGTAGCTTAATACTCTTTTCCTTTACATACAAAATATTCTTTCTTAATTCAGTTTAGACCACCTTTGATAAAAATTGGCAATTTGTAATCGGGTTATGTAACCTAATCATTGTTTATATAAAATACTTAAATAATTGAATTGAATTAATTTTTTTGTAATATTAAACCTAGCACAATTATTCGATAAAGATTATACTAACAATCAATTAATCTAATGAAATTAAACATTAAATCTCTTAACTAAAATCAGTAATTTAAATTCTCACGTTATAAATGTAGTAAATTGGATTAAAAACGCTCTTATAATTAATAAGTCTTTTTAGTCTATGAGTATAAAAATAAATTATTATTTGATCGTGTGCTAAATAAAAGTACCTACAAAGATTAAACAAAATAAAGCTACTTTATGTATGATTATTATTTGATTTATAAAAAAATATACTTAATTTTTTTCTCTTTAACAACTATACGCCGCCAGTATTTTTTTTTTAATTTTTCTGCGCTAGCCGACGATCGGCAATCATTTAGCTATTGGTTGTCAATCGTCGGTCTTTATTATTTTCTTGTTTTTTTTTCTTTTTTTTTGATTTTCGAATAAGAATCTCTGCCTTTATAGCATGTGTTTTCTTTGTCCTTGTGACACACGTTTTCTTTTGTCATTATGACATGTTTTTTTGTTTTGTGGTTTTATTTCATATGTCCTTGTGGTATGATTCAACATACCCTAGCGGTCGATCGTTGCTCTCATAGAGTTTTTAATCAGCGTTAGTTCCTGATTATGATTTTTTCGGTGGTCACGGAACATTTTGCCTGATAATTTGGATCGCTCACCACTCCTTTTCATCAGTTATGAGTCCCGATTAGATAGAGACAAGGAGATTCAGAAAGCTTTTGAATTTTGATGGTATGTTTATCTCCATAAAAATTTTACACTTTTATTTGTTTTTGGTTGTAAGAAATTTGGGTAGATTAGTCCAATTATTGGATGCGTTATAATTATTATACCTTCTATGGTTATAATAAAAATTCAGTGGTCATATTCAAAAAAAATATATATGCTTAACTTGAGTGAGAGTATTCTTCTAATTGAACAAAAATCCTATGTCGTTTTTAGTATTTTTTTTATGTCTCAGCACTAAAAAATTAAATTTTAAGCTATAATCCTAAATTTTAAATCATAAACTCTACACTTTATATAATATACCTTATCTCTAATTTCCTAAACCCTAACTCTAAATTTTAATCCTAAACCTTAAACTTAATATTTTAAAGGGAAAACTACACCGGTGGTCCCCAAACTATTATTGTTTTCTTATTTTAGTCCCTAAACTATGTTTTTCGGCAAAATCGTCCCTTCTGTTATATAGTTCTCCTGTTTTGGTCCCCGACGTTAAATAGCTAACGGTTTTGCTGACGTGGCATTTTTTAAATATTTTTTAATCATTTCTCTCCCCTCTTAAGAAAATGCCACGTCAGCAAAACCGTTAGCTATTTAACGCCGGGGACCAAAATAGGAGAACTGTGTAATAGAAGGGACGATTTTGCCGAAAAACATAGTTTGGGGACCAAAATAGGAAAATAGTAATAGTTTGGGGACCACCGGTGTAGTTTTCCCTATTTTAAAATAGAAATAAATAATGACATTAAAAAGAGAGACAAATTTTATCCCTTTTAATTAACTGTAATATTTATGTCAATGAAAGCAATCAAACACAAAACTTTCCAGAATATCAACAAATACATATAGTATGGATAGAATTATTTTATTATTTTTATATATTTTCATCTCTTTCATTTCTATTTTACGATAGAAAAATTTTATAACGGGCGATAAACATTGATAAACACTACTAATAATGAACACTGATGAATACTATTAATTTTTTAAAAAATAATTTAAAAATTTAAAGGACTAAAATTATAATTAAAATTATCTCTTAAAAAATAAAAATCAAATTTAATAGTTACTTTATAATATTTTTTAATATGTTAGAATTAAATATACTCAATTCTCCTAAGCCCTAACAAAATTAATCTCTTAAAAAATAGAAATCAGTTTATAATTTTTTAATAGATTAGAATCAATAATATGAGAATTGAGTATATTTGATTTTAATCTATTAAAAATTATAAATTGATTTCTATTTTTTAAGAGATTGATTTTGTTTGGGTTTAAGAGAATTGAGTATATTTGATTCTAACCTATTAAAAATATTATAAAGTAATTATTAAATTTAATTTTTATTTTTAAAAAATAATTTTAATTATAATTTTAGTCCTTTAGATTTTTATTTTTTTTTTTAAAATTTAATGATATTCATCGTTAGTGGTGTTTATCAATATTCGTTGCACGTGAAACACTCATCAATATATTTAAAGTTTGAGAAGAAAAATTATAATATTTATTTCAACAGTTTAGAGATAAAAAAATGGCAGACACAAGAGCCATACTGCCCCGGAAGAAGTCTCTTTGGGTAGATAAGACAAGTGGGGGGCAAAATGCAATGCTCCAAATTAATGCATGCCAATTTGCAGTGTGGTGATAGCATAAAATGGTCTTTTTAGATAGAGTTTTATTTATATTCTAGTATACCTGGTAAACTTGATTCTAGACTTGAACACAATAGTTAAATTTGATCCGAAACTCGAAATAAATCGAAACCAAAACGAATTTAAGTTCAATTGAAAATGGAATCGAATTGATCTTCAACCGAACCAAATGAACTTGAATTGATTTTCAACCGAACCGATTTCACCTGAACCGAAGGCAACCCGAAATAAAGAAAATATATTAAAATAAATAAATAAATAAAGATGAGATGTGAACTGTCGCACAACTCAACAAAAAGTCATATATAGGGGGGAAAAATTAACTCGGCCTGAAAACCTGACTAAAACCGATCAATATCTTATTAACTCGATATTGAACCGACCCGAAATCAACGAAATTGAAAGTCAACTGACTCGACACCTTGATCTGATACCCAAACCGAAATCACCATAGACCCGAACTAAAACCGAATCGGTCCTGAACCGAACTTAAACCGAACGCAATCAGACTCGAAATGACCTAAACTGAAACCGAACTAGATAACTCGTTTGCCACCTCTATATTCTAGTGTTATTACATGATAATGTTTTTAATTTTTAATTTTTTTTCAAACCTACACACGTCGAGACCGTTCAATATGTTCCTTTTTTAGATAGATTTTAACTTGCAGCATATTGTGTGAAAATATATATATAAGGTTACTGGAATAACTTATAATATTAAATGTGATGGCACATAATTCTATCCATCATGTCTGTGTCTTGATGAATATATTATTATATATAATAACCATAACTTTAAAGAGTGTCCTAAAACACTATAATTAACAAAGCTCAACACAGACATATATAGATATAATGCAAGTGGCTCCATATCTGCCAAACTAGAAAATCAAACACAAAAGCATGACATGAAATTTAGGACAGCTCCTTCAAATACAAATCGGTTAAGTAATAAAGTATATTGTATTTTTATAGAAAAAATTCAGATTCGAATCTTTATAGAATCATAAACTACGTTGATTAGCAAAACACAAGTTCTCAATCAAGAAAACATGTTAGGAACTTAGGGGGATAATTTAAAAGAGTACTCTTTAAAATCATATTTTATTATTGAAAACATAAAACAAAGCAAAGCAAAGGGAGATAGTTTAATTAATATACATTGAGATCAGCTAGGTTTTTTTGTGTTGTTCCGCAAATCTTTAAATACAAAACACAAACAATTTGGAAAGATCTATGAACATTAGGTCTCAAATCTCAATCTCTTACATAAATATGAAGATATGGTCATTAGTAAGGTGGTCGCCCATGTGCCCAAGCATAGGCCTCATGCCCTAATTGACCTCCATTAGAGACTAAATTAGGAGGCAAATTGTATATTGGAAGTGAAGATTGATCGAGCAGACCTGCCTGCGGCGGGCTGTTGCCGCTTCTGATTGTCGGCGGCGGAGAATTGGTTGCTCCGTTGTGGATCTGATCTCCGTGGCCGCCACCGCTGGCAGCTTCTTCTTCGTCTTCTACAGGCAATCTTTCGTAAGTTGCGTTAGCAAACGTTGCTGCCATGACCATAATAGGCCCTGCTGCCACCAGTGAACCAACTACGCTTCCGCCGATGACTTGCCCTTGACCACCGGCTAGGTATACAGTAAGCCCTGTGGAGCCCGGTGGTGCCGGTCCAGGCAGGAAAGCTCCAGTCAAAGACAAAATTTCGAACCTACCTTGAAGAGCAACCACGGCTCCGGGTGCTGCCGGTTGTCTAAGCGTAACGTTCGCCACCGAGCCGCTGCCGCTAAGCACGCAAACTCCGCGTTGTCGTCTCCGGGCGAATTGAGCTATGCTTTCGGCTACATCAGTGCCACCCGCAACTTCCATGACGTGACTACGGAGCGCGTTCGGGCTGTCCCTAGTGACAAATATGGGTGGTTTAGGCTTGTTTTTAGACCCTGGAGGTCGGCCTCTAGGTCTTCGGTTACCGATCTCGACAGCCCCCTCTTTCGGTTCGTCGCCGGTGTCTCCATCGGCGTCGTCATCGTCAGCGTTGCTTATGTTTTTTCCCATCATTGAATCACGTTTGTTCAAGGCTGCTGAATTGCCTGCAGGGTCCATACCGTGTAGATTCACTTGATTAGCCCACCAAGGATTCGCCATGGGAGATCAAATTGAACTCGAAGCTCAAGTAAACTAAACCGAACAAAAAAAAAACAGAACTGGTTCGATGTTTTCACCTTGTCCTAACAATTTTGATTAAAGGGTTTTTGAGATAGAAAGAGAATATAAGACAAGAGATGTAAGAAAAGAGAATTAGATGCAATTCCGAACTGGGAATCAAGTGAAGTGAGAAGAAGAACATAAAAGAGAGAGAACCAATTAATCTCTCTGTTGAAGATCAACGACCCAGAAATGTTTGAAGAAAAACAAAGAACATTTTGGTAACATCAAACTCAGAGAGAGAATGAAAGAGAAAGAATCATCTAAAGCACTAAGAAAATATATTTCGAAGCCTATTTTATTTATAAAAAAAACTATTACAAACACTTAAAATAAAGATTGGATCAAATGTTCGTTTCTTTCTTTCTAGGTGGAAACTGTGTTGTGTTTTGATTTGGGGAGGTATAGTTTATGACTCATCTATGTCTAACACTAAAAATTAAATTTTGATTTTAAATTTTAAATTTTTTTTTATATATTTTAAACCTTAAAGGCTAAACTTTACATTCTATACCTTAAATTTCAACTTAAATTTTAAAATTTTAATGTTGGGACATAAATATGAGCACAAAAAAACACATAATTTCTGTTCATAGTTACAATGAAAATTAATAATATCCAATTAATTTAATAATCACTGTTAAAACCAACCATTATAGCATGAATGGATAGATTAATAATCAAAATATATTCTAACTTAATTCAAAACCTACATGTACTTAGATTTATGTTTTATGAAATTCGAACCTACATGTTTAATATCTCAAGATGGTTGGCACTTTGTCAATTGAATTAATTACCTTTTGCATTTTTTTAGGATGAGTATACCACGTGCGACGAACATTGATAAACGCCACTAACGATGAACACTTTTAATTTTTTAAATTTTAAAAATTTAAAGGACTAAGATTATAATTAAAATTGTCTCTTAAAAAATAAAAATAAAATTTAATTGTTATTTTATAATATTTTTTAATAAGTTAGAATCAAATATACCCAATTTTTCTGAACCCTAACAAAATCAATCTCTTAAAAAAATAGAAATTAGTTTATAATTTTTTAATAGATTAGAATCAAATATACCCAACTCTCCTAAACCTAAACCCTAACAAATTCAACCCCTCATAGATTAGAAATCAGTTGGGTATATTTGATTCTAATCTATTAAAAAATTATAAACTGATTTCTATTTTTTAAGAGATTAATTTTGTTGGGGTTTATGAGAATTGGCTATATTTGATTCTAACCTATTAAAAAATATTATAAAATAACTATTAAATTTTATTTTTATTTTTTAAGAGATAATTTTAATTATAATTTCAGTCATTTAGATTTTAATTTTTTTTAAAATAATGGTGTTCATCGATGTTTATCGTTAGTGATATTCATCAATGTTTGTCACCCGTGGTAGAATTTTCCCTTTTTATCAGCAATTACCTTAGATTTGTCTCTATATATATTATACTAAATATCACCGACTCAAAAAAAATATTTTGGAAACCATTTTAGTATTATGCGATGCATTTTACATTTTGATGCATTAGCAATGGTAAAGAAAATAACTGTTTTTTTAATAAATGAAATTATAAGAGATTTAATAATAAATTAATATATATGACAAAGAAGTATGAAATTTATATTAATCCTTCACTATAATGGGTAAATAAAAGTTAGCTCTCCTTTCAGGGGCATTGGAAATTAGGGTTTCATGGGGTAGCGTGCGCCTCGGCAGTCGGCACTCGGCAGGTGGCGAGCACGAAGTCGTCTCGTGCCCCGATCCTTTTGTTTCTTCCTATTTTGCACATAATTGATTCCATCATTTATATTTACATATATTTAACTTGTTTTTTAGATTTCGACCAAAAAACTTGTTTTTTAAATAATATTAAAATAATTTAATTATAATTTACAACATACTCAAAACGAATACAAATATTAATCGTGATATCTATTATTTTAAAAAATATATATTTTAATACACAAACTGCTGAAAAATGTATTATTCTTAATATTTAAGTCGTAAAATCTAAATTCATAATCTCAAAACTCTAAATACTAATTTTTAAAGCATAAACTTTAAACTAGAAAGTCAAAATTTTAAGTTCTAAACTCTAAACCCTGAAACCCACATACATACATTCTAAATTAAACTCATAAACCTTAAAATAGACAAACTTGTATAAACTAAAGTTTACTTAACTTGTGTATCAAATAATTTCTCTTATTTAAAATGAGTACTTTTTTATATGCATGCTGTGTAAAAAAAAGTTATACAAACATGAATATTTACTCTTTGAAACCTAAAAACTATATCTCTAATGTAAACTAATTAAAGTTTACATAGCTTGACCAACAAGTGTTGGGTATTTTAGTTAGACACATTGTATTCCTTAATAAGATGACGAGAGTTCAAACCTTAGAGACGACATTGTTGAGAGGGGCAACCTCATACTCTAAACATGAACCATAAGACGAACATGCATATTGTCAAAAAAAATTACATAGCTTGTGTATCAAATAATTTCCCTTGTTTAAAATGAGTACTTTTTTATATGCATGTTGTGTAAAAAAAATTATATAAGCATGTATATTTACTCTTTAAAACCTAAAAACTATATCTCTAACCCTAAACTCAGTGGTGGAAGTTTTAAAGGACATGTGGAGCCCCCCCCCCCCCCCCCCCCTTTTTTGAAAAACTCGAATTTTACTAATTTTTTGAAAATTTTAATTTGGCCCCCTCAAAATTTTTAAAAATTCATATTAAGCTTTAAAAGTTTGAATATTTTTAATTAAATTCTTTCTTAATTTTTTTAATTTTTTTGTTAAATCTCTTTAAATTATTAAAAATTTTAGTCAAACCCTCAATTTTTTTAAAAAAAAATTCATTCAATCCTCCAAAAAAAATTAAAAATTCAAGTTTACCTCCTCAAACTTTTACTCCAAGTTCTGCCACTGCCTAAACCCTAAACATCAAACACATAACTTCTTACCCCTAAACAAAATTCATAAATCTTAAATTAAAAAGACTGTACAATCTAAAAATTACGCAACATATGAATTTAATAATTTCCTATTTAAATACCTCAAAAGTCATAAATTGATATATATATATATATATATATATATATATATATATATATATATCAGTAAGCAGTCACGATTGATAGAGAAATGGCATCGAACCCTACTATATGGACAATGGATAATCAAATACTTAACAACCTAAATCATCTTACATAGTTACATATAATAATACCCGATTAATTCGCAAGGATTTGACTAATTTAACAAGTTGTATATTAATTTAAGGTTTAACCGTTAAATAGGTGCACAAACTATGTTTCTTTTTTAGTTAGGTGCCCAAATTATTTTTCAGGCCAAATTGAGACTTAAAGTTTCATTCTGTGACCCATTTAAGGTTCGCCGTTAATTTTTTTTGTTAAAGGATACATGTCACCTCCAGAAAAATCCAAAATTATATTAAAAATAAATAAAATAAATAAAATAAAATAAAAATGTATCATGAAAGTTTCAAACATTCCCAAAATAGTCCCCAAATCCCTAAATCCCCAATCCGACCACTCCCGCCGCCAGCGACCGCGTTGTCGGCGACGGAAAGAAGCGCCCTCCCCTCGCCAAACAACCCACACGTCGTTCGTCGCCCCTCTTGCCACCGTTTTTCGTGAATCGTTCAAAATAACCATTCGACAATTTCGTCGATATGCACGTCGTCGGTTGATTTCCGGCGACGGGGTGGGGGATGGTCGTGATGGTCCGACGAGCGATTTGGTGGGCAACGGCGTGGCAATCGGCGGTGGAATCGGCCAAAATTGGGATTTAGATTTTGGGGTTTAGGGATTTTAGAATTTGAGGATTGTTGTAAAATTTAGAGATTTTTGAAAATTAATTAATTTTATTTATTTTTAATATAATTTTGAATTTTTCTGGAGGTGACACGTGTCTTTTAACGGAAAAATTAACGGCGAACTTTAAATGAGCTACGGAATGAAATTTTAGATTCAATTTAACTCGAAAAATAATTTAGGCATATAACTAGAAAAAAGTGCATAATTTAGGCACCTATTTGACGATTGTTTATAGGCTTCGTTTTCCTATTGTTTATAGGCTTCGTTTTCCTTTTAGTTGATATAGAAAGAATACAGGGTTGTCGTATCCTTTCCAATAAAACCATATTTGAATTTAATCCTGATTCTCTAGTTTTCTACTGCCGCGCTCATCATCTTCCCACCATAGACTATATTTTTTTTCCCTTTTAATTGGTAGTGAACAACCAATTTTAGTATTGGTTATCGACCATCAAATTTATTTTTTGTTTTTTATATATTTTAATAAGAATCTCTTCCTTTGTGACACGTATTTTCTCTATCCTTGTAACATACGTTTTTCTTTGTCATCGTGACATGCGTTTTTTCTGTCACTCTGACATGTTTTCTTTGTTTTGTGGTTTGTTCATCTGTCCTTGTGGCATAATTCCAGCATACCCTAGCGGTCGTTTGTTGCTCGCACAGAGATTTCAACATCGTTAGTTTCTAATTATGATTTTGTCGGTGGTCATGGAAAGTTAGATCCCCGCTCGGTTGATGGTTGTTTGTCGATGTAATCAGTCATGGGTAGCGGAACATTCTGCCTGATAGTTTGAGTCTCTCACCACTCCTTTTTCACCTGTTATGCTTCTCGATTGGATAGAGACAAAGAGATTCAAGAAAGCTTCTGCATTTTGATGGTATGCTTATCCCTATAAAAGTATTCATTTTTCTTTGTTTTAAGGTTGTAAGAGATTTTGGTGGATTAGTCTCATTATTCTCCTTCTTGGATGCGTTGTAATTGAATAATTAAGAATAGAAGGTTCGAAATAATTAAGATCTATTAATTGATTGAATAATTAAGAATGATCATGTTATTTTATATTATATAAATTTAGATTCAGACATTTATTTTTAAAAAATATAATAATTTCTCATACTTAATTAAAAATAGATTTGAAATAAATTGATATGTCGAAATTAAATTGATCCTTATTGAAACCATTTGAATTTCAATTATTCAAATTAAATTGGAAAACTTGAAAAAGAACCCAAAATCAAAAATATCCCTCAATCTTATTAGAGGCCGCAAACAAGTCATTCAGTTCGGTTTTAGTTCGAGTTATTTTGGGTCTGATTGCATTCGATTTGGGTCAGTTTAGATTTAGTTTAGTTTTATTTCGGGTCTATGGTGATTTCGGTTCGGTTGATTTTCGGTTCAGTTGACTTTTTGTTCGTTAATATCGGGTCGGGTTAATATCGGGTTAATAGAAGATCGATCGTTTTCAGTCGAGTTTTCAGGCTGAATTAGGTTTTTACACTCTATATATGACTTTATATAGCCCGTATATATGGCTTTTTGGTGAGTTGTGTGACAGTTCACATCTCATCTTTCTTTATTTATTTTAATATATTTTATTTATTTCGGGTTGCCTTCGGTTCGGGTGAAAATCGATTCGGGCCCATTTTCGGTTCTACTAAATTTTGGGTCTGTTTATTTCAAATTTTAGATCAATTTCGGGTCGTCAATTTCAGGTCTCAATTCAGATTAAGTTTGTCGGCTCAACTTCTTATATATATAAAAGTTGAAGTTATTATTTTAATAATAAAAATAATCCTGAGCGATTAACATTTCTTTCATGTACCTGTTATATTGTTAGTGAAAATTTTAGACCTTCAAGGTGATTGTAACACTCTAAAAAATGAAAAAAATGAAAAAAAGGTTGTTGGTCGTGAGAATCGAACCCACGACCGAAGGTAACTAAGCCTGTAACCCAGTTAACTGAGCTAGATAGCTCTTAGCATCAAAGTTTCCTATTTTTTGTTTTGAACTTTTCTGGTAGTGTACCTAAAATAATTAAAGCCTGATCTGACCTTTCACCTACCGAAAATTCTTGGCTATTCGAATCTAATGCCCAAACTCAGACTACCCCCAAAACCTCTATGTGCAGCCCCATTTCGCCCTCACCGCCTAGATGTGGTGTACACTGTCGGCACCAATTAGAGCGTCACCTTCGTCCGACCAACTCCTCTCCCCCACTCGCGTGGTTACGCAGTCGTTAACCGGGAGAAGCCGCTCGAAGGTTCGGTGAACCCCTTGCTTCTCCGCATGTCTTTCTCGTCGTTTCGGTCTCCATCGGCCGTCCGTCCGATGTGCTGCTACCACTATCGTGTTCTCAGCTTCGAGCCGTGAAAAACCCAGCCAGTTGCTCGTTCGTCCGACACCGGTAAGGCCTTCGTCGAAGCCTCGTCAGTTCCGACCGTTTTGAGTCCATCTAGGTAAAATCCAATCGAATCTCGGCTTGTTTTTATGAATCCTAAGTTTTGTTAGATTGAGCGTCTGATGGGCTACCTTTTTCTGATAGAACCGTGTCGTCCGAGGTCTTCGGCGACCAATTCCGGTGATCGGTTAGGGAAGCGAATCAGAAGGGTATATGTTTCGGCCCAATCTGGTCAACCCAAGCCCAAACCCAGTCAACCTGAACCCAACTCGGTTAATCCGTACCCGAACCGGTGATGTCAACATAACATCAGCGTTGACCCTGACCCCCGTTGACCTTTGACATGCTGGCGTCAACGTTGACTTTGACCAAAAAGTCAAAAAAATCAAAAAGCCCTATTTTATGTTTGTCGACGTCCTGAGTCCAATTTTGAAGCCCTTTTGCGAAATTCTGACTCAAAAGCCTTCAAATTTGACCTTGAACACGAACTTGTATATGTATTTATTTATTCAATTAAGAGTATTATGAATAAGGACTGAAATGAGATGTTGTGTAATTGAAGGTATTCACGATCCCTTCAGTACGAGATGTTGAAGGACGTCGAATTCGGGTTCGAGGGTGTTCGAATTTCGTTCTTGGATCGACCGATATAGCAAGGATTAAAGGTAATACATTACTACCTCTTGTATGCTTTATGAACATGTCAGTATTCGATTGATGTGTGCACTCTGATAATGAGGTATATCGTTAACCCTACTTAAGTCAAATCAGATACAAAATTTAAGTATGATAACTCAGATAAGTTTGGTATATTCAATCGAGAAAAAATTATAATTTGGAAAGATCTGCAATTCTTTAATTAATTTGAATAAGACCTGAATAATGGGAATAATGAATAGATGATTGATGAGAAATATGAGTTCAAGGATTTAATCGATAAAATAGTTCACCTCGAAACTTCAAATTCAGTTTATTTCCTTCGAAAGATGTCTTGATGTGTAAGAAAGACTAAAATACCAATGTCGATGAAAGTAGCTTAGAAATCTACAGTAGATCTGGCAAAATAATCGATTCATCTAAAAATCTCGTTTAGCTTGGGAAATCATGGTGCCAAGACTTAAGCCCTCGAAATTGTAAAGCACTAAGACTATCTTGAATTCTAATTAGACCTTTGAAGATAAGGTTACGAGAAACTATTCATATGTCTAGATTAATTTTAAATGGCATAAAATACTTGAATCGATTGAAATGCTGATAGGACTGTATTGAATGGAATGAGAGAAATGACCAAAAAACCTAATATATCTTCGGGCGCTAGATGCCAAATTAACCAAAGTGATAGATATACCTTCAATTCATGAAACGAATGAATATTTGGAAGGATCGAAAGACTCAGTATAATTGAAACACCTTCGGGCATCGATGTGTCTAGAATACATTCAAACACTCAAATGATTGAAAATACCCCTAAGACTCGGATAATTAAATATCGATAAAGCTAAACAAGTGTATGGCTCTAAAAATGGTAATACACGACTCGTGTTTGCTGGTCGTTTTTATACACATGTGAATTTGGATGAATACCATATGAAGGCATATTTGATCTATTTGGGGGAAATACATGGTTAACTGTAAGAGTAATATGTTTAAGGGTACGTTCAATCTTATGGATTGAGTTCGAGTGTATTGCCCATGTTTGAATACTTGGTATATATCGCTCTAGTATACATTTGATTTCTCGTTGTAAGTTTATCGGATGGTTGGTGATGGTGAGCTTTTCGGTTATACATTTTAGTCGGTTTTGAGAAATGAATGTTTAAGGTGTACCCACTCGGTTAAATAATAACATTGTGTTAATGAGTTTTGATCGTTTCGAATGGACTCGAAACTAGATGAACAACTAGAATTTTTGAATCTTGCACGTCATTGTCCTTACCTTGTTGGTTTAAATTACCAAATTACCCTTGAAGGTTTGAATGACCATTTCACCATCGTAAGCTTTAATGTTTGAATCCCTCGCGATATATCTGAAATCTCAATGATCTCGATACATCAACTTTTGACGTTTTGGAACGATCTGTTATCACCGAACTTCACTTCTTGTAGGGACCACATTCTGCAATCAGTCCCAAATCGTCGAATGATCTTCTTTTGATAATTACCAAGTGTCTCTGAAAAATGAACCGAACCATAGAGTGTTTATTGCACAAGTATATACTCTCTGATCTAAAACTAATTTCCTCTCTGATTCGAATCATTAATTCTATTTGGCTAAATTATATACATATGTATCTGATCTGTAACACATGCTCTCTGATTTCTGATACTCTGAAAATACATGTATGATTACTATCCTTACCCTGCTCAGTCTGTGCTCACTAAGTTATTCTAATTAGGGTATTTCTAAGTTATGTTATGAAGTCTCTACAGGTTCAGCGCTGGTAATCCCTTATGGACACGAGGTCTCCCCTTAGGTAGGTTCCGATGCTTCGGCACGGGTAATTCCTTATGGACCTAAGGCAACCCCTTAGGTTGGCTCCTATGCTCATTGGGCCTAGGGTAAGTCCTTATGGATGCAGTTCTAGGGAACTGCATATCGGTGTATGGTTGGAGGGTAGTTATGTGTAAAGTGCTCATTAATCCTATATTTTATATCATTCTATCTCATATTATTGTTGTTCTTAAGTACATTTTAGGCATATTTAGGTTCATGCATTGCATATTTACAGTATTCTTTACTTTGCCATGATTTTTTTATTATCTTTTATTTGGTAAGGAAAAGACATTGTTCTAGTTTAGTTTGCATTTCAAGTCCAGAAGTTGTTAGGAGGGGGACAAACTAGAGGAGAGGATGTAGAGGCAGCAGACCAGGGAGCTGCATTGATGCAGTTTCAAGCAAAGAAAGCCGATGTCGAGTACTTGTCGCCGCCATACCTACTACCTAGGGTAACAAGCTGAGGAATTGGAGTGCGGTCTTTAGAGCAAAAAATCATGATTCCAACTATGCCATCCACTCAATTTTCTAACACTTGGAGCAGCGAACAGAGCCGCCGAAGGAGGAGATCAATATAACTTGTGGTGCAAGGCAACGAGAATGAGTCCACATTCAACTCAAAGAAGTCAGAATTAAAGGTTGCATTTAATGCAAAAGCTAATTTGAAGACTTCTACTCCAAGGAGGACTTGACCTAGCTAATGCCTATATATACTTGACATATTTTGTAATTATAGACATCTTTGGTTTTCCTTTGGACATAGTCTAGGTTTTCTTGCCGCCATTATGTTCTAAATTTTCTCTTGGGTTTGGGTTATGTTGTAAACTAGGGTGAGAACGGTTGTTTAGGAATTAAGTTTGTTTTTGCAAATAAAACTTCAAGGTTTGTTTATTCCATGCTCTTCATAGTTTTCAATTAAGTTCGAAAGATTAGTTGTCAACTATCTATTTGTTTGGTATCGAGAGAGTCGAACTCATGAAAGGGATAAGTACGATCCTCATCATAATCAGGTGTTGATCAATTCATCCTAGACATAGGTGCGAGTTTAAGGCGGCTAAAAGAGGACAAACCAAGGTTGTTGTCTTTGCAAGAGTCACGCTGTGATGGGTATCATCTGCAGTGGACAACAACAATATTTTGACTTAGACATAAGCGGGATCAATATCGAAGCGTTCTGCCAAGCCTTGAAGGTCTGCCGAGTTTTTCGCCGAGCCAATCGTTCGTTCTACTGCCGAGGCAGCGAAAGCGTCAAAGCAACCAATCTGCCATCCTCTGTCGAGGCATCAAAGTCTGGCAGCGCAAAGCAACTTAACCTATTCAACGCAGTTTCACACTACTAAGCAACATAACATAATTCATTCTATCACCCTGATCTTTTCTTCAATCACTTGTGTTTTATTTAATTTTAATTCTTTTATAAACTAAAATTCATTTGTGCATTTACTTTTTTTTGTACAGGAATTGCAATTCGAGTTAAGTTGTTCAATCCCTGTGGGAGACGATATCTTTTATACTATAACTTGACAAGAGTGTGCACTTGCGCTCATATTTAGAGAACACCCAAATGCTCTACATTATGTTGATACTTGTCTTCTCAGTTTCCCTCTTTAGCCTCAGTCAAACTCTATTGTTGTCTAAATATCATGTCTATCATTCTTGATATGTAATTGATGGAACACCCTAAACTCTCTGGCTGGATTTTATAATCTATGTCCCCTCCCGAGTACTTGAGTTAGACACCGTGTCTGGTAATCGAGTAATTAATTTGAAATGAATATGTTACTTTTAAGCGTAACAACTAGACGAATTGTATTCTATACCTGGAACTCGATAATGCTTGCTTCTTTCTTTTATTCTGATACATATGATACTTGCGTGTGGCGTGAAGCTTCTTTTGGTAGTTTCGTATTACTGAGCTTTCCCAAGCTCATGTTTTTTTTACCACCGCAGGTTAGGAGATCTATCATGGTAATGACCGGCATCAGTGTTTGCAGTTCTCTCGGCGTCACTTTGGAGTATGGTACCAGTCTTGTTAGTGGGCATGCATGTTATGTATTATTTTATAACAATGTCTGTAAAATGTTTTCTGAAATTATTGTTATATGTTTAAACGATTTTCTGGAAGTGTATTTTAAAACAATAGTCAATGTTGTGGTTCAATTAAATGTTTAAAGAAAAAATGTTTTTATGCGGATTTTTATTGTGTGTCGCTCCTGTGACCCTAATGTGATTCTCTAGGATCCGTAGTAATGCATAGACGGGTCTAGGGGGTTACAGTGATACAAATCATTAGAAAACGGGCGATACACAATGGAGACCCATGAGTTCATGACCTTTTAAAAAGTTTAAAAATTAGAAAACTTGGATAATGGTAAAATCATATTCTATTCTCTAAAAATATATAATCTATATTGTTGATCCCTTAATTTTAAAATGTTTTAAATAGTTAACCCTCAATAAGTAACATTGAGTTTTGCCGCTATTTAAAACTTATTTAGATAAGAGATTTCAAGAAAAAGTTTAAATTTTAACAAGGTTTTTAATATCCAAAAATAATTGCAAAGAGATGTTATTTTTAAGTCTCATATTGTTGTTTCATTTAATGTATATGGTCTCTTTTTATAATAAAAAATTTAAATTCAAAATACCATATTTTATTCTAACGTATGTTGTTGTCTTTTGATCAATTTTGAGCATAAATTTTGAGTAATTTTTTTATTTAGATATTATTGTCACATGATATGCTACAATTCTATTACACGACATTTATGTTTTTTAATAAAGAATTTTTATAAATTTTAGGACTTAATTTTTTAAAAAATAAAATAATTTTTTAAATCAAGTGGCACTACTATGACATGATGCACTACACCGGTTGATTATAAAACTTGTTAGATTCGAGAATCAACGTTGGTTAAAGGGATTAATTGAGTGCAAAAAAATAGAGACTTAATTGATTTTTCCCAAAAAAATTCAAAGTCTTCTTGCTTAGGCTATATTTTTTCATCTTTTATATTATTAAAATTATTTATATATTTTTACAAATCTAATAATATTCATAGTTTTTTTTATATTATTTAGTATTAGTGCAATCAATTTTTTAATTACTTTTGGATTTGTATAATTTTAATAGATTATTTTTCTAGAACAATTATTTATCCAAATTGTTGAGTGGATCGCAAGATCGATATAAACCAAGAGAGGGGGTGAATTGGAAATTTAAAGGTTTTGTGGTGGAAATTACAAATTAAAAATAATAGACAAGGGATTTAGAGTGGTTCAAGTTCCAAATGAACTCTACATCCACTATCTTAGCTTCACTAAGGATTTGCAACAATTTCACTAATTGCTCTTCCCCTTTTCTAGGACAAGGAGGCAACCCTTACAATTTTGGTTGAATTTTCTACCCAAAATTCAACCCAATCCTCACACAAGTGAACAAAGAAATTTGTTGGCTAATAAGGTATCTCTCAATACAAATGATAGCCCAATTACAAGCACTCAACCCAATTGAACAAAATATGAATGAAGATTACAATTGAAATTTTTAGACAAATAGGAATTTTGGCACAATTGCTTGGATTTGATGAATAGGTGTTTTCTTGAAGATCAATAGTTGTTGCTGATGCTTTTAGATGTGTCTTTTATACCTCCTCATTGATTTCTAGCCGTTTGGGTGGTTAGGAACATAAATGGAGCCGTTGGAACCCTCTCTTACCACCATAAATGCACTTCTGCAGCTACCAGTATCGGTACGCGGGAAGGTGTATCGGTACCTGTCTCAGA
This sequence comes from Hibiscus tridactylites, assembly GCA_958450335.1. NCBI lineage: Eukaryota > Viridiplantae > Streptophyta > Magnoliopsida > Malvales > Malvaceae > Hibiscus > Hibiscus tridactylites. The sequence continues at coordinate 79,881,222 of OY288268.1, read as the reverse complement.
AAAGAAAGAGCCGTTGTGTGCAATAAATAAGAGGTATCGATACGCACGTAAGCGTATCGGTACGGGGTATCGAAACGGTAAGGGCCGTTTCGATACCTTTTTCTGAACTTAGCTCACTGTCGATATCCGTATCGGTACAGGGGTTAGGAAGGGTGGCAACCTCAGCTTCTATCTATTAGTGGGCGGATTACTCTTATTAAATCCGTCCTCACCAGTCTGCCCATTTATTTTTTATCCATATTCCGAATATCGTCTTCCGTATTAAAAAAGCTCAACAGCATGATGGCTGCGTTCTTATGGGGAGGATCCGACTCTTCCCGCAAAATTCATTGGATTGGTTGGCAAAATATATGTACGACGACAGCCGCTGGTGGTCTTGGGGTTAATAATATCGACATTCTAAACAGGTCGCTCCTTTACAAATGGACATGGCGATACGGTAATGAATCGGACAAATTATGGAGAAGGGTGATTTCAGCAAAGACCAACGGTGAAACAACAGGTTTGCTTCCCAATTCCTTTAATGTCAATAATGTTTCCTGGATTTGGAAGAGTGTGGCCAAAAATTATGTGAAAGACGATTTTCTAGGGGCTAGCTTTAGGGATAATCTGTCTCTTGTAGTGGGGGATGGCTCAAAAATCCGCTTCTGGGATGATATTTGGTGTAGTGAGGCTCCTTTAAAAACCACTTTTCCGCGAGTTTATGCGTTGTCGATAGATAAGTCGGGCTTTATCTCTGACTATGGTTTCAAATCTGAAAATGGTTGGACATGGAACATCCCGCTGCGAAGATCTCACTTTGGGTGAGAGCTTGAACAGTGGGAGTGCTTCCGAAATTTGCTGGATCGTTTCCCTTCGAATGGCTTGGACTCTGACTGGGTTAAGTGGGATGGGACGAGCGATGGCACTTTTCCAGTGAAGGCTCTCAGATCAGTTGTCGATAAATCCATGGATATATCCCCCTTCTGGAGAAAATCAATCTGGTGCGGATTAGTCCCTCCTAAAATTGAAGTGTTTGTTTGGAGAGTGGCATGGGGAAGGGTCCCGGTTAAAGCGGAAATTGTCAAGCGTGGATGCACTGCTTTGGCTAATCTGGAATGCTGCTTTTGCAAGGGCAATCTAGAAACAATTTCTCACTTGTTTTTCGAATGTATGGTTATCTGGAAAATTTGGATGAAATTCTGTGCTAGAGCAGGGATAATGTCAGCGCTGCCTAAAGATCCGGTGATGTTTATTTCTTCATGGTTTGAACTGACGAACTTAAAAGGAAGATATTGGTTATCCATCGTTCCTTTCGCGGTATTATGGTCCACTTGGCTTATGAGAAATGAAGCAACCTTTAATAAGTCTCCCATCGATGAGGTCCTTCTCGATTTCCTAATCAGAACGCGCATGGCAACTTGGTCCAAATTCAAAGCTCCAGATAGCGTTTTCTCAACCGATGCGTTAATGGCTGACCCTTCCTTGTTGGAGGGTGTTTTGCGGCCAAACGTTATTAAGAAATCGCCTCCGACCTGGTCCCCTCCTCCTATTGGTTTCCTGAAATTAAACGCAGATGGAGCTGTCTCCTCCGACGCTAGAATGGGAATTGGCGGGGTCATAAGAAACTCAGAAGGTAACTCCCTGATCTCGTTTTCAGAGCATGTTGGATATGGCCCTCCGGCCTTAGCTGAACTTTTGGCTATCAAAAAGGGGGTAAACATCTTCATGGAATCTCGGTGGGCGACAAAATACAGATTGGTAATCGAATCCGACTGCAAAAATGTAATTGATTGGGTTAAGGGAGATGCTAGATGCCCTCCAGCTTTCACTTCTCTGGTATCTGATATTTGTCTCAAGATTGAGAGGTTTGGAATGATCCTTAGACTCATTCCCAGATCAGTAAACCTCATGGCTGACGCTTTTGCTAAAGCTGGTATTGGTTGATTGGCTGCGGATAGATTTCGGTTTAGATCACTGATCGTGGTTTCACATGTTTTTATTTCACTCTTTGGTTATTTATTGTAATGGATCCTATGAGGATTTATGTTTTTGTATTGTGGTTATCAAACTCTTAATAAAATTTAGTTTGGGGTACTCTTTTCCCCCTTCAATAGGAAGGGGGTTTTTAACGAGGCCCACCACACTTTTCAAAAAAAAAATAATAGACAAGGGATTTAGAGTGGTTCAAGTTCCAAATGAACTCTACATCCACTATCTTAGCTTCACTAAGGATTTGCAACAATTCCACTAATTGCTCTTCCCCTTTTCTAGGACAAGGAGGCAACCCTTACAATTTTGGTTGAATTTTCTACCCAAAATTCAACCCAATCCTCACACAAGTGAACAAAGAAATTTGTTGGCTAATAAGGTATCTCTCAATACAAATGATAGCCCAATTACAAGCACTCAACCCAATTGAACAAAATATGAATGAAGATTACAATTGAAATTTTTAGACAAATAGGAATTTTGGCACAATTGCTTGGATTTGATGAATAGGTGTTTTCTTGAAGATCAATAGTTGTTGCTGATGCTTTTAGATGTGTCTTTTATACCTCCTCATTGATTTCTAGCCGTTTGGGTGGTTAGGAACATAAATGGAGCCGTTGGAACCCTCTCTTACCACCATAAATGCACTTCTGCAGCTACCAGTATCGTTACGCGGGAAGGTGTATCGGTACCTGTCTCAGAAAAGAAAGAGTCGTTGTGTGCAATAAATAAGAGGTATCGATACGCACGTAAGCGTATCGGTACGGGGTATCGAAACGGTAAGGGCCGTTTCGATACCTTTTTCTGAACTTAGCTCACTGTCGATATCCGTATCGGTACAGGGGTTAGGTGTATTGATACGGGTCAACGACCTTTTAAAGTTTGGTTACCAACCAACTGACACCAACGGTCATATTTTTTAAACCGACTCGATATTTAAAAATTATAAAGCATGTATCGATACGATGGTTAGCCGTATCGGTACCTGTTCAAACTCTTTGAATTTTAACACAGAGGCATATCGATACTAGGGTTTAGGGTATCGATACAGGTTCCTACAGTAACCAAGTTTGGCAAAAACGTATCGATACGCTTGGTAGTGTATCGATACTCCTGGACGATTTTCAATGGTTTTGCCTTGGAACACTTAGAAAATATTTTGAGTTTGAGTTTTATAAATCAGTTTTAAAGTGTTGGTGTTTTAAAACTTATTAAGGGACTTATAAAAAGAATTTTAAGTTTTACTAAATGATCCTTAAAGATCTAATTATATCAAAAATCAAACATAGGTTTTACAATCTCCCCCTTTTTGATATAACAAAACCAAAACTTAAAATTTTTGACATTTTGAAAAACCTTTTCAAAGTTAACTCTCCCTTAATATAAGCTTGGTAACTTTTGAATTAAAATCAAAATATTTGAAGTGTGAGCTAATTTTTCTCCCCCTTTTTGTTAGATAAAAAAAAATCTTTGAGACAATTAAGTGTATAAAGAAATCAAAGGTATAATAAGCAACATAGATTTTATTCATTATAGCAACATACTTGAAATCCAAACAAAAGCAAAAAAAGAAATCAAAGCATAGTTTTTAATCCTAAAACAACCTTAATCCTTAGAACATAAAGCATAGGTGCATAAAATAGAAAATCCTAAATGATATGCATGACAAACAAGAAGAAACGTCTAAGCATCGTCCTCTTCATCTTCATCATCTTCATCATCATCTCTCATTGGCTCATTAGTGCGCATACTATTACGCCACTCATCATGGAAAACGGCAATGGAAATATTCAAAGAATTGTGCCCGCTTTCAAGAGATGTGAGGCGATGCTCCATACTTGTCATCCTAGTATCAAAGGTAGTTTCCATTGAAGTAAGATGAGTATTCATGTTCGTGCGCAACCCGGTAAATTGCTCATTGAGATAGGTCATGAGAGCATCCATGTTGGGTTGTTGGACTTGAGGAGCTTGAGGAGGTTGAGCTTCTTCGAAAACGGCGGCGGCTTCCGGTGGTAACTCGGAAAGACGTACCCATTCACCATCAAGATAATGAAATTTTTCCCGAGCAAGAGATCGCTCATCAATGGGATCAGTGAGAGGAGTTGGGTAGTCATAAGAGCAATCAATATCTTTTTTAAGAAAGAAATAACTCAAAGTTGTACCGTATGTGAAGGAGGTGACTTGAGATGTGTTACGATTTTGCTCGAGGTAGACGATCTCCGCGAACATGAGTCGAACAAGATTTGGTCGCTTTCTCTCACGGAAGCACCGAATACAAAAATCATCCACTTGACGGATGGTGGAATATTTTCCTCCGGAGGGACGGAACCACCAAGATACCATCAAATGTAAGATCCGGTCTTGAGCATTTAGGGCGGTGACGGATCCATGAAGAACATGCCCCAAAGCATGCTCATTGTCAAGGCCTTCATCCTCTAATTTGAAAACCTCACAAATGGATTGGACATCAAGAATATTTTTCTTCCCTATCACGACTAATACATTTGACATTTGCATAGAAAATCAAAACCAAAAGGCGATAGAAAAAATCGGGAATGGAGATGAAATCCATGAAGTTCCATCGACGAAATAGAGGTAGATATTCAAACTTAAAACGCTCTGAGTCGAGAAAAGGAACGGAGATAACCCTTTCGGCACGGATCTTGTGATTTTCATATTGACGAAAGTGAGTTAGACCCGAATTGCCATTAAAGCATTGCTCATAGATGATGGTGTAGTTTGGACGAGCAATTTCTCCAATGGTGGAAGATTCACCGACTTGGGAAACCCTTGAACGCTTCCTTGAAGGTTCTTTTGGTGCCATGATCTAAAAGAGATTAAGCAAAAGGATTTCTTCAGTTTGAGTAAAAATCAAGGTAAAAAAATTTTGACAAAAAATTCAAGAAAAGTTTTGAAGAAAACAAAGTTTTTGATGAAAAGATTAAATAAAACAAGAAAAACAATTTAAAAAGAAAAGAAGAGATATTACCTTGATAGAAACTTGGAAGATTGAAGAAAAACTAGCACAAAGATGGGAGAGAGAGCACAAAGCATTGCTTGATTCAAAAACTCTTTTAGATTTGAGTTGAGGTGTGAAAAATATGAAGAATGCGGGGCCTTTTATAGGCAAAATCGGCTAGGGTTTTTAAGTTTTGAAGAGTTTGAATTTTGGTAAAAGTTAATCTCATTAAAATCCATATTTAATGCCATCAGCGCAGTCGAGTATCGATACGCCCGAGGGTGTATCGATACGGGGATAGAATTGACTTTTCCGCAAAAATGCCCGTTGGAAAGTCGTATCGAAACGGAGGGGTCTGTATCGAAACGACCTATATCGATACGAGATTAATCGTATCGATACCCGTGAAGCGAAGAAAATTCTGGGAAACTGAATGAAGACCAGGTATCGATACGCGTAGAGCCGTATCGATACTGTAAGCCCAGAATTACATACTTGGTTCAAAGAACAACCAAAGGCTCGAACTTAACATCTCCTAAAGGTATGCAAATGATGAATGAGCAGTTCTAAGCATATTTCAACAGAAGCATACTCCCCCTAACTATAGGCATGGATGAAATTAGGAGTCTAAGCATACAAACATGGCATTTCACAAGATCAAGCATAAATAAGCACAAAAGAGGTCCAAAAAGGTCAAGATAGGCTAGCTAGACCTAACTCTCTCCTAAGGGACCAAAAACGCTCTTTGTCTAAGGGTTTTGTAAATATGTCCGCTAATTGGTTCAAGGTGTCAACATACTCTATAACCACATCTTCCTTAAGGACATGATCTCTAATGAAATGATGCCTTATTTCTATGTGTTTGGTTCTAGAGTGTTGGATGAGATTTTTAGTTAAACATATTGCACTAGTGTTGTCACATTTTAGGGGTATGGTTTCAACTTTAATTCCATAATCTAAGAGTTGTTGCTTCATCCAAAGGACTTGAGCACAACAACTCCCTAAGGATATGTACTCGGATTCGGTGGTAGATAAGGCTACACTATTTTGTTTCTTAGAGAACCAAGATATGAGCATACTACCTAAGAATTGACAAGTTCCCGAAGTACTTTTCCTATCAATTTTGCAACCCCCATAATCCGCATCCGAGTAAGCATGAAGGTTGAAGGTAGAGTCTCTAGGATACCAAAGACCTAAACAATGAGTATCTCTAAGGTATCTAAAGATTCTCTTAACGGCTATAAGGTGAGACTCTCTAGGACTAGCTTGAAACCTAGCACACAAGCAAACACTAAACAAGATATCTTGTCTACTTGCAGTAAGGTAAAGCAAAGATCCAATCATAGAACGATAAAGCTTAGAGTCAACACGCTTACCTCCTTCATCTTTGTCAAGCTTTGTAGATGAGCTCATAGGAGTGGCTTGAGGCTTTGCATTCTCCAAGCCAAACTTCTTGAGCATATCCTTTATGTATTTTGCTTGGTTGATGAAGGTGCCATCCTTCTTTTGCTTAATTTGGAGTCCCAAAAAGAATGAGAGCTCCCCCATCATGCTCATCTCAAATTCACCTTGCATTAACTTAGCAAACTCTTGACAATGACATTCATTAGTAGAACCAAAAATAATATCATCAACATAAATTTGAACTACTAAGATGTCATTTTTATACATTTTTATAAAAAGTGTAGTGTCCACCTTACCTTTTTCAAATCCTTTTTCAATCAAAAAATTTGAAAGTCTTTCATACCAAGCTCTAGAAGCTTGTTTTAAACCATAAAGAGCTTTGGTAAGTTTGAAAACATGATTTGGAAATTTTGAATCTTCAAAACCCGGTGGTTGTTCCACATACACTTCTTCATTTATAAAACCATTTAAAAATGCGCTTTTAACATCCATTTGAAAAAGCTTAAAATTATGATAACATGCATATGCAAGCAACATCCTAATGGCTTCCATTCTAACTACGGGTGCATAGGTTTCATCAAAATCTATTCCCTCTTCTTGAGTGTAACCTTATGCTACAAGTCTAGATTTATTTCTTACAATGTTACCACTCTCATCTAGCTTGTTCCTAAAGACCCATTTAGTTCCTATTGTAGATTGATTTTTAGGCCTATCAACTAATGTCCAAACATTGTTTCTCTCAAATTGATTTAACTCTTCTTGCATAGCCATAATCCAAAAGTCATCTTTCAATGCTTCTTTTATATTTTTAGGCTCTATGCATGAGATAAATGCAACATGGTTCATTAATCTAAGAGAAGAACAAGTGGTTACCCCCTTGGATGGGTCACCCAAGATTTCACCATCTTTGACATAGTTCAACTCCCTTGGGTAGCTCACTTCATTTTTCTCAATAGCCAAGTCCTTCAAGGCTTCAAGAGGTGGATCTTGTGTGTCCTCTTCTTTTGTTGGAATCTCATCATCCTTTGAAGTTTGACCTCCATCAAAGGCATTTATGATTCCTACATCATCATCATCACAAGAATCCTTCCTAGGAAGGAGGTTATCATCGAATACAACATGAATAGATTCTTCTACTACTAAAGTTCTTTTGTTAAATACTCGATAGGCTTTAGAGGTTAAAGAGTAACCTATAAAAATGGCTTCATCACTCTTTGCATCAAATTCACCTAAGTTGTCTTTTCCATTATTTAAAACAAAACACTTGCAACCAAAAGGGTGAAAATAGCTAATGTTAGGCTTTTTGGATTTTAAAATCTCATAAGGTGTTTTCTTTAAAATTGGCCTACTCATTATTCGATTTACAATGTAGCAAGCGGTGTTTGTGGCTTCCGCCCAAAAATATTTAGGTAAATTGTTTTCACAAAGCATAGTTCTAGCCATTTCTTGTAAAGTTCTATTTTTCCTCTCAACTACCCCATTTTGTTGAGGAGTTCGAGGAGCCGAAAAATTATGGCTAATACCATTTTCATTTAAAAAATCTTCAAACCCTAAATTTTGAAACTCGGTTCCATGATCACTTCTAATATATAAAATTCTAAGTTCAAGATCATTTTGGGTTAATTTTGAAAATGTGATGAATTTTTCCAAAGCCTCATCTTTAGTACTTAAAAAGAGAACCCAAGTAAATCTAGAAAAATCATCAACAAGTACAAAAGCATAAGACTTACCACCCAAGCTCATAGTCGTAATTGGCCCAAATAAATCCATGTGGATTAGTTGTAAGCACCTACTAGTAGAAACATCATTAATGGATTTAAAGGAAGACCTATGTTGTTTACTCTTTGAGCATGCATCACAAATTTTATCATTTGAAAATTTTATCTTGGGTAAACCTCTAACTAGATTTAGAGAGACTAGTTTTTCCAAAACACTTATGCTAGCATGTCCTAGCTTCCTATGCCACAACCATGCATCATTTTCATTTTGAGCAACTAAGCATGCATGAGATGTATGAATGTCATCTAGATGCACCATGTATATGTTTCCTATAAGATAACCTATGAGCATAATATTATTAGATTTAATGTCCACAATTTTGCATCCATTTTTATCAAATAAAACATTATATCCTTTATCACACAATTGACTTATGCTCAATAAATTGTGTTTAAGACCATCGACATATAAAACATTTTCAATGAGAATAGTAGAGTGATTACCTATGGAGCCAATACCTTTAATGAGGCCTTTGGAGTTGTCACCAAATGTTACTACTCCTCCACCTTTTGGCTTTAGATCCATAAATCTACTCTTGTCTCCGGTCATGTGCCTCGAGCATCCACTATCAAGGTACCATGAGTTTTGACTTTGTGCTTTGGCCTTGTAGCAATGCCCCCCTACAAACAAAGATATTAAACTTTGGTTTTTGGTACCCAAATCATTTTGGGTCCATGAGTGTTAGCTCCAAAAACCTTGGTTCCCTTAGGAATCCAAGATGACATAGCAATAATATTATTAGATTTAACAAGTTCCTTAGGAACCCATACACTTCTAATTATTTTAGCTCTATTATGTCTTGGGTAGCTACCTTGTTTGTAGTAGTTAGTCTTTTTCTTAGGTTGGTGTGTTCTAGAGGATTCTCATACTTCATGCTTGACACTACCAACATTTTTTAAAGACTTTTTGAGCTCATTTAGCTCACTCAACACCTTTTGGTGTTCACTATTACATTGAGATAAAAGATTATTAAGATCAACATTCTCATCTTGAAAGAATTTTAGTTCATCTTTTAATCCTAATATCTTTTTCTCAAATTTTGAATTAGCTTGAGTAAGTGAGTCATTTTTCTCATTTAGTTCTAGAATAATCTTTTTATTCCTAATGACCGACTCCTTATATTTCTCAACTAATACATCATATACCTATTGTAACTCATCATATGCATCATTTAATTCTTCATAATCTAAAATAGATGAGTTAGAGGTTACCATGGAGGAATCTTTCTCAAGTACCATGAGGCAAAGATTAGCCACTTCTTGTTCGTCATCCTCCGATGACTCCTCATCACTCCAAGTAGCAAGCTTGGCTTTGAGCCTCTTCTTCTTCTCAAAGCCCTTCTTCTTGAGTTGAGGGCACTCCGAACGTGTGTGGTCGGGTTGTTTGCACTCAAAGAAAATGATAGGATCTCTTCCTTCCTCTTTGTTCTTGCTTTTGAAGTCCATCTTCCTTTGGATTTTTCTTCCCCAATTGGACCTCATGAAGCGTGAGAATCGTTTGGCTATCATAGCCAATTCTTCAAGTTCATCCTCCTCACTAGATGAGCTCTCATCATATTGTGAAGCTTTAGCCTTGAGAGCTATTCCTATCTTCTTCTTCTTCTCAACCTCAAGCTTCTCTACCCTTTTCTCTTCTTTCTTCTTCTCATCTTCCCTTCCTTGCTTCATGATCTCATGAGTGAGGAGAGAACCCACAAGCTCATCAAGCTTCAAAGTTTTCAAATTCTTTGCTTCGATGATAGCGGTTCTCTTCCCATCCCAAGACTCGGGAAGTGAATAGAGTAGCTTCCGGACAAGCTTGTCTTCCGGTATGATCTCTCCAAAGCCCTTTAGATCATTGACAATCGTGGAGAAGCGATCAAACATCTTTGACACCGTCTCATCGGGCTCCATCTTGAAATTTTCATAACTAAGATTGAGAATTCCAATCTTAGTTTCTTTAACATCATTGGTGCCTTCATAAGTAGTCTCAAGAGTGTCCCACACTTCTTTGGCACATTCAATTGATGAGACCTTTGAATAGATGTCCGAACCGAAAGCACAAAATAGCATGTGGAGAGCTTTATCATTGACTTGAATCTTTTTCCTCTCCTCTTCACTCATCTCCACTTTCTTCTTCAAAACCATCTTGCCTTCACCATCTTGCCTTCACCATCTTGCTTCAATGGAATATATGACCCATCTTCAATGACATCCCACACTAGATAGTCATTTGACTTGATGAATAGACGCATTCTATTCTTCCAAAAAGAATAGTTATCACCGTTGAAGAAGGGAGGCTTTGTAGTGGATTGTGACTCGTACATGCTCGAATCGGAGGTTGAAGTCATCTCTTGATATTTTGATGATCACACTCTTCCAAGGAACTCCTCTTGTGGTTGTTAATCCTCAAAGAGGTAGGCTCTGATACCAATTATTGAATGGATTGCAAGATCGATATAAACCAAGAGGGGGTGAATTGGAAATTTAAAGGTTTTGTGGTGGAAATTGCAAATTAAAAATAATAGACAAGGGATTTAGAGTGCTTCAAGTTCCAAATGAACTCTACATCCACTACCTTAGCTTCACTAAGGATTTGCAACAATTCCAATAATTGCTCTTCCCCTTTTCTAGGACAATGAGGCAACCCTTACAATTTTGGTTGAATTTTCTACCCAAAATTTAACCCAATCCTCACACAAGTGAACAAAGAAATTTGTTGGCTAATAAGGTATCTCTCAATACAAATGATAGCCCAATTACAAGCACTCAACCCAATTGAAAAAAATATGAATGAAGATTACAATTGGGATTTTTAGGCAAATAGGAATTTTGGCACAATTGCTTGGATTTGATGAATAGGTGTTTTCTTGAAGATCAATTGTTGTTGATACTTTTAGATGTGTCTTTTATACCTCCTCATTGATTTCTAGCCGTTTGGGTGGTTGAGAACATAAATGGAGCCGTTGGAACCCTCTCTTACCACCATAAATGCACTTCTGCAGCTACCGGTATCGGTACGCGGGAAGGTGTATCGGTACCTGTCTCAAAAAAGAAAGAGTCGTTGTGTGCAATAAATAAGGGGTATCGATAAGCACGTAAGTGTATCGGTACGGGGTATCGAAACGGTAAGGGTCGTTTCGATACCTTTTTCTGAACTTAGCTCACTGTTGATATTCGTATCGGTACAGGGGTTAGGTGTATCGATACGGGTCAACGACCTTTTAAAGTTTGGTTACCAACCAACTGACACCAACGGTCATATTTTTTAAACCGACTCGATATTTAAAAATTATAAAGCCCGTATCGATACGAGGGTTAGCCGTATCGGTACCTGTTCAAACTCTTTGAATTTTAACACAGGGGCGTATCGATACTAGGGTTTAGGATATCGATACAGGTTCCGACAGTAACCAAGTTTGGCAAAAAGGTATCGATACGCTAGGTAGTGTATCAATACTCCTGGATGATTTTCAATGGTTTTGCCTTGGAACACTTAGAAAATATTTTGAGTTTGAGTTTTATAAATTAGTTTTAAAGTGTTGGTGTTTTAAAACTTATTAAGGGACTTATAAAAAGAATTTTAAGTTTTACAAAATGATCCTTAAAGATCTAATTATATCAAAATCAAACATAAGTTTTACACAAATAATAATAATCAACAAAATTCTTGGATTCTTCAACCGAGTGTACTCTTAGGGTTTGGTAAAAAAAATATGTAACATTAACAATATTTTAACTTTGCTGGTGGAGTTAAAATATTTCATTATATATATATATATATATATATATATATATATATATATATATATATATATATATATATATATATATATATATATATATATATATATATATATATCAATTATCAATTAGTTTAATGAGATAAAATATTAGGGTTCTGTTTGGTAATTAGCAGATAGCGGATAGCGGATAGTTGATAGCTGATTGCATTAGTTGATTTGACTAGCGGATTGTATTAACTAATTGTATAAAAGTGTTTGGTAAAATTAACTGATAGCTTATACATGTTTGATTATTTAAACAAACAAAATGACATATAAGGACATGATTATATTATTTATTTGAATAGTTTATTAGTTATCAATATTGTGTATCTATTAATATTAATTAGATTATGAAAAATAATTTTTAATATAACATTACTAAGCATATTTGAAGGATCTACATATTAATTTATTATTTATATAATTATTTTCAATACAATCTAATTAATTATTAAATTTAAATACGAATATAAATGTGTGAGAATAAAAAAACAAAAAGTATTATATTACAAATGTCACAATGTAAATACGTGAGGTCGAAGAATTAAAATAGAAAGGGTAAAAGAGTCTTTATAACTCTTATGTCAAAATCTCTAATATCAAAAGGCTCCTATTAGTAGCTTTTTCAAAATTAGAAGTTTTACCCCAATCCGCTATTTCAATCCGCTCTTTACCAAACATTCAAATTAGCAGATTTGACCGGTCAAACCTCTAATTTTAGCCCAAACCTCTAATTTTGGCTCAAACCTCTCTTTACCAAACAGGGCCTAGGTCTTTTTATCTCAGCTTTTTAAACATTTTAATTATAAGGTAGCATCTTAGTTCGGTTTCAAATTTCAATAAATTCATTTACACCTACATACTATGTTGCTCAAACTGGATCACCTGAGAGGAACGACATCATTTTTTACCATTGAAACCAATCAATTTGTTGCTTTTTTTATTATCTAAATTCTAAATATTTGAATTCCTTACCAAATTTTAATTTTTTTATCAATGGTTTGATTTCAATGAAATAGGAAAATCATACAACTATATTATCGAATGTCTCATTAAAAACCTCACTAAATCTAAGTGGAGAAAAAGAATACCAACGATAATATACGATAAAAACACTAACCACATTCCTAAAGAACAAACCCAAAACAATCCGCTAAACAATAAAGACAAAACGCTCAAAAAACAAAAACAATCCAAAAACACACCACCCCAACAACTAAGGCACGTCCCACACAACCAAGAGCCCTCCCTCACTGCACAATACCATCATGGCCTCAAAGGGAAAAACTTACAGCAAGGCTGAGTCCTACCTTCAATCACCAAGGCATACACAACTAAGTTGTCCGAGACACACCCCCTTCGTCAATGCATTTGTCATCTATTTGCCTCTCGAAAGATCGAATTAAAACACACGTACAATAACAAACAACATGCCCCGTCTATTTGGTTAAACCATCGCCACAAACTCCATGATCATTTCGAAATGTGCAATACCTATGCCACGACCACACGAGATTTCGACTTAATTACAATCGATGGACCATTGCACCAAGGAGAGTGTATTATCATGTCAAGTGCATACACGATAGCTCACAATTCCACTTTGTTGAAATCTAACACACCCAAAGGGCCAGAAAACCTAACCAATACCCGACTCTTCTAATTCTAACCTTACCAACAAATCCCATATGTTCTTCAACAGATCGCTCCATGTTCTTCAACCACGCAAGAAGCGTAGACATTGACCATACCGCTAGACCATTCCATATCAATCCACATACATACCCCGCTCCATCACATAATTTCTTCCTATAAATTTAGACTCAAGATGGAATCTCGAAACCTCCCAAATAATTATCAATCCCCTCGATTGACCAACTGAAGGCGAGAAAACAAAATCAAAGTTATCAGCCGGCCAAATCTTACAAACAAGCTGAACACTTACCTCCCCAATCTTTGACTATTGGAGGAGAACCATCTCGCAACTATGTTATCGCAACGTTTTCTAAACCAATTTTCATTTTGCCGACAAGCCTAACCTTCTTGAATTTCACGACAGCGCGCATATCACGCATCCTAGCACTTCGTTCGCGTTCCTCGATGAGTTTTGCGATGTCCTTTATAATTTTAGCCTCATTATCAATAGTTTGTGCCCCAATTAAGTAACCAAGTTTAACAGTTTCGCGTGCCTCCCTTTGGATAGCTTCTCAATGTTGTAGCAAAACTGAATCAGTTGTCGAAGCATTCACTTGATCCCCATTGTCACCTATCTTCTTCTTAGAACTATTTCTCCCATTTTTACTCGTTTGTAATTCTTGTTTCTCACGTTCCTCCTCTTTATATTCATTAAAATGTAAGAGTTCGATGGGCTCCACAATCACACCCAACCTGGCATCCACTGGCCCGCTTACATCAGCCTCTAAATCCTCAGAGGCACAACGCACTGGACAATCAACTAAAACCAAGTCATTCAGCCCCATCCCACACATATTAGGCTCTATTCGTGACAAAAATCCAACCTCTTCATCCTTAGTATGATCCCCCGAGCATATCGGCCTAGCCACTACACATTCCCCTTCCTTATTATGGTTATTCCATAATTGATTTTCCTGCCACTATGGTTCAATATTTCTATCCATATTTCGGTGTTCTTCACGCTCGCCTACTACCTCCCTATCACTTTCTATAACCTCCTTACACTCACTAGAATCACCACATGTATCCGAAAAGAATCTGCATCCATGCACTTGTACTGCTACACTTTCATCAATCCGCTCCAACTGTGCAGTTTCGATTAGAACTCGCCCTCTTTCAAACGAGTTTGACTCAAGGTTTAGATCATCACATCTAATCATACTACCCCAAAGTGATGCCACATTGTCGAAAGTCTCACGCGACCAACCATGCATCGACAATCCACTAATTGCTAATCAAACTCTACGATTCCCCGAATCAAGATTTGCTTCCCAATTTCGCACCTTTGAAAACCATTTATTAAGCGCCATATTGTCAAGAACTCATTTTCTAACCTCGAGGCTCGTAAACATCAACAATACTCTAGATCGAGCGATTCTCATTAGTGAAAAACCCTTAATCCCAGCCACCTTTAATTCTCTTGCTAGAACTGCAATTCCAGTTGGAAACCTACACCACCCTATCGCACAGCTGCGCAAAACCTCAACCTTATCATCATCGTTCACTCCATGTATTGTCCGCATCCGTTTCCCATCACGTACATCCAGGGACAGAGGTATTAAGGGGTGGGGAGGGTCAATCGCGCCCCCAACCTCGAATTTTTTTTCTCACCTTTGTTCCCTTATTTAAATTTTGTTACAAAATAATTTATTTATGAATTCCCCTTTCAAACATTTATAGCTTGCCCCCCAACCTCAAATCTTGGCTCCGTCCTTACGTACATCCCCATACTAATGCTTCGATTCCCTTTCACCATTCAACCCCACTCTCTCTTTTCGCGTGACAATCCACGGGCGAAAGAGACAGAAATCTTCGATCCATATATCCACTTACCATTCAATCGCTCTACAACCCGCCTTGCCTCTAACTCTATTCTCATACGAACAAATTCAAAACAAGAGCCATCTCGTGCCCTTTTCGTTGGAACAAATACATCCACCACTTGCCCATGCCGATCGAAAATATGCCACACACCTTTCCAATGAATCTGATCCGAAAGATTACCCACAAAGATGGTTCAACATCGCCGACGGCAGTCACTTCTCTCGCTCATTTCGTTGGAACAATTTCTCACAAATATTTCCTATAATCTAAGGATGTTTATAGGTCCAAATTTGAATTACTTAGACTATAATTTTGGGCATTCAAATCAAATATACAGAAAAAAATTGCATAACCTTTATACAAGGATAACATGCACAAATCGAGAAAGTATGTTATATGCCATCATCATATGGCTGAGGAAATATATATGGCCCAATGAAGCCCAATTAACAAAAGAAATTCTAAAGTTTATTAGAGACTGTTTTTCTCCTTCCCATAGCCTTGACCATGGCTAACCTTTGATCGTTTCCCAGCATTGACTAATCCTTCATCCATAATGCAAATTTAACCCAGCAAGAACCATTGCATGTTGAAGTTCAAAATCGGCCAACAAAGGCTACCTTACTCGGATTTTGCTGCGAGTATCATATACGAGTATATTCGATTGTACTTCTAAGATCAGACACGGATACTTCAAGAAAAAAGAAGGATCAGAACGATATTAAAAAAGGGCCGGATAACTAATAAGTGGAGGTCCTCAGTTGTCATCCAAAAGGTGACACTTGAAATGATGAATGCTAGTTTCTCATTATATCAGTCAACATGCAATGATAAGAAAAGAAACCATATAGATTTCAGGAGTGCTTAAAACCAATGATGCTATTCATTTTGCATGCAAAACAGACAGATGTGTAACCTATGGAACTTGTAAAGAATGTATAGAGAAACATATACAAATACTTCTTTTTATATAAATTAATTGGAATCGTATAAGAAAGAAGTATACCTTCAGAAGTGAATACATTAATCAAGTCGAAGCTTCGATTACGGGGGAAAGCTTTTCGATGCGTATGTTGGACCTTTAGCTGTGTCTTTACATGATCATTGAGGATCAAGAAAAATACTTTACATGTGTATTCATAATCAATCGATGTACGAATTTCCGTATTTCATTTGCCATTCCATGCAGTCCTCAAAATCAAAACTGCTTGCGCAATCCAGCAACGCGTTTTGCTGATGTTCGTAACGACATATATAATTCAACCCAACGAGAAGTTGACAGATAGCTGCTTCAGTCTTTTCTCTATCGGCGAAATACAGTGTCTGGAGGAGGAGAACGTTTGTCCGAGCAACAATTTGCTGCTGCTCGAAGTTCCGCTCGCTTTGCCATCGGATCATGTTGTGTGCCAAGGGGGCGAGCCAACTTAGTATCCCGTCGAGAGTTTCTTTCCAATTGTGAGCCAATGGAGCATCGTATATCGCCAAGTTCTTGACATAGGACTTTAGATTAGTCTTCAGAGACAGTCTCAAACTCGTTGGCAACATCTGATACAGATCGTCTCGAGCTTCTTCGCCGACCAAATGAGGGTAGCGCTGTAACTTGTCGATGACGATTATTATATTGGCATAATGTAAGGCAAGAGCAGAGCCTCCCACAGTGGAGGGTGAAGCATATACAGCTAACCTACTTTTAGGACCAAATTGTGCATTATTCAACACACCATATTTGGACTGTTTGTGATCTCCATTCAAAGGAACACTAAGTTGGGACCGAAGAAGCGGGGAGGCATTCCGCCCCTCTCTCTTCAGCCCATCATTTGCAACACTACAACATCTCGAAATCTGGCTACTCCGATCATCACGATCAACGCTCCCATTATCATCTTCGTCATCGTCACTGTACCTTGAAACTGAAGAATTCAAACTAAGGCAATGTGTTAAAAATCTCCCAGGACTAGTCCCACAATGGAAACCAAAATCCTCAACCCGAAACAACCCGAGCTCGCCCTTTCGAGAATCAATCCCCCTATGCTTCAAACTCATTCCCCTCTTCTCCATCACATTCCCAGGCTGACCACTCCCAACACTACTACTCTTACTAAGACCCCGTTTCAACGGCTTCGAAGCAACGACATCCTCCCGATCACGAAAACCACCATTAACCCTCCCAAAGTCACCATCCTTTTTCAAAGCAGACTCCCCAAAAACAGCAAGAATCTTAGCAAAAACAGTACAAACAGTCCGAGCCAACAACTCGACAACCTTATCAAATGTCTGGTTCCAAAGTGAAACATTCTTAAGATGCCTTACATCTTGTCTCTGCCAAATCAATTTCTGCTCGAAGGCTCTCTTACTTTCCTCATGTTGGTTCACCTGAAACTTCTTACTAGCTTGTTCCAATTGATTCAAAACCTCCATTTCATTATACAAATTCGCAGTGGAATTAACAAAGCTTTCCATTCTCTTAACCATCCCATCCATATCCTTGACTAAAAACCCCAATTCTCTAACATCAATAACCCCACTCAAGACATCACCATAGACATGCTCGAAACCTAGTAAAGCAGGCTCATTGCATTTCTTGCCTAGTCTAGACACAACATTGGCGACCTTGTTTAACTCGTCGAGCTTTTCAGCTAGAGCAAGGGTGAGAAGGTGATTCTCATCGGAGGAAATCAAATTGGAAATGCCTTGGGAGTTTAGGGTCTCAGATTTGAGCTTGGAGATCTCGGATTCAGACAGGGATTTGTGGAGATGGATGGTTTTGGACATCACATTGGCAACTTCGAAAGACAAGATACCGACAGTTTCGTGTTTTTTGGGTGTTGGGTTGTTGTTGTTGTGGTTTTGGGTGTTCTTTTTTCTGGAAGAAGGGTCGAGGAGAAATGCATGTTTGAGATTGGAACTTACCTGGTTTCCCATTTTGAGTATCCAAGCTTCTGCTACCATTGCTGGATAAAGTTTCGAGCCTTTTGGGGTTTCAACTTTCAACAGCTGAATCTCAACTTCTCCTTAAGCATTTAAAATGGGGTTTCTGAGTTCGTTTCAGTTTTGGGTTGAAAATTTAAAGACAGGAAAAGGACAAGATTGAAAGAAGAGAGAGAGGTGGGGTGGATGCCTGGATGGTGGTGAACCGGTGCTATTTGAATGTTGCCGATATTCAATCATCTTTAATTTTACTTTTTTAAATATCATCATTTTTAAGGTTTGTAAATAAGCAAAATATTGATTTTGAGTTTAATAAAATTCTTACTTACTCAAAAATAATAACTTTTTATATAACTATTGAAGTATTGATTAATTAATCTAAATTTGAATATTATATACACTCATTTCAAGACGATATTTCAATACAGCTTATTTTATTTATAATGTCAAAATACAAAATTACAAGTCCTAAAAGTTCTTTAAGAAGTGAACTCAAATAATATATTTTTTCTTATTCATAAAACATTTAATATTGTTATTGATTGAGTCTTAAGTCAATTACTATTGTTGTTTTTGTAAGTTGTAACTTATACGAGAAATATAAATTCGAGCATACTTAAGTGTGTAATATTTTTCTATTTATAAATAAAAAAGATAAAATAAATTAGACACTTTATTAATATATCTTATTCTTTCGAAAGAAATTTATAAAGTGTTGTTTATCAATATCGTCATGAATAGAGTTCTTTTATCTCCATAAAGAGTGGTAATTGATATGTGTGCATTCATTACATTGAAAGTTGGTTTTGTATTAGGTTGATATCACCACCTAAAAGGTGAGACCTCATTAGTAATAGATATCAAGTGGATTTGACCCTTTTTTTTTTTTGGTTCAAAGAATAGAAGTAACCCACCTAAACCAACACGTTTAGAAAGTAGTTTGTCTTAATTTCCAACGCAAATGTACCACACTTTTTCCATACACATAACATAATAGCTTTGATGCTAGTGTGTATATGTATAGGGTTAATTATTGATATAATTTTATTTTGATTATTGAACTATATATATATATATTTTAATTAAATCACTAAACTATTATATGTGTAGTTATAAAAATTTAGTCATGTTAACAATTCTATCTAAATTTAATAGTAAGTGGTTTGATGGAAACCATTTTAATAATTTAAGAGTCTAATTAAAAAAATCATAATCTCATAGTTAATACATAACCATATTAATAGTTTAGTGGTATTATATGTACTATTCGCATGTAGGCACACATAGAGAAGAGATTAACATTGAGTACATTATTTTTTTATGAATAATTCCTACTTAGGAAATAGAAATATACCCCTAATGAATATTGAACTCGTAACTTAAAAAAAGAAAAAAAGTGTCAACCAGGTGACTTGCCATTACACTAAAGCTTTGTTGACCATTATTTTTTAGTTAACTAATTTTCAAAACATAATAATTATTTTCAATTAAGCTAAGATTGAGTGAACATCCTAATATTATTAGGTTTCAAGTATAACATGCAAATTTTTATTGTTCTTTATTTCTTTATGTATGTACGTACATATGATATAAATTCTCTATATGGCAAAACCCAATCAAAAGAGTTACATCCTAGAAAGGGCAAGTATGTAGGGTAGGGGGCCTAATGTTTTTTTTTTTTTTTGAAAGAAGGGGGCCTAAGGGTAATGCGGAGTGGGGGACTTTTTCCTTTCTTATTTGGTTTAGGAAATTTTTACTTGCAAGTTTGAAACTTTGAGTTGTGTGTTTGTTCAAACATACAAATTGTGCATTTGTTACAAGATTTAGGTCTAACTTCTCCATCCACCCAACTTTTCATCAAAAACACACATATAAAAAATAAATTTATGTTTTAATCGAACAAAATGGGTCAGGTAAGATCGAATCGAGTTATAACCTAAAATTTTATTAAATATCTCATTTAAATATATTTTGGTTGAGTTTGAATTTCTCTAAATTATTTTACTATGGGTTGGCTAAAATTATAAAACACTTATTCCTAATACAATCCGAATTGAACAATATATCTATAAGGTTGGATTGCTACTTTGGATATCTATTTTCACTTTTTCTTCTTAAGATATAATATTAAATAAATTTAAATCTTAATATCTATAATTTGATTTTCTATTTCCTAAGGTATGACTTATTGGTTGTGTGGATGTATAACCTTTTAGATGTACCTAGAAATAAACCCTTTAGGCTTTAGAATACGAATTTTTATCCAACGGCTCATAAATAAAGTCAGAGATTTAAATATCGACGTTATGAATGGAATAAACTCTGTTGGAAAGGTCGTCTTCATAACAAGTCTCTATAGTACCTGATCTAGATTACTCGATCAATAGTTTATATTTTTTCTTAACCCTTTGATGACACACATCTTGTAGACAAAGTTATTCAAATTCGAATCTCCTAGCATGAATTTTATCATCTTTTCGTTGGGTTCAAAAAATAAGAAGTATTAAACCTAATATATATATAACTCATTCATAAATCTAATGAGAAGTTATTGCCTTAATGGATGAAAAGCTGAACAAAACCAATCCACATGGGTTGGCCAACCTTAACAAAAACAAGTCAAAGTAAAACAATCAAATATTGACAAAAAGAAAGGCTGGAGATGGGGTTTCAATGCTAACAGGTCATGGCGATGCTAACAGGTAATGATCTTCAATCCCCATCTGCAAAGGGACAGGCCGACAGATTTCAATGTTGGGGCTACAAATTATATGACAACTTTGAAGATATCTCATGTTTCTTCCATTTTTTTTTTGCTTTCGTTGGTTGTCGTTAGTTCTATTCAATAATTGAATTCGTACAACTTTATTGGTTTTTTGATTTAATTCGATCCGTTATTAAATTTAGTTGTGGTTTATAGACTTGTATTGTGTTCGAAATTGGTCATAAGTGTCCCAAGAGGTTGAAGAAATAGGACCATTTCCTTGCCCTTCACTTTTGCATTCCATGTTCAAGTTTTTTAGGCATTAAACTCTAAATTTTAAATCCTAAATTGTATGAACTTAAATATAAAAATTATTATAGAAAAAACCTGAATTCGAGTTCAACAAATTTATAATATTAAATTAGTAAAAACTTAAAAGTTTCGAGTTCAAAATATGAATGCAAACAAAATAAATCACTTAAAAAATTCGTAGCTAAACTATAATTTCAAATGGGACCATAGTGTAACATATCGTCAAACCTAAGAAGTAAGCAAAGTTTAGTGGAGAAGTTACATTGCAAAGGGGAAATCAGCAACAAGCACAAGTGGTTGGTTTGATGGTTACAAGTTCTCTCCAATGTTCCCCTTTGAGTTTGGATTCTTTTGCAAGGAATAAATTACAACTCTTAATATTGAATACGGTATGGTTACACAATACGAATATGATATCAAACATAATACACATGTACAAAAAATAATAACACAACAACACGAATACACAAAATGTTGGGTCTAGAATAAAGATAAGTACTAATAATAGGACAGAGGAATTTGCCCTAACGTTACAATAATTCATGTATTCATATCGACATCGTGCTTCAACTAGATGTATGTATTAGAAAGACTTTATCAGGTGGGGATGGAATTGTTTTTTTAGTGTTTTTTTCTCCTAAACATTACAAAAAGTTTCATCTTTTTGACTAGTTTGATCGATGGAATAAGCAAATGGATAATTATCAAAAGTCATTAAAGTGTAAACCACTTGTTTAGCAATCAATCAATGTTTTTTTTTTAATTTCAATCATCAAGAAATCTTTGGACAAAAGCTTTGATAACGCGGGAAAGTGTCGGTTGACGTGTACAGTTTGTTCCAAGGTAGGTTTAGGTTTGAGAATTCTTCATACTTATCATTTAAAACATTAAAGAAAATTAGAGAGGTTTAATGCTAAAATCAAACCATTTACTAAAAAAAACAAAAACATAAATTCCAAGTATTGAAAATCTTTTGACTAAATATTTTTATCGGATAAAATCGAGTTCAGAATGATTGTAATAATAGGTTAAACAAGTTTTATAAGCATTCTAGAACTAGTTATTGTCTTAACTCGATATAAATTTTTTGATTAAATGGAGATGTATTATATTCTCATATTCAGATTTGAACACATACAAGATGAGATAATATGAGCATCATTAGCCACTAAATTAATTAGTGGATCTAAACTCGATATAAATTTTTAACGATAGTTAGCTTCTATCAATCTTTTTGCATCGAATAAATCAGATCACTAATTATTGACGTTCGACAATAATTAAATAAAAATAAAAAAATCATATTTTTTTCAAAAATCATTTCAAACCGATCCATAACTGTTCACACAATATCCGATTTGAGATCGCTGTTGAACTAAATTTTCCAACGTATCCAACTAATTCAATCTAATTCTGACTATTTTTTTAATAGTCTTAAGGTGAGTATAAGGTAGTATATGTTCATATTTTTTATAATCTTTTGATAAATCACACAATTTGCAGGTAAAACTGTTCAAACTCAATTCTTCTAGTATAATTATCATACTCTTTTCTATAAGAACTACTCATTGAGTTCAGTAATAATGAATGAAATCTAAGTCTTCGCCTCTTTTTAAAAAGTGCTTGCTTTTTTATCAAAATCTTTTTTTCAAAGGTAATATTTACATCAAGATTAAATAAATAATCCAAATTTGATCATAAAATAAATAAATAAATAATCTAACTCTAAATAGTGATAAATTATTTATAAATTCATCACATTATGTTATATATGGTCTCACCCAATAAAACCCACTCACTTCACTATTTATTTTTAATTTCATCAATTAACTCAATTAATTTTTCAGGTAACTATCCACTCCCGAATAAAAAATGAAGATTCATCCTTAAAAAATAATAAAATGTGTAAATTTTATTGGTCGAAACTAAAAATAACGTACTGCATTGGTTCAAAAAATATATTTTCACAAATATTTGTCTTCACAAATAAGTAACTCATGAAAATAAACTTGAAAGTTAATCCAATTAACAAGTAAGAAACTATTGAGTATTAAACTTGAAAATGATTCCAATTAATAATTTTTTTGTATAATTGCGAATATTCGAGTTATTAGTTGACTAATTTAAATCGGGTACTATATGGACGACCATCTCAACTCAATTTGTAATATTTATAATGTTATAATTTAAACTTTGACATTACATAAAAGATCTTGTGCCTCATTCCATTAAATGATAAAATAAAAAATATTATCAAATGAAATTAATTAGCATTTATTTATTAAAAATTCAATTAAAAAACTCATAACTAACATAGTAATTAATTATAGATTTATATTAAATACACTTGCAGTGAAAATTAAAAATTTCTACAAGTGTCTTAGTTTTAGGGTTTGGGGCTTAGTTTAGGGTGTAGGGTTCATGGGGTTTAGATGTATGGGTTTAGGGTTTATAGTTTTAACTTATAAACCTTAAATTATAACCATAAACCCTAAATTTTAACCATTATCCCTAAATTCAAAACCCCTACACCTAAACTCCTAAATTGTACATCCTAAACTAAGCCTTAAACTATCAAACAAAAATACTTTTAAAATTTTT
This sequence comes from Hibiscus tridactylites, assembly GCA_958450335.1. Lineage (NCBI taxonomy): Eukaryota > Viridiplantae > Streptophyta > Magnoliopsida > Malvales > Malvaceae > Hibiscus > Hibiscus tridactylites. Next base: position 79,857,279 of record OY288268.1, on the reverse strand, counting down.
TAATTTTCACCGTCTGTGTATAAAAAATTAACTATTAATTATTAGAGAAATATTAAAAGCCGGCCGAATGGAAAGATGGGTGAGTCCAATAGTTTATGGAACATGGGTTAATAACGGCCTCTTAGGCCCATAAAAAGGAATTGGCCAATCCATTTTTTATTTTATTTTAACCTTCCTTAACAAAGACAATTTACCTCAACAAACATGCTTTTTTATTTAAAAATTTATTCCAACCATTTTTTAAACGTTATTTGTGATTATATGTTAGTATATGTTTTTTTAATTTTAACCTTTTGAAAACGCATATACAACATATAGATATATTGCTCGAACTTGAATCTCCCTACAAATAATATCGTTTACTTTTTCATTGAAATCATTCAATAAGTTATATTTCAACTATTTTTATAATTAGAATAAATATAGAGAAACGGAAGAAACGGTCAATAAGACCGTGACTTCTTGCTCAATTTATTATTAGTTTTTGAACAATTCCTACGTAGGGGTAGGGGGAGAGGAAATTTACTTCTACTAGGTCTATAACTCACAACTTAAGGAAAAGAGAAATTTTAACTGAAAATTTTTAACCACTTACTCTAGAGGTTGTTGACTCAATTTAATAATTTTAAACAAAAAAATATGATTAATTTACCAAAATTTTACATACAAATTTAATATGTATAATACAAGAAGGTATCATTCATATTAATTATATTAAAATGTATTGTATAATATGTATTATATATTTGTAGTGTATTAAATATGTTGTGTCTGAATGACATCATTTGTCATATCATTTTAAAAAACTATTTAATGGAGCGAATAAATTTGACTAGTTGGCCAAGCCGTTTATCTTTGTTCTCTCATATTCTATTAGGTTGTGAGTTTTAGACTCACTAAGAGCACCAGACAAAAATCATATGCCCATTTCTATGTCCCAACAATAAAATAAATAAATTCTAAGTCATAACCTTAAATTCTAAATCCTAAACCATATACGCTACACCCTAAAAATACATCATATCTCAAATTCTCTAAACTCCAACCTAAACCCCAAACCATAAACCTATTTTTTAGTGTATGACATAAATAGAGGCGCCAAAAAGGTAAAAGATTTCTATTCAGGAGCCCCTACCCTCTAAGTAAGATTATGATATGATTAAAATTAAAATTTGTCAAAAAAATACTATTCAATGCGATCAAATCAAAATAACTTAGTATTAGAATTCAAGGAGTTTTTTCCATTAGTAAATGATGCGTGATTCGTTTAGATGACTTGAGTTTGAATAGTTTACATGTGAATAAATGTATCTATATTTAAAATCAAACATAAATACCACCTTACACTCAAACAAAATTATATATAAAAAAAAACTTAGGATTAAATTCAAATAATATAGAACATAAATAAGATCATAGCAGAAAAGTTTACACGTAAGAAATAAATACAAGTTCCCTAATCAAGCTAGTCAAGCATTATCAAATATATCTTTCAAAAAATATATATTTACATTAAATAACGTTAAAAGTATGATTCCTGACATTGTAAATAATAAAAAAAAAATTACATCACTGACCACCAAATAAATTGAGATACCTATTTGGATCACTGAACTATAGAAATCGTCAATCAGACCATCGAACTTATAAAATTAACCTATTTTAACTACCACCGTTAAAAACTTAACAGTGGAGTGACGTAACTGCCACGTGGCAATTGACGAAAAAATTTAAAAATTACACATTTGATCATGTTATTTACACATTCTTTCAATTTAATCCTAATTTTAAATTAATAAAATAATAAATTATTTATTTAAGTGGTGACACGTGTCAACACTTTATTAGAGGACTTTAATTATTTATATTTGAGTTTATTAATTTATTTTCTCCCTCCAATCAGGTGGTGACACGTGTCACCACCAATTTACATGAGAAAAATACATTTCTCTTCACCTACACTAAGAAAGATTTGAACCTAAGTCTTTCAAGTGTAAAGCCAATGGCTTTGCCACTGCACCAAGCACAAGTTTGTGTTGTAATTCTCCAGATATAATATATACCTCTTATTAGTTTCTACATTTATAAGTCAAAAGCTCAAACCCTAAACACTATTTTCACATATATAAATCCTAAACCTTAAATTCTAACCCTAAATATTTCAAATTAATTCCACACTAAATATTTTAAATTAAACCCTAAACCCTAAACATTTCAAATTAATTCCACACTAAATATTGTAAATTAAACCCTAAACCCTAAAATTTAAAATTAATTTCACGCTAAATATTTCAAATTAAACCCTAAACTCTAAATATTTCAAATTAATTTCACTCTAAATATTTCAAATTAAACCCAAACACTAAACCCTAAAAATTTCAAATTAATTACACGCTAAATATTTTAAATTAAACTCTAAACCCTAAACATTTCAAATTAAACCATAAACCCTAAAATTTTCAAATTAATTCAATGCTAAATATTCAAATTAAACCCTAAACCTTAAACCCTAAAATATGATTTAAGGTTTAATCTAAAAGATTTAGTGTGGAATTAATTTGAAAAATTTAGGGTTTAGGGTTTGTGTTTAAGGTTTGTGTTTTAATTTGAAATATTTAGCATGAAATTAATTTGAAATATTTAGGTTTAGGGTTTAATTTAAAATATTTAGGATGTAATTAATTTGAAATTTTTAGGGTTTAAGGTTTGAGTTTGGGGTTTAGGGTTTAATTTGAAATATTTAGCGTGAAATTAATTTGAAATGTTTAGGGTTTAGGGTTTAATTTGAAATATTTAGTATGAAATTAATTTGAAATTTTAGGGTTTGGGGTTTAATTTAAAATATTTAGCATGAAATTAATTTGAAATGTTTAGGGTTTGGGGTTTAATTTGAAATATTTAGTGTGAAATTAATCTAAAATATTTAGTGTTAGAGTTTAGGGTTTATGATTTATAAATCTAAATTAGTGTTTAGGGTTTGAACGTTTGGCTTATAAATGTAGAAACTAATAAGAGTTATATATTATATCCGGAGAATTATAGAATAAAGTTGTACTTGATGTAGTGGCGAAGTCATTGGCTTTACACTTGATAGACCCAGGTTTAAATCTTGCTTAGTGTATGTGAAGAGAATTTTATTTTTCTCCTCTAAATTGGTGGTGGCACGTGGAAACATAAATTAATAAAATCAAATATAAATAACTAAAGTCCTCTAATAAGGTGTTGACATGTGTCACCACTTAATTAAATAATTTATTATTTTATTAATTTAAAATTAGGACTAAATTGAAAGAATATGTAAATAACAAGGACCAAATGTGTAATTTTTAAATTTTTCCGTCAATTGCCACATGACAATTCTGTCACTCCACCGTTAGAGTTTTAACGGCGGTGGTCAAAATAGGTTTATTTTATAAGTTCAGAGGTCCGATTGACGATTTTTATATTTCGGTGGTCCAAATAGGTATCTCTAATTTGTTTGATGACAAGTGAAGTAATTTTCCCTAAAAATGATTAGAAAAATCGTCTTTTATTAAATCCGATCTAAATTAATCTGTTAATAAATTGAATGGTTAAAAACTCATTTACAAATAACTGTATCATTTTAGTCCACAATATATGATTTCTAAATAATTACAAAACAATATTGTCATCCTATTTTTTCCCTTTGACCATTCAAACCTGATCAAATAATAATAATAATAATAATAATAATAATAATAATAATAATTTTGACATTTCCCTTTGAAATTAATCCCATTTCTTTGTCGATTTCGTTTGTTAACTTTCACTGTATGTCATTTTCTTTCTCTCGATTTCTTTTAATTGCGAATGATCAACGTCTAATTTCTACTTAGAATATATTTTACACCTTGATGTATACATAAAAATATAATTATTATTCTAGTAATTACAAATGAGTGTAATTGCAAATTTCTAATTGTTTATACATGTTTGATTGATAATGAAGTATAATTGCAAATTTTTAAGTGTGATTACGAATTTGTTTGTTTCACTATAATTGGTTTTTCTGAAAACATTTTCATAACATTCCATTGTTTGGTTCATAGAAAATGAAAAAGTCAAAGTAAAACCAACTACGGCCAATAAAAAACAAACCTTATTTCAGTGTAAAATAACTTACTCATTAATTTTCCGTAAGTCGCTTTCCTTCCTCTCATTCTCTCTACAAATACTAACATAAACCCTAAATACTAACATAAAAGCTAAACCCTAAACCTTAAATCATAAATCATAAACTATAAAATCTAAACTCTAAACCATAAACACCAAACACTAAATATTAAACCCTAAACATTAACAAACACCCTAAACCTAAACGCTAACCCCTAAACATTAAATGTTAACATAAGCACTTACCCATAAACATTAAACACAAACACAACCCTAAACCATAAATACTAACATAAACATTAAACACTAACAATAAACTCTAAACATTAAACACTAACATAAACCTTAAACCCTAGATGGCAACATAACCCATAATCCTTAAACACTAACATATATCCTAAACACTAAATGTTAAACCCTAAGCTATATATTATAAACCCTAAACACTAACATAACTTTAAACCATAAACATCAATCCCTAAACGCTAAACCCTAAATGTTATATCTTAAACATAAACCTTAAAACAAAACCCTAAACCCTAAATATTGAACCATAAACACTAAATGTTACATAAACACTAACATAAACCTAAGCCCTAAATGTTAAAACCTAATTATTAAACCCCAAACACAAACACAAACACAAACCCTTACCCTAAACACTAACCCATAAAACTTAAATGCTAACATAAACACTAAACCATAAACAATAAACACTAACATAAACCATAAACCATAAATACTAAATACTAATATAAACACTAAACCTTAAATCCTAAACATTAACATAAACCCTAAACTTTAATATAACCCATAAATCCTAAACTTTAAACATTAACATAAACCCTAAACAATAAACCCTAAATGCTAACATAAACCATAAACCATAAACCCTAAATGATAACATAAATACTAACAAACCCTAAACCCTAAAACATAAATACTAACATAAACCCTAAACATTAAGTGATAAACCCTAAACACTAACTCTAAACAATAGCCCTTAAATACTATCATAAACCCTAATCGCTAAACCCTAAATATTATCATAAACCCTAACCACCGACCTAAACCATAAACCTTACACCTTAAACACTAACATAAACCCTAAATACTACCATAAAACTTAAACCATAAACATTAATTTAAACCCTAAACCCTAAACCATAAATGATATCCCAAACCCTAAACACTAACTTAAATCTTAAACTATTTTTTGGTTGGAACTTGTTTTTAGCATTATCGGTGCTTGTTTTTGAGCTGTTCATAAAATTTTCAGGAAACTCTACCAAAGAGTGTAAAATGAATTGTACAACATCATCCAAACACCGAAAAATAGTTTCTGCAATTAATTTTTCAAAAACTGTAGTTCATTTTCCGAAAACAGTTTTCAGTGAAACAAATAAACCATACATCTAAATTCTCTACGTCATATTTAGTTATATAATTTTATTTTTTTATTTGAGTGAATTCTTTTTATTTGAGTCAATGTATCCACCGCCAATAGCAATTACTTTCAAAACTACCCGACCCAACTACCCGAATGAAAAAAATAGAGATTTTACTAAAAAATATACTCAGTCAGGCCAGGTACCCGACCCAATATTTTTTTGGGTAGTTGGGGCAAGTCTAGACGGGAATTTTTTAGTAACCAAGTACCTGACCCAATACTTTTAATATATTTATTTTTTTAATTTTAAATTATATTTTTATTTTAGGTTACTTAATATTTTCACCTAAAATTAATTTAAATCTCTAAATTATTTCCATATTCATATTATGTACTCTAAGTTTAAAAAAATTTCAAATATATTTTTATTAATACAAAATTAAAAAAAAAACGAGATTAATATTTTTAATTTCAAATATATATATATATAAACATTCATCTTAAAACTGACTTTAAATATGTATTATTAGGGATGACAATGGGGCGGGGCGGATTCTTGACCGTATCAACCTCGACCCGACACTATTTCAACTATACCCGACACCGACCCGACCCCGACCTAACAAAAATTTTACCTGCCCCGAACCCGATCCAAACATTTTATTATAAACCCGACCTTGCCCGATCCGATAAACAAAAAAAATATAATTTATTTAAAATCTGGAACAGAAGCACCAGGAAATAATCAAATCTAGAACGAAAATTTTGTTTAAAACACAAAAATTTACATAAAGGTATTTAAACACAGGAGAATCAATTTAAATCCAAAACTACTTTAAGATAACCATAAAGTTACACACTTTTAAACCCAAAAAATTAAAAAAGAAAGTTCGTTTTAAATCTCAGCTTTTAAAAATCTAATTCACAAATAAAATAAAAAATCACTTACAGATCTCATGTCTTGTTCAATCTGATGCAAAAATAAAAAACAATCACATGCAAAAAATCCCATGTTTTGTTCAGTAAAAAACAATCACATGCAAGAGGAAAACATTAAAATCTGCAAAAGTTTAAAAATAATCCCAAAACTAACATCAGATTTTGAAACACTAAGTGAATCTGCAAAAAAATATATATATATTGTAAAACTATAAATGAAAGACGATCAACGAGGGTGGTGAAACAAGAGAGAGATTTCTTATAAATAGTGGAGAAATGAGAAACTAAAAGAAAAAAAAATGAGAAGAAGAAAAGAACAATTATAGAGAAAAATACAGAGAAAGTTAAATTGGAAAGATGCCGCAAAGAACTAATGAGTGTGGGTAAAAATTTGCCCTAAAATACATTTATATATAGATGTCATTCTTGTAAATATATTAAATATTAAAGGATATTATAAGTTATTTGCGGGTCGGGTCGAGGATTTTCCACTCTAAATCCGACCCCGACCCGACCCCGACTTTTCTCTTCACAAAACTTGACCCGCCCCGCCACAAACTCGAAATTTTAAAAAATAATTCGACTCTATAGGGTCGAGTTCGGGTCGAGATCCGTCGTGGTCGAACATTTTTTTCATTCCTATGTATTATGAATTTTTAAATTTAATGTGTTTACTATATTATTTTTTTAAAAAAATAAATTTAAAAATAAATAAATAAAAAAATATAAACCGGATACCTGTTACCCAATTTTTCAGATACTCAAGTTTCATGATACCTGAATAGCAGATACCATGTTAAAGCGGGCCAGGAGATGGACCGACATATGTGGTACCCAGTAATAAACACCTCTATGACTAATCATCTTATTATATGTACACTCACTAAGAGACAAAGGACTAACTAGGGATGTAAAAACAGGTAATCGGACAGGTTTCAGGTCGGGTTCTGTCAGGTCGGGTAAAATCGGATACAGGTCATTTCAGGTAAAAAAAAAATTGACTCGGCTCGGGTCGGGTGCGGGTCCATTGCAGTCGGGTAATTTTCAGGTCGGGTCCATTTCAGGTCGGGTCAATTTTCAGGTCGGGTCTATTTCAAGTCAAACTCGTTGCAGATCGGGTAAAAATAGGTCGGGTAAAATCAGTTAATTGGCAGGTAAAATTGCAGGTCGTGTAAATTTCAGGTCGGATTCATTTCAGGTCGGGTTCATTTCAGGTCGGGTTCATTTCAGGTCGGGTTCATTTTAGGTCGGGTAATTCCAGGTCGTCGGGTTCATTTCAGTTCGGGATAATTCAGGTTCACCATAAATGAAGAATTTTGAATAAAAACAAAGTTTTATGGACTATAGTGAAAAAAATAAATAAATAAGAGCTAATTTGGACTAAAATAAAGTTTTATGGACTATAATAGGCTCATTTTTGAATAAAAACAAAGTTTTATGGACTATAGTGAAAAATAATAATAAATAAGAGTTAATTTGAAGTAAAAATAAAGTTTTAAGGACTCAATTGAATTGAATTAAAACTTAAAGGACTTGAATAAAAAACCTATATAATATAAAGAGCTTTATTTATAATTTACCCTAAATTGAAATTCAATTTGAAAATTGACAGTTTGAAATCAAATTTTCCCGCCCATATATATTATAATTTAATATTATGTATTAATTATATTTATACAATATAACTTATTAATTAATATAATAACTTTATACTTATAAGTATAAATACATGTGATTATGTGTATATATTATATATATATGTATTTTTATGTATTCACATGTATATAAATTACAATATATAATTATATATTATACAAACATGTATGTATAATGTATTTATGTATATGTAATGTATTATACATAAATACATAAATACATAAATTAAATTGAACTCAATTGAATTGAACAAAAACTTAAAGGACTTAACATCTAAAATTTAAAGGGCCACAAAATATTTAGCCCATCTAAAATTTGTAGCCCAAAGCCCAACAATTAATAAATATTATCAATTATTATAAATGGGTGGTAGGATAAGAGCCCAAAGGCCCAAGGCCCAAACTATTACCAATTATTATATAAATTATAAGTTATAAGTTTATATATATATATTATATATATTATAGGTTTTAGGGGCCCATCTAAAATAAATGGGTGGTGGGATAAGAGCCCAAAGGCCCAAGGCCCAAACTATTACTAATTATTATATAAATTATAAGTTATAAGTTTATATATATATATATATATATATTATATTTATACAATATAGGTTTTATTGTTTTAGGGCCCATCTAAAATAAATGTGTGGTGGGATATGAGCCCAAAGGCCCAAGGCCCAAACTATTACTAATTATTAATTATTATATTATAAATACATTATATAAATTATAAGTTATAAGTTTATATATATATATATATATATATATATATATTATATTTATACAATATAGGTTTTAGGGCCCATCTAAAATAAATGGGTGGTGTGATAAGAGCCCAAAGGCCCAAAGCCCAAACTATTACTAATTATTAATTATTATATAAATTATAAGTTATAAGTTTATATATATATATATATATATATTATATTTATACAATATAGGTTTTATTGTTTTAGGGCCCATCTAAAATAAATGTGTGGTGGGATAAGAGCCCAAAGGCCCAAGGCCCAAACTATTACTAATTATTAATTATTATATTATAAATACATTATATAAATTATAAGTTATAAGTTTATATATATATATATATATATATTTATACAATATAGGTTTTAGGGCCCATCTAAAATAAATGGGTGGTGGGATAAGAGCCCAAAGGCCCAAAGCCCAAACTATTACTAATTATTAATTATTATATAAATTATAAGTTATAAGTTTATATATATATATATATATTATATTTATACAATATAGGGTTTATTGTTTTAGGGCCCATCTAAAATAAATGTGTGGTGGGATAAGAGCCCAAAGGCCCAAGGCCCAAACTATTACTAATTATTAATTATTATATTATAAATACATTATATAAATTATAAGTTATAAGTTTATATATATATATATATATATATTATATTTATACATTATAGGTTTTAGGGGTCCATCTAAAATTAATGGGTGGTTGGATAAGAGCTCAAAGGCCCAAGGCCCAAACTATTACTAATTATTAATTATTATATAAATTATAAGTTATAAGTTTATATATATATATATATATATATATATATATATAATATTTATACAATATAGGTTTTAGGGCCCATCTAAAATAAATGTGTGGTGGGATAAGAGCCCAAAGGCCCAAGGCCCAAACTATTACTAATTATTAATTATTATATTATAAATACATTATATAAATTATAAGTTATAAGTTTATATATATATATATATATATATTTATACAATATAGGTTTTAGGGCCCATCTAAAATAAATGGGTGGTGGGATAAGAGCCCAAAGGCCCAAGGCCCAAACTATTACTAATTATTATATTATAAATACATTATATAAATTATATATATATTATTATATTATATTATATTTATGAGTTAGTCTTTATATTCGATGGTTTAGGGTTTAGGGTGTTGCGTTATGATCACGAGCTATCATTATTGTTTATGGTTTAGAGTTAAAGGGTTTAATGTTTATGGTTTAACTTTAAGGTTCCATGGTTTATGGTTTAGGGTGTTGCATTAGGGTTTATGTGTTATCATTAATTCATTTTTGCAATATTGCTTATGGATTAGAGTACATTCCTACATCAACATGGTTTATACTTTATAGCTTTAAGGTTTAGGGTTTAGGGGACACCGTACATAGTTCATATTTAAATGTTTAGGGTTGTTGTTATTGTTCATGGTTAGGGTTTAGAATCTAATGTGCAAGGTTTAGGGTTTAGGGTTTCTAAGTTATAACTTATAACTTATCATTATTGTTTAGTGGTTATAGTTTAGGGTTTAGGGTTTAGTGTTTAGGGTTTAGGGTTTAGAAGGTATAGATTTGGCTTTATGGGTTTTCACTATTGTTCATGGTTTATAGTTTAGGGTATATGGTGTAAGCCATATGGTTTAGGGTTTATGGTTTATAAGTTTTCATTAATAATTATATTTGTTCATGGTTTATAGTTAAGGGTTTAGTATTTAGGGCTAGGATTAGGGTTATACAATCGACTTTATGAGTTTTCATTACCATTAATGGTTTAGGGTTTATGGTTTAGGGATTATGGGTTTATGAGATAGGGTCTTTAAGGTTTCATTATTGTATAATTTAGGGTTTAGGGTTTAAGGCTAGGATTTATTAGTTTTCATTATTGTTTAGGGTTTAGGGTTTAGGGTTTCGTGATTGATACCTTAATTCAAAAGTCAAACCCATTAACCCTAAACATAACGGCTTCATAAACACTAACTCAATACCCCAAACCCTAAACATTTAACCTAAACCCTAAACCACAAACCTCAAATATTTAAACCTTAAACCTTAAAACTCAAACACTAATTGAAATAGTAACACTAATCCTTAAACCTTACCCCTAAGTTATAAGTTATAACCTTAAACTATAAATTATAACCCTAACTCATAAATTAAAACCCCAAACCTTAAATTAAATCCTAACCCTAAACCCTAAACCTAAAGGCTTCATAAACACTAAATCAATACCCTAAACCCTAAACATTTAACATAAACCCTAAACCACAAACATTAAATATTTAAACCTTAAACCCCAAAACTCAAACCCTAATTGGAATAGTAGCACTAATCCTTAAACCTTACCCCTAAGTTATAACCTTAAACTATAAATTATAACCCTAACTCCTAAATTAAAACCCCAAACCTTAAATTAAATCCTAACCCTAAACCTTAACACTAAAATAAGGACCAAATCGAACATAAAATAAAATTTTAAGCTGAATTTCACAAAAATCAGGACCAAATTGAAACAATTGAAACTCAGAGTGCTTGCGGAGCAAGACCCGTGTAACCCGTTAAAAAACACGCGGATCTTTTTGACCCGGCTCACCCCTATAAATAAACCCTCACCCCAGCCCTTTTACACCATTTTTACCCTAGCGTTACTCTACCGAAATTTCTCCTCGTTTTCTCTCTCTCTGAAAAACACAATTTCTCCCAGATTTCCTATCTATTCTCGATCAAAACCTCACTTTTTCCCAAAGTTCTTCATTGTTCTTCCCCAAAATCCTTCCAGATCTTATACAAACTTCCTACTTCAGTCTAAACATGTTTCCTCTCGATCAAAACCCAACTTTTTCACCAAGTTCTTCACTGTTCTTTCCCAAACCCATTCTAGATCCTATACAAACATCCTACTTCAATCTAAACTTGTTTCCTCTCGATCAAACCCAAACTTTTCCTCAAGAACATCATCATGTTCTTCCACTTTCTCCTTTTCAATCCTTCAAAACCCTAATCCCCAAATCAAAAATGTTTTACCCTAAACCCCAAATTACTCGATACCCTAACCCATATACCATAAACCCTAAACCCTAATCCCCAAACCCTAATCCCCAACCCTAAACCCTTATCCCAAAATCGATTCGTATTCAAAAATCTTTTCATCTTCTTCAGAAAACCCTAATATCCATTCTCCTTCTTCTGACTTCTGAGATCCCTGAAAGCCCTTCTCCTTCTTCTGACTTCTGAGATCCTTGAAAGCCCTTCTTCTTCTGACTTCTGAGTTCCCTGGAAGCCCTTCTCCTTCTTCTGACTTCTGATATCCCTGGAAGCCCTAATCTTCTGGGATTTGGTAAGTTTTTTTCTCATCTGTTCTTTTTATTTTTTTTTTATTTTTATTTTTTTAATTTTTTATACTCTGATTTATCCTAACTTTGTTTCTGTTTGGTTTGCATGTTTATTTTCTGGGAGCGGATCTTCTGGCATTTTCAGTTGTTGGTATATTTCTAAATCCCTAACTTCTGTTGGTATATTTCTGTTTATGTGGTTCTGGTTTATATTTATGTTTGATATGCATGCTTTTTCATTTGGTTTCTGTTTCTGTTTTGTTTGTTTAGTATGCATGCTAGGGTTTCTGTTAAATAAATGTTTTAAGTTTCTGTTTATGGTTCTGTATCTTGGTTTGGTTGCATGTCTACTTTGTTTGGTTGCATGTCTGTTTTGTTTTGTTTTTCTTTTGGTTTCTGTTTCTGTGTTGTTGATTTAGTATGCATGCTAGGGTTTCCTTGGTTTAATCCGAGTATATATGCTGGAATACCAGACCTGCGGTGCTACTGGTGCCAAAGGGGGTTTTTAAAGGACCCTGGGGTTCGGTGTAAACAACACCACGTACAAGGATTAAACTGAAACCACCCTCTGTTTCTGTATTGTTTGTTTAGTATGCATGCTAGGGTTTCTGTTTATTATATATTTATGTTTGATATGCATGCTTTTTCATTTGGTTTCTGTTTTGTTTGTTTAGTATGCATGTTAGGGTTTCTGTTAAATGAATGTTTTTAAGTTTCTGTTTATGGTTCTGTATCTTGGTTTGGTTGCATGTCTACTTTGTTTGGTTGCATGTCTGTTTTGTTTTGTTTTTCTTTTGGTTTCTGTTTCTTTGTTGTTGATTTAGTATGCATGCTAGGGTTTCCTTGGTTTAATCCGAGTATATAGGCTGGAATACCAGACCTGCGGGGCTACTGGTGCCAAAGGGGGTTTTTAAAGGACCCTGGGGTTCGGTGTAAACAACGCCATGTACAAGGATTAAACTGAAACCACCCTCTGTTTCTGTATTGTTTGCATGCTAGGGTTTCTGTTTATTAAATGTTTTAAAGTTTCTGTTTCTGGATTTTGTTATGTAAATGTGTTATGTACTTGTTCTTTTTGCTGTTTCATTCATTTTCTGGGATTTCACATATTTTTCTTTTGTTCATTTAGCACAACTATGCCTATGGATAATATTTCTTACGAGTTGGAGTTTCCCGTTCAAAGAGGTATACTCTTTTAACTTTTTTATTTTCAGAAGATCATTTTTAGTATTTGATCAGTCACTAACTCATTTTTGTTAATGTTTTGTTTGAAGCGGATGAAAATGACCAAGCCTCTACTGTTCTTCCTTCCACTAGAAGGAGGGCTTCAACAACTTCATCAACAGAGTTTGGGAGAAGGACTTCTCCTGTTTGGGATCACTATTGCTTCATTAAGGAGGAGGATGGCATCTTTGCTGAATGTAAGTATTGCAAATCAAAAAGGTATAAAGTTGATTCCTATATTGGTACCTCTAACCCTAAAAGACACACTGAAAAATGCCCTGCCTATAAGAATTTCCTTGTATCCAATCCCAGTAGTTGTTTAGGAAGTTCTTTTGATCAGAAAACCTACTGTGATTTGTTTGCTGAAGCTATTTTGTGTCATGGATATGCATTGAGCATGGTTGAGCATGATAAACTTAGGATTTTGCATCGTTATCTTAATTCTAATGTCAAGGATATCTCTAGGTATACTGTTACTAAGCATTGCATGTTAAAAGCATGAGAAGCATAAGAAGTTGTTAATTGATTCAATGCTTTCTGTTTCAAGTCGAATCTGTTTTACATGTGATGGTTGGTCTGCTTGCACTTCACGTTCATATTTTGCTCTGACTGCCCATTATGTTGATAATAATTGGAAACTTCAGTCAAAAATTCTTAACTTTCGTCGTTTCCCCCCACCCCATGATGGTGAGTCTATATATAAGTTTGTTAAGAAGTTGTTATGTGAGTGGGGTCTTGAAAGGAAAGTGTTTACTATAACCCTTGATAATGCATCTGCTAATGATAGAATGGTTAAGCGTCTCAAAGACGATTTGCATGCCATATCTCCCCTTCCTTGCAATGGTAAATACTTTCACATTAGATGTGCTGCTCATATTCTGAACTTGATAGTTCAAAGAGGGTTGAAGGTTATTGATTCTTCTATTGTTAAGTTGCGTGAAATTGTTAAATTTATTGACTCTTCTGATTCTAGACTATGTGGTTTTGATTCTGCTGTTAGAGATTGTGGTTCTGATTTTTCTGGGAAGTTAGTTTTGGATGTCCCTACTAGGTGGAACTCCACTTATTTGATGCTACGTAGGGCTATTGATGCTAAGTTAGCTATCAATTTGTTTGTTAATAGAGAGAATGGCCTGGATATTATTTTAGAGGATGAGTGGGAAACTGCATCTTTGATCTGTGATTTTCTTGAGCCTTTTTATGAGATTACCACTCTGTTCTCAGGATCCAAGTATCCTACTTCTAATTTATATCTGGCTAATGTTGTTGCTATTGAGAAACTTCTGTGTGATGCTCACAATGATCCTTGTGTTGGAATTTCTGCTATGGCTGGTCCTATGCTTGAGTTGTATGAGAAATACTGGTCTGAACACTCTACTATTCTGTCTTTTGCTGTTTTACTTGATCCCCGTTATAAGTTGCAACTTCTGAAGGAGTTGTATGGTGTCCTCTATGTTGAGGATGAGGTTGAGAGGATGGTTAGTCTTGTGTACAATGAATTTGTGAATTTGTATATCTATTATTCTAGAACTGTTCCGTGTTCTTCATCTTCTTCTAATTCTTCTGTCCAATGCAATTCACCTCAAAGTACAAGTGTTTCGAGTTCGAATCGGCTTCGAACCTTCAAAAAGTCAAATCTGTTTCAGGTCAGTTTTGTTTTTGTTTATGTTTTCAGTTTTGTTTCTTTTACTTACAATTTTCTAACTAGTTTTATGTTTTTTTGTAGAACTTTGATGCTAATTTGTCCGCTTCTAGGAGTGGTAAATCTGATGTTGACTCTTACATATCTTTGCCCCTTCTCCCTCGGTCTGATGATTCTGAGTTTGATATATTAGAGTATTGGAAGTCACAGTCTGTTTCTTTTCCTACTCTTTCTCTCATGGCTAGAGATGTTTTAGCCATTCCAATTACTTCTGTTGCATCCGAATCCTCATTTAGTATGGGGGGTCGGATTTTGAACAAGTTGAGGGCTAGACTTTTGCCCAAAAATGTTGAAAATTTTGTTACAACCCGTAATTGGTTGTATGGATTTGAGCCTGAGGATAAAGATGATGAATATTTGGCTGTTGTGAATGAATCTTCTCTGCCTGATGTTGCTGTTGAAGATCCCATTCCTGAATGAGGTATTCTAATCCATCTCTGTTTTTTATTTACATGTCTCATCTTTTTGTTTTTTTACATGTCTTTTATTTCTGTTAGTGTTGTTTACTTTTTCTTATACCTTGTTTTTTTTCACTTAGTGTTGTTTTGTTCTGGTTGCTGTTCAATGCTGAGTTTGATGCTGGTTGAAGTTCTTTGCTGGTTGCTGTCTTGCTGGTTGCTGGTTGCTGGGTATTAAGTTCTGTTGGTTTGTTGGTTTTATTTTGTTGCCCTTGTTTTAATTTTGCTGGTTTCTTAGCTTTCATAGCTTAGTTACCCATAATTAAAACTTGTTGGTAGCTTTATGTTGTTGCTCGATGATGATCTTTCTGGTAGCAAAGTCTTTTGACTTTGCTATAAGATCTGAGAGCAAAATTACTTATCATTTTGTAAGCTTCTATTATGTTTGTAAACTTAAAGTTTGTATTCTCTTTGTTATTAACTTATTTTAATTATATGTTTGTAAAATTATTATAATTTAAGTTAACTGTTAATATGAAGTTAACCCGATTACTTCATTTTGTTCATTGTTCGTTGTTAATTTAAGTTAACTGTTAATTTCAAGTTAGCAAAGTGACTTCATTTTATTCTTTGTTATTAACAAATTTAAGAAGTTAACCCGTTTAAATTAACAAAAAAGAGTTGTTATCCAGATTAATCTAAGTTAACTATTAATTTGAATGACTTAATATATATTAATCATTTGAAAGACAATTGTCATAATACTAACTTAACTGTTAATTTGAAAGACTTATTATATATTAATCTAAGTTAACTGTTATAATACAAACTTAACTGTTAATTTGAAAGACTTAATAACTTAGCAAATTTTATGTCAATTGTTTTAGTATATATGTTTTATATAATTTAAGTTAACATAAATATGAAGCATAATAAGTACGAAAAATAAGACAAATTATAAGTTAATAACTTTGTATTTATTATGTCAATATGTTTTATATAATTTAAGTTAACATAAATATGAAGCATAATAAGTACGAAAAATAAGACAAAATATAAGTTAATAACTTAGTATATATTATGACAATTGTCTTTCAATTAATATAATATATAATTAATATAATACTTAAAAGATTTTTCTTATTATGTTAATAACTTTAGTAAAATAAGTTATTATGTCAATTGAAAGACATTTGACATAATAAAGTATATAAGTTTAATATATTATATTAATTATATATGACTAATATATTATATATTTAGTATAAAATAAGACAAATATTTTAAGTATATAATTTTATTATACATAGTATTTATTTTTATACTTAAACAAATTTTTAAGTATATAATTTTAAGTAATGAAATTAACATAATCTATTAAAAATTTATTAAGTTTATAATAAACAGGTCTACATTAGTTCAGGTCAACAACAGTTCAGGTTCAAAACAGGTCGGGTCCATTAACAGGTCGGGTTCAAAGCAGGTCGGGTAAAATCGGATCTCGGGTCGTTTCAGTCGGATAATATCAGGTAATTTGCCATGTCGGTCTCGGGTTCGGGTTCGTTTCAGTCGGATGCAGGTCGGGTTTCAGGTCAAAATTACCAGGTCAGATTCGGGTTCGGGTTGTTTTCAGTCGGACACAGATCGGGTTCGGTTGCTACAGTAACAGGTTCAACTCGGGTTCGGGTCAGCAACAGTCAGTTGCAGTTCGGGTTCGGATCATCGAATTCTCGGGTTAAATCAAGTTCTGACTCGAGCAAGTTTCAGGCAGGTTTCCAGATCCTGACTTGTTTTTACATCCCTAGGACTAACCATGAAATGTACTCCATTTTTATAGGTATAGATCTAACTTTAACTTTTAAAATAATACTATCAAGACAGTAACTGCACACATAATTATACTTATATTTATGTCTCGAGCTAAGGAATGAGGAGTGTAAGTAGAGGCCTTCAATTACATCAAATTTAATTGGATCCGATGATTATCCAAACAGGCCATAATTGTGCAATTACATTCAAATTTAATTGCTATACGACTTTTCAGACTCACCCATAATGATTTATGGAGAAATTAATTTCATCGAAATAAATAGGATCGGGAAAGCAACAATATATGAATGAAATTATCTGGAAATGTAACTATCATCAAATCGATCTTTTGTTATACTCCATACCTTTCCGTATTAAGTATTAATATGAAAATTTCTGTAATTTCACACAAGTAGTAATGGCGTGAACGTTGAACAAAAAAAAGGGCTCAACACACGCCGTTAGATCTAACTATCCCTTCTTTTCTTTATTTACTGTTAAACCGGCACAAACGCCGGAGCTAACGGCGCCGGCTCGTAACACATCGGAGATGCCGGATGCTGCCACATCTTGAAAACACGCTTCTGAGGCTCCGTTATCTGGCTTTGCCGTGGTTGCTCTTCCTTTTTCTCAGTCGTCCTCCGATCAATCGAGGGAGGCGAAGGGGCAACCGGTGATAAGAGAGGGATCGCAACGTTCCAGTTCGAAACCTGGCTAATCAGTATTGAAGTCGGAGCATACCGCTGAAGTCGACTGAGCTGCCGCCGATCAAATCTGTTAACGGCGGAGCTTTTCCTCGGTGTTGTTGACATTGGTAGGCGAAATTGGAGTTTTTGGGTGATTTATTTGAGAAAAACGGAAAATATTTTTTTCTTTATATAGGAAGGAGGGGAGCGCTCATGGAAAGCTTGGCTTAGCTGTTAGCTTACAATCGCCTTGGCTTTTACAGCCGAGAGATTTCTAGATGTTTCTGAAATTATGTTGAGTCTTTTCTTTGACTTTGACTTCTTTTTGTGTGTTTGATTTTGCAGTGATAAAATTAATTTTGGATCATCATAATTTTATAGAATTGATTTTGTGTATGAATGATTTTAAAATAACGTGATTTATGTTTGGGTTTTTTTTTCTCTTAAAAATCACGATTGTGTAAAAATATAGTGTAAAAATCACAAAAGCTACTTCTACATTGATTTTCTTAAAATCACGTCTGATGTTCAAAATCACGTTTAAATTTTTAGATCTAAACATATTGACACGATGACCGAAACATGTTTTCATGTTCAATCGAGATTTTTAGACCCCAAACAAAAAACTAAACACGCACGACTGAATAGGTACGATAAAGAACTATTATAAAGTAATATTCTAAAATTAATTTAGAATATCAAAATTCAAATCCTTGAATTTGCTTAAAAAAACATAACGTTTTATACACCTAAACCATTTAATAATTGGAGTCTATTTTTACTCTTGATAAATTTATTATTTTTTATTCAATCTATATGTATTATGTTAAAGTGGGATTAATTTTGTTAAAAAAAATAAAATTTAATAAATCATCCTAAATGAAAGATGTAAATCTACTAACGAGGGTTGGGTGCAATGATAAGACACATTGCTCTCCCAAAGAGAGGATCCATGTTCAAACCTAAAAGAAGACATTGTTGGAAGGTAAAATCACGAATCTTAAATATAGACCATAAAATGGACATGTAATTTACCAAAAAAAAATTATTAAATAGATGTTTTAGTTATAATTTAGATGTTAAATTAAATATTAACTTTTTTGTTAATGTGCTATATTATCACTTTAACACGAGTTAATTACAAAACAATTACTTCGTGATAAGTCAATAATGTTAGGAATTAATTATAATTTTTCAACGATAAAATTAAGAATTTATTAAAACATTAACGACTTTTTGAATGATTTTCCAAGAGAATTATATATTATATTATAATTTTAACTACTTAAACGTTTTATTATAACGAATTAATTATATCATCTGAACCCAACAAATGGCTCTAGTAAAATAGAAGACGATGTTTATCTTAAGAGATCTAAGTTCGAATATCCATATGTGTAAGGTGTATGTTTTATAAAAAAACATGAACAAATAATACTATATAAACCACACAGGTATTTTTAAAAAATAAAAAAAAATATAATCATCTAGAGTATATGGACCATGTCACCATGCATACAGTCCACAAGACAAGGCCGCAACTAAAGCCGCGTGCACGCCGCTGGATTTTGACGCCGCAACTAATAATTTCACGATCTTGGCTATTATTTATATCAGCTTCAATCCAACGGTTAGGATCTTAGCTACGTGGTCAAATCCTAATCCTTATTTTTTAATAGTTTAAAGGTGATTATAAGGTAGTATCTAATTATATATATTCTTGACAATACATACACCTTATAGATAAAACGGTTGAACCCGAGTATTCGAGGATGAACATCATTTACTTTTCCACTATAACCAATTGTTGAGTTCTTAATCCTTAGTCTTTTTAACACTATATATATATATGGTTGCCCTTGCGATTCTTCAAGATTTTACCTTTATTAATCTGAACCGACCCGTGTCGTACACCGTCATTTTTAAATCAAAACCTTTTTTATTAATTATTTGGAAAAATGATCCAGACGTCTTTTATTTGTCAAAACGACCCCCAAATCCGCCACGTATGAAGAACTCGCTTTATGGGAAACGTGACTCAATATCGCTTTCTGCAGAAAGCGAGTTTTATATACGAGTCAACGCTTTTTAGTATAACGAACTTAACAAGAACTCACGTCTGTAGAAAGCGTGTTCCTCGAGAATTTGAAGAGTCGTCTTAATTTATCGCGGGGAACTCGCTTTCTGCAGAAAGCGAGTTCTTTGTAAATCGGGCTGGAAGACCAAGCGTCCATAGGCATGTTCGAGCAATATTTCAGGGTTATTAATTGTATAATTTTAGTAAACATTGAGTTTAGGTGTGTAGTACTAGAACTTGTCTTTCATTCGACACCAATATGGGCAAGTTTGGTGCACTTAAAACCGAGTAAAATTTGCGTTGAAAACGGCTCTATAGCTTGTTTTTTGTGAATGAATGAAAATATAAAATGGCATGATAGGCTTGTTTTGTCAAAATTTCTGGGTTTTTAATCCGATGAACATCGCAATTTTTAACCTTGGAGGCGTTGTAGTGGAACTTGTCTTCAATCTGAGACTGATATTGGCACGTGCGATACATGGAGAAGTGTATAAAATTTGCGTTGAAAATGGTTCCAAAACGTATTTTTGTGCAGGAACGACAAGCTGTAAAGAGAATTTTTAAAACGAATTAGATCTTATTATTTAAACCGAAACTTGAAGAACACAGACAATAAGAAATTACAATCACTTAGTTGATACGAGGGCACAAGTGATTATGACACTTGTTACGTGTGTGTCCGGGATTTCTACATATATTGCAATGTTTCTTTTGTTCGGTTCGTTCTCTATGTTCGACCATATCCTCCGCACAGTAAATTCGTGTCGATCGTGGACATCTTTTTTCTCGTAGTAGTGCAGGATCTGGGCGTATGGTCAGTTCAGCGTCAACGACATACGAATCAATTTCATTTCCGATGGGAGGAAACACTTTTTCATAAACCTTGAATACTATTTCTAGTAAGTATACCGGATCAAGCACTTTCATGTAGTGAATCCGATGGGAAGAACAAGCAGCAATGTCGTGTGCGCACGAGTATTTGAATGTTTGGAAGACTCCGCACTCGCGGGTTCTTTTCCTAAGATCTACCACGTACACATGGTGTTGTATGCCTTTCAATGGCCTCGAAAATTTTGAAACACGAAACAAATGACCTTCTCGAGAGAAGAGAGTTGCATTCATCGCATTTGAATGACGCACATAAGTTTGCAATTGTTCAAGGAGGCCTGAGGGGACTTTGTGGCCACCTGCCATGTACTCAGTTGCCTGCCTTCCTAAGGATGCAAATAGGGTAGCCAAAATGATAAGGGGTGTGTTGCTTGAGAAACAACGTTCCTTGAATGTTAACAAATCTAGGATAGTAGCAAGTATATCTCTACAATAACAACAAAAGACGGTGACGTTTTACGTTCAAAATAACAAAGAAAACAAAAAGAAACGAAGAAAAATGGTGTATGAATTTCTGGACAGATTTGGACGACGAAGAAGACGAATGCTTCAAGTAGCGTTCATGGTTGTTTCAGTGTCCTAAAAATGACAGAAACGTTGCTAAAAAATCAGCAAAAGTTAGGTGACGAAAAGCTCGAAAGAACCTGCACAATATCCTATGCAAACCCAAATCGAATATACTCCACGTTGAAAGACTTGGACCCTCTAGATAGCGTTCTAGGAACTCGAAGTATCGAGTAAAATTTGACACAACAAAACTCAGTTTGAAATGTCAAAAGATAGTTATAAAAAGAACCGAACAAGAGAAACTCTCTCAAATAATTTTTATTCCAAAAATGTCTAACCTTTTTACATTGTTTAAAGTACATATATATAAAGAAATGAAGAGGGAGGGGTGCCCAAATGTGTGGCTGAAATTTAAACTTAATGTGTGTTTAAAATTCAAAACAAATCTGCTAAAAACTACCCCCAAATAGAGCCCAAATGCATGACTGATATTTGAACGAATTAAACACATGTTTAATGTGTTAATTTTGTTTGAATTTCAAATGAAATCAGCCAAAAACTCCCCGAACATGTGCTTTGTACACACATGCTCAAATTTGCCCGCACATGCACATGCTAAGGCTGCCACATACCGTGCACATGCATGGAAGAAGGGTAGGACGCCCATATACAAGGCACATGCTTCTCGGACACTCTCCCATACGTAGGATAGGTTCCAGCTGCTTCTGGAATCGTCAGTTGGAGTTGAGCTAGTGGAGCTGAAGTTGAGCTAAACGGAGCTGAAGTGAGCTGAATTCAGCTAACCGAGAGTGTAGTGAGCTGAGTTGAGCTGAGATGAGATGAGCTGCATACACTTCTTAAGGAAACAATTCAAACACATATAAAAAGCTTTGTAAACTTATAATAAGCTGAAATAACACTCCAAGCTTATTCTAAATTACACAACAGGCTGGCATAACTTAGTAAACATATTTATAAACTAGATAAGTTATTGAAAACATATCAAACAAGCAATAGAGCTTGTGCAAACTTATTTATAAACAACATATACATAGCAAACCAAACCCAAAACACACAATACATAGTATATACAATGCGAACACTTATAAAACTCGTCATATAAGTAAAGAAATGTTACACATCAGTATGTAACAAGTGAAAGAGCAAACTTCCCTGAAAGTTTGAAGTTGCATTCGTTAGGTGGCATAAACGTGCTCACATCATCCCCCTTCTTTAATGCGATTTGTCCCCAAATTGACCCTCATTACAAAAAGGAACAATTTTGACTTTCACTTTCCAGAGAACTTCCTCATTCGTCTTGCTCGGCACATATTCCATCCTCTCGAATCAAGTTCTTTTACAAAGAACACAATTGGGAATGTCTTTATTTTTCTACC
The DNA here is from genome assembly GCA_958450335.1 of Hibiscus tridactylites. Classification (NCBI taxonomy): domain Eukaryota; kingdom Viridiplantae; phylum Streptophyta; class Magnoliopsida; order Malvales; family Malvaceae; genus Hibiscus; species Hibiscus tridactylites. Next base: position 79,834,380 of record OY288268.1, on the reverse strand, counting down.
TTTCTGAATAATGCACAACATAAAGTCAGACAATGTTCGTTGCACATTCGTAATCCTGCAAACAATGACATATAAAGGCAACTCCAAAGAACAACAAGAATCAGGACGATCAACCAGAATCACAATACAAGGTTGTTCACAATCCAATGTACAACCAAAGAAATCAACATATAAAAATGAAAAATCAATAGTACAATGGAAAAGATCACCAAACCGTGGTATAGAAGGTTGCTGAATATCTGAAAAGAACATAAATGCACTAGACATACCAACGGTAGCAACCTTGGAAACTTTACATGACATCACCTTATTATCCTGCAAGTTAGAAGAAGAAATAGAAGAAAATGTAGAATCAGATAAAACCTTTGAATTCACTTCTTCTTTTTCACATTCATTCTTCTCTTTGTTGGCTTTCCAAGCTTCGATGCTCGTTTTCAAATGAATTTGGTCTTCATATACTTCACTTGGAGTCAATGGTGCCAAAATGACCCATTTGCCCTCATGATTAAAAGAGTATCGATTGGTGTAACAATCGTGTAAAACTCTTTTATCATACTGCCACGGTCTCCCTAAAATCAAATGACAAGCATCCATAGAATAAACATCACAAGTTACCTCATCCTTGTACTTACCAATGGAAAATGGTACAACAACTTGTTTGGTAACTTTGATTTCACCACTATTATTCAACCATTGTAACTTGTATGGATTGGGATGCTTTGTCGTCTTCAGGCCTAACTTATCAACCATGAGAGTATTAGCAACGTTAGTACAACTGCCACTATCAATAATTACAATACATTCCTTATCGTTCACGTGGCATCTCGTATGGAAGAGATTGTTTCATTGTGGTTCATCCTGTGTTAATTGAACATTCAGACTTCTCGTGACAACAAGTGCTTCACTGGTAACAAATGTCTGCACATTGTCATCATTAATCTCTTTATGGACAGAATGGGAACCACCCCCATCAAGTTTATCCATTCGAGAATGTATAGGCTCCAATGCATTAGCAACAACTCGTTGTATAATGCGCTCCAAGGCTTGCATTTGGAGATTCGATGGTTGTTGTTCACCCGAATTATCATCAGAACATGCCATTTTAAATGAAAAAAACAACAAACATAAACAACACAATATATATATATATGTTAGTAAAATAAATAAAAAGGACCTCACAGCAACACACTCAACAAAATTCTCACGGATCACTCCAAGGAAAGATCGCTCTACAATTGCACTCAACGCTCGTGTTTCACTTGGGAGAATACTTGAATGGCTCTTTTGTCTCCCCTTCTGTTCTCACACACTCAATTGCATTTTCCACTCGATCTCTCACAAATAGTTCTTTAAGGAACTAACTCAATTCTTCAAACTTGTTAACTGTGTCAAACTTACAAGATAATATAATAGGTAAAGAAACAAATGGTTAAAGGACAAAATATTGTTGTTAAATGAAATAAAAGGCTCGAAAAGAAAACAAAAAACAAGGCTGGAAATAGACAGTAAAATAAAAAAAATAAGGCTGACAAAAATGAAGGAAAAGAGAGACAACAACTTACTGCAAAAAAATGCTTACAACGATCCTATCACCGAACAAACAAGAACAAGTTGTTTCGGGTGATTTCCAAGCATTTCATGACATAAATAAGCATCCTTCATCATTTCCAAGCATTTCAACGAACAAACAACACTTTGTTTTTGTAAAATGCACTAAATTTTCAAATCTGGTTTTTTATATATATTTTTTTTCAAATTTTTCTGTTGACTTTAACTTTGAATATTTTTCAGAATTTGATTTTTTTTCTATCTTTTTTTTTGGTTTTGTAGTGCAAAGCGTGCTAAAATCCGACTAGGCTATGATTACCATATGATAAGGGGGTTGCTTGTCAAAACAACGTTCTTTGAGTGAAATGGATCTAGGATTGAAACAAATATTTCCATGCAAGTGAAACAAAATAAAAAGGCTGATTTAGGCTATGAAACGACACGAAAAGAAGAAAAGAAACAAAAAGAAATAAATGGATGTAATTTCTGGACAAATTTGAAGAACGTTGAAGATGAAAGCTTTAAGTTGCATCCGTGGTAGCCTTGTACGTTCAAAAATGGTAGAAACGACGCTAGAAATTTGAACAATGATGAACTCGAAAGAACTCGCACAATCTGCTATGCAAACCCGAATCGAATACGTTAAACGTCAAGCAGACTTGGACCCTCTAGATACCGATCTAGGAACCCGAAGTATCAAGTAAATTGACACAAAAAACTAAGTTTCATATGTCAAGAAAGTTCTAAAAAGAACCGAATTTAAGAGAAAACTCACAAATAAATTTTTCATTCAAAAAGTCTAACCTTTTTATATTGTTTAAAGTATATATATATATGAATGAAGAGGGAGGGGGCACCCAAATGTGTGGCTGAAATTTAAACTTAATGAGTGATTAAAATTCGAAACAAATCTGCTAAAAACTACCCTCTAAATGGCGCCCAAATGCATGGTTGATATTTGAACGAATTAAACACATGTTTAATGTGTTAATTTCATTTGAATTTCAAATGAAATTAGCCAAAAACTTCCTGCATATGTGCTTTGTGCACACATGCTCAAATCTTCCCGCACATATACATGCACATGCTAAGGCTGACACATGTCGTGCACATGCATGGAGGAAGGGTAGGATGCCTATATGCAAGGCACATGCCTATCAGACACTCTCCCACACGTAGGAAAAGTTTCAGCTGCTTCTGGACTCATTAGTTGGAGTTGAGTTAGTGGAGCTGAAGTTGAGCTAAACGGAGCTGAAGTGAGTTGAATTCAGCTAACTGAGAGTGTAGTGAGCTAAGTTGAGCTGAGATGAGTTGCATACACTCCTTTGAGCTGCAACCGAGCTAAGATTAAGTCTTTTAGCTGCTGTCCTTCAATGTACCTACAAGGAAACAATTCAAACACATTTGCAAACTTAATGTAAACTTATAATAAGCTGAAATAACACTCCAAGCTTATTCTAAATTACACAATTGAATAGTTAGGGGTGAACAATACTGCAAAGATATCGTAAATACAAATAACCTAAAAGACGTGCCCATTCGAAGCACCATAGCAGGTTCATCTTGGTTCTTGTAGTTCTGCAAGTAGTTGGCCGCAATGTGTCGTAAGCAGTAATGGTGGTAAATATGGGGAGGCTCCCAAGACTGGCCCAAACGTTTTATTGCCCACTTGATCGTTGTGCCTCTATCGAAAATAACACATATCCCATCATCCTTTGCCCGCATTACAGGAGAAAGAACATGTTTCCGTAGTTTTTTAGGGAAGAACATCTAAGATTGGAGATCCTCCTTTTCGACTATTGCGAAAGCTACAAGAACGGGTTTTCGATTGTCATCCTGTGTATATTTCCCGTACAACCAAGTACCGTCGATCTGAACCATCAGCTTGCAGTGCATGAATGCATTAATGCACTATAGAAAAGTCCAAAATAGTCGTTTGAATTGACAAACACATGGTACGACGTGATCATTTTCGTATGCTGGAATCGTCTCAAGTTTCACAACCGTTATGGGTATGTGTTTTTGCATAGGTTTAGCCGAAGACGTAATTGGTTGTAAGATTCCTCCCATTGGCCAAACACTTTTTATACAGTCTGCCACCTTGCATACCGTGCTTTATGGTATTCAAGAATGTAGTCGTGCTTATTTTTAGCTGCAGCGATACATGTGGCAACTTTCATACGGGGATTTGCTTTGACCATTTTCATGAAGGTATCGCATAGGATGTGCACATCCAAGTTCTTGTGATCCTTACTTAGGTTACTCACGGTACATATATGAGGCTCCTCTAGTTTCGTGATTCTCTAGAGCCCGCTCGCCTTCTTGAAGGATGATACACGAACCCCCCACTTACATCCATGTTTCTTGTGGGTGCACTTTGTAATGTAGAAATCCGGTTGGGTCTTGTGCACAGTCGTCGTAACTGCCCAGCGAATGTTGTAGTGCATAATAGCGGCCACATCCAATTCTTTTGTCAAGAATGTCACCCTAATGGCCAATTCACCATCAGCATGATGGTTGTAACCGTCAATTGTTTAGAAGTGTGAAAATTTCGGAACGTTCAAGGCATCCATATCAACCGTTGTGAGGTGGGATGATGGCTGGTAATAAGAAATAGGTGTAGTCGATAATGGAACGTTTCTTTTCGTCGGGTGTTCTTCATTGCCCTCTAAATCTTCGATACAACCCGCTGGAATGTTCACGTCTGCTGGTGGTTCATAGAAGAGCCCTTGCTCGTCGCCATCAGGTTTGGGTTCCCTAACCGGTTCTTTGCCAGAAGTATCCCCCTCGAACTGGTATAATTCTGCTTCGTCGACTGCTACCATTTTAGATGAGCAGACTAGTTGTCGATCGCGAGACTGCTCATGTAACACCCCAATTTTTGCCTAAATTAAAAATCCCTAATTTTGAAATCCCTAAATCGGTAACCCTAGAATTTGGGGAATTTAATTTAGAAACCCTAATTGAGTTTAAGGGTTAAATTGAGAAAATTCATAATCATGAGGCTTAGTTTCAAAATTCATGGGTCAAGTTGTAATTTGTGGAAACTTAGGTGCTCGTATTCAAACCCAAATTAACTTCAGTGGTTCCTAATGTAATTTACCCAATTAAATGAGTATTTAATCATACTTTTCGGTAGTGAGGAGTTTGGGAGGTTTCTTTTGAAAGTTTCAGCCGCCTCTCTCTCGATATCTCTCTCCTTCACCCACACATCCGTCTCCGGCGAGTCTTCGACTACCGGCCTAGCATCGTCCATTGGTTGATCCGGTACCGTCGTTCGGTTCCTCTTTTTCTCGCGAACCAACCCCAACACTCAGATACCCATTATCGGCCACCGTTAGCGAGAGATCGGTAAGAAACCGTTCGGTCGTCCCCTTGTTCTCATCCATCGTTACTCGCATCGCCGCGTCTCTTCCGTACCTCGTTGTTGCCTGTTTTGAACCGAGGGAAAAACCATTCAGTTTCCTTTGCTCCGTCTGTTCCTCCTCCGTTCGTGCTGCCATCCTCCCCTATTCGTATATGTAAGAAAAGTTATCGTCAGTTTTCAGTTTTGGTTTGGGTAAGTGTGGGTGATTATTAGATTCGTGTTAGAGTTGATAATCAGTGAGTTTTTTCCTTGTGGATTGATGTTTTCATTTTCATTTTTGGTTCTTGTTCTTAGATCGATCAGTGTGGTCATCGGAGGTGTCACCGTCATTTGGTTGAGCTTGTCGCCGCCGTCAAAGGTTTTAGAAATCCTTGTGTAGTTTTGGTAAAAGTGTAGAGTTGGGCTGAGTGTGTTGTGGGTTGAGCCCAAGTGTTAGTGAAGCTAAGTGGGCTGTGTGTGTTGGTGGAGCTAACCGTGGGGCCTGGTGTGTGAGGGAGCCCAAATTCAAATGTCCCATGTGAATAAGTGTTATGCGAGCCCATAATTATGAGTAAATCGGACCCATGATCAGACCGGACCAAGTGACCAAACCAGTATTGAACCGAACCGGATTATGTTGTGAACCGAACTGCTCTTGTAGATCGATCCAGTTTTGACCGAACCGTTGACCGTATTTGACTAAGTTGACCTGTTGACTTTTGACCTTGGACCATTGACCTGTTTGACCAATTGACTTTGACCAGCATTGACCAAAAGTTGACTTTCAGAAAATGTTCATCTTAACCTTTCTCGACGTCCCGAGTCCGTATCCGCTGCCCGTTTTGTCAAATTAGATCCCGAAAGCTCCGTTTTGCTAATTTTAAGTAATTGTTATTAGATTATGATAAGTTATGATTTCAGAATTTGATTCGGATTGTTCTCGTGTTCAGGTGCCGACCTTAAGACCGTTGGGTTACCTCTAGTTGTTCAGACCAATTGTGCATATTCTTCGAGATCTTCACGTGAGTATATCTTCAGTTCAGTTTTTAGTGTTTTAGTTGGTGGCTCAGTGTTAGTAATAAATGTTAATATAGAATTCATATCTTGTAGGTCCTGATTCAGTGAGATCCGAGCGTGAGGCTCACCCTTCCCGAGATTAGAGCTTTTGTGGCTAAGGTGTGTTTCTTGGGGTGTTTTCAGTAAATATCTTATTCTTGCTTGATTTATTATCTGATTAATTACGGTTTGAGACTATTTGAAACATCATGCATAGCATAATGAAATGTGTTTTAAATCAAGCATCTGATTTTCAGAAAATATGATACTCGTAAGAGTTCGGATTTATGATTTTACAAATCATATCATGTGTCATTTGTTCGGAATAATTTTTGGAAAAAGCGAGGGAAACCTCCACTCTGGCGAGGGCAACCTCCACTCTGTATGATATCAGATATTTGGGGCATTGCATCATGCATCAGACATCATAACATTTATGATTTTGATTTATCGGATACACTCTATTTTCGAAAATTAATTTATCAGAAAATGAAATACTATTTTAATTCTGTGTTTTGTTTATACAAAAGGACACACTAAGCTCTTTAGCTTACACCCCTTAGTTTTTACTTTCAGATTCTCAGACTTATTAGGCGACTCGGTACATGGAACACCTCTTATTTATTCAGATATAATAGTATTCAGTATGAATTCTTTTGACTACTTGATTTACTATTTTAATATTATTTGGAATATTCATGTAATGTGGACATTGGGAATGTTTATAATTTCGGATTATTGAATGCATGCAACGAACACGATTTTAGATATTTTAATTAATTATTATAATCATACTAACTATTGGGTTTCTACGTATTTAATTGATTGTTATGAATTTTATTATATTTTACCTGAATTGTTTCTTGTGGGACAAGTTTTCAAACCTAACTTCCCAAATTCAGTTTTTTCTTCTAAGTCAGGTTTAGGGGGTTACAGCTCACGAGACTGATCACGAACTGTATTACCAAGATCAACGTCGAGCACACCAACACAAGAATGTCTCCCTATAGAAGGTTGAACGTACTCCCTACTAGGGACATACGCTGAGTATCGTACATATGAGAAATCATCGAAGGGGTTGAATGACCTCATGTAGTTGTGGGATGATGACGCTGCCTCCCCCATACTCTACGGATTGTATGTTACATGTCCTCGCATTGGAGATGATGGTGCATTAAATTCATTGTTCGGGGGCTGGTTCAAGTCAAACCCGAAAATAGCTACGCACGAATGTCTTGGCACAGAAGACGATGATGCACCGAACTCATTGCGTGGACTGTATGTAGTTAGTAGGTTGAAATCATTTATTAAACTGGCCGCCGGGATATCAACATTGACATTAGGGTCGAAGTCGAAATTTGCCCGTCTCCAGCTTGGGATTTCGATACTAGCATTAGATACAGAAAACGACACATACAACTCGAGGACTCCTCCTAAAGAATACTCCAAGTGGGTAGTCAGAATCAACTCCACATCACCGTTGTCCCCAATGCGGCATACTAAGTGTTAACGGTTCTAAAAAGATCGACAGACGATACTTCAACTTACTTAATAAACTTCTTATACTTAATCAACTCCACATCACCGTTGTCCCCAAGGCCACGCGGGACACTGTTTTCCACTTACTTAATCAACTTCTTATACGATAATCTCCCTAGAATTGTTATTGTTACAGTATTCATGGACTGAAAAATGACGCAAAGTGTGGCATAAACGATTATCTTGCCATCGTAGTATACTAAAACAACAACACCTCCTCTTCTCGACATTTTCCCAGCAATTGAAAGACTTGAATGAAAACTATACAATACAAGTATTCCATTATGTCTGAGATAAAAGAATAAAGGACCAATAATTTATCCGGAAAATCTGGAAGGATCTCGCTTTTGCAAACGTGTCAGACATGCTGTGTCAGGATTACTGACTCAGCAAGGAACTCACTTTCTACATAAAGCAAGTTCTTTTGAGATTCCTGGATCTTGCTTTTTGTAGAAGGCGAGTTCCTTTGAGATTTTTGGATCTTGCTTTCTGTAGAAAGCGAGTTCCTTTGAGATTCTTGGATCTTGCTTTCTTTAAAAAGCGAGTTCATTGCTTACTCAGATGCTGACTCAGCCTGTTTGACACGTTTGCAAAAGAAAAATCCTTCCAGACTTTCCGGGTGAATTATTGGTCCTATGTACCCTCATATCAGGAAGAATGAAATGCTTGTTTGAGTAATTGAGGTAATGTTATTTGAATATTTAAAGTAAATTGTATCTTCGTACCGTAACATTCTGGAAAAATATAATTTAAGATGATTTGTACCTAACAATATTTCACATATTAAAGGAGGATAAATTGCAGTGTTGCACATACTTAGAACATTAATTAAGGACCCTAAATCTACTCATAAAACATAATTTGACGATAATTTGAGGACTGAAAGGTTAATTAGAATCATCGTAGTCAGTTGAAATGTCTGAACTTAAGTTAAGTTCTTTGATCAGCTGTTATTTTTGTTGTCTGCGCCTGTACATAAAAAGCCGCAACTCGTCAGTATCTGCATCAACATCTGGTGAAGACGAATCTTATTCAGTGGTTGCTACGAATGCGGACGGAGAAGCTTCTACGGGTGCAGACGTACTACCTTCGCCGACGTTGACCTTATCAAACTGAACATATAAATGGATCTATTTAGCTCCTACAGAATTGAGCCGATCATACATGTTACGTATGTCGGTTTCGTTGGTATGCTTCAGAATGTAGTGCGTTTCAGTTGCCGTCGGTGTTGAAATTTTACATTCCAAGTAAGAAATTTGCTTGTCAGTGTGTTTACTAACCTTGTTTGATATCAACTGCAATAAATCGTAGAGTTACATATTGATGGTGATTGTTGAGTCGAAATAGGTACCGAGAAAATAAAATGTTGCAAAAAATTTAGCCATGAGAGGAGCAAAGAGTTGAGCTGGATGTTTTAGTGAAATAGACATGAGAAAATAAAATAGAGCGTGAGTTTTATAGTGAAGGAAAACACCTCGTGAGTAAATTTAATTTGAATAAAAAATATAATACAAAAAAATCTATGATTTTATTTTTTTTATTTTAATTTTATTCCTTTTTCTTTCTTTAACGTTTTGCACCAAATAATAAAAAACCTGTGACCTCACGTTCTGCAAAACACGATATTTTTGGGAATTCGCTTTCTGCAGAATGCGAGGTCCCTTCTAACCATTCAGTAGACACGTCATTTCAAAGGAACTCACTTTCTGCAAAACACAAGGTCCTTTAAATACCGCGTTTTACAGAACATGAGTTCTTTTAAATGTCACTTTTCAGGGGTGCGAGGCTTCCTATAAATAGCAGCTCTACATCCTCCTAAACCCTACATCGAAATTTCTATCTTCTTCTTCTTTTCTTATTTATTTTTTATACAATGGCGAGTTTATTGAGGCTAGACAAATGACACATGTTTAATTATTTGTGGACAAATGGGGGTAGTAATAGCTTTTTATTTATTAACTTTAAATTATTTCTTTATTCTTTTATTTATTTATTTATTCTTTTATATATATATTTTTTATTATTATATTTTTTTATTTTTCTTCAAGAACTACGAACGAGCATTGACATGCTATCTAAATCGTATCACCGAGGCGCCGAATAAAGATATTGTTCCGTTTATTGAGGAAGCCGATTTTGGCCACATCGCTATTATCGCTGGCGGTACGAAGTTGAACCGCCCTTTTATTAACGCAATATTAGAACGATGGAAGCCAGAGACACACACCTTTCATCTTTCGTGTAACAAGGCTACAATTACACTGGAAGATGTTGCATATCATCTTGGCTTGCCTACTGACGGTGAGATTATTATCGGTATTGCCGATTGTGACTGGCCGACCTTGTGTGCTGACCTTCTGGGAGTGATTCTGGACAAGTTCGACGGTGACAAAATCTTATTAACTTTTTTGGAGCAAAATTTTACAATCATCCGCCTGATGCGGACGATGAAACAAAGCGGGTAAATATATTTATTTTATTATATATATACAATATTTTCTATTTTTTAATAATTAAAATATTTTTATAACAATGTAACACCCGGGTTTAGGGGCCGGGTGAAAATAATATTCTGGACAAGCACGTGGATGTGGAAATGTTTTCAAGAATCGTTTTGGTTTAAAGGTGATTTTGAAAGTGGTTTAGATTTGGGCTTGAAAGTGACTTAAACTCAAAGAGTAAGTTGATGTGAAATGCCTCTTTAATTTCCCTTTTTATCATTGTTTTCATTGCTTGAAATGATGGTTTGTTAAGCATGAAATTTAAATACTTGAGTAGAAGCATGTTGCTTATTGCTATATCGTTAATGATGTATGATGGTAATAATGGTGACGTTGTTATACCTTGCAAGATATGTGTAAGTTGGTGCAGGTTGTGCACGAAAATGGTGAGTAAGACCATTGTGATTGGTAAGATTGTAAGTAGTAAGTGATGCCTAATTGTGGATATTGTTTGCGACTTGTTTTGGTTGTGCATGGTATAGTGAGTACATGTCACATGATAGTGAATGTATTGTGTTGCATGGTTGGTGTCGAACCTCACGTGATGATTGTCGTTGCTCCGGTGATGTGTAGTCCCGCCGGTAGCAAGTGGTATAAGACTCTGGTGATGTGTAGTCCCGCCGGTAGTGACTAGTTGAAGAGTACTTTGATGTGTAGTCCCATTGGAAAACTACTAGTCGAAACGGTGATTTGTAGTCCCACCGTGTGTGTTTTGGTTATGCTTGTGCATACCATGTGTGCTCATGTTGTATCTCACTATATCATTCCTTTATATTGTTTGCTTTAATCTAAGATCATGTCTTCAAGCATACCATGGAGCGTGATGCCATGATAAATATCTTTATTGTTAACCCTTGGTTGAACTTGTATGTTAGTAGAAGGATTAGGTCGTTGGATGACTTGTATGTGTTGGTCTTTACCTTTAAAGAAAGCTTTGAACCATGCATTGTCGTAGTTATGTTTTAGAGCTCCGCTCACTAAGCTTTATGCTTACGCTCTCCTTTTTCCGACAATGCAAATCTTTAGCTTGGAGTTAGCAAGGAGTAAGAAAAGGGCGTCCAAGCGTGTGGTAGTTTGCTCAAGTATGATTTATTAAATAATGTAGTAGTCTAGCAATGGGAAATGCTACGTGTCTTAGGAACTTGTATCCTGACTCCATTGCGTTGGTTTTATGTGTTAATGCCTTGTATTGATGGATTTGGATACCATGTCTAAATTGCTTACCTCTTTATGCTTATCATGTGCCTTTTAAGGCCTTTGAGATCCATGTATGACCTTATATGTTAAATTGCCTTATTGAAATGCTATGTATGGATGCTTAGGTTGTGTTGGAATGCTTAAGTTGCTTGATTGTATGTGCACCTCCTTGTATTGTTTAGTGCCCTTGGTTTCTTGTGAAAGCGTGCTTTTATGGTTGGTTTACCTTAGGATTGATGATAGTGTGTTGGTTGAAGTTTCAGAGGGATTTAAAGGCCTCATGGTGCCTTAAATCAGCTCAAATCTGCAAGTTCGTAGCAGGGGTATCGATACGGTTGGTACGGTATCGATACCACCATCTTGTTTCAGGCCTCGTGTATCGATACACTTGGGGGGTGTATCAATACCATTTTGGTCACTGGAGCTACTGTCCATTTCGGTATCGATACCGGCCTATGGTGTATCGATACCGTCATCTTAGCGTTGACCGTGGGAAGTCAACCGTTGGGGAGGGTATCGATACACTCCTTGGGTGTATCGATACGGTCTCTACGGGTTGACTTTGACCAGTTGACCTAGTCAAGGGGGTATCGATACACCCCTTAAGGGTATCGATACCGCCTGCAGTTAAAGCTTAAACCTAGTCAAGGGGTATCGATACACCCCTTAGGTGTATCGATACCGCCTGCAGTTTAAGTTTAAAATTGGGCTATATCATGATCGTTTGAGTTCGTTTGATTGTTTTGTATAAGTTGTTCCGATGTATGATCACTTAGGGTTTAATATCCTTTTAGACAAGATTTTTAAAAGGAAAAAAAATAGGGTTGCTAACCGAGGGGGAATCCTTAAGGGTTTTCACTCGGTTTTCCCCGTGTAGCTCACTCGGACTGGACCTGGCCAGACCGGGACGAGGGGGTGACATTTGTTGGTATCAGAGCCTGAGGTTTCTGAGACCTCGGGTAGGTAAGTGAGGTAAGTTTGATGTGTTATGTTGTTGTTATGTCTCGGTGAATGTTTTGCCATGTATGTTTGATGTTTGCTTGTTAGTACGGTGTTTGAAAGCATGTGTTGGCATGATGGTTGTGTTGAAGCGTAGTGTCGAGTTCCCATTGCTACTATTACTTATTTGAAAGGATTTTTGTAAAGGAATATACTTGAGCACCTTGGATCCTTGCTCTTGCTAACCCTAATTATTCTTGCTTGTATGTTTTGTTTGTTGTTGTATTGTTGTCTCTGGTAAGTTTGAGGCCGGGGCGTGGGCCTAGAGCTGGTAATCGTGAATCTGGGGTTTTATAGGATGTGAAAGATGAGAGAGTTCGTCGCTTTAGTTCAGGGCAGTATGACCGTACCAGAGTTTGGAGTGTAGTTTGTTTGTTTGGGCCAACATGCACAAGAGTTGGTTTCTGTTGAGAGAGAACAATGCGACTGATCTTGACCTAAGATGGTAAGAGGAGTGATGAACTAAGATTTGGCTTCGGAGTGATGTCGATGATGTAGTAAGTAATTCCTCGATACAGTCATTGGGCTTGTTTTTCTGATTAATTCTGGACCTACGTGTCTGCATATTTGGAGTGAGCATGCGAAGCTGTTGAATCTACCTTGTGAGGTACTAGAGGTAGGTGTTAGTGTTACTAGCTCCTTCGGGGATACAGTCGTGGTCAGAGGGATGTACAAGGGGTGTCCGTTGATGGTTCAGTGGCACGTGTTTTCAGTTGATGCGATGGAATTGCCTTTTTACGGTTTTGATGTAAATCAGTGCATGAATTGGCTTGTAGAACATAGAGTTAGGGTAGACTTTGAGACAATGGAAGTTTTCTTAAAGCTTGCGGATGACTATGAGATTGTAATGGTAGGCGGGAATGTGGATTTCGTATCGAGTGTTGATCCAGCTTTAGAGGTCAAAGACTGATTGGTTTTGGTTGACAGGCTTGCCTAGAAAATATGATGGATTTGATTTTTGAACGAGGATTAGACCGCAGACTGTTAGAATATATTGTGTTTTCCTAAAAGTGTTGGCATGAATTACCTGATTTGTCTCTTGATAGGGAAGTAGAGTTTGATTGTGAGACCGTCTCCGAGTTTGCTCGTGTTTTGGTTGCACTGTACCTTATGATTCTCGACCGGCTCGAGAGTGTTGAAGAATCAACTACGAGTTTGTTAGACCTTAGATTCATTTGGCGTAGTACATCATCTTAGAGTGTGACATTATAACTTGTGAAGAAGAGAGATGATAGTACAAGAATGTGTTTAGATTTCAGACAGTTGAAACAAGTGACAGTGAGTAGTTAGTATCCGTTTCTGAACGTCAGTGGTTTGTTGATCAGTTAGTGTATGTTTCAGTCTTTTTGAAGATTAATTTGAGGTCCGATTACTATCAGATGAAAGTGAGAAAGGTTGATGTACCGAAGACAGCTTTCGGGGTAGATGTGATCACCTTGAGCTCTGAGTTATGCCGTTTTGTTTGACTAGTGTGTTAGTTACTTTTATAGAGATGTTGAGCAGAATGTTTTCCTAAGTCCTTGATCAGTTTGTAGTAGCTCTCTTAGATGATACGTGGGTATATTCACGTACCGAAGAAGACCATGACAAGCTTTGAAGTTAGGGTTGTAGATCCTTGTAGAGAATCAGTTGTATGTCAAGTTGAGCAAGCGTGAACTCCAAGTTAATGAAGATGTTTTCCTAGGACATGTAGATCAGCCGAGTGTATTAGAGTAAATCCCAAGTAGACAAAAGAAGACGTGGGTGGGGAGAAATCGAAGACTGTGATATATATCTATAGTTCTTAGGTTTAGTATTGTTACTTTCAAAGAATTGTAAATAGTCTTTTGAAGATAGCTGCTCCCTTGACAAGTGTTACAGAAGAATGTTCAGTTGTGTGGTTAGATGCGAGACAATGAACCCTTGAGAAACTGAAAGAAACCCTGAAGAGGACTTCGACCTTGATTCAGCCTATACTTGAAAATGTGACATACTCTCCAAGTTATTTCGGCTTTTAATCAATTAGATTTATCTTCAATAGGCTTCGCCTTTATCAATTCATTACGATTGTGGGGAAGTCAACTCGTCACATTCCTTTGGCTCGAGAATAAAGATGGAGCATACAACGATACCCCGAGTTACTCGGCATTGTCACGATTTTACCATCACTCATGTAGCTAAAGTGGATGGTGCATAGCAACCTTATTGGTCTTTTGCTACAGCGGAGTGCCCAAAAATTAGATTTATCTTCAATAGGCTTCGCCTTTATCAATTCTTTATAATTGTGGGGGAGTCAACTCATCACATTCCATTGGCTCGAGAATAAAGATGGAGCATACAACGATACCCCGAGTTACTCGGCATTGTCACGATTTTACCATCACTCATGTAGCTAAAGTGGATGGTGCATAGCAACCTTATTGGTCTTTTGCTACAGCGGAGTGCCCCAAAAATTCCACATTTGCATTCGAAAATGCCTATTACCAGGCTTCGAACATTGTTAGGCTTAGTATTCTCGATTTTTTTTAGCACGAAACACTTCCGGTTATTCTCCCGAAGGTCATAATTCTATGTGTGTTTAATTAGGTGACCAAATTAACTTGGAGTGTAAGCCATATATTCATCATCTTCAAAGCTTTCGATTTCCACTAGACAAAGGCGGCTCGAAGTCAACCTTTGGGGTCAAGGTCAATGTCCCTTGTGCAATTGATATACGGGGACTCAATAGGCAAATATATACACACAAAATGAAAAGGCAATTGAAACGTAATGCATCCTTTCATTAAAATTTAAAAACATGCAGTCTGAGGCCCTTACAAAAAATCTTTGCTACCTTTGGGCAAAGGGTAGCAAAGTGGATTCCACACATCACTTCAAGGAAAAAAACTAGAATGCAATGAAATGAAGACAAGCGGTCTTGGATACATAAAGCTCTTAAATACTGCGGAGCTGACCATCCATTCCACCCTTCAAACTTCTTCGAGGAACTCAACCTCCCGATTGTCCATCAATTCCTGGACCAATTGCTTAAATTCTAAGCAACTCTGAATTTCATGCCCCGCAGTCTGGTGGTACTCGCAAAATGATCCATGGCCATCATATGCCCCCATTTGGACCCTTCTCAAGTCGGCTTCTAACTTAGCAAAACTTTCCTCCATTTGCCTCCTTTGGTGGCGAGTAAAGTGTGGGTGCGGAATCTTCGGTAGTCACAAATGCTGCCATAACCCCGAACAATTAATTCCATGATTTAATGATGTAATGCATGAAATGTGTATGCATAACTGAAACAAATGATTGAAGGCAACAAATCAAAAGACACAAAATCGAGTGCAATGAAGTGCTGATTCGACGAACATCCTCATTAAACAACTTTCCCCAACGGAGATCAAGTCTTGTTGCAGTGAGGTAAGAAATACATAGGGTACGATTTTCAATAAATTTTCTCGTCCCCTCTTTCTAAATTAGCGCGCTCCGGGAGCCTCGCTGCTATGGACTCTTTTCTCCCGTTTGTGAAAGTTTTCAACTTTAGACTGTTCTCGAATCAACACCTCATATGAAAATGCAATGAGTATGCAAAAATAAGCAAAATAAGACAAGAAGGCAACTGGGTTAGTATCAACAATAATGAATACTGAATAAAACAAGAAAAAGGAAACATATCAAAGCAAATTAACGATGCAAGACCTAGTAGCATGAATTCTAATTCTACGGTTATCCGCATGGCTCTAATCGGGGTGGGCTTCTTAAATTCTCACACATGAGGTTCGGTTCTAACAAGGGTACCCGAACCTATCTCATCACCTACTAAGGTAACAAGAACCCCAATTCTGGCCCATTACAAGCTTGCGAATTGGTTTCGGTTCGAGGGAAAGCACAACCTAATGACGTGGAGGGCTGCTCACATGTCAAAGGCGTGGATTCCGGAAGTGAATTACCGACCCGTGGAGGGAGACTCACGTGGGTATGGACGTTTCACTCCCACTTAAGGGACGAAGCTCGGGTATAGAGCCTAATGCGTGATGCAACACATGTCGGTGATTCCTTTGAAATTAAATGAAAAATTAATTCAGGACCACCAATTATCAAAGCTCGTGTACTTAAAGTCTTATTTTCAAAGAAGAACCATCTCGTTGAAGTCCAATTAAATTCCAAAAATTTCCATCATTAAAAGCAACAATTATTTCTTTGGCCTAACTCTCTTTTTGTTTTGAAAAACAAAATCGTCCCCAGCGGAGTCGCCAAGCTGTAACGGGGTTTTTTTTGTCCCGCTACTTTTGAAAAAATGTTCAATTTGATAAAAAAGGGGGAATTTAAAAATTGGCTCGGGTTTCGGGAAAACAACCTTTAAAAGAAATCTTTTTCTCGGTTTGGAGTCGCCACCGGCCACTATGGTAGGCCAGACACCGTAAGAAAACAAAACCAGAGATTCTTTTGAAAGGGTTCGGGAGTTGGTTACGTGTGGGGTAGGGTTAGCGTCCCCATCACGCCCGGAAATCGGTACCAAAACAATTGTTGCCTTTAATTGATGGAAATTATTTAAAATTTAAGAAGACTTTAATTAGGGGTTCTTGATCGAAAGTCGGACTTTAATAATGCGAGCTTTTCGAACTGGTGGTTTCGACTTAATTAAACATTTAATTAAAAAGGATGACGGTACATCGGACCAAAGACTAAACCGACATCATATAAGACTGACTGCCGTGTTAGTCTAGGGTTCGAATCCCGTACGTCACCTTTATGCATGATGCAAGCAGGTAAAATATGGTGCTATGGTCTTGTTCATTTTAATTACATATTTACCTTTAGACGATTCGAATTAATCCGAATATTCGCGGGACATCCAATAAGCTAGGTATGTCGACCCGAATACGCGAATTAATAGGTATCTCCGTTTTATAATTAAAATTCATTAACATACAAATTAAAATACTAAAAAAAAATCACATGCAATGACAATTAAAATGTATGTCACAAAAAGTATATTCGAACCACATGAAAGCAGATAAAGATACACTTATTAAAAACGCATACATCACATATCATATATGTACATCATAACAACATGGCAAAACTATATTAAACATGCTTAAACAAGTTTTAAAAGAACACGAACACATTAAAATAAAAAGCATGGGGCACTCATAAAAAAACGAAGATCATATGCATAACAAACATAACAATAATGCGAGTTAATATATCCGATGAAAAGGGGGCAAATTGCATAAAATACAAACATAATATAACTGCCAAATTAATGGTAAAAAGGGCAAACTGACGAGGACCAAAACTGTAAATAAACCCATTTAAAAAACAATTAAAGTGCAATATGGTACTAAATTAAAAATACTCGAAAAACTACAGGGACCAGAACAGGGATTTTAACGCCCAAAAATCAATTGAAACCAAGCTTGGGACGAGATTGAAAACGCTGAAAAACATATAGGGGCTGCGGGAAGGGTTTTGAAAAACGGAAGCCCCCCTCGCGCAATAAGGGTGACGCGGAGGGGCTTAAAACATGATTAACCCTATTTTAAGATAAAAAACATTATAAAACCTATCTTAAAAATCTTAAGCCCTTTTCTTTGTTTCTTTTAACCCTAAAATGGAGAGAACCCCCACCCCCCTTTCGTCTGAAAACCCGGCGCCGCCAAGGGGTTCCGGTCGCCGTTTCCGGCGCCGGAACCCTAAAAACCCTTTTTTTTTTACTTTTCCGAAACCCCGAAAACGCAAAAAAACCCCTTTACCTTTCGAAAACCGAAAGCCAAAAAACAAACCTTAAAACCGAGGGAACTCCTACCGATTTCCGATTTTTATGTTACCATCGCCGTCGGCTCACCATGCACGGCCCTAAGATGGACCGGAGGGCTTGTCGCCGAGGGGAAGATGGGAAGACGCGAATGGTAAAAACACTCCTCCCTTTCTGCTTTTTGTTGCTTTTTTTTTATTTTGATTCGTAAATGAGAAATGAAGACTATGGTACCTCTGAAAACTGAGATCTCTGCTCGTATTGATATCGGAAATGCGATTACAATGTCTCTCTCTCTGAATTTTTTGAATCCGGAAATCCTCTCTCTTACAATTCTTCTCTCTAAAAAATCCCCCCTAAAAATCCTCTCTCTCTACATTGCATGTTGCTTCGGCTTTTATAGCCGCAATATTACATGTTTTTCCCCTTTTCTAAATATATGAAAATGCTGATAATTGCTGTTGATTTGTACGATTTGTCTGCAATTTCCGTTTCTGATTTCTGATTTCTGTTGCGGTTTTGGCTCCATGCATCTTCTGACGTCCTTCGTTTTTTGTTTGTTGCATGTGACCCGTGAGGAGAGAAGACGGGACGTGGCCGGACATGGAGCGATCCAGACCGTCGGAAGCTGGAGGGGCTCGATCTGAGCGTGCGTGAAGTCCACGCGGGGCGCGTGGGAAGCTGAAGCGGTGCGCGTGCATCGTACGCGCTTGGGAGAGGCTCAATCTCGGCCATTCGATCCAACCTTGATCTAACGGCTCCTGTGCCGCGGCGCCAACCCGGGAGAGGACCCTGCTAGGGTTTCCTACATCTGAGTGATCTGGGCCGTTGGATCTGGTTCCCAGATCCAACGGTGGGAAACGAGGGCGGCTGCAAACATAAGAGGGGCATTAGGGTTCTGTTTAGCATATTAGGGTTTATGTCAGATTAGGGCTTAGGGTTTATTTGGGCCAGAACGGGCCATTAATATATGTATAATGTTTTTGGGTTCTGATAATGCAATGGACTTTAATATTTATGTTAAGGATTATTTATATTATTTATTATATATTTTTTGTGTTTTCAGATTTATTTCAATGATAATCATATTAGGAATGATAGTAAATATAATACGAACTGCAACATTAATATATAATAATAATAAGATAACCAAATATCAAAATAATAATGATAATGATAAATAGAATAGTGGTAATAGTATAGTGGATAGTAAGATAAAAATAATAGAATAAATAATACTAATAATGATAATAATATATAGTATATGATAGGATAATACTAGGTAATAAGTAATAACATAATGGATGATAAGTATGGTAATATGATGATAATAAATTATATAGTGTTTTTTTTTTTTTTTCCTTTTTTTCTTTTTTTTTTTTCAGTTTTTTAATAACAACATAAATATCAAAGCCCATTGTAAAAAGAAAATAGGGCGAGTTTAACACCCCGGACAAAATTAGTGATTACAGTAACCAATGCTTCGAGTTGTATTTGTTGTTAGATTAATAGTTGAGTTGTGGGATGTAATTGCCGGATTCAGTTTACCAAATGATAGTAATCCTGTGGCCGAGTTACATGTTAAATCTACATTGAGTCAGAATGCTTGAAGAGAAACAGTTGCAAGATAGGTTCTTGACACCTCACGTGCAAGGCATATCAGAAAGAAAACCTTCAGAGTATAGTTCAGAGATGATAGAATTTGTATTGTTAGAGACAGAATTGTTGTACCAATTGACATAGTGTTTTGAGACGTATTGTGTTAGCCGAAGCATACGGCATTTCATTGGTATTGCATCAGAGTAGTATGAAGACGTATTGTGGGTTGAAGATGAGTACTTCTGGATTGAGTTGATGGATGATGTGGTTCAGTGTGAAAGTAAGGGTGTAATTTGGCAGCGTGTTAAGATCGAGCATCAGTTTCTTCTAGTTTGTTACATCCGTTGAAGATTCTTAATGAAAGTGGGAAATGGATTTGAGGAACTTTGTGTCCGGTTCGCCTTTGATTTCTTACGAGAGGGTTTAGCCGAGTAAGCAATGATAGTTACATCGAGTGTGCTCATTTTATACATGTTCAAGCTACTTGTACCTTGTGTAAGATGGCGGAGTTGTGCCTTAGCAAGAGTGTGAGTTGTACAGTGTCTTGTGTTTGATAGTGGCCAGTAGAGATTCAAGATTTCAACTAGATTTTGAAGACGTTTGCATAGTGTTTGGGTTACCTGTTGAAGTCAGATGATCAGTCAGAGAAAGTTATCGGTCAAGTATTCAAACAGTGTTGTAAGATAGAGTGAACCAGGCTAGTTCTGTTGTTTATTGGTTGCAGATTACCAACAGAGTTAGAGAGGGGATTCGTAATGTGTTTCGTGTATCTATGATTCGGGAATGTGAGTCAGATCTGTGCCGTGCTATGTTTGTCAAAGAGATCGAGTTGAGTTTGAAATTGCGTGCAACGAATAATTAGTTGAGATCTTAGCATCAGATATCTGTTGTTGTGTGGTAAGTCCACCGAGTTTGGTTAGTGTGTTGTGGTGTGAAAGAAAGTGGGTTCATATTTGATAAATTTCGGGGACGAAATTTCCTTAAGTAGGGGAGAGTTGTAACACCTGGGTTTAGGGGCCGGGTGAAAATAATATTTTAATATTATTCGGGTTCGGTTTTATAATTTAAATAAATTAAATAATGGTTTAGGTTTTGTTTGCAAATAAAACAAAGGTGTTGGACCCAATTTTTAAACCCAAGCCCAATAGCCATTTCATTAATGGCAGTTTCGTAAATATGTGGCCTTGTAAAAATAAAAAAACCCTTTTAATTCCAAAACACCCAAATTTTGTGTCATCTTCTACCTCCCAAACACACACCCAACGTGAAACCCCCTCCCACCATTGAAGTTTCTATTTCATTTCCTCCATCCTTCATCCTTGATGATTTTTAAAAAGGTAATGGCACTTTTGAACTGTCCTCACCTTTCTCTTTCTCTCCATGTATTTAGTTTTTCATAAAACTCATTGTTTTATGTTTTGAGTTTTTGAACTTTTAAGTTAAAAATCCTAACTTTGTTGTCCAATGTTGAAGCTTTTGAATTCTTATTATTATATGTGTTATTTGTAGCCCGAATGGTCCAACATATATCATTTTTACTTGGTTTTATGAAGAAATTCGTATTTGGGTTTTGGAGGGGTTTTAGGAGGGTTTAGAAGTGAGTTTTAGGGATGTTTTATGTTGGGAAATGAGGGCTGATGGTTGTATGATAGTTAGGGGTTGTTTTGGAAGCTATTAGGTGTGTTAAAAGAATTGGAATCATCGGTTTTGGACTGTGCAAGGGGGCTGCTCGGGAATGGCTTTTTGGGGTTGTTCTTGGTTCGAGAAACAAGTGTTTGATGTTTGAATTGTGTTCCGGGTTTGCTACATTGTTTTGTGGACTGATTTGAGGTTAATTTACTTGTGTTGGGGCGATTAGAAGCAAGGATTTGCGTTGGTAAAGCTTTGGGATCGAATCCGGAAGTGAGGAGGCTTGAGTCGGCTTTGCTTGATTTGCTTAAGGAAGTAAGGTGAGTGGTTAATGTTTTAATTTGATTTTCTAAGATTGGTTCAAGCACGTGGATGTGGAAATGTTTTCAAGAATCGTTTTGGTTCAAAGGTAATTTTGAAAGTGGTTTAGATTTGGGCTTGAAAGTGACTTAAACTCAAAGAGTAAGTTGATGTGAAATGCCTCTTTAATTTCCCTTTTTATCATTGTTTTCATTGCTTGAAATGATGGTTTGTTAAGCATGAAATTTAAATACTTGAGTAGAAGCATGTTGCTTATTGCTATATCGTTAATGATGTATGATGGTAATAATGGTGACGTTGTTATACCTTGCAAGATGTGTGTAAGTTGGTGCAGGTTGTGCACGAAAATGGTGAGTAAGACCATTGTGATTGGTAAGATTGTAAGTAGTAAATGATGCCTAATTGTGGATATTGTTTGCAACTTGTTTTGGTTGTGCATGGTATAGTGAGTACATGTCGCATGATAGTGAATGTATTGTGTTGCATGGTTGGTGTCGAACCTCACGTGATGGTTGTCGTTGCTCCGGTGATGTGTAGTCTCGCCGGTAGCAAGTGGTATAAGACTCTGGTGATGTGTAGTCCCGCCGGTAGTGACTAGTAGAAGAGTACTTTGATGTGTAGTCCCATTGGAAAACTACTAGTCGAAATGGTGATGTGTAGTCCCACCGTGTGTGTTTTGGTTATGCTTGTGCATACCATGTGTGCTCATGTTGTATCTCACTATATCATTCCTTTATATTGTTTGCTTTAATCTAAGATCATGTCTTCAAGCATACCATGGAGCGTGATGCCATGATAAATATCTTTATTGTTGACCCTTGGTTGAACTTGTATGTTAGTAGAAGGATTAGGTAGTTGGATGACTTGTATGTGTTGGTCTTTACCTTTAAAGAAAGCTTTGAACCATGCATTGTCGTAGTTATGTTTTCGAGCTCCGCTCACTAAGCTTTATGCTTACGCTCTCCTTTTTCCGACAATGCAGATCTTTAGCTTGGAGTTAGCAAGGAGCAAGAAAAGGGCATCCAAGCGTGTGGTAGTTTGCTCAAGTATGATTTATTAAATAATGTAGTAGTCTAGCAATGGGAAATGCTACGTGTCTTAGGAACTTGTATCCTGACTCCGTTGCGTTGGTTTTATGTGTTAATGCCTTGTATTGATGGATTTGGATACCATGTCTAAATTGCTTACCTCTTTATGCTTATCATGTGCCTTTTAAGGCCTTTGAGATCCATGTATGACCTTATATGTTAAATTGCCTTATTGAAATGCTATGTATGGATGCTTAGGTTGTGTTGGAATGCTTAAGTTGCTTGATTGTATGTGCACCTCCTTGTGTTGTTTAGTGCCCTTGGTTTCTTGTGAAAGCGTGCTTTTATGGTTGGTTTGCCTTAGGATTGATGATAGTGTGTTGGTTGAAGTTTCAGAGGGATTTAAGGGCCTCATGGTGCCTTAATTCAGCTCAAACCTGCAAGTTCGTAGCAAGGGTATCGATACGGTTGGTACGGTATCGATACCACCTTCTTGTTTCAGGCCTCGTGTATCGATACACTTGGGGGGTGTATCGATACCATTTTGGTCACTGGAGCTACTGTCCATTTCGGTATCGATATCGTCCTATGGTGTATCGATACCGTCATCTTAGCGTTGACCGTGGGAAGTTAACCGTTGGGGAGGGTATCGATACACTCCTTGGGTGTATCGATACGGTCTCTACGGGTTGACTTTGACCTAGTCAAGGGGGTATCGATACCGCCTGCAGTTAAAGCTTAAACCTAGTCAAGGGGTATCGATACACCCCTTAGGTGTATCGATACCGCCTGCAGTTTAAGTTTAAAATTGGGCCGTAGCATGATCGTTTGAGTTCGTTTGATTGTTTTGTATAAGTTGTTCCGCTGTATGATCACTTAGGGTTTAATATCCTTTTAGACAAGATTTTTAAAAGGAAAAAAAATAGGGTTGCTAACCGAGGGGGAATCCTTAGGGGTTTTCACTCGGTTTTCCCCGTGTAGCTCACTCGGACCGGTCATCCGGCCAGACCGGGACGAGGGGGTTACAAACAATACTTATTATTTCCGCAACGGTTTGCTCGTGCATGCATCCTATGAATTATTAGAGGGATTTTGATGCCTAACAAATCTCGTAACAAAGTCGATGTGATGTGGATGTACCATCTCAGTAATTTCGCCGAATCAAGAAGAAAATATTGGAGAGCAGTGGTCTTGGCCTTTCTGTTCAGGGAGCTTTGCAGAACCGTCGACCTTGGCAGAGCTGCAATCGGAGGATGTCTTTTACTGCTGCAGTCTTGGGCTTGGTTTCGAATGCCGTTTTTAAGCCCGCGACCTAGAAACCCGACCCCATACCTTTTTCCACTTATTCAGAGGTACTATTAAAATTATTTTATTTTATAATTTTTTTAAACTATTATAATTTTTTAATTCATTTTCATTAATGACAGGTGGTGCGTTCCACTCACTCACCAGGTACTGCCAGATAGACAGCGCGACTATAAACTTTTGATCGACAAGATACAAGATGAGGTCAGGAATTCAGACTATTTTTTCTTAATTCCTCAAATTCTTTTTCTAATCAAACTTTATATAACTCAGGTTCAAAAAAAAATTCAGTTCGTGTGGACTCTGTACACTGCTCCTCCGATTCGGGACTGTATTCCGCATGACATTATGGACACCTCTCACGTCTGGTTGTTGTGAGTGCCACTCATCAACTACGAAATTGTCGAGTGGCATCCTACCAACCGACTGCTGCGACAATTTTGCTACATCCAAGGGGTTTCGGAGCCGCCACCCAATTTGGACGAATTGCATCAGTTGACGCAGCAGAGGAAGATGGAAGTCCATTGGGGCCATCATCACGCTGATTGGGTCGGACAATGGATGACAAGATATGGCAGTCAGCCGCTCATCTGTACACCCATTGTGAATTAGGACATCACTTTCGACTATATGCAGTGGTACCACCAAAATGGGAAGCATCATATACTGACTTCGAAGAAGCGCGAACGAGAAATTGAGGTGTCTCCCAAAAACCGCCCGCCCGCACAACATCAAGCCACCTAGAGCCAGCCAATGCAATGCGGTACCAGAATAAGGCTTTAAAGCCACAGACGACGAACTCACACTGCATGGGCCTCATCGTCTGGAATAGCACGAGCAGCAGATCACTCTGCGGCACAACGTTCAATACTAGAGTCAGGACTAACATTCATGCACTCAGCATATGAGGCATCTACCCGAGTTATGCTTTACGGACACCTATCGTCCCTTCATGCCGATGAGTTCATCATATGTTCTTCTGGTGTTCAATGTTCCACCGTTGGCAGCATAGTTCGACTACACCATTGTCGAGTAGATGTCGCCGCAGAACTTGTTCTACACCAGCCCCGGTGCCAGCAGTGGTCAGCGTTTCGAGCACGATCATAGTATCGGTGATGATGGCGCTGCTGATGAGGACGACGATGGAGCATATGACCTTCGGAGGAATTCGCCACGAGATCGTCGTGCACCCAGCTGCGGGACGGGTGAATATAGGCATCATTAGGACGAGAGAATGTATAAAAAAAATTAATTATGTTTATGCACTACTTTATTTCTAATTTTATAATTAGCAATATTTAATTCCACCTTATTTATTTTTTACATAGTTTTATTATTTATATTAAATTTCATTCTTTTTGGATAAACAATAACTTACATTATTCGATTAATAAATCGAATAAGTTTATCACGCCTTTTTAAAAGCAAAACCATTCACAAAAAACAAGATATGGAACCTTTTTCAACGTGAATTTTTCTCTGTTTAAAATGGACCGAACTTGCCCATATTGGTGTCGAATGAAAGACAAGTTCCAATACTACGTACCTAAACTCAATGTTTATTAAAATTATACGATTAATAACTTGAAATATTGCTCGAACATGCCTATGGACGCATGGTTTGTCAGCCCGCGACAAATTCAACCGGCTCTTCAAATTCTTGAGGAACTCGCGTTCTGCAGAAAGCGAGTTCTTGTTAAGTTCGTTATTCTAGAAAGCGTTGCCACGCATGAAGAACTCGCTTTGTGCAGAACGCGAGTTGGTGTCTCACTATTCCCAGAAAGCGAGTTTTTCATACGTGGCAAATTTGGAGTTTAAAAAAGGTTTTTGATTTAAAAATATCGTCGTACACCTAACTTTAATAAGTGAGCCTCTCTGTAATTTTTTTTTTTTTTTGCATATGCAATACCTCGAACTGGAGACCTAATTAGAGTATATATGAAGTACAAATATAATAAAAAATACATTATTTCGTGGCTGTGGTGATAAGGTATTTGTCAGATTTAGGTGGGCATTTAGTCAAAGGGTAGGACTGTAATATACAAATAATATATCAAGTACAAAATATAATAACAAAAAAATACATTCATAATGAAAATCGATATATACACACACGAATAAAGTCATATATGAGAAAAAAAAACTTAATTAAAATAAAATATAAACACAGTACATTCTTTAATATAAATTTAAAACTTCAAAGTCACATGAATAAGATTGGAATCACATTGAAAAGTCAAAAAGAAAATGTTGAAGAGGAAAAATGTTCAAAAAAATCTAACAAAATTTTGGATTGAGAAAAATGTGCCACAAACCATAGAATATATTATTGAGGATAATTTGTCATGTGTGAACATGGTGCTTGGACAATTTTGGGTATTAAATGTCAGAATCAATCGGTCACTAAATTTTAATAAGGTTATTTTTTTCTTTTAAATATTTGAATTTAAGTTTTTTATTAATTTGGCATCTTGTATTATTTTTCTCTTGCCCTATCTTTTCTTTTCTCTCTAATGCCGCAACTCTCTCATTTTGATTTAAACTAAGGCCGACGGCGACAATAACTTTAGCGTTGTTTTGTCGACCGTCGGCCGCTCACTTTTATTTGTTTGTTTAGTTCTTTTATTTTTCAGTCATTTAATTCAATAAATTTGTTTTCATGACACGTTTTCTTCTACCGTTTAGTATGTTTTTATGCTTTTTGGCATACTTTTTTGTTATTAGTTTTCTATCAGGGTTGGATCTGACGTCACCACGACTGATCAAGATGGCGCTCCTTTTATTATGTTGTTGATCTCCCTGTCTCGGGCCCTTGAATCGGATACGCGATTACATCTACCGTTTATTCGCGATTGAGTTGTGGTAATGACCTTTTTGTCAACGTACGTTCACTGTAATATGCATTTGTCAATGTTGTTTGTTGATGGTTTTACCCATCATCGTCGATTTGGGGATATTTGTATCCATCTTTTGTTTCAAGTCTTTGGATTAGGTTCTTACCTGTTCTTGTATGGTCCTATTATGATCTAGAGCCGCTAATTTAGTTTTTGGGTTTGCATCTGAATTTAGATGTTCGTTTACTTAGTGATAAACTTTCATTGTAATTTCGGATATTCCCTCGTTTAATAAAATTAGTGGATTCAATTTCAAAAAAAAATTGTTTATGAAGTACATATATATTATTTAAAATTCAAGTAAATAAAGTTTTAGTACAATGGTAAGTTACTCAGTTGACACTCTTACTCTCATTTAAGTTGTGGGTTTAATGCCCACTAGAAGCGCATCCTCCTTTCTTTTTTTGTAGGAAATGTTAAGAAAATATATTGTGTTATATTTAAACAAATATTTATTATTCAAATGTCTGATTAGACATGTAAGGACATGATTAAATAATATTGATAATTTAAAGATTTAATAAGTAATTTTTAAAGTTGATGATTATTTTAGAATTTGAGGCATAGTTTATGGATATTCGACGCAATTTATCCCTTATTTTAATTTATCTTTTATATTTTTTTAATATTTCATAGTACAATGGAAGTATCGTTCTAGTGTTTTTTATATTTCAAATTTATAATAATAAAATAGTATTCTATAAAGTTTCTACAGACGCCTTAATTTTAGGGTATACGGTGTTAGTTTATAGTATATAGTTTAGGGGTTTAGGTGTATGAGTTAGGATTTAGAGATAGTTGTTTCAATTTAAGGTTTACTCTAAAAATTAAACCCTAACCTATAAACCCTAAATTATAACCATAAACCTTAAATTAAAACATCTATCTCTAAATTCTAACCCCTACACTTAAACCCCTAAACACTAGATCCTAAACTAACTTCATATACCCTAAAACTAAGGCGCTTGTAGAAACTTTCCACAATAAAATAGTATTCTATAATGTTAATTTAATAATATATTAAAATAATAAATGGTTTTTTATCAGTTCCAAAGATTTTTCACATTTATATTATAGATAAATATATTTTATTTTTTTATTTTTTTATTTTCTTATTTATCCCTTATTTTAATTTATATTTATCATTTTTATTGAAGTGACTTACTTCGAATAAATAATTTTATAGTTATATAAATAATTTCAACTGTTGAATTATTAAAATATTAATTGTATAATTTTATTAGTAAATGGATTTCCCCCTGAATTCTTATTGGCATATTATATAGGATTTATATCTAATGCACCGAAAACTTTTAGTTTTTACAAGTGTCTTAGTTTTAGGGTTTAAGAACTCAATTTAGGGTGTAGGGTTTAGGTATTAGTGTTTAGAATTTAAGGGCAATGGTTAGAATTTAAGGGGTAAGGTTATGATTTAGGATTTAGAGATTATGATTTAGGTTTTATGGTAATATGTTTAGGATTTAGGTTTTAACCTATAAACCCTAAATTCTAACCTTAAAACCTAAATTCTATTTACAATCACTAATTTTTAGACTAATAAACATAAACCCCTAAACCTTACACCCTAAACTGAGTCTATAAACCCTAAAACTAAGGTACTTGTGGGAATTAAGAGTTTCTACCGCCAGTGTATCAAATAATTATCCTATTATATAAGGGTTATATTTTGATCCATAAGTTGTGCAAAAAAATTATACAACTCTTCATATTTAAACTATAAAATCTAAAACTTAAATCATAACCCTAACCCCTAAATCTTAAAATCTAAACCATAAGCCCTAACCACTAAATTCTAAATCATATAACCAAAACCAAAACCCCTAAACTCCAACTATAACACTAAATTCTAATCTTATAACCTAAACCCCTAAATCCTAAAATTGAAAGCATAGTTTAAACTAAAGTTTACACAAGCTTGTGTATCAAAGTATGCTAACCCTTCTTTAAAATCTTAAACCTAACCCTAAATTCTAAAATTTACGCTCTAAATCCATGAACTCTAAACCATAAACCCGAGATTTAACAAGTTTGTGTATCAAATTTTTTTCCTTATCTAATATACACAAAAGAACTAGGAAAAAAAAACTTTGATACACAAGTTTGTGTTAACTTCAGTTTACAGAAATTTATTAGATTTAGGGTTTAAAGTTTAGAATTTAAGGGTTTAGGTTGTAGGATTTAGAATTAGGACTTAGTGTTAGAGTTTAAGGTTTAGAGTTATGATCTAAGTTTTAGGTTTAGCAATTTAAAATTTAAATTTTAAAGAAGGGTTGTATATAGTGGGGGATGCAGCTAATGCATGCAACCCCTAAGGGAGCAGTTGCATCCCTATTTTTTTCGAAAACACACTTAAGTTGGCGTGAATTTCTTCCATAATTTTTTTAATTCAATGTGTAAAGGTAAAAAATACTTTTGCATACACATTTTAAAAGAAATTATCTTGGATCCCGTTTTTAAATCCAATATCCGCTACTAGTTGTATAATATTTTTTTCACAACTCATGTATCAAAATATATACCAAACAACCATGAGAAATGATCCTAAACTTGCAACTTAAACATTGTAAAGTTTTTATTCTAAACTTACATTTCTTGGAGAATAAGCGTTACTTTCTTGACAATGAACATATAGTTTCAAAGATTGGCAAGAATAATAAACACTCATAAAAGTATAAAACCATAGCTTATGCCTCCTCAAATGTTACATTGCTAAATATTTTAAAACTTTGAGACATAAGAAGAAAAGACCAAGAGAAAGAGAAGCATGGAGATGGAGATGGGAGCACAATACTTTGGGCACGATCATCCGATGGCGTTCAACGAAGTGCTGAGCCTGAGCAATCAAATCAAAGAAGCTACTTGCTTAAGGTGCGGGGAGACGGTGTCCGAGTCGAGCTTCAGCTGCGCGGAATGCACGCTTTACCTTCATAAGAAATGTGCCGAGTCACCTCCGGAGATCGATCACCCTTTCCATCGGACTCACCCTCTTGTCCTCTTACCGAAGCCGCCGTACGAGGGGGTATGCGCTTGCAATCTTTGCGGCAAAGCCTGTGAGAAATCTGTTTACCACTGCTCTTGTGAATTAAACCTTCATATCAAATGTGCTTTGTTTTCACTTAACATTGCTAAAAAGGAACTTGGGGAGCTTGAATGCTTAACCATCAAAGTTCCATTGCTCTCCACTGAGAATGATGACAAAGAACTTGAAGGGGCCAAGTGTTTTGTGTGTTGGGAACCATTGTTAGAATCCATGCACTTTTCTCTTGATTCTGGATTTAATTTCAACCTACATAAGAAATGTGTTGAATTACCTATTGAAATCAAGCACCCTAATCATAAAAAACACCCTCTCCTTTTGCGGTTTAATGTCGAACATTTCTCTTGCAAAATCTGTCATCAAAAGCCATCTGCACATGGATTTACCTATTCTTGCACACCTTGTAAATTTGCACTTCATGTAACATGTGCAGAGTTACCTCCTGTACTTAATCTCCCCTGTCACCGTCAACATCCTCTTGCTCTACAGTTCAACCGTAAAAAGCTTCCGTGCAAGAGATGCGAAGAAACCCTGCACAATAAGCCTGTTTATTCTTGTTCATCCTGCGAGTTCACGCTTCATCCCGAATGCGGGTCACCGCCACTTACCATCACAAACAGAAACCATGAACACCCTTTCACTTTGTTTTGGACACAAGGCTCGTTCATTTGTGATGCATGTAGTCTCGAGGGACGTTTCGTGTCCTATATGTGTTCTACCTGCAACATTTCAGTTCATGAATTCTGCCCTTCCCTACCACCGATAATCCAAATCCCGCGACATAAACACCCGATTTTCCACAAATATTTTCTCCCGAGTCGAGAATTTAAGAATTGTGTGTGTAGAATTTGTTATGAAGAAGTGAAAATTGAGTATGGAAGTTACTCTTGCTTCAACTGCAAGTTCATTGTCCACGTGCATTGTGCTCTAGAGAAAAAAGGGTGGTTTAAGGTGATTGAGGCTAAAGATGTTGATGGAATGGTTCCCAAAATGTCTACTAATCCCATCATTTGTATTGAGAGAAATGAAGATGGAGAAATGACAAAAGTAAAACATTTCAGCCATGGACATGATCTGATATTGAAGAAAAATCTCGTGGAGAAATATTGCGACGGGTGTGTGCTACCGATCTCGAATCTGTTTTATCATTGCTCACACTGTGATTTCCTTCTCCACAAAACTTGTGCTGAATTGCCTAAGAAGAAGCAGTTGTGGTTCCATATCTGTCAACAGTTCCTCAACCTTGTTGCAGGCCATATTTTCAAATGTGGCCTTTGTCGAAGCGAGTGCAACGGCTTCTCCTACAGATGTGATGACTGTGATATTCATTACTGCCTTCATTGTGCAACGAGGGGCTATACGATCAAGCATCGAGGACACAAACACTCTCTCTTCTATGATCGTAATCACGAAGGACGGTGCAATGCCTGCAACGTTAAACGACGTGGTCTCTTCAAATGCAAGCGTTGCTCTTTCAATTTACACATCAAATGTTTGAGGCTGCCGCTTAGGGTTTGGCACGGTTGCGATCGACATCTACTTGCACTCACTTACAAAGAGAATAACAAGTACCCTGCATATCTGTACTGTGACATTTGTGAAAAGAAGAGAGACTCGAGTCATTGGTTTTATCGTTGTGCAACCTGTGATGTTTCTGCTCATCCCGGATGTGCTCTCGGAAGGTATCCGTTTATCAAACCGGGGAGCGTTTACAACGAATTAGAGGATCATTCGCATCCTCTAACTTTTGTAAAGAAGACATTTTCTGGTCCAGGATGCCACAAATGTGGTGAACCATGTCAAGATTTGGCACTTGAATGTGCAGATTCTGCTTGTGATTATACTGTGCATTGGGATTGTGCAAAGCCAGATTACCTTAGAAGCAGAAAGCCTGCACGTTATAAAACTGAAACAGATCAAGTTGTTCCGGACTCGGACTTGGACGAAAACACAGAGGCATCATGCATGATCCTGGTACGTTCTTGTTGTAATAACTTTTCCTTTCTGATTTAATATGAAGTACGAACTCATTAAGCACTTATCGTTCAACATGTTTTTCTCATTTCTTCCTTCTGTCATGTGCACTTTCATATATTAATCTGATTTATTGGAAATTTGGGCAGTGAAATCGGACGAAGATGAAGAAGAAGTAATGTTCGTTAATAGCCTCAAAGATTGTAATGCATAAAGAATAAAGTTTGTAAATAGTGTCAAGGATTGTAATGCATTTATGGTGTGGATTCATAAAACTTAATAATTACGACTCACTCCTCACCTCCATGTCAATGTACTCATTTTCTTATAATAAGATCTCACTCCCTCATATTCTTACCTGAAGTGGAAAATGGGATAAAAGTTTTACCATTTTGCAAAACGAGCTCCCTGTTGGCAGTATTGACTCGTTGTTTAAGCTAGCCAGCAGAACCAGACCCTGCAGTATTCATATAATCGAACTCTTACTAATGGATGGTCGATGTTCTTCTGTTCAACCACAATATTGCCATCATCGATCGTGGATTGGTAGAGGGTTTTCTCAAAGAGGATGTACTGCCCGTGAACAGGAGCTGAAACAGGCACTGTCCTATAGTATTCACGGATAGCCTATGTGTTCTATAATCCAATTGAAGAAAATAGAGATCTGTTTTTGACGGATTTGTTGATAATGTCATGAAAATGAAAGAGAGATTTGCATAACTTTTAAGGACCAAACTGAAAAAATATGAAAATATTGAGGGCCATTTTTTTATAATTATAGATCAAATTGATTAAATGCGTAAACATTAAAGACTAAATAAATAATTATTTCACGCCAGTCATTTGTTAGGAAATAACAACACTGTGATTGAAATGATACAAAACCATTAGTCTAATGACAGAAACATACCGATGATTAAGGACCACATCAACTATTCGTTAGGTGATTGAATGATATAAAAGATTAGTCGAATACCAGTAACATATTTTTTTTTTGGATGGAAATCATCTGCCCCTAAAATATGCCCCTATTTGTGCCCCACTTTAAAATAGTGAGTTTAGAGTTTAGGGTTTGAGGTTTAAGGTTGGGGTTTAAGGTTAGGGTGTAGGGAATCAGGGGTATGGTATATTTTTTAGTGTTTAGGGGTTGAGGTTTAGAATATGAAAATTAGGATTATGG
The DNA here is from genome assembly GCA_958450335.1 of Hibiscus tridactylites. Lineage (NCBI taxonomy): Eukaryota > Viridiplantae > Streptophyta > Magnoliopsida > Malvales > Malvaceae > Hibiscus > Hibiscus tridactylites. The sequence continues at coordinate 79,801,481 of OY288268.1, read as the reverse complement.
GACAAGATTTAATTTTTAAATATTTTTAGGCATGAGGCATAGAAGGTGGCATGGTTAGAGGCATGAGATTTTTACCCATTTTTTTTAAGGCCCAACTTGTTAATTTGAGAAGGAAACGTATTTTAGAGGTGTTTGAAAGTCAACTTATTAGTGCACTGCCAAACACCTAACTTTTTTTTTTGAATATAAACACCTAACTTTTAATTGTGTTGAAGATCAAGTAAGATCTTCAAATTAAACGTGCCGATCCAATGTGCTCGTTAGAGAAACGTGGGAACCTTTTCATCCTCACCCTTACCGGCCGAGGCGTGGAGCACCGTCTCAATCCCGACCTGATCAGCTCCATCATCGCTGCGCTTTCAGAAGCCAAGGCTGAGTCGACCCGTGGTTCGGCTCTTGTCACCGTGTCGCATGGCAAGTTCTTTTGCAATGGCTTAGATCTTGATTGGGTCAACGCCGTAGCTACATCCAATCAAGAAGCCCAACAACACTTGTACGACTCCCTCAAACGGCTCGTCTTGGCCTTCATCTCCCTTCCCATGCCTACTGTCGCCGCGGTCAACGGCCACGTCGCCGCTGCCGGTGTAGTGCTCGCGCTCTGTCACGACTACGTGATCATGAGACGTGACAGGGGTGTGCTCTACATGAGTGAGTTGGATAAAGGGATTGGAATTCCTCAAGTCTTCATGGCCTTGTTTAGGGCCAAAGTTTCGGGTTCGACTCGACGTGATATGTTATTGCGTGGGTTGAAGATAAAGGGCGAGGAGGCATTGAAAATGGGGATCGTGGAGGCCATTTACGACGGCGAGGAGGGAACCACGAATGCCGGGACGGAAATGGGCAATGATTTGGCCAAAAGAAACTGGGATGGTGAAGTTTATGTTGAGATTAGAAAAGGGTTGTATCATGAACTTTGTGGCATGCTGGGAATGGCGTCCAATGTTATTGCAACTCCAAAGCTTTGATTCATATACGAGTTTCCTTGTGTTTGATTAGTGTTGTTAATTGTTGAATACAATAATCATGTTCGTGTAAAACAATTGAACGTAATATCAATATTAATGATTATATTGTTAATACAATCGTAATAGACTTAATTATAAAATAAGTGTTCTAATTCTACATTTATTTTACAATAGTTCCTAAAGTTTATTTTTTTTGTTAAAGTTATAAACATATGACGTCTCATTCTACTAGTATTTTAAGGTAAATCCGTCAATTATCGTTTAAGAAATTTGTTATACAATAAACGTATGACACACAACCCGATTGTTTAATTTCTTAAAAAACTTAAAAAATTTAATTTTCTAAAAGAAACTCCCTAAAAGTCTCAACTCCATAAATTCATATATTGTCACCGTCGAATCAACCACTACAGTACATTCCTTTCGCCGTCGTCAGACCCTCACTACTGAATATCTTACTTCCGTTGTCAGAAATCAACAAATGAAATAATACGAACAAGAAAATGACAAACAATATTTCGAATGACGAACGTGAAGGACGAAATATGTCACAAGATGGACCTAACAATGACAGGAGGAGGAAACTTCATTGATGCGGCGGCAGGGGCGGATGTATGTAGGTACCTGGTGGGTCACGTGACCCACCATTAATTCTTAGGGTAAACTATAACGGAGGTCACTCAATTATGGATATTGTTATATTTAAGTCATTCAATTTTTAAAAGTAACGTTTGAGTCACTCAAATATGGGTAATGTTACATTTGAGTCATTCAAATATGGGTAAGGTTACATTTCGGTCACTCAATTATGACTAAGGTTACATTTGAGTCACTCAACTATGGGTAAGTTTACATTTGAGTTGTCCTTCATACTTAAAAAAAATTACAGCTACAAAAATTACATTTGGGTCCATACTCAAATGCTTGAACTTTTGATATCCTTTGTCTTTGAAACTCGGAAGAACTTCCACGATATCAAACTTATCTCTTTAAACGTTCTATTTGACATGAAAATATGGTTGATCCTGAATTTCTCTACTCATCCCTTTATCAATTCAACTTCTTTGTCACTTTTATCAATTGGAGATTGTTATTACTTTTTTAAATCTTTTTTAAGTAGAGATATTTCTTTAACAAAATGTATTTTTTATGCTTATTTTGTAACACCCGGGTTTGGGGGCCGGGAGAAAATAATGTTTTAATATTATTCGGGTTCGGTTTTATAATTTAAATAAATTAAACAATGGTTCGGGTTTTGTGTGCAAATAAAACAAAGGTGTTGGACCCAATATTTTTTTAAAACCCAAGCCCAATAGCCATTTCATTAATGGCAGTTTCGTAAATATGTGGTCTAGTGAAAATAAAAACCCTTTTAATTCCAAAACACCAAAAATTGGTGTCATCTTCTACCTCCCAAAAACACCTATCCAACGTGAAACCCCCTCCCACCATGGAAGCTTTTATTTCATCTTCTCCACCCTTCATCCTTGATGTTTTTAAAAGGTAATGGTACTTTTGAGCTGTACTCACCTTCCTCTTTCTCTCAATGTATTTAGTTTTCATAAAAACCCATTGTTTCATGTTTTGAGTTTTTGAACTTTTAAGTTAAAAATCCTAACTTTGTTGTTCAATGTTGAAGCTTTTGATTTCTTATTATTATATGTGTTGTTTGTAGCCCGAATGGTCCAACATATATCATTTTAATTGGTTTTATTAAGAAATTCGTATTTGGGTTTTGAAGGGGTTTTAGAAGGGTTCAGAAGTGAGTTTTAGGGCTGTTTTATGTTGGAAAATGAGGGTTGATGGTTGTATGATAGTTAGGGGTTGTTTTGGAAGCTATTAGGTGTGTTAAAAGAGTTAGAATCAATAGTTTTCGGCTGTGCAAGGGGGCTGCTCGGGAATGGCTTTTTGGGGGTCGTTCTTGGTTCGAAAAACAAGTGTTTGATGTTTGAATTGTATTCCGGGTTTGCTACATTGTGTTGTGGACTGATTTGAGGTTAATTTACTTGTGTTGAGGCGATTAGAAGCAAGGAATTGCGTTGGTAAAGCTTTGGGATCGAATCCGGAAGTGAGGAGGCTTGATTTGGCTTTGCTTGTTTTGCTTAAGGAAATGAGGTGAGTGGTTAATGTTTTAAATTGATTTCAATGATTGGTTTTAGCATGTGGAAGTGAAAATGTTTTCAAGTGATGTTTTGGTTCAAAGGTAATTTTGAAAGTGGTTTAGATTCGAGCTTGAAAGTGACTTAAACTTAAAGAGTAAGTTGATGTGAAATGCCTCTTTAATTTCCCTTGTTATCATTGTCTTCGTTGCTTGAAATGATGGTTTGTTAAGCATGTAATTTAAATACTTGAGTAGGAGCATGTTGCCTATTTCTATATCGTTAATGATGTATGATGGTATTAATGATGTCGTTGATATGCCTTGAAAGGTGTGAGTAAGTTGGTGCAAGTTGTGCACAAAAATGGTGAGTAAGACCATTGTGATCGGTAAGACTCCAAGTAGTAAGTGATGCTTAATTGTGGTTTTCGTTACATCTTGTTTTGGTTGTGCATGATATAGTGAGTACATGTCGCATGTTGTTATTGTACGTTGTGTTGCATGGTTGGTGTCGAACCTCACGTGATGGTTGTCGTTGCTCCGGTGATGTGTAGTCCCGCCGATAGCGAAAGGTATAAGACTCCGGTGATGTGTAGTCCCGCCGGTAGTGACTAGTAGAAGAGTACTTTGATGTGTAGTCCCATTGGAAAACTACTAGTCGAAACGGTGATGTGTAGTCCCACCGTGTGTGTTTTGGTTATGCTTGTGCATGCCATGTAATGTTCATGTTGTATCTCACTATATCATTGTCTTCATATTGTTTTGCTTTAATCTAGGATTATCTCCTCATGCATACCATAAAGTGCAATGCCATGTTAAATGTCTATATTGTTGAATTGTGGTTGAACTTGCATGTTAGTAAGAGGATTAGGTAGTTGAATGGATCTTTTGTGTTGGCCTTTATTTTAAAGAAAGCTTTGAACCCTGCATTGTCGTAGTTATGTTTTAGAGCTCCACTCACTAAGCTTTATGCTTACGCTCTCCTTTTCCGACAATGCAGATCTTTAGCTTGGAGTTAGCAAGGAGCAAGATGAGGGCGTCCAAGCGTGTGGTAGTTTGCTCAAGTATGGTATAATTAAATAATGTAGTAGTCTAGCAATGGGAAATGCTACGTGTTTTAGGAGCTTGTATCTAGACTCCTTTGTGTTGGCCACATGTTGTTAATGCCTTATGTTGATGTCTTAGTTTGATTATGGTTTGTAATGCATGATATGCTATGATGGATGTTGCGTGTGTTGGCATGTCTATTTGTGTTTAGGTTGCCTTGTTAGAGAGGGTCAAACCTCATATGCTTACCTTATGCCTTTTAAGACCCTTGAGATCCATGTATGACTTGTATGCCTAATTGCCTTTGTTGGAATGCCAAGTATGTATGCCTTGCTCATGTTTGGATGCTAAGTTGATTGCATGACTTGTGTATCATCTTGTGATGGATTGTGCCATCGATTTCATGTTAGAGCATGCTTATATGTTTGATTTTGCCTTAGGATTGATGTTAGTGTGTTGGTTGAGGTTTGAGAGGGATTTAAGGGCCTTATTGTGCCTTAAATCAGCTCAAACCTGCCTTTTCGTAGCTGGGGTATCGATACCGTTGGACTGGTATCGATACTGCCCTTTGGTTTCAGGCCTCGTGTATCGATACTCGAGGGAGAGTATCGATACCTTTTTGGCCACTGGAGCCACTGTCGATTTCGGTATCGATACCGGCCTCGAGGGTATCGATACCGTTGTCTTAGCTTTGACCGTGGGAAGTCAACTTTTGGAGAGGGTATCGATACCCTTGAGGGAGGTATCGATACTATCTCCTCAGGTTGACCAAACCCTGTTGACCTAGTCAAGGGGTATCGATACCCCCCTAAGGGTATCGATACCGCCTGCAGTTTAACTTTAAAAATAGGCTTTTAAATGTTAGTTTGGGTTCGTTTGACTGCGTTGTAAATATCGTTCCGCTGTATGATCACTTAGGATGTAATTTTCATCTAGACAAGATTAAAATGAAAAAAAAAATATAGGGTTGCTAACCGAGGGAGAGTTCCTTAGGGAGTTTTCACTCGGTTTTCCCCGTGTAGCTCACTCGGACCGGTCATCCGGCCAGACCGGGACGAGGGGGTTACATATTTAGTTTGTCGTAGTCAAATTGATTGTCTGGAGACATTCGAAGCCTTAAACCTCTGAATAAGGTAACTAGGTGAACCACCAATCTTAAATTTCTGGATCCGCTCCTGGATGTAAATAACTTGCATACCCTGACTATGTGGTGGATCTGCCGCTGTGGTTAATACGTATACAATTTAAAGTTCATTTAAAAAGCAGAAAGAAGTCTTATGATACAACTTACAAAGACAACCTATATAACATCTCCATGATATGGACAATTTTATGCAAACATTTGCTTCCCCAATATTGTGAGGACTAAGTATAAATGTACAATCCTGCATAACGAAATGGGAGGAAAACATATCATTCACGCTAGCCACAAAAAACATTATTAAATTTAAAATCTCCAAATTACAATTTACAAAGCAATGTGATGTATAATACCTATAAGGCTAACACCAATATGAAACAATTCAATTTACCTATTACCAATTTATATTCAATTAATAAAAAGAAGAAAAAATGAATACATATGTTAAATTGATTCAACGAAATTAATAAAAAAATTCATTAATTCATAAAGCCATATTTTTACTTTTACTCTCGATTAATTAGTTAGAAAAGGAAAACGTAAACATAAATTCACTAAATATTTAATTATTCCATCATTGCTGCATTGTCTAAGTGAACGAACAAAAGGTTTTAGACTCTTAAAATCATGTAAAACAAAATTTAAATAATACTTGAAATATACTATTATATATTGAATAAACGAATAGTTTAAAATATAAAAATTACATACTTTGAGCAAAAGGTCTTGAAATTAAAAAATCGAGAAATTTGTGTTTGAGAATTAAAAAAAGTCAAAATTGAGAATAAAACTTGAAATATACTCTCTTTTTTTCAGTTAGTTTTCGTATTCTCTTGTACTTGGTTTTTAGCTTTTACGTAAGGTTATAAATCAGGCTCAAAATGAATTATTTGTAGACTCATAAAAAAGAATAAGTTATTACTTGTGAAAATTTTTAGTCAAATATTTATTATCATTTATATGTGGGTTGTAACAAATAAAATTTCAAGATGACACAAATAAAATTTCATAAAATTTGAGACATGTTAATTGGCCTAGTAGTCAAGGATGTTCATGTTGTCCCATTTTGTATGACTTTTAGTCTTGATATTTACCATTTGCAGGGACGTCCCTGGGCATGGGTAATACGGGCGCCTGCCTAGACCCATTTTTTCTGAATATTTATAGTTAGGTTTTAATATTTTTTAATATTTATTATTTAAAATTTAATTTTTTAATATTTATTATTTAAAATTTAATTTTTTTAGTAATAGTTATTAGAGTTCTATTCTTAAAATTTATTTTTTTCCGATATTTGTTATTAGGGATATTTTTTTTCAATACTTGTTATTATAGCCTCATTTTTCGAATACTTATAATTAGGGGCCATTTTTATTATTTATTGTTATTTTAATACTTGTTATTAGGGTACAAAATTTTTAATATTTGTTAGTATGAGGCCAATTTTTCAAAACTTGTTACTAGGGGTCTATCGTTTCTAATATTTGTTATTAGGGTCATACTCTTAAATTTTATTTTTTCCGATATTTGTTATTACGAGTCAATTTTTTTTTCAAAACTTGTTATTTATGGTCTATTTTCTCTAATATTTGTTATTACATGCATACTCTTAAATTTTAATTTTTCAATACTTGTTATTAGGGTTCCATTTTTCCTATATTTGTTGTTACAAGAATACTCTTAAAATCCATTTTTTTTCAAAATTTGTTAATATGGACCTATTTTTTTATATGCCACTTGTTACTAAGGGTCTAATTTCAAAATTTTTTCCAGTACTCGTTATTAGGGGAAAGGGTGAGCAAAACTCCACTCGACTCGAAAAAACTGATTTTTTTACTCGACTAGTCTTGACTCGAAAAAATATTCAAATAAAGTTTGAGTTGTAAAATAAAAATTCTAATAACTCAAAATTTTAGTATTTAGTAGATAAATTTTTAAGTTCGAGCCGTAAGGACTCGTAAACTCGCATAACTTGAAATATTTTTACTCAACTTAACTCGATTGAACGTTCACCCTTAATTAGGGGCCTATTTTTTAAGTTCGCTCATGAGCCACCAACATTTCAGAAACGAGCATGACCATTTAGAATGTAAAAGCTCTCTATTTAATCAAAAAAATCATAAAATTTTAAAGTGGGCACAATCAACAAAACAAATAACTAATACGAAAAAATTCAGATTTTAGGGTGGACACATGCCTACCCTGAAGACGACGTGCATCTGCAAATACCTCATATTTTCTTTCCTTTTAATTTTTGATTCTACCAAACAACCTTTTTTTTTTTCATTTTTTCTCTCTCTTTCTTCTCTTCTACTTTTTTCTATACCAAATAAAAGCTAAAATAATAACGAAATAAAATATAAAATACTTATTTAACAAAAGAATTAAATACTTATTGCAAAAAAATTGTTTAAATAAGTATAATTGTATGAAAAATATATTCAAAAAAAATTGTATGAAAAATGTACTGAATATATCAAATAAAATCACTTAAACCAGGGAACCCGTATTAACAACAGCAATCGGAATCAAATAGATCTGAATCGAAAAATTCAAATCTTTCAAGACCCTATTTGAATACATCCGACCCGAACCAACAGTCCAATTTATCATTTTCCCGATCCGAATCTACTGCGCTTTGTATTCTACCTTTCCTTCTCGTCTCGCTTTCAGACAGTACTAGTTTCTTCGATTGTATTTCGTTAAATTTAAGGTTTTTAATCCAAAAACAAAAAATGGGGTTTGTTTCTTTCGTCGGAAGAGTTCTTTTCGCTTCGATATTCCTCCTCTCTGCTTGGCAAGAGTAAGTTTCACTTCAGATCTACACTTCTTTTCCTTTTTAACTTTTCTAATGGGAACTGTTTGTTTCTCGAGAGAAAAAAAAGGAGAGGGTAGTTTAGATCTTAATTCAGATTTGGAACCCAGAGCTGTTTCGAACTGTTAAAAGCAGATTTCGAATTTATTTTATGACGATTTAATGATTTTTTTTTTTTTTTGTCTTTGAAGGATTGATAATTGTTGGGTTTTATGTTAATCGATGTTGTTTATAGTAAAGATGGTATCATTGTTTGGGAAAATAGAAAAGTAGTGCAAATTAAGGTCTCAGATATGGTAATTTCTTTATCTATGTAAAAGTCTGAAATTATGATGATGATGTTCCTGTTAAATTGCTTAGATGTTTAAGCCCTATGGCAGTTATACATATATCTTTTGTCTGCTTGCTGGATTCCCCTTTTTAACGCAGAAATGTTCATGATTAACTGTTTTAAGTTATAGATCTCATAAATACCACAAGTTTAGCTCAAGTGGTTGGTGCATGATTTTACAGAGTAGGAGTGTGAACCTAAGCATTTGGCTCTAGTGTTTAGGCCATGATCCCAAATCAAAGGGTTCGAATATAGAGTGAGGTCTTAGGGTGACAAAACCTTGAGGGACTTGTGGTGCCCATAGGGGAAAATCTTGGATTACACCAGAAATCAACCACGCTCGTCGGGGGCAAGGCGTGGGGCCCATCATATGGTGATGGGTCAATGCTGTGTTGTAAGCCATGCCTAAGTGTTGTGCTACCAACATAATTGTCTCAAGCAATTCTCCTTTTATTTTTAACGTTCTTCTTTAATTTTACCTTTACCAGCAAGAAAACGGATGATGTAAAACTCCTATCTTCTCAATATTTGATTGTTCAACATGTATGAAACCGTAATGAAATAATGCATATTGGCCAACAAAAATAAATACATTTTTTCATGTTTTGGAGATAAACTAGACCGTTTTGTAGAGTTTATTATCATAAGTATATATATAAAGACACACATAAATATGCATATTGTGCTTTACTACACTAAGAGATTGTTTTTGTGCTTTGCACCCTTAACAACACTTGCTCAAAGTAGAGTTCGAATCCCATTTTCCCAAATCAAAATTGTGTTAGGACTAGGAGTATTGATTTTTTTTTTCGTTTGACGCATTCATAGTCCTGGCTATATTATTAATGTTATTGTTTATAATTTTTTGCATTCTACAGTTATGAGATTATTATCCTATCTAATGATGGTGGAGTTTAAAATTCCAAAAGCCTTTTGAATAATTGCCATGTGTCCTTTTAATTGTAAAATTAGAAATTAAAATGAATTATGGAATTAATGCATGGAGTGTTATTTGAGATACTGAAACCAATATGTTTTAACTAAATTGACACATAATGGGGGTCTTGAAAGAATATGGCCTTTTTGGATATGATGTGATGCATTGTCCTTGTGTTGAATATGAATTCTGGATTTTTGTGGTTGGGCTAAGGCGTGGTTTGCTTGCTTCTTCTCTTACATTATGTGTTCATGTGTATAGGTTCAATGAATTTGGTGACGATGGGGGACGAGCAGCGAAGGCATTGAAACCAAAATTCAATGTCTTCTCAAAGACTGTGTTAGCTCATACAGGGGTGCAAGTTCCAGAATTCGATGTAAGAATTGTTTTATTTCACCACTGAGATAAACTTATTTATGTGTCTAGTTTTTCTAATGTCATAACCCTTGGAGCCGTTATCTACAGATTAAGTATCTAGTTGCTGCTTCTGTTGCCTTTAAAGGTGTCGGGGGAATCCTTTTTACATTTGGCAGCAGTATCGGAGCTTATCTTCTGGTTCGTTTATGGACTTATGTATCATTTTTAGTTCATAGTTCAATTATCAACAAAGTTGACTGATGTATTACACTTTTCTACTCGTATAGATTCTGCAACAGCTCATTGTTACTCCTATATTGTACGACTTCTACAACTATGACACAGAAAATAAGGAATTCAATATACTTTTCATCAAATTCACACAGGTTAGTAGTTGATATATGTTCCATTTATCCCTTCCAATTATACATTTCTTGACGGTGATTCATTTCAAGTTATATTTTTCTAACTAAATTCCCTTCTCAGAACCTGGCGCTGTTAGGGGCATTATTCTTCTTTATTGGCATGAAGAATTCAACACCCAAGAGACAACTCAAGAAAAAGGCTCCAAAAACAAAAACATTTTGAAAAGGAACATCTAGGTTTTTGTTCGATCTCTGTCTACCTCGATGAACCACATATCTATTTATATATGCTTGTGTTATGGCTTCATTTCGTCAAGATTAGGGGGGAACATATTATTTCTTGGACAGCTCAATATCGTTAACTGCAAAGTTTAGTTCATTGTTATTTACTTTTCAGAAAGGCTTTGGTAATTTTGATTTTGAATCTGCTGCATCTTTTGGTCTTACCCATTTTCTTGGGATTTTGAACACCTCAAAGAATGAACTGTATTGTGCTGGAATAAATCCATCTTAGATGATTTTGCACTTGTTGGTCCTTTAAGTGGCAATTTTCAAGCCAACAAGACTTGGACACAAGCAGGATAAAGTGGCTTATCAATACCTCGCCATTCATTCGTAATCTTAGGATAGGCTGCCAACAAAGTCTAGATTGTTGAGTTGGGAATGCCAAACTGATTTACTAGTAACTAGGTCTGGCAGGAACGCAATATTAGGCTGCATGAAGTTGGCCCTCGACTTGCTTTGCAGATGACAAAAAATTGTTCGTTTAAGTTAGTAGGCTGCACTAAGTTGGTTCTCTCTTTTTCCTCTTTTGCTGCTGATTAGGGATTGATTTAATCTTTTGGTTTGTTATGAAATGTTTTTTAGTTTAACTGTTGTGTTTCTTCGATTGTAGGCATTTTTAAATCAAAAACCCTTTTTTATTAATTAATTAGAAAATAACCCCGTTGTCTTTTATTTAGAAAAACGACCCCCAAATCTGCCACGCATGAAGAACTCACTTTATGGGAGGAAACGCGAGACTTAATATCGCTTTCTGCAGAAAGCGAGTTCTACGTACGTGTCAACGCTTTTCAGTATAACGAACTTAACAGGAACTCGCGTTCTGTAGATAGTGAGTTTGAAGAGCCGACTTAATTTATCGCGAGGAACTTGCTTTCTACAGAAAGCGAGTTCTTTGTAAATTGGGCTGGCAGACCAAGCATCCATAGGCATGTTCAAGTAATATTTTGGGGTTATTAATCGTATAATTTTAGTAAACATTGAGTTTATGTGTGTAGTACTAGAACTTGTCTTTCATTCAACACCAATATGGGCAAGTTCGGTGAATTTTAAACTGAGTAAAATTTGCATTGAAAACAGTTCCATAGCTTGTTTTGTGAATGAATGAAAATATAAAATGGCCTGATAGGCTTGTTCTGTCAAAATTTCCAGGTTTTTAATCCGAGAATTACCACAATTTTTTTTATCTTGGAGGCGTTGAAGTGGAACTTGTCTTCGATTTGAGACTGATATTGGCACACGCGATACATGGAGAAGGGTATAAAATTTGCGTTGAAAATGGTTTCAAAACGTGGTTTTGTGCAAGAACGACAAGTCGAAAAGAGATTTTTTTAAACGAATTAGATCTTATTATTTAAACCGGAACTTGAGGAACACAGACAATAAGAAATTACAATCACTTAGTTGATACGATGGCCCGAGCGATTAGGACACTTGTTATGCGTGTGTCCGGGATTTCTACATATAGTGCAACGTTTCTTTTGTTCGGTTCGTTCTCTATGTTCGACCATATCCTCCGCACAGTAAATTTGTGTCGATCGTAGACGTCCCTTTTCTCGTAGTAGTGCAGGATCTGAGCGTATGGTAGGTTCAACTTCAACGATATACAAATAAATTTCATTTTCAATGGGAGGAAACTTTTTTTTCGTAAACCTTAAGTACCGTTTCTAGTAAGTATATCGGATCAAGCACTCTCATGTAGTGAATCCGTTGGGAAGAACAAGCAGCAATGGCGTGTGCGCACATGTATTTGAATGTTTGGAAGACTCCTCGCAGGTTCTTTTTCTAAGATCTACCACATACGCGTTGTGTTGTATGCCTTCCAACGGCTTCGAAAATTCTGAAACACGGAACAAATGACCTTCTCGAGAGAATCGAGTTGTAGTCATCACATTTGAATGGCGCACATATGTTTGCAATTGTTCGAGGAGGTCTGGGTGGACTGTGTGGCCACCTGCCATGTACTCAGTTGCTTGCCTTCCCAAGGTTGCAAATAGGGTAGCCAAACGATAGTAGATCACTTTGACAACGGAAGTGATAGGCAAATGCTACACTCCCTTGAGTGCTGAGTTGACCGCTTCAGCCAAGTTCGTTGTCATGTGACATATCGTTTACCCCCGTCATATGATCAAAGTCATTTTTCCCTTAGGATTTTGGCAAGGTAGTCTGCGTCATCTTTATTCCTAGCTCTCAGTTCTTCGAATAGCTGGTCTACCTCATGTACGTAATATGAGTTGCCTAGGGAATGACAATTGAATAGTTAGGGGCGAACAATACATGCAAAAATATCGTAAATGCAAATGACCTAAAAGATGTATCCATTCGAAGCACCATAGCACGTTCATCTAGGTTCTTGTAGTTTTGCAAGTAGTTGGCCGCAATGTGTCGTAAGCAGTAACGGTGGTAAATATAGGGAGGCTCCCAAGACTGGCCCAAACGTGTTATTGCCCACTTGATCGTTGTGTCTCTATCGGAAATAACACAAATCCCATCGTCCATTGCCTGCATTATAAGAGAAAGAACATGTCTCCGTAGGTTCTTAATGAAGAACAACTAAGACTCGAGATCCTCCTTTTCGACTATTGCGAAGGCTACAGGAACGATTTTCTAATTGCCATTTTGTGCACCGCAAGAAGTAAAACTTGTGTATATTTCCCGCACAACCAAGTACCGTCGATCTGAACCATCGGCTTGTAGTGCATGAATGCATTAATGCATTGCGAAAATGTATAAAATAGCCGTTTGAATTGACAAACACCTGGTACGACACGATCATTTTCGTATACCGAAACTGTTTCAAGTTTCACAACCGTTCCGGGTATGTGTTTCTGCATCAGGTTTAGCCACGGGCACAACTGGTTGTAAGATTCCTCCAATTGGCCAAATACTTTTTGTACGGCTCGCCACCTTGCATACCATGCTTTATGGTATTCAGGAATGTAATCGTGCTGATTTTTAGCTGCAACAATACATGTGGCAATTGCCACACGGGGATTTTCTTTGACCATTGCTATGAAGGTATCGCATAGGACATGCACATCCAAGTTCTTGTGATCATAACTTAGGTTGCTCACGGTGTATGTATGAAGCCCCTCCAGTTTCGTGATTCTCCAGAGCCCTCTCGCCTTCTTCAAGGATGATACACGAACCCTCCACTTACATCCCTATTTCTTGTGGGCGCACTCCGCAATGTAGAAATCTGGTTGGGTCTTGTGCACAGTCGTCGTAACTGCCCGACAAATGTTGTAATGCTTAATAGCGGCCACTGCCAGTTCTTTTGTCAATGATGTCATCCCAATGGCCAGTTCACCATTAGCACGGTGGTTGTAACCGTCAATTGTTTGGAATTGTGAAAATTCTGGAACGTTCAAGACATCCATATCAACCGTTGTGAATTGGGATGGTGGTTGGTAATGAGAAATATGTGTATCCGATACTGGAATGTTGCTTTCCGTCGGATGTTCTTCGTTGCCTTCTATATCTTCGATACAGCTTGCTGAAATGTTCACGTCTACTGGTGATTCATAGAAGGGCCCTTCCTCGTCGCCATCGGGTTCGGGTTCCATAACCGGTTCTTCGTTAGAAGTATCCCCCTTGAACTGGTATAGTTCTGCGTCGTCGACTGTTACCCTTTCAGGCAAGCAGACTGGTCGTCGATCGCGAGACCACTCACGAAACCGCTCACGAACCATATTACCAAGATCAAAGTCGAGCGCACCAACACAAGAATGTCTCCCCATAGATGGTTAAACGTACTCTATACTAGGGACATACATTGAGTATCGTCCATATGAGAAATCATCGAAAGGGTTGAATGCTTCATGGTCGGATGACCTCATGTAGTTATGGGATGATGACGCTGCCTCCCTATACTATACAGATTGTATGTTGCATGTCTTCGCATTGAAGAGGATGGTGCATTGAATTCTTCGTTCGGGGGCTGTTCAAGTCGAACCCAAAACTAGCTACACACGAATGTCTTGGCACAGAAGACAACGATGCACCGAACTCGTTGCGTGGACTGTATGTAATTAGTAGGTTAAAATCATTTCTTAAACCAGTCGTCGGGCTATCAACATTGGCATTAGGGATGAAGTCGAAATTCGCCCGTCTCTAGCTTGGGATTTCGATACCAGCATTAGAATCATAAAACGATGCATGCAACTCAAGGGGACTTTCTAAAGAATACTCCAAGTGGGTAGCCAACATCAACTCCACATCACCTTTGTTCCCAATGCGACATACTGAGTAGGTTAACGATTTTAAAGAGATCAGCAGACGATACTTCAACTTGTCCAGATTTTCCCCAAGGTTATGCGAGACTGTTTTTCACTTCCTTAATCAACTTCTTGTACGATAATCTCCTTAGAATCGTTATTGTCGTAGTATTCATGGACTGAAAAACGACGCCGAGTGAGGCATCAGCGATTATCTCGCCATCGTAGTATACTAGAACAACAACACTTCCTTGTCTCGATATTTTCCCAGCAATTGAAAGACTTGAATGAAAACTATACAATAAAAGTATTCCATTTTGTCTGATATAAGTGAACAAAGGATCAATAATTCATCCGAAATATCTGGAAGGATCTCGTTTTTGCAAACGTGTCAGATACGACATACCCTTATATCAAATGCTGACACAGTAAGTGAGTTCCTTGCTTACTTACTTAGATGCTGACACAACGTGTTTAACACGTCTGCAAAAGGAAAATCCTTTCAGATTTTTCGGGTGAATTATTGGTCTTTTGTACCCTTATATCAGGCATAATAGAATGTCTGTTTGAATAATTGAGGTAATGAGATGTAATGTTGTTTGAATATTTGAAGTAAATTGTATCTTCCTACCGTATCGTGCTGCAAAAATATAATTTAAGATGATTTGTACCTAACAATGTATCACATAAATAAAGGAGGATAAATTGCAGCGCTGCATATACTTAGAACATTAATGAAGGACCCTAAACCAACTCATAAAACATAATTTGACGATAATTTGAGGACTAAAAGGTTAATCAAAATTATTGTAGTTAGTTGAAATGTCTGAATTTAAGTTAAGTTCTTCGATCAGCTGTTGTTTTTGTTGTTCGCGTCTGTACATAAAAAGCTGCAACTCGTCGACAACTGCATCAACATCCAGTGAAGAGGGAGCTTGTTCAGTGGTCGCTACGAGTGCGGACGAAGCAGCTTCTACAGGTGCAGACGTACTACCTTCACCGATGTTGACCTCTTCAAACTCAACATACAAATGAATGTATTTTGCTCTTACCGAATTGAGCTGGTCATACATGTTACGTACATCAGTTTCGTTGGTAAGCTTTAGAATGTAGTGCGTTTCAGCTACCGTCGGTGTTGGAATTTTACATTCCAAGTAAGAAATTTGCTTGTCAGTGCGTTTACTAACCTCGTTTGATATCAACTACAATAATTCTTGGAGTGACATATTGCTGGTGATTGTTAAGTCGAAATAGGTACCAAGAAAATAAAATGTTGCGAAAAATTTAGCCATGAGAGGAGCAAAGAGTTGAGTTGGATGTTTTAGTGAAATAGACATGAGAAAATAAAATGGATGGTGGGTTTTATAGTAAAGGAAAAACACCGCGTGAGTAAATTTAATTCGAAGAAAAAATATAATACAAAAAATCTATGATTTCATTTTTTTATTTTAATTTAATTCCTTTTTCTTTTTTTAACGTTTTTCGCCAAATAATAAAAAACTCGTGACCTCGCGTTCTGCAAAACGCGATATTTTTGGGAACTCACTTTTCTGTAGAACGCGAGGTCTCTTCTGACCGTTCAGTAGACACGTCTTATCAACGACACGTCGTTTCAAAGGAACTCGCTTTCTGCAGAACGCGAGGTCCTTTAAATACAGTGTTCTATAGAACGCGAGTTCTTTTAAATTTCGCTTCTCAAGGGGTGCGAGGCCTCCTATAAATAGCAGCCCTACATCCTCCTAAACTCCACACCAAAATTTCTATCTTCTTCTTCTTCTTCTTCCTTTTCTTTTATTATTTATTTTTTATATAATGGCGGGTTTATTGAGGTTAGACGAATGACACGTGTTCAACTATTGGCGGACAAATGAGGTGGTAATATTCTTTTTATTTTTAAATTTAAATTATTTCTTTATTCTTTCATTTATTTATTCTTATATTATTATTATTATTATTATTATTATTATTATTATTATTATTATTATTCATGAACTACGAACGAGCATTGACATGCTATCTAAATCGTATCACCGAGGTGCCGAATGAGGATATTGTTTCGTTTATTGAGGAAACCGGTTTTGGCCACGTCGCTACTATCATTGGCGATACGAGGTTGAATTGTCCTTTTATTAACGCAATATTAGAACGATGGAGGCTAGAGACGCACACCTTTCATCTTTTGTGTGACGAGGCTACAATTACATTGGAAGATGTTGCATATCATCTTGGCTTACCTACTGACGGCGAGATTATTATCGGTATTGCCGACGATGACTGGCCGACCCTGTTTGCTGACCTGCTGGGAGTTGTTCCAAACAAGTTCGACAGTGGCAAAATCTTATTAACTTTTTTGGAGCAGAATTTTACAATCCTCCCCCTGATGCGGATGATGAAACAAAGCGGGTAAATATATTTATTTTATTTATTTTCTATTTTTTCATAATTAAAATATTTTTATACAATACTTATTATTTTCGCAGCGGTTTGCTCGTGCCCACATCCTACAAATAATTGGAGGGACTTTGATGCCTGACAAATCTCGCAACAAAGCCCATGTGACGTGGCTGTACCATCTCAATAATTTTGCCGAATCAAGAAGAAAATGTTGGGGAGCAACAGTCTTGGCCTTTTTGTTCAGGGAGCTTTGCAGAACCGTCGACCCTAGCAGAGCCTCAATCGGGGGATGTCTTTTACTGCTGCAGTCTTGAGCTTAGTTTCGAATGTCGTTTTTAAGCCCGCGGCCTAGAAACCCGACCTTGTACCTATTTCCACTTATACAGAGGTACTATTAAAATTATTTTATTTTATTTTATTTTATATATAAATATTTTTAAAACAATGACAAATTTTTTAATTTTTTTTCATTAATGACAGGTGGTGCGTTCCACTCACTCACCAAGGGCTGCTAGATAGACAACGCGACTTTAGACTGTTGATCGACTAGATTCAAGACGAGGTTAGGAATTCATACCATTTTTTCTTAATTCCTCAAATTCTTTTTCTAATCGAACTTTATATAACTCACGTTAAAAAAATTCAGTTAGTGTGGACTCCGTACACTACTCCTCCGATTTGGGATTGTATCCGCATGACATTATGGACACCTCTCACGTCTGGCTGCCGCGAGTGCCACTAATCAACTACGAAATTGTCGAGTGGATTCCTACCGACCGAGTTCTGTGACAATTTGGCTACATCCAAGGGGTTCTGGAGCCGCCACCCAATTTGGACGAATTACATCGGTTGACACGACAGTGGAAGACAAAAGTCCATTGGGGTCATCATCACGCTAACTGAGTCGGGCAATAGATGACAAGATATGGCAGGCGGCTGCCCATCTGTGCACCCATTGTGAATCAGGACATCACTTTCGATTATATGTATTGGTACCACCAAAATAGGAAGGTGCATATTCTGACTTCTGAGAAGCGCAAGCGAGAAATTGAGGTGCCTCCCCAAAATCACCCATCCGTACAACGACAAGCCACCCAGAGCCATCCAATGCAGCGCGGTACCAGAATGGGGCCTGAAAGTCATAGACGACGAACTCACACTGCAAGGGCCTCATCGTCTGGAACAACGCAAACATCAGATCACTTCGTGGCACATCGTTCAACACCAACGCCAGGACTAACATTTATGCACTCAACTTCGTCATCGTTTCTGCAGATGAGTGGTCCTGAGACGTTTCATCAGATGAGGCCTCCACCTGAGTTCTGCTTCATAGACGCCTATCGTCCCTTCATGCCGATGAGTACATCATATGTTCCTTCGGTGTTCGATGTTCCACCGTTGGCAGCACAGTTCGACTACAACATTGTCGAGTAGACGCTGCCGTAGAGGTTGTTCTACACTGGCCTTAGTTCCAGAAGTGGTCCGCGTTTCGAGCACGATCATGGTGCTGATGATGATGGCGCTACTGATGAGGACAACGATGGAGCACATGACGCTCGGAGGAATTCGGCACGAGATCGTCGTGCACTCAGCTGCGGAACGGGTGGACATAGGCATCATTAGGACGATGAGATGTATACAAAAATTAATTATCTTTATGCACGATTTTATTTCTAATTTTATAATTAGCAATATCTAATCCTGCCTTATTTATTTTTTACATAGTTTTTATAATTTATATTTAATTTTGCTCTTTTTTGGATAAACAATAACGTACATTATTCGATTAATAAACCGAACAAGCCTATCACACCTTTTTAAAAGCAAAATCATTCACAAAAAACAAGTTATGGAATCGTTTTCAATGCAAATTTTACTCGGTTTAAAATGAACTGAACTTGTCCATATTGGTGTCGAATAAAAATAAAAAATTTATAGACTTAGAGTGCAATTTATCCCTTTAAAATAAGTCAACTATTTTTTTTATTAGTGACACATGGCACATTCTGATTGGTCAGTGAGAATATTTTAACAGAAGGGGCATATGAGGTCACGATTTTTAGTTCAGGGGCCAACAGAGGTCACGTTGTATACTTCAGGGGGCAAAACGTCCAAAAAATTCTTTAAGGCGCAGTTCAGTATTTTGTGTATACTCTAGGGGCCAATGGGGCATTTAAGCCAAAGCAATACTTTAATTCTTTCGTAAAAATTAAAGAACATCTAAAAAAAGGAAATAAATCATTACTATGATCTATCAATAAACAATCATTTTTTCCTTTGTAAAACTTCTCACGATCACTTCACTTCCCCAAATTTCCGATTCATTTTCTCACCTCAAACTTCAGTTGTTCTCAATCTCCCGACTAAGCACTCGGAAAAAGTTCTATTTCCCCCCTTCAAATTTCTCCCACTGTGATTCCCGCATTATCTCTGACTCTGATCATCTCTTTCACAATTTGATTAGTAAGTTCTTTTTAGTGTTGGGCATTTTATCTTCAGGGATGGTTGGGCAATTGGGTTATCAAAGTTTTCTGTTTTTAGTGGATGGTTGATTAATTTGTTTAGGGATGTTAATGATTGATGTTCTTTATTTTCTGATAAAAGTTGAGTTCTTGGGATTAATCCTTGCTTTTAAGTTTTAACTCTTCCTTAGTCTGCATATTTTTAACACAAACATCTCAAGACTTATTTGCTTAGATTTTTCTTGGATTGATATGTGCGCTGTTGAAAAAAAATATTTGTTTATGTTTTCAATTCTTTCTCCATGTTTATTTGAATGTAACTTTGTTGGTTGCCAAAATTTGCTTTTTTATACAAATATTCCTTTTTTAATAGTTAATTAAAAAATAAACCCCAAACTTGATTAATTAGAAGAAAAAAAAAAGACTCCTTTCGGTTATGTAAGGTCAACTCGCTATTTTACCCAAAGCCATATCTGAACTCGCGAGTTCAATCCTAGGTGGACGAGCTTTTCCGTTCCTCCCATTTAATATTTGGAAACTGTGTAGAACATTTTTCTAAATATTCAAGTTTGGGTATTTTTCTAATTAATTATTAAAAAAGGAATATTTACATAAAAACGCCTTTTGTATTGGAGTCGTTAGTAGGACACATGATTTTATGTAAGGGGTACGAACCATGAGAAAGCTATATTAGAAATGTAGGAGTGCAAATTTACAAAATTTTAAGCCTGCGAAATTAAATTATCAATAGAAAATACAAAAGAAATATCTAAACTATACATAGAATTTTAAAATTTTTAGGTGGTGCGAATGCCCTCAGCCCTCGGAGTCGGCTGTTATAGTTATAGTCTTATAGATGCTGCCAACAACTCCATCTCTAAACAGAAATATGAAACAATCTTGTTTTGCCTTGGATCTCGCCATGGTGCAATTTAGCCTTGATAGGAAAGCTATCAAGGATTGCTAATTATCCATGAAACCATCTTAATGATAGAATTGATAAGAAAGCATAATTTCCTACCGGTTTAAGTTTAGATAGATGATTATTTACCATGCCAACACTATGTTAGAATGCTAGCTTTGTTCATATCATTTTTTAGGAATAACTTTGTTCATATCAAATCTAGCATCAACATACCATTTGAATCACCGGTCTTAGAGTTGTTTCTTCTTCGGATGAAAATTATGGTTTGCTTTTTAGCATCCAGAGAGAAATATTATCCGTAGCATCTTAAATCTGAAATTATACATAGTTTCCCTGTATTGGAAAAGCTATTCCTCCTTTTGCATATCATTGGCTTGATTCATGTGAGACAAGATGCTGGGATAATTCTATTGACGAAAATTAATCTAGATGGAATAATAGTCCAAAGCTATGTTCACCCCATAGAATCTAAGTAGTTTTGAAACATATATAAAGACAACTCCTAGATAAACATAGCTTTGGACTATTAATGGTCATGCTGGTTTAAAGCAACCTTATATGAATTTGTATTTGTTTCTTTGTGTATTTTGGGGTGTGAAGAACTTAAATGAGCTATCCATCAAACTTGTTGAGACAAAGAAGCATTCAAAAGTTAGTGTTGCTTCTTCCAATGGCAATGTCGATGGTAGGAAGAGCTTTTTCAACAATGAGTACCATGAAAAATAAATTGTGTAATAACATGAGAGATCAACTATTGAATGATTGTTTGGTTACTTTTGTAGGGAAAGATTTAGGTTACATTCAAACACAAGAGAAAAGACAATGCCGGTAGCCAAGGCAAGTGAAGTCCATTTCGAACCGGGATACGATCGAGTGAGTGAAATCAAAGCTTTCGATGAGACAAAAGCCGGTGTCAAAGGGCTTGTAGATGCTGGAATTTTGGAGGTTCCCCAAATGTTTCATCAGCCACCAGATACCTGCGGGGAAACTTATGTTCCAGCTGCCTCCCAGTATAGTATCCCTGTTCTAGATCTTGAAGGAGTGAAGGAGGATCACAGTACTCGGAAGTTGATAGTCGAAGAAGTCCGTACTGCATCAAAGGAATGGGGTTTTTTTCAGATCATTAACCATGGAATACCTGTGAGTGTTCTCGAGGAGATGAAGGTTAGTGTACGCAGGTTTTTCGAGCAAGATGTTGAGCTCAAAAAACAGTTCTACACTCGTGATTTCACGAAAAAAGTTGTCCATAATAGCAATATCCATCTCCATAGTGCCCGAGCAGCCAACTGGAGAGACTCTATTTATTGCAACATGGCTCCTGATCCTCCTAACCCAGAAGAGTTGCCTGAACCATTCAGGTATATACATATACTTATACATATTAATCCCTGAAATGATTATGATTCATGAACCATTACCTGTATGGCTTTGGTATAGGGTTATGATGGTGGAGTACACGGACCGCATCATGGGTTTGGGTCATTTGCTCTTTGAGTTGATATCAGAAGCTCTGGGGTTGAACCCTGATCATCTGCTGAAGATAGATTGTGCAAAGGGTCTCAGTCAGCTCTGCCATTACGCTCCAGCTTGTCCGCAGCCGGAATTGACTCTAGGGACAACCAAGCATGCTGATAATAGCTTCCTCACGGTGCTTCTACAAGACCATATTGGTGGTCTCCAAGTTCTTCATGAAAATCTATGGATTGATGTACCTCCAATCCCTGGGGCTTTGGTCGTTAACATTGGAGATCTTTTGCAGGCAAGCCTGGAAAATTACATTAAACAATCAACAATTAACTATAAGATTTAGAACTGTCTGACTGATCAATTTATTTTCTGATTTGTCGTGCTAGCTTATATCGAATGACAGTTTTGTAAGTGTGGAG
This sequence comes from Hibiscus tridactylites, assembly GCA_958450335.1. Lineage (NCBI taxonomy): Eukaryota > Viridiplantae > Streptophyta > Magnoliopsida > Malvales > Malvaceae > Hibiscus > Hibiscus tridactylites. The sequence goes on along the minus strand of OY288268.1, from coordinate 79,779,259 downwards.
CATAGGGTGCTGGCGAATTCCGTTGGACCTAGAGTATCGGTGGGAAGCTTTTTTGTCACAGGTTTTCATCCAAACCCGAGATTGTATGGGCCTATCAAGGAGTTGTTATCAGAAGATAATCCTCCAAAATACAGGGAAACTACTGTGATAGAGTATCTGACTCACTTTAAAAACAAAGGCCTTGATGGAAAGTCTGCACTGACGCATTTCAGGATATGAACTACCTCCCTCGTAGACAAATAATGAGACAGATAAAAGGTTGCCATGTATCCTGATTACGAATGTTAGTAGTGTTGCTTGTTGAATTGTGTCTGAAAATATAAGGACCAAGAATGGTGTAAAATTAGGATTTAAATAGCATCGAATTGTTATGTTAGAATTTCGGTTTTTACCTTATGTAAACATATAATATTTATTATATCTACAACCATCATAAACATGTCCGCGTCAGAGAAATGTGGATATCATAAACAAGAGATTAGCAATTTGGATCTCCTTACTACCCCTGCAGCTAACTGGAGAGACTGTTTATTGCAGCATGGCTTCTGATCCTCCTAAGCTGGAAGAGTTGCCTGAACCATTCAGGTCATATATATATATGAACTGGTTCTCACCTCTATAATATAACTTTGGTATATGGACATGACACGGACCAAATGATGAACCTAGGTCATTTTCTCTTCGAGTTGATATCAGAACCTCTGGGGTTGAACTCTCATAATCTGTTCAACATGGTGCAAAGGGTCTCGGTCAGCTCCCATCACTATCCGCCATGTAGGGGTGCTCATTCCCTGGTACCCGGTTCATCCGGGCATCACATATGTCGGCCCATGTCTCAGCCTGCTTTAACCGGTACCCGATTCATATTTTTTTTTTAATTTTTAAATTTAATTTTTTTTAAAAGTCACATAGTAAACACATAAAATTTAAAAGTTCATAATACATAATTCAAACACTGAAATTAGTGATTTGAAGATGGTTATTTGGATATATATTAAAGTTTATCACCAAAAAGACATTAAAAATATTAATTTTTTTTCTCTATCTTTTGAATCTTGTATTAACAAATTAATAAAAATATATTTGAAAATTTTAAAACTTAAAAGTACATAATACAAACATAGAATAATTTAGAGAGTTTTAGGTAAAAATATTAAGGAACCTAAAATAAAAATATAAATTAAAACTAAAAAAATAAATATATTAAAATTGTCGGGTACCCGGTTACCAAAAAATTTCGGCCCAGACCCAGCCCAACTACCCATAAAAAATACTAAGATGGGTACACGGCCCAGTCGGATAATTTTTTTAGTAAAATATCCACTTTTTTATTTCGATTTGTCAGGCCGGGTCAACCGAATCGCGTAATTTTGAACACCCTACCAGAATGTCCGCAGCCAGAATTAACTATGGGGGCAAACAAGCATGCTGATAGTAGCTTCCGCACGGTGCTTCTACAAGACCATATTATGATCTCCAAGTTGTTGATGAAAATCAATGGAGATCTTCTACAGGCATGTCTATGAAAATTACGTTAAACAATCAGATTAAGGGTGTTCATTTCCGAGTACTCGGTTCATTCGAGTATCACATATGCCGGCCCATGTTTCAGCCTGCTTTAACTGGTATCCAGTTCACATTTTTTTTTAAATTTAATTTTTTTAAAAAAATCACATAGTAAACATAAAAAATTTAAAAGTTCATAATACATAATTCAAACACAAAAATTAATAATTTGAAGATAGTTTTAAGATAATTACTTGAACATATATTAAAGTTTATCACCAAAAAGACATTAAAAATATTAATTTTTTTCTTTCTTTCTTTCGAATCTTGTGTTAACAAATTAATAAAAACTATGTGACTGGTCGATTTATTTTCCATTTGTTAATTGTAGATTGTTGAATGTAACAACCAAAGCCCCAATGGCTTCATAAATTCCACAAATCTCTAGTGGCCATCACTCTTTTTGTTGTTATCTTTCTTGGGTTTAATTGTTTTTGGTCCCTATCAATATACGCATCAAGTAAATTGAGACTTGGCTCCTCTCCAAATTTGAATTTATATACACGTATATATCATATCATCTTTGCTTCTGTTATGGATGTCAGTGGATGCTCGAGAAGGAGAAAGGTGAAGAAGAAATAGATTAAGGGAAGAAGAAAACAACGTTTCTTAGGTTTTTTTTATACCCATTCTAGCTCACAGCCCGAGCTATATAAGCAAAAGAAAACAAACATCCTAGTATAGGAAAAAATTGGTTAGGCCACGTGGCGCCTTTCTCTCTCTACTCCCTCTGCGTGTTGTTGGTTAATTCCCGACCAGGGGAATATCCTGGGCCTCACTTGTAGGAGCCGTCACCGGGCCTGCAGTAGGGTGGGTTGCTTCTGACACGTCTGCAACACTACCCCCTCCTAGAAGCTTAACCTTGTCCTCAAGGTTTGATGACTCCGCGAACAAGGGTAACGGGGTGAACTGGTGTAATGGTTGTCCGCGACAAAGCTTGAGTTGAGAAACGTGAAAGACTAGACGAATGCGTGCTGTTGCCGGCAGGTCCAGACGATAAGCCACCGGTCCGATGCGTTGGGTAACCTTGTAGGGGCCAAAGAAACGGGGGCTGAGCTTAGTATGCTTGGCCAGTCGAAGGGAGAGTTGCCGATAGGGCTGGAGGCGGATGAAAGCCCAATCTCCAATATTTAATTCCACCTCTCGACGCCGTTTGTCGGCGTGGTTCTTCATTCGCAGCTGAGTCTGGGCCAAATTCTGCTTAAGTTCGCGAAGGATTGCGTCACGATTCTGCAGTGCTGAGTCCACTTGAGGATTGAGAGATCCCCCTTCCATGTAAGACAGTAGTGTGGGAGGATCACGACCATATAGTGCCCGGAAAGGAGTCATTCCGGCAGAAGGCTGGTATGTTGTGTTGTACCAAAACTCCGCCCAAGAGAGGTATTGTTCCCATTTGCGTGGCTCGTTGCCAGTCATGCAACGGAGGTACATCTCCATACAGCGGTTCAAGGCCTCCGTTTGACCATCGGACTGCGGATGGTAAGCGGAACTTAAGCACAACTCTTTGCCCTGGAGTCGAGCCAGTTCCGTTTAGATTGTGCTGATGAAGATTGGATCTCTATCGCTCACCATCGAGCGTGGGATGCCATGCAACTTGACGATGCCATGGAGCAAGACCTTGGCGACCAAGGGTGCATCGTATTGTGCAGGAAGGGCAAAAAAGTGACCATATTTGGTCAATCGGTCAACGACAACCAAGATGACTACTTTACCGTTAGAACAGGGTAGGCCAGTGATGAAGTCCAAGGAGATATCTTCATACACCTACTGCGGTATCGGAAGTGGCTGGAGAAGGCCCGTCGGAACCAGATTGTCACTCTTCATAGTTTGACACGTCTAACATTCTGAGACAAATCGACGAACGTCCTTGCGCATCCCATTCCAGAAAAAAGTGAGCAGACAACCGGCGAAATGTACGAGAGATGCCGGCATGACCGTCGACTGTCGAGCTATGGAATTTGCGCAGTAGTCGAGAGCGTAAGGAGCTTTTATTGGGGACCACGATTCGATTGTTGAAGAATAAAAGCCCGTGGTTGACAGTGTAGCCTGAGGGTGAGTTGTGGCCGTCGGTGATGTCTGCCAAAATCTGTAGCAAATTGTGGCTATGCTGGAGAGCGGTGCGAAGGTCCTCCAAAATTCCAAAAGTTGGGCGAGAAAAAGCCAACAACTGGGAGCTACCTTCTCTGGACAATGCATCGACCACCGTATTCAGTTTACCATGGCGATATTTGATTTCAAAATCAAACCCAATCAGCTTTGCTAGGCATTGTTGCTGCTCCGGTGTTTGAATAGTTTGCTGAGTTAATTCTCGAAGAGCCTTCTGGTCAGTGATGATAACAAAATGACGACCTAAGAGGTACTAACGCCACTTGCCAACGGCCTGGGTGATGCCGTACATCTCATGATGGTACGTCGAGGCAGCCTGCATTTTGGGGCTCAACTTCTGGCTAAAGAACGCTAATGGTTTATTGGCCTGTGTCAACACAGCCCCAATTCCCACACCGGGGGCGTCCGTTTCCACAACAAACTCTTTGTCGAAATCTGGAAGACCCAACACAAGAGCTGACGCGAGGGAGGATTTCAAGTGCTCAAAAGCTGCCTGAGCCGCCAGACACCAACTGAATGTGTCTGAATGTTTCAGCAGGTCTGAGATAGGAGCTGCAATTGTAGCATACCCTCGGATGAATCGACGATAGTAACCGGAGATACCCAAGAAAGCACGGACATCTCGAACTGTAGTGGGGACATGCCAGTTTCGAATAGCTTCAACCTTCGAGTCATCCATGGCTAGCCCTTGGCGAGAGACAACATGACCCAAATACTCGACACTCTCTTGACCAAACGAGCATTTCGATTGCTTGGCCACCAAGCCATGGGTCTTCAACGTTTGCAGAACGCTGCGTAAGTGTTGAAGATGGTCTTGCCAACTGCCACTGAACACGAGGATGTCATCCAGAAAAATGAGAACAAATTTGCATCAGAACGGCCGGAAGATGGCATTCATTGTCGCCTGAAACATTGATGGGGCATTTGTTAAGCCAAACAGCATAACCAAGAATTCGAAATGGCCATCATGCGTGCGGAAGGCAGTTTTGTGGACGTCCTCACCACAGACTCTGGTCTGATGGTATCCTACGAGCAAATCGAGTTTCGAAAAGAAGCGAGACTTTCCCCGTTCGTCGAAGAGTTCATCAGTTGTGGGTATTGGAAACTTGTCGCGAATAGTGATCGCGTTGAATGTGCGATAATCCACACAGAAACGCCACGTACCATCTTTCTTGCGGACCAACAAAACAGGTGAAGAGAAGGAGCTTGTGCTCGGGTGAATCTGGCTTGCTTGAAGCATCTGGTGAACCTGTTTTTCAATCTCAGCCTTCTGAAAATGAGGATAGCGGTAGGGGCGGAAGTTGACTGGCTTGCTTGAGGCATTGAGGGGGATGGCGTGGTCATGAGGACGCTGAGGAGGCGAGCTGTGGATCGGCTCAAAGACACTACTGAATTCTGCCAAGAGATCTCGCAAGTCCCCACAGTCAGGCAAGGTGGTAGCTGGCCCTGGGTTCTCAACATGCAATCGAAAGAACTCCGATACAACTCCTGTTTTTGATAGATGACGAAGTGATTGGAGGTGAATAGACTGGGGTCCAAGCTCAGTGTCCCCTTGCCAGCAATGCTGCTCGTTACCTTGTTGAAACTGGAAAGTCAACGTGGCGAAATTCATGGTGATCGAGCCCAAGGTGGCTATCCAGGCAACGCCTAACACAACCTCAGCCCCTTCAAGTGGTAAAATGTAGAAGTCAGTGGTCAGCTCAGTACCTTGGACCACAACTTTGACAGCATGGGCATAGCCTTCGTGTTGTAGGCGTTGGCCATTACCCACAAGAACCCTGAAGTTTGGGGCAACGGAGACCTTCAAGCCCAGGTGTTTGGCAACGCGAGACTGAATGAAGTTATGGGTGCTACCGCCGTCAATGAGAATTCGAATGAGGTTACCCTGAATCTTCCCTTGGACGTGCAATGTATTTGGGGTGGAACAACCAGCCAGAGCATTGAATGAAACCGTTGAATGCTCGTCGATGGGTGGAGGTGGAGTGTCAGTGTTTTCATCAGACAGAGGCATTTGGTTAACATTTTCTGTGGAATCGTCCAACAAAAATAGCTAGGGGGCTTTGCATTTATGGCCCAGCACGTATCATTCATCGCAATAAAAACACAAGCCTTTGAGGCGTCGTGCATGGGCCTCTGCAGAGGAAATCCGACGAACAGGTGGAGGAGAGGTTGAAGTTGGAGGTCCCGAGTCCGATTGTGGGGGACGACCAGGCTGCCCTTTTGGATCTAGAGCATGGGCAGGCGGGGTCGGCAACAGTGGTGGAAGTTTGGAGGTTAACGAACGCGAAAAAGAACGCCGATCGTGGATACGTGCCTCGTGAAATCTCGCCAGTGCCTGAACCTCAACCATTGACGTTGAGCGATGGCTTAGAACCTCGTTCTTAATATCAATGTGCAGGCCAGAGGTGAAACAGTCCAAGAAAAACTCATCAGAGAGGTTCGATGTGCGCAACGCTAAGTCCTCAAAACGGGACGAGAATCCGCCACCGTTGTCGTCTGCATTAACTTCGCCAATTGTCCGGCAGGGGATTCAATCTCCATGATGGTGAATTGTTTGCGAATCGCGTCAACCAAATGACCCCAACCTGCAAGTTGTCGCTGGCGTTGCATCCATCGAAACCACTTTTTCGCTGTGCCGATCATTCTAAACAATGCCATCGTGACGCGATGGTGGTCGTCCGTCCAATAAAAGTCAAAGAAATCCGTCGCAGAGGAGATCCATTCCTCTGGGTCGTCTCCATGAAAGATGGGCAACTCCACTTGTATTGGCTTGGGTGGGAATGGAAAAGCATCCTCCGAGGCTTCGTGGGCCTTCGCTTTACCTCGGTGCAAAGTGCTGTCGACAGACATCTCACTGCCGGCCGATGTAGCGGCGGAAGCCCCCAACTGGGCAGCGATCGTCTGGAGCTGCTTAGCCATTTCTTGCAATGTAACCTGAGTCGTAGCATTCCATTTGTCTTGGTTGGAAGCATGGGTTTCGAGGAAGGTTAGTGTTTGTTCGTGGCGGGTGGTTGTGTCTTGGAGGGAACATATGGACTCGATGTTGTTTACTATAGTAGAGTCGGCAATGAAAGCACCAAACTATTATGGATGTCAGTGGATGCTCGTAGAGAAGGAGAAAGGTGAAGAAGAAATAGATTAAGGGAAGAAGAAAGCAACGTTTCTTAGGGTTTTTTTCATACCCATTCTAGCTCACAGCCCAAGCTATATAAGCAAAAGAAAACAAACATCCTAGTATAGGACAAAATCGGTTAGGCCACGTGGCGCCTTTCTCTCCCTGCTCCCTCTGCGTGTTGTTGGTTCATTCCCGACCAGGGGAATATCCTGGGCCTCACTTGTAGGAGCAGTCACCGGGCCTGCAGTAGGGTGGGTTGCTTCTGACACGTCTGCAACAACTTCAATGAAGTCCACAAATTTTAATCACATTTCCTTTCTATTGATTATATCTTATCTGTATCACCATCAGTCGTTTAGTTCTTATCTTTTCTTTCCCACCTCTATTTATTCATATTCCCTTAAGATTGATTCTGCAAAAAATTTACCTTGAGAAACAAGAAAAAGAAAAGGATGGTTGTAGCTAGTTCAGGTGAAGTCCAACTCCAATCGAAATATGATCGTGCGAGTGAAGTTAAATCTTTCAATGATACAAAAGTCGGCGTCAAAGGGCTCGTAGATGTTGGGATTTCAGAGGTTCCCCGAATGTTTCATCGGCCTCTGGATACCTACGGGAAACCTATGTTCCAAGTGCCTCCCAGTTTAGTATCCTTGTTATAGATCTACAAGGAGTGCAAGAGGATCTCAGTACTCGCACGTCCATTGTTGAAGAAGTCCGTAACACATCGAAGGAATGTGGCTTTTTTTCAGATCATCAACCATGGAATTCCTGTAACTACAAGAAAATGTATTTTTAGTGACAATAAAAATAGTCACTAAAAGTATTAAATTTAGTCACTAAAATTTATAGTGACATTTTTTTTAAATCGTTAACACTCGTCACTAATAACTCTGTCACTATTATACTTGTGACAACTTTCATGCATTTCGTCACAATTAGTAATATTTTTGTGACTACATTTTTGACACAAAAGATTAACAACATTGACTAAAATTTAGACACTAATGTTATTTTTATTAGTGACAAATATTTTATCATAAATACATATTGAAATAGTGTCTAAAACATGTTGTCACTTTCAATAATAAAAATGTTAATTATAAATAATTATATTTTTAGTTGTAACCATCTTATTTATGTCCCTGAAATTTAATGGGTCTTTTGCATCGTAGTCAACAAATATTTTATCTTTCATTAGGTCATTGAACTTTCATTATAGATGACGTGGCACCTTTAGATGTCAATTTTTAATAAATAAATACAATGCATGGATTCAAGGAGGATTGAACTTGGAATCTTTAGGGCGAGAATGCAACGTTTATCCCCTAAGCTAGGCAAAAAATTTAATATTATTTTTGAAAGAAAAATAGTATTTAGGTTAAATTGTGATTGAAATTAATTCTATTTATTTCTAAATTATGTATTAATAATAACGCTAATTATCATAATGATAATTTAATTCATTTTTCCTATGATTTTTATAGGAAATGTGTTTCTTAAAGAAAATATATAAAAATAATTGAGTTGATTTTAAAATATAAAATATAAATATTAAGATTTATGTCTAAAATATTAAATATTATATTTTAAATAAATAATTAAATTAATTTAATTCAAATTATTAATAGAATTATCCTTTTTTATGTGATAATTATTGCGTATACTGACAATACAAATTTTAACTCTACAAGCAAAGTTAAAACAAATATTAAGTGTAAATTTTTTCATAAGGTAAAATTTTGCTATCATATATTATGTTAAGATTACATATTAGTCTTTGTACTTTAATTTGGTCACTTTAAGTTTCTGTACTTTTTAAATTTTGAAATTTCGATCTTGACATGAATGGTAGTCTTTAAATATGTTCAATAATTTTTTAGCCCATTTGTTATATATAAGTTGCATACTTGATTTTTTTCATTTATTGGATCATTTTAAGTCATTTTAATTTACTCATGTTGTCGTTGTCACGTTTGGATTATGATTGAAATTTTAAAATTTGAAAAAAATAAGGACTACAATTGATCAAAATAGAATGAATAAAACAAAAATTTACACGTAGTATAGAGAATAATAGAATTATTTTACCTTTTCACAAACTAATTTAAGGTAACTTCAATTTTTACAATTGTTATTATTACTAGTATTATAAAAATAAATAAATGTATTATTATGACAATATCTAATTTGTCACTAATTTTATTTTTGCAATGGTGACAATTTATCACAACAAAAAGTAAAATTTTACGTGACAAACAATTTTACTGTCACAATAAAAATCAAATAATAGTGACCACTTTATATATTATCACTATCATGTGTCAAAATTTTAGTGTCAAAAAAATTTATGTCACAATTATAAACTAATAGTGAGAATTTAATTGGGAAAGATGTAATTGTCTCAATTACTACTATAACAGTGACCAAATAAAAATACATCACAATTACTTATACTAATAGTGTCGCACAAAAAAAATTGCCACAAAAAGTTTAATGTAACACCCGAGTTTGAGGGTCGGGTGAAATAAATAAATAAAATAATATCCCGGTTTTTGTTCCGCAAAGTTAAATTTAAAGTGTTGGATCAAATTTTTGATATTTAGGCCCAATAGCTATTTTAATGGCATTTTTGTAATTAGTTGGACTTCCAAATTAAAAACCCTCATTTTCAATTAAAACACAAAATTTTCATCTTCCTCCCTTCTCACGAAAAAGGGAGAGTTTTTCTCCAAGTTACTATTCCATCTTCTTTCTCCTCCATTTTGGCTCGGTTTTGAAAGGTAATTACATTTCCGACTTGCTCTCATCTTCCTCTCTTTAAAAGTACAATTAGATTTCATTTTGGTTCAAGTTTTAGAATTTGGGTTTTGGAATATTTGAATAAAAATGATATCTTTATTGTTTTTAACTTAAGATTTTGATTTGATATTGTTAGATATGGTGTTTATGAACCAAATGGTCCAACATCTATAATTTTTTAAAATGTTTTATAAGAATTCTCGAATTTGGGGTTTTGGTGGGGTTTTAGGAGGGTTTTGGGATGAGTTTTGGATATGGGTTGTGTTGGAATTTTAGAGTTGATGTTAGGGTAATAGTTGGGGGCTATTTTGGAAGCATTTGAATGTGTTAAATGTGTTGAAATCACAAGTTTTGGGCTGGGTATAAGGGCTACTCGGGTTTGGTGATTTTGGGGATTGTTCATGGCTTGAATTCATGTGTTTATTGCTTGATTAGTGTTCCGGGTTGTTACATTGTTTAGTGGACTGATTTGAGGATATTTTGGTTGTGTTGAAATGATTAGAAGCAAGAAATTGTATTGGTAAAGCTTCAGGAGTGAATCCGAAAACTTGAAGACCTTGGTTGCTTGGTAGTTGAGCTTGGAGGTGAAGGTGAGTGGTTAAAATGTTTTAAATGATTTTGAGCAATTGGTTCAAGCATGTGGACTAGGTTGGGATTGGTAGACCCACCTAGAGTTGGGATTAGGGTGGTAGCCTAATTTCGAGCTTTAGTTTGAGACCTTGGTTGATCTTTAAGGTGTTGAATTATGCCTCATGTTTAATCATGTTTATGGTGGTGATGTATATGTTGTTATACATGTATGTTGAGGCATGGCTTAATGCATTGTTATATGCATGTTGATGATAAACATGATGGAGATATACATATGTATGAAATATGATATGATAATTGTTTGGATGATATACATGTAGTGTTGACATGTGAAATGATATTATGAGGTGATTGTATGATCCGAGGATCATTGTGAGTACATGCTAGGCATGGAGTTGTGGTTTGTGCATGACGGTAAGTCATGGTGAGTACGTGCTAAGCACGGAAGTTGATAAGAAATGATATTGTGAAAGATTAATGAAATGTGTAGTATTGGCACTAGTATGCTTTGGTACAAATGATCGATCATTAGGATGTTTAGTGTGCACACGTGAGTCAAAATGCGCGCATGGTCTTGATGATGGTAGTCATCAAGATGGAGTACGGGTTCGCCCGTAAATCTTCTTATATATATTCGTCGGTGATGAGTGGAATCCCATCGACGGGCGTGAGGATGAGTGGAATCCCCTCCGCGTGAAACGAGGCGTGAGGATGGGTGGAATCCCCTCCGCATGAACGATGATGAGTGTAATCCCACCGTCAGGTAATGATTGTGTTGTTGGATGCGAGTTCCAACGGTTATCCGCGTATTCGAGTCAGAGCTAGGTGCCAATACGAATTGTGGATTATGTTGCTCATATGTTGGTTACATGTGTTTCTATATGTTGTGGTTATGGACTTGTTGAGCATGACATGACTTTGATAATATGTTCATGCATAATCTTTTATTTTTGGCTCTTAAGGATTGGAGGTAAGACCATGCATTCTATTTTAATTCTTGCTCGTGCTTGGACCCTGCATTGTCGAAGGTTTGTTTTATGAGCTTACCCTCACTAAGCTTTTATTCTTACGCTCTTTTTTGTTCGACAATACAGATCAGTAGCTTGTGGGTGGCAAGGGCAAGGAATGGTCTCCAAGTGTTGCTTTGGTTAGCTCAAGTATGATCTTTAAATTGTAGATTGTAATAGTCAAGCAATGGGATAGGTGTCGTTGATTTGAATGCTTTGTTGTATGTTGAATTGGTGTGGCTCTTGGATGCCTTATTGAATTGTAAATCTTACTTATGATGCATGCCTTGTATGCCTATATGTTTGTTCTAAGGTATGAACCTTTATGTGTTAAGTATGTCTCTTTTTTGATGAATGTATGAATTCTTGAGATGCATGATCCTTGTTTGTTTGAAAGCCATGTATATTGATATCTTGGTAGTTAAAGGTTGTATGTATGTTGTCTATGGCTAGGGGAGTCGTAAATCGCATCTAGAGTCGAGTCTTAGATCGTTTTGCTGAAATTTAGAGACTTGAAGTGCAGGGCGTATCGATATGCCTAAGAGCCGTATTGATACAGTCTTGCCTTTCAGGATTCAATTTTGGCTGGGTGTATTGATACGCGGGGGTGTACCGATACGCCCAATGCTCACTGGAAATCTGAGATTTTTGTGAGGCATTGGTGTATCGATACGGGCTTTAAGCATATCGATACGGGTTCATCTCATTGACCACGAGATGTTGAGTGAGAAGGGCGTATCGATACGTTCAAGGGCTGTATCGATACAGTCTTCTTGTGTTGACCATAAGGTGTTGACCTTGGTCAAGGCGTATCGATACCCTTGATTGGTGTATCGATACGGCCTGGTAGAAAAGGTAAAATAGGCTGTTTTAATGTGTTGTTTTGGATGGTCGTTGATATGTTGCTTGTGTTTCCACTGTCGTGTCTCACATAGGACTTAAATATGCATGTAGACAAGATATAAATAAAAGAATTTTTCTAGGGTTGCTAACCGAGGTTGAACCTTAACGGGTTTCACATCGGTTTTCCCCGTGTAGCCTACTCGAACCGCTCAACCGACCAGACTGGGGCGTGGGGGTTACATTTGTTGGTATCAGAGCCTATGGTTTCCGAGACCTTGGGTAGGTAAGTGAGGTAAGTTTAATTTTTGTATTGCAATTGCACGACGCTTGCTTGCCATGTAAGCATGTTTGCTTGTTTATCAATTATGCTTGGTGTATGATGTTTGATCGTGCGTGTGTGTTGCTTGAAGCATGTTGAGTAGAGTCCCATTGCTTCTATTACATCGGAAAAAGAGAATTTTTAAGTGAGGGAATCATACTTGAGCCACTTGGACCCTTTCCTTTGCTAACCCAGTTTGTATGTTAATTTGTTGTTATTGTTGTTGATTTATTACTTTTGGGTAAGTTTGAGGCCAAGGCGTGGGCCGTGAATCGGTAAGTAGAAGTTGTGGTTTCTGAAATTATGGATGATGTTGAGGGAGTTCATCGCTACAGTCAGAGAAGTATGGTCGTGCCGGAGTTGAGGTACAATTGGTTTGTTTGAGTCAGGGTGTATATGGGTTGATTCTCGTTGGTGAGGGACGATGTGATCGTTCCTGGTACTAGTTGGTAAAAAGAAGTGCAGACCTTTGAGTGAGGTTCATAGTGGTATCGATGTTATAGTAGATAAGCCTTTGGTACAGTTTTGAGTTTGTTCCCTCCGGTTGATCCTGAGTCTGTACTTCCGTGTGTTGTTAGCAAGCATGCAAAGTTTGAATATGCCCGGTGAAGTGTTAGAGGTAGGTATGAGTACCTTAGTTCTTTTGGCGAGATCAAGGTAAGGGTCTCGTATGAGTAATCTGAAACTCAGAAATGTTAGTTTGTGACCGTTGGGGTTCGGCCTATGGTTTTAATACAAGACAACCGGTCAGTATCCGTGAGTGGGAATCGATTTGTGCGATCGGGCCAGTGTGTGTCTGAGTTGTCTTCTAGCAAGAATGAGAGATGAAGTTGCTTCCGATATAGTAGAGCCGAGAAGGAAGTCTTGAGCTTGGACTCCAAATTGTTTGGTAGTGGGATGTTTCGAGTCGTCAAGACTGATGTTACAGAACAAGTTCAAGCATGATTGTTTGTGATCAGAACTGAATTTTGAAGTTTCGAGATGCTCTAAGAACGGTTTTGAAGAGTTAGGTTATGTTTGAAGGGACAACCTGAAAACAAGAGAACCGAATACTATCAGTTGTATACCTGTGAAGTTACAATTTCTGCGGATTCGTCCTTTTGTGTGAGCATGCAAAGAAATTTGATATACCTGATGAGACCTTAGACGTAGGGACACTTGTGACTAGACCTTTTGGTGAGATAGTGGTGGTCAGAAAGATGTACGGAAGATGTCTGTTGATGGTTCAAGGTTACGTGTTTCCAGTAGATGTGAAGTTGCTATCTTTTTACGGTTTCGATGTAACTTTTGGCATGGTTTAGCTTGTGGAACATAAAGTTAGGGTATACTTTGTGACAAAGAGAGAGTTTCCTTGAAGTTGCCGATTTCTGTGAGACTGTAGTAGTAGGTGAGGATGTGAACTTCTTATCGGATGTTGATCTAGCTTTGGAGGTCAAAGATTGATTGAGTTTAGTTGATAGGCTTGCCTAGCAAACGTGGTGGATTTGTTTTTTGAATGAAGATTAGGCTGTAGAATGTTAGAATAGTTTCTGATTTTCCTAGAAGAGTTTGCATGAATTGCCCAGTTTGTCTCTTGATAGGGAAGGAGAGTTTGTTATTGATACCGTCTCTGAGTTTGCTTCTGTTTCGATTTCTCTGCATCTTATGGTTCCCAAAAGAATTGAGAGTATTGAAGAATCCACTACGAGATTTGTTAGACCCTAGGTTGATTAGGCCTAATACATCATCTTAGAGTATGACAGTGCAATTTGTGAAGAAGAGAGAAGACAATACGAGAATGTGTTTAGATTACAGACAATTGAAACAATTGACAATAAATGAGTAGTATCCGTTTCTGAACATCAGTGATTTGTCGATCAGTTAGGGTGAGTTCCAGTCCTTTCGAAGATTAATTTGAGGCCCGTTTACTACCAGTTGAATGTGGGAGAAGTTGGTGTACCGAGGACAGCTTTTGGGACAAGATGTGATCACTTTGAGTTCTGAGTTATGCCGTTTCGTTTGACTAGTGTGTTAGTTACTTTTATAGAGATGTCGAGCGGAATACTTCCTGAGCTCCTTGATCAGTTGTAGTAGTTCTTATAGATGATGCATGGGTATATTCACGTACCGAAGAAGATCATGACAAGCTTTGAAGTTAGTGTTGTAGATCCTATTAGAGAATCAATTGTATGCCAAGTCGAGCAAACGTGAACTCCGAGTTAAGAAGGATGTTCTCCTAGGACATGTAGATCAGCCGAGTGTATTAGATTAAATCATATGTAGACAGAAGAAGATGTGAGATGGAAGGGATCGAAGATTGTGACAGGTATCTATAGTTCTAGGTCTAGCATGGTTACTATCGGAGGTTTGTAAATGATATTTTGAAGATAGCTTCTTTATGGACAAGTTGCTACGGAAGAATGTTCAGTTGTGTGGCCAGATGCAAGACAACGAGCCTTTGAGAAACCGAAAGAAACTTTGAAGAGAGTTTCGACCTTGATCCAGCCATGTCAGAGAAAGAATTTGCGAACTATAGTGATACGCTACATGTAGGGTTTGGTTGTGTGCTTATGCAAGACAGAAGATTGTGGCTTATTCACCGAGATAGTTGAAAGACCTAGAACAAAATGATCCGACACAAGACATAGATTTAATTAAAGTTGTAATTGCTTTGAAGACCTAGAGACAAAGCATGTATAGTAAGAAATGCACGATATACTTATCATCAGAACTTGAAATATTAGACGACTTATGAAGGGTTGAAACTTGAACAACATAGGTTGTTAGAATTGCTTGAAGACCGTAATCTCGAGATTGAGTACCATTCGAAGAGAGTGGACGTAGTAACCGATGTTCTGAGTTATATTTGTTGATAGATTAGTAGTTGGGTTGCGAGATGTATTTGCTGAATTCAGTTTACCGAATGATAGTAGTTTTGTGGTCGAGTTTCATGTTAAGCCTACTTTGAGTCAGATACTTAAAGAGAAATAGTTGCAAGACAGGTTCTTGGCACCTCACGTGCAAGACATAGCAGAAAGAAGACCTTCAGAATACAGTTTCAGAGATGATAGAGTTTTGCATTTCAGAGACAGAATAATTGTGCCGAATGACATAGTGTTTTGAGACGTATTGTTTTGGCCGAAGCTCAGGACAGTTCATTTGTATTGCATCTGAGTAGTATGAAGACGTATAGTGGGTTGAAGATGAGTACTCCTAGATTGGGCTGATGGATGATGTGGTTCAATATGCGAGTAAGTGTGTAATTTGTCAGCGTGTCAAGAACGAGCTTCAGTTTTCTTCTAGTTGTTACATCCGTGGAAGATTCTTAATGAAAGTGGGTAACAGATTCGAGAGACCTTGTGTCTGGTTTGCCTTTGATTTCCTCCGTGAGAACTTGGCTGCGTAAATAATGATAGTTGCATCGAGTGTGCTCATTTTATACATGTCCACCTTACTTGTACCTTGTATAAGATGGCAGAGTCTTGCTTTACCAAGAGAGTGAGTTGCACAGTGTCTTGAAATCGATAGTGGCCGATAGAGATTTCAACTAGACTCTTGAAGATGTCTGCATAGTACTTGGTTACCCGTTGAAGTCAGATGGTCAGTTAGAGAGAGTTATCGGTCAAGTTTTTAACAGTGCTGTATGAGTTTGTGAATCAGGCTAGTTCGGTTGTTTATTTGTTGCGGTTGCCACCAGAGTTAGAGAGGGGTTTGTGATGTGTTTCGTGTATCTATGATTCGGAAATGTGAAGCCGATCTGTCTCGTGCTATGTTTGTTGAAGAGGTTGAGTCGAGTTTGAAATTGGCATGCATTGAATGACCCGTTGAGATCTTAGTATCAAATAGCTAATGTTGTGTGGTAAGTCTACCGAGATTTGTTAGTATGTTGTGGTGAGGAGGAAAGTGGGTAAGAGCAGATTTCGTGGTAATTCTTGTTCGATAAATTTCGGGGACGAAATTTCTTAAGTGGGGGAGAGTTGTAACACCCGGGTTTGGGGGTCGGGTGAAATAAATAAATAAAATAATATCCCGATTTTTGTTCTGCAAAATTAAATTTAAAGTGTTGGATCAAATTTTTGATATTTAGGCCCAATAGCCATTTTAATGGCATTTTTGTAATTAGTTTGACTTCCAAATTAAAAACCCCCATTTTCAATTAAAACACAAAATTTTCATCTTCCTCCCTCCTCATCTCTCCATTCTCACGACAAAGGGAGAGTTTTTCTCCAAGTTACTATTCCATCTTCTTTCTCCTCCATTTTGGCTCGGTTTTGAAAGGTAATTACATTTCCGACTTGCTCTCATCTTCCTCTCTTTAAAAGTACAACTAGATTTCATTTTGGTTCAAGTTTTAGAATTTGGGTTTTTGGAAGATTTGAATAAAAATAATATCTTTATTGTTTTTAACTTAAGATTTTGATTTGATATTGTTAGATATGGTGTTTATGAACCAAATGGTCCAACATATATAATTTTTTAAAGTGTTTTATAAGAATTCTCGAATTTGGGTTTTAGTGGGATTTTAGGAGGGTTTTGGGATGAGTTTTGGGTATGGTTTGTGTTGGAATTTGAGGGTTCATGTTAGGGTAATAGTTGGGGGCTGTTTTGGAAGCATTTGAATGTGTTAAATGTGTTGGAATCACAAGTTTTGGGCTGGGTATAAGGGCTGCTCGGGTTTGGTGATTTTGAGGATTGTTCATGGCTTGAATTCATGTGTTTATTACTTGATTAGTGTTCCGGGTTGTTACATTGTTGTGTGGACTGATTTGAGGCTATTTTGGTTGTGTTGAAATGATTAAAAGCAAGAAATTGTATTGGTAAAGCTTCGGGAGTGAATCTGGAAACTTGAAGACCTTGGTTGCTTGGTAGTTGAGCTTGGAGGTGAAGGTGAGTGGTTAAAATGTTTTAAATGATTTTGAGCAATTGGTTCAAGCATGTGGACTAGGTTGGGATTGGTAGACCCACCTAGAGTTGGGATTTGGGTGGTAGCCTAATCCTGAGCTTTAGTTAGAGACCTTGGTTGATCTTTAAGGTGTTGAATTATGCCTCATGTTTAATCATGTTTATGGTGGTGATGTATATGTTCTTATATATGTATGTTGAGGCATGGCTTAATGCATTGTTATATGCATGTTGATGATAAACATGATGGAGATATACATATGTATGAAATATGATGTGATAATTGTTTGGATGATATACATGTAGTGTTGACATGTGAAATGATATTATGAGGTGATTGTATGATCTAAGGATCATGGTGAGTACATGCTAGGCATGGAGTTGTGGTTTGTGCATGACGGTAAGTCATGGTGAGTACGTGCTAAGCATGGAAGTTGATATGAAATGATATTGTGAAAGATTAATGAAATGTGTAGTATTGGAACTAGTATGCTTGGGTACAAATGATTGATCATTAGGATGTTTAGTGTGCACACGTGAGTCAAAATGCGCGCGTGGTCTTGATGATGGTAGTCATCAAGATGAAGTACAGGTTCGCCCGAAAATCTTCTTATATATATTCGTCGGTGATGAGTGGAATCCCATCGACGGGCGTGAGGATGAGTGGAATCCTCTCCGCGTGAAACGGGACGTGAGGATGGGTGGAATCCCCTCCGCGTGAACGGTGACAAGTGTAATCCCACCGCCAGGTAATGGTTGTGTTGTTGGATGTGAGTTCTGACGGTTATCCGCGTATTCCGAGTCATAGCTAGGTGCCAGTACGGATTGTGGATTATGTTGCTCATATGTTGGTTATATGTGTTTCTATATGTTGTGGTTATGGACTTGTTGAGCATGACATGAATTTGATATATGTTCATGCATCATCTTTTATTTTTGGCTCTTGAGGATTGGAGGTAAGACCATGCATTCTATTTTAATTCTTGCTCATGCTTGGACCCTGCATTGTCGAATGTTTGTTTTATGAGCTTACCCTCACTAAGCTTTTATGCTTACGCTCCGTTTTGTTCGACAATGCATATCAGTAGCTTGTGGGTGGCAAGGGCAAGGAATGGTCTCCAAGTGTTGCTTTTGGTTAGCTCAAGTATGATCTTTAAATTGTAGATTGTAATAATCAAGCAATGGGATAGGTGTCTATATTTTTGAATGCTTATGATGCATGCCTTGTATGCCTATATTTTTGTTCTAAGGCATGAACCTTTATGTGTTAAGTATGTGTCCTTTTTGATGAATGTATGAATTCTTGAGATGCATGATCCTTGTTCGTTTGAAAGCCATGTATATTGATATCTTGGTAGTTAAAGGTTGTATGTATGTTGTTTATGGCTAGGGGAGTCGTAAATCGCATCTAGAGTCGAGTCTTAGATCGTTTTGCTGAAATTTGGAGACTTGTAGTGTAGGGCGTATCAATATGCCTAAGGGTCGTATCGATACGGTCTTGCCCTTTAGGATTCAGTTTTGGCTGGGTGTATCGATACGCGGGGGTGTACCGATACGCCCAATGCTCACTGGAAATATGAGATTTTGGTGAGGCATTAGCGTATCGATACAGGCTTTAAGCGTATCGATACGGGTTCATCTCGTTGACCACGAGATGTTGACCGAGAAGGGCGTATCGATACGCTCAAGGGCTGTATCGATATGGTCTTCTTGTGTTGACCATAGGGTGTTGACCTTGGTCAAGGCGTATTGATACCCTTGATTGGTGTATCGATACGGACTGCTTAAAAAGGTAAAATGGGCTGTTTTAATGTGTTGTTTTGGATGGTCGTTGATATGTTGCTTGTGTTTCCGCTGTCGTGTCTCGCATAGGACTTAACTATGCATGTAGAGAAGATATAAATAAAATAATTTTTCTAGGGTTGCTAATCGAGGTGGGACCTTAACGGGTTTCACATCGATTTTCACCGTGTAGCCTACTCAAACCAGTCAACCGACCAGACCGGGGCGAGGGGGTTACATTTAATATCCGTTACTTTATTACTTTTAGTCACTGACATTTTTTCACTAAAAACATATATTGTTGTGAGTGTTCTCGAGGATATGAAAGTTCGTATTCGTAGGTTTTTCGAGCAAGATGTTGAGCTCAAAAAACAATTCTACACACGTGATTTTACAAAGAAAGTTACCCATAATTCCAATTTCGATCTCCTAACTTCCCCGACAGCTAACTGGAGATACTCTGTTTTTTGCTACATGGCTCTGGATCCTACTAGGCCGGAAGAGTTGCCCGAACCATTTAGGTATATACACACTCACATATACATATGAACTAATGATCATGTACTTACCTGTATGAATTTGGTATAGGGATGTGATGTTCGAGTACACGTATCGAGTGATGAGTTTGGATCACTTGCTCTTTGAGTTAACATCAGAAGCTCTGGGGTCAACATGCATTGACTGTTTGAGATTGACGTGGCACACAAACGTGGCATAAGGGATGACGTGACAATGCCACATGGCACTTTGTTGACGCGGCAGTGCCACATGTCAATTTTTTGTGTGCACGACCAAAGCTGACGAGAGGACTTGCCTAATTCCCCCAAATCCAAATCTCGATTTGAGCCTATTCTGCTACCAATTTCCACGCTGCTGCCCACCACATCGGTCACCGGACCATCATGATCATTTACCCCACCATCCCATCGCTGGAAATCGATCGACGCCGTGCGAAACGCCAAATGGAGGAGAAATTGTTGAATGGTTCATTTGACTGATTCGCAAAGAACAATGCCAGAACAGACGACGAACGGTGTGTGGGTCATTTGGTGAGGGGAGGACGCTTCATTCCGTCGCTGGCAATGTGGCCAACGCTGTTTGGAGTGGCTGAATTTGGGGGTTTCGAGTTTTAGGGGTTGTTTTCGAAATATTTGAAAATTTTAGGATATTTTATTTTTAATATATATATAATTATTCATTTTTTAAAATTAATTAAATCATCTCCCTATGCCATGCAGACATGCCACGTCAGTCTCAGGCGTTGATCGTTAGTTGACTAACAGTTTCCATCCACTTAGGGTGAAAGTTGAATGAAAATCAAACGTTAGGTGCTTGTTTGCACAAAAAAAAAGAATAGGTGGGGAATTGATCAAATGGTGAAACGTTGATGGTTATTTTTGACCTTATGCCTATATTAAGAGTGAATTCCATCAAACATCTCTGTTGAGTGGATCGATTGAATGATCAAGACCAAGAGGGGGGTGAATTAAGATTTATAAACTTTGTGGGAGTGAATGGGCAATTAAAAAAGAAGAACAAAGGATTTTAGAGTGGTTCAAGTTCCAAATGAACTCTACATCCACTACCTTAGCTACCACTAAGGATTTCAACAATTCATTATTTGTTCTTCCCCTTTTCAAGGCTTAGGAGGTAACCTTTACACAACCGATCAAATTTTCTACCCAAAATTTGACCAAACCCTCACAAATAGACAAAGAAGAAATTGGACAAGAAGTATATATCTCAAATACAAATTTGTCCTTTGAAGTACAACACTCAACCAAAATTTGAAGATAAAATAAGAATTGGACACAACTCAATTTGGGAATTACAAGAGATTGGAAATTAGGCACGCTTGAGGTTGGATTTTTGCTTGAATGTTGTCTTTAATCCAATAGTTGTTGTTGGTCTTCAAAGAGCTTCAATGTATACCTCCTCTATCAATTCTAGCCGTTTGGGTGGTTAGGGAATTGAATAGAGCCGTTGGGACCCTCTCTTTCCACCATAAATGCACTTCTGCAGCTATTCGTATCGGTACACGGGGAGTCGTATCGATACTTATCTAAAAAAAGAAATAGCCGTTGTACATAATAAAGAGGGCGTATCGAAACGCACATAAGCGTATCGGTATGGGACAAGGAGTGTATCGAAACGGATAAGACCGTATCGATACCTTTTTCTCAACTTAGCTCACTAGAAGTTTCCGTTTCGATACGAGGGTTTACCGTATCGATACGGGTCAACTGCCACTTTAAATGTTGGTTACCTAACAACTGACACCAACGGTCGAATACATTTAAAACACTTCGAATTAAAAATTCATTTAAAGTCGTATCGATATGGGTGAAGCCGTATCGGTACACCATTCAAACTTCTTCAGTTTTATAGAAGGGCATATCGATACAGATGCAATCTGTTTCGATACGTTGTTTCGATACGGTGAGGGGCGTATCGAAACGCGTCTTTCTAGTAGCCAACTTTGTAAAAAAAGTATCGATACAGATGGAAGCGTATCGATACACCTGGACGGTTTTCAACACTTTGGCCTTGTAACACTTAGAAAATATTTGGAGTTTGAGTTTTTCAAATTAGTTTTAAAGTGTTGGTGATTTAAAACTTATTAAGGGGACTTAAAAATCAATTTCAAGTTTTCAATTTGATCCTCATCAATTTAATTATATCAAAATCAAACATAGGTTTTACAATCTCCCCCTTTTTGTTATAACAAAACAAAAACTTGAAATTTTTGACACTTTGAAAAACTTTGCAAAATTAACTCCCCCTTAATATGAGCTAGGTAACTTTTAAGTTGAAAATCAAAATTTTTAAGTGTTGTGAGCTTCCATATCCCCCTTTTTGTTAGATCAAAAATAATTGAGACAATGTAAAGTGCATAAACATAGGCAAAAAGGTATAAATAGGCAAGCAACATAATTATCATTAAGTTCAAATAAAGCATAACATCAACTTAAAAAAAACAACAGAAAATCAAAGCATATGTTTAAAATAAAGTAAGCTTAATCCTAAAACATGAAGCAAAGGTGCATAAATAAAATATCCTAGATGATATGCATGGAATGCAAGGAGAGGCTACTATGCATCATCATCACCTTCTTCATCATCTTCATCTTCATCGTCAATTGGATCGTCACTCCTCATGCTATTACGCCACTCATCATGGAAAGTGGTGAGAGAGATATTCATAGAATTGTGATCACTTTCAAAAGAGGTGAGGCAATTTTCCACATTCGTCATGCGTTCTTCAAGGCTTGTGAAACGAGTATCAATTGTGGTAAACCCCGAAGCCATATCCGTAAGCAATCTCGTGAATTGCTCATTGAGGAAAGTCATTAGAGCATCAATGGAAGGTGGAAGAGGAGGTGGAGGAGCTTGAGGAACTTGTTCAACTTGAGGATTTGCAAATTGTTCCGCGGCATCGATAGGAAGCTCGGATAGACGTAACCAACTACCATTAAAATAATGGAACTTACCCCTTGCAAGAGAGCGTTCATCGATTGGGTCGGTGATGGGAGTTGGGAAGTCATGCGAGCAATCATTCTCCTTTTGTAGAAAGAAGTAGCTTAGGGCCGTGCCATAGGTGAAGGAAGTGACAAGAGTGGTGTGGCGATGTTGCACAAGATAAACGATCTCCGCAAACATGATACGAGCAAGTTTTGGACGTTTTCTCTCACGGAAGCAACGAATCCAAAATTCATCCACTTGACGGATGGTAGAGTACTTCCCTCCGGAGGGCCTAAACCACCAAGAGACCATCAAATGGAGGATCCGATCCTAATCATTTAGGGCGGTGACGGAACCACTAAGAACATGGCCAAGAGCATTCTCATCGTCGAGGCCTTCATCCTCCAACTTAAAGACCTCACAAATAGAGTTGACATCTATAGTGACTTTCTTACCCATAAGATAGGAATTAACCGCGGTAACAACCCCATCACGATTAGCACAACATTTGGCATTAGTATAAAAGATTAAAACCAAAATACGAAAATAAAACCCGAGAATGGAGAGAAAATCCAAAAACTTCCATTGTTGAAGCAAAGGTAGATATGTAAACTTGAATCGCTCCGAGTCAAGAAAAGGAATAGAGATTACCCTTTCCGGAAGGATCATGTAGTTTTGGAATTGGCGAAAATAAGTGAGAGCTCTTTGGGATTGAAAAGAGTGTTGATAGATTTGAGTGAGATTCGGACGAGCACCCTCTTCGGTATTGGATGATTCACCGGTTTCATTAAGACGTGATCTCTTCCCAGAAGGGGCCATGAACTAGAAAACAAATGTATGCATTAAGATCTCTTCATTCAGCTCATTGAAAAATCAAAAACCAAGGTAAAAAAATTTTAAAGCAAAATTTTGAAAGGAGATTTTTAAAATAAAGTTTGGTAAAGAACACAAACATAATTTTAAAAACAAAAAGGTTGAAAACGAAAATAAATAAGAAAAGAAAAAGAAAGGGTTTTACCTTGATAATGATTAGAGAAGAATGGAAGAAAAGCCTAGCACCAAATTGATGAAAAATCCTTAGAGCTTTGCTTGATTTGAAACCCTCTTAATGTTTTTGAGTTGTGGTGTGAAAATATAATGGAGGAAGAGGCTATTTATAGGCTGAAAACGGATAGGGTTTTTAAGGTTTTGAGGAATTTTAATTTTGGTAAAACTTGAACACTTTAAATTCCAAATTAAAGCAGTTTGCGCAATCGCGTATCGATACGCCTGAGGGCGTATCGGTACGGGGGTAAAAACGTAATTCCTATAAAAATGCCCGTTGAAGGATCGTATCGAAACGGATGCGATCTGTATCGAAACGGTTGAAGCTCGTATCGAAACGAGTTTAATCGTATCGATACCCGTTTAAGGCAAAATGAAGTCTGGGAAACTAATGAAGTACTCGTATCGATACGCGTAGGTCTGTATCGATACCCTAAGCCCAGAACTACATTTTAGGCTAAAGAACAACCAAAAGCTCGATTCTAACACCTCCCAAAGGCATGCAAATGATGAATGAGCAGTTCTAAGCATATTTTAACCGAATCATATTCTGCCTAGCTATAGGCATGGATATTTTCAAGAGTTACAACACACAAACATGCAATTTCACAAGATCAAGTAATTTTAAGCATAAAAGAGGTCCTAAAAGGTCAAGATAGGCTAGTTAGACCTAACTCTCTCCTAAGGGACCAAAAACACTCTTTGTCTAAAGGTTTTGTAAATATGACCGCTAATTGATTTAAGGTGTCAACATACTCTATAACAATATCTTCCTTAAGAACATGATCTCTAATGAAATGATGCCTTATTTCTATGTGTTTGGTTCTAGAGTGTTGGATGGGATTTTTTTGTCAAACATATGGCACTAGTGTTGTCACACTTAAGGAGTATGGTTTCAACTTTAATACCATAATATAAGAGTTGTTGCTTCATCCAAAGGACTTGAGCACAACAACTCCCTAAGGATATGTACTCAGCTTCGGTGGTAGATAAGGCTACACTATTTTGTGTCTTAGATAACCAAGATATGAGCATACTACCTAGGAATTGACAAGTTCCCGAAGTACTCTTCATATCGATTTTACACCACCTATAATCCGCATCCGAATAAGCATGAAGGTTGAAGGTGGAGTCTCTAGGGTACCAAAGACCTAAACAAGGAGTATCTCTAAGGTACCTAAAGATTCTTTTAACGGCTATAAGGTGAGACTCTCTAGGATTAGCTTGAAACCTAGCACACAAGCAAACACTAAACAAGATATCCGGTCTACTTGCGGTAAGGTAAAGTAATGATCCAATCATAGAACGGTAAAGCTTAGAGTCAATACACTTACCTCCTTCATCCTTGTCAAGCTTTATAGATGAGCTCATAGGTGTGGCTTGAGGCTTTGCATTCTCCAAGCCAAACTTCTTGAGCATATCCTTGATGTACTTTGCTTGATTGATGAAGGTGCTATCCTTCCTTTGCTTGATTTGGAGTCCCAAAAAGAATGAGAGCTCCCCCATCATGCTCATCTCGAATTCACCTTGCATTAGCTTAGCAAACTCTTTGCAATGACAATCGTTAGTAGAACCAAAAATAATATCATCAACATAAATTTGTACTACTAAGATGTCATTTTTATACCTTTGTATAAAAAGTGTAGTGTCCACCTTACCTTTTTCAAAGCCTTTTTCAATTAAAAAGTTTGAAAGTCATTCATACCAAGCTCTAGGAGCTTGTTTTAAACTATAAAGAGCTTTAGTGATTGAAAACATGATTTGGAAATTTTGAGTCTTCAAAACCCGGTGATTGTTCCACATACACTTCCTCATTTATAAAACCATTTAAAAATGCACTTTTAACATCCATTTGAAAAGGCTTGAAATCATGATAACATGCATATGCAAGCAACATCCTAATGGCTTCCATTCTAGCTACGGGTGCATATGTTTCATCAAAATCTATTCCCTCTTCTTGAATGTAACCTTGTGCTACTAGTCTAGCTTTGTTCCTCACAATGTTACCACTCTCATCTAGTTTGTTCCTAAAGACCCATTTAGTTTCTATAGTAGATTGATTACTAGGCCTATCAACTAATGTCCAAACATTACTTCTCTCAAATTGATTTAACTCTTATTGCATAGCCATAATCCAAAAATCATCTTTCAATGCTTCTTTTATATTCTTAGGCTTTATGCGTGAGATAAATGCAACATGATTCATTAATCTAAGAGAAGATCGAGTGGTTACCCCCTTGGATGGATCACCCAAGATTTCACCATCTTTGACATAGTTGAACTCCCTTGGGTAGCTCACTTCCTTTTCCTCAAGAGCCAAGTCCTTCAAGGCTTCAAGAGGTGGATCTTGTGTGTTCTCTTCTTTTGTTGGAATCTCATCATCCTTTGAAGTTTGTCCTCCATCAAAGGCATTTGTGATTCCTACATCATCATCATCACAAGAATCCTTCCTTGGAAGGAGGTTATCATCGAATACAACATGTATAGATTCTTCTACTACTAAAGTTCTCTTGTTAAATACACGATAGGCTTTAGAGGTTAAAGAATATCCTATGAAAATAGCTTCATCACTTTTTTCATCAAATTTACCTAAGTTATCTTTTCCATTATTTAAAACAAAACATTTGCAACCAAATGGATGAAAGTAGCTAATGTTGGGCTTTTTAGATTTTAAAATCTCATAAGGTGTTTTCTTTAAAATTGGCCTAATCATTACTCGGTTTACAATGTAGCAAGCGGTGTTTGTGGCTTCCGCCCAAAAATATTTAGGTAAATTGTTTTCACAAAGCATGATTCTATCCATTTCTTGTAAAGTTCTATTTTCCCTCTCAACTACCCCATTTTGTTGAGGAGTTCGAGGAGCCGAAAAATTGTGGCTAATACCATTTTCATTTAAAAATTCTTCAAACCCTAAATTTTGAAATTCGGTTCCATGATCACTCCTAATATGGGAAATTCTAAGTTCAAGATCATTTTGGGTTAGTTTTGAAAATGTGATGAATTTTTCTAAAGTCTCATCTTTAGTACTTAAAAATAGAACTCAAGTAAATCTAGAAAAATCATCAACAAGAACAAATGCATAAGATTTACCACCCAAGCTCATAGTCTAAATTGGCCTAAATAAATCCATATGGATAATTTGTAAACACCTACTTGTAGAAACATCATTAATGGATTTAAAGGAAGACTTATGCTGTTTACCCTTAGAGCATGCATCACAAATTTTATCATTTGAGAACTTAATCTTGGGTAAACCTCTAACTAGATCAAGGGAAACTAATTTTTCTAAAACACTAATACTAGCATGTCCTAGTTTCCTATGCCACAACCATGCATCATTTTCATTTTGAGCTACTAAACATGCATGAGATGTATGTATGTCATCTAGATGCACCATGTAAATGTTACCTATGCTATGACCTATGAGCATAATATTATTAGATTTAATGTCAACAATTTTGCACCCATTTTTATCAAATAAAACATTAAATCATTTATCACACAATTGACTTATGCTCAACAAATTATGTTTAATACCATCGACATACAAGACATTTTCAATAAGAATAATAGAGTGATTACCTATGGAGCCAATACCTTTAATGTGGCCTTTAGAGTTATCACCAAATGTTACAACCCCTCCACTTTTTGGCTTTAGATCCATGAATGTACTCTTGTCTCCGGTCATATGCCTCGAGCATCCATTATCAAGGTACCATGAGTTTTGACTTTGTGCTTTGGCCTTGTAGCAATGCTCCCCTACAAACATAGATATTAAATTTTTGTTTTTGGTACCCAAATCATTTTGGGTCCACGGGTGTTAGCTCCCAATAACTTGGTTCCCTTAGGAATCCAAGGTGACATAGCAACAATGTTATTAGATTTTATAAGTTCCTTAGGAACCCATACACTTCTAATCCTTTTAGTTCTACTATGTCTAGGAAAGCTACTTTGTTTGTAGTTATTAGTATTTTTCTTAGGTTGGTTTGTTTTAGAAGATTCACATATTTCATGCTTCACACTACCAACATTTTTAAAAGACTCTTTGAGCTTGTTAAGCTCACCTAACACCTTTTGGTGTTCACTATTGCATTGAGAAAGAAGATTATTTAGGTCTATATTTTCATCTTAGAAGAATTTAAGTTCATCTTTCAAACCTAAAATCTTTTTCTCAAATTTTAAATTAGCTCGAGAGAGTGAGTCATTTTTATCATTTAATTCCGAAATAATTTTCTTATTCCTAATGTCTGACTCCTTTTATTTCTCAACTAATTCATCATAGACCTCTTGCAACTAATCATATGCATCATTTAATTCATCATATGTAAAATCTAAAGATGATGAGTTAGAGGTTACCATGGAGGAATCTTCCTCAAGTGCCATGAGGCAAAGGTTGACCACTTCTTGTTCGTCATCCTCAGATGACTCCTCATCACTCCAAGTAGCAAGCTTGGCTTTGAGCTTCTTCTTCTTCTCAAAGCCCTTCTTCTTGAGTTGAGGGCACTCCGAACGTATGTGGTTGGGTTTATTGCACTCGAATCAAATAATTTGATCCCTCGCTTCTTTGTTTTTACCTTTGAAGTCCATCTTTCTTTGAATTTTTCTTCCACGGTTGGACCTCATGAATCGAGAGAACTTCTTGGCTATCATAGCCAATTCTTCAAGGTCATCCTCCTCACTAGAAGAGCTTTCCTCAAGTAATGAAGCTTTGAGAGCTATTCTCATTTTCTTCTTCTTTTCAACCTCTAGCTTCTCTACTCTATTCTCTTCCTTCTTCTTCTCTTCTTCTCTTCCTTGCTTCATAATCTTCTGAGTGAGGAGAGAACCCACTAGCTCATCAAGCTTTAGAGTCTTTAAATTTTTGGCCTTTATGATGGCAGTTCTCTTCCCATCCCAAGATTCGGGAAGTGAGTAAAGTAGCTTCCGGACAAGCTTCTCTTCCGGAATAGTCTCTCCAAATCCATTGAGCCTGTTGACTATGGTTGAGAAGCAATCAAACATCTTGGACATCGTTTCATCGGACTCCATCTTGAAATTCTCATAGCTAAGATTGAGAATTCCAATCTTGGTTTCCTTCACATCATTGGTTCCTTCATAGGTGGTCTCAAGAGTATCCCACACTTCCTTGGCGCTCTCAATGGATGAGACTTTGGAATAGATGTCGGGTCCAAAGGAGCAAAAGAGTATGTGAAGAGCTTTGTCATTTATTTGAATATTCTTCCTTTCATCTTCACTCATCTCTATCTTTTCTTCAAAAGCATCTTTCCTTCATTGTTTTGCTTCAGTGGAATGTGAGGACCATCTTCAATGACATCCCACACCAAGTAATCATTGGACTTGATGAAGAGGCGCATCCTATTCTTCCAAAAGGATAGTTGTCACCATTGAAGAATGATGGCTTTGTGGTAGATTGTGACTCATACATACTTGATCCGGAGGTAGAAGCCATGGCTTGATTTTTTTAGTTGATCACACTCTTCCTAGGAACTC
The DNA here is from genome assembly GCA_958450335.1 of Hibiscus tridactylites. Lineage (NCBI taxonomy): Eukaryota > Viridiplantae > Streptophyta > Magnoliopsida > Malvales > Malvaceae > Hibiscus > Hibiscus tridactylites. The sequence continues at coordinate 79,750,254 of OY288268.1, read as the reverse complement.
CTCTTGTGGTTGTGAATTCTTCAAAGAGGTAGGCTCTGATACCAATTGTTGAGTGGATCGATTGAATGATCAAGACCAAGAGGGGGTGAATTGGGATTTAAAAACTTTGTGGGAGTGAATGGGCAATTAAAAATGAAGAAAAAAGGATTTTAGAGTGGTTCAAGTTCCAAATGAAATTTACATCCACTACCTTAGCTACCACTAAGGATTTCAACAATTCACTATTTGTTCTTCCCCTTTTCAAGGCTTAGGAGGTAACATTTACACAACTGGTCAAATTTTCTACCTAAAATTTGACAAAACCCTCACAAATAGACAAAGAAGAAATTGGACAAGAAGTATATCTCTCAAATAAAAATTTGTCCCTTGAAGTACAACACTCAACCCAAATTTGAAGATAAAATAAGAATTGGATACAACTCAATTTGGGAATTACAAGAGATTGAAAATTAGGCACACTCGAGGTTGGATTTTTGCTTGAATGTTTGTCTTTAATGCAATAGTTGTTGTTGGTCTTCAAAGAGCTTCAATTTATACATCCTATATCAATTCTAGCCGTTTGGGTGGTTAGGGAATTGAATAGAGCCGTTGGGACCCTCTCTTTCCACCATAAATGCACTTCTACAGCTATCCGTATCAGTACACGGGGAGCCGTATCGATACATGTCTCAAAAAAGAAAGAGCCGTTGTACATAATAAAGAGGGCGTATCGAAACACACGTAAGCGTATCGGTATGGGACAAGGAGTGTATCGAAACGGATAAGACCGTATCGATACCTTTTTCTCAACTTAGCTCACTGGAAGTTTCCGTTTCGATACGAGGGTTTACTGTATCGATACGGGTCAATTGCCATTTTAAATGTTGGTTACCTAACAACTGACACCAACGATCGAATACATTTAAAACACTTCAAATTAAAAATTCATTTAAAATCGTATCGATACGAGTGAAGCTGTATCGGTACACCATTCAAACTCCTTCAGTTTTATAGAGGGGCGTATCGATACAGATGCAATCTGTTTCGATACGTTGTTTCGATACGGTGAGGGGCGTATCGAAACGCGTCTTTCTAGTAGCCAACTTTGTAAAAAAAAGTATCGATACGGCTGGAAGCGTATCGATACACCTGGACGGTTTTCAACACTTTGGCCTTGGAACACTTAGAAAATATTGAGAGTTTGAGTTTTTCAAATTAGTTTTAAAGTGTTAGTGATTTAAAACTTATTAAGGGGACTTAGAAATCAATTTCAAGTTTTCAATTTAATTATATCAAAATCAAACATAGGTTTTACAATCTCCAAACTATAATTCTTATTGTAAGTTGATTCTTAAACTTCTGAATTTTCTAATCTCATCTCTAACCTATGACTCTTATTTTAAATTGGTTCTCAAAATTTTAGATGTTCTAGTTACATCCCAATCTACAACCCTCATTCTATGTTGGTCCTTAAACTTTTGAAGGATTCAATTTCATCCTCAAATTGTCGTTTATGTCACATTATGTTATTTCATAACATATATTAATGTTTTACATGACAATTAATAATTTTTATAACGATTTTATCAACATGGGATATGATTAGCGTATACTGATAATTTAGGGATAAAATTAGACTCTTCAAAAATTTAGGGTTCAGTTTAGAACGATGATTATAATTTAGGGATGATTAGTGTATACTAATAGTTTGTGGATGAAATTAAAATGTTCAAAAGTTTGGAGACCAATTTAGAACAAGAGTTATTATTTGAGGATGAAATTAGAATGTCCAAATATTTAAGGGCCAATTTAGAATAAAGCTTATAGTTTAAGGATGTATGATGCTATTCACTCATATATTAATAAAAAATTATAATGAAATAATCCATACAATAAGATTATAAATACAAATATACTACATATTTATTAGAAGAAGAAGCAGAGAAAATTAATTTATTTAATATTTTTAGTTTTTTTTTGAATAGAAGCCGCTAATTTTATTAAACAAGAAAATACCCAAAATTACACTAATCGCTTACAATTATCAAAATTACACTAGACATGATTAATTGTGATGACCTCTTCATCTCAAATGAGATGCTAGTGTTAATTCTAAAAGATTCGGGTTTAATTTATTTTGATATATATAAAAAATAATTTAATTGAATTTTTTAGGAGAATTCAACAATTCATTGAATTGAATTGAATCAATGATGGTGAAATTATTTTTAATGGTATATGGTTTAGGGTGGTTTAAGAGTTTAAGGGTTTAAGTTTTAATAGTTTAGGGTTTTAGGTTAAGGGTTAAGGGTTAAATTTTGTTATAAAAAATAGGGTCAAATTAAAATAATATTTAAATAATAAAGGTTAGAAATTCGAAAATAGGTAAGGTGCTAAAAATATAGTTTACTCTTATTAAAAAATAAAATTTTAATATATATAAAATATAATTTAACTGAATTTTTAGAAATAATTATTAATTGTATGACGAGTCTTTGAAATTTTAAATCTTTATTAATTAATTTAATTGTGTTCAACGGTATTCAACATTAGTGGTGTTTAGTGGTGTTCGTCGCACGTGGTAGATTCATCCCTATCTAATATGCATTTTTACACCATTTATTGTGGTTATATTATAAATGCTATCTTAAATATATTTCCATATATATCATCTACCTTACCATTTTCTTAAGATACCTTTCCTTATTTTACATGTTTCCCTTTTGTGCACGAACTAAATCCACCAGAGATTGTTTCTTAGGATTTGAACTTTTTCTTTTAAATGATAGGCCACTTGACCGAGGAACTAAATCTACCTGAGATTGTTTCTTAGGTTGCATCCAAATACAAGAGAAAAGAATATGGTGGACGTAGCCAAAGGAGGTGAAGTCCAGCTCGAACAGGAATATGATCGAGTAAGTGAAATCAAAGCTTTCGATGAGACGAAAGCCGGTGTGAAAGGGCTTGTAGATGCTGGAATTTCAGAGGTTCCTCGAATGTTTCATCAGCCACCGGATACCTTGGGCGAAACTCATGTTCCTAGTGCCTCCCTCTCTGGCTATACTATCCCTGTTATAGATCTTGAAGGAGTGAAGGACGATCGCAGTGCTCGGAAGTCGATAGTCGAACAAGTCCTTATTGCTTCAAAGGAATGGGGTTTTTTCCAGATCATTAACCATGGAATCCCTGTGAGTGTTCTCGAGGAGATGAAGCTTAGTATACGCAGGTTTTTCGAGCAAGATGTTGAGCTCAAAAAACAGTTCTACACTCGTGATTTTACGAAAAAAGTTGTCCACAATAGCAATTTCCATCTCCATACTGCCCCAGCAGCTAACTGGAGAGACTCTATTTTCTGCAACATGGCTCCTGATCCTCCTAGCCCGGAAGAGTTGCCCGAACCAATCAGGTATATGCATATACATATATATATATACATATATAAACCCTGAATTGATTATGAAGTTTTACCTGTATGACTTTGGTATAGGGATATGATGGTGCAGTACACCGAGTGCATCATGAGTTTGGGTCATTTGCTGTTTGAGTTGATATCAGAAGCTCTGGGGTTGAACCCTGATCATCTGCTGAAGATAGATTGTGCAAAGGGTCTGGGTCAGCTCTGCCATTACGCTCCAGCTTGTCCGCAGCCGGAATTGACTCTAGTCACAACCAAGCATGCTGATAATAGCTTCCTCACGGTGCTTCTACAAGACCATGTAGGTGGTCTCCAAGTTCTTCATGAAAATCAATGGTTTGATGTACCTCCTGTCCCTGGGGCTCTGGTCGTTAACATTGGAGATCTTTTACAGGCAAGTCCTAGAAAATTACATTAAACAATACGATTTAGAACTGCACGATTGATTTTCCGATTCGTCATGCTTTTATTTCAGCTTATATCGAATGACAGTCTTGTAAGCGTGGAGCATAGGGTGCTGGCGAATTCCGTTGGACCTAGAGTATCGGTGGGAAGCTTTTTCGTCACAGGCTTTCATCCAAACCCGAGAGTGTACGGACCGATTAAGGAGCTGTTATCGGACGAAAATCCTCAGAAATACAGGGAAACTACTGTGATAGAGTATCTGACTCACTTCAAAAACAAAGGCCTTGATGGAAAGTCTGCTCTGACGCATTTCAGAATATGAACTACCTCCCTCGTAGACAAATAATGAAGCATTGTTTCTTCAACTACAGAGTTTAGTTCGTTGTTATTTACTTTTCAGAAAGACTTTGGTAATTTTGATTTTGAATCTGCTGCATCTTTTGGTTTTACCCATTTTCTTGGATTTTTTAATCCTGGTTTCACAGTGCTTATTGATGTTATGCATGAGAAAACATACTAGCTTTGGGATCATTTCAGAAAGATTAATGTTTGCAGTTCAACTGACATAATTGTTATTGCATTATCAAATGTGTAATATGTTCTCATTAATATTTTCAACATATTTACTAAAAAGGCCAAACTATATATATATATATATATATATATATATATTTTTCTAGTTAAGTTCTTAAACTTTGTTTTAGGCCAAAAGGTGCCTAACATTTCAACGTTACTCAAATAAGTGTCCTGTCGTTACTGAATGTTAATTTTTACTGTTATCTGACACATGCCATCTTCTTAAATTTTTGAAATTATATTTAAAAATAAAAAAATTTAATAAAACAAAATAACCTCAAATTTCACAAAAGAGCCCTAAATTTTGAAATCCCTAGCACCTTAAAACCCAAATCCCAATTTGACCTGATTTTGTCGTCAATTACTACGCCGCCGCTCATTATATCCGTCGTCGGACCATCACGACCATTTAACCCACCACCTCGTCGCCGAAAATTGACTGGCATCGTGCAAAATGTCGAAATTGTCGAATGGTTCATTTGAATGATTTGTGACAAACGACGGCATAGCGGACGATGAATGGTGTGTGGGTCATTCGGCGAGACAATGACGCTTCATTTTGTCGCCGAAAACGCGACCAACGTCGGTGGGAATGGCCGAATTTGAGGGGTTTAGGGATTTTTGGACTATTTTGGGATTATTTGAAAATTTCAAGATATTTAAAAAATTCTAATTTATTTTTTAAAAAATAAAATTTTTTAAAAAAAGTTTAATATTGTCACGTGTTCGATTTTGATTGGATAACAGAAACAAATTAACGCCCGTCACGGCCAAACCTTAAATAGGTCACGAAATGAAACGTAATGCGGCCCAAAATATAATTTGGGCACATATCTAGAAAAATGTATAGTTTTATCACTTATTTGACGATTAAGCCTTACTAAAAAACTAATATGATGTAAATATAAGAACAACCAGATCTACTTGTTAATACATCTCAAGAGGCTCAAAGTCGATTTCTGTGTCAAATATGATGTAACATTTTAAGTCCGTAACGCACCGAAAGAATGGGGCTTTTTTTTCCAGATCATTAACCATGGAATCCCTATGAGTGTTCTCAAGGACATGAAGGTTCATGTTCGTAGTCTTTTCAAGCAAGATGTTTGATATATGTATATCTGTTATACTTAAATTTGTCGCTTCCGCAAAATTCTACAAATACCTTTCGGCTACTCCATGTTTGGTGAACACAAAAATGATCCACGATAGCTGCCTTTATGATGTTATGAAGATCCCTCCGAAGACTGATGTTCGGAGCGCTTAGATGCCTGAGAATAGGGCATAGTGATAGGTTATAAGTATATACATTTTGTTATGATTAATTCTTTCATATTCTAGTTATATTATGTGTTTAGTCGTGGAAATTATGTTTGTTTTGATTTAGGAGATGAAATATGAATGCAATGGTAAAAATCAGCTGAAAAGTATATCTTTAGCTTCCCTTATAAAAATCAAGTCATTTGGAAGAAAGTAGAACTGTGCATAAGCTCATCTTTGATAAGGCGTGACCACACCTTGTGAGTGATGCGAGGTTGATATCTGACGTGAGAAATCTGAATTTTTAGAACCAAATCTGTGATGAAGTCCATTTTTATAGTCATTTTCATTATTTTGGAAGTAATGGACCAAGAATCAATCTCTTTTATTAGTTAGGAATTTATTTATTTAGATTTTCCTTTATATTATCTTTATTTATTGTATTAAAACTTAATTAAAGTAGGATATCTTTTTAGGTTTAGAGTTCTCTCTATATAAAGAGCTCATTCAACCTTTTAAAAAATAATCAATCTTTCGACGGTTAAACAGACAACTCCTTGCCTTAGTTTGTGCACTTGAGGTTTGGCAACATTATTTACTCCCTAAGGAGTTTTTCATTCACACATATCATGAATCCTTAAAGTGGCTAAACAGAAAAAGTAAGTTGAGCAAAAGACATGCTCGATGGGTCAAATTCATTAAAAGTTTTTCTTATGTGATACAATACAAGCAAGGTAAAGAGAATGCAGAGCCGATGCTTTATCTTGTCGATATACTTTTATTACTACTATGCATGTCATTGTTCTAGGTTTTGAACACATCAAGAAATTATATTCTAATGACCCTGATTTTTTTGATACATATACTCATTGTTCTAAAGGTGCTTTAACAAGTTTCATCTTTTAGAGATGTTTTTATTTAAAACAACATGTTGTGCATTTCTCAAGGATTACTTCGAGAATTCTTATTAGGGAACACATAGTGAAGACTTAATGGGACACTTTGGAGCAAACAAAACTCTAGATATTGCCATGGACCACTACTTTTGGCCCCACATACGCAACACAATTGAAAAGGTATGCACATCTCGCAAACAAGCCAAATTCAAGGTAATGCCACACGATTTGTATACTCCACTACATATATCTTCTTCTCCTTGGATTGACCTTTCTATAGACTTTTTCTTGGATTACAACATACTAAGAAATGCAGAGATAGCATCTTCGTTGTGGTAGACATGTTTTCAAAGATGATTCACTTTATTTCTTGTCACAAAACCAATGATGCAACCTACGTGGCCAACTTTTTTTCTTAAGAAGTAGTCAGGCATCATGAAATTCCACACACCATCGTTTCTGACAAAGATGTCAAATTTCTTAGCCACTTCTGGAAGGTACTATGGAGAAAGATAGGTACTAGACTCCTATACTCCACTACATGCCATCCTCAAACTGATGGCCAAATAGAGGTAATCAGTAAAATTCTAGGAGTTTTACTCAAAACTGTTGGTAAAAATACTAGAAATTGGGAAGAATGCATATCTTTTGTTGAGTTTGCTTATAATCGTGCTATCCATTTTTCTACTAGTTATTCTCCATTTGAAATTATCTATGACCTTAATCCTTTAACTGTTTTAGACCTTGTCCCTTTTGCCACTTGAGGATATATGTAGCTTAGACGAAGAAAAAGAGACATAATTGGTTAAGGCCATTCACTTGAAAGCCAAGCAAAAGATGAAGAAAATTTATCAATCAAAAGTCGACAAAGTCAACCAAGACCGTAAACATGTTATCTTCGAACCTGACACTTGGGTTTAGGTCCACTTGAGGAAAGAACGATTTCCAACCAAACAAAAAAATTAAGTTGGAACCAAGAGGAGATGGACCGTTCCAAGTCCTAGAAAGGATCAATGACAACGCATACCGTATTGACCTCCCCGGTGAATATAATGTAAGTGCTACCTTTAACGTTTCTGACCTCTCTCCATTTGATATTTCAGTGTCGAGGATGCATCCTTTTGAGGAGGGAGAGGATGATACATGTACTAGTCATGACCAAATTAAAGATGGACTCATATTCCCATTTGGCTCGATCATAAGAACTAAGTCCAAATTGTTGAAAGACAAACTACAATCCAAAGTTCAAGATGTGCTGACCAAAAGCCTGCAAGCATTCATGAAAGATCAAGAATTTCAAGAAAAAGTTCTTTCTTCATCTTTAATGAATTGGGTCACACACACTCATGTTGAAGATACACATGCCCAACCTATTTAGGAGGAAGACTAAGCAAGGGTGATTTCAAATCCAACAGAAACAAGGAGAATGAAGCTGATTTTCCTTTTTATTATTTAATTAGTTCTTTATTATTATTTTATTTGGAATAGTATTTGTAATTATTTAGGAGTTCTAAATATTTAGAAATCCTTTTCTTTTTATTATTTTATTAGTTTTTTATTTTTTTCCGATGAAAAGGGGATTTACTATGTGCCTCATTAAAAATCTCATTAAGCCTAAATAGAGAAAAATAGTACACATGGTAAATATTATAAAAAAGAAAAAGAGACAAGCTTAAACAAGGTTAAAAAAATGAAAAGACTTAAACAAACCAAACCACGAAGGCATAACAACTAAGAGGGATCACTCATGTCTGCTAGCACCATAGCATCTACCGCCGGAGGAGGCGAATTGAACAAACGAGTCTTGAAATCTTTCATGACTGCCAACTTAGCATCTGATCCGCGATTCAATTACCTTTGCGCTGAACATGTGCAAAGGAGACAACCCAATTACAGTGACATAATTCCAGTATGTGTAACACTAACCCATAGGTGCCAAGGGCAAAAGACCCCGACTGAACAAGACGCAAAGCTTCTAGGCTATCGACCTCTACAACAACATACCACACATGAAGATTCCAAGCACAAATTAAGCCCGTAACTATACCCTAAAGCTTCGCTTCCACTATTGAACAAACACCGACAAAATTAGCAAAACCTGTAATCCACTGACTGGAGGCATCTCAAACCACCCTACCGCACGATGCAAAACCATTCTAGACACATCAGACTCAATCCGTATTCAGCTTATACCAACCTTGCGCAAGCCTTGTCCAAATCGAGACCTGCCGCGGACCCCTATCACCATGCGCAACAGCTTTCAGCATGGTCTCCTTAAGCCGCTGACATCTTTCTAACAAAGATCATTGATCCTTCAATGGGTATTTGAAAGCTACTGAATTCCGGACAAGCCATAGGTTCTATAGAACTGAACCGAACAACATGACCTAGTCCTTAGTTCCTTACCTTCTCGCGCAAAATAGTTATGTTGTGAAAGATTAAGGCGGATCAAATCCTTAAACTCCAAGGAACAAAACTCATGTAAACGCTCCAGCTTAATTAAAATAGGCCAAACTAAAAGGGCCGAGGGACACAAACATAAGACATGATTAACATCTTCCAATTTAGCCCTGCAAACCGGACATTTTTCCTCCGATGTAAAATTTTGACGGACACTTTTACTATTCTATTGGATTAAAATCCGCAATTGTGGGCACATATGTAAAATGTATGTTGCTATTATAAAGTATGACACAAAATTAAGTGACCAATTATGCTAGACGTGTCATAGGTATTAAAGTGTCATGGAAATAAAAGTGTAGATACCGTAAGATATATTTATAATTCAATGAGGGACAGAGTTATAAATATTTAATAGTTGATTTAATAAATCAACTATATAAAGAGGTAGTGGTCCCCAAGAAATAGGTTAATTTGTTTTTCTCTCTTTCCCCGTCAGAGAGTTTTACGTCAAGAGATAACCTATCTTCTTGGAAGATCAATACCAAGGATTTCAACATCAAGATTCAAGTTTTTTTTAGTTTATCGATGAATTCAGGTACGCTTCCACATTCAGTTTATTCGGTTTATTGTTCTTGATGATTTGACATGATAGATCTTGGGTATTAGATTTCATATCTATTATGATTTGGTTCTAACAAGTGACATCATAATCTTGTCATGTTGAATCATTAAGAATTATTTGATATTTTTACTTTCTCGATTGATTCACTATGAATGCTTTAGGATTTTAATGTTTCGTATGATTTGAATTTTGGTTTTTTTTTTTGTTTAGGGTTAAATCAATTTTCCCCTAAATACCTGATTACAACCATTAAGTAATTAACCTTATTTGAGTATATATCGTGATAATCCTCCATGAATTGTCGAAAAGTATATATATCATTAATTAATGGATTTAGCTTAGAAATTAAAGGCAATTATGATTCTATGCTATTTCTTTATTTTAGGTTATTGGCCAATGTTGGTAGATTATGTTTCTTTATGGATTCAGTAATTTTAGGTTTTACTCAAGCAATGATTACTCACATATCAAAGTCTGTTTTTCAAAATCACGTTAAATCTATGCATGTCCGTTTTATGTTGAAGTTTGACACGGATCCAGTAGATTAAAGGAAATGGAAAAGGAAACTGTGAGTTTTCTTAGATTGATAGAAGAAAGAAGAAGTTCTCATACAATTTTCATGCCTCTTTCATTTACAGATTCACCTATATATCTATCCATCCTTTTAGGAAAGGACAAAATCTGTTAGGTTGGTTGGATGACGCCTAACCCGGGTGCTCCTCCTTGGTGCCACATGTTCTTCTTCCATTGGTTCTTGCTCCTATCTACATGCATGGCTCAACGTAGTCTCTTCCCCCATCACGTGATCCTTGCCAGCATCCTGGGTCTCTTGATACACGTCGGGTTCATCCATGACAACACCCTCCCCATCGGAAACAACCTTGTCCTAGAGGTTCTCATCGGCTGTCTGTCCTGGCGTCTCCTCCATAAGTAGCGGCAGTGGTGTAACCTGCTGTAAGGGCTGGCCCCGACACGACTTCAGCTGGGAAACATGAAACACGGGATGAATACGGGTGGCGTCCGGCAACTTAAGACGATAAGCCACTACTCCAATACGTTGCTCTATCATATATGGCCAAAAGAAGCGAGGGCTAAGCTTCTGGTGTCGGCGTAACCGTAAGAAGAGTTGTCGGTATGGTTGAAGTTTGACAAACACCCAATCGCCCACTGCGAACTCAACCTCCCTACGATGTCGATCAGCGATAAACTTCATGCACGTTTGCGCGGACCCCGAATTTATTTTTAAGAACCCGTAAAAGCTCATCTCGCTCCTGCAGTGCTTGATCCACGTGGTCGTTCTTCGAACCACAGTCCAAATAATCACGCAACACCGGTGGGTCGCGTCCGTATAGAGCCTTGAACGGTGTCATACCCGCGGAACTTTGGTAAGCTGTATTATACCAGTACTCTGCCCATTTGCTTGGATCCTCCCCTACCAAGCAACGAAGATACATTTTGAGGCATCGGTTGAGCGCCTCCCTTTGGCCATCGGTTTGGGGATGGTAGGCGGAACTCATACATAACGTCGTGCCCTGCAGGCGCGCCATTTCGGTCCAGACCTCACTGGTGAACACTCGATCACGGTCGCTAACAAGAGATCTCGGTATGCCATGCAACTTGACCACCCCATTAACCAGAACTTGAGCCACGACTTTGCTGTCGAATTTCCGAGGAAGGGAAAAAATGGCCATACTTGGTGAGTCGATCGACAACCACGAGAATCGTTTCCTTTCCGTTAGACTTAGGTAGACCAGTGATGAAGTCTAGGGCCAAATCTTCAAAGACCTACGAAGGAATCGACAAGGGTTGCAATAGACCTGCTGGCGTCAAACTCTCACTTTTCATCCTTTGGCAAGTTTGACAGTGTCGAACGTATTCACGGACCTCCCGGCGCATACCATACCAAAAGAACCCGGCAGACAACCGCTGATAAGTGCGATGGACCCCTGTGTGGCCTCCCAACTTCGAGTCATGGTATTCCCGTAACAGTAACGAGCGCAAAGCAGCGTTATTAGGAATCACGATTCGACCCTTGAACAAGAGTAAACCATCATGCTCAGTAAACCCCACGGCTTGGCTATCCCCTCTTCGAATTTTATCACGCAAGGACAATATGTTGACACGCGTCGTATAGTGTCAAAAATAAAACCTTAAACTCAAAACAAATAAGATTTAAATTAATATAGCGAGAGTAAGGGTCGATCCGCAGGGAATAGGAACTCTAACACCTTTCTTCTGATTTAGACCAAATAACCTGTAGAAAATAAAGGGGGATTTTAGAATAGTGATTTGAATGAGAAAAATAGTAAAAACGTAAAAATAAATGTTGAGAAATAATTATGGATAGAAATAGCCTCAAGCCACGCTTTGCCACGACATCTTTGATCACTGAAGTTGATTTTTCTTCGACTTTCCTGCAGGTTACAGTCTACAAGGCCCAACCCTTGTAACTTACTTCTCGTTGGTAGATTCGACTCCCAGGGCAATCCTTGAAGTCAAACTTTAGTGAATTAGCCACGACAATCGATGCTAACCCGGATCTGAGTTAGTGCTGGAGAAGCCCGTGCTCGGATATTCGTCTCGATGAGAATTGTTTCCGATTTTGATTCCCCTTAGTGGACCGCCACTAAGTTTGTTCTTAGGGAGTTGAATTGGCTACAAGCTTTTCCTCGTCCCCAACGATGGATCTAAACCACTTCAAGCCGATGCGCGCTCTCGGAATGAAACAATTGCGATGCCTAAAGATTAAGTCGATTGCCTAATCAATTTTGCAGAGAATCTAAAAAGGAGTTGTCGAAGGATTGAAGTATTTTCCTAATCTCACGAGGTTTGTCGGGTTTGGCGTTGCTTTTGGCTAAAAGGGATTTAGTTAAGCATGGTTTGTGAAAAAACCATACTTAATAAAATAAATAAAGAAAATGGAGAAAAGAAAATGGAGAGCTTTATTACTCAAGGAAGAAGAGAACAATGGAAAAATGTTTGATGAATAATTCACCCCCAAAGTGGGGTATTTATAGTAGTTGAAAAACCCTAAAAACCTAAGATAATAAATCCTAAAAAAAATTAAATAAAATTACATAAGATAAATATCAAAGTTTTGAATTTAAAGATAAAATTCGGATGATAGGCTATCTTGATAAGTAGACTGATAAGTTATCAAGCTTGCTGACGTCATCTTCTAGAAGGTGCTGACGTGGCGCCCAGTCAGCATTCATGCCCTGGTTCATGCCCATGAATCTGCCCACGAATTCAGTATTTTCTGCAGCACTTCAACTCATTTCCGGCATTACGTAACCTGCACGAGAACAACCCAAAAATAGCCCAATTAAGTCCTTCAAACATATATATTCGATCAAAACAAGGACTAAAAACATAACCAAAATAAATACTTATCAAATTCCCCCTCACTTATCCGATGCTTGTCATCAAGTATCTCAAAATTAAATAATCGTAAGTTCAAGTTTTCATCCTTAATTTCACGAAGTCTCAAAAGTTCTCAATATGATTAAGCATCTAAATATGAGAGAAAACTAAGGAGCAAAAATAGATAAATGGCAAGACTAATAATTTAAAGCTAAGACGACATGCTAAAACTCTACTAACATCAATGATGCAAACCAAGTACCCTCACAAGGAATCGCTCATGTTACTCAAAGTGTTTAAGGGTAGAGAAAAATCACTCGAGCCAAAGCTAATTAGAGCATAACCATAAGCTTGTGTTTAAATCTAATCTCCACTACTAACATGAATATGATGCAAAAATCAAGAGGTCTTAAATAAGGGTTGTAATGGGGCTAAGGTAAGGGTAGGATAAAGGCTGAAAATAAGGGCTAAAACTCAAGACAAAAAAATCATCTAAAAAAATATATTCGAAACTTTTTTTTTCATTCGAACCAAAACTGCTCGATAGTGTACCTTTTTTTTTCTTTTCGAACTGCACTGTTTTTTTCTGGTTTTATTTTTCTGCAGACTCGAACAATTTCCTGCACTGTATATTCGAATCAATTCTGCACAGTTTTTTTTGGTTTTATTTCTGCACAGTGTAATACACTGCTGCACTGCACTTATTCGAATCTGTTTTTTTTAAGACGATTTTTGTCTTGAAAAAGGGAACAAAAGTGATGGATTTGAGAAGAAAATTGGATTAGGCTTAAAATGTGGTAATTTTCAAGAAAAAGGCTAAGGCTCAAAGATTGTTTCACTAGGGGAAATTAATTAAAGGGTAGGTGATTTATTTGGGAAGAGAAGTGGTTAAAACCTAGTGCCTCTATCATATTAAAGCATCATAATCAATCAATGTAATCTCAAAAAGAATTTAAAAACAAGTTCTAGTATGCAACTAATTTAGCTAGGCACACTCAAAGAAACAAAGAGCAAATATCATACATGCTCATTAGGCTCAAAAACTCACAAATGTCTTGTGTACTTAGGTAAGCATCATGTGGATTAATAGAGAAATAAAATGTCATATAAAAGATTAAAAATTAATCATGCCAAAAATCTACCATGCAACCTAGAATTTTCTAACAAGATAGATTCAGAACCATGTGAAAACAGTGAGACAAGGCGAAATTAAGGATTTAAACAAAGAACCTAAATTAATAAATCCAAGATTCAAGCGAACAATCAAGACGGATAAGCAAGATAAAAATTGATATGCATATCTCCCTCCCCCTCACTTAGATGCATTTTGTCCCAAAATGAAAAATTAAAATAAAAGAGAGGAAAGGAGAGACTCCCCTAATCAATTGCGGCCACGACCGCAGCCACGTCATCCGCGGGAAGTGCCGGGGCGAAGATAGGATAATATCTCGGCCAAGTTGGTCTCGATGGAATGTAGGCGCTCATCCATATCTCTTTGGGGTTGGTCATCTTGTGTTGGCTGTGATTGGGCTCGTCTACGAAACACTCGTTCTCGACGAGTTGGGAGAGTGCCCGGGGGAGCAATATAAGGTGCATCAGGGGTGCCTGCAAATAAGCCCATTGCATCTAGGCATCTCTCATCTAGAGCACTCATAGAAAACGCATAAGTAATCTGAGATGGATCAAAAGTAGCAGGAAAAATACGCAAGGCTAAATGGGTAATATAAGGACCCAGAATTAATGGTCGTGACCTATTGGTTCGGGGGACACGATGAAATGTGTGGGCCAACCAAAAACCAAGATTTACCTTAATATTTACCTGCATACACAATAGAAAGAATAACTCAGTTCTACTCACGGTTGATGGAGTGTCGTTTCTGCCGGACAGGTTGTAAACGAGAAATCGATGGATATATCGTAAAGCAGGGCTATAAATAGTGTGGTCTTTATTTGTTTTCGGATTGTATTGCACCCCTGCTAAACCTGTCAAAGTCTCGAGAGAAAGGTCGTTATCGAAATCTTCCGGTATGTCTAAAAGTGCAGATTGATAGTTAGGGTCCGAAACATTAGTGACGAAACCCATATAAACATTAAACTCAGTAATGGACAACCGAAAGTATTGACCCAATAAGCGAAAAGATATTATATTTGGTGTATCAAGAGACCTAGCGCGACTACGATCAAACGAAAAAGTAGAATAAAATTCAAGAACTAATTCGTAGTACGTGTCACAAGTAATAATATGAAATCGACGCTATCCAATATTATCAAAAAGTGCTAGGACCGACTCATGTATATGCAAACGATCTAAAGTTTTATCGGGAATGTACTTACAGACCGGAAGTGGGCGATGTCGAATATGATTAAACATATCGAGTTCGTCTCCAGTAAATTGTAAAAACCCTTTCAAGTTCTCTTTGTTAGGTGTCGTAAATCGTTGGCTACGTCGTGGATGTTCTTCATGGTCCGATGGAATATCATTGTGTTCGTGAGGCGGTGATTCCGGTTGAGCAGCGTCCGAGGGATTTTGGGCAGCAAAATCAGCGTGCATGTGATCTGTATATTCAGAGGTAGGGTTAATAACAAATAATGGTGGAAAAAATTCAGAACTTACCTCATCGGCTGCCGAATAGTTATCTGAATGCCCGGACGTGTTGGTGTGCATGTGATAGGAGGGCACACGGGTTGGTGACTGCATGGGTATATGATGACGCTGTGAGGAGCCGCCAGCCGCTTCGGACACCAAGGGGTGGTAAGGGGAAGGTGGCGGCGATGGTGGACGTGATGAACGGCGGAGTGGTGACGGTGGCGTTTCGCCACTGCCGGTGAGACGAGCAGTTCGGCCGGTGCTGGTGTGTCCGGATCTGTGCGTGGGAGTGTCCCTCGCCATGGCCGGATCGTTGTGGTGCGAGGGAGATGAGTGGTGCGTGCGGGCAGTGGCGGTGTGCATGGACGTGGTCGGCGTCGCAAGGGAGTGGAAGGAGGGGGATGGGGGTGACGGTGGGCGCTGCGGTTGGTGGTGCGGTGGTGCATGGTCGATGGGATGGGGGGTGATAATGGGAGGTTCGGGAGGTGGGATGGTGTTGGGTTGCGGCTGTGGGTGCTCGGAGTCGCTGCTGAGGGCGACGTACTGCGGTGGCTGGAAACGCCGGCGGCCACCGATGACGAGTGGTGGCTGCTGTGGAAGCCGCCAGGCCTGGTTCCTTGTGCGAGGTATGGTGGTGGTTGATGGAGGGTTTAGTTTCGGGTGGCTGGTATGGAAGAAAAGAAAGAAGGGTTATGGTAGATTGGCGGCAGGTGAGGAAATAAATAAGGAGGGTTTAGTGGGTGCTTGGGGGTGTGTAGGTCAAAGTTTGAAATTGGGTTTTGGTAGATATGTGGCAGGAGACAAACGACAGGTGGGATCCACGAATGGTGATTGGGTTGAAATAGGAGTCTTGACCGGTGGTGGATAAGATATATAAGGTGATGCATATGTTTAAGATTTGGACGGGTGATAACAAATAATACCATTTAAAAATTGAGTCCACCAAATCTTGTTGAAAAGGATAGCTTCTCATCTTTTATTCGACCTAATTTATCTGCAAAAATAAAGAAGAGATTAGATAAAATAAAATTCAAAATAAAAAAAAAGATAAAATGATGAGATAATAAAATAAATTCGAAAAGATAGATAAAATGAGATAAAAATAAATTTAAAAGTAGATAAGAAAATAAAAAAAAACAAATATTAAAAATAATGAAAATAAATTTGATAAAAGATAAAATCAAAATTAAAAAATCTTTAAACAGATTAGTTGATTTTGATTCTTCTCTTTTTTATTTATTTTTTTTATATTTTTTTAAATAAAAAGAAAATTTAAATAACATTAAGAATAAATAAAATTAAAATAAAAAGAAATGGGTTGCCTCCCATCTAGCGCTTGTTTATCGTCGCTAGCTTGACGACCTTATTTATGCATTCGGTTCCTCGAAATAAATTTCTTCAACCAAACCAACTGGAACATTTTCGAAAAATTGTTTTAACCGTTGTCCATTAACTTTAAAGCTATGTCCTTCGGTGTTTTGAATTTCTACTGCTCCATGTGGAAAAGATTGAACAACATTGAACGGTCCGAGCCATTTGGAGCGCAATTTTCCTGCAAAAAGTTTGAATTTAGAATTAAATAATAGAACCTTTTGACCAACGGAAAAAGATTTAAAAGAAATATTTTTATCATGGAAATCCTTTGTTTTGTCTTTAAAAATTTGTGCACTATCGTAGGCATGTTTCCGGATTTCCTCGAGATCTTGAATGTGTAACTTGCGTTCCCTTCCAATCACATCCATTTCCATGTTACATTGCTGAATTGCCCAAAATGCGCAATGTTCCAGCTCGACTGGTAAGTGACAGGGTTTACCGTAAACGAGACGGTAAAGTGACATCCCTATGGGGCCTTTGTACGCAGTACGGTATGCCCATAACGCATCGGATAGCTTAATGCTCCAATCTTTGCGATCCGGCTTTACGATTTTTTCGATTATGGTTTTTATCTCTCGATTCGACACCTCCGCTTGACCATTCGTTTGCGGATGGTAAGATGTTGAAATCCGGTGAGTGACACCGAATTTCTTCATAAGAGTATCAATCACTCGGTTAATGAAATGCTTTCCTCGGTCGCTTATTATCGCTCGCGGTGTGCCAAACCTGCAAAAGATAGATTCTTTTAGAAACTTAACAGTGGTTTTAGCATCATTATTTCGGGTTGCTCTAGCTTCAACCCATTTAGAAACATAATCTACCGCAAGAATTATATAAAAATTACCGAATGAAGAGACAAAGGGACCCATATAATCTAATCCCCAAACATCGAATATCTCACATATAGTAATGGGATTAAGTGGCATCTCGTTTCGTCGACTCAAATTACCAACCCTTTGACACTTTTCACAAGATTTACAAAATAAATAGGCATCACGAAAAATGTTGGGCCAGTAGAAACCACACTCAAGAATTTTATGTGCAGTACGTTTAGGCCCGAAGTGACCACCGCAAGAATAAGAATGACAGAAATTTAGAATAGAGTTTACCTCGCTTTCTGCTACACATCGTCTAATTACCTCATTCGAACAATGTTTCCAAAGATAGGGATCATCCCAAATGAAGAACCGAGACTCCCTTTTTATTCGTTTCACTTCCGCTCTCGGTAAATCTTGTGGCATCTTACTTGTGGCTAAGTAATTCACCATGTCTGCGAACCATGGAACGTTAAGCTGAGCTGCGATCAATCCTTCGTCAGGGAACTCCTCTCTAACCGGTGGATCGGACATAGATAATGGGATGCGACTCAAATGGTCCGCAACAAGGTTTTCGCATCCCTTCTTATCTTTAATTTCTAGGTTGAATTCCTGGAGTAGTAGTATCCACCGGATCAGCCTCGGTTTTGCCTCCTTTTTGCTCATCAGAAAGCGTAAAGCTGCATGATCAGAAAAGACAACGATTTTAGTACCGAGTAAATAAGATCTAAATTTTTCTAAGGCAAAAACAATAGCAAAGAGTTCTTTTTCCGTTGTTGAATAGTTTCTCTACGCAGGATCCAAGGTACGTGATGCATAGGCTATAACATGCGGTTCCTTGTCGATTCTTTGACCCAACACTGCTCCAACGCTAAAATCGGAAGCATCGCACATTAATTCGAATGGGTGGTTCCAATTCGGTGGTTGAACAATAGGTGCGTTTACAAGCTTCTCCTTGAGTATGTCAAATGCCTCCTTGCATTTCTCGTCAAAATTGAAGGGTTGATCTTTTTGCAATAGATTGCAGAGGGGTTGCGCCAACTTTGAAAAATCCTTAATAAACCTGCGGTAAAACCCTGCATGGCCAAGAAATGATCGAATATCCCTCACAGTTGTGGGGTATGGGAGTGAGCGTATAACATCTATTTTAGCCTTATCAACAGTAATACCTTTTGAGGAAACTATATGTCCTAGAATTAACCCTTTATCTACCATGAAATGACATTTTTCATAATTTAAAACAAGGTTGAATTCAAGGCATCTTTTTAGCACATTTGTTAAGTTTAATAAACATTCTCCAAAGGAATTACCGTAAACTGTAAAGTCATCCATGAATACCTCTATACCTTTTTCGATGAAATCTGAGAAAATGCTTACCATGCATCTTTGGAATGTGGTCGGCGCATTACAAAGCCCGAATGGCATTCGACGATAGGCGAACGTGCCAAAAGGACATGTAAAGGTTGTCTTCTCTTGATCCTCGGGCGCCACAGGAATTTGGAAAAAACCTGAAAATCCGTCAAGACAACAGTAGTGAGTTTTACCGGCTAATCTTTCAATCATTTGGTCTATAAAAGGAAGTGGGAAGTGATCTTTTCGAGTTATAGAGTTCAACTTCCTGTAGTCTATACAGACTCGCCAACCATTTTGGACTCTTGTTGGAACCAACTCACCTTCTGCGTTTTTAACCACCGTGACCCCGGTTTTCTTAGGGACTACATGGATTGGGCTTACCTAGTCACTATCCGAAATTGGATAGATTATATCCGCATCTAGAAGCTTTTGTATTTCTTCTTTAACTACGTCCATCATAGGTTGATTCAGGTGGCGTTGTCCTTGTCGAGATGGCTTAGCTCCATCTTCGGTTTTTACCTTATGCATACAAGTGGAGGGACTAAGGCCCTTGATGTCTGCAACGGTCCACCCAATGGCTTCCTTATGCACTCGCAGTACTGTTAGCAAGTCCTCCTCTTCTTCGTTTGATAGCTTGGTTCAGATAATAACCGGTAGGGTATCTCTTTCCCCTAAAAATGCATACTTTAGATGCTCAGGTAATTGTTTAAGTTCGATCTTGGGTGCCTGCAATACAGAAGGTAAAGGTTTAGTTTTAGATGAAGTAAGTATTAAATCTTTATTTAACGAACAAAGATTTTCAAACTCCCTGTCTTCTTCGTTAGAATCCGTGATTTCTCTGCACAAATCATCCATGAAGTCAGTAAAACTAGTGTCAAAGAAATCATTTATGGCAGGTTCAATGACATCAACAAAATTTAAACTAGCAACATTTTCAGGATGTCTCATAGCTTTGTAAACGTCAAATTTTACTACCTCACCATCGAATTCCATTGTAAGGATCCCACTTCTTACATCGATTTTTGTGTTTGCAGTGCTCAAAAATGGGCGGCCAAGGAGGATCTCAGAAGAGTTGTTTGCTCGGTCGTTTTCTATGTCAATGACATAGAAATTCGCTGGGAAGATTAAATCATTTACCTTTACGAGAACGTTTTCCAGTAATCCTTCCGGGTAGATTATGGATCTGTCCGCCAGTTGTATTGTTACCCTCGTATCCTTCAAAGGCTCAGCAGAAAGTGAGTTATAAAATGAAAGGGGCATAACATTAATAGAGGCCCCTAAATCACACATTGCTCGTTTAATACCCACTTTACCTATTTTGCAGGGAATGGCGAACATACCTTGGTCCTTCAATTTTGGTGGTAACTTACGCTGGAAGACCGTCGATACATGTTCTCCTAGATTAACCTTTTCAACTCCAATAAGACGACGTTTATTAGTACATAAATATTTAAGGAACTTAGCATACCTTGGGATTTTTTGAATTACGTCGAGGAGTGGAATGTTGATCTCTACTTTTTGGAACACATCTAGGATTTCCTTTTCTTCTGCTTGTTTGTCTCTTTTCATCAATCTCGACGGGAATGGTGGTTGGACAGCATAAGGGGGTGGTTTAGGGGTTGGATTTGATGTATCTTTTTCGACTGGTGGAGTTGATTTATCTTTTTGGGTGTTTACCTCTGAGGTTTTGGGTTCTATCACGGTGCCACTTCTAAGAGTGATGGCATTAACATTTTCTTTTGGGTTTATCTCTGTTTGTGAAGGGAGTTTACCTTTGGATTCAAGACGACTTACTGTTTGGGCTAGCTGGCTCATTTGCTTGTCTAACTCTTGCAAGTGGATTTCGGTACGGTTCTGGAACTTCTCTTGGGATATCGCTAATCGTTCAACCAAGGTTTCTAGAGACGTTTTTTTGTTGTGGGTAGGGTTGTCTTTGTTGGTACGGTTGATTTGGCCTTTGGTTGTTCGCGTACCCATAATTTGATTGGTTCCTCCACCCAGAATTATAAGCATTCCCTATGGCGTTGGCTTGGGCGACATCATCTTCTTGAATCATCGGACAGCAGTCTGTCGGATGTTCTGGGCTGGTACAGATTCCACAAAGTCTAGTTGTTTTTCTCTTATCTGCAACAAGAGTTTGCACTATTTCAGTTAATTTATCGATTTTGTTTTCTAATGAAACTGTACTTACCTCGCGAACCCTTCGAGATGGTTCATTAGACTGATTGAATCTTTGAGAGTTGGCGGCCATGGTTGATATCAGTGTTTTAGCCGCTGTTGGTGTCATGTTGACTAGAGCTCCGCCACTTGCTGCATCTATCACCTTCATGTCCATGGGCGTCAATCCTTCGTAAAAATATTGGATGAGGGTTTGTTCCGACAACCCATGTTGTGGACAATTTGCACACAACTTTTTAAACCTCTCCCAGTATTCATACAAGGATTCAGCTTCTTTTTGTTGAATGCTTAGGATGTTGCGCCTGATTTCGCTCGCTTTCGCTGCAGGGAAGAACCTGTCAAGAAAAAGTTTAGCCATGTCAGTCCATGTTGTAACAGAATTAGGGGGTAAATCAAATAACCAATCTTTCGCTATATCAGCTAAGGAAAATGGAAATGCTCTAAGTTTGATTTGGTCATCGGATACTCTCTGTGGCTTTGTGCTTAGACAAACCATGTGAAATTCCTTCAAATGTTTATGAGGATTTTCTGTCGGTAAGCCATGAAAGGTAGGCAAGAGATGGATCAAACCCGTCTTTAGCACGAATGGTGTTTCGCCATTCAGGAAAGTTATGCACATAGGTTGTTGGCCATCGGGCGCCGCATTTAGTTGGTGTATGGTTTGATTTTCGTCTCCCATCGGATTGGGCTCATAACTCGATTCTGCTTCGGATGTGATTTCTAGATCGCGTTCAAGTCTCTGTTGGCGTCTTTTGTTTTTCTTTTCCCGAAGTGTTTGTGCGTTCAACTTTCGGGCTAGTGCATTGATTTCTGGGATGAGATCAAATTGTTCTCCCGGATTGCTCCTGGTCATAAATCAAATAAAACGATATTAGTAATTTGCCGTATTCCCCGGAAACGGCGCCAATTTTGACACGCGTCGTATAGTGTCAAAAATAAAACCTTAAACTCAAAACAAATAAGATTTAAATTAATATAGCGAGAGTAAGGGTCGATCCGCAGGGAATAGGAACTCTAACACCTTTCTTCTGATTTAGACCAAATAACCTGTAGAAAATAAAGGGGATTTTAGAATAGTGATTTGAATGAGAAAAATAGTAAAAACGTAAAAATAAATGTTGAGAAATAATTATGGATAGAAATAGCCTCAAGCCACGCTTTTCCACGACATCTTTTATCACTGAAGTTGATTTTTCTTCGACTTTCCTGCAGGTTACAGTCTACAAGGCCCAACCCTTGTAACTTACTTCTCGTTGGTAGATTCGACTCCCAAGGCAATCCTTGAAGTCAAACTTTAGTGAATTAGCCACGACAATCGATGCTAACCCGGATCTGAGTTAGTGTTGGAGAAGCCCGTGCTCGGATATTCGTCTCGATGAGAATTGTTTCCGATTTTGATTCCCCTTAGTGGACCGCCACTAAGTTTGTTCTTAGGGAGTTGAATTGGCTACAAGCTTTTCCTCGTCCCCAACGATGGATCTAAACCACTTCAAGCCGATGCGCGCTCTCGGAATGAAACAATTGCGATGCCTAAAGATTAGGCCGATTGCCTAATCAATTTTGCAGAGAATCTAAAAAGGAGTTGTCGAAGGATTGAAGTATTTTCCTAATCTCACGAGGTTTGTCGGGTTTGGCGTTGCTTTTGGCTAAAAGGGATTTAGTTAAGCATGGTTTGTGAAAAAACCATACTTAATAAAATAAATAAAGAAAATGGAGAAAAGAAAATGGAGAAAATGGAGAGCTTTATTACTCAAGGAAGAAGAGAACAATGGAATAATGTTTGATGAATAATTCACCCCCAAAGTGGGGTATTTATAGTAGTTGAAAAACCCTAAAAACCTAAGATGATAAATCCTAAAAAAAATTAAATAAAATTACCTAAGATAAATATCAAAGTTTTGAATTTAAAGATAAAATTCGGATGATAGGCTATCTTGATAAGTAGACTGATAAGTTATCAAGCTTGCTGACATCATCTTCTAGAAGGTGCTGACGTGGCGCCCAGTCAGCATTCATGCCCTAGTTCTTGCCCATGAATCTGCCCACGAATTCAGTATTTTCTGCAGCACTTCAACTCATTTCCGGCATTACGTAACCTGCATGAGAACAACACAAAAAACAGCCCAATTAAGTCCTTCAAACATATATATTCGATCAAAACAAGGACTAAAAACATAACCAAAATAAATACTTATCACATGTCGACATCCTGTAGAGTTGTCGTGTGTATATCCTCGATCACCCCAAAAGTAACTGTTGAGAAAGACATTAAACTTGCAGCTGCGTCTCGAGATAACGTGTCTGCCACTGCGCTCAACTTACCAGGCCTGTAGCGAATTTCAAAATCGAATCCAATGAGCTTAGATAACCAGCGTTGTTGCTCGGGGGTCTGTATCGTCCGCTGAGTGAGTTCACGGAGTGATCGCTGGTTAGTGATAATGAGAAACCGTCGACCCAGTAGATATTGGCGCCATTTGCCCACTGCCTGTGTAATCGCGAACATTTCGCGATGATATGTCGAAGCCGATTGCATGCGGGGACTAAGTTTCTGACTGTAGAAAGCCAACGGCTGTTTACCTTGGTGCAACACCACCTCTATTCCAACTCCGGACGCGTCAGTCTCAACCACAAAAGTCTTGGTAAAATCGGGCAACCCCAGCACAGGTGGTGTACAGAGACACTCTTTGAGCTGCTCGAAAGCTGATTGCGTTGCCGCTGTCCATGCAAAACTCACACCATTACGTAGCAAATCCGACAATGGTGTAGCGATCGTAGCAAAATTGCGGATGAATTTTTTATAGTACCTCGCAATACCAAGAAAGCCTCGTACACCCTTAACCGTAGTGGGTTGTGGCCATGCTTGAATGGCTCGCACCTTCTCAGGATCCACGGCTAAACCCTTATCGGACACAACATGACCCAAATATTCCACTTGCTCCCTACCGAACGCACATTTGGAACGTTTCGCAACGAAGCCATTATCACTTAAAGTTTGCAACACCTGTTGAACGTGCTTTAGGTGGTCCTGCCAATCCATACTATAAACGAGAATATCATCCAAAAACACCAAGATGAACTTGCGCAAGAAAGGCCGGAAAATATCGTTCATGGTGGCTTGGAAGGTTGATGGCGCGTTCGTTAAACCGAACGACATAACGAGGAATTCGCAATGCCCTTCAAGTGTCCGAAACGCGGTTTAAGGAACGTCCGATTCTTGTACGCAAATTTGATGATAGCGAGCCAACAAATCCAATTTGGATAAATACCGAGCATGTCCCAATTCATCAAACAACTCATCGGCCGTCGGAATCAGAAATTTATCTTTGACCGCGGTGGCATTTAAGGCTCGGTAGTCGACACAAAACCGCCAAGTAGCATCTTTTTTTTCACCAAAAGTACCGGAGAAGAATATGGACTATGGCTCTTGCGAATAAGCTACTGATCGAGGAGTTGACGAACCTGCCGTTCGACTTCCTGCTTTTGGAAGTAAGAATAACGATATGGTCGAACGTTGACGGGTTGACTGGAGGGCAATAGATGGATGGCATGGTCGTGTTCTCGCGGGAGGAAGGCTTGTGGGTGCTACAAAAACCTGAGGAAATGCTGCCAACACATCGCACATATCCGAGGCTTCAGTGACATTGTCGGCTTCATTGGCAAGCTACATTTTCAAATAAAAACAAGCTGCGATCGCATTGGTGTCGGTCATTCGACGGAGCGCTTGATAACAAACCGATTGAAGGTCCGACCCACTCTCTCCTTGCCAAGAATGTTTTATCTCACCCTGTTAAAACTGAAAACTGAGCCGGGAAAAATCCATTGTAATGGGACCCAAGGTGGCCATCCAAGCAACACCGAGGACCATGTCTGCCCTTTCCAACGGCAACACATAAAAATCAGTCGTGAGCTCTGTACCTTGCACCCGTACTTTCAAATTTTGCACACAACTCTCGCTAGAAAGTTTGGCGCCATTACCCACTAACACCTTGAAATTGGGAGCGGCCGTAACCTGTAAACCCAGAAATTTTGCCGTTCGAGTCTGTACAAAATTATGCGTACTACCACCGTCGATCAAGATCCGAAGCAAACGGTCGTTGACCTCACCTTGAATGCGAAGGGTGTTGGGTGTCACACAACCAGCCAATGCATTAAAAGACACCAGACATTGTTCTTGACATAGACAAATCCGCAGGAGGAACCTCGGTCGAGCTCTCGGAACCAAGTGGTAAGCCAATTTCATCATCGTCTAGCAAGAAAAACTGGGGATTCTGGCACTTATGACCCGCGACGTACTTCTCGTCGCAATAGTAACACAGCCCCTTCGTGCGACGAGCTTGTGCCTCTGCTGCGGAGAGCCGGCGTGGCCGAGGATTGTCGACGTGAGCCACAACTGCATCACCGAGAGGCCGGCCTGGGAAAGATTTAGACCCGAGAGGCGGGGAGCTTGGGGTTGGTAACAGAGGAGGTAACCGAGACCCTGTCCCTCGACTGGAATTCTTCTGCAGCATGCTGAGGCGGGCTTCATGAAAACGAGCTAGAGCAAGAACTTCGGACATGGACGTTGGACGTTAAGCTAATACCTCATGTTTGAGATCGGCACGGAGACCCGATATAAAGCACTGCGTGAGAAAGGATTCTGAGAGAGTGGTCGTAGTTCGCAACGCCAAAGCTTCGAAACGAGCCTGGTAATCGTCGACAGAAGAATGCTGGGTGAGTTTGGTCAACTGTCCTTCCGGCAATTCAATCTCAGAAACCGTGAACCGACGGCGTATTGCCTCCACCAGATGGTCCCAACCGGCCAACTACCTCTGCCTTTGCATTCAACAATACCACTTCTTGGTCGTACCTTCCATTCGAAACGACGCCATAGTAACACGATGATGATCTTCGGTGTGGTAAAACTCAAAGAAATCTTGAGCGGAGGCTATCCACTCCTAAGGGTCAGCACAGGTAAAGATCGGAAGTTCAACTTGAGCCGGGCGTGGCGCAAATGGAAAGGCATCATCGGAGTCAAGCTTAAGCTTGGCCTTACCTTTGGCAGGAACGAGATCGCCCTCAGCATCTGGAGCTAGCCCAAGGTGAGCCGAGATCGCTGTGAGATGACGAGTCAGCGTCTGAAAGTCCGATCCGTCGCTTCATTCCAACGAGACCGATCCTCAAACTGCTTCTGCAACGTCCCAATTGAATCTTGGAGAGATTTGATAGCTTCATTTGTTATTCACCATGATTCAATGAAAGCACTAAATGACACGGATCCAGTAGATTAAAGGAAATGGAAAAGGAAACTGTGGATTTTCTTAGATTGATAGAAGAAAGAAGAAGTTCTCATACAATTTTCATGCCTCTTTCATTTACAGATTCACCTATATATCTATCCATCGTTTTAGGAAAGGACAAAATCTGTTAGGTTGGCTGGATGACGCCTAACCCAGGTGCTCCTCCTTGGTGCCACATGTTCTTCTTCCATTGGTTCTTGCTCCTCTCTACATGCATGGCTCAACGTAGTCTCTTCCCCCATCACGTGATCCTTGTCAGCATCCTGGGTCTCTTGATACACGTCGGGTTCATCCATGACAAAGTTTTAATCGAAACTTCAAGTTTATTCGGTTAATGACTCTAAAGTAATTTTTTTTTAATTATAAGGACAATGATTATTACAGATTTGCATATAGATTTTGATTTGGTTTAATCAAAATTCAGTTTGGATTAATTGTATAAGTTACGACATGTGACTAGTTTCTTTTGAATTATTGTGTTTCTGTTTGGTATTGATATATACATTTGGTTTTGGTTTTGGAAAGCATGTCATTGATCTTACGAAATTCATATTAATTCAGTTTGATTAAGAATTTCAACTTTGATCGTTAGATTATATATATATATATATATATATATATATATATATATTAAATTTTCTTGTGATCATAATATGAATTACTCATTTTTATGATACTTCGGATTTTGGCTTTTAGTTAAAGATTAAATTTTTTTTTGGAAAGGTAATTTGTATGATTAATTAATATCGATCATACACAAAGCACAGATATGAGCCTTATTAAAAAACCTCCCTAAACCTAGTTGGAGGAAAAAGAGTGCATCATATCTGGCTAAAGACGTACAACGGAACAATAACAATCCAACGAAAAGACTCTATCCTGCCCAGTAACACAACATCTTGGGCTAAAAAGGTCCATAGCCCCTAATCACAAAGCCCAACCAATACAATTTTAGTGCACACCCAACTAAACCAAGACCCCAACCAATCCACAGAGAGCCGCAGGGCGGTAGTGAAATCTCCCAGTCAGGACACAAATCCCCTTGAGCCGGAAAGGCCACTGCAAGAACCATCGAAAAGCTACAAACCTGCAAACAACTACTGGACAAACGGGTGATCATAAACATAACAATAAAAATAACCCACAAGCAATGCCTCATGCCCGACAACGGTCGAGAAACCAGCTAAAATATTAACCTTTTTTTTTTTGCTAGCTAATCTGCCTCAATATTGCACGATCTTGGAATCCAGCGAAAGCACATCCCTCTTGTCTGTGCTAATGCTGCAAGGTTCAAAACCCTATCTCGGATAGGAAAGGGGGGGCTCTTTTTCAAGGCACCAATCGACGGCTAATTGGCAATCAGATTCGACTGCGAGTCTATGGTTGTTGGCCCACGGTGAAGTAAGGAATTTGCTAATACCCCTATTCATCGCTTCAAATTCTAAGACATCTGGAGGCGCACAAATAGTAACATCCGAAAACTCGAATAAGATCTTGCCTTTATTATTCCTAAGCAGGCCACCGATTCCACCTGCCACCCTAGATAGGACAGCGGCGTCCGAGTTTAGTTTCAGAAACCCGGAAGGGGGGGCTCCAACGGACAGGGGGCAGGAGGAAGGTTTCGAGCAAAGGACGATGCCACCAAAGAGAAATTCGACATAAGGTCGACAAGAGAAGACGCACATACTGGATAATTTGCCTTGAACCACGAGGCGAGTCGAAATTTGACCAAGAAATCCAAATGAAGCCAATCCACCTCTTTTTTTCTAAATACTATAGCATTCCGGAATAACCAAACGGACCACACCATGGCAAAGGGTACTAGCTTTAACCAAGCGAGGTTGTTGTCCCTCCTGATTCCTTCCCACGCTTCAAAGAAACTGAAAGTATCGCAAGGAAACACAGCCAAAATTTTGGCCATTTTACAGAACCTCATCCAGATGCGCCATACCCCTACACAAGAGAAAAATAGGTGTGCACACGATTCCGGGAAAGCCTTGCAGAGAGGGCAGAGTATGCTATCCAAGGATCTCACACCCCGTTTTACAAGTTCAATTTTCACCGGGATACGGCCCCAAAAGAGCCTCCGGACAAAAATTTCTACTTTAGGAGGAGCGAAATCAAGCCAAACTTGATTTTTCCAAATTGGGTTAGCGATGTCGCAAGGTGCCAGGATATCCCGAAAAGACTTAGTGGAGAAAGAACCATCACTCGAACCCCTCCAACAGACCCAGTCTCTGTCAGGGGAGGAAGATTTAAAGTTCCTAAGGCAATTCAAGAATAAATCCCAGATGAGTGCTTCCCAATCGAGACAAGGGCGTCTAAGGGGGATGGACCAAAACCATCTAGAGTTAGTTTTAACACCAAACTCTGAAATGGGGCCAGATTTCTGAATTGACAGCGCAAAGATACGGGGAAATTTATCCTTCAGGGTAAAGTCCCCAAGCCAAAGATCGGACCAGAATAAAATAGACCTACCATTACCAACCTGTAGTGAAATATTTTGCTTAGTTAAGGAGCCTATCGGATCATTCCCAGAGACGAATTCGCTATCCCTCTCCAAATCCAGGAAGCTTGTTTGGGCTTCGGAATAGATGGAAGGAGAGGAGTAGACGGGTTTGGAATTTTTGTATTGATCACTCGCCTCCAGAGACTCTCTGGTTCGTTACCGAATTTGATAATCCACTTACACAACAACCCTCTATTTAGCACATCCAAGTTAGAAACCCCCAAACCACCTGCCAATCTTGGTTTGCAAATCTGAGCCCAATTGACCCAATGAATGCATGATTTGTCATCATTTCCTCCCAGAGAAAATGGGCAATAAGACTATTGAGCCGATTGCTAACTTGGGCCGGCATACGGAATAAGGAAAGGAAGAATGTGGGAAGGCTGCTCAGGATTGACTTCAAAAGAATGAGACGACCACCTATAGATAGAGATTTGGATTTCCAACTGTTTAGCTTAGTCGTGACTTTGCTAAAGATCGGATCCCAAAGCACATCAGAGTTCTGACTAGACCCAAGAGGGAGACCCAAATATTCCGTTGGGAGTTTGTCAAAGGAGCACCCTATGTCCAAAGCCCAATTCCTGACCGTTTCCTCACAAATATTGATCCCAAAGACTCGGCTCTTCTTTAGATTAAGTTTCAGGCCCGATGCTAATTCGAAGATATGCAAGACTCGTTTAACACTCCGAATTTGGTTTTCTTCACCCTCACAGAAAATTAGAAGATCATCTGCAAACTGTAGGTGAGATATTTCTAAGAGAGAGCTACCTCTTCCAACTTTACACCCTGAGAATAAGTTTAAGCGCAACAAAGATTAAATGTTTTGAATTCGACTTTGATTTTGGTAAATGTATGTTTAAGGTTTAAGACATTCTTTTAAGGAACAATCAAATATTTAGATTTTTCGAGTTCTGATAGCCTCATTCATGCAACCTTTTTGGGGTTATTTCGGAAACTTGAGTGTTATCAGAAATTTTAGTTTTGACTGTTACAAAATTTTAAATTTGAATATCGATATATTTATGTTTTATATTTTGAGATAAATTAATTGATGCATTTAGTCACTAAAGTGTCCTCTATTGTGAAAATTATTTTATTTTAAAATATAGAAGGTTTTGTGCATGTAAGTCAGATTATGTTAATATTAACCGGCCCAAAGGAAGGTTAATAATTGACATTATTACATGTGCAACTATGGTAATAAACATGTGATAATTATTTGGTTTTATATGGGAGCAATAAATCGGCCCAAAGTAAGATTTCTGTTTGACATGTTTTTATTATCAATGTTTGATTACTATACCACGATATCACTTGCAAGTTAATGTTTTGTCCAAAGATGAAATATTAATGAAGTGTCTGGTATCTTGATATGAGGCTTACCTTTATTCAAATTTACTATTATTTTGCTTATCTTTTAATTTTATTGAAAGATAATTAAGACAAATATTTTGAAACAATTAAATTCATATTTTAGCTTCAGATGTCTAATATATCAATGGATTAATTGAAACATAATGTCACCAAAGTGATCACTTTTGTGTATATTAGTTTACTTAAAATATTAATATAATTATGAGTTTTGTAATTCATGCGTTTATTAATTGGCCCAAAGGAAAATTAATATTTGGCAGAATTACAACGACAACTGTGTCGATAAATGTGTGACAATTATAAGGTATTTTATGTGAGCAATACGTTAGTCCAAAGATTAGCTTATTGTTTGACATAGTTTATTGCCAATGTTTGATTGCTACAACAAGAGTACCACTTACAGTTAATATTATTGTCCAAAGACTTGATATTAATGTTGTGCTTGGTATCTTGAGGGGAATTAACCATTATTTTGAATTTATTTGTTTACTTATGAATATTTATGTGAGCTTGTTTTATTTTATTTTTTGTTCTATATTTAAGTAATTTATCTTTGTTATCACAATATCTGTTAAATACATTCTACACTCATGTTTAGTGAAACTAATTTCAAAGAATAAGAAAAGACGCTTACATATAATATTTGGTTGTATGAACTTAGACTTTGCACTAAGGAAAGAACATTTTGCACCTCTTACAACGGTAAGCACCCATAAAAGGTATTTTGAGAGGTGAGATTGTTCGAATTGCATGAGTCTAATGATCATAAAACACAACACTTTAGATGTCTTATGGAGCACAAATCTAAAGAGATTACTCATATTAAGGGTTTCCTTGACGAAATTAAGAAATGTTTTACCCAAAACATTAAGGTTAAGATGACATCACTTATGCTTTCTTTGATGTCTATGAAGTATAAGGGTCAAGAAAATGTGAGCGAGTTGATTATAAAAAAAATTCTTTATATTGCTTCAAAATTTAAGGCACATAAGATCGAACTTTCTAACAATTGTTTATTCTTTTGGTTTTGGTACTGCTTCCTATACAGTTTAACCAATTCAAGTTACAATTTTCAAAGGGAGAAATAGACTCTATTTGGGCTCATTTTTTTCATTGTGTTCAAGAGGAAGAAAAGTTGAAGCATTATAAGTGTAAAAGTATTAATTAGTGCTCGTTTAGTTAGTGTCTCTAAGAATAAGGACAATACAAAAAAATATTAGAATAAAGTTGCTAAGGGTCCTAGTCAAAAGAAACAACAATAAGTTACAAAGTGTTGATTCTTTTGTATAAGTTAGGACATATGTGAAGTAATTAAACTTCAAAAGTGAGCAACTACTTTAGTTGTTTTGAGTGATATATGGGCTATAAATTTTATGACCCCACAATCAAAAATTACTTTAAGGAGATATTTATAACTTTTTAGGATGTTGAGTTTGGAGGGAGCAATAATGTTAGATGCATTGTTATTGAGGAGAAATTGAATTAGAATTTAATTCATACTATCACTTTTGATGATGTTTAGGTTTTCACACCTATCATTAATCAAGAAGTGATTCAAGTACCTCATCAAAATAATATTGAACAACTCTCATTCAAGATAAGGTATTTGTTTCAGAAGAACAAACTCAACAACCTTAAAAAAAACAAGGGTCATTAAAGAGGTCCACTAGAGAAAGATGAAATACTATTCCAAATTATTATATTATATTTCTTAAAGAAAATAAAATAACAATGGAATGATAGAAAATGTTCAATCATTTTTTTATCAGACCATAAAAAATTTTAGCTCTCAAAAGTGGATTGATGTCATTCAAGAATAGTATAATTTTATGCGAGACAATAAAGTTAAGGAACTTGTCTTATTATCTTAAGGTGCAAACCAATTAGTTGTAGATAAATATTTAAAACCAATAGGGATGGAAATGATAATGTCGATAAGTATAAAGCACGTCTTGTATCTAAAGGATATACTCTAAAAGAAGACATTGATTTTGTAGAGACTTTCTCTCAAGTTTCATTGAAAGACTCTTTCAGGATAATCACGACACTTGTTGCTTATTTTAATCTTGAGCTACATAAGATGAATGTTAAGCTTGTGTTTTTCAATGGCAACATTGAAGAAATTATTTATATGGTATAATATAAGTTCTGTGGGAGTAAACCAAGTGACACTCATATTGCTAAAGAATATAAATATTATCTTACTCAATGTCCTAAAAGTAACCTTGAAATTTAGAAAATACAAAAGATTATCTATACATAAGCTATTTAGAATCTAATTTATGCTTAAGTATGTATGCGTTCGGAAATTCTGTACATTATTAGAATGTTATATAGATATTTGAAGAATTATTTTATGGATCATTGGATAGCAGCCAATGGGGTTATGAGATATCTTTAGAGAACAAAAATTACATGCTCACATGTCGGAGTTCTAGTAAGTTAGAGATCATTAGGTTTACAGACTTCGATTCTAATAGAATATTGATGCAAAAGAATTTTGTCACTTGAGCTGCTAATTGTAGATTGAGTAGAAAGACCACTTCAGTTATTTTGTGACAATAAATATGCATTCATTTGTTCTATAAACAATAGGAACACTTCAAAATTGAAGCACATAAATATTAAATTCCTAGTTGTTAAAGAAAATTCAGAGTGGTTGTGTATCTATAGAGCATGTTGGTGCAAACTCCATAATTGCGCTCATATTAAGAAACTATCACCCTAGGTCTTTCATGAGCACACTACTCATGTGGGTGTAATGTTATTTAAGGAAATTTAGTTTTAGTGAGAGTTTGTAATTTTAAAAAATGTTCATTCGTTTTAGACACAATTTTGGTTACTTTAGTTTAAGGATATTTTAAGATTATTTTCTGCAGAAATAAATTAAGTTAATTTGGTTAATGCACACTCTGAATTCAGTAAAATTGATCTCACTAAAGTTTAGGAGAACCAGTTAAAAATAAACATGTACGATTCACATTTCATGTTATTTTCCATGCTACACATCCATTATTGATCTATGTCATTTTACTATGTATATCAAATCCATAAGCCACCCCATCTTCTTCTTCATCCACCGCCAAATTCCACCTTCAAATCTATAAATTTCAGATTTGATTCTTTTCCTTTATATTAATTTCATTTGTTATGTTTTTTAATGCTTTCCTTTAATCTTTTACTATTCTTTCTTTCTAATCAATTTTTTTTTTAATTTTTGTCCTTATACCACAGAAATATCAAAAAAACTCCATTACATCTCCTCTTGAAATCACAAGAACTTTAAGTTAACTTTTTAATTGAGTTTAAAGCCCTAGTGAAATTGGTTGAAGAATTCAACATCCCAAGATAACTAGTATCATTCACACTCATTCTTACTAACGAGCCAATACCAGGTATCTCGCCGCTGTCAATTCAGATTGATGAAGCACGGACCATACTATGCCAACATTCTCACATAACTATTGCATACATTCACAGATCGTGTAGCGATTAAAAATTACAAAATGTAAATTTCCCACTTTTATTAAAAAAATTACTTTTAGGGGAATTTTGAAAGGAATTCATATTTTAAAATTAAGAATTAGAGTAGCCACCGATCATTTTGAAAAGGGTAGACCGAACACTAGAAGATAAATTATAGATTTAAAAAGAGTTCGTGAGTCGATTACGTGTGGATAAGGATTAGCATAAATAACGCCTAAAAATTAGTACTTAAAGGTTCGTGTCGTATTTACAAAAAAAAATTTAAATTCGAATCTAATTTAATTTCCAACCCTTAAAAAATGCATGAATGCATTAACATGTGGTTCAGATAACCTAACCCACGATACCAAAGGATGTGACGTCCAAAGACTCGAGACGACACTCTCATTAGGATATTGGGACCTCGAGTACTAAACTAAACTAATGCAATTACATGAATAAATAAAATAAGGGTAATCATCCATATATATAATAATACTAAGGGGATATAATAAAATATAATAGAAGACTTAATATACTTTTCCCCTAAACTTTACTTGTTTTCTCAACTTGTCTCTTAAAGTTTATTTTGACCATTTTTACCCCCTAACGTTTTCGATGTTACTCATATTGCCCCTACCGTTAAAAAAAATTATCTTAACCAATTAGAACGTGCCACATCATTTTTTATTTATTTTTACATTATAAAATAAAATAAAAATAAATAAATAAATAAAATATATTAAAATACTCAAAACACCCCATCTTCATCCCATCATCTTCTTCCCCAACAAAAACCCATGGATTCTAAAATTTCTCATGCGCAGCCATTTTCATAAACATGTTCATTGATTCCGAAAATTTATCTTTGCTCTCGTATGATCTCATTGTTTCATTTAACCTTAGAACCTCACTGATGTGTTCAAGGCCTTTAGAAAGCTTGGAGACATCTTCAGTGAGTACCATGAATAACAATAATAAATTACTAGTTCACTTATAGGAATTTATGAACCTAATATTTCAAATACAGAAACGGAAGAAAAGTAAAATAACAATAATAAATTAAAAATTCACAGTTAAGTGATATCTTACAATTTTTCTTGAAATTTTCTCGTTAACCAAACACTTTAAAAAGGAATATTTAACGTTTCGCGAGTGAGGAATGAGTACCTTCAGGGCTGGCTAGTACCTTCAGAGTGGAGAGGAGAAGATAGAATGTTAGGAGCAAGAACCAAGTTTTGCAGATGGGGATGAAAATTAGGAAAGAAGATGATGGGGTTGTTTTGGTTATTTTGGAGAATATAATTAATTAATATTTTAATATGTTAATTTTATTTTAAAATTTAAAAATAAATAAAGAAAATGATGTGGCGCGTTTTGATTGGTCAACATAATTTTTTAACGATGTTAGCTTTTTGGGCGAAATGAGTAACGATGAAAAGTTTAGGGGCAAAAGTGGAAAAAGTATAGTTTAGGGGGAAAGTTGACAAAACAAGTAAAGTTTAGGGAGGGAAAGTGAATGTGATAAAACTCTCTCTCTCTATATATATATAATATAAGGATGAGTCAGCCACGCTCGACGAGCAGCGATGAGTACCATTAATTCAATTTATAAAGATTAAAAATTTAAATAGCTCAATGTATAACTATAAATTATTTAAAAATTAAAAGGTAAATTAATTAAAATATATTATTTTTTTAATTTTTTAAATATAGATCAAAATATCTATCTACTCATACAATATAAATCTTAATTTTTATTTATTTGATGCCATCGGTGAGAATATGAAGTATGCAACTTGAATTTCAAATAAACAAAAATTAGAATTTATAATTTAGGGGTATGGTAAGTATTTTGATATATGTTTAAAAAAATTAAAATTAAAATAATATATTTTAATTAATTTACTTTTTAATTTTTAAATAATTTATAATCAAACGGTGAGTCTTTTAAATTTTTAATCTTTATAAATTGAATTAATGGAGCTCATCGGTGCTTGTCGAGCTTGACAGAATTTTCCAAAATATAAACTATAAACATATAATAGTAATAATACGTAAGGTATATGGTAATTGGTAAATATATTATAAGGTAAGTAATGAAAAGAAAAAATGATTAATATATAATGATGAGATATAAACAAAAATATTATGTACATGTATATATTATCGTATATATGGTCATGTTTGCAATTAGCGGATAGCTGATAGCGAATTACATTAGCTGATAGCGGATTACATTAACTGATAGCGGATTGCATTAGCTGATTTAACTAGCGGATTACATTAGCTGATTGTATAGAAGTGTTTGGTAAAATTAACTGATAGCTGATAGCTGTTAGATTATTTAAACAAACAAAATGACATATAAGGACATGATTATATTCAATACTTGTTTGAAGAGTTTATTAGTTATCAATATTTTGTATCTAATTAATATTAATTAGATCTATAAAATTATTTTTAATATAATTTTTTTAAACATATTCGAATGATTTATATAATTATTTTAATATAATTTAATTAATTAATAAATTTAAATACACGTATAAATATGTGATAATAAACAGAAAAAAAAAGTAAATATGATTAGCTTATAAATAGGGTGAGAAAATATTTAATTTAGGTTATTTTGAGATTTTTGGTAACTAGTAAGGGTAAAAGAGTCTATACAACTCTAATACCAAACCTCTAATCTCAAAAAGTTCATATTGTGAGTTTTTTTTTCAAAATTAGTGGTTTCACCCCAATCCGCTCTTTCAATCCACTATTCACCAAACAACAATATTAACGGATTTGACTTGTCAAACCTCTAATTTTTGCCCAAACCTCTCTTTACCAAACATGACTATTATATACATAAAGGGTGATAACAATCCATATGAAAAAAAAGTAAATAAATATGTAAACTACTAAGCAAATATAGTCAATAAATTAATACCAATGAAGGAAATGCATACCATAAAAAATAGGTAAAATGACAAAAGATGTTCTCAATGTTGGCATGTTTTGTCATTTGATCCTATATATATATATATTGGAGCAAACAATCCTAACGTTTTAATTTGGTCCAAATATGTCTATGTTAGATGGAAATTGTAAGTCAACTGACGGTCAACAGCTGATGTTGACTGGACTTGCCACATGTTAAGATATGCTGACGTGTCATCATCATATTCACTATGTGTCAACATCATATTTGCCACATGTCACCATCCGGTTCGACCATGTGTCACCATCTGGTTTGGTCACGTGTCACTATAACGAAGGGTATAACATAATAATTTTTTTTTAAATCTAACGTGACATATGCCACGTCAGCCGATCTTAACGCGTGGCAAGTCCAGTCAGAATCAGCTAATCTTAACGCGTGGCAAGTCCAGTTAGAATCAGCTGTTGACTGTCAGTTGACTAGCAGTTTTCATCTAACAAGGGCATATTTGAACCAAATTGAAACGTTGATGGATTATTTACTCTAAAAGAAAAAAGAATAGGGGGCAAATGACAAAAAAATGCAAACGTCGGGAGCATTTTTTTATTTTGCCTAAAAAATATATACAAACAAATAACAAAGCATAAATTACATATTATATTTGGAACATAATGTAAAAAAAAAAATAGAAGAGAATAAACAAAGCAAGTTAACGTTAACCAAGGAAAGAAACAAACTGGGAATAATAGAAATTAATATAAGAACATAAATATTACATATAATTATACCGTAAATACATCATCAGAATAAATGCATAAATACGCCATATAAATTAAATCTAATTGATTAATATAAGAAATCAAATAAGACAAGAACATGGTTAAATAACAAGAAAATAAAATACAAAGGTTATAATATTAAGAAAAGAATTCGAAATAGGGACTAAAAAGGAGATTAAATCACAGGATTTGGGACTAAATTAAAACATTAATTTACCATTAGATGATTATCAATTTTCAATTTTTATTCATGAATTGATCATTTTAGCCTAATATGAAACATTGAAAGTTTAAGTGCTTCAAAAAAAAGAATATGATTAAAATGAAAATTAAGTTAATGAGACATTTTGTTGAAATTATGCCTTTTATTTGTTATTTTGAACATTTTATTTCCTTTTTTATTTATTATTTACAGATTTTATTTCCTTTTTTATTTATTATTTACACATTTTATAATATGCTTTTATTACACAATTTATTACGGTTATAAATGGTATCTTAAATATATTTCCACATATATCATCTACCTTACCATTTTCTTAAGATACCTTTCCTTATTAATTTACATGTTTCCCTTTTGTGCACGAACTAAATCCACCAGAGATTGTTTCTTAGGATTTGAACTTTTTCTTTTAAATGATAGGCCACTTGACCGAGGAACTAAATCTACCTGAGATTGTTTCTTAGGTTGCATCCAAATACAAGAGAAAAGAATATGGTGGACGTAGCCAAAGGAGGTGAAGTCCAGCTCGAACAGGAATGTGATCGAGCGAGTGAAATCAAGGCTTTCGATGAGACGAAAGCCGGTGTGAAAGGGCTTGTAGATGCTGGAATTTCAGAGGTTCCTCGAATGTTTCGTAATCCACCGGATACCTTGGGCGAAACTCATGTTCCTACTGCCTCCCTCTATGGCTATACTTTCCCTGTTATAGATCTTCAAGGAGTGAGGGACGATCGCAGTGCTCGGAAGTCGATAGTCGAACAACTCCGTATTGCATCAAAGGAATGGGGTTTTTTCCAGATCATTAACCATGGAATACCTGTGAGTGTTCTCGAGGAGATGAAGCTTAGTATACGCAGGTTTTTCGAGCAAGATGTTGAGCTCAAAAAACCATTCTACACTCGTGATTTTACGAAAAAAGTTGTCCACAATAGTAATTTCCATCTCCATAGTGACCGACCAGCTAACTGGAGAGACTCTATTGCATGCAACATGGCTCCTGATCCTCCTAGCCCGGAAGAGATGCCTGAACCAATCAGGTATATACATATACATATACATATACATATACATATACATATACATATACATATACATATACATATTTAGCCCTGAAATGATTATGAATGGCTTTGAATTAGGGATATGATGGTGGAGTACACTGACCGCATGATGAGTTTGGGTCATTTGCTGTTTGAGTTGATATCAGAAGGTCTGGGGTTGAGCCCTGATCATCTGCTGAAGATAGATTGCGCAAAGGGTCTCGTTCAACTCTGCCATTATGCTCCGGCATGTCCGCAGCCGGAATTGACTCTAGTGACAACCAAACATGCTGATAATAGCTTCATCACGGTGCTTCTTCAAGACCATATTGGTGGTCTCCAAGTTCTTCATGAAAATCAATGGATTGATGTACCTCCAGTCCCCGGTGCTTTGATTGTTAACATTGGAGATCTTTTACAGGCAAGTTGTACAAAATTACATTAAACAATTAGAACTGTATGACTGATCGATTTATCGTGCTTTTATTTCAGCTTATATCGAATGACAATCTTGTAAGCGTGGAGCATAGGGTGCTGGCGAATTCGGTCGGACCTAGGGTATCGGTGGGAAGCTTTTTTGTCTCAAATGTGGAACCGAGAGTTTATGGGCCTATTAAGGAGTTGTTATCAGAAGATTATCCTCCAAAATACAGGGAAACTACTGTGATAGATTATGTGACTTACTTCAAAAAGAAAGGCCTTGATGGAAAGTCTGCACTGACGCATTTCAGGATATGAACTACCTCCCTCGTAGACAAATAATGAATCGTTGTTTCTTTATTGTTCGATCTCCTTCTAGCTCGGTGATCCACATATCTATTTATAATAGTTGTTGTCTCTGTTGAGGTTTTGTTTCATTACAGTGTTTCTGTGGGTGACTTTAGTAGAGCAGTATTCGATTAATAAGTTTAGAGTGTTATTGGTCTGATACCTTTGTTTGGTGTCCGTAACAATTGGCTCTGATATATATATATATTTTTTTTGTTTCAAACTAAAGTCTACATTTTTTAATATTTAGGATTGAATTAAAGTTGACCTAAATGAAGTAATATTTAACAAGGTTATTAAAGGGAAGGAAAATTCTGTCACGCTCGACGAGCACCATTAATTTAATTTATAAAAATTAAAAATTAAAAATACTCACCGTATAATTATAAATTATTTAAAAATCAAAAGGTAATTTAATTAAATTATTTTATTTTTAATTTTCTTTTAAACATAAATCAAAATACCTATCTACTCCTAAATTACAAAACCCTAATTTTTGTTATTTTGAAATTCAAGCTGTCGCCGCCGCTTCATGTCGTCGCCGTTTGATTTCTTTTTCACGGGACGATTTCAAGGTATTGGAGAAATCGAATTGGAAGCAACAAATTTAATTTTCTCATGAACAAGTTATGTCTCTCGAAAACGGAG
The DNA here is from genome assembly GCA_958450335.1 of Hibiscus tridactylites. NCBI lineage: Eukaryota > Viridiplantae > Streptophyta > Magnoliopsida > Malvales > Malvaceae > Hibiscus > Hibiscus tridactylites. Next base: position 79,710,017 of record OY288268.1, on the reverse strand, counting down.
ACGTCACGAAATAACGACAATGGTTCCACGGTTGTAATTGGTGGTGGGACCATAAGGACGTCGGGGTTTTGGGCTGGAGCAATGACCGCATTTGAGTCTGGACCATAGGCAGAGGCGGCGACAGCAGCGGCGATAACAGCGGTGGCGGTGATTTAAATTTCAAATGAATAAAAATTAGAGTTTTGTAATTTAGGGGTAGGATATGTATTTTGATCTATGTTTAAAAGAAAACTAAAAATAAAATAATATATTTTAATTAATTTACCTTTTAATTTTTAAATAATTTATAATTACAAGGTGATTTCTTTAGATTCTTAATCTATATAAATTGAAATAATTATGCTCATCGGTACTCGTCGAGCGTGCCAGACTCATCCTAAGGGGAATCACTTAAAGATCTAATGCTATTCCTAACTAAAGTATTTATTTAAAGTCTAGTTAATTACATTTATAGTGATTTGTGAGCCTTATTTAGAGTCTAACATGAGTAACTAGTTTATTATGGGATCAAATTAATACTTAACCCTAATAGAGGTAATATTAACATTACAATTAATTAAGAAACCTAAACTAGGGGGCTCTACTTATTCAATTAAAGAATACCCTAATTAAGGAAAAATTCAAGGCTTTAATTAAAGTTAATGAGTCTAACCTAAAAATTATCATCATGGTCTAAATTTAAGATGATAAATAATAAATATGAAAACCAAAAAATGTAAACGAAATAAATAATAACCGAATTGAATGAAAATTAAAATTCAAAGGCAAAATTAAATAATTAAAGGACCAAAAACAAAATCAGAATTGTTGTAAATTCAGGTTCCAGCCCAGCTTGTCGCGCACCGTCGCTCCGACCACCGGGAATGAATGCCGATGGTGATCTCTAATGATGGCCTCCGATGATTCGAATGGTAAAACCCACACCCTTACTCTTTTTTACCCTGTAAACATTAGCGTAAACATATATATAAAAAAAGAAATTACAAACTATACCTCCAAAAACTGGATAGCATTGCCTTTTATTTTCTCGGAATTTCTGTGTTGTACATGGGTTTGTATCTACTTGCGTTTTGTGTTGTGTGGTGTGAAAAATGTGAATTACAAAAGAATGATCAAGAAACCCTAAAAACCCTAAAATAAAATAAACATTAATACTAAATCTTTTTTTCGGAAAGAAAATAATGCCTTTATTTAGGCATCAAATCATATTCCTTACACACAAAATGATCCTAAATTAATTAGATCAAATAGAGAAAAACCTAAATTTGAATTTAATTACAAATAATCAATGAATTAATTGAAAATTTGTAATAAAATCAGATTCTCGTATTGGACCCGTATCTAGATTTATGCACACGATGTCTTTAGTAAAATGAACATTTCTTGAGCTCTTATTGTCCGATTGAGGTGTTTCAAGATACTTTGGAAAGGTAACTGATAAACGGTCAGTTCTTAAGAAGACATCCTGGCCCAAAAATGCTTTGATCCTAACGAAAACTCGCTATGAGTCCACAATCAAATTTCCTTGCACATCACTCGACTTCCCATATTTGTTGGACCAAAATCTCTTGCAATCTTCCCATATTTGACATGATTAGGATCTTGTGTGATCTACAAGAATAACTAAAATACATTAATAATAATATAATAAAAAAACGGGCCAATTGGGCCTTTACTCATGTACATTGACTTCTTTTTATTTTTTAATAGACTCTTTTATTAACTCTAATTTATATGCGGACTCTAATATATTTACAAGCATAAAATTTAACGGGTCGAATAAAATTGGTGACTACAGTTGGTCTTCTTTGCTCATTTCGGTGAAACATGAATAGAGAAAAGAACCAAAGACATTGATTTTATCCAGTTAAAATGTTCTTAGTAATCGCGACCTTGTCCCAAAATGATAGGGTGTCATTCGCCTATCACTCTGGTTGAAAACAGTGCAAAGTGTCTTGCGTCTTGAAGCGATAAGGTGTTGTTCGCCTATTGCTCATGTTGAAAAAAGAAGTGGCATAAGGTGTCGTTCGCCTACTACTCCTGTAGAAAAACGAAGTGGCACAGGGTGTCGCTCGCCTATTACCCATTCAAAATATTGTGATGAGTTTGCATGCTCCTAGGGATGCCTAACCCATGAATGCATGATGTATTATAGGGTGAGAAAAAGTTTTCAACTCTTGTTTTATCTTATGTTTGCATATTTGCTCACTCACTCTAGTGATCTTGCACTCCTGGTTGATGAAATAATCACGAATCATCTTCATTGTCTCATTCTTTGCTTCTTTGAACATGAGGGGAATAAAGAAAAACATCTTTAAAAAGGATAGAATTAAGAAAATCTTTTGGTTTTAAGAAAAACATCCATAAGAAATGATAGAATTAAAAAATTCTTTTGGGTTTTAAGAAAAATATCCTTAAGAAAGGATATAATTAAGAAATTATTTTGTGTTTTAAGAAAAACATCCTTCAAGCAGAGATAGAATTAAGAAATTCTTTTGTGTTTTAAGAAAACCATCCTCAAAAGGATAGAATTAAGAAATACTTTTGGTTTTAAGAAACACATTCTCAAGCAAGGATAAAATTAAGAAATTCTTTTGTGTTTTGAGAAAAACATCCTTAAAATGATAGAATTAAGAAATACTTTTGGTTTTGAGGAAAAAAACATCTTTAAGCAATGATAGAATTAAAAAAATTTACGTTTTAAGAAGAAAAAATATCCTTAAGAAAGGATATAATTAAGAAATTCTTTTGTGTTTTGAGAAAAACATCCTTAAAATGATAGAATTAAGAAATACTTTTGGTTTTGAGGAAAAAAACATCTTTAAGCAATGATAGAATTAAAAAAATTACGTTTTAAGAAGAAAAAAATCCTTAAGAAAGGATATAATTAAGAAATTCTTTTGTGTTTTAAGAAAAATATCCTTTAAATGATAGAATTAAGAAATACTTTTGGTTTTAAGAAAAACATCCTTAAGCAATGATAGATTTAAGAATTTTTTTTTTTGCGTTTTTAAGAAAAACACATTCTTATGAAAGGATAGAATTAAGAAATTCTCTTGTGTTTTAAGAAAAACATCCTTAAGAAAGGATATAATTAAGAAATCTCCGTTTTATGAAAAACGTAGACGACACGCAGGTGCGTGTTTTCATGGTCGACGCAAAGATACATAAAATTCTTGTCGAAGTCTCTTTCTTGGATTCTGCTTACTTGACTTCCTCTATGAATGCTTTATGATAATATTATGATTGAGTTGGGGTGTGCATAACTAACCATAATTGTTAACCGTAATCATTAATCGATATAATCTTTGCATTTTATAGGTTAATTAACCGAATCGTTAAGGTTAAACGATTTTGGTTAACCGAACCACTAAAAATGATGGTTAATGGTTATGGTTACGGTTACGAATTTTGAAAAATGGTTAACCTACAAGTTAACCGTTTTAAAATTATTTATACATATATAAATCAGTGAAGGTCTTGAATGATTTGATTATAGAGTTAACTTTTGTGGCTTGTGATACTAACTCATTGAAGTTTCATTTACCTTATTTTTTATGTTAGTTAAACATTTGTATTTAGAACTTTGATGGTGTATTTCTATGTCCTGAACTTTCATGGTCTATTGCTATGTGTTGAACGTTGTTGAAGCTTGAAACTTTAAACTAGGTATGAAGTTTTTGTATTTTGTGTTGTGTTGGAACTTTGTAGTATGTAGGTACTTTTTTAAATTAAGTGTGAAGTTAGTGTTTAGAATATCACTATTTAAGTTTTTTTCCTGAATATTTTTATATAATATTTATCGGATAGATAATTTCATTATTACAAAAAAAGAACATGTGACAACAAGATAGGTACTTTGTAGTATGTATCTATTTACATTTAAACTCTTATGCATGAACATATCTTGTTGTTCCATGGAAAATGATGTCCTACTAGTATAAATTTCCACAAAAAGGCTTTTTGTCATCTAATGTCATGTACCGCCCCTTCATCTTTGAGCTTTCTCATAACTCAGCATCAAAGTACTATTTTATCAGCATGGTGAACTGGAACAATACCATAAGTTCTTGCAATGAGTCCGTATATCAGAGTCAACACCTTCTTTAAGGTCTCTACATTTAAAGATCTCTCTCTGAAGCAATGCGAATAAATCTTTTTCTCTACTTAAAAGTGTCTGCTTATTGATCAATGATAGATACCTTTAAGATCAAGGAAACCAGAATTTTAATATAAAGAAAGAAAATAGAATATGATGCATGGATATCAAGTGCATGAGAGTCTTTGATTCAACCCTCCAATGATCATTTCAAGCATAGCTTGTGCCTATGAAGACTTTGGATATCGCGGAGATATTTTGAAGTTGTAAAGTTTCTCCCAGACCACTCGGTTCATCCTTATGATTATCGTGTTGCTACAGAAAACAAATCATTGTCAATTTTCTCCATCCAGAAATGTGCTCAAGCTTCCCGGGCTTGCTTAACCAAGGGAGTGCAGTAATATCATTCTAAGAATAAAATTCTATAAGTGCATGAGTGTGTTTCCGATTGCAACTAGCTGTTATTTTATTAGCTTCTTTTTTTCCTTTTTTTTCTTTTTCCCGTTTTTTTACCTCGATATTTCATTTCATCAATTGTTTGACTTTGTCAGGATTTGAAAATCACTCATGAAGCCAAGGTATAAAGTAGATGGAACTTTGCTACCTTATTTGATACTCAACCACACAACTACAGTGAAGTGCCCTCGAGGTTTTCTTCTCACTCGTCGTTTTTCATTTATCTCGGGTTTTCATCTCATTAATTATTTGAATTTGTTAGGATTTGAAAATCACTCATGAAGCCAATGTACATAACATATGAAGTATTGCTTCCTCAACATTATTGCTTCAACAGAGTTCCCTTGAGATTTTTTGAGCTACTAGTTGCAATCTATGTGTTTTTATTGGGGGGTATGGAAGACTATTCTTAGAACTTCAATTTCAAGCAACTCTTCTTGGTTAAACTTGTCTAGTCCACGTTTCCACATTTATGAATTTCAAAGATTTTCTCATCATCGAACATCATTAAAGGTGTGGTAATCCTTCTTTGCTGACCTGAGTAGCCTGAGAGATAAGTCATTTTTCATTGTTTTTACAACACTCGTCTAATCTTTGTATAGGAATCAATGTCACATCATGCAATTGATATCTAGGCACCTACAATAGTAAGATGAGACACACACACACACACACATATTCATGGTTTTAAGGTCATTGCAAGTTAAGAAAAAATGCATCTTTCATTGAAATGAAAATCCACAGACATAACATATGCCCTCACAGAAAGATCCATAATGCTTGCGGGCAAAAGCAAAAAGGTTGGTTCAGAGTATGACTTCACCATTGCCTAGGAAAATCTTCTATTGTCCAGTTGCTAAACATTTTCCCAAGAAAGCATGGGTGAATTCATGCCAAACTTTCCCCATCTACTTCGTGAAAAGATTGTAGGTTATAGGTGCTCGCCATATTCTTCTTCCTTGAGTCTTCGGGACTTTGAATTTTGGGGAACCACCAAGTCAGACACTAGGATTAAATCCCTAACGTCTATTTCGCCATAAATATTTCCTTCTTGCAAGACTCTAATGATCCCTTCGAACTTGTCGCAATGGTTTTCCGGCTTCTTGTATGCTCTGGCCTTATCTGGCACCTCATCAAGTTCGGGAACCTCAATATCGTTATTAATTTTGGACTCCACTAGAATGTTTGTTGAGATCCCTCCTAAATGGACTTCAACTCTTCTTTTTGGTGGAACTTCCTCATATGTTACTCCAGGTTAGGGCGACGAAACATCATCGGCTTCAATCACCTTTCCACTTCTCGGGTCTCTGAATCCCAACATAGTCGCTACCTCGTTGACAATGTCTCACTGGCCTTCTCAATCTCATCTTTTAATTCTTTCTCAACCTTGCATGCTTTTCTGTTTCAACTCCATGGTTATTGTCCTATCTTCCATGGCCATTTTCCTTGTTTGGGAACAAGCGTCGTACTTGTGCAAAATTTTGGCTACAAATTCGGTCTTCTATCACAGGACTTCTTTTAGTTGTTAATTGTTACCTCCTCAAAAGTATTGTTTTTCATGCCTATTTTGATATGCTTTTGCTTGTTTTTAGGTACATTTAGTTGCATTAGGTTATTAGAATCATGCATTCGCATAAGGAGTTTAGTATTCTACCTATGCTAGAATGAAGGGTTGTTTTGTGGCTATTTTGCAGGTTTGGCATAGGATTTGGCAGATGAATGGACACATGAAAGCAACACAATTAGGAATTCACATATGGACCAAAGGTGTGTCAATCACTTGTTGGAAGAGGGATGCCAATGATGTCATACCAAGAGATTAGGGGTGGGCAAAAATACCCGACCCAGTTGACCTGACCCGACGACTCGAACCTAAAAATGTCGGGTAATTCTCGGAAAAAATTACCTGATCGGGCCGGGTACTCGACCCGACAAATTTTCCAGGACACGGGCCGGAAGTTTCCCCTTACCGGGTACCCGACCCGACCCGATAAAATTTAATATATATTTTTTATATTTAAAATTATATTTTTATTTTATGTTTCTTAATATTTTTACTCTAAAATGAAGTTTAAATCCCTAAAATTTTCTATGTTTGTATTATATTCTTTTAAGTTTTAAGTTTAATTTTTTTATAAATATTTTTGTGTTTAACATGTGATTTTTTTAATTTTAAAATTAAAAAAAATAGGAACCAAGTACCCGGTACCCGATTACCCGGGTACCCGAATATAATGGGCCGGGACACGGGCCGCTTAATGAGGTACCCGGATGAACCAAGTACCCGATAATGCCCACCCATACAAGAGATGATGAACCCCCAAAAAAATAGGAAAGAACCAGGCTTCTAAAAGATCTCTAATGGACCAATCTCCAAAAAATAGTGGATAAGGTGGTGCCGAGAGATGTTGGTGATGTTGTGCCAAGCTTGGATGCTAAGGCAACATAGGCATGATGACATCCGCCCTAGCATGATAAGCTATCACACCGAGTTGATAAGATGTCAAAATGATCGAATAGAGCTCTATCTCTTATCCCTTGATCATTTCAAATTCAAATACAAAGGCTTATCTCATCCTTTCCACTCACGTCTATATAAAGACCAACTGATCAAGCATTGAGGAGACGGAGACGAGGAGAGACAAAGTGATAGTGATCGGGTGAAGAGTGACCGAAGTACGGCATTGGCGTGACCGGTGAGTGACGGTCGGCTGCATCAAGGAAGGGTGGTTCAAACTCTTGGCCAAGATTTTGGCATGGAGGGATGCATCGAGAGACCCCTTTGCCTATTCCCTTGTCACAAGTTGTTTATCTTTAGTTTTTTTTATGATGATGTTTTTGAAAACGATTATGGTTGTGTTGGTTAATCCCCTCACCATGAACTAATTTTCATAGTTGGTGGGGGATGTTTTGGATTGAATATTGGCTTTTTTCCTTAGTTTCTTTATAATAATTCTGTTTTTTGCAAAGTTTTTTCTATTCAACATACTCTAATTTTTCCTAAACACTTTGCCAAGCGAGAGCTGGCATAGTACGCCTATTGACTCCCAATATCTTAACAGACTTGGGTTGGCGACGATTAAGTTGTTGAATACTTGTGAGAGAAGTCGTTCAAGTAGATGAACTTACTTCGAAAGTGAAATCTACCCCCTCGGAGTATAGATTGGTTTTAATCAAATTAGTTTAAGAAAAACTTACACTATAGAGATATAGGGGTTTTTACTTGGCCGATTTAGGGCAATGACCATCGAGAGAGGCTTTGCTATTGTTGAATCTGCTCGGCAAACAATGCCAAGATAGTTTTGCCAATAAAGGCTGTCATGAGCCATGTTGAATCCATGCATTCCCTGCCAACAGTCGTCGTTCATTTAGAAACACCTTCCTTGCCAACAATTTACTTCATTTTCTTTTCTTTTTTTAGTTTCAAAACAACCTTTAAAACAAACATCTTTTCTTTCAAAGCAAGTAACAATTAAGCAATCGAATCCAAGTCAATCTCTGTGTGATTGATAACTCAGCTTATCAAGTTGTATTACTTGCAGACCGTGTATACTTGCACGCAAAAGACTCTTGGCATAACTTTCCCAATACATATCATTTATACCTTTTGTCAGCAATCATTTTACACATATTCTACAAAGTCTACAAGTTTTTGGCGCAGTTGTTGGGATTGCAACGAATTTGATTGTTTTTAAATTTCTACTTGTTTTGTTTTTGTTTTTATTTTATTCTTGCTTTTACTGGTGTATGACCAGAAATCATACTGAGAAGGACGCTTGGCCATTAGACCTTGAGATTGAACGTACTTTGCGTAGATTGAAAAAGAGAATTCGAGAGATGAATCACGGAAATCAGGGAAACACATGAGCAAATGGTGTTAACAACAATTAGAATCCACCAGAAAACAATAATCATGTCGCTCCTCATGCCAAAGAAGAAAGACCAATCCAAGAACATTCAGCACCTAACATTACAAATTTAATGCCATGACTTGTTAGCACCGATGCCAATGAGCCAAAATTTGCACTTAAACCCGTAATGATCCAAACTTTTTTGAATGTAGGTCAATTCGATGGGGCACTTACTGGAGACTCGAGGCAACATCTCAAACAATTCATGGAGATATGTCAACTATTTCAACAAACTAGAGTATCTGGAGATACCGTGAAGCTGAGGTTATTTACCTTTTCTTTAATAGACAGAGCCAAGGCGTGGCTTAATTCTTTGCCGCCAGGTTCAGTTACTTCCTGGGCAAACATGTTCTAGAAGTTCTTGACACGATTTCAGCCACCAACACTCACTGCTAAGCTGCGTGGTGAGATCATTACATTCAAGCAGGCTGAAGATGAAACTTTCTACGAAGCATGGGAAAGATTTAAGGATTTGTTGAGAAGGTGTCCAATGCATGGATTCCCAAATTGGACCCAAATACAAACTTTCTATAACGGATTGAATGCACAAACAAGGATTGTTTTTGATGCTTCAACAACTGGCTCGTTGCTAGACAAGAGGTACACAGAAGCTGTTAATATCCTTGAGAGGATATCGATCAATTACTTTGAATATCTTGTTGCTAGACTTGGGACAGGAACCAAAACTAGTGGGTAGTTGAAGGTTGATGAACTTACGTCCATTCATGCCGAAATTTTCAACCTTACTAGCATGGTAAGAACGTTGCAAAAGAATAATGAGGCCTGAGAAGTCAAAGCACTAGATCCGTTTTGCACCATTTGTGGAGAGAACCATTATGTGGATGACTACCCAATCAACCCTGAGTCGGTAAATTTTGTTGGCGATACTTGTCATTTTTATAATGCTAATTCCAATGCTTACAACGCAAGTTTGAGACAGCACCCTAACTTAGCTTTGGGAAATTAAGGAGACAACCAATACAATGCCCCACACCAAAACACTCAAAGGCAAAATAACAATGTCATGCCAAAAAAGCTCAAAACAATTTTCAACAAGGGAAAGGACTCAACCAATGAGGCACTCTCACAGAGTATATGGAGAGGAATGATGACACAGTCCAGAGCTTGGCAACATCGATGAGGAATTTGGAAGTTCAAATCGGGCAAATTGCTAATGCACTTAGGAGTGGTAAGGCAATAACTCTTCGGAGTGGTAAGGCAATAACTCTTCAGAGTGGTAAGCAGTGCGAAGCTAAGATGGATGCTAAGCAGTCAGTTGACAGCCAAGATGCTAAGCTTGTGCCAGCAGACACGCTAGAGAATTAGAGAAGGAGAAAGCTAAAGCAGATGATGCCAGTGGTTATGCCCGCAATGATGCCAACATTCATGCCAGTACCAGTGCTCAACATGATGCTAGTTCAAGTTTCAACAATGATGTTAACAATGATGACAAGCAAACTTAGGCCAAAAAGAATATTGATGCCAAAGTGGGTGCCAACACTGCCTCGACAAAGCTGATAGTGCCAACATATGTGTATCCACCACCACCATTTCCAGTAAGACTTCAAAAGCACAAGTAGAACCAACAATTTAAGCACTTCTTGAAGTGCTTAGACAATTGCAAATTAACATTCCATTGGTAGAGGCCCTTGAGCAAATGCCCAACTATGTAAAATTCATGGGTATCTTATCCAAAAAGAGGAAATTGGGAGAGTTTGAAACCATTGCTATTATTGAAGGATGCAGTGCCATGATCCTAAACCGATTGCCACTAAAGCTAAAAGATCCAGGGAGTTTCACCATCCCTTGTACAATTGGTAATAAATTCATGGGTAATGCACTGCTAGGAGCTAGTATCAATTTCATGTCATTATTTATTTTCAAGAAGCTTGGCATAGAAGCAAGACCTACCATAGTGACACTTCAGTTGGCAGAATGCTCTTATGTATATCCCAAGTGTAAGATTGAGGATGTGTTGGTAAATGTAGACAAATTTATATTTCCAACTGATTTTATCATTTTGGATTATGAAGCTTACATTAATGTGCCAATTATTTTGGGTAGGCCATTTCTTGCCATGGGTAGGGCGCTTATTGATGTTCATAAAGGGGATATAACCATGCGAATGAATGAATAACATGTTACTTTTAACGTATTTCAAGCTTTGAAATGTGCAGATGAACCAGATGAATGTTAAGCCGAGAAGATGATGGAGGCAATTTATACTTTGGATATGACACAGTTGTGCCAAGATGCAGAACTTGATGACGGAATGCTTGACGGCATAGCTGATCTGTTTGAGGAAATAGCCTTAGAGACTGAAGATATGAGTTACTTTGATCCACTCTAGTTGGCCGGCAGAGAGATAAAGAAACTGAAACCATCAATTGAGAAACCATCAGAGCTGGAGCTTAAGCCACTGCCAAAACACTTGAAGTATGCTTATCTAGGTGATCACTCAACTCTGCCAGTGATTATTGCCATTGATCTCACTAATGATCATGAGGCAAGATTGCTGGCAATATTAAGGGATTATAAGCAAGCGTTGGGTTGGATCTTGGCAGACATCCAAGGTATTAGCCCAACCATTTGCATGTACAAGATTATTCTAGAGGAATACAATGGGAGGACTATTGAAGGTCAGAAACGACTAAACCCAAGCATGAAAGAGGTTGTTAAGAAAGAGATAATAAAATGGCTTGATGCCGAAATTATTTATCCCATTTCTGAAAGCTCTAGGGTAAGCCTGGTGCAGTGTGTTCCATAGAAAGGTGACATGGCTGTGGTAAAAAACAATAAAGCTGAATTGATTCCCTCTAGGACCATCACTGGATAGAGAGTGTGTATGGATTACAGAAGGTTAAATAAGGCTACAAGGCATGACTGCTTCCCCTGCCTTTCATCGACCAGATGTTAGACAGGGTGGTAGGTAAAGCTTTTTACTGTTTTTTGGATGGTTATTCGGGTTATAATCAAATTACCATCGCCCCTTATGATCAAGAGAAAACCATGTTCATATGTCCATATGGGACATTTGCCTTTAGAAGGATGTCATTCGGTCTATGTAATGCGCCAACAACATTCCAACGTTGCATGATGGCCATTTTTTCTGATATGATCGCACACAACGTGGAAGTATTCTTGGATGATTTATCAGTGTTTGGTACAACATTTGAGGAATGCATCCATAGCCTGGAGCAAGTTTTGAAGAGATGCATCGAGACAAACCTAGTGTTGAATTGAGAGAAATGCCACTTCATGGTGAAAAGGGCATTGTCCTCGGTCACAAGGTAACCAAGAGAGGACTAGAAGTTGATCAAGCCAAAGTGGAGGTAATTAAGCAATTTCCACCTCCAACGAGTGTTAAAGGTATAAAGAGTTTTCTAGGTCATGCCGATTTTTATCGGTGGTTTATAAAAGATTTTTTAAAAATTGCTTAACCTTTATGCTCATTGTTTGAACATAATTCCACCTTTGCTTTTGACGATTCTTGTTTGAGAGCAGTTAAGGAACTTAAAGAGACATTGATCAATGCCTCTATAGTCGTAGAACCAGATTGGAATAAGCCCTTCGAGCTCATGTGTGATGCCAACGACTATGTCCTTGGAGCAGTTTTGGGACAACGACATGGCAAGGTTTTCTATGCCATTTACTATGCCAGCAGAACCTTGAATGACGCGCAACTGAATTACTCTACAAACGAGAAATAGTTTCTTGTGGTTGTATTTGCTTTTGATAAGTTTAGATCTTATCTAATTGGTAACAAGGTTGTGGTTTATACAGATCACTCGACATTGAAGTATCTCTTGGCAAAGAAAGATGCCAAGCCCAGATTGATCCGATGGACGCTCTTACTTCAAGATTTGACTTAGAGACCAGAGACAAGAAAGGCAGTGAAAACTTAGTAGCTGACCATCTCTCTTGATTGGAGCATCACATTGAGGATGGTAAGACCGCTACTATTAGAGATGAGTTTCCTTACGAGTATTTGCTTGCATCCAATGTCATGCCATGGTACACTGACATAGTCAACTACCTAGTAAGCAATATTCTACCACCAGACTTTGCATACAATGCCAAGAAAAGATTTCTACGAGAGGTGAGTTAATACTATTGGGATGAGCCGATATTGTTCAAGTAGTGTACCGACCAAGTGATTTGTCGGTGCGTACCAGAGGATAAGCAACAGAACATATTGCATCTATGCCATGCCGAGCCATATAGAGGTCACTTTGTTGGGATGAAGATTGTTGCCAAGGTGTTGCAGTTAGTATTCTTTTGGCCCACGCTGTACAAGGATGCCCACGAGTATGCCAAGGCATGTGATCGATGCCAATTGACAGGGAACATCTATAGCAGACACCAACTGTTGCTCCAGAACATTATGTCTGTGGATTTATTTGATGTATGAGGGGTATACTTTATGGGCCCTTTTCCTCCATCGTTTGGTAATGTGTATATTCTTGTGGCCGTTGACTATGTATCAAAGTGGGTAGAGGTCGTTGCCCTGCAAACAAATGATACCGAGGTTGTTGCCAAGTTTTTGCACAAGAACATTTTTACTCGATTTGGTGCCCCTAGAATGATCATTCATGATGAGGGTACTCATTTTAAATATAATTTAATCTCTAAAGCTTTGTGCATGTATGAAATTCAGCAGCGAATTGCCACAGTTTATCATCCACAAGCGAACGGGCAAGCTAAGATATCAAACAAGAAGATTAAGAAAATTCTAGAGAAGACTGTAAATCCAACAAGGAAAGAATGGTCTTTGAGGCTAGATGAGTCCTTGTGGGCTTACAGGATTGCATTTAAAACTTCTTTGGGTACTTCATCGTTTAGAGTTGTCTTTGGCAAACCATGCCATATGCAGTGGAACTTAAACATAAAGCCTATTGGGCCATCCGAAAACTTGACATGGCATAGAGAGTTGCTGGAGAAAAGAGGTTTCTTGATCTCAATGAGTTGGAGGAATTTAGGATGCATGCTTATGAAAATGCTAGGATATATAAGGAGAAGGCAAAACGTTGGCATGATAGTTGGATCATGCCAAGACAGTTCAAAACATGTCAGCTTGTTCTATTGTTTAACTCACGACTTAAACTTTTTCCATGTAAGCTTAAATCAAGGTGGACGGGTCCTTACGAAGTTGTGAAGCCATATGTTTATGGGGTCATGGACATTAAGAACTTAAGAATGAGGGAAGTCTTTAAAGTGAACAACCAACGTCTAACGCATTACTTGGACGGTAAGCAAAACAATGCCAAGGAGGTTATCCTCTTGACAGAGTTAGAATGAAATGCCTGCAGGTTTGAAACTCTTTGTAAATATTAGGATAGTTTTTTATTTTCTTTTAGGAATGAGATTTTTGTTTTTCATTCTTTTTGTTGTTTTACAATTTTTATTCCTTTACTGCGTTACACGATTTTTCATCGAGTGTGTGCATGAATTTTGATAGAAATTGATGCTAGGAATAATGGTAGACGAATTGAGAGCCATCATGCTTGCCAGAGTTTATGCCATGTCTCTTGCCAAGGACAAGTGCAGTATTTTCGTGTAATGAAAGAAAAAGAAACCCTAGCTTGATTAAGATGAGAAAATATTTTGGGAGAATTATCTTTAGCCGCCCCCTTTTTAATGATAATTAATTTTATTATGATCACCCTATCACTTCAAATCTTTTCCATATCCTTTACCACTTATCACTTTTCATTTAAATTTAAAAATCTTCCCAATTAAAACTCTCTACATCCCATCATTAGCTAGCCCTATTTTTCGGCTACCCTCTTTAAAAACTTATTAAACACTCAACATTTTTCTCTCCCTTACCTTAAAACCGATTTCTCCAATATTTCTCTCACTTTCCATCTTCCTTCAAACAAGATTCAAGAACCGTTCATCTATCTTTTTCTTCTCTCGACTTTTCTTCTACATGACTTCATCATCTACTCCTTTCAAACAAATCTTTAATGATGAAATCCACAATAAGTTCGAGAAGAACTTCTCTTCAAGATTGTTCCTTTATGAGAAGCACTTTGATTTTCAACCGGACGCCGCTATTGGATTCCCGTCGGAGTTCATGGCCTTCGTTGACATGCACGAGTGGGGTTCTTTCTGCCAGCTGAATGGGAGAGGTTTACGCCACCATTGTTCAAGAGTTTTACACGCCCCTGACCAAAGACTCTCCATTTTTATGGTTCGAGGTAAGTGTGTCCAATTTGATGAGGGTTATGTTAACTCACTCTTTTCTTTACCTAGTGAAGGAGATGAATATTTTGAGGAAGCCAAGACCATGAACGCTGCAAAACGCAATAAGATACTGGAAGACTTGTGCGAACCTGGCACAACTTGGACTGTCTCATCAACCAGCCACTAGACTATTAAGAGGCTGGCATTGAAGCCTCATATGCGGGGTTGGAATCACTCTTTTCTTAATTTCTAACATTTGTTTGCGCCATGAAGTGCCAAGGATGGATGAGGATCGCGGCTAGGTCATCAAGGGAACCACTATCATTGTCCTTATTTGGAAGAATCTCACGGCTAGAGAGCCAAATGAGAAGGGGAAGGGAAAAGCCAATACTACCACACCAAAGCCAAAGGCAAAGCCCAGAAGTGTGCCAAAAACTATGCCAACGAGCTTTTTGGCAGTGTTGTCTCGAGTTTACGCTCACTAGGAGATTATTCTCTAGAAGTTGGAGGCAACTGAGGAGTTAAATGCCAAACTAACGCACTATACCAATGAGAAGGATGCCATCGTGTGGGAGGTTCTTGTTAAGCTTTCTCTCGGTGAGGTTCCCTTGTTTCCACCTTTCCTTGCCGAGATTTCTATAGTGATGCCATCGTGCGGGAGGTTCTTGTCAAGCAAGTCAAGTTAGGCCAATCAGTCCAGTCAAATCAGCAAGTCCAGTCTAGTTAGTCCTGCCAGTTCAGAATCAAATGCCACAACTCATGTGTCCCTGATGCATGTTGACTCTACCATCACCGATTCTTCATCGGAGCAAGAGGAAGTCTCTGCCAAAACACCCAAAGCTAAGCCAGTTACACTACCAGCTGCCCCTGCCAAGAAGAAGGAGGACATTGGAGCCTCCACTACCGCCTCCAAGCACGGCTGGAAAGGAAAGAAGAGAATGACCCCTAAACGTGAGAGCCTAACCATGAGGAAAACCCGTGCCATAAAAGAAGAAGAAGCTCGTGCCAAGCGGGAGGAAGAGGCCTCCAAAGGGGAGTTTTCTTCTATCTAACTCATTTGCATTTCATTCTTGCATCTTCATGTTCATGCATTTTTATTTTTATTTTTTTATTGTATATATGTGGTGTTTCATGCATTAAGGACAATGCACATCTTGGGTTTGGGGATGCGCATTTTCTCACATTATTTCATGCATTTCACGTTTAAATATTTTGTTTTCCATGTAGTTCATGTAGAGTATTTCACACCGAACCATAAAAAAAAGTGAAAAAGAATTTGTCTAGGCCAAAATTTGAAGTTTGTTAACAATTGGTTAAGCAAGCTTATTTTGATCCTAGTTGTTTGCTCGATGAAGAATTTTTAATCTTCAGTTTGTCATGCCAGTAGATAGTATGCCAAGTTGCTTGTCAATTGATCTATAGTTTAGGAAATTGATTTACACTTAGCATATGGAATGTATCTAGTTCCCTAGAAAACTTAGACTATTTGAAACCATGCTCAGATTAAAAAAGAGAGAAAAATGCCAGGGTAAAAGAAAATAAGATAGCAATGTTCTACCATGGCAATAAAAAATGAACTCTCATTTACTTTAGGGATAATAAGCTATCTAGGGCTTCGTGGTATGCCCTCTCTTAGTTCTCAAGTCCAAAACCCTAGAGTATGAGTTGGAGAGAAAGCCTAGTGATGTCTGGATTAAGGTGGGGATTCATGGTATGCTCCCTCTTATCACTCACGCTAAACAGTGTCACGAAGCAAACTTAAGATAATGCCAAAAACCCTCGGTAAAGAAAAAAAGGGAATACGAATTTGAGTTTAGGAATTAGAATTTGTCTAAGGGAGTGAAAGGATAATTATATGCATAATGCCCACACTTTGCACACAAATCATACCCTTAGACTAGAGTTATATTGCTGCACTTGAATTATTTCTACTTGGTATTGTGCACTACAATTCCTGAGGGCAACATTAACATCAAACTCTGCTTGCCATCATTTGTTGGCATTCCAACGTAACTTTTACCGAGGTATTATTTTCACCATTTTTATTTTTTCTTTCTTTATCATTGCTTGAGGACAAGCAATAAGCTAGGTTTGGGGTGTGTTACCTCCTCAAAAGTATTATTTTTCATGCCTATTTTGATATGCTTTTGCTTGTTTTAAGGTACATTTAGTTGCATTAGGTTATTAGAATCATGTATTCCCATAAGGAGTTTAGTATTCTACCTATATTGGAGTGAAGGGTTGTTTTTATGGCTATTTTGCAGGTTTGGCATAGGATTTGGCTAAGGAATGGACAAAAGAAAGCAACACAGTTAGGAATACGAAGGTGAATGCCAAGAGTTGTAGGCACAGATGGACCAAAGGTGTGCCAAGAACTTGTTGGCAGAGAGATGTTAGTGATGCCATGCCAAGAGATGATGAACTCCCAAAAAATAGGAAAGGATCAAGCTTCTAAAAGACCACTAATGGACCAATCTTTGAAAAATAGTAGATAAGGTGGCTTCAAGAGATGTTGACGATGTTGTGCCAAGCTTGGATGCCAAGGCAACATCAGCATGTTAACGTCAGCCCTAGCCTGATAAGCTATCACACCAAGATGATAAGATGTCAAAATGATCGGATAGAGCTCTATCTCTTATCTCTTGATGATTTCAACTTCAAATACAAAGGCTTATCCCATCCTTTCCCACTCACGCCTATATAAAGACCAATCGATCAAGCATTCAAGAGATGGAGACGAGGAGATATGAAGTGAGAGTGATCGGGTGAAGAGTGACCGAAATACGGCGTTGGAGTGACCGGCGAGTGACGGCAGGCTACACCGAGGAAGGGTGGTTCAACCTCTTGGCCGAGAGCCTGACATGAAGGGCTGCATCGAGAGATCCCTCTGCCTATTCCCTTGGCACAAGTTGTTTATCTTTAGTTTTTTTAATGATGTTTTTGAAAACGATTATGGTTGTGTTGGTTAATCCCCTTACCATGAACTAATTTTCATAGTTGGTGGGGTATGTTTTGGATTGAATATTGGCTTTATGCCTTAGTTTCTTTATAATAATTCTATTTTTGGCAAAGTTTTTCTATTTGGCATACTCTATTTTTTCCTAAACACTCTGCCAAGCGAGAGCTAGCATAGTACGCCTATTGCCTCCCAATATCTTAACAAAATTGGGTTGGCGGCGATTAAGTTGTTGAATACTTGGGAAAGAAACTTCGAGAGAATTCGTTCAAGTAGATGAACTTACTTCGAAAGTGAAATCTACCCCATCTGAGTATATATTGGTTTTAATCAAATTGGTTTAAGAAAAACATACAATACAATATATAAGGGTTTTTACTTGGTCGATTTAGGGCAATGACCATCGAGAGAGGCTTTGATATTTTTGAATCTTCTTGGCCAACAATGCCAAGACAATTTTGCCAATAAAGGCTGGCATGAGCCATGTTGAATCCACACATTCCCTACCAACAATTATCATTCATTTAAAAACACCTTCCTTGCCAACAATTTACTTCATTTTTCTTTTCTTTTCTTTAGTTTCAAAAGAACCTTCAAAACAAACATCTTTTCTTTCAAAGAAAGTAACAATTAAGCAATCGAATCCAAGTCAATCTTTATGGGATCGATAACTCATCTTATCAAGATGTATTACTTGCAGTCTGTGTATACTTGCACGCAAAAGACTCTTGGCATAACTTGCCCAATACATATCATTTATAATTTTTGCTAGCATTCATTTTACACATATTCTACAGACTACATTAATGTCAATTATTATGATAAAATGCAAATGAATGATGCGAGATTGTTGGTATTCCAAAATCAAAAGCATGTTTCATGAAATTGTTGTACACATTATTTTGAGAAGTATGGGCTTAAGACAACTTCATAATTCTTCTACTCCATTGAGTAAATTATATCAGGCCCTTCCACTTCCAAGCGTAGCAAGATCATATACTTTTCAATGGTGAGGGCCACATCTTCCTGGTTAAAGATGAAGAACCAGTAGGATGGGTCCCAAAATTTAAGGGCCGTCAAGATCATGGGCTCGTTCATTTCCACTTCGAGTAACAAGGCTATGTCGCTGAATTTCTTGGTGAATATGGTTTGGTCCTAGGCCTTCAGGCTTTCCCACAAGGTAATTAGCTTGGCCAAGTTGTTTCGCGGTAGGCCCCTATGTGCCCGTTCTGGAGAGTTCTAGATTGTTTCCCTCTGTACATTGTCTCCATGTCGACGTTGGAGCTTCAAGGACTCACTTCTAACATCTATGTTTAGAATACCAACAATGTATGATATGATGCACTAAAATAAAAAATAAAACAATAGAGAAAACAAAAAAGGGATAGTACAACATTACAATTCAATAACACATAGTATAAAACAAAATATAAATCATAAGTTGCATGCATAGCTCTAGCAGAGTGGGCTTTCTAAACATTTATTCAGGTGGGTTCATGGTCTAAAGAGTACTCGAACCAGCTCCACCCCTAGTGAGGTAGGTGAGAAGTTCGATCCTAGCCCATTATAGGCTTACGGATCGAACATGGTTCGATGGGTGCATTTCGCTATGCCATACGGAAGATTACTATAAAGTATCCAAGAGTTCTATATTTTGTACACATTTCTGCCCTTATTATTGCTATTCTTAAGCTCATTTAGGCATATTTAGGTGCATGACGGGCATAATAACAATATTTTCTCTTTTACCATGCTTTTATTAAATATTTTATGTTTGGTTAAGAAAAGATATTTTTTTAGTTTAGTTTTAATTTTTAGGTGATGTAGCAAGGAGAGGACAGGAGAAGACATGGAAGCTGGAACAATATGAGTTGTACTGAAGTAGTTTCAAGATGCCACCAAGGACGCTACCGAAGCAGCATTGCCGCCAAGTGCCGCCCAGGCAGCAGTTACACCGACTTAGCCAAGATGGGTCGCGATTGAAAGAGGGAAATTCCCTTAACCCAATGAGCCCAATCTTGCAATTTTCTGAAGCCTATAGCGGCCAGTAGAGATGATCCAAGATTGATAAGTATGAGTACTTATGCTTACTTGCAGGAGAAGGCAACGTCCAAAGAGTCCACATTTAAGACAAAAAGGAGTCTGTATTTAATGTAAATTAATTTAAGAACTTCTACTTCAAAGAGGACTCAAACTTAGGCCATGAGCTCTATATATAACTAATGTATGTAAGGGTATAGGGGCATATAGAGATATATATTGCATATCGGGAGAGCATATCATATCAGATAGATGGAGAGGTAGCTAGATAGATGGGAGTTGTTGGGGGTTGCGACCCAACTCCCCTAGGGTTAGGCGCTTGTATGTAAAGTAGTTGTGAGAAACGGTTGTAATAGCTTTGAGTTGTTTTCAATAAAATTCTAAGTTTGCTTAATCTATGCACTTCATTCTTTCAATTAGTTCTAATCAGTTAGTTGAGAGAATCCATTTGTCGGGCACGAAAGTGTAAGGCTCAGGAAAGGGTTAAGCACGATCACAATATGTCGGGGCGTGACTAACTTGGTTGCCAAAAGTTCACAAGTTTCAGCGGCCAAAAGGGATCACCAACCGAATTGACTAGCATATGTTAGGTTTACGCTGAGATTGCTAGGTATTGCCTACATCGCGCTAGCTTTCGCACATATTTGCCTAGAAATAGGGAGGATCAATGTCGACTATCCCGCTGAACTTGGAATGTCTGCCAGACTTGCCGCCAGGACTTATTCTCATTCCACTTGCTGAGACAACGAAAGTTGCAGGGGCAATGACCCGATGCGGTCGCGTGACAGGGTCGTAGCTGCCGCCCGCCATTACCCACCGAGGCAGCAAATCATGGCAGCGCAAAACACTCTTAGGCTTTACAATGCAGTCTACACGCTACTGAGCTGCAATTGTCCTACTCAATATATCATCCAAAACTCTCCCTGTCCTCCCTCTCATCACTATCTTTATTTTATTTGTGTTTTTATATTTCCACATTGTGAGATTTAATTATGCATTTACTAAATCTTTGTGTAGAAAACCATTCATAGAAGCTGCTCCAATCCTTGCGGGAGACGATATCTTTTATATTATAACTTGACAAGAGTGTGCACTTGCGCTCATAAATAGAGAACACCCAAATGCTCTACAAGCTTTTGGCGACGTTGTCGGGGATTGGCAACAACAACCATATTTGAATTTCGGCACTTCTACTTTAGTTTTTGCACATTAAATCTTTGTTATTTTATTGCTTTAAAATATATTTTGCCTCTTTGTTTCTTTGGTGTATGTCCCGCCAGGGCGGGAAAGATGGTAGTAAACATCCACCTGGGAGGGGAAGGACATGCCCAGACGAAAAGCCAAACGCAAAGCCCTTAAGAAGTGGTTATGTTTGGGAAAAGCGCTACCCAACATAACCTAATTTTTTATTTTTATTTTATTGCATTAGGATTAGATGTAATTTTTAGTTATTTTTATTTAATTTTTTTAATTTTTTTAGGTTAGGGATGAAGGCAAGACAAAGAAAGATGAAAAGGAGAAGCCCAACTAGCGGCCAAGGCAGATGAGCATAGCGGCTATCAGCTTCATAACGGCTAGCCGCAACGGCTACATTTGCAACCGCGAGCAGAACGACTATCTACGTAACGGCTAGAATCTCGTTACTCGTGCCGCAATAATTGCCTCCCGTTGGCAGCGTGCCCGCCAAGGCAGCAGAGAGAAGCGGCTATATAAGGCCAACTATTCTCTCCCCGTTCTTCACTTTTCTCTCTTTTTTACTCTCAATTCTTTATGCCATCTTTGCTTTCAAGATTTTACTTGCTTTATTATCTTTAAACTTCTTTTTCGTTCTTTAGGAAAATACAATCACCTCATAGCTATGGCCACATCGCAACAACCCACCTCCACCTCCAAACCTCTTTTTCAAAGGTTCTTGAACCCAACTGTCGAGGCAACCTACAAGAAGTAATACAAAGAGCAGTAACTTTGGGAGGAAATAGGGTTCCAATACACCAAGCCTAATGGGGATTTTGGTCTCGAACCCTCCCTATTCGAAAGGATTCACAACTTGGGTTGGGACCTATTCGTACGACAGCCATAAGGGATAAACAACAACCATGTGCGAGAGTTCTACGCCCACAAACCTACATCGGGAAATATTTTCCTGTATGTCCGCGAATAAGGTGTTAAGTTCACGGCGGATATTATCAACAGTTTCTACATCATAGAAATCCACAGCAATCTACATGAAGAATGGGAGTCCTACCTCACGGTGGCTGACTAGAGCAACTTCGTCCAACACCGCTTGAGGCCCACCACGCACAGATCAACAGTTAACAAGCCGCAGCTGACCCTTATCTACAGCATTATGAAGGGGCGGCCAATCAATGTTGGCGAAGTAATCTTAGAGGAAATTTATGCCCATGCAGACAAGCCAAACGCCAAGGGACCCCCCGTCTTCTCTGCACTCATCACAAGCCTATATGCCAATTTCCGCGTGCCGCCGCACCCCAAGGACACAATACTTCATACCAAGGAAGGATGGACAATAAGGGCACGTCAGCAGATGATGCAGGATCCGGAGCCAGAAACACCATCAACCGCCCAGCTGCCGTCCCAACCTGCTGCCACCCCAGCTGCAGCGGGCAGTACTTAAGCTGCTCTACCCTCCGTCGTAATCCCACTACTGCGCAGCCTCGTCAAAAGCTGCCAGAGGATCGAGCACAAATAGGTGATCTTCACCAAATATATCGCGGAGATGCAAGAGTCCTTTGTGGCATACTTGTTTGACAAATACAATGACGGCGGCCCACAGTTGCCCGCATTTCCATCGGAGTTAACAACATCCAAACCGAACCATATCACACCCAGACCAGCTACTACTCCAGCCACCACCGACAGCGAGGGGCCGCACATCCGCCCCAAGAGAAGGACCTCACCTACTCTCATCCAGCCATACGACCTCACCTCATCCGAC
Organism: Hibiscus tridactylites; assembly: GCA_958450335.1. NCBI lineage: Eukaryota > Viridiplantae > Streptophyta > Magnoliopsida > Malvales > Malvaceae > Hibiscus > Hibiscus tridactylites. The sequence continues at coordinate 79,687,410 of OY288268.1, read as the reverse complement.
TCAGAGAAGGAGGAGGAGACCAACGCCGCCTCCCCAGCAGCAAAGGAGGCTGCTGCCAAAGATGTCGATGACTCAAACATGGAGATCTCAGACTCCTTCGAGGACGAACCGGCAGAGGCAGTAAGGAAGAGAAAGCGGCCAACAACCGAGCCTCAGGGTGGAGGACCTGAAAGACAATCCAAGAAAACCACCCCTAGCCGCATCCAGTCGCTGCGTGGTAAGAAAAAGAGCCCAGCCGCCAAACCATCTGCCACTCGCCGCCTAGTCTTGCCTGCCTCCTCTGAATCCTCTTCTGACGTAGCAGCAACATAGGGGAAATCCCCTAGTCTATAGCACCCTTTTCTTTTTACTTTTTCCTTTTCTGTTTTCATTTTTCTTTTTATGTTTTATTTTATTCTTCTGTTTTTATGTTTTATTTTATGTTTTTATCTTTTTATTTTGTAAGGCATTGAGGACAATGCCAACCTTGAGTTTGGGGGGATAGTCCTTTTGTTTTTAGGTTCATTTAGTAGCATATAGGAGCATATGTAAATTCTGCTCTAGCACTTAATGAAGTAGACATTTTTAGCTTAAAACTTGTGCCTATGATAGTTAGCCGACTATTTATATTCGCACCATACTAAAAAAAAATAACCTAACTATGGGAAGAATCATGAAAAATACTTAGAAAATTTTTCTTTTTGCCAATTGTTCTTACATTGTCTATTAAATACTGAATTTTTTCTTGGGTTCTAAGTTTAACATTGCATGACTTACTTAATAAAAATTCCTTGATTAGATACAGGTTTGTCGTCGCGGCAGCACAGGGTTGCATAACAAAAAGGGATAAAACCCTAGAGGTGCCCGAAACAGGCTCTAGGCAGGATCATGAGCAAGGACACTCCGCTGCTATCAAAGTCCATGTTCTAAACCAAGTGACGAACAAATTAGCAAGAGTGAATGAAAGCCTTCACGGGATGACTCTATTCAAAAGGTTCGGAGTTTCGTAGAGTGCACCTATCTTAGCTTCAAACCTAGAGAATAGTTGTGATGAGCTGAAGCCCTTAAAGCCATGATCAGAAAAAGAAGACAGAAGTGCCTAATTGTGCTGCAAGGCAGCAACTCGTATCCTTTTTAATAATTCAATTATTTTAGGCATTCTTTGTTAACTTAGTTATCTCGGCATGTTTAGCATGAACACAGACTTGCACACACTGCACTAGCATTAAGAAAATTAAAAATCTAAGTTATTTCATGCCATTCCCTATCACTATCATAAAATAGGTGCCACGGCCTTGAGGTAAGAAATCAAGTTAAAAGCTAAAGTTTCTACTAATTTTGTGCAAGAGGCAGATTTACTAACTAGGTTGCATTGCTTGAGGACAAGCAAAAGTTAGAGTTTGGGGTGTGTAGAGTGTCCACGAGTTCTATATTTTGTACACATTTCTGCCCTTATTATTGCTATTCTTAAGCTCATTTAGGCATATTTAGGTGCATGGCATGCATAATAACAATATTTTCTCTTTTATCATGCTTTTATTGAATATTTTATGTTTGGTTAAGAAAATATACTATTTTAGTTTAGTTTTAATTTTCAGGTGTTGTAGCAAGCAGAGGACATGAGAGGACAGGTGAAGACATGAAAGTTGGAACAATAGGAGATGTACTGAAGCAGTTCCAATATGCCGCCAAGGACGATGCCGAAGCAGCATTGCCGCCAAGTGCCGCCCAGGCAGCAGTTACACTAACTTAGCCAAGATGGGTCGTGATTGAAAGAGAGCAATTCCCTTAACCCAATGAGCACAATCTTGCAATTTTCTGAAGCCTATAGCGGCCGGTAGAGCTGATCCAAGATTGATAAGTAGGAGTACTTATCCTTACTTGCGGGAGAAGGCAACGTCCAAAGAGTCCACGTTTAAGTCAAAAAGGAGTCTGTATTTAATGTAAATTACTTTAAGAACTTCTACTTCCAGAAGGACTCAAACTTAGGCCATGAGCCCTATATATACTCAATGTATGTAAGGGTATAGGGGCATATAGAGATATATATCGCAATCGGGAGAGCATATCATACCGGATAGATGGAGAGGTAGCTAGACAGATGGGAGTTGTTGGGGGTCGCGTCCCAACTCTCCTAGGGTTAGGCGCTTGTATGTAAAGTAGTTGTGAGAAACGATTGTAATAGCTTTGAGTTGTTTTCAATAAACTTCTAAGTTTGCTTAATCTATGCACTTCATTCTTTCAATTAGTCCTAACTAGTCAATTGAGAGAATCCATTTGTCGGGCACGAAAGTGTAAGGCTCACGAAAGGGTTAAGCACGGTCACAACATGTCGGGGCGTGACTAACTTGGTTCCCAAAAGTTTACAAGTTTCAGCGGCTAAAAGGGATCGTCAACCGAATTGACTAGCCAGTGTTAGGTTTACGCTGAGATTGCTAGGTATTGCTTACACCACGCTAGCTTTCGCGCATCTTTGCCTAGAAATAGGGAGGATCACTATCGACTATCCCGCCGAACTTGGAATGTCTGCCAGACTTGCCGTCAGGACTTATTCTCATTCAACTTGCCGAGACAGTGAAAGTTGCAAATGCAATGACCCGCTGCGGCCGCGTGACAGGGTCGTAGCTGCCGCCCTCCATTACCCGCCGAGGCAGCAAATCAGGGCAGCGCAAAACACTCTTTGGCTTTACAATGCAGTCTACACGCTATTGAGCTGCAATTGTCTTACCCAATCTATCGTCCAAAACTCTCCCTATCCTCCCTCTCATCACTATTTTTATTTTATTTGTGTTTTTATATTTCCATATTGTGAGATTTAATTATGTATTTACTAAATCTTTGTACAGAAAACCATTCATAGAAGCTGCTCCAATCCTTGTGGGAGACGATATCTTTTACACTATAACTTGACAAGAGTGTGCACTTGCACTCATAAATAGAGAACACTCAAACGTTCTACAATTACTTACGAAGGTATAGGTACTATGGACCTCGAAAGTGTTCACTAGCCCATACGGATGATTACTCACGAAGGTAGAGCTACTAACTTCTACCTAAAAGAATTAAGCTCGGGTAGGAAGCTCATGTCATGATGCACTCTGAAAAGGCAAAAAGAAAAACATTAGTTCACAAATCTATAAAAAAACAAAAAGAAAATAAACAAACAAAACTCAAAATACGAAGAAAAAAATTACCTTGTGACCAAATAAAAGTTGTGTCCTCTTACAAAAGTACCCAACAGAGTCGTCAAGCTGTGATAACGGAGTCGCCACCATTCCTTTTTTAATAGGTAGACCGAAAACCTAAAACAAACCAGAGATTACGAAATCTCAGAGTTCGGGGCACGATTACGAGTGGGGAAGGATTACCACCCCACAACGCCCGTAAAAACGGCGCTTATTTGGTCACTCATATTTTCTACTTATTTTGGGTTAAAATAGTCAAACCTAAAGTCTATATTTTTTAATATTTAGGATTGAATTAAAGACGACCTAGATAAAGTAATATTTAACAAGGTTATTAAGGGGAATCACTTAAAGATCTAATTCTAATCCTAACTAAAGTATTTATTTAAAGTCTAGTTAATTACATTTATAGTGATTTGTGAGCCTTATTTAGAGTCTAACATGGGTAACTAGTTTATTATGAGATCAAATTAACAGTTAATCCCAATAGAGGTAATATTAATATTACAATTAATTAAGAAACTTAAACTAGGGCTCTACTTATTCAATTAAAGAAAAACCTAATTAAGGAAACAAATTCAAGGCTTTAATTAAAGTTAATGAGTCTAACCTAAAAATTACCATTATGGTCTAAATTTAAGATAATAAATAATAAATATGGAAACAAAACAAATTTGTAAAATAAATAAATCAAATAATTGAATTGAATGAAAATTAAAATTTAAAGGCAAAATTAAATAATTAAAGGAGCAAAAAAATCAGAACTGTCATGAATCTCAGGTTCCAGCCCAGTGTTGTCGCGCACCGTCGCTCTGACCAATGGGACTGGATGCTGATGGTGATCTCCAATGGTGGCTCCTCTGGTGATTCGAATGGTAAAAATCACGCCCTTACTCTTTTTTACCCTAGAATTGTTAGCATAAACATCTGCATAAAAAAGAAAACACAAAGTATAACTCCAAAAACTGGATAACCTTGCTTTTTATTTTCGCAAAATTTTTGTGTTATACATGGGTTTGTATCTAGTTGTGTTGTGTGGTGTGTGGTGTGAATGTGTGAATTAATGCTAAATCCTTTTTTCGGAAAGAGAATCATGTATTTACTTGAGAATCAAACTATTTTCCTTAGACAAAAAAATGATCCTAAATTAATTAGAACAAAAAGGGAAATATCTAAATTTGACTTTAATTACAAATAATCAATAAATTAATTGAAAATTTGTAATAAAATCGAATTCCCGGACCCGTATCTAGATTTCTACACGCGTTTCAAAATACGTTGGAAAGGTAACTGAAAGAATGTCAGTTCTTAAGAAGAAATCATGGCCCAACTCGGATCCTAACAAAAATTCACCACGAGTCCACAGTTAGAATTCCTTGCACATCAATCGACTTCCCACATTTGTTGGACCAAAATCTCTTGCAATCTTCCCATATTTGACATGATTAGGATCTTGTGTGATCTACAAGAATAACTAAAGTACATTAATAATAATATAATAGAAATGAAATAATAATAAAAAATGGGACAATTGAGCATCCATGTACATGAACTTCTTTTTATTTTGTAGTATATTGATTTATGAAATCTAATTTATACGCGGACTTTAATATATTTACAAGCATAAAATTTAAAGGGCTGGATAAAATTAGCTACTACAATTATATCTTATTTGTGTCACCATCAGTCGGTTAGTTTTTTTCTTTTATGCAAAGAATTTAGACAATTTACATTGAGAAACAAGAAAAAGAAAATGATGTGGTAGCCAGTGCAGGTGAAGTCCAGCTCGAATTGAAATATGATCGAGCGAGTAAAGTCAATGCATTCGATGATACAAAAGCCGGTGTCAAAGGGCTCGTAGATGTTGGGATTTTAGAGGTGCCCTGAATGTTACATCGACCACCGAATATCTACGGGAAACCTATGTTCCAAGTGCCACCCAGTTTAGTATCCCTGTTATAGATCTTCAAGGAGTGCATGAGGATTGCAGTACTCGCAAGTCTATCATTGAAGAAGTCCGTAACGCATCGAAGGAATTGGGCTTTTTTTAGATCATTAACCATGGAATTTCTATAAGTTTTCTTGAGGACATGAAGGTTTGTGTCCGTAGTTTTTTCGAGCATGATGTTGAGCTAAAAAAATTCTGCACTCGTGATTTTACGAAAAATGTTGCCCATAATATCAATTTTGATCTCCTGGTAGCTAACTAGAGAGATTGTTTTTGCTAAATGGCTCAGGATCCTCCTAGGCCAGAAGAGTTGCCTGAACCATTCAAGTATATACACACACATATACATATATACATAATGAACTGATGAGCTTGTGCTCACCTATACGAATTTGGTATAGGGATGTGGTGTTCGAGTGCACGGATTGAGTGATGAGTTTGGAGCATTTTCTCTTTGAGTTAACATCAGATGCTCTGGGGTTTAACCCTAATTCTCTGCTGGAGTTCAATTGTGCAAAGGGTATCGGTCAGCTCTATCATTATTATTCGACATGTCCGCAATCGGAATCGGCTATGGGGACAGGCAAGCATGTTGATGGTACCTTTATCACAATGCTTCTCAAAATTCAATTCCATTAACAAGCTCAATTACAAGTTAGAATTCACACAAATTCTTACTAACAAATATTTTCTCAAGATCAAAGATTAATAAAACCTTTTAAAAATTTTCCCAATGAAATTGTTAATTCTTACTAGCAGAAACATACCATTTCATAAACTTGGCTTTACTGGGAAAAAAATCAAATAAAATTTGAGTTATAAAATGAGACTTTAAATAACTTGAAATTTACAATAATTAGTGGATCGATTTTCCAGTTCGAGTTAAGTTCCTCAACTATGTCTAATATATGTATACCTTTTATACCCAAATTTTTCACCTCTGCATAATTCCAAAAATACCCTTCTGCTCCTACATGTATGGTGAACATCAGAGATGAGATGATCCACGATAGTTGCCTCTTTAAAAGAAGACCCCTCCGGAGACTGATGTTCCCGGAGTCCTCAGGATGCCTGAGAATACGACATAGTCAGGCACCTATGCATGGTATTAACATGCCCAACATGCAAGGCCTAAGTACTAAGAAGTTGAACATATCTCTGTCAGCCCGTCCATAAGCCATTACTAGGTCTGAATTATCTATAGTTGCAGGGGTTATAAATATTTGGGCAAGTGAAGAGAGAAGAGAGGCCAGATCTTGAGGGCAACGCCCCTCTTCTCCATCATCTCTTCTCTTCTCGTTCATGACTCAGATCGACATGTTGTATGTAGCTCTCAGTCTCAAGCCTACAAGAGTGAACTGTCTAAATCCGCTACAACCACCTTGGTTCGTCTTCTCCACCTCCCTTGTTCGGTTCGATGATTTCTCATTTTAGCATCAACAATATCATATGTGAAAAATATGAAGAAATATATGTATATTGTATATGGTTATAGAAAATCGTTTAAATTAGAACTAGTTAGTACTATAAAATTATAAATATTTACAATTAAATTAGAACAAAAACCTCGAACAACTCGACCCGGCTCAAAAAATTCAAATAAAATTTGAGTTATATAATAGAATCTGTCAACTCGACTAAGTCGAATTTTTTTTACTCGATTTGATCAAATATCAAAAAATGAACTCAATTTTCAAAATGTAAGATAACAATTCATTAATTTTAGACGTTACGAGGCTTAAACTTTACTCATGCGTAACCGATACTCACTCCGAATGGAAATTGTCTGCCCCCAAACTATGCCTCATTTGGTGTCCCCACTTTAAAAAATTTGATTTAGGATTTAGAGTTTAAGGTTAGGAGTTGTGTTTAGGGTTTAGAGAATTAGAGTTAGGGTGTATTTTTAGGGTTTAAGATGTAGAAATTAGAGTTAGGGTTTAAAATTTAATTTTTAAGTGTTTTTAGTGTGGGGCATAAAATGAGACATGGTTAGGGGCAAAAGATTTTTGTTCCACTCACTTTTAAAAAAGTAATATTTTCTCAAGAATGGAAATCGTTTGCCCCAAACTATGCCTCCTTTGGTACCTTATTTTAAAAAAGTGAGTTTATGGTTTAAGGGTAGGGGTTGTGGTTAGGGTTTAAGGAATTAGAGGTATGATGTATTTTGTAGAGCTTTGGGGCATAAAATGAGACATGGTTAGGGGCAAAAGATTTTTGTTCCACTCACTTTTAGAAAAGTAATATTTTCTCAAGAATGGAAATCGTCTGCCCCAAACTATGCCTCCTTTGGTACTTTATTTTAAAAAAGTGGGTTTAGGGTTTAAGGGTAGGGGTTGTGGTCAGGGTTTAAGGAATTAGAGGTATGATGTATTTTGTAGAGCTTTGAGGTTTAGTGTCTAGAATGTGGTGATTAGAATTAGGGTTTAAAATTTAATTTTTAAGTGTTTTTTAGTGCGGGGAATAAAATGGTGCGGGAGAGGATTTTTGTTATTTTCTCAACGTATTTATGATTCAGTTTTGAATTGGTGAAAAGGATTATACAAATATTATATGACATAATAATCTGTGAAAAGCTAAAAGAACAATCATTCACGTGTTAAAAATTCTATAAACAATATCTTCAACATGTTTATCAAGGAAAAAAGATTCACAAAACGTTTTCCTTCAGATTTTCTATCGTCACCATCACTCTTTTTGTTGTTATCTTCGGTTTCTCCTTCTATTTGTTCTAATTTCAGTGTTTTTCATTCACCAAGATCGTTTCTTCAAAGAGTTCACATCCAAATACCAGAGAACAGAAAATGGCAGTAGCCAAGGCAGGTGAAGTCCTGTTCGAACTGGAATATGATCGAGCGAGTGAAATCAAAGCTTTGGATGCGACAAAAGCCGGTGTCAAAGGGCTTGTAGATGCTGGAATTTTAGAGGTTCCCCGAATGTTTCATCATCCACCGGATACCTTCGGGGAAACTTATGTTCCTACTGCCTCCCTGTATAGTATCCCTATTATAGATCTTGAAGGAGTGAAGGACGATCACAGTTCTCGGAATTCGATAGTCGAACAAGTCCGTATTGCATCAAAGGAATGGGGTTTTTTCCAGATCATTAACCACGGAATACCTGTGAGTGTTCTCGAGGAGATGAGGATTAGTGTATGTAGGTTTTTCGAGCAAGATGTTGAGCTCAAGAAACAGTTCTACACTCGTGATTTTACGAAAAAAGTTGTCCACAATAGCAATTTCCATCTCCATAGTGCCCCAGCAGCTAACTGGAGAGACTCTATTTGTTGCAACATGGCTCCTGATCCTCCTAGCCCGGAAGAGTTGCCTGAACCATTGAGGTATATACATATACATATATTTCGCCCTGAAATGATTATGAACATTTACCTGTATGGCTTTGGTATAGGGATATGATGGTGCAGTACACGGACCACATCATGAATTTGGGTCATTTGCTGTTTGAGTTGATATCAGAAGCTCTGGGGTTGAACCCTGATCATCTGCTGAAGATAGATTGCGCAAAGGGTCTCGGTCAGCTCTGCCACTACGCTCCGGCATGTCCGCAGCCGCAATTGACTCTAGGGACAACCAAGCATGCTGATAATAGCTTCCTGACGGTGCTTCTCCAAGACCATGTAGGTGGTCTCCAAGTTCTTCATGAAAATCAATGGCTTGATGTACCTCCTGTCCCCGGGGCTTTGGTTGTTAACATTGGAGATCTTTTACAGGCAAGTCCTGGAAATTACATTAAACAATCAACAATTAACTATAAGATTTAGAACTGAACGACCGATCAATTTATTCTCCGGTGTGTCGTTCTTTTATTTCAGCTTATATCGAATGACAGTCTTGTAAGCGTGGAGCATAGGGTGCTGGCGAATTCGGTCGGACCTAGAGTATCAGTGGGAAGCTTTTTCGTCACAGGATTTCATCCAAACCCGAGAGTGTACGGACCGATTAAGGAGTTGTTACTGGACGATAATCCACCGAAATACAGGGAAACTACTGTGATAGAGTACCTGACTGACTTCAAAAAGAAAGGCCTTGATGGAAAGTCTGCACTGAAGCATTTCAGCATATGAACTACCTCCCTCTAGGACAAATAATGAAGCTTTGGTCTTTTCATGTATGACTAGAATTAGACAAAGAATAGATTATCATGTTCTGTCTGTGTGTATCTATGTATGTATCCTTTTTATGAACATTAGTACTGTTGCTTGTTGAATTCTGTGTTTTTCATCTTTGGTGCTCAAAGTATAAGACCAAGAACAGTGTAGTTATTTTAGAATTTCGAGTTTTACCCTAGGTAAATATATAATGTTTATTACATCTGCAATCACGATAAACAAGCGGTCGAAACATATTCACATCAAGAAATGTGGACATGATAATTCATGGTTGGACTTTGAGGTGAGAAACTCTTGCCAAGTTGCATCACAAGATTACAAAAATAAGGTCTAAATAGACTGCCATTAATGGAGGTTTGGGATTAATCACTGCCCATTTCTTCATGGGGTCCCCAAAGATAGTAACATTGATACTTGTAATAAAAAACCATTTTAGTCTCCTTCCTCCTCTTTGTAATCCAACAAGAAATGGAGACAACCAACACATACGATAGAATAAGCGAACTCAAAGCTTTCGATGGCACAAAAGCCGGTGTTAAAGGCCTAGTCGACGGTGGAATCACGAAGGTTCCTCGGATATTTCATCAGCCACCAGGTAAACTCAAGAAATTCCCAGTTGCAATCGATACCCGGCTTAGTATTCCGGTCATAGACCTCGAAGGAGCGAAGAAAGATCCGATTACTCGAAAGGAAATAGCTGATAAAGTCGGGGACGCTTCAAGGAAACTGGGGTTTTTCCAGGTGATTAATCATGGAATTCCTGTTAGTGTTTTGGAGGGGATGAAGGATGGTGTGAGGAGGTTTTATGAGCAAGAAGATGAAGTGTAAAAGCAATATTACACTCGTGATTATTCGAAACCGGTGGTTTATAACAGCAATTACGATCTGCATACCGGTTTAGCAGTCAATTGGAGAGATACATTTTTCAGCCTTATGGCCCCTAATCCTCCTAAGATGGAAGATTTGCCAGCAGTCTGCAGGTATGGTTTAGCTTAAGGCCGAAGTTTGCATAAATACCACAATTGATTGCTGATATCACCTATTAGTTTCGTTGTCGCGATAACCACGATGTGACCTAAAATGCATTTACAAGCACAATACAAATCATATTTGAGCTAACAGGGCTGATTGTTTTGCAGGGATATAATGGTGAAGTCCGGAATTTGGGTGATTTACTGCTGGAGTTACTTTCTGAGGCTCTTGGTCTGAAACCTGGTCACTTGAAAGACATGGATTGTGGCAGGGGGCTTGGCATGATATGCCATTACTACCCGGGGTGTCCTGAGCCCGAATTGGCTTTAGGAACAAGTAAGCATACAGACAATGATTTTTTCACTGTGCTTCTTCAAGATCATATTGGTGGCCTCCAAGTACTTCATGAGGATAAATGGATTGATGTGCCTTATTCGCCCGGGGCTCTAGTGATCAACATTGGTGATCTTTTACAGGTTAACCCGTTGTATTTTGTCGTACGTTTCCGAATCCTATATCTTACCTGTTACATATTTGGTTAATTTCAACCTGTACTTTTTGCAGCTTATATCAAATGATGCTTTCATAAGCGTGGAGCATAGAGTGCTGGCAAGCTCGGCCGGACCGAGAATTTCATTGGCATGTTTTTTCAGCACTTCGGTCATGTCGGACTCGAGAGTATATGGACCGATCAAGGAATTGTTGCCGAAATACAGGGAAACCACAGTGACAGATTATGTTATATACTCCAACGGAAGAGGCCTCGACGTTGATGATACTCCTCCCTTGATGCATTTCAGGTTATGATCACATGAACATGCCTTTTGGAAGACGCAGAACAACGTTGTGATGATCGAAATATCAGCTTATGAACGGAATAATTTGGTTGGTCTGTTTGGATGCAGTGAGATTGGTTCCAGTAAGATCAAACACTGTAACTAGTTCATGTTATCATGTATATCAATAATTGTTAGAATTATGTAAGCTTTGAATAGTCTGCAGCACGACAGAAAACATAGAGATTGAACAAGTCAATAGTTACATGCATATTTGGTTTGAAAAGTTGATATCAGTATTCCCTCTCTTTTCTTGGATGGAAATGGAATTGCATGCATATTACATAGCCAAGGTTAAACTACTAGCGGCAAGTTAATTACGGTAAAACTTCTCTAAATTAATAATGTCGGCACCACGTAATTTTATTAATTTAAAGATGTATTAGTTAATTGATAAATTAATAATTTAAACCCCAACCCAAATTCTAACCACAAGTCCTACATTTAAAAGCATGAATTTAAACCCCTAAATCCTAAACTCCAACCAAAATTCCAAAACCCTTAAACCAAAACGTTTGTGAAATCTTTTTATTTTCACCGCCAGTTCATAGAATAATTACCTATAAGAAATATACTTTATATCAAACGATAGATGTAATACAACTTTATTCTTATATTAAGTATAGATGTATTTGCATTCTCAAGGTAAATGCTAAAATTCGATACATTTAAGATAGAATATGAGCATCATTTGTCACTCGGTCAATTAGTAGATCTCTAATGCAGCTTTATTAATATACTGTCTTTTAAACACACCTTAATTTTGAACAAAACGTGTGGTCTCAAACGAAAAGAGGATGATGTTCATACTATGAGACTCGTGTTCGGGTATTTTTTGTTTGCAATGTGTGTGCCTCAAAGGGTTAAGAAAAAAATGAACAAATATTATATTATAATCACGATAAAAATTTAATAATCTTAAAAAAGAATTTGATGCCGAGACAGTGAAAAACTTTTTTCACAAGCATATCTATTTAATCTTTACAACCTAAAATCTAAATTCTTAAATTCTAAAAAAGTGCGACAAATCTTACCAATAAGAACATAATATGTTATAGCTGTTAAACAACCGATTTGTGCTGAGGTGTAAAACAGTTAAGATGTTATAGTATTGTTATGTGGTTATCAACAGCTTAACTGATTAGGGTTTTAGCTATTGCTTGTGTATAAAAGGATGATTTCATCCTCTCTGTAATTGATCCATTCTTGTATCAATGAAATAAACTCCTTCTTCTATACTCCATAACGAATTTCAACATGGTATCAGAGAGGATGAAACCATCCTAAGCCATGAGAGTAAGCAAGGTTTCCACCACATGTTGATGCTTCCTCTCAACAATTCCATTCTGTTGAGAGGAGTGAGGACATGTCTTACGCAAATTGATCCCTAACTTGGGTGCAACAGTCTTAAGAAAACGAAATTCCCCTCCCCCATCAGTTTGTAACGCAACAATCTTAGAGTCAAATTGAGTATCAACCAGGCTAACAAAGAGTTCAAATGCAGTAGAAACATCACTTTTATTTTTGAGAAGGTACAGCCATGTATTTCGAGAGTACAAGTCAACAAAGATAACAAAGTATCTAAAACCATTGGAACTTATGGGTGCAGGCCTCCAAACATCTATTTCAACTAGTTCGAATGGTTTATTATACACAGATGTAGAAGGAACAAAAGGTAACACATGACTTTTGACTAGCTGACATGCCATGCACACATTAGAGCTGGAATTTGGAAGATCTTTATTGGAGATTTTCTTGACAATTTCTGCATAGGCATGTCCCAAACGCCTATGCCACATCCAGAACTCTGAATCACACTTGACACGAGTATGTAAACACAAAGCAGAAGAAGAACCTTGACCATCGAGGCAGTTGAAGCTGTATAAACCATCATCCAGTTGGCTCCGAAGCAGTTCAACATGTGTTCTTGAATCCTTAATACAACAAAAATCTTCATGAAACTCAAAGAATACCTTATTATCCTTAGAAAATTTAGCAACAAACATAAGGTTCTTTGTAATTTGTGGAACATATAGAACACGATCAAGGCATAACGTTCTATCATTAGTATCCAAATACGACTGACCAACATGTTGTATACTTAAAGAACTTCCATCACCTAATTGAACTTTACCATTTCCAGTATACACTTGACTAGAGATAAGCAACTCAGACTCACCTGCAACACGATGTGTTGCACCCGAATCCGAAAACCATTTAGAGAGTAAAGGCTTACCTGCAACAGTCAAGGAATGAACCTGAGCACCATCTTCCATGCCCTCATTCGAATCCTCTCCAGAGCAAGCAACATAAGGACTGTAGGAAGCCTCTTTGGAAGTAGAGCAACACGTACACATATTGGCCTGAGGTTTTGGACCAGCCGAGTCATCCCTGGATTGAGCAAAAACTCCTTTAAAATTCTTATCAAACCTGTGCCAGCACCGATCAACCAAGTGCCCAACCTTTCCACAAAGTTGGCACTGTGGTCTGACTTTACCCTTGTATGAAGTGGTAGTAGGAGGGTGACTTTTACGTTCTTCATCACTATTCCCAGAAGAAGCAGGAGAATCAGATTGTTTGTTTGCAAATTTAGTGTAATTGATACCTACTGGAAACCTAGAAGTGTCTTCAAGCCTCGTTTCTGCATCAATCAAAATTGACACCACATTATCAACAGTATAAACCATTTTGCTGGCTGTGATGGCTGCAACCGTTGGTTCATACTCAATAGGCAACCCATTTAAGATCGTAGCTATCTGTTCAACATCAGAAACAGAATTGCCACAAGACCCTAACAAATCACAAATTTCTTTGATGGCCATCGTATATTCGCGCATTGTTTGAGATCCTTTCTTCAAAGATCGAAGACGACAGTGCAAGTTCATAATCTTTGTCGTAGAGAGTGTGGAATAAGCCCGCGTGACAGCACTCCAAACAGCTGCAGTTGTTTCCGATCCCACCAGCTGAGGTAAAACGGAAGAACTCACCGTTGACAATAACCACGAGGCAAGGGAACTGTCTTGTTTGACATACTGAAGGTACGCCGGATTAAGAACAGTGTCCCCAGCTCTGTTGCGAGCAATCTTGGAAGGAATTGGCACTGAACCATCCAGATAATCCTCCAGACCCAGACCTCTGATCGTGAGCACAACCTGTTGCTTCCACAGAAGATAATTGGTCTCGTTTAAACAAACATTGACCCTCTTGTTGGAGAACAGCTGGGCTTCAAGAACATGTTCATCATCAACCGTAATAAGCGGAACTTCAGGAGCCATAGAAGGTGAAGAAATATGACAGAAAGATTAAAGAACCATAGAAAAAAGAAAGAAAGATCCTCAAAGAAAGAAAAAAACGATAAAACCATGAAAGCTTAACACAAAGTCTCTGATACCATGTTGAAATTCGTTATGGAGTATAGAAGAAGGAGTTTATTTCATTGATACAAGAATGGATCAATTACAGAGATGATGAAACCATCCTTTTATACACAAGCAATAGCTAAAACCCTAATCAGTTAAGCTGTTGATAACCACATAACAATACCAAAACAGCTTAACTGTTTTACACCTCAGCACAAATCAGTTGTTTAACAATAGCTGACATCAAAACAACGTCATCATTAGCTGAATCGTTAAGGAAGTTTATGTTATCTCAACATTTACCGTAAAAATGTAATACCTTTAATTTAATTAAAAAAATCTCATCAGTATGTCATTGTATTGTTTTGAGTTAATGGTTCGATACTATAATTAAATTTAAAATTAAAATTTAGTTCTACAATTGAAATAATTTAAAGCCAATGATAAAAGTAATACAAATAGTTAAGCTTTTTTTATCAAATATTAAATCTGAAATTCGAAGTATAGATTAGGGCCGGAGTATAGATAAGTCTTGATTTTGTAAACCTTCATCTTTGTACAGTTGGAGAAATTTTTATTTATAGTTGGAGTGTCTGACTTAACTTTAAAACTTATATACTAATTATTAAAATTATCAAATTATTCAAGTTTCAATTTATAATTTAAATTTTATTTAAAAAATTTAAATTGAATTTATAAAATTGTGATTCGAATCAAGTCATATTTTTCACACCAAATTAAAAAATATATTTTTTAAGTTAATGGTCTAATGACAAGTTTAACTAAAAACCAGTTGGTCCAGTGGGATGACGCGCTAAATCTTTAAATAAAATTAGGAATTTGAATCTTGGAGTTGTAAATGGAAAAAAAAACTGAGTTAGAAGGTTCGCCCTCATACTGAGTCTCTTAAAAACTCGATCCAAATTAGTCGGCCTATAAGTTAAATATAGATGATTAAAGAAAAGAACCGACAAGTTTGACTAGTTAAGTGAAGGATAGAGCCGTATGGAGTTGGGAAACGTCGCTGCCTACTTGGAATATTTGTTGATTAAATAAAGAGTAATACATTTCCATATACTGAAATAAAACAATATCAAGCTCCATTAATGTATTTCTTTATCCTATTGAATATTGATAACAGGGAGAGACTTTTCTTTGATCTACTACACTAACAACTTCAGACAAGATCAACGGGATGGGCTCAGAAACCAGCGAATTCCACGCAGATACAAACTCAGATTACGACCGCCGAACTGAAGTAAAGGCGTTCGACGATACAAAAGCCGGAGTGAAAGGACTAGTAGATTCAGGGATCACTAAAATCCCTCGTATGTTCATCGATCAAAGCTTCATCCTTGAAAAAACCTCCGATTCTTCCAGCTCCCAGTTCAGTGTCCCAACCATAGACCTCCAGGCCATCAACCACGACCCAACTCTCCGTTCCGAACTAATAAAACAAGTCGAGAGTGCTTGTGCGAACTGGGGTTTCTTTCAGGTCGTCAACCATGGGATTCCGGCCAGTGTTCTGGATGAAATGATTCATGGAATCCGCGGCTTTCATGAACAAGAAACTGAAATAAAGAAAGGGTTTTACACACGCGATCCAACTCGGAAGGTGTTGTATCTCAGCAACTATGATTTGTTCAAATCGAAAGCTGCTAATTGGAGGGACAGTTTGGGTTGTATCATGGTCTGTGACGATCCTGCTCAGCCTGCAGATTTGCCTCAAGTTTGCAGGTACGTCGTTCGTAGATTATGTTACTCCGATTCAGATGTAAGTGTCGGATTTTGTGGTGTAAATGAGCCGAATTAAGTTAGAGTAATTCTTAACGACTCCGAGTAGTACTGAGCTCGAATCGTTAAAAAATTGAGTCGAGTTTGAACTCGAATCGAGTGTTGACTGAATTTTTACTAAGTCAAACTCAAGTAGCTCACGATCTGTCTCGTCTCATTTACAACCCTATTAGAAGAAGAAAAAACTTTGATACACAAAATGTGTAAAGTTTACACAGACTTATTAATTTTAAAATTTATGGTGTTAGATTAGAATTTAAAACTTAGTATTTAATGTTGGGTAAAAATCTCATGCCCCCTAATCATGCCTCTTTTTATGCCACTGCCTAAAAATACTTAAAAATTAAATCTTGCCTCATAACCCTGATTTTCATATCCTAAACCCTAAACCCTAAACCTTAAAAAAATACACCCTAACCCTAATTCCCTACACCCTAACCCTAAGCCCCAACCTTAAACTCCAGATCTTAAACTCTAAACCCACTATTTTAAAGTGGGGGCACAAATGAAGGCATATTTTGGGGCAGATGATTTCCATCCTTCACCGTTAGGGTTTATATTTTATGTTTAGGAATTGGCAAAATGACAAAAGATGCCCTCAACGTTTGCATGTTTTGTCATTCGACCCTTTTTATTTTTTTTGGAGCAAGCAACTCAACATTTCAATTTAATCCAAATATACCCTTGTTGGATGGAAACTGTCAGTCAACTGACGATCAACGATTGATTCTGACTGGACTTGACACACGTTAAGATCAAATGACGCGTCAGCATCATATTTACTACGTGTCAACATCATATTTGCCACGTATCACCATCTGGTCCAACCACGTATCACCATAAAGAAGAGTATAACAAAATATTTAAAAAAAAAATCTGACGTGACAAGTCTAGTTAGAATCAGCCGTTGACCGTCAGTTGACTGGTAGTTTCTATCTAACATGGGCACATTTAGACCAAATTAAAACGTTAGGGTTGTTTGCTCCAAAAGAAAAAATAGAAGTCAAATGACAAAACATGCAAACGTTGGGGGCATCTTTTTTTATTTTACCTTAGGAATTTAGGTTTTAGATTTTAAAGATTTTAAAAAATCTAGTATATTATATTTTAGAGTAACTCACGAGCTTTTCGTGTCTGGTATCTATTAGCTCGACTCGGCTTTTTAAAAAAATAAATTGAGTTCGAGTCGAATTTAATTGAGTCGAATATTAACCTAATAAACTCAAGTGGCTCGCGATCGGTATTGTGCATAATAGAATTTATTTTTGGATATAAGTGATTTATTGCAAAATTGCATTGCAGAGACATGGTGATGGATTACTCTAAGCAAGTAATGACATTGGGGTTCACATTGTTTGAACTCCTGTCTGAGGCTCTTGGGGTGAACCCCAGTTGCCTTAGAGACATGGGTTGTGGTGACTTTATGTTTCTCATGGGGCATTATTATCCCCCATGTCCTGAACCGGAATTGACAATGGCAACCACCAATCACAAAGACAGTAACATCATCACCATTCTTCTGCAAGATCAGATGGGTGGTCTGCAAGTTCTTCACCAGAATCAATGGGTTGATGTTCCCTGCACAGCCGGAGCTTTGGTTGTAAATGTTGGAGATCTTCTACAGGCAAGTTCATTCATCCCCATCAATCTTGAATTCTACTTTGTATTCAACTTGTTTCCGTGTGTTATGATGCGCAGCTTATCTCGAACGACAAGTTCAAAAGCGTGAATCACAGGGTGTTAGCGAAACGAGCAGGGCCTAGGACATCGGTGGCATGTTTCTTGAGGATACCGGAAAATGGATCGAGACTTTATGGACCGATCAAGGAATTGTTATCTGAAAACAATCCCCCGATCTACAGAGATATCTTGATAAAGGACTACTTGTTAGCATTCTACTCGAAAGAGCTCGATGGTAGCGGTGGACTTCCACATTTCAAGCTGTGAAAATTGGCCAAAGAACTTGAGAGTTGCAGAAGAGATGATGGTTATCAATGTATGGTGTTCTGCATTCAAATTATTCCACGAAACTTGTAACTTTTACATGAATAATGCTACGAACTATTACTGCAACAATCCGACATGGGACTTGGCAGCTAACAATCTTGTTATTATCGGTTTCTAGCCATTCTAATGTTAAACAAACTTCCCTGTTGAACTTCATTTGGTACACTCATAAATGCATGCTTTGGTGACATTAAATCATAGGAACCAAACAGAAAAATCAAGCACAGAGAAAAATGGTGGGAACTAGTGGAGCTGAAGTTCACCACGATTCTGATTACGATAGAGAAAAAGAACGGAAAGCATTCGAAGATTCGTAAGCCGGTGTCAAAGGACTGGAAGACGCCGGAATCACAAAGGTTCCTCGCGCCACCTAACTCAACAAACACCTCAAAGACGACCAACAGCATATCAGTCATCGGTCTAAAAGGCATCGAACACGATCCATGGCGGCACAGGCATGGGCGGAGCCACCCTTTCAATTGGGGTGTCTCATGACACTCCAAAATTTTTGGGAAACCTATTTTTTCTATATAATTTGTATAGAAAAAATTAAAAATATGAACAAATGACACCCCTTCTATGAATAAAATGACACCCCTTTATAAATAATTAATCATCTTTAAATATCGTTGAAAAAAATGACAACCCTTAGATATATTTCTAGCTCCGCCCCTGGGCACAGGAATGCCTCACCCGCGGAGACATGGGGTTTTTTCCAGATCGTCAACCATGGGATACCTCTAAGTGTTCTCAAAGAGATGGAAAATGGGGTTCCAAGATTTTTCGAGCTTGATGTCGAGGTGAATAAAGAGTATTACGCCACAGATACCGAAACGAGGTTTAGGTATACGAGCAACTTCGATTTGTACATTGCTCTGTTTGCGAACCGGGGAGATACTTGTTTAAAATGTTGTCCGAAGCTCTTGGACTGAGCTCAAATTATCTAGAGGAGATTGGATGTGCAGAGGGACTTTGCAGTCCGTTAATTAAGATTTTTAGATTAAGATAAGAAAAATATATTAAATATAAAGAGAATTCTGAGAAGATTTGAAATATGCTTTGGCTTAAGTATTAACTTCGGTAAGTCGCGTATTATGGGAATTGGGATAAGCTTAAAAAAAATTGAGTTACTAGCTACATTTTGATTATATTTTTAACTTGTTTCATCTTAGATAGTAATATTTATTAGATATTTTATAATTGTGATTTGAAAAGTAGTTATGTTAGTAGACTAATAAAATAATAGTAGTTTATGTAAGGACAATTTATTTGTTGTTGAATTTTTTAGTTGAAGTTTGAATTGTTATTTTAATTTGTTTCATATTAGAGTGTAATATTTGTTAGTAGACTAATAAATTAATTAGATTTTGACATTTGAATTTCAATTTTAAATATTGTATTAGATCGAACTTAGACTTATGTAATTAGACTTGGATCCATATTTAAATTTTTTTGAGGTCGAATTATTAACTTCAACTGTACAAAATTTAATCTAAATCGAACACATTGTCATCCCTAAAATAATTCCATTAGTAAAGACTGAAGTGTTTCAGAATAGTTTAATTTTCGGTGTGCGTGATTTTAATTAGATTTGAAACAACACATATATCATCTTCCATGTGTAGTCTATGTGTAGTTTAAAAAAGGCTTAAACGTCAAATAGGTGCCCAAACTATACCTTTTTTTCCAGTTAGGTGCCTAACGTTTGTTTCGGGCCACTTAGGTGCCTAACATTTCATTCCGTAACCCATTTTAGATTTTAGCCGTGACGGACGTTAAAATTTTCCGTTAAGTGACACGTGGCATATTTTTAAATTTTCTGATATTAAAAATAATAAAAAAATAAAATAAATTAATAAAATCCCTTAAACCCATCTTCTTCCCCATCAAACCACCCTCCCCTTCTCCTGTTCTTCTTCCATCTCCTCTTCACCGTTGAACCACATTTCGAACAACATCCTTTAAAATGCAAACCCAAGCCTGAAATGGGAAATCAAGACAACCCCAGAAAGATTTAGGAATGTGAAACTGATTACTCGAAAACTCCCCACATCGAGGATGGGAATCAAGCAAAACTTCTCCTAATTTTTCACTCTAGATCAGAGAGGTGTAACATGAAAAGACATTGTTCATGTATAAAAGTATTGTTGCCCCCATTTTAGTTCCGGAATCCGATAAAATTAGGATGTGTACTCGAATACTTGAGGAGGCTGAGGTTCGTCATCAACTGCCATGGCTGATGAAGAACTCTGTTGTCCTGCAGCTGCAGATGAGCCACCGGCTGGGGATGCTGCAGATGTGAGTGAATCTGTTAGAGAGAGCTCCTCTGGTTCATTGGGGCGCATGTCTCTGAGAAGAACAAACCCGGATGGTGCCGACTTCACAGGCACGTATCGGCTGTCTTCCAAAAACTTGATGAACTTCTCCTGAGCAGGAACCACTCTTGCTGGGTTGGTCAAAATTTCAAATGATGGCTCGGGCTCGAATTTCTTCTCTGGAGGGTTATCAAATTGTCCAGTATAAAGAATTTAGAGTTTTATGGGGGAAGAAGATGGGGGGTTTAAGAACAAACCTGAGACGGTTTGATGGGGGGTTTAAGGTAATTTAACCCAAGTTATTTTTATTTTTAATTAATTTATTTTATTTTTTTTATTATTTTTAATATCAAAAAATCTAAAAACATGCCACGTGTCACTTAACGGAAAATTTTAACGTCCGTCACGGCTAAAACCTAAAATGGGTTACGGAATGAAACGTTAGGCACCTAAGTGGCCCGAAACAAACGTTAGGCACCTAACTGGAAAAAGGGTATAGTTTGGGCACCTATTTGACGTTTAAGCCTTTAAAAAATAAATAACAGATGAGTATTCTTGTATGATATTTGTTTTTTCTTAAAGGAAGAATAAGCTTTTCAGCCTTCCAATTTTACTAGCTTGGTCATTTTAACCCTTACATTATTATTATTGTGCCTCTTCTAGTCCTTGTATGATACGTAGTTAGAAAAGACTCGAAATTTATATTTATGGACTAAGTTAGAAAAGTTGTCAGGGACTAATATGGACAAAATATCGATGACCAACTTGAAAAAATATCAAAATTTAGGGACTAAATGTTGGTTAATGCCTTTCAACCCATCGTGCAGAATACACAATATCTCAAATTTAAACATAGTAAAAGGACTAAATTCAGAATTTGACCAAACGTTTTACCCACCGCACAAGGAGTTTAGTTCAGGGGCCTAGTTAGGTAGTTGAAGCCTTGGATTGAAAATGGAAAGCGACAATGTTTTTGGCTGATATTACCATTATTGTCAAACAAAGGTGTTTCTTTGTTTTAATTTTTATTTCATTTTATTTTGCCGTATCGATTTAATTTCCATTTTTTATGGTCAAGTTTCTTGTTCCACTTGTTAATTTTCTACTCTGCCAATTTTAGTTTCTGGGTTTCTGCAAATTTTCTACTCTGCCAATTTTAGTTTCTGGGTCTTTCTTATTTCTCTTTAAAAAGTTGTTTTTTTTTTTTTTTTGATGAGTTACGGAGATTTAGTGAAATAATTTCTTTTGGATTGGGAGGTAAAATAAATAAAAAATGAGGGAGTTTCCTGGAACTCCGGGGACATTGACAAGTCTATTTTTGAGGATTACACAGTGTGTTTTTGCGGCTGGATCAATTGCTGCCATGGCTACAGCTCCAAACTTCACCGGTATCACTGCTTTCTGGTATTTTTCCTGAATTTATTTCACCAGCAATTTTGGGTTTTTGTTTTCAATTCTGGGTGTGATTTTGCTTTTTGTGTTTGGGGAAAGTTAAATACAAGATCAATGTTAGGTTTGAGAATCCTGCAGAGATTTCTTTAGTTTGCAGAATTTAGCCTGGCAGATGATCTGTCAACATTAACTTTTGTTTAGATGCTGTAATAATAAATTAAGATCTAATTACTGAATTATTCTTTCTTTGAGCTTGCTAATAAAGGATTTCCTGTGTATATTATTTGTGACGTTGAAAGTATCTGCTTTCTTGCTGTTAATGGTAACAGTGAGTTGAGTATATGTTTTTCTATGTTATATATAGACTTTGGAGTATCATATTCTGTTAGATATGTCCAAATATACATTGGGTACATCATACATGTGTCGAACATGGATGTTTTGGGGGAAACGAAGAGTAGATACGAGATATAAATGCTGGTAATCTTTTGCTGATGTTATAGATTGCTCGGCATCCTTATCAAATTGTCATTTCGGAAGATGTAATAGGGACTTCGGGTTTTATATTTGATGCACAGTCAGTATAGGCATCTTACATGGATTAGAGAAATGAATACGACTGTGTTAGTATGAATGTTTTGCTCGAGGTTAGATCTTCTTCACATATCCTTTGTATCGTCCGAGGAAAGGTGTTAGGATTAAATATACGAGGACAGGGTCATGCTTTGCAAAGCCACAAGCTTATAATATAGTAGGTTTAAGTTCATGATGTTAAAATCCTCACCATCTTCTGGAACTGTAGCCGGGGTAGGTTAATTCTACGACTTCTCTTAGGCATAATATTGGTCTGATGCCAGTCTTGTTTAATGGCACAAACAAATTAGCTTTCAGATGCTTATATGTTTATGTGATCAGTGGAATTTTACCTTTTTAAAGTATCGAATACAAGTTCTGTAAGTTTTGTTCAAGTTACTAATCCTTGTGATTGAAGATTCTGATCTTTGCTGCATATTTGAAGAACTTGCATATATGAATAATCCATTCCTATATTTCCCCCCTTTACTCGTTTGCTTGTAAAAGAGTTAAAAATTTGTTACTTGGACTCGAATATGACTATATGAGTGTCGGATAAAATGGTTTTCAGTTTTTTTTTATGATTGGACATGGTGAATATGGTTTAAGACAACCTTTGCCTGTGCAGCTACCTTATTGCTTCAATGGGATTGCAAGTTGCTTGGAGCTTTGCACTTGCGGTATTAGATGGAATCGCCTTGGTGAAAAAGAAGGTCCTCCATAATCCGCTTTTAGTCAGTCTTTTCATAGTCGGAGATTGGGTCAGCCTCTTTCAAACCTTCGAACACTCTCGAAATTGTTATTCCCAACTGAAAACTCACGCCGTTAAACTTTTTACACAGGTAACGGCTTTGTTGTCTTTGGCTGCAGCATCTTCCTCCGCAGGCGTTGCCGTATTGTACTTCAATGACTTGGGAAATTGTGGATTTGGAGAAGAATGCCAAAAGTATCAGTTGTCGGTTGCATTGGCCTTCCTTGGCTGGGTATCGATTTCGATTTCATCCTTAATCATGCTATGGCTATTCGCGGCCGGTTAAACCGGTTGTTGTACAGGCTCTCAGTATCCTTCCACCATCCGAGAAACAGCCAATGTTAGAAATTTTGATTGTCTTACAGTGTCCATAGAAAAGGAGGGGGGAAAGTGAATATAGTGTGATCATACTCACCAGCATTGTTTTATTCCCTTATAGGTATCATTTTTGCTTCTGGTTTGGTAAATGAAAACATCAAATTTGTGAATTTGGAAAGTAAATAGATATGGGAAATTCTTCCTTCACAAGCAAACCCGAACAATCACTCTTATAGATTTAACGGTGGTTTTCAGAGTTGAACAGGAAACCGGTGGTCCTATCAGTTGAACGGATGATCGGGATACAGAAATCGGATGTACAACCGGTTATTGCAATTTTTATTAATTTTGTATTCAATTATTGTCGAACTTGTGGTTTTATCAATCGAACTAATTGAATTGAAAACCGATAGTCTGGCCGGTTAAGATCAAGGAACACATGATTACTTTTTGGTTATGATGTTTTAGTGGCTTGAAAAGTTGGAACCTTGAAATAAGAGTTTGCGGTACAATAATTTAATTTAAGGCTAATAAATAACAAGTTTCGAAATTTATCTAAACAACTTAAAATATTATATTTTTTAATAATATTTTAGATTATTTTTTTCGACAAATTTCGAAACTTGGTATTTTTAGCCTTCAATTAGGATATTGCAGCGTAGTCACTCACCCAACGTTAAACCATAGTGGGCTTTGGTGAATTGGTTGCTCAAATCATTGTCCTACCAACATGTTTGCAATGCAAGGGATGAGTCTACCACGTTCGACGAACATTGTTGAACGTCATTAACGTTGAACATTGTTGAACACTATTAAATTGATTAATAAAGATTAAAAATCTCAATGACTCAACATGTAATTATAAATTATTTAAAATAAAATTTCAATTAAATTATTATATATATATATATTAATTTTTTTTAATTTTTTTAAATAATTGTACCAAATACTAATCTTTAGTCAATTTAAAAAAAACTCTAAACCCTAAACCTTAATCTTAATATTCAAATTTAAAATTTAAAGTTTAAGGTTTCATGTTTATAGATTAAGGTTTTTAGTTTTTGGTTTAGGGTTTAAGGTTTCGAGCTATAACATTCTTCCGATTTTCTCCGATGGCAATTGCTTCAATCCTTATCAATCTAATGTTGTTACCCAACGTGTTCATCATAGGAACATACCACAAGCTTGTCTTGTTCCTGTACCTCCCCATCACATTCAAGTTGAGTTAACCATCATAAGATCATACCACAAGATTAGAGTTTGAACGCACTAACTATGGCATGGTTGCAGCCAATGAATCATCCATCGAGGAGATGTTAAAGAGGATTAGAGTAGAAGGAGGAGATGAAGAGAAGTGTGTGATATGTTCGAACTTTGGGTTTAGGCTTTAGGGTTTTAAATTTATAATTAGGGTTTGGGTTTAAGGGTTTGAGTTTTGGTTTTATGGTTTTGGTTTTTGGTTTAGGGTTTAGGGTTTAATGTTTTTATTTTTTAAAATTCACTAAGGTTGGTATTAGATCTAATTATTTTTTAAAAAAAAATTTAAAAATATTATATATGTATATATATAAAATAATTTAATTAAAATTTTATTTTAAATAAAATTTATAATTATATGTGAAGTCCTTAAGATTTTTAGTCTTTATTAATTAATTTAATAATATTCAACGGTGTTCAACATTAATAGTGTTCAGCGATATTCGTCGAATGTTGTAGAATTTTCGCAATGCAAGCGATGGAAGTTATGCATATTTGTTTCAATTTCTTTTTCTTCTAACCAAATACATTTTAAGGATTTGACCATTTCTTTTGCATGATTACTTTGTTCTTCTATCTAACGTGTTTGAGGATAAGACTATTTATTCGATTAGACAATAAAGTTCGGTTTACTCAAAGACAAGGATGGATTGAGGGAGGTTGAAGAGTGGTTCCTTCTTAACATTCTAAAATTTTTATATGATTTAGAAATTTTTTAAATCTTTTTATGTATTTTCTATTGAAAATCTATTTTCGTCCCCTTAAATTTTTATAAGTTCATCCCTAAAAGAAATTTATAAGTTCTCTCTCTAACCTAAAATCATGCATCTGTCCCTGCTCAAAGCTAATTATATTAACAACTTTGTTTATCATTTTGGGTTGATTTAACTTTCAATATCTAACTTTAACATGGACGTTTAATTATATTCCATTTTTTTTACAATAATGTGCTTCAATTTTTTAAATAGTGCAATTAGGTACTTAAAAAGGTTATATGAGGGTTTGCTATGAGCGAGTGCAAGCAGGGACGAAGCTAAAGGGAGAGTGGGAGGGGCAATTGCCCCCCTAACTTTGAATGGTTTAATTATTTTTAGGCCATTGATAGTTTTAAAACCTTTATAATTAAGGCCTTGCCCCTCCTAAAAAAATTTGGTTTATTATTTTTAAGACCCTTTAAGTTAAAATTAATGAAATTAAGCCATGACCCCTCATTTTTTCTGGTTTAATCACTTTTTAAGGCCCTTCAATTTTAAAATTAGTGAAATTAAACCTTAATTCCCTTACTTTTTATGATTTAATTACTTTTTAGAACCCTATTTATTTCGAAGTTAGTTAACTTGCCCCCCTCATGGTTCAATCCTGACTCCGTCCCTGAGTGCAAGTGTGATAATTTAGTCATATACTTGAAAGATTATACTTTTGTCCTCGTATCCGACACGAATCATTTCGTTACATATATTCTACAACTTGAAGTGTTTTTGGCATCCTCGGATTCGTAGGTGGAGATGGAAAGGTAACACAAAACAAAACATGAGAATCAAGCAAAAGTTGTTGTCGTGTCAGCCTACTAGGAATATATGCAATTTTGGAGTCGCTAATCAGTAATCACTATAGCTATGTATTAAAGCAAGTGGAATGAGGAGAGAGGCAGAGGCTTGCCCACCAGTAGGATCATGAATTTAAATAGGGTAAACTATGTTGGTAGCCACTAAATTTTTAGGCAATTGAATTCGAATAATTTTTATTACAACCATTAAAATTTTTATTTGTTTTCACTATAATTATTGTCGTCAAAAAATGGCATGGATCAAAACATGAAGCAAATTGATAACAGCAGTGGAGGATTTAAGTGGGGTCAATTGACCCTACTTGATTTTAGAGAATCCTTGTACAAATAGAAAAGTTTGCGGGTAGAAAGAAAAATTAAATATATTTAAGGAAAATTCTATAACGTGCGACGAACAACGATGAACACCACTAATGATGAACACCGATAAACACTATTAAATTAATTAATAAAAATTATAATTTTAAGGATCCATAATACAATTAAGAATTATTTTTAAAAATTCAATTAAATTATTTTTTTTTGTATATATTAAAATTTTATTTTTTAATAAGTGTAAACTATATATCTAGTACCTCACCTATTTTCGTATTTCTATTGAACCCTCATTATTTAAATATTATTTTAATTTGATTCTATTCTTTATAAAAAATAATTTAACCCTTAACCATTAACCTAAAACCCTAAACTATTAAAACTTAAACCCTTAAACTCTTAAACCTATACCATAAACCATATATCATTAAAAATAATTTCACTATCATCGATTCAATTCAATGAATTGTTGAATTCTCCTAAAAATTCAATTAAATTATTTTTAATGACCGGATGCTGAGCATCAATTATTTCCATTAGCTAATCCGAAACAAACCCAACACAAAAAATATTGAAGTGATTTCTTGTGCAAGGATTTCGAGTTGTCGTTTTAACTTGTTTTATAACATGTTTGTTCTTGGTTCCTTTCGTTCTTAACGAATGATCCAGTAATCGACAACTCGAAATCCTTGCACAAGAAATCACTTCAATATTTTTTGTGTTGGGTTTGTTTCGGAATAGCTAATGAAAATAATTGATGCTCAGCAAGACGGCAAACCAGGTTTTTTTTGTCCCATCTCTCTTTCCTTATTTGATGTTCATTTCTTGTTTATCGTAGTTACAAATATAATGAATTTTGTGTAATCAATTTTCCGTAAATATTTACAGCAGAAGCTCAAACACCTCATCAAGAGATGGCAATCAGCGCCACCACCGATCAGCATCTGATATTTAGACCCGAAAATCGCTGGAAATGGTGAAATTATTTTTAATGGTATATGGTTTAGGGTATAGGTTCAAGAGTTTAAGGGTTTAAGTTTTAATAGTTTAGGGTTAAATTATTTCTTATAAAGAATAGGGTCAAATTAAAATAATATTTAAATAATGAGGGTTCAATAAAAATACAAAAATAGGTGAGGTACTAAATATATAGTTTACCCTTATTAAAAAATAAAATTTTAATATATATATAAAATAATTTAATTGAATTTTTAAAAATAATTCTTAATTGTATTATGGGTCCTTAAAATTTTAAATCTTTATTAATTAATTTAATAATGTTCATCGGTGTTCATCATTAGTGGTGTTCATCGGTGTTCGTCGCACGTGATAGACTCATCCTATATTTAAACTCATTTGACCCTACTTAATTTTTTAACTTTAATTTTCTTGAACTCACTTAATACCAAGTCTAAATCCGCGATTGAATAACAGAACTGCTCAGAAACCATTAATTTCTTTTCTTTTCTTTCTTGTTTCCGATTTCTCTAATTTTATCACCTCTCATGGTTATTCGAACCAAAGAATTTCAGATGGAATTCCTATTCAAGAACATGACACTGACAACAACATGCTATACACTTTTTTATGTGTACTTATACTCGGTTTTGCTTCCCCAGTTCGTGAACAAGTCGGAAACAGAGAAAAACAAAGAACATAAACAGGCAAAGGCGAAATTATGGCAGAAAAATCTGGCTCCTACTCCGACATTGACGGAAGGTTCAAGCCTCATATCCTCATGGTGCTCAGACAGTTTGGCTACACTTTCCTTTATATCTTCACTGAAGCCTGCTTTAATCATGGTATGAACCCTCACGTCCACATTTCGTACCGACATATCGTAGCCGGCATCGCCATGTTCCCTTTCGACTATTTCCTAGAAAGGTCAGTTATTCCGCTTTGCTATGGACCAATCTTTTATGGAACTGTTTGGAACAAGTTTTATGCTGATATGTATACGCTTTTGTTCTGTTCTTTGGTACAGAAAAAAGAGACCAAACCTGAGGTTTGCCCTTTTTCTAGAGATATTTGTTATCTCTATCCTGGGGCACGTACTACTCCGATTCTTTATTTTTCTTGAAGTACTTATATTCGACGCTCGTGTCCGATACTCCGATTAAGCTTTTGTTTGTTGGATTCCAACAGGATGAGCCTGACCCTCAACATGTATTTCGTTAGCTTGCGATACACTTCACCAACTTCCCTTGCAGCCCTGGTGAATACCATAGCTTCTTTGACATTTATAATCACGGTTCTATTCCGGTTAGCAATCGAACTTTGATCTATAAATTAGCCAATCTTCAAGGACTATAATCATCATTCAACTTTGATGCAGAATGGAGGTTGTTAATCTTCGGAATCCTCGAGGAATAGCCAAAGTTGTCGGCACATTTGTGTCGTTGGTCGGTGTAACAACGATGACATTGTACAAAGGTCCTGCAATAAAATCCCTGGGCCAACTCCAAATCCCCCCATTCATGAGAATTGGTTGAGGGGTTAATTCTTATTGTTTGCAGCTGCTTAACTTGGTCTATATTGTACATCATGCAGGTAAAAAGAACTTGTCCATTCAAATCAAGTCTTGCACCTTCTATATTTTGGATTAAATACATATTAAATCCCTATTAATTTTAAAGTTAGACGACCTCATCCCTTGTATTCTCTAATCCTAACTCCGTCCATGACCAAAGCTATCCATCCATGCAAACCACATACATATAGCTATTATCTTTTTCTGCAGTTCCACCGAAGAAATCTTGTTTTGGGTTGCATAAAGACAATGATGCCTTTGAAAGGGAAGCAATTTGGTATAGAACCAATTATTTGGGCCAACATGGGTCCAGTCCATTAGTCTGGCCAAAATTTGAAATTCGGTTGTTTCGGCCTTTGTCGAATTTCTATTTTCATAATAAAAAATATTTTTATTTAAATTTAGGGTAATTATATCATTCTCTGGCGGTAGAAACAAAAAAAATTATGTCTTATTTTAAGGTTTATAGATCTAGTTTGGAGTTTAGAGATCAAGTTTATGGTTTTTGGATTTGTGAGTTTAGTTTAAGGTTTAGAGGTTTATGGATCCAGTTTAGGATTTAAGGGTTTAGATTTGTGTGCTTAGGATGTAGGGATTGTGGTTAGAATTAAGGTTTAGGGTTAGAATTAGTTTTTATAGGTTAAAACCTAAATCCTAACATATTACACTAAACTCTAAACCTTAAATTCTAACCATGACCCCTAATTCTAAACACATAAACCCTAAACCTTAAACTAAATTCATAAACCCTAAAACTATGATACTTATAGAAACTTTATGTTTCCACTCTCGGTACATGAAATATATTCCCTTAAATTTAATGAGATGATTATATTAAATAATAACATAGAAAGATATCTAATATTTTTTAATAGTATTTGTTCATACATTATTTAACCATTTAACAACGTGCATATATACTTTGAAGATAAAGTTGATTGAACTAGAATTTTTTAGGATAAACATCATCTTCTTTTTTACTTAAATCACTTGTTGGATTCTAATTATTTTTAAATAATTAAACGGATTTCGAAAGAGCCCCCCTTTCCCATCTAAATCAAAGGAGTGGGATTTTTTTATAAAAAAAATTAGTCTTTCTTTCTTATCTCAAAGCAAATATGAGACAAATAATGTATCCAATCAAGCAAAAAAGTAAATAAATATTTAGCAAAAGGCAAATTGTTAATCACTGTCTAATTATGTTGATTAAAGTAATGATGAACATAGAAATGTAATTAATGAGTTGTTTTTTTGAAAATAATAATTAAATAATCTTTTGGATTCCAAAAGAAAGAATGGGTTGTTTAAGCAATGAATAATGATGACCATAATCATGGTTGTGAGTCATTTGAGAACGCCTGGACCATCCCCCTTAATAAAAAATCATTATAATTTATAAATCCATCAAAGAATTTCAGATAAAATAATGACATTTTCTCGATTTTAATATGAACAATTGTATGTCACAATTTAATTACCTATTAATGCAAATAAAAAGGTAAATATTATTTTAAGTTTATTGCGATTATACCATTAAACTAAAAATTAATATTATTTTAATACTAAACTTTAATTATATTATTAAACTTTTAAAAGAAATTTCACGTCATTGCACGCACGCAAACCATTAAAATTTGTCCATACAATAATTTTAATAGTATACTGATATAATAAAAATATAATTCAATACTAAAATAATATTAATTTTTAATTTAGTAATATAATAGACACTAAACTCTAAATTTAAATATAGTTTACCCTAAAAATTCTCTAAGCTAAAACACCCCCCCTAAAAATATGGTTTTTATGGCTCCAAATGAAGAGGCAAAACTGCAGTTTTTGAGCCTCTGCCATGACCAAAAGAGAAGAAAGATCTTCTCACGACTCTGCTACTACTACTGCAACCTTCAATGGGGCTAACCTCATTGACTTGCCTCTTCTGTCTTATAGCTTCTTGAACTGCTAAATACAGCTGCTGATCCGCCGATGAATCCATTGAAATCGACCTCCTTATTGGCTGAATCGCTGCAAACTCTTCGCTTTTGTCTCTACTGTCGATCCATTCATCCCCCATGCTTGTCCCTTTCTGCAACTTTCTTGCTTCTTTCTTCACAGGTGAAGGACCAATTGACATGGAACTTGTATTGTTATGGTTGTTGTCGTTGTCTAATTCAATCACCACATAATCTTCATCGCCATTGATGGCCGAACTCGGATCCTGTGGAGCCGAGCTCGGGGCGTTGCCATTGATGGTGTTGCTCGAAATGCTCGTTCTGCAAAGTGGACAGTTTGCGTTGCTTTGGAGCCAGACATCGATGCAATCGATGTGGAAAACATGGCTGCACTTCGGTATTCTCCTCAGCTTCTCGTCTTCTCGGAACTCGTTCAAGCAAACAGCGCATTCACATAGGCTTCCTCCGTCTCCATTGTTTTTCTTGAATTGAAATATTGGGATTAGCCTTATCACAGATTCGTCCAGTCCTCGATCCTCGAACGCCGGAAAGTAAGCCGTCAAAGCGTCTTCGGGTCGTCTTCGAGACAGCGAGAATCGCCTCGGGAGATCGATACGGTGCCAGTTGAGGCAGCACTTGATGACGAAGACGTAGTAGCTGACTAACAAGAAACCGGTGGCTAAAATGCCAATGACGGCGATTGCTATGATGGGGAAACTCGTGTCGGATGAATGCGAACGGAAGCCCAGGATGGAGTTCCCGGGCGTTGTGACCGGTGGAAGTGCTTGTTGTGAGACTCGGATCGTGTTGATGTGGCTTTTACTTACAAGATCCATGAAAAAAAGATCAAACAATGGCGACAGAAGGAGTTGGTCGGATCTTGACAAGAATCAAGACATGCAGAGTTCTGTACTGAAAAATAAACCCTGTAATGTTTTGATAATTGATGAACTGATAGATTGGTGAAGAGATTAATGGTGGAAAGTCAAGAAAGAAAGAAGCAAAGAGAATGGGGAAAAAGAGGAGAGAAGAACCAAGGTGGACTTTAAATTTGCAGATTGGCAATGAAAAAGGCTATAATATTATTGAAATATTTTATGTGTACATAATAGTTTGGTGAGTTTTCGTTCAGGATTTCACCAGAAAGTTGGCTGCTGCAAATAAAAAAACATGTTGCAGACTATACTCTATAGTGTCTTCGATTGTTGTTGTTTAAAATCATTGTTTTATTAAAGTGATAAACTAAATTGTTTGATTATTAAATAATCAAAATAATTTTGAAAATTTTAGTTCTCACTATAACCGTCGCAATTTTTTTAATCTTTTTTTTACTTAATCGGAAGTGACAATTAATTATAGTATTGGTTATCGATAAAGGCAGAGTTAAAAAATTATTTAAGGGGTGTATTTTTTATATTGTAATTAAGGGGGTCAATTATTTATAAATGAGTGTTATTTATTTATTTTTTTAAATATTTTTATGTATAAATTATATAGAAAAAAGAATTTCCTAACAATCTTTGGGGTGTCATTTGACCACCCATGGGGCCAGGTGGCTCCGCCCATGGTTATCGACCACCAGTGTTTATTATTTTTCTTGCACTTTATATTTTTGTTTTCTCAATTTTAATAAAAATCTATGCTTCTATAGCATGTGTTTTTTTTGTTTCTGTGGCACGTTTTTTATTGGCTTTTGGTTCGTTTCATCTGTCGTTTGGCACAATTTCAACATACCTTAACGGTCGTTTGGTGCTCGTATAGAGATCATTATGGCGCTAGCCTTCTGATTTGATTCTATTAGTGGTCATAGAAAAGATTAATCTCCACTCATTTGATGTTTTATTAGCTGATGTAATCAGAACTGTGTAGTGGAGCATTCTGCTTGATAGTTTAGTTCGCTCACCACTCTTTTTTCATCCCGTAAAGTGTCTCGTTTGGCTAGAGACAAGGAGATTCATAAAGGTTTATAGGTTTTTGATGGTATGCTAATCTCCATAGAAGTGTTTGCTTTTCTTTGCACCTTTATATGAGATTTTTAGTGGACAAATTTTTTTCACTTTTTGATGAATTGTATTTGTAATATCTTTCATGGTGTTTGATAAAATTAAGATGTCATTGTTTAAAAAATTTATTATTTGATTAATTTGAATCAGATACGTCAGAGGTTAATTAATTAACGTCTTTTTCAACCCAATTTGCTCCATTTACATCTTTGTTTAAAGAATCTATTGTCTCATCAAACTAAACTAATTAGTTGTTAATGTCAAGAAAAGTTGCTAACTTTATAAACTAAAGGGCCGTTTGACATTACTTTTGAAAAGTGCGGTGATAAAATAATTTTGAATTAAAAATTGGATATTATAGTTGCCGTTAAAAAGTATTTTTAAGTAACCAACAAGAGTTGGGTACAATGGCAAGACACACTGCTCTTTCAAAGAGAGAACTCATACGACATTGTTGGAAGGGAGAATTACGAATTTCGAACATGTACCATAAAATGAACATGTACTTTTCTAAAAGAATTATTTTTAAGTAGATAAAATATTTATTTTAGATATTTATTTTAAAATATAAAAGAATTAATAATAAAAAGGAAAAATGAATCCCACTCAAAAGTATTTTTGAAAAAAAATAAAATTTAAAATTTTCGGCTTTTGAAAAAGGATTATTATCTTACACACTAGTGGTGAAAAAAGTTTTCACGAACATGATTGTTTTGGGTTTATGTTTTATTTTAGGGATTAGGGGTTTAAGTTATGTGATTTAGAATTTAGGGTTTATGATCTAGGTTTAGGGTGAGTATTTATAGTTTTATGAAAACTTTAGATTTTAACTTGAAAATGGATATACTTGTGTGAACTTGTATCAAATATTTGATTTTCGTATTATTCCATAATATGATGTTTTGAATTATATTTTTCTCAAAATATAGCATCAACCATTTTATTTCCTAAAATATTATATTTTGAATAGTGAATATGAAGATGATTTCAAAAGGGTCTGACTTTAAGCAGTAAAGAACTAAATTAAATAAAATATTAAAAGTCAGGATCAAGAGGATCCGACTTTGAATAGTAATTTATCAAATTATTGTTCAAAGTCGGACCCTCTTGGTCCCGACTTTAATATTTTATTCAATTTAGTCCATTTATTGTTTAAAGTCAGACCCTTTTAAAATCATCTTCATATTCACTGTTCAAAATACAATATTTTGAGAAATAAAATGGTTGATGTCATATTTTGAGGAAAAATAAATTAAAACATCATATTTATCGAAAAACTCCGATTTTCGTATTATACCCTTTAAAAAATATTTTACAAACTAAATTAAAAATTATTTTTAACAATGTGTCAAATATTCCTCCTATTCAAAAATGGTTTTAGCTCCTTCACTTCCCACCTAGTTGGTTGAGAAAATGATTTATCATTTTTTAAAACAAGTTAAGCAAATCATGTTTTAACTTGATTTAACATTTTTCCATACCATATTGTAATATATATATATATAAGATTAATATTTATCTATATTTAGTAAAACCCACAAATTTTTACAATATAGAATTTGCGTAAATAAATGGGATGATATACACTTCAATATGGACCTACCTAACCGTACTAATAACAATAATTGCAACATTAATTTGTCCATCATGCAAAGTTTTGATAAACTATAAAAATCAGAATCTACCTTTAGTAGAAAAACAGATAATATTTAAAAAATTTAAGTTTAATTATTTTGTCTGTAAAATATGTAAATTATTAAAAGTTAAAAATATATTTAAACAGATACTACACTATAATTATCTTTAGACTATTAAAAAAATCTACCTAGAGAAATTATATAGTCTGAAAACATAAGCTAAAGTACAAACAATTAATTGGAATCATTATCATTAAGGTTGGCTATTTCAAATGGAATGAGTCTACCACGTGCGACGAACATTAATGAACACCGATGAACACCATTAAATTAATTTATAAAGATTTAAAATTTCAAGGACTCATCATACAATTAATAATTATTTTAAAAAATTCTATTAAATTATTTTTTATATATATTAAAATTTTATTTTTTTAATAAGGGTAAACTATATATTTAGTACCTCACTTATTTTCGTATTTCTATTAAACCCTCATTATTTAAATATTATTTCAATTTGACCCTATTCTTTATAAAAAAATAATTTAACCCTCAACCTAAAACCCTAAACTATTAAACCTTAACCCTTAAACTCTTAAACATATACCCTAAACCATATACTATTAAAAATAATTTCACCATCATCGATTCAATTCAATTCAATTCAATGAATCGTTGAATTCTCCTAAAAAATTTAATTAAATTATTTTTTATATATATCAAAATTAATTAAACTCGAATCTCCTAGAATTAACACTATCATCTTATTTGAGATGAAGATGCCATTACAATTAATCATAATTAATTTAATTCATTAAATTGAATAAGCCGTTTTTCTGTTTAGTTCTTCTTCTTCACCCAGTAAACGGACTTCACCAAGCAGACATCGTATCATCTTATTTCCACACGAAGATCGGCTAAAAAGAAAAGAAAAGAAATTTACACATGCGCTTGAATTTCTCTTTCAGCTCCGTCTTGTGCTCACTATTTGTGATGCGGAAGTAGTAGTCAGGGTATGTGCTCTGATCAACACAATTTAGTAGAGTGGATGTGCCGATCGCCAGAACGGTAGCCCCCCTTCAGCACGTTGAGCCTTACGAACTTCCTGGACGGTCACCATTTGTTTTCTGATTAAAAGCTTCAATGAGTGGTGAAAGGAACAAAGGTGTTGGAGATTAAAGTGGGCAGGGTTTGTCCTATATATTAAATTTTAATACATATATATATATATATAATTTAATTGAATTCAACGAATTGAATTAATTATGATTAATTGTGATGGCCTCTTCATCTCAAATAAGATGATAATGTTAATTCTAGGAGATCGAGTTTAATTAATTTTGATATATATAAAAAATAATTTAATTAAATTTTTTAGGAGAATTCAACGATTCATTGAATTGAATTAAATCGATGATGGTGAAATTATTTTTAATGGTATATGGTTTAGGGTATATGTTTAAGAGTTTAAGGGTTTAAGGTTTAATAGTTTAGGGTTTTATGTTGAGGGTTAAATTATTTTTTTATAAAGAATAGGGTCAAATTGAAATAATATTTAAATAATGAGGGTTTAATAGAAATACGGAAATAAGTGAGGTACTAAATATATAGTTTACCCTTATTAAAAAAATAAAATTTTAATATATATATAAAATAATTTAATTAAATTTTTAAAATAATTATTAATTGTATGATGAGTCCTTGAAATTTTAAATCTTTATTAATTAATTTAATGGTGTTCATCAGTGTTCATCATTAGTGGTGTTCATCGATGTTCGTCGCCCGTTGTAGAATTTTCCTTTCAAATGCTTGCATGTCTAAAGGAGAAATGATTTAAAAAGCTTTAACTGTTTATTGGTTAATTAATTTGAATAAAAACTGTAATTATTTATTTTGAGGACTACTCTTTCAATTCATTTTGTTTTATTCACAATATCGGAAAAGAATTTAACATTTCATCCCACTTAATTAACCTATAATTGATTAATTTTTTCATCTTGTTTTCCTGCCAAAATATATATTTGTAAATTTGTTGATTAGCGTTTCACATCTGCCTTACTCTTAGTCCTTTAAAAACATACACACAATTATAAATTATGCCATTCAAACTCAAATTACTTAAGAAGAACAACAACATCTTTTATCAACGAGAACATTCAATGGATTCTACAATTAATATATTTGTATTACAATAATTACAATCAATCAATACATTGAACAAATCTAATATATAAATACAATCAGTACATCTTATATCTATGACTAAAATCAATCATTGCATTGTATAAATAGAAAATATATATAGACTTAAACCAAAATAAATATATACACACCTATATATAATAAAACATAAACCAAAATAAAATATAAAGCGAAAATCTACATATACATAAATCTAAGCATACTAAAATTCAAATTTAAATATTCAAAATTTCAAAATGCCTTTGCAAATTCAACCAAAATATAATTATGTCTTAACTTTAAATCATTTCTATTTATATTTTCAAGTGGGGTCTTTCGATCTTCATCGCAAATAGCCAAATTTGTAAAACAGTGATCCAAACCCAATGCAACGCAAATGAAGGTCCACAAATTAAACATGGAAAACAATTTTAAAAAAACGACGCTCTCCAAATTTGACAAAGCTTATAAAAAGACAACCCCTGTCTTAGGTAAGAAAAAAAAAACAGACTGTTTTTCCTTCTGAAGGTGGGCATATTTCCATTTATTTTAGTCAAAGGTTGTGTTCTCTTTTAGCAAAGAAACTTCTTCTATTACACCAAAATTTTTAAGGATTAGTATCATATATATTGGCGGCGGAAACTAAAAGTTTTTACAAACGTTTTAATTTTATGGTTTAATGGCTTAATTTAGGGTGTAGGGTTTAGGGGTTTAGGTGTAGGGATTTAGAATTTAGGGATAATGGTTATAATTTAGGGTTTATGGTTAACTTTTAGGGTTTAGAGGTTATGGTTTAGTTTTTAGGGTAATATGATGAGGATTTATGTTTTAATCTATAAACCCTAAATTATAACTCTAAACTATAAATTTCAACCACTATCCCTAAATTCAAAACTCATACACCTAAACCCTAAACCATACACCCTAAACTAAGTCTCTAAACCCTAAAACTAAAGCGTTTGTGGGAATTTTTAGTTTCCACCGTCAATGTATCAAATAATTACCCAATTTCTAATCTATGATGAATTTTTTGGTTCCACATCATTGTCATAAAAGCTGTAGTGGTTTTGGGACGGTTTAAAGATTTAGCAGAAAGGCCAAGCTACTCATTTTTTAATTCTCCAAAACAGCACCCAAAAGTCTATATTTTTCAGACTGGCGTCATTAAAGTGAACTCGACGTCCATGCACGACGAGTTCAAAAAAATTGTGTTTTAATTTAATTAATTAGTTCAATGAATCTAGAAAAAAATAAACTATTAAGAACCCACTTTGCATCTTTCTCAATTTCTCGTACTTGGCTCAAGAGGGTTCTACTTGGTTCCAGGTTTTGATTTGGGTGTCTCAAATCTTCCCCCCATCGGCTCTTTTGAGGTCAGTCGACTGTGAGGAGTTTTGATGTTTTTTACTCGCGGAGATCTTTTGTGGTCGGGACTCTTTTCCTTTCCCCATTTTCTGAGTAAGTTTTGTCGTTTTCCTTGTTTTCTCGTTGTTCTTCTTTATTCTGGATCTGGTTTTTGGTTTCTTTTTCCTTATGAATTTTCTCGTAGGCTCGAGCCAGGGGTGTGGTTGTCTTGTTCGAACATTACGACATTGTTGGTCAATTTTCTGTTTCTTTCGACTCCTTCCTGTTTTGGCTTCTCTCTGATTCAGAGACTTGATGACTTACATAGCTTGGAATGTTAGGGATTTGGGTGGCCAAGAAACAAGAAGAGCTCTCTTTAATTTGAACAACAAATTTCAGCCTTCTATTATGTTTCTCAGTGAAACAAAACAAAAAAATGGGGCAAAATTAGAGAGAATTAGGAACAGTCTTAGATTTGCTAATAGTTTATATGTTGAACTGGATGATTTATCAGGAGGTCTTGCCCTCTGGTAGAACTATGATGTCAATATTCTAATTTTTTATGCCAAAAAAAAACCTTAATGATACACAGATATCCCTGCAGAACGGTCTCAACCGTCCTTGCAGGGAAGATAAACATCGTTTTTAGGGTGAAGTTGGAAGGACTCAGAGATGACCTCAATTCGTTGTAGTGTATTACCGGTGACTCTAATATTATTGCTTGATATGATGATAAATTTGGAGGCAATCCTTATGATAAAGCTCAAACTGAGCGGTTCAACAATTTTCTGAATGAGTGTGGGATGATGGACATGCCTATAAAAGAAGAATAATATACTTAAAACAATAAAAGATCTGACGATGATAGCATTCAAGAAAAATTAGACAGGATCATCTTTAATACTTCTTGGAACAAGCTTTTATCTTATGCTTATAGTTTCATGGAACCAGCCATAAGGTCTGATCACAATCCTATCATATGCCCCTTCAATGTGAGTAAGGAAGAAACGAAAAAAGATCTTTAAGTTTGAGTTAAAATGGCTTATAGAGGAAGACTTCAAGCCAGCCATTGAAGAAGTTTGGAAAAACCAGAAAAGATCAGGGTTTCAGCACAATAATGATCTGGAAACTAAAAATAATCGAATCAAGCTTCAAAAATGGAGTAACTGGAAATTCAGAAGAGTTAAAAAATTTACTAAGAATTTGATTCAAAAATTGCTTCTATTCAGCGTATCCCTGTTGAGTTGTGTGGGGCTCGATTCGTTCAACCGATAAAGCTCACCAAGTGGTGGAGAAGTGGATTTTGGGGTGGAAGGGTTGTGGAAGCTAAAATGAAATGAGACACAAATATTTATAGTAGTTCAACCTTCTAACCAATTTCTACATCCACTACCTTAGCTCCTCACTAAGGATTTCCAATCAACCCACTATTGATTCGCCCCCTTTTCTAGGCTTAGGAGGTAACCCTTATACACAATCAAGCTTTCTACCCAAAGCCTTGATTGAAACCCTCTTTTACAAAGAGAAACAATAAGCAAACTTAAATCCCTCTAATAGGTATTTTTTTGCACAATTTAGCACTCACCCAAAACCTAAAACACTTGAGCAAATTTGACAATTTTGGCTCACTAGTGTTTGTCTATACAATAAATGACAATTTAAGCTCTAAGACAATTCTTGATCATTTGATGTTTGACAATATGAGCATTAGCCTTTACTTGATGCTTGGAGGTCCCTTTTATACTCCTTGATGAGTTTGTAGCCGTTACTAGCCGTTGAGATTGAATTGGAGCCGTTGAGGACTTTAATTCTCACCATAAATGTAGTTTTGCAGCTCTCCGTTTCAAAACAACTGTGCCCGTTTCGAAACACCCTTTAAGTAGAAAGAGCCGTTGCAGTCTGACATGGACCCGTTTCAGAACGCCCCATGGTTGTTTCAGAACACGTATCGAAACGCCTAGATCCGTATCGAAACGTCCTGCATTTAAAAGTTAGTTGAGAAATAGTCGTTGGGGTTTATGACCGTTGTGGTCAATGTCACGTAGGCATATCGAAACGGCATAGCCCGTTCCGAAACGCCGGCAAAATCCTTATCCAGGGAAAGCTCGTTTCGATACGAGTATCGAAACGTTTTTGCTACTGGAATTCCCGTATCGAAACGCCCTAAGGTGTTTCGAAACGCCTGGACAATTTTGTGAAGTTTGGCTTTGAATAACATGTAAAACCCTTTTAAAAACCTCCATAAACATAATTTCAAGTTGTTTGGACTTTGGAAATGTTTGAAATACTTTTTAAATCAGTCCAAAACATTTTTCAATTATTATATCAATACATTAGTTCTACAATCTCCCCCTTTTTGATATAATAAAACTCACTTGAAAAATTGTTTGGGATTCTCCCCCTTTAACTTTAAAAATGTGAATAAGAGAATTAAAGATATGAATCAATTAAAGCTCCCCCTTATTCATTTGAAAATTCAATTTTTCAACCATTTCTCCCCTTTTTTTTATATCAAAAGAATTTAAAACATTAAGTTCAAAATAACAATAAAGGTAAAAATTGACAAAATTAAGAATTTTGGTTTTAAAATGGCTCCCCCTTACTCGAAGCATCAATAAAATGTTAGTCCAACATATATGAGCATCTAGTTGAATCAAATAAAAATTAAAACAAATAAATGCAAAAACAACTAGATTTTTACCAACACTTGAACCCAAAGGGAGGATGTGAAGCCTTCTTTCTTCAAGTGTTCTTCCTTGTGTGCATGGAGCTCCCCTTCAATATTTGACTTGTTGAACATCTCCATCACACCTAGCAAAAGACAATCAAGTAATTTCTGGTATCCAAATTGCTTTGGATCCATAGACATTAGTAGCACACACTTTAGTCCCCTTTGGAATCCATTTTTCAATGTCATCATTTTTAATTGAAGTGGTTAGTCCTTTTGGGACCCAAACACTTCTAAAACATTTTCCTTTTACAAATCTAGGGGCACTAGATTGTCTTACATAAAAATTTGATTTTCCAACAATGTTTTTCTTTTCAAGCTCTTTGGAAATCAAATCCTTTTCTTCTTGAACTTTTTGAAGCAAATTTTGTAAATCAAAACATTTTAGTTCAAACTCTTCGAGTTTTGCTTCAAGTTCAAGTTTGGTTTTAGAAATCAAATCATTTTGAATTTTTAACTCTAAAATCAATTTATTGTTTTTCAAAATGTGATTTTTAAACTCTAAAACCAAATCATCATAGGCATCTTGTAATTCATCAAAAGAGTAAGAACATGAAGTAGATGAATTAGAAGTTACCCTTGAATCTTCTTCGATGGCCATAAGGCAAAGGTTGGCTTGTTCATCGTCGGTGGAGTCCTCATCACTCCAAGTAGCCACATGTGTCTTCTTCTTATGGCTTGAAGTGCTTACCCTCTTCTTTTTCTTGGAATCTCGTTCAAGCTCACTCAAAGCTTTCTTCATGAACGAGGCACACTTCTTGAAGAGATGAACTATCTTTTCATCTTCATCCTCATCTTCATTTTAATAGGCATGATTGCAAGTGGAGGATTTGAGAGCCATGACACTTGCATTGATTCCAAGCCCTTTGATTTTCTTCTCTCCCATAGCTCTAATTTCTTCCATCTTCTTCTCATCTTCTTTATTCTTCTTCATGATTTGATTAGTAAGGAGTGACCCCATGAGTTCATCAAGCTTCAAGGTCTTCAAATTCTTGGCTTCGATGATGGCGGTCCTCTTTGAGTCCCATGACTCGAGAAGTGAGTAGATGGGCTTTCGAACAAGCTTTTCCTCCGGGATGGCTTCTCCATAGCCTTTGAGACCATTGGTGATAGTGGAGAACCTATCAAACATCTTCTCGATGTTCTCTTCCAGATCCATTTTGAAGTTCTCATACTCTAAGGTTAGGAGCCCAATCTTGGTCTCCTTGACTTCATCAGTCCCCTCGTATGTGACTTCAAGCTTGTCCCATACCTTGGCACTCTCACAAGAAGACATCTTCTCATAGATGGTTAGACCAAAAACACAAAACAAGATGTGCAAGGCTTTGCAATTAAGCTCCATCTTCTTGCGATCGTCGGCACTTCACTCCGCTTTGCTTGTTTGAGGCACGAACGAACCATCTTCAACTATATCCCATAGCTTTTAGTCTCTTGATTTGATGAAGAACTTCATCTTTGTCTTCCAATGGGCATAGTGGGTTCCGTCAAAGAAAGACGGTTTGTCGACTGATTGTGTCATTTGAGCCGGTTGATGAAATAGTGATCGAGCTTGCCGGATCTTCTCAATAAGATGTGAATCCTCCTCATTTGAGCCAAGCTCTAATATCAATTGTTGAGTTGTGTGGGGCTCGATTCGTTCAACCAATAAAGCTCACCAAGTGGTGGAGAGGTGGATTTTTGGGTGGAAGGGTTGTGGAAGCTAAAATGAAATGAGACACAAAGATTTATAGTGGTTCAACCTTCTAACCAAGGTCTACATCCACTACCTTAGCTCCCCACTAAGGATTTCCAATCAATCCACTATTGCTTCGTCCCCTTTTCTAGGCTTAGGAAGTAACCCTTATACACAATCAAGCTTTCTACCCAAAGCCTTGATTGAAACCCTCTTTTACAAAGAGAAACAATAAGCAAACTTAAATCCCTCTAATAGGTATTTGTTTGCACAATTTAGCACTCACCCAAAACCTAAAACACTTGAGAAAATTTGACAATTTTGGCTCACTAGTGTTTGTCTATACAATAAATGACAATTTAAGCTCTAAGACAATTCTTGATCATTTGATGTTTGACAATATGAGCATTAACCTTTACTTGATGCTTGGAGGTCCCTTTTATACTCCTTGATGAGTTTGTATTCGTTGGGATTGAATTGGAGCCGTTGAGGACTTTAATTCCCACCATAAATGTTGTTCTGCAGCTCTCCATTTCGAAATAGTCGTGCCTGTTTTGAAACACCCTTTAAGTAGAAAGAGTCGTTGCAGTCTGACATGGACCTGTTTCGGAACGCCCCATGGTCGTTTCGGAACACGTATCGAAACGCCTAGACCCGTATCGAAAAGTTCTGCATTTAAAAGTTAGTTGGGAAAATAGCTGTTGGGGTTTATGACCGTTATGGTCAATGCCACGTAGGCGTATCGAAACGACAAAATCCTTATCCCGGAAAAGCCCATTTCGATACGAGTATCGAAACGTTTTTGCTACTGGAATTCCCGTATCGAAACGCCCTAAGGTGTTTCGAAACGCCTGGATAGTTTTGTGAAGTTTGGCTTTGAGAAACATGTAAAACCCCTTTAAAAACCTCCCTAAACATAATTTCAAGTTGTTTGGACTTTGGAAATGTTTTAAATACTTTTTAAATCAGTCCAAAATATTTTTCAATTATTATATCAAAACATTAGTTCTACAGTCCCCCTCGCCAAAGAATCTACAGCAGAAGAAAATCGCCTAAAAAAATTGGACAAAATATAGGAAGGAGAAGAAAATATTAGCATCAAAGGGCTAGAAAAAGTTAGATCAAGTTCTTTTCAAAGGTGGAATGCAATTGTTAAGCTTAA
Source organism: Hibiscus tridactylites (assembly GCA_958450335.1). Classification (NCBI taxonomy): domain Eukaryota; kingdom Viridiplantae; phylum Streptophyta; class Magnoliopsida; order Malvales; family Malvaceae; genus Hibiscus; species Hibiscus tridactylites. The sequence goes on along the minus strand of OY288268.1, from coordinate 79,643,507 downwards.
AGATTGTGATGGGAGGAGGCATAAAGATTGTGATGGAAACTGTAATAAGGAGGAAGAAGGCATAGCCCAAATCTTATAGAATTATTTCCAACTTCTTTTCAAAAAGGACCAAACTATTATCATCCAAGAGGTGGCCCACTTGATTCCTAAAGTTATTATAGAAGACATGAACACAATGTTGAGCAGAGAAGTTATAGAGTTGTAAATCAAAGATACTGTTTTTAGTATGGGAGCCTTGAAAGCCCTGGGCCCTGATTGTTTCTCCGTATTTTTTTATCAATCCTGTTGGGATGTTGTCAAAGTAGATGTTATCAGGAAGTTCAATGAACTCATGAGATGGGGAGTTATGGCTCCGGAGTTAAACAAGACCGATATCATTCTAATCCCAAAGAAAATGAATCCTGAAGAAGCAAACCACTTCATACCCATTAGTTTATGCAATTTCGCTTATAAAATTATCTAAAAAATACTAGCTACAAGACTTAACGTAATTCTTGATGTATTTATTTCTTCTATGCAAACATCATTTGTAAAAGGAAGAGTCATCCAAGACAACATCCTAATTGCTCATGAAGCCTTCCATGCCAATAAAAGAAGAAAAGAAAAATTCGAAATTATGTCTGTAAAGCTGGATTTAGAAAAAGTCTATGATAAGGTGGATTGGGAAATTCTTAAAGGAATCATGGAACAAATGGGTTTTTACAGCTGGTGGATCCAAATAATTATGTCTTGTGTGACGACTACTTCCTTCTCAATTACAGTGAATGGAGAAAGAACTGCTGAAATTTTGCCAGAAAGAGGACTCCAGCAGGGGGACCCATTTTCTCCCTTTCTTTTCCTCCTTGTCTCGAATTTGTTTTCTTGGATTGTTGACCATGCACGGGAATATGAGAAGTTGACATGCTACTGTATTAGTCGGAGATGCCCAAATCTTAACCGCATTCTCTTTGTTGACGATTGCCTTCTCTTTACCAAAGTTGATGAAGAAAATTGTTCCTATATTCTGGAATTTATTGAAAATTTTCAAAGGACTACATGAAAGACAATTAACAAATCAAAGTCTGAAATCTTTTTTCCCAAATACCAGCTTATGCAAAAAAACACCATCTTCTCAATGTTATTGGTTTTGCTCTAATGGAGGAAGGTACTCGTTACCTTGGCATCCCTTTTATTTGGGGTAACAGAAAAAGAGAGGCTCTCTGATATCTCATGGACTGTGTTCGTTCTAAATTGCATGGGTGGAAGAGTAAACTTTTATCTCAAACAGGCAGAGAAGTCCTTTATAAAGGCTATGGCTATAGTCATTCTGTCTTATATAATGCAAAGTTTTATCTTGCCAAAGACTTTTTGTAATGATATCAACTCCCTCATTGAAAGATTCAGGTGGGGGAACTCGACGAAACGAGGAGTGGAATGAACTGGATCAATTGAGGAAAATGTGTAATTCAAAAGAACTTGGAGGCATGGGTTTTCGAGACCTTCATACTTTCAATAAAGCTCTGATTGCTAAACAAGCGTGAATACTTGTTACGAATAAAAGCTCCTTGATTGCAAGAATCCTTTGAGGGATTTACTTCCCAAATGGTAACGTTCTTAAAGCCCCAAGATGTAAGAATCCATCATGGGGTTGGAATAGTATTCAAGATGGCCTTGCATCGATTAAAGACGATTTAATCTGGACCATTGGGAAAGGTGATGAGATTTCAATCTTGGATGAGAAATGAATCCCAAACCTTCCAAATTTTACTCTCAATTCTGATCGGCCATTTGGATGCCTCCATTATTATGTTTCTCATCTTTTAACTAATGAGGGTAGGGAATGAAATCTTCCAAAGCTGTATAAGATTTTTACTGATTTTGAAGTTGAGTGCATTTTTAAAGTGCCTCTTGGAGTCTCTTTTATCCCAGATAAATTGATTTGGATGCACACTCCAAATGGAGATTACAAAATGAAATCAGGATACCATTTCCTTAGAGAAAAGGTTTCAAATGATTATACTCACTCATCAAGTCTCAATTCTCAGGATTCAAAAAAATATTTGAAAACTCAACATTCCTCTAAAGATTAAGTCTTTCCTTTGGAAAGTTGGCCATAATGCCATTGCTACAAATTTAAATATGAACAAAAGAGTGAACTTTATTTCTCTAGCTTGTGGCAGATGCTCCCACGATCAAGAGACCATCGAACATGTCATCTTCCTATGCCCATTTTGCTCAAGCTGTATGGAAAACCTCTAGCTATAGCTACTCTCCATCTCCTTATGGATTCCCGAGTTTCAATAAATGGTGGATGTCCGTAGCTACTATTTGTGCAAAGCCGACCACAAACAATGCTTTGCAACACATTGCTTTCCTCTACTGGCATATTTGAAAATCATGCAACAATTTTGTTTTTAGAGAGAAATCTTTTTATCATATTGATGTTTGAACCTCTTCTGAGCAGGCTTTCGATGAATTTAAAGGCTTCTCTAGTGGTTGTTCCTCTTCTCCTCCAAAGGACCATGTTCTTTCAAGATGGTCTCCAGTGTTATAAAAATCTCTTGTGATACTTCTCGTGACCCATGTTCAGGTCGTTCAGGTCTGGCAACAGTGTCCCAAGATCATTTGGGATGCGTTGTTGGAGGAGCTTCAAAACAATCCTCCTTCCTCTTTGTTGCTTATGCGGAAGCAGAAGCAATTCGACTATTTTCAGGCACGGCTTTCCAAACATCATTATGGAATCCAATAACAAAAGTCTTGTTGAAAGACTTTCTACAAACTCTCACGATCTTGTAATGCCATTGTTTATTGGGTTGCAAATTCAATGAGGAAGGGATCTTGTCTTTCTGATTGGATGGTGAACCTTCCGTTAGCACTTTATCCTTGTATTGTTCTTTAATATCTATATGATCATTCTACTTTTAAACAAAAAAATATTCAATGTATTAAAGAACAAAAATGAAAAAAAAAATTATTAGGAACCAACTTTGATATTTAGCTCCATGAATAAAAAAATGGATGTTAACATTAGCTATATATAGGCCTAGCTAGAATGTAAGCCTTTGTTTCTTATCAATGTGAGATTCTTGAAGGTAAAATATAGTAGCAAACTCTTTAGCTTTAAGAATCTCACATTGATAAGAAACAAAGACTTACACTCTAGCTAGGTGTTAATGTCAACATCTTTTTTTGCTATTTATGGAGCTAAATATCAAAGTTGGTTCATAATAGTTCATTTTTTTATTTTTGTTCTTCAATGCATTGAAGATGTGAAATGGGTTTCTAATTTTTTTTTCATTTTCATCCTTTAGTAAAAAAGTTTAATTTTAAAATTTTTTAAGTAGAACTTGCCTTGCATGCACGGCGAGTTCCAGTTAGGATATGTTAATAGTCTTTTAACTAATTAATTAAGTTAAAACATGGAGAAGAAAATTTTTGAAATTTTTTGAACGCATGGATGGTGAGTTTAAAAAAATTGAAAAAATATTTTTTTATTCACGCACGACGAGTTCAACCTAAAGGTTTAGGGACTCAGTACAATTTAAAAAATGTTTGTTGATTTGTTGTGTGCGTAGTAAACTGACTTTTGAAGGGAATTGATTATAATATGACTCAAAATATATGAAATACAATAACATTTTATTTTTTTCATATATTTTACTACTAATTCATAACTAATCTTTTGTTTTTCTCTTGTAATCATTTAACTTATTTTATTTTAGGTCTTTATTTTTCGGGAGCCCTATTCAATCGCATCTATTACATATATCCAGAATCATTCTGATAGCTGCTAGGTCCTCTAGAAAGTAAACATGATTTTAAAAACCTTGTGTAATTTGCTTAAGACATGAATTCTTTTTGCCTCATTAATTGCTAAATGAATAAGGCAGTTGATGGGTGGTTTTGAATTGTGAAACTCTGAAACTAATTTAGATTGAATAACATTCAAGTCATGTTGGCTATTTTCTTTCATTTTTTTTCAAATATTTTATTGTTTTGGACAAAATAATTAATTTACTACACTTTGATTTAATGGCATTCAAATTTCGAATCCCTTGAGAAATTAATTCAATAAACTTGAGCTTAATTGAGAATATTTTCAAAATTTAAGTTATGATTCTCTCTGATAGTATAATATATATTATTGTTACACTAACACGTATTTAAAAGATTATTTATTCATTATTAAGTTTTTTTCCTTCTAGATTTCCTCTGGGTTTTGCCGCGGCCATCACTTTTTTATTTCTTGTCTAATTTTATGGCCGATAACGACATTAGTCTTAGTGCTGGTTGTCGATCACCGATCACTCTCTTTTAATTTATTTATTTTGTTTTTATTTTAATTTTTTAATTCAATAAATATGTTTTTATGACACGTTTTTTTCTACCTTTTGGCATGTACTTTCTGCTTCTTAGCACGCTTTTCTGCCTCTTGACACGTTTTTATGTTGTTTGTTTTTCTGTCAGGGTTGGATTTGACGTTACCGCGACTGATCAAAATGGTGCTCTTTTGATTATCCTGTTGATCTCCCTCTTTTAGACCCTCGAACTGGATCTAGATGCAAGTTTAGTCACCGCTTTTGTTCGGGATTGAGTTGTGGTAGTAAACGTGTTGTCAACGTGCTCCAATTCTGTAATATGCATTTTTTTAATGTTGTACCTTCATTGTCGAGCTTTGGTGATATTTTGTATCTATTTTGTTTCGAGTTTTTAAATTAGGTTTTTTTACATTTTCTTTGGTCATGTTTATGATCTAGAGACGTTAGTTTTCGTATTTTTAGGAATATGTCCAATTCATGTTTGTTTACCTGCATTGTAAACTTTAATCTTGGATTTTTTTATTTATTAATAAAACTGACGTACTCATATTAAAAAAATTATTTATTTGAACCCAACAAGTGACTCCAATAAAAAAGTGAATGATGTTCTTTATAAAATATTCGGGTTCGATCAGCTTTATTTGCAAGATGAATGTTTTATTAAAAGGTTAAAAATATGAAAATATATTATATTGTAAGCACCTTAATTATGAACATATATTATATTTTAAATACCTTAATATTATAAAAAAAATATTTAATTTTTATTTTTAAAATATCTACTAGAACGAACTAAATAATCAATCTTCGCAAACACAGTAGGGTAGGGCTTTTTTCTTCTTTTATGAATAGTATAAAATTATAGTTACAAAGTACATTCACGGCTATATTTTTTAGCCATGACACCCTACGTTATATTACTATTCACCTAACTTTTGATCTTGGATAATTTTTTGTACTATATATTTTGTCCATTTATTCACGTTACGTTTTTATTGGTAGATTGTTTCAAGAAAGTTTTTTTAATGTCATATTTGCAAAAAATATCATAAGTATTTATTATCGTTTCTATTTTCAAAAAATACAGTTTCATTATATATGCACAATTTATGATACATCAATGTTTTCTTAATATATATAGTTTGCATCAATCTAATTTTGGGTAAGTTTCATTGATGATTTCCTATGTTTACTAACTTTGGACTAATTTATTATACAAAATAATAACATTAAATTGGTTATTATCAGAAGCCATAAAGTGATCCCAGTAAAAAAATAGATGACATTTATCTTAGAAGATTCGAGTTCAATCGTCTTGTCTACAAGGTGTGTGTGCAAATATATCGTATTGATCTTTTCTATTTTGGACCCTCGAGTTGAATTTAGATACGTGTTCACAATCATAATTTTTTGTTTGCGGTTTTCTTGTTGTAACGACCGTTTTATCAACGTACCATAGGGATTATATGCGTTTCTTTAATGTTAGTGTTGATGGCTTCATTCTTCAATCATCGAAGTCTGACGTTGTTCGTATCTATCATTTGTTTGAGTCCTTTGGTTGGATTTTTAATATTTTTATTGTATAATCCTTATATAATCTCAAGTGTCTAATTTTTTTAATGATTATATGAAAATATTCAAATTAAGTGTTTAGTTTATTTATGATTTTAAACTTTCATTGTAATTTTATATATTTTTCCTTGTAAAAAATTAGAGGCTTTTATTAAAAACAACTTATATTATAATAAATAGTTTTTACAAAATATACGAGTTCAAATCGCTATGTCTACATAGTGTATGCACATTGTCAAAGGGTTAAAAATATTTATGAACATATATACTACTTTGTAATCACCACTAATAAAAATAATTTATACAAAATACACATTTTTTATATTTATTTGAATTTAGATATTTGAATATGCTATTCAAATTGTGGAGTAGTCCTAGTGGTAAAGGATAATGTATTTTATTTAGGTGACTCGGGTTCGAGCACTATGTGTGCATGGGGTTAGTGGCGGAACTTGGAGTAAAAGTTTGAGGGGGCTAACTTAAATTTTTTTAAAAATTGGAGGATTGAGCGAAAATTTTTTAAAAAAATTGAGGGTTTAACTAAATTTTTTAATAATTTAAAGAGATTTAACAAAATAAAAAAAAATTGAGAGAGAATTTAATTAAAATATTCAAAGTTTTGAAGCTTAATATGAATTTTTAAAAATTTTGAGGGGGCAAAATTCGAGTTTTTCAAGATTTTGGGGGGTCGTGGCCCCATCGGTCCCTTAAAGCTTCCGCCACTGACGGTGTGTGTACGTTTTTAAAGAGCTAAGAAAATTAAACAGATAATACTTTGTAATCACACCAGCATAATAAAAAAATATTATCTAATTTATTTTAAAATATTCTAAATTACTAAATTTTGATATAAAATGAATGCTGGTATTTTTCTTAAAAAATGTCGAACTTTAAAGCAGTTATACATAGGGATGTAAAAACAGGTCAATAGTTGGGTTTCAGGTCGGGCTCTGTCAGGTCGGGTCAAATCGGTTACAGGTCATTTCGGGTCATTTTTTGTTTTGACTCGATTCGGTTCGGGTTCGGGTTCATTTCGGGTCGGGTTCAATTCAGGTCGAGTTCATTTCGGGTCATTTTTTGTTTTGACTCGATTCGGTTCGGGTTCGGGTTCATTTCGGGTCGGGTTCAATTCAGGTCGAGTTCATTTCGGGTCGGGTTCATTTCAGGTCGGTTCATTTCAGGTCGGTTCATTTCAGGTCGGGTCAAAATGGTTAATTGACAGGCTGATTTTAGGTCGGTTTCGTTTCAGGTCGGTTTCGTTTCACGTCGGGCTCATTTCAGGTCGGTTTCATTTCAGGTCGGGTTCATTTCAGGTCGGTTTCGTTTCAGGTCGGGTTCATTTCAGGTCGGTTTCGTTTCAGGTCGGGTTTGTTTCAGGTCGGTTTCATTTCAGGTCGGGTTCTTTTCATGTTGGTTTTGTTTCAGGTCGGGTTCATTTCAGGTCGGGTTCATTTCAGGTCGGGTTCCTTCGGGTTTATGGTTTATTGTGTTATGTGTATTATATATATTGACAAATTATGATTTTTATTTTTACGGTTTAGGGTTTAGGGTTAGGGATTACGTATATGTGATATACATATATTTGGTACTATTGGATTTATTTTTAGGGTTTATGGTCTATGGTTTAGGGTTTATGGTTTAGGGTTTGGGGTTTGTGATATAGGGTTTACTGATCTTAAATTAATACAAACATACCTACATTAATTATATATATATTGATGGATTATGGTTTTTAGGGTTTAGGGTTTAGGGTTTACTTATCTTAAATTAATACAAACATGCCTACATTAATTATATATATATTGATGGATTAGGGTTTTTAGGGTTTAGGGTTTACTGATCTTAAATTAATACAAACATACCTACATGTATTATATATATATATATTGATGGATTATGGTTTTTAGGGTTTAGGGTTTAATGATCTTAAATTAATACAAACATTCCTACATTAATGATATATATTGATGGATTATGGGTTTTAGGGTTTATGGTTTAGGGTTTAGGGTTTATTGATCTTAAATTAATACAAACATACCTACATGTATTATATATATATATATATATATATATTGATGGATTATGATTTTTAGGTTTTAGAGTTTAGGGTTTAGGGTTTTGGGTTTTGGGTTTACTGTTCATAAAATGATACGTACATACGTACATGTAATATATATATATTGATGGATTATGGTTTTTGTTTTTAGTGTTTAGTTTTTAGCGTTTAGGTTTTATGGTTTAGGGTCTAGGGTTTAGTGGTTAGGGTTTAGGGTTTATTATTATTATTATTATTATTATATACTTAAATACAATTATTATTATTATTATATATTTACTATGCTTATTATTATTATTAGTTATTATTATTGTTATTATTAGTTATTATTATTATTATTATTACTATGATTAGTAATAATAATAATAATAATATTATTATTATTATTATTATTATTATATACTTAAATACAATTATTATTATTATTATTATTATTATTATTATATATTTACTATGCTTATTATTATTATTAGTTTTATGATTATTATTATTATTATTATTATTATTTGTAATTAAATGTATAGGGTTTAGGGTTTAGGATTAGGGACTATGGTTCATTGATTAAATATTAGGGTTTAGGGTTTAAACCCCTAATGTCTAATTATAAACCCTAAGCATTAAACCCTAAAGCATAAGTAATTAACCCTAACCACTAAACCCTCGATCTAGGATTACAGACTATGAGCTATAGATTAAATATTAGGGTTTTATGGTTTAGAGGGTAGTGGTTATTGTTTAGGGTTTAGGGTTAGGGACTATGGTTCATTGATTAAATATTAGGGTTTAAGGTTTAAACCCCTAATGTCTAATTCTAAACCCTAAACATTAAACCCTAAAGTATGAGTAATTAACCCTAACCACTAAACCCTCGATCTAGGATTACGGACTATGAGCTATAGATTAAATATTAGGGTTTTATGGTTTAGAGGGTAGTGGTTATTGTTTAGGGTTTAGGGTTAGGGACTATGGTTCATTGATTAAATATTAGGGTTTAAGGTTTAAACTCCTAATGTCTAATTCTAAACCCTAAGCATTAAACCCTAAAGCATGAGTAATTAACCCTAACCACTAAACCCTCTATCTAGGATTACAGACTATAAGATATAGATTAAATATTAGGGTTTTATGGTTTAGAGGGTAGTGATTATTGTTTAGGGTTTAAGGTTAGGGACTATGGTTCATTGATTAAATATTAGGGTTTAAGGTTTAAACCCCTAATGTCTAATTTTAAACCCTAAGCATTAAACCCTAAAGCATGAGTAATTAACCCTAACCACTAAACCCCCGATCTATGATTACAGACTATGAGCTATAGATTAAATATTAGGGTTTTATGGTTTAGAGGGTAGTGGTTATTGTTTAGGGTTTAGGGTTAGGGACTATGGTTCATTGATTAAATATTAGGGTTTAAGGTTTAAACCCCTAATGTCTAATTCTAAACCCTAAGCATTAAACCCTAAAGCATGAGTAATTAACCCTAACTACTAAACCCTCGATCTAGGATTACGGACTATGAGCTATAAATTAAATATTATGGTTTTATGGTTTAGAGGGTAGTGGTTATTGTTTAGGGTTTAGGGTTAGGGACTATGGTTCATTGATTAAAATATTAGGGTTTAAGGTTTAAACCCCTAATTTCTTATTCTAAACCCTAAGCATTAAACCCTGAAGCATGAGTAATTAACCATAACCACTAAACCCTCGATCTAGGATTACGGACTATGAGCTATAGATTAAATATTAGGGTTTTATGGTTTAAACCCCTAATGTATAATTCTAAACCCTAAGCATTAAACCCTAAAGCATGAGTAATTAACCCTAACCATTAAACCCTCGATCTAGGATTACGGACTATGAGCTATAGATTAAATATTAGAGTTTTATGGTTTAGAAGGTAGTGGTTATTGTTTAGGGTTTAGGATTAGGGACTATGGTTCATTGATTAAATATCAGGGTTTGGTTAGGGTTTAAACCCCTAATGTCTTATTCTAAACCCTAAGCATTAAACCCTAAAGCATAAGTAATATTCTAAACCCTAAATTAATTAAAATAATTCTAAAACCCTAAATTAATTAAAATAATCCTAAAACCCTAAACCACAACTTACATGCATTATATTTATATATTATAAATATTGGTGGAATAGTGTTTTTATTTTTAGGGATTCATGTTTAGGGCTTAGGGTTTTTAGTATTTTAGGGTTTAAGATTTAGGGTTTAGGATATAAGGTTTAGGATATAGGGTTTAGGATATAGTGCAGAGTAAGTTTCTGATTTGTTTAACTTAAATTTTTTTTATTTGTTTTGAATTATTAACTGATTTGTTCTTTTTTTTTTGTAGGGACCTCTGAGAACAAGGAAGCATAAGATCTGGTAGGTATGTTTCTGATTTGTTGAAAGCTGGAGATGTTTGGTAAGTTGTTTTTATTCACTGTCTTTTTTTAATTTTATATTTCTCATTGATTCTGTTTTATGTTTGCTTTATATGCATGTATGTATGTTTCTGTTTAGGTGCTCACTATGTAATGTGTATGTATGCTTCTGTTTTATGTTTGGTTATATATGCATGTATGTTTGTATGTTTCTGTTTGGTTGTTCACTATGTAATGTGTATGTCTGCTTCTGTTTTATGTTTGGTTATATATGCATGTATGCATGTATGTTTATGTTTAGTTGTTCACTATGTAATGTGTATGTATGCTTCTGTTTTATGTTTGGTTATATATGCATGTATGCATGTATGTTTCTGTTTAGTTGTTCACTATGTAATGTGTATGTATGCTTCTGTTTTATGTTTGGTTATATATGAATGTATGTATGTATGTTTATGTTTAGTTATATATGCTTGGTTTGCTTTATTTCAGTCTGTTAATGTTCCTAATGATTTTAATTGCTTGTTGCAGTTTGTTGCTGGTTGCTGGTTTTCCTAGTTTTAATTATGTTGGTGTCTTAGCTTTTAAAGTTAAGTTGCCCATAATTTAAACTCGGTTGCCCTTCAAAGCTCGATGAAGATAATTCTGGTAGCAAAGTTTGTAAAACTTTGTTATAAGATTTGAGAGCTTAAAGTTTAAACTTTTGTATGTTTGTAAATTTTGTACTGTGAAAGTTAAAGTTTCAGTTTGTAAAGATTATTTAGTTTGTAAGTTTCAGTTTGTTGTAAGTTTCAGTTTGTAAGTTTAAACTTTTTGTAATATTCAATAAAGTTTCAGTTTGTTGTAAGTTTTGTAAGTTTAACCACTTAAATTATTGAATATAAGTCATTTAATGTTTTAATCTTCTTAAGTTTTACCTTATTCTGTTTTTTACTTATAAAAAAAATTTGAAAGTATCCCTGATTCCATCCAAAGTTAATGTTTTATTATATTTTAAACAAGTTAACTTAATTAAGTCATTTAAGTTAATCAGTTTTTTACTAAGTCAATTAAGTATGTAATGTTAATTAAAAAATTTCGTTATCTTATATTAATTTAGTATACATATTTAGTTTAATAACTTTAAACTAATTTTAGTTAAGTATAAAAAAATTATTTCATAATGGTTATTCATTCAACTTAAGTAGATTAAGTAGTTTATCAGAATGCAAGTTAAGTTAATTTAATAACTAACTTAACTTAAAATGAATGCAAGTTAATTAAATTTATTTTTAATCATAAGTTAAGTTAATTTAATAACTAACTTAACTTCAATTAAAATGAATGCAAGTTAATTATTTAGCATTAATTTATTCCTATATTAAAAAATTTAAGTCATCTTATTTTAATTAAGAATATAGATTTAATTTAATAATTTTTACTCATTTAACTTAATTTTATTAAGTATAAAATTTTAATTTAATAATGGTTATTCATTCGACTTAAGTTAATTAAGTATAATAGTTTATCTTTGAAGTTATTTTAAAATAATAGTCAAGTTAATTAGAAATACAATTTATTAATACTTAGAATTATTATTAATATCTTTTAATTGAAGTTAAGTTAGTTAATTTATTAATACTTGAAATTATTATTAATTTTATATTTTTCAATACTTGACATTATTTTATATTCATTAAATATAACTTCTTTAAATGTCACATAATTATCATTATTAGCAAATCAAATAATAGTATTAGTTCAGGTTAATATCAGTTCAGGTCAATATCAGTTCAGGTCAATAACAGTTCAGGTCAATAACAGTTCAGGTCAATATCAGTTCAGGCCAAGAACAGTTCAGGTCAAGAACAGTTCAGGTCAATAACAGTTCAGGTTCAAAACAGGTCGGGTTCAAAACAGGTCGGGTCCAAACATGTCGGGTTAAATCGGTTATCTGCCAGGTTAGTCTTGGGTTCGTTTCGGTCGGGTGCAGGTCGGGTTCGGTTACTACAGTAACATGTCAATTTCAGGTTCGGGTTCACTTCGGTCGGGTGCAGTTCGGGTTCGGTTTCTACAGTTATAGGTCAAATTCGGGTTCGGGTTCGTTTCGGTCGGGTGCAGGTCGGGTTCGGTCTTTGAATTCTCGGGTTAAACCAAGTTCTGACTCGATCGGATTTTAAACAGGTTACCAGGTCGGTTCAGTTTTTCACACCCCTAGTTATACATATTTGAATTTATATATCGGTGGAATTACAACTTTTCAAGGCATTCATAAGCATGGATGACATGGATTGTAACAACAAATCAACAAGCGACACGTTTACAAAAGGGTCAAAATTTGACGCATCAGATCACGTGGGAGCTCACGTTGGATGAACAATTCACGTGAGGTTCTGTGCTGGGAATCAACGAGGAGAATCACGTGTTGTCACGTGCTTTTAAAACTGATCATTTTATAGCATATTTGAGTCAAGTCAGTCAAAAATTGACAATTTACATCTTTTAGATCCTTCAATTATTTTTTTAAATAATTTTTTTAAAAATTTATTAAAATAAAATCAAATTAAAAATGTATTGTTTTGATCAAGATAAAGAAATGTTGTTGGTCAGGCCAAGTGTTATATATAGAAGATACTTTTTACAACATATAAATGAGATCGAGTGTAATAATTAATTTTTTTGTGCTCTAAATTTATACAGAGATATGTTGTGAATAATGTAAAAACAAGAACAAGAAGAAATAGGAACAAAATAAGATGAGAGAAAAGAAAGAGATTTGTATTATTCTGAATATTGACTTATGTACAATGCCTTAAGTAAATCATCTATTTATAGGCATAAGAAGTACATAATACATTAAACTCTAATTAATGTAGATAATAATCCTAATGATAAAATAATTCAAATCTCCTTTGATAAAGTCCTTATCATGATAGACATCCACATAGATAAATATTCATAACACTCCCCCTTGGATGTCTATGAAGACAGTGTGCCTCGTTAAAACTTTACTAAGATAAAAACCCCGTAAAAAAATTAGTAAAGGAAAAGAGTACACACATCTTTAATACGCATAACATGTTGCCTCATTAAAAACCTTTCCAGGAAAACCCAATGGGACAAAACCATGGATAAGGAAAAGAGTACAACGCGTATTTTGCTCCCCCTCATAAATACATCATATAAGATCTTTGACACGACGCAATCCGATATTATAAATTAACTTCTCAAATGGAGCAGTAGGGAGTGCCTTGGTAAATAAATCTGCCAAGTTATCACATGAACGAATCTGTTGGACATCAATGTCTCCATTCTTTTGTAGATCGTGAGTGAAGAAGAATTTTGGGGAGATGTGTTTTGTTCTATCACCCTTTATGTATCCTTTCTTAAGTTGGGAAATACATTTCGTATTGTCCTCATATAAGACCGTCAGAGCTACTTTTCCAGAGTGTAAACCACAATTTTCACGAATATGATTGGTTACAGACCTTAGCCACACACATTCACGACTAGCCTCATGTATAGCCAAAATCTCAGCATGATTAGAGAAAGTAGCAATAATTGTTTGTTTCATTGAGCGCCAAGAAATTGCTGTACCACCGTATGTAAATACATAACCAGTCTGTGATCGAGAATTATGAGGATCAGATAAGTATCCTGCATCCGCAAAACCAACCAATTCGGTTTTGGATAGATTAGAGAAAAATAATCCCATGTCTTTCGTACCTTGAAGATAACGAAATATGTGTTTGACCCCATTCCAATGTCTTCGGGTTGGGCATGAACTAAATCTTGCCAACAAATTGACAGCAAACGATATGTCAGGTCGTGTGTGACTAGAAAGATACATTAATGCACCAATAGCACTTAAGTATGGCACTTCTAGACCAAGAATATCTTCATCCATCTCTCGAGGACGAAATGGATCTTTGTTAACATCAAGTGACCTAACAACCATAGGAGTGCTCAATGGATGTGCATTATGCATGTAAAATTTCTTTAGCATTTTTTCTATGTATGTTGATTGATGCACAAGGATTCCATCCTTTAAGTGCTCAATATGTAATCCAAGACATAATCTTGTTTTCCCAAGATCTTTCATTTCAAATTCTTTCTTTAAACATTCTACTGTCAATGAGATCTCTTCAGGAGTCCCAATAATATTCAAATCATCAACATACACAACATTAATAACAAATCCAGAGCTAAATCTCTTAATAAAAATGCATGGAGAAATTGGATCATTCTTATAGCCTTCTGCTAATAAGTATTCACTTAGACGATTATACCACATGCGCCCAGATTGTTTTAATCCATAAAGGGATCTGTTCAATTTGATTGAATAATATTCTCGAGAACCTGAATTAACTGCTTCAGGCAGTTTGAAACCTTCCGTAAGTTTCATATAAATATTATTATCAAGAGGCCCATACAAATAGGCTGTAACAACATCTATTAAGCAGAAATTAAGTCTCTCTTTTATTGCCAGACTAATCAAAAATCTAAAAGTGGTTGCATCCACCATTGGAGAGTATGTTTCTTCATAATCAATTTCTGGTCTTTGTGAGAATCCTTGTGCAACCAAACGAGCTTTATATCTCACAATTTCTCCTTTTTCATTTCTCTTTCTCACAAAAACCCATTTATACCCCACAGGTTTTACACATTCCGGTGTACGGACTACAGGCCTGAATACTTCTCTTTTTGATAGAGATTTTAGTTCCGCTTCAATTGCCTCTTTCCATTTTGGCCAATCATCTCTTTGCTTACATTGTTCAATTGACAATGGTTCATGATCCACATTATCATTCAAAATCTCTAGTGCTATATTGCATGCAAAAGTATTATCGACGTCGATTTTGTTTCGGTTCCACTTGTTACCAGACATGACATAATTTATTGAGATCTCATCATTATCAGGTACCTGATTCATGTCTAATGTCTCTTTTGGAGACCCTTTAATCTCTTATCGAGATTTTTCATAATCCATTGATTCATCGATTAGACCATCACATGATATAGCTCCTTTTCTTTTTCGAGGATTTTTATCTTTGGAACCTACTGGTCTACTACGCTTCAGGCGTGCGTTTGACTCATTAGCAACTAGAGTTTGTCCTTCTGGAACATCAATCTTAATCAGAGCATTCACAACTGGTATATGTGACTTAGTCACTTTTTTAGGGTCAGCGAAAGCATCTGGCAATTGATTTGCTAAGTTTTGCAAATGAATTATCCTTTGAACTTCTAGTTCACATTGTTGGGTACGTGGATCAAAATGAGATAACGATAATTCATTCCAACTTATTTCTTTTCCCAGCTGTTTATTTTCTCCCCCTAATGTTGGGAAAACTAACTCATTAAAATGACAATCGGCAAATCGAGCTATAAATAAATTCCCCGTCATAGGCTCAAGATATTTAACTATCGAAGGGGATTCAAAACCGACATATATTCCCAACCTCCTTTGAGGACCCATCTTTGTGCGTTGTGGTGGAGCAATCAGAACATATACCGCACATCCAAAAATTCTAAGATGAGAAATATTTGTTTCTTGACCAAAAACCATTTGTAATGGGGAGATATTATGATAACTTACAGGCCTGATGCGAATCAATGATGCTGCATGTAAAATGGCATGTCCCCATGCAGAAATTGGTAGTTTTGACTTCATTAGTAACGGTCTTGCAATTAATTGAAGTCGTTTGATAAAGGACTCTGCAAGATCATTTTGTGTATGAACATGCGCTACAGGGTGTTCAACATTTTTTCCAATCGACATGCAAAAATCATCAAAACTCATAGAAGTAAATTCACCAGCATTATCAAGACGAATTGTCTTTATAAGGGAATCTGGAAAACGTGCTCGTAATTTTATCAACTGAGCAAGTAACCTCGCAAATGCCAAGTTGCGGGTTGATAGCAAGGATACATGTGACCATCTAGTCGATGCATCGATTAAAACTAGAAAATATCTAAATGGTCCACAAGAAGGGTGTATAGGCCCACATATATCACCATGTATCCGTTCTAGAAAATTGATAGACTCATAATTTACTTTAGTAGGTGATGGTCGAATAATTAGTTTGCCTTGAGAACAAGCATCACATGAAAAGGCATTACTTTGAAGAATCTGTTGGTTCTTCAATGAGTGACCACATGAATTGTCGATAATTTTTCGCATCATAATCGAACCGGGATGGCCTAACCGGTCATGCCAAATAATAAAGTTATCAGTAAACTTATAGTTTACAATAGCATGTGCTTCAATTGCACTGATTCTTGTGTAGTACAATCCGGATGACAGTGCATGTAATTTTTCTAAAACTTTCTTATTGCCTTGAGTTATACTTGTAATATAGAGATATTCTGTATCTCCTTGGCAACTACTCTCAATATGATATCCATTATTGCGAATATCTTTAAAACTTAATAAGTTTCTTTGCGACTTTGGAGAGTATAGCGCATTATGAATATGGAATAGACTTCCATTTGGCAATAACATATTTGCTTTTCCGGAGCCTTCTATAATATTAGCACTTCCGGATATAGTACTCACATTATTCCCTTGTATTGTTAAATGGGAAAAAAATTTCTTGTGCTTAAGTATAGTATGAGTATTTGTACTGTCCGCTAAGCATAAATCATCACCATTTTTGGCGGATTGTATTTGAGACGGAATCATATTCTTCAAAGAAAAAAAATAAAATAAATATTAAAAAAATATTCAAAATATAAATTAAATAAATAACATCCATAATTTTTATTCTTTATATATATAATTCCTAATAAAATATTATATCTTTCTAACAAACTTTTCCTAAAATAATAATAAACATAAACAAAACAAAACAAAAAAAATAAAAAAAATCAAGTATTCTTCTTAGGGGAAATGAGGAAATCATTAACATCTATATCTGTAAAGCCATAATCGCCATTGCTAGTGCCAGTAATGCCATAATCATCTTTGTCAAGGCCATAATCATCTTTGTCATTGATATAAACAAAATTTGTTTCAACTTTCTTTCCTTTACCATTGATTGACTGTTGGTAAAGATCCACAAGATGCTTTGGCATACGACAAGCACGGGCCCAATGATTTAAGCTGCCACATCGATGACACATAGATTCCTCTTTCTTGGATTGATCTTTTGCACTATTGTCATCTTTATTGTTCCACTTACGGTGGGTATAGTTATTTTTAAAACGACCATCTCGCCTATGTCCTCGACCTGACTACGACCACGACCACGCCCATAGTTATGACCACGATGGTTTATGTAACCTTTATTTCTTCCGCTATAAAATGTCGCATTCGCTTCAGGGAATGGAGCGGAGCCAGTTGGGCGATATTCATGATTCTTCATCAATAGCTCATTTTTTTGCGCAGCCACAAGAAGGCAAGAAATTAACTCAGAATATTTCTTAAAGCCTTTTTCTCGATATTGTGTCTGAAGGACAACATTGTTTGCATGAAAAGTGGAGTATGTTTTCTCTAACATATCCTCATCAATAATAATTTGACCACATAACTTCAATTGTGAAGTAATACGAAACATAGCAGAGTTATACTCGCTTACTGATTTAAAATCTTGCAATCTCAGATGCAACCAGTCATATCGAGCTTTAGGCAGAATAACAGTTTTCTGGTGGTCATATCGTTCCTTTAGATTATTCCAAAGAATAAGAGGATCTTTCACCGTTAAATATTCTGATTTCAACCCCTCATGGAGGTGACGACGAAGGAGTATCATGGCTTTGGCCTTATTTTGGGCAGATTCTGCATTCCCCTCTTTAATGGTATTTCCCAAACCATTAGCATCTAGGTGTATTTCGGTATCTAAGATCCAAGATAAATAATTCTTTTCGAAAATATCAAGAGCCACAAACTCAATCTTTGCAAGATTTGCCATTGATGTACTATAAAAGATAAACAATCAAATTAGATTAATTATAAATTAATATATATAATCAAAAACAACATAAAGAAGATTTAATCCTCATACGTGGCATTGTTATACCTGTCCACAAGGTCATTTAAAAACCTCCTTTGAGACCAGTAGCCTCGCAGAACGGGATGTCCAGCCAATTATACTCGGATTAAACCATTAAAACAAATAACATATAAATTCATTGTATATACGCATGGTATGAATTAAAACAAACCAACATATAATTTATAATAACCAAACATGACAAATTAAAACAAAATATTAAACAAAATAAATAACAACAAGTTGGATTAATTAAGAAAAATATTATTATTTGTTATATAATAGAAGTCATAAATACCAACAGACGGATGATAACAAACAGATAATTAAGTAAATATTAAACAAAACTGATTACTCTCCTTTAATACCAGCGAACAACAATTTTATCATTATAGGTATGACTTTGTTAGCTTATATTAATTAAATTGATTAATAAAATATTAAACAAAATAAATAACAACACATGGATGATAACATAAGCAAGGAATTAATTATATATTGTTTTAATTTATTATTGTATATATATTATTTTATAAATTGAAATATATAAGATGGAAAAAGAATACCAGATAAATCTTTGGAGAAGCTTGATTTGTAACTAAAATCTTCTGAGCAAACTCGTGCTGATAACGTGTTGTGAATAATGTGAAAACAAGAACAAGAAGAAATAGGAACAAAATAAGATGAGATAAAAGAAAGAGATTTGTATTATTCTGAATATTGACTTATGTACAATGCCTTGAGTAAATTATCTATTTATAGGCATAAGAAGTACATAATACATTAAACTCTAATTAATGTAGATAATAATTCTAATGATAAAATAATTCAAATCTCCTTTGATAAAGTCCTTATAATGATAGACATCCACATAGATAAATATTCATAACAAGATAGTCATTGTTTATAAATTATAAAAGTATTTTATGTTAAAAAATTAAACTCTTAATTACTAATTAAGATAAAAGGTTATTTTTGTCATCTCACGTAAATTTGTGGTTTGACAAATTAAACTTTAGTTACATGATTGGATTAATTTTCATTATATGAAATATATTATTTTATTTTCAATTAATTTTTATGTATAAAATATACTTTTTGGTCAATTGAACAAGATAATTATTTACTTGCATCCTATTGTCGAATTGATGTTCTGAATTTGACTAGTCTTACTAGAATCTAACTCTAGAGATGAAATAATATTTGTGTAATCCTATTTTGATTGAGATAGATTCATTAATTTATTTAGTTTTTTTTATTCGGTGTATAGATTTAAAAATTTTATTCAAACTCGTTTTTATTTATAATTGATCAATTCAAACCCATTTTAGGTTAACATATATTATTTTTTTTGTTTTCAAAATAATAATTTTTAATTTAATTTTAGTAACTCTATTTACATTTTCTTTTCAAAATTTAAAGACATGTTATAAAACAATGCTCCTAACATTTGACTGAATAGTCATTTTAATCATGTAAGTTGTAGTATAGTGGTGAGAATTCTAGCATTACTTGTAATGCGAGTTACCCGGGATCGACCCTGGCAATGGCGTTATTTTCTCTCTTTGGGTGGCTTGGGTAGAGAAGTATCTTTTGAATGACCGTTCGTTTTGGAATGTCCAGGCACAATCCTCGCATAGTTGGGCATGAAAGAAGCTATTAAAACCACATATCTTGTGGTTGCAAATTGAGGTAAACTTTAATAATGGGTTTAAAGCTCGGTCGATATGGGAAGAATTAAGGTATAAGCAGGACAAGGTTGACTGGTGTAAACTAGTTTGGTGCAGCCCAGCTATCTCTTGTTACTCTTTTGTCTCTTAGTTGATTGTCTTGAATCGTCTCTCAACTAAGGTCAGGATGCTTGATTGAGGTTACTCTTGTGATCCATGGTGTCTTCTGTAACCCCCTCGTCCCGGTCCGGACGTTTGACTGGTCCGAGTAGGCTACACGGGGAAAACTAATGTGAAACCCGTTAAGGTCCCACCTCCGTTAGCAACCCTAGAAAATTTCTTTTAATATATCTTGTCTAAATGCATTATTAAGTCCTATATGGAACACCACAGCGGAAACACAAACAATATATAAACGACCATCCAAAACAACCCATTTTTTTCCTTTTTAAGCAGGCCGTATCGATACACCCACAGAAGGTATCGATACGCCTTGACCAAGTCAACAACCTTCAGTAAACGCAGGAAGACTGTATCGATACAGCCCTTGAGCGTATCAATACACCCTCCTCGGTTAACATCTCGCGGTCAACGAGACAAACTCATACCGATACGCTAAGAGCCCGTACTGATACGCCAAAGTCTCACCAAAATCTCAAATTTCTAGTGAGCTTTGAGCGTATCAATACACCCCCGAGTATCGGTACACCAAGCCAAAATTGATTTCTTAAGGGTAAGGCCGTATCGATACGGCCCTTAGGCGTATTGATACGCCCTGCACTACAAGTCTCCAAATTTCAGCAAAATGACTTAAGACTCGACTCTAGATACGATTTAAGACTCCCCTAGCCCCGGACAACATACATACAACCTTTAACTACCTGGATATCAACATACATGACATTCAAAACGAACAAGGATCATGCATCTCAAGAATTCTTACATTTACCAAAAAGAGGGCATACTTAACACATAAAGGTTCATGTTTTAGAAACAAACATATAGGCATTCATGACATGCAACATAAACAAGGTTTACGATTCAAACAAAACATCTAAAAGCCAAACCAACATCACATACATCCAAGATCAATTTAACAACACCTATCCCATTGCTTGACTATTACAATCTACAATTTAAAGTTCATACTTGAGCTAACCCAAAAGCGACACATGGAGTCCTTTCCTTGCCTTTGCCACCCACAAGCCACTGATCTGCATTATCGAACAAAAAGAAGCGTAAGCATAAAAGCTTAGTAAGGGTAAACTCGTAAAACAAACTTCGACAATGTAGGGTCCAAGCACGAGCACCAACCAAGATGGAATGCATGATCTTACCTCCGATCCACATGAGCCAAAATATACATGATGTATGAACATATAAACAACATTATGCCATGATCAACAACTCATAAGTCCAACACACGAAGATACATATATCAATGTATTAACAACAACACATATCAATCCATATTGGAATTACATTTCATATCATATTGACACATATATAATCTCATATTGCCACCTAGTTATGACTCGAATACGCGGATAACACGTTGGAACTCACTTCCAACACAATCATTACCTTCAGTGGGATTACACTCATCATCGGTTCTCGCGGAGGGGATTCCACGCATCCTCACGCCCCGTCGATGGGATTCCACTCATCACCGACTAATATATAAAGATTTCCGGGTGAACTCGTACTCTTCTTTGGTGACTTAACGCCACCAAGGCCACGCGCGAATTTGACTCTCGTGTGCACACTAACATCCTAATGATCGATCATTGTACCCAAGCATACTAGTGCCAACATTTAGCAAAAACCATAACCTTTCACAACATCGTTTCATATCAACTTTCGTGCTTAGCAAGTACTCACCATGATCACTATCATGCATAATTCACAATCCAAACCACATGCATAACAATGCATCAAACCATGCCTCATCAACATGTATAACACAATATACATATCCACCATAAACACAAGTAAACAATAGGCATAATGAGCAATTAGGAGTTCAACCAAAAGCTTCCTAACTAAGCTTGAGATTAGGCTACCACTCTAATCTCAACTCTAGGTGGGTTTACCAAGCCCAACCTAGGTCCACATGCTTGAACCAATATTTAAAAACCATTTAAAAACAATAACCACTCACCGACCACTCCATTTAGCACAAGCCGACTAGCCTACCAAGCATCCAAGTTTCCGAATTTGAGCCCGAAGCTTCTCCATTGTTTTCTCTTGTTTCTAATCATTCAAAAACGATACATTAGCCCCAAAATCAGCCACAAACCCAATGTTTAACACCAACACACAAATGCACTACAATTCTCAAAATTCAAAGCCAAATTAATTCTTCAAATTCTCATTCTCGTACTTCCACAAAGACCCCTCAAAAATCAGCAATGTAGTCACCCAAAGCACTCTTAAACATGTTCAAAACACTACCCAAACATAGTATAACCATCAACCAACAATTTCCAACATCAAGCACACCCAAAACCAACCTTTAAACCCTTCAAAAACCCCATTAAAACCCAAATTCGGGAATCATTGTAAAACTCTTTAAAAATCACATATGTTGGACCTCATGGTTCATAAACAACTCATATATCATTAACAAATCAATATCTTTAGTTAAACACAACAAAGGTAGCATTTTTATTCAAAATCTTTAAAACTTCAAATTTAAAAAACATGAACAATATTGAAATCTAGAGGTATCATCTTGTAGAGGGAAAGAAGGACAAGTCAAAAACGAGATTGCCTTGCAAAAATCACCAACAAAATCAAAGGAGATGATGAAATATGGATTTGGAGAGAAAAGGGCATTTTGACGTGAATATGGTGAATGAAGAAGATGAAGATGAGTTTTAGAGTGGTCTCTTAAATTAAAGGGGGTTTTAAAAATGAAAGTTCACATATTTACAATCTTGCAATTAATGAGATGTCAAGCTCATCTATTCTAAAATCCATGGGATTTGATTTCCAAAACAATTTAAATCCAACATAAATGTTTGCTTCGAATATATGAATCCCAAAATAATATTTTATTATTTTAATTATAAAACCGAAACCCGAACCATTGTTTTAATATTATTTTCACCTGACCCCCAAACCCGGGTGTTACAACTCTCCCCCACTTAAGGAAATTTCGTCCCTGAAATTTATCGGACATGAAGAGTCGCTGAAACATGCTCATCCACACTTTCTTTCTCACCACAACATACTTACCAACTCGGTAAACTTACCACACAATCATTAGCTATCTGATGATGAGATCTCAACGGGTCCTTCATTGCATGTCAATTTTAAACTCAACTCAATCTCTTCTACAAACATAGCACAGAACATATCTAACTCACATTCCCGAATCATAGATACACATTACGAATCCCCTTTCTAACTCTGGTGGTAACCGCAACAAATAAACAACAGAACTAGCCTGATTCACAATCTCATATGGCACTGTTTGAATACTTGACCCATAACTTTCTCTGACTGATCGTCTGACTTCAACATGTAACCAAGCACTATGCAGACGTCCTCAAAAATCTAGTTGAAATCTTGAATCTCTACCGACCACTATCGAATTCAAGGCATGACTCTGCCATCTTACACAAGGTACAAGCAACGCAAACATGGATAAAATGAGCACACTCAGAGCAACTATCATTGTTTACTCGGCTAAGCTCTCCTGGAGGAAATCAAAGGCGAACCAGACACAAGGTTCCTCAAATCTATTACCCACTTTCATTAAAAATCTTCCACGGATGTAGCAAACTAGAAGAAAACTGATGCTCAGCCTTGACACGCTGACAAATTATACACTTACTCTCATACTGAACCACATCATTCATCAACTCAATCCAGAAGTACTCATCTTCAACCCACAATACATCTTCATACTACTCAGATGCAATACAAACGAACTGTCGTGTACTTCGGTCAAAACAATACATCTCAAAACACTATGTCAACCGGCACAACTATTCTGTCTCTGAAATGCAAAACTCTATCATCTCTAAAACTGTATTCTGAAGGTCCTCCTACTGCTATGCCTTGCATGTGAGGTGCCAAGAACATGTCTTGCAATTGTTTCTCTTTAAGCATTCTGACTCAATGTAGGTTTAACATGCAACTCGGCCACAAAAATACTATTATTTGATAAACTGAATCCAACAAATATAGCCCGCAACTCAAATATAGCTCAGCAAAAACAACTCGATGCATCGGTTACTATGCTAACTCTCTTCGGATGGTACTCAATCTTGAGATTACGGTCTTCAAGCAATTCTAACAACTCATGCTGTTCAAGTTTCAACCCTTCCTAAGTCGTCAAATATTTCAAGTTCGGATGATATGTATATATTGTGTATTTCTTACTATACATGCTTTGTCTCTAAGTCTTCGAAGCAAATTTAACTGCAGTTAACTCTATGTCTCGTGTCGGATAATTCCTTTCATGGTCTTTCAACTATCTCGATGAATAGGCCACAATCTTTTGTCTTGCATAAGCACACAATCTAACCCTACATATAACACATTACTATGATTCACAAATTCTTTCTCTAATATAGGCTGGACCAAGGTCGAAGCTCTCTTCAAAATTTCTTTCGGTTTCTCATGGGCTCGTTGTCTCGCATCTGACCACACAAACTAAACATTCTTCTGTAGCAATCTGTCAAAGGAGCAGCTATCTTCGAAAAACTATTTACAATTCTCTAAAAGTAACAATGCCACATCTAGAAACTATAGATACATGTCACAGTCTTCGGTTTCTTCCAACTCGTATCTTCTTCTGACTACTTGGGATTTATTCTAATACACTCGGTTAATCTACATGTCCTAGGAGAACATCTTCCTTGACTTGGAGTTCACGTTTGCTCAACTTGGCATACAATTGATTCTCTAATAGGATCTACAACACTAACTCTAAAGCTTGTCATGGTCTTCTTCGGTATGTGAATATACCCATGTATCATCTATGAGGACTACTACAAACTGATCAAGGAGCTCAGGAAATATTCTGCTCAACATCTCTATAAAATTATCTAACACACTAGTCAAACAAAACGACATAACCCAGAACTCAAAGTGACCATATCTTGACCCAAAAGCTGTCTTTGGTACATCAACCTCTCTCACTTTCAACTGATAGTAATCGGATCTCAAACTAATCTTTGAAAGATTGGAGCACACCCTAATTGATCCACAAGCCACTGATGTTCGGAAATGAACACTAATTATTCACTGTCTATTGTTTCAACTGTCTGTAATCTGAACACATTCTCGTATTATTTTTCTCTTTTTCACAAATTGCATTGTCATACTCTATGATGATGTACTAGGCCTAATGAATCTAAGGTCTAACAAATCTCGTAGTTGAGTCTTCAACACTCTCAATTCTTTCAGGAATCATAAGATACGGAGCAATCAAACAGGAGTAAACTCGAAGACGGTATCAATAATAAACTCTTCTTCCCTATCAAGAGACAAATCGGGCAATTCTTCCAAACACTTTTAGGAAAAACACAAACTATTCTAACATTCTGCGGTCCAATCTTCATTCAAAATCAAATTCATCACATTTGCTAGGCAAGCTTTTCAACCAAACTCAATAAATCTTTGACCTCTAAAACTGGATCAACATTCGATAAGAAGTTCACCTCTTCACCTACCACTACAGTCCCACAGAAATCTACAACATCAAGGCAACTCTCTCTTTGTCTCAACGTATACCCTAACTCTGTTCTCTACAAGCCAAACCATATCCAATGTTACATCGAAACTGTAAAAAGACAATTACTTCACATCTACTGGAAACACGTAACCATGAACCATCAACAAACATCTTCCGTACATCTTTCTGACCACCACTACCTTACCAAAAGGTCTAGTCACATGCGTCCCTACGTCTAAGATCTCAACAGGTATATCAATTTCTTTGTATGCTAACACAAAAGGATGAATCCGCAGAAATTGCAACTTCACATGTACCAAAAGGTCTAGTCACATGAGTTTTAGAGTGGTCTTTTAAATTAAAGGGGGTTTTAAAAATGAAAGTTCATATATTTACAATTTTGCCATTAATGAGATGACAAGCTCATATATTCTAAAATCCATGGGATTTGATTTCCAAAACAATTTAAATCCAACATAAATGTTTGCTTCGAATATATGAAGCCCAAAATAATATTTTATTATTTTAATTGTAAAACCGAAACCCGGAACATTATTTAAATATTATTTTCACCCAACCCCCAAACTCGGGTGTTACATATTCTTTGTGGCGAGGATGCGGAATCTAGAGACCATCTTTTTGCTGAGTGCCTATTTATAAGATTGTTGTGGGGAAGATTTTGAGGAATTGTGGCTGTCATTTTAGCTATAGTGGATGGATGAATTTGTTATCTTGGGTCCAAAGGAATGGAAGGGGCAAGTTTCTTGGCAAAGCTCCCCATTTATTCAATACTGTTTCCTTCGAATTAAAAGGGATATCTCCTCGAGGTTATCAGGTTATTTTAAAGTTGTAAATAATTCTTCTTTTCTGATAGATAGTTGGGGATTACTGTAATTAGGGATGGTTATTTTGTACAGAGGTTAAGGTTGTAAGTTGATTTTTATGAGTGTTTTTGGGATGAATAAAGCTTTGATTTATCCAAAAAAAATAGTCATTTTAACCCCTTATTTTTTTCTTGAAGCAATTTAATTTAAACGTTTATTTTTGGTCATTTCAAGTTGTTCAATGTTAGTTGATTAACAATTTTCAACCGCAGAAAGGCCACAAAACAAAACCATAAAATTTAAATTACTTCAAATAAGAAATAGAGACTAAAATAACTATTCGATTAAACGTTAATGTTATATCTGGCTATATACAAAATAAAACGTTATGCCTATTTCTTGGCAGTATACAAAATAAAATGTTAGGAATTAAAATCTAAAAACACTCTTGAACAATATTATAGATTTACTCCCGTTTATATCATCAATTATTTTTTATTTTAAAAATATAATATTTAAAAGGATAAACTACACGGAATACCACTCAACTTTACCCTTTGACTCGAACATATCACTGAACTATAATTTGGTACTATTATACCAGTAAACTTAGCTTTTGGCTTCAATGTAAGCACTCGAGCGTTAACTTATAACGAGCCGTTAAATCCAAAACGATGTCGTTTTAGTTTCGTTGTTTTGAAGCCTAAGATAGGCCAAAACGACGTCATTTTGTTAGTAAAGAAAATAAGAAAACATTGCATTTTGGGAAGTTTGAACTCCAAGACCTTTAAGATGAAAGGCTTATACCAAACTACCAAGCCAACTTAAATACTTAATATCATTCTAACGAAAATAATATATGTAACCCCCTCGTCCTGGTCTGGTCGGATGACCGGTCCAAGTGGGCCACACGGGGAAAACCGAAGCGAAACCCGTTAAGGTTTCCCCTCGGTTAACGACCCAGAAAATTTCTTTTAACTTTAGTCTTATCTAGATGCATATTTAATTCCTATGTGGAGCACAACAGCGGAAGATACAAGCAACGAAACATTCACCGACCAACAAAAAGGGTAAACAGTCCATTTTACTTCATTACAGCAGGCCGTTTCGAAACACCTATAGGGTGTTCCGAAACGCCGTGACCTAATCAACGGGCCTGGGTCAACCACAAGGTGACCGTTCCGAAACAGGGGAGACCCGTATCGGAACGCCCTTGACGGTCAATATCTCGTGGTCAACGAGATTTGACCGTTTCGGAACCCCAGAGGCCCGTTTCGGAACGGCTTCATCTCACCAATTTCTCAAAATTCCAGTAGCGAAAACGTTCCGGAACGACCCTCATCCGTTTCGAAACGGCAGGCCATATACACAGGGGCCGTTTCGGAACACGGGGACCCGTTCCGAAACACCCCCTGTCTGCAGACTTTTCTGGGCTGTTTTGAGGCACAAGGATGCCCCAAAACACCAACAAACCACCAAGCAACTTCAAGACAAGACATCTTAAGGTATAACAACTATTTTAACATGCTTCAACATTAATTAGACATGTCTATCACTATGGCAACAACCCACAAACATACATTCATACAATCATCATTCAAACACATATATAAACTCTTAAGGCATAAGACTAACATTCAAAAGAGCGACTTAAGCATGAGTTAACATTCATCACACAAGCATTTGGCAAGATACAACATGCTTACAAAACAAGTCAACCATAGACATACATCAAACTCAAATCAACAACACCTATCCCATTGCTTTACTATTACAATCTTTACATTTAAACATCATACTTGAGCTAACCGTAAGCAACACTTGGAGGCCTTTCCTTGCCCTTGCCACCCTCAAGCTATTGATCTGCATTGTCGAACAAAAGAGAGCGTAAGCATAAAAGCTTAGTGAGGGTAAGCTCTTTAAAAACAAACCTCGACAATGCAGGGTCCAAGCACGAGCTACAACCAAGATAAAATGCATGATCTTACCTCCGATCCACGCGAGCTATAAATATAGATGATGCATGAACATATATTCAATATCATGTCATGTTCAACATGTTTAAATCCACAACATATGAAATCACATATATTAAACCATGTTAGCAACACCTCCCAAAACACATTGGCTCACAAATTAACCACAAATTGGCAATATAAACTACAATCTGTATTGGCACCTAGCTATGACCCGAATACGCGGATAACCGTTGGAACTCACATCCAACAACTCAACCATTACCTGACGGTGGGATTCCACTCATCACCGTTCACGCGGAGGGGATTCCACTCATCCTCACGCCTCATTTCACGCGGAGGGGATTCCACTCATCCTCACGCCCCGTCGATGGGATTCCACTCATCACCGACTAATATAAATACAATTTCCGGGCGAACCCGTACTCCTCCTTGGTGACTCAACGCCACCAAGGCCACGCGCGACTTTTGACTCATGTATACACACTAACATCCTAATGATTGATCATTTGTACCCAAGCATACTAGTGCCAATACTACACATTTCATTAATCATTCATAATATCAAATCATAACACTTCCGTGCTTAGCACGTACTCACCATGACTTACCGTCATGTACAAACCACATTTTCATGTCTAGCATGTACTCACCATGATCCTCGGATCATGAAACCACCTCATAATATCATTACACATGTCAACACTACATGCATCTCAACAACACAATTATCACATCATATTTCATACATATGCATATCTCTATCACATTTATCATCAACATGCATGTAACAATGCATTAAATCATGCCTCCACATACATGTATACAACATATATATAATCAACACCATCACAATTTAACATGAGGCATATACAACCATTAAAGAGTGCAACCAAAGTCTCTAATCAAAGCTTGGGATTAGGCTACCACTCTAATCCCAACTCTAGGTGGGTTTACCAAGCCCATCCTAGGTTCACATGCTTGAACCAAATACTCAAACCATTTTAAAAACATTTAACCACTCACCTAAACATCCAAGCTCCAAGCCAAGCTAGCAACCTCCCTCAAATATCCGGATTTCTTCCCGAAGCTTTTCCAACACGAATTCCCGCTTCCAAACAACCTCAAACACATTTCAAACAATTCCAAATCAGCCCAACATCAAAAGACCAACCCGGAACACAATTCAAATACAATTCACAATGTTGCAAGCCATGACCAAACCCCACTTTTAGCAATTTCGGACAGCCCCTAAACCATGTCCAAAAACCATCTTTCCAACATCCATAGCACCCACAAACATTCCCAAATCAACCCCTAACCATAGTACTACCAATGGGCTATCAATTTCCACCTAAAACAACCCCCAAAATTCACCCAAAACCCTCCAAAAAACCCATTTTTACCCAATTTCGGGAATCATGTTAAAATCATGTAAAAATCATCTATGGTGGGTCTTATGGGTAGTAAACAACATATTTAACTTCAACAAATCGAAAGCTCAAATTAAAGACATTAAAGTTTGCATTTTTACCCCAAAAACTCAAAACCCTAAACTTCAAAATCTATGAGCTTTATAAAAATTAAAGGTATCATCTTAAAGAGGAAGAGGAGGACAAGTTAGAAACGGTTTTACC
This sequence comes from Hibiscus tridactylites, assembly GCA_958450335.1. Taxonomy (NCBI): domain Eukaryota; kingdom Viridiplantae; phylum Streptophyta; class Magnoliopsida; order Malvales; family Malvaceae; genus Hibiscus; species Hibiscus tridactylites. Next base: position 79,613,444 of record OY288268.1, on the reverse strand, counting down.
TTTCAAAAATCACCAACAAAGAGCATGGGGATGAAGGAATGGAGATTTGGAGAGGGAGTGGGTTTTTGGTGTGAAGGAGAGGAAAGAAGAAGATGAAGATAGGAATTAAAGGGGTCTTTTAAATTAAAGGGGTTTTAAAGATGGGAGACCCTTTTAATTACACCTTTGCCATTAATGAGATGACATATCTCATCCATGTTTAAAATCCATGAAATTGGTTCCAAAACAACTTAAGTCCAACATAAAATAATTCGTTTTGAAAATACGAAGCCCAAATATTAATTTATTATTTTAATTATAAAAACCGAAACCCGAAATAATATTTTAATATTATTTTCTCCCGGCCCCCAAACCCGGGTGTTACAACTCTCCCCCACTTAAGAAAATTTCGTCCCCGAAATTTATCGATCACGGAGGGCCACTGAAACATGCACCTCCACGCTTTCCTCTCCCACCACAACGTACTAACCAACCTCGTTAGGCTCACCACACAACAACAGATATCCAATGCTAAGTTCCCAACTAGTTCTTTCAAGGCATGTCAATTTAAAACTCAACTCAATCTTTTCAACAACATAGCACAGAACAGATCTGACTCACATTTCTGAATCATGGATACACGGAACACATCTCAAACCCCTTTCTAACCCTGGTGGTAACCGCAACAGATAACAACAGAACTAGCCCGATTTACAAACTCATACAATACTGCTTGAACACTCGACTCACAACTTTCTCTGACTGATCCTCTGTCTTCATCCATTAACCAAACGCTATGCAGACGTCTTCAAAATTATTCTAGTTGAAATCTCGAATCTCTATTACTCGCTTCCATTATGAACCTTCCACGGATGTAACAAACTAGAAGAAACTGAAGCTCGGTCTTGACACGCTGGCAATTTACATACTTACTCTCATACTGAACCACATTATTCATCCACTCAATTCAGAAGCATTCATCTTCAACCCACAATACGTCTTCATATTACTCAGATGCAATACAAATGAACCACCGTGTGCTTCGGCCAAAACAATACGTTTCAAAACACTATGTCAATCTGTACAACTATTCTTTCTCTGGAATGCAAAACTCTATCATCTCTGAAACTGTATTCTGAAGGTCTTCCTTCTACTATGCCTCGCACGTGAGGTGCCAAGAATTTGTCTTGCAACTGTTTCTCTTCAAACATTCTGACTCAGTGTAGGTTCAACATGAAACACAGCCACAAGAATACTGGCATTCGGTAACTGAATTCAGTAAATACAGCTCGCAACTCAACTACCAATCTAACAACAATTACAACTCGGATCATCGGTCACTACGGAGGCTATCTTCGGATGGTACTCACTCTTGATATTACAGTCTTCAAGCATTTCTAACACTTATGATGTTCAAGTTCTAACCATTCCCAAGTCTTCAAATATTTCAAGCTCTAATGATACGTACATGTACACTGCGCATTTCTTACTACACAAGCTTTGTCTCTAAGTCTTCGAAGCAAATATAACTGTAATTAACTCTATGTCTCATAACGGATAACTCTTCTCACAGTCTTTCAACTATCTTGATGCACAAGCCTCAATCTTCTGTCTTGCATAAGCACACAACCTAACTCTACATGTAACACATCACTGTGGTTCACAAATTCTTTCTCTGACATTGGCTGGATCAAGGTCGACGCTTTCATCAAAGTTTCTTTCTATTTCTCAAGGGCTCATGGTCTCGCATCTAACCACACAACTGAACATTCTTCTGTAGCAATCTATCAATGGAGCAACTATCTTCAAACATTATTTACAATTCTCTGAGAGTAACAAGGCTAGACCTAGGAACTATAGATATCTGTCACAGTCTTCGATTTCTTCCAAATCATATCTTCTTTTGCCTACTTGGGATTTTCTCTAACACACTCGGCTGAACTACATGTCCTAGGAGAACATCTTCATTAACTCGGAGTTCACGTTGGCTCAACTTGGCATACAACTGATTCTCTAATAGAATCTACAATACTAACTCTAAAGCTTGTCAGGGTCTTCTTCGGTACTTCAAATTTTCTCACTTTCAACTGGTAGTAAACGGATCTCAAATTAGTCTTCGAAAGACTGAAGCACACATTACTGACCAACTAATCACTGACACTCAGAAACGGATGTTAATCATTCACTGTCACTTGTTTCAACTGTCTGAAATCTAAACATATTCTTGTATTGTCATCTCTCGTCTTCACAAATTGCACTGTCATACTCTAAGATGACGTACTAGGCCTAATGAGTCTAAGGTCCAGCTAATCTCGAAGTTATTTCTTCAACATTCTCAATTCTTCCGGGATTCATAAGCTACAAAGCAAACAAAACAAAAGCAACCTCGAAAACGGTCTCAATAACAAACTCTTCTCCTCTAACAAGAGGTAAACCGACAATTCTTCCAAACACTTCTAGGAAAAGAAAACACAAACTATCCTAACATTATGCGGTCTAGTCTTCATTCAAAATCAAATTCATCACAATTACTAAGCAAGCCTGTCAACTAAACTCAATCAATCTTTGACCTCTAAATCTGGATCAACATTCAACAAGAAGTTCACCTTCTCACCTACCACTACAGTCACACATAAATCTTGTAACTTCAAGTCAACTCTTTCTTTGTCTCAACGTATACACTAACTATTTACTTTTCAAGCCGAGCCTTGGAAAAAGGCACACCGAAACTACCGAAAGACAATCACTTCACATCTACTAGAAACTAGTAACTCTGAACCACCAACAAACATCTTCTGTACATCTTTCTGATCACTACTATCTCCCAAAAGGTCTAGTCACATGCGTCCCTACGTCTAAAATCTCAACAGAGATACGTCAAAATCTTTGCACGCTCACACAAACGGACGATTCTGCAAAAATTGTAACTTCACAAGTACACAACTGGTAGTCTTCGGTCCTCTTGTTTTCAGACTGATTCTTCAACAAAATCCGACTCTTCTAGACTATTCGTAGAGCATTTCAAAACTTCAAAAACGCAGTTCTGGGCACACACAGACAACCATACTAGAAAACCAGCCAGACGCACACTGGCCTCAAACACACAAATCGGTTCCCATTCACGGATACTGGTCGGTTGTCCTGCATAGAAATCATAGGCTGAACCCCAACGGTCACCACTAACACTTCTGAAATTCAGATTACTCACACGAGACCCCTACCTAGATCTCGCCAAAAGAACTAAAGTACTCATACCTACCTCATCGAGCACATTCAAACTTGCATGCTTGTTAACAACATACGGAGGTACGAACTCAGAACCAATCAGAAGAGACAGACTCAAAACTGTACCAAGGGCTTATCCACTATAACATAGATACCACTCTGATTCCCACTCATAGGTCTTCGCTTCTTTTCACCAACTAATACCAGAATCGGTCAAATCGTCCCTTCACCAACAAGAATCAACTCACATGCACGCGGACTCGAGCAACAAATTGTACCTCAACTCCAGTACAACCATACTCCCCTAACTATAGCAAAGAACTTCCTCCACATCATCCACATTTTCAAAACCACAACTTCCACTTACCGATTCACGGCCCACACACTGGCCCTAAGCTTACTAAAAGCAATAAATCAATCAACAATTTAACATACAAGTTGGGTGAGCAAAGGAAAGGTCCAAGTGGCTCAAGTATGATTTCCCTCACTTAAAATCCTTTTTCCGATGTAATAGAAGCAATGGGACTCTACTAAACATGGTTCAACCAAATCAGCACACATACATGCTCAACCAAGCATATAACAATGCATACTTGCTGAACAAGCAGACAAATGCGTACGATCACACAACATGCATTCTCAATCACACAATCACACATCACAGCATACACGGGTAACGAGCAACATGCTTTTAATCAAACAGTCAACATACTTGACATACAAGCAATCATACTTACAAAGCAAGCGAACACCGTGCACATCAATTCAAAACTTAAACTTACCTCACTTACCTGCCCAAGGTCTCGGTAACCTTAGGCTCTGATACCAACAAGTGTAACCCCCTCGTCCCGGTCTGGTCGGATGACCGGTCCAAGTGGGCCACACGGGGAAAACCGAAGCGAAACCCGTTAAGGTTTTCCCCTCGGTTAACGACCCAGAAAATTTCTTTTAACTTTAGTCTTATCTAGATGCATATTTAATTCCTATGTGGAGCACAACAGTGGAAGATACAAGCAACGAAACATTCACCGACCAACAAAAAGGGTAAACAATCCATTTTACTTCATTACAGCAGGCCGTTTCGAAACACCTATAGGGTGTTCCGAAACGCCGTGACCTAATCAACGGGCCTGGGTCAACCACAAGGTGACCGTTCCGAAACAGGGGAGACCCGTATCGGAACGCCCTTGACGGTCAATATCTCGTGGTCAACGAGATTTGACCGTTTCGGAACCCCAGAGGCCCGTTTCGGAACGGCTTCATCTCACCAATTTCTCAAAATTCCAGTAGCGAAAACGTTCCGGAACGACCCTCATCCGTTTCGAAACGGCAGGCCATATACACAGGGGCCGTTTCGGAACACGGGGACCCGTTCCGAAACACCCCCTGTCTGCAGACTTTTCTGGGCTGTTTTGAGGCACAAGGATGCCCCAAAACACCAACAAACCACCAAGCAACTTCAAGACAAGACATCTTAAGGTATAACAACTATTTTAACATGCTTCAACATTAATTAGACATGTCTATCACTATGGCAACAACCCACAAACATACATTCATACAATCATCATTCAAACACATATATAAACTCTTAAGGCATAAGACTAACATTCAAAAGAGCGACTTAAGCATGAGTTAACATTCATCACACAAGCATTTGGCAAGATACAACATGCTTACAAAACAAGTCAACCATAGACATACATCAAACTCAAATCAACAACACCTATCCCATTGCTTTACTATTACAATCTTTACATTTAAACATCATACTTGAGCTAACCGTAAGCAACACTTGGAGGCCTTTCCTTGCCCTTGCCACCCTCAAGCTATTGATCTGCATTGTCGAACAAAAGAGAGCGTAAGCATAAAAGCTTAGTGAGGGTAAGCTCTTTAAAAACAAACCTCGACAATGCAGGGTCCAAGCACGAGCTACAACCAAGATAAAATGCATGATCTTACCTCCGATCCACGCGAGCTATAAATATAGATGATGCATGAACATATATTCAATATCATGTCATGTTCAACATGTTTAAATCCACAACATATGAAATCACATATATTAAACCATGTTAGCAACACCTCCCAAAACACATTGGCTCACAAATTAACCACAAATTGGCAATATAAACTACAATCTGTATTGGCACCTAGCTATGACCCGAATACGCGGATAACCGTTGGAACTCACATCCAACAACTCAACCATTACCTGACGGTGGGATTCCACTCATCACCGTTCACGCGGAGGGGATTCCACTCATCCTCACGCCTCATTTCACGCGGAGGGGATTCCACTCATCCTCACGCCCCGTCGATGGGATTCCACTCATCACCGACTAATATAAATACAATTTCCGGGCGAACCCGTACTCCTCCTTGGTGACTCAACGCCACCAAGGCCACGCGCGACTTTTGACTCATGTATACACACTAACATCCTAATGATTGATCATTTGTACCCAAGCATACTAGTGCCAATACTACACATTTCATTAATCATTCATAATATCAAATCATAACACTTCCGTGCTTAGCACGTACTCACCATGACTTACCGTCATGTACAAACCACATTTTCATGTCTAGCATGTACTCACCATGATCCTCGGATCATGAAACCACCTCATAATATCATTACACATGTCAACACTACATGCATCTCAACAACACAATTATCACATCATATTTCATACATATGCATATCTCTATCACATTTATCATCAACATGCATGTAACAATGCATTAAATCATGCCTCCACATACATGTATACAACATATATATAATCAACACCATCACAATTTAACATGAGGCATATACAACCATTAAAGAGTGCAACCAAAGTCTCTAATCAAAGCTTGGGATTAGGCTACCACTCTAATCCCAACTCTAGGTGGGTTTACCAAGCCCATCCTAGGTTCACATGCTTGAACCAAATACTCAAACCATTTTAAAAACATTTAACCACTCACCTAAACATCCAAGCTCCAAGCCAAGCTAGCAACCTCCCTCAAATATCCGGATTTCTTCCCGAAGCTTTTCCAACACGAATTCCCGCTTCCAAACAACCTCAAACACATTTCAAACAATTCCAAATCAGCCCAACATCAAAAGACCAACCCGGAACACAATTCAAATACAATTCACAATGTTGCAAGCCATGACCAAACCCCACTTTTAGCAATTTCGGACAGCCCCTAAACCATGTCCAAAAACCATCTTTCCAACATCCATAGCACCCACAAACATTCCCAAATCAACCCCTAACCATAGTACTACCAATGGGCTATCAATTTCCACCTAAAACAACCCCCAAAATTCACCCAAAACCCTCCAAAAAACCCATTTTTACCCAATTTCGGGAATCATGTTAAAATCATGTAAAAATCATCTATGGTGGGTCTTATGGGTAGTAAACAACATATTTAACTTCAACAAATCGAAAGCTCAAATTAAAGACATTAAAGTTTGCATTTTTACCCCAAAAACTCAAAACCCTAAACTTCAAAATCTATGAGCTTTATAAAAATTAAAGGTATCATCTTAAAGAGGAAGAGGAGGACAAGTTAGAAACGGTTTTACCTTTCAAAAATCACCAACAAAGAGCATGGGGATGAAGGAATGGAGATTTGGAGAGGGAGTGGGTTTTTGGTGTGAAGGAGAGGAAAGAAGAAGATGAAGATAGGAATTAAAGGGGTCTTTTAAATTAAAGGGGTTTTAAAGATGGGAGACCCTTTTAATTACACCTTTGCCATTAATGAGATGACATATCTCATCCATGTTTAAAATCCATGAAATTGGTTCCAAAACAACTTAAGTCCAACATAAAATAATTCGTTTTGAAAATACGAAGCCCAAATATTAATTTATTATTTTAATTATAAAAACCGAAACCCGAAATAATATTTTAATATTATTTTCTCCCGACCCCCAAACCCGGGTGTTACAATATATAAATAATACTGCAGTTGAACTTAATTTCATTTATCTCATGATATAATTTTATAATATAATTTTATAAATATATTAACTTTATACATAAATATTATTTATAATATATATATATATTAATAGATATAATGTATATAATTAAACCCTAAACCCCAAAACTCAAACCTTAAACTATATATTAATTAAAATCCCAAACCTTAACCATATATATAAATAAATCCTAAACCCTAAACCATATATATAAATATATTAAATTTATGAATAAATAATATTTATAATATTTATATATATATTTGAATATATATATATATAATATAATTAAACCCTAAACCCCAAAACTCAAACTTTAAACCATATACATAAATAAATCATAAATCCTAACCCCTAAACAATATATGTAGCTAAACCTTAAACCTAAACCCTATATTACAAATCCTAATATATATTATAAATAATATTTTAATTTTAGGATTTTGGGTTTGTGATTTATGATTTAATTATGTTTAGGGTTTATTGTTTATATATATATATGGTTTAGGGTTTTAGTTAATATATGGTCTAGGGTTTGGGGTTTTATTTAATACATAGTTTAGGGTTTGTAGTTTTTAGGGTTTTGAGTTTGGTGTTTTAATTAATATTTGATTTAGGGTTTGGGTTAAATTATATATATTGATATATATATATATATATATATATATAAATTATAAATAATATTTATGTATAAAGTTAATATATTTATAAAATTATATTATAAATATTATAAAATTATATTATGAGATAAATGAAATTAAGTTCAACTGCAGTATTATTTATATATTTTTTCGTTAGAATGATATCAAGTATTTAAATTAGCTTGATAGTTTGGTATAAGTTGTTCATCTTAAAGGTCTTGGGTTTAAGCTTCCCAAAATGCAATGTTTTTTAGGGTAAAGTACACAGATGATCACTGAACTTTAGAAGAAAAAACAAAATAATAACCAAACTTTCAAAAATCACAAAATGGCTTTATGTTTTATAACAAAATGGTAACTAAACATTAAATGTCGTTAAGTGACTGTTATAAAATTTGGTATAATAACACATTTTGTCCTTCATATTTATACATTCAATCAATTTAGTCCTAATTCGAAACAATTCACTAAATTTAGCCCTCGTTATTTTCGCATTCTTTCAATTTGGTCTTTAAAGCAAAATTCAAAAGTATGATAACATGATAAATAATTACAATTAAATTTTTATAGGAACTCGAAAACCTGACTAGATTCGAATCGAAAAAATTTCAAATAAAGTTTGAGTTGTAAAATATGATGCGTCAACTCAAATAACTTGAAAATTTTTGACTCGACTCGATCGAACGCTCATCTCTATCTTAAGATATGACACGTCAACTCGAATAACTCGAAATATTTAATATTTTAAATCATTTTTCCTTTTAAATCGAATATTTTTTGAAATAGAATATTTAATATTTTCATATTTAAATCACATCGAATATTTAGTAACTACTTTAAATATTCAATTTAATTTAAAAATATTCGATTTAAAAGAAAAAATGATTTAAAATATTCATATATTTAATAACTACTTTAAATATTTATTAAATATTCGAATATTTTAAATCAATTTTTTCATGTAAATCGAATATTTAAAGTAGTTATTAAATATTCTATGTGATTTAAAAGAAAAATGATTTAAAATATTTGAATATTTTGAGTTATTCGAGTTGATGTGTCATATCTTAAGATAGAGGTGAGCGTTCGATCGAGTCGAGTCAAAAAATTTCGAGTTATTCTAGTTAACGAGTCATAGTTTACAACTCAAACTTTATTTGAAATTTTTTCGATTCGAGTCGAGTTTTTAGTTCCTATAAAAATTTAATCAAATATACAAATATTTTAAATCAATTTTTTCTTTTAAATCGAATATTTTTAAATTAAATCGAATATTTAAAGTAGTTATTAAATATTCGATGTGATTTAAATCTAAAAATATTAAATATTCTATTTTAAAAAATATTCGATTTAAAAGAAAAAAACGATTTAAAATATTTGAATATTTCGAGTTATTCGAGTTGACGTGTGTCATATCTTAAGATAGAGGTGAGCGTTCGATCGAGTCGAGTAAAAAAAATTCGAGTTTACGCGTCATATTTTACAACTCAAATTTTATTTGAATTTTTTTTATTCGAGTCGAGTTTTCGAGTTCCTATAAAAATTTAATTAAATATTCGGATATTTTAAATCAATTTTTTCTTTTAAATCGAATATTTAAAGTTGTTATTAAATAATTGATGTGATTTAAATACGAAAATATTAAATATTCTATTTTAAAAAATATTCGATTTAAAAGAAAAAATGATTTAAAATGTTTAAATATTTTGAGTTATTCGAGTTGACGCGTCATATCTTAAGATAGAGATGAGCGTTCGATCGAGACGAGTAAAAATTTTTCAAGTTATTCGAGTTGACGCGTCATATTTTACAACTCAAACTTTATTTGAAATTTTTTCGATTCGAGTCGAGTTTTCGAGTTCCTATTAAAATTTAATTGTAATTATTTATTATGTTACCATACTTTGGAATTTTGCTTTAAGGACCAAATTGAAAGAATGCATAAATTAAAAGGGCTAAATTTAGTGAATTGGTTCGAAATAGGGTTAAATTGATTGAATGTATAAATATGAATGACTAAATGTGTTATTATACCAAATTTTATAACAGCCACTTAACGACATTTAACGTCTAGTTACCATTTTGTTTTAAAACATAAAGTTTAATTGCCCTTTTGTGATTTTTGAAAGTTTGGTTACCATTTTGTTTTTTTACCAAAGTTCAGTGACTGTCTGTGTATTTTACCTTTTTTATTTTCTTTACTAACAAAATGACGTCGTTTTGGCCTATTTTAGGCTTCAAAACAACAAGACCAAAACGACGTCGTTTTGGATTTAACGGCCCGTTAAGTTAACGGTTGAGTGCTTACATTGAAGCCGAAAGCTAAGTTTAGTGGTATAATAGTATCAAATTATAATTCAGTTGTATGTTCGAGTCAAAAGATAAAGTTGAGTGGTATTTCGTGTAGTTTACCCTATTTAAAATAGATACTTTATCTACTAAAAAAGGATAAACTACACGAAATGCCGTTAATTTTTAATCTTTGTATCGAAAATACCACTGAACTATAGAATGATACTATTATACCACTGAACTTCATTTTTGGCTTCAATCCAAGCACTCTGCCGTTAAACGATAACGACCCGTTAAATACAAAACGACGTCATTTTAGTATAGCTCTTTGATGCCTAAGATAGGCCAAAACAACATCGTTTTGTTAGAAAAAAATATTAAAAAATCATTGCATTTGAGCAAACTCAAAACCTCTGGGATGCAAGGTTTACACCAAACCATCAAACCAACTTAAAGACTTGATATAATTCTAATGCAAATAGTATATAAATAAAACTTCAGTTGTACTTCATTTTATTTATCTCATGATATAATTTTATAATATTTATAATATAATTTTTTAAATACATTAATTTTATAAATATATTACTTATAATTTATATTACAAAACAAAAATATTTTTATAATATCTATAACTAAACCCTAAACCTCAAACCCCAAACCACATATGTAACTAAATTTTAACCACAAACCCTAAAAATATATAATTAAATCCTAAATCTCAAACCCTAAATATATATAACTAAATCTCAAACCCTGGAATTAAAATATTATTTATAATATATATATATATATATTAGGATTTGTATTATAAATTATAAATAATATTTTAGTTTTAAGGGTTAGGGTTTAAGACTTATGTATATATATAGGGTTTAGGGTTTAGTTACATATATTGTTTAGGGTGTAATGTTTATGATTTAAGATTTAGTTAAATATATTTAGGGTTTAAGGTTAGTGTTTAGTTATATATATGGTTTAGGGTTTGGAGTTATGACCTAGTTACATATATAATTTAGAGTTTGGAGTTAGGGTTTAGTTATATATATTACAAATAATATTTTAGTTTTGTAATATAAATTATAAGTAATATTTATTTATAAAGTTAATATATTTGTAAAACTATATTATAAATATTACAAATTGTATAAAGAGATAAATGAAATTGCAGTGTTATTTATATACTATTTGCATTAGGAATATAATAAGTCATTAAGTTGGCCTATTTGTTTGGTGTAAATGTTTCATCTTAAAAGTTCCGAGTTGGAGCTTACTCAAACACAATATTTTCTTAATTTATTTTTAACAAAACGATGTCGTTTTGGCCTATTTTAAGCATCAAAACAACTATATCAAAACGACATTGTTTTGCATTTAACGAGTCCTTACAATTTAACGGGAGTGTTGAAGCAAGGAAGCTTTCGTTATTTAGGGATTTTGCTAATTGGGGATTTTCGTATGAAAAGAAAGAGTTGTAAGCAATAGACTAATGCTGAATATTGGAAGAGCAAGAAACGACAAGAAGGAGTGCGTTTTATTAAAACTGAATGAATATACAAAAGAAGACTTTGACTTATATAGTAGTCAAGATTCTAAAACAAGATTAACAACTAATTCTAACTAACTTTCCAGCTAATAACAACATGTGCAGATAGTTTGTTAGCCCCCCTCAAGTTGGAGCGTATATGTTATGTACGCCCAACTTGGAAATCAAAGAATGAAAAGAAAAAGTAGGCAAAGCTTTGGTAAGACAGTCTGCAAGTTGGTTTTGAGAGGAAACTTGAAGCAAAACAATGAGGCCTTGGTGAATCTTTTTCCGAATCAAGTGGCAATCTAACTCAATGTGCTTCGTACGCTCGTGATGAACAGGATTTTCTGCAATTTGAATGGCAGATAGATTATCACAAAACAAATTAGCAGGCTGAAAAGATATATGAAAAGTTTGTAAAATGTAAAAAATCCATTGAAGTTCACATGTAACAGAGGCTAAAGCACGATATTCAGCTTCACTAGAAGATCTAGATATAGTTTGCTGTTTTTTAGATTTCCATGATATAAGAGAAGATCCCAAAAAAATGCAAAAACCAGTAATGGACTTCCTTGAGTCAGGGCAAGAGGCCCAGTCAGAGTCAGAGAAAGCCTGCAATTTTATTTCATTATCAGCAGCAAAGAAAAGACCTTGACCAGGAGTTCCTTTCAAATATCTCAAGATCCTATGAGTTGCTTCAAAATGAACATTAGTAGGACAAGATAAGAATTGTGAAAGCTGCTGAACAGAAAAAGCAATATCATGTCTAGTATTAGTTAAGTAAAGCAGTTTTCCAATCAATTTTCTATAAGCTTTAATGTCCTCTAATGGAGTGCCATCTGCCTTAGATAATCTTTTAGATCCTCTAGTAACAGCAATAGGAGTGCTAACAGGTTTGGATTCAAGAAAATTTGTTTCTTTAAGAAGCTCCAAGGTGTATTTCCGTTGAGAAACATTAATACCAGCACTAGTTCTAGCAAATTCAAGCCCTAAAAAATATTTCAAATTTCCTAGATCCTTTATTTTAAAAGAATCATGTAAAAATGTTTAATAAAATCAATCTGAGCTTGACTAGGACTAGTTAACAGAATATCATCCACATAAACAGCAAGAGCTATAAAATTATCATTTTCACCTTTAGTAAAGAGACTAGTATCAGAAGGGCATTGCTTAAAACCTTGAGTTATTAAAGCAAGAGTAAGCTTTTCATTCCATTGTCTACTAGCCTGCTTTAGACCATAAAGACTCTTGTTCAATTTGCAAACTAGAGGGGATTCACTATTAACAGAATCATTATTAACAGAAAAACCTGGGGGCATTTCCATATAGACTTCTTCATGAAGGGATCCATGAAGAAATGCATTATTAACATCTAGCTGCTGTAATTTCCAATTTTTTGATGCAGCAATAGAAACAAGAATTCTAATGGTAGTCATCTTAGCAACTGGACTAAAGGTACTTAAGAAATCAATGCCACATTGTTGAGTGTAGCCTTTAGCTACTAATCTAGCTTTGTATCTATCTAAAGATCCATCAGACTTAAGCTTAGTCCTAAAAACCCACTTGCAGCCTATTGTTTTCTTATTGGGGGGTAAAGGAACTAGGTCCCATGTTTTATTAGATTCTAGAGCTAGAATTTCCTCTTGCATAGCATTCTTCCAACACTCATGTTTTATAGCCTGTTTATAGGTTTTAGGAGTAGCTATAACATCAATATTATTGATATAAGAGAGATGTTTGGAAGATATGTTCTGATAGGAAATGACATTAGCAATAGAATGAGATGATGTATGTTGTTTAGGTAAAGTTACTTGATAATCTTGAAATTTCTGAGGCAATTTTACCTGCCTAGATGGTCTAGTAGACACAACAGGAGCAGGTGGAACAGACTGATTTTGTTGATCAGAAGAAAAATCATGTGAACACTGATCTGATTCACTATGAATATGATGATCAAGAGAAGATTTATATTGCAAAGAATAGGCAGGATCATCATATATAGGAACTGAATTATGAGACACAGAAACATGATTGAAATCAGAACTTTTACTAAAAGGAAAAATGGATTCATTGAAAGTAACATCCCTAGAAATTATTACTGACTTTGTTTCCAGATTGTATAGCTTATAACCTTTAACATGATGAGGAAAACCAAGAAAGATACATTTTATAGCTTTAGAATGCATCTTGGTAGCTGACCTAGGTAAACAAGAAGCATAAGATAAACAACCAAAAACCTTAAGATTATCTATCTCAGGCAAAATGTTATACAAAACTTCATGAGGGGTCTTATTAGCTAAAACAGGTGTAGGTGTCAAATTGATCAAACAACAAGCATGAAGAACACAGTCAATCCAGAAAGATAAAGGCAATGAAGCATGAATTCTAAGAGACCTAGCAACAACCAGTAAATGTTGGTGTTTCCTCTCCACAACACTATTCTGTTGTGGAGTATAAACACAGGAGGTTTGATGTATTATGCCTTTACTTTTAAAGAAGTCATCCATTTTAAATTCTTGAGCATTATCAGTTCTGAAACACTTAATTCTTTTTGAGAACTGAGTTTCAATTAAAGTGTAAAAATCAGTAACTAACTTCCTAACTTCAGATTTATGAGTCATTGGAAAAATCCAGACATACCTACTTTTATCCTCAACAACAGTTAAGAAGTAATTATGACCATATATGCTTTTAACTGGGAAAGGTCCCCAGACATCTAAATGCACTATGTCAAACAAGTTTTCAGAAACAGAATTGCTAACAGGGAATGGCAGACGTTTGTGTTTTGCAAGATGACAAACATCACAGGATGAAACATTACCAGAAGGAACATGCTTATTCAATTTAGAAAAGAAAGTCATTCTTTTACTAGAACAATGACCTAATCTAGCATGCCATAAATGCAGAGAAGGAGAAGAAGAAACATTACAGACAGTAGATGAAGGAGATGCACAGGGTGAAAAATGATAAAGCCCTTTGACTAGCTTAGCTGAACCAATCTTCTTCAAGGAATGAGGATCTTGAAGAATACACTTATTGTTAGAAAAAACAATAGATATATTTGTAGTCAGGGTAAGTTTGCTAACTGAAATTAGATTGAACCCAAAATGAGGTATATAAAGAACATCTTTCAGAATTATATCATTGTTTAAAGAAATATTACCAACATGTAAAACTTGGACTAAACTACCATTAGGAAGTTTAACAAATTTATTTTTAACATCATAATAACTATCAAAAATGGACAAGGAATTACATATGTGGTCTGTAGCCCCTGAATCTATAACCCATAGAACATTATTAACAGCAGATGTAAAAGAACAATTTAGAATTGTACCTGAATCAGTACTAGCTGCAGGAACATTCTGATTGTCAAAGTCAGAAGATAGAACATTGACAGCAGAAGGAGAAGCAGAACTAAGACTAGAGATACCTTTCTCTTGAAGTAAAGAAAGCAATCCTTCATATTGATCCTTAGTAAAGGATACAAACTTATTGTCTGACTTATGATCAGCAGAAGACAAAGAATCATTTGTAATGTTTTCAGTTTGGGAAAAATTAACAAGGTTGGCTTTACTAACAGGCAACCTAGACCTATAACTAGGGGGATAACTGTGCTTCTTGTAGCACTTATCAACAGAATGCCCTTGAATACCACAGAAAGAACAAAGAGGTCTTCGAGAAACAGAATTAGAAGAGAAAGGTTTCTTTTGAAATTTTCCAGAAGTATAACTTCTGTCAACAGCAAGGACATTAGATTCAAAAGGAACAGGCACAGATATGGAACGCTCATGCTGAACAATAACAGAAAAAATTTCATGGGTTTGGGGAAAAGGCTTAGTCATCAAGATTTGGGATTTGGGGATAGCAAAAGAATCATTTAACCCTCTAAGAAACCTAAGAGAAAAATCTTGATTACGGAATTTAATGGCATCACAATAACATGAATTCAAGGCACGCAAAGCACACAATTCATCCCAAATCACCTTCAATTGCGTGTAAAATGTGGTAACAGTGTTAGTACCTTGATTCAAGGAATAAAATTCCCGTTGAAGATCAGAAACTCGCATTAAGTCGCCCTGACTGAATCTGTCACGTAAATCCGCCCAAAGTTCATAGGCGGTGTCGAACCATAAAACGGACTGAGCAATCTCCTGACTCACAGCTCGCTGCAACCACGATAGAACAAGGTTGTTGCACTTAACCCACGGGAAATAGGCATCATCATCTTCAGGAGGCTGCTTCAACGATTCGTTAACGAAAAAAAACTTATTCTTGCTGATTAAAGCCATCCGCATAAATCTCGCCCACGAATGGTAATTTCCACCGGTAAGAAGAACGGAGGTCAGCACGAGCGAGGGATTTTCATTCGGATGTATATAGTACTCGTCGGCAGGATCAATATTCTTGAAACGAGCAGACGCGGAAGATCGAAGATCAGAAGTACCATCTGATACCATGTTGAAGCAAGGAAGCTTTCGTTATTTAGGGATTTTGCTAATTGGGGATTTTCGTATGAAAAGAAAGAGTTGTAAGCAATAGACTAATGCTGAATATTGGAAGAGCAAGAAACGACAAGAAGGAGTGCGTTTATTAAAACTGAATGAATATACAAAAGAAGACTTTGACTTATATAGTAGTCAAGATTCTAAAACAAGATTAACAACTAATTCTAACTAACTTTCCAGCTAATAACAACATGTGCAGATAGTTTGTTAGGGAGAGTGCTTCAATTGAAGCTGAAAACAAAGTTTAATGATATAATAGTATCATTTTATAGTTGAGTATATTTTCAATACAAAAATTTTCAATAGAATTTCGTTTACTTTACCCTAAAAAAATTATATCCACAAAGTTGAAATGCATGAAATGGGAGGCCGGTTCATTGAAATTTCAGTCATTTCATAACAATTGCAAGCTCTAGAATCCAATCGTCCAAAGTTTCATAGAAAGAAATGCTCATTATTTTCGGTTTATAAATAAATTAAAGTAATCTTCACCAGTGGCCTCTTTCGTTTAGGGTGTGTTCTATTTTGGTCATCAAAATTTAAAAAATATTATTCTGGTCACTTACGTTTAAAATCATTTCTATTTTAGTCATTTGGCCGTTAGTCTCCGTTACTTAAAAAATTAGTTTTTAATTTAACCCCAAACTTTTAAAATTTTATTTTTTATCATCTTCCCCAAAAATTATAAAACTAAAACCCTTCACCAGACAAGAAAATACCGCCATCCAATTTTTGTTTCTTATAGCCTGATGACTGGGATGATGAAGAAGATGGTATTTGGAGACCACCCAAGATCCCAAACCCAAAATACAAAGGGACGTGGAAGCCCAAGCTACTTTCAAGCGATTAGCTTAAGATAGAAAGTAACATTTCTGTAAAAGGTCTAACATTTATATTTCTTCTGCAGAAAATCAATAACCCCAACTACAAGGAAAAGTGGAAGACTCCATGGATTGATAACCCAGGTATGTCCTACTCTCTAGATGTCAGTGGCTTGACGATAAAATCACTCGTGTGAAAGTTTTAAACTAGAGCATAAGCAGGGGACTTTAACTTCTCAAAAATGCTTATTACACTCTCTATATAAGTAGTCATTGAGCTACAATCCAAACTACTCTTTGCATTTTTAAACATTGGCATTTTAGATGTGCTTTTCAATTAAGTTCTGATGTATTCATGTGGTTGTTATCTATACATGTTCTTAGTTCAGTCTTGAATATATAATGTCTGCTTTCCGGCCTCATTGTTGCTTCCTTTTTCTGTCCTCTAGAGTTTGAAGATGATCCAGACTTCTATGTGCTGAAACCGATCAAATACGTGGGTATTGAAGTCTGGCAAGTAAGTATCAAACATTTCTTCATATGCTTCTGGTGGTTGAAGATAGATCTTCTCTTTTCGAGAACAAAATAAACATTCCTATTATGCCAAAAGTGACAACTTTCCAATGTTGTTGTTATCGCTTTTTTTTCAATAATGTTAAATGACACGTTAACGAGGTATACATCTTATTCCACTGGTACATTTGCATGTTGGTTGGCAACCTATATTGAATACCTAAAATCAGCAGTATAGCAAAACTAAATGTATTATATTTCATGTTGCAGGTAGAGGTTGGTTCTGTTTTTGAGAAGACGGTGAAAAATAAAATTTTGAAAATTTGTGCGTTAAATTAGATACTAATTTTTTTAAGTAACGAAGACTAACAACCAAAGGACTAAAATAGAAACGATTCTAAACTTAAGTGATCAGAATAATTTTTTTTAAAATTTTGGTGACCAAAATAAAACACACCCTAAACGAAAGGACCCCTGGTGAAGATTACTCAACAAATAAAGTTGTCTTCTTTATCCAGAAAGCCAATACTCCATGGTTTCCTCTTACTCAAGGTTGTGCTTCGACACTGCCGCCGATTCCGGAGCAAGTCGTTTTGGTGTTTGAAATCCTTGGAGACATCTCTGACGAACACCTTGGTGAAGCTCCAAAGACGAATCACCGAACTTGAAAAGAAACAACTATTTTGAGTATAAGAGAAAAACTTGGAAGTAGAGGGTTTCTGAGAAAGAAAGCAACTTTATTTGTACAATAAAAGAGAGGCGAGTAAGGTTGCTTTCTTTCTCCAAAAACCCTAAATTTCTTTCTATAAAAAATTTTTGACAGAAAAAAGGAAATTTTATTCATCAAAGATTGAAAATAAACATGAACAAAACAAAGATTCAAGAGAAGCAAACTAAAAAAATTCGTCAGTAAAGCAGTGTATTCCAATCCCAAAGGAAGCATCCGACTGAAGCTAACAGAAAACGTCAAAATGTGGATCCAAGTGCCTGGCGTCTTTGCCACTTAGGGCATGCCGGAATGGTAAACTTGGCAACGGATACAAGGACCGATCTTGGAAACCAAGGTTGAAGGGCGCCCTATTTAAATTTTTCAAAAATTTGACATAATAAAATTTATTTTTTTTCTAGAGAAAATGAATATCTGATTTTTATTAAACAAATCTAATTGGGTAAATCAACACATTACAACTAGTAAGCTTATATAGCAAGTCTAACTAACAGCCCACAAACTATTTCAACTTAACTAACACTTAATTCCCGCAAAATATATGGCATAATAAACCCCAGAAAAAGGGTTTTCATAGGCAGGAGGGGAGCGTCCTGCGGCGACTCTATTAACGAAGATCGTAAAGCTAAGGAATCTGACAGTGATGGGAAAAGCAGAGAAAGAAGAGCTGAATCGGGCACTCAACGCACACCTCAATTCCATCCATGAAACCTTGCAGATGTTGGATCAAACACCTTCTTCCATGGAGAAAGTGACGTGGCCTCACATGGTGACCAAGTTTCCAAGCAAGCTACTATCGCTGGAATGCTTTGGAATGGAGAATCACCTGATGCTAAACAAGTTGAGGAGACCATGAATTCATTTTTCAATGTGCTGCAGGGCTTCCTTTTGCTCTCCCATGGAAGCACTGTTGGTGCTGGCCCTGATAGAACCAACCCACAATAGATATGAAATTTAAACCCCAAGATCTATCATGTCAAATCATCAAGAACAATAAACTGAATAAACCGAGTGCGGAAGCGTACCTGAATTCACTGAATAAACCGAGTGCGGAAGCGTACCTGAATTCATTGATAGATTGAAAATCTTGAATCTTGATGTTGAAATCCCAAAACTTTGGTATTGATCTTCCAAGAAGATATGTTATCTCTTGAAGTAAAATTCTCTGACAGGAAAGGAGAGAAAAACAAGTTAACCTACCTCTTTATATAGTTGATTATTAAATCAAACAATTAAATATTTATAACTCTGCCCCTCATTGAATTATAAATATATCTTATGGTATCTACACTTTTATTCTCATGACATTTTAATACCTATGACACGCTTAACTTAATTGGTCACTTTATTTTGTGTCATATTTTATAATAGCAACATACATTTTACATATGTGCCCACAATTGCGGATTTTAATCCAACAATCTCCCACTTGGGCAACATATGTTTCCTGATAAATGTACAACCTTATGAGCTCAAATTTTTGCTATTATATAATTGGTATTCTATAACAATCTCGTCCATCAACTATATCCACATAGGATCAAAGCGATCTTTATTTTTGCAGAAAATAATCTTAAATATAGTCAAATGACATAGATCAATCATGGATGTGTAGCATGGAAAATTACATGAAATGTGAACCATACATGTCTATTTCCAATTGGTCCTCCTAAACCTTAGTGAGATCAAACTTTACTGAATTCAGAGTGTGCATAAACCAAAAGAACTTTATTTCTGCAGAAAATAATCTTAAATAACTTTAAACTGAAGTAACCGAAATTGTGTCTAAACCAAATGAGCATTTTTCAAAAATTACAAACTCCCACTAAAACCGAATATCCTTAAATAACATTACACCCAGATGAGTAGTGTGCTCATGAAAGACCTAGGGTGACAGTTTCTTAATATGCGCGCAATTATGGAGTTTGTACCAACATGCTTTATAAACACACAACCACTCTGAATTTTCTTTAACAACTAGGAACTTAATATTTATGTGCTTCAAATTTGAAGTGTTCCTATTGTTTATAGAATAAATGAATGCATATTTATTGTCACAAAATAACTGAAGTTGTCTTTCTATTCAATCTATTATTAGCAGCTCAAGTGACAAACTTCTTTTGCATCAATATTCTATTAGAATCGAAGTCTGTAAACCTGATGATCTCTAACTTACCAGAACTCCGACATGTGAGCATGTAATTTTTGTTCTCTGAAGATATCAAATAACCCCATTGGCTGCTACCCAATGGTCCATAATATAATTCCTCAAATATCTGTATAACATTCCAACAATGTACACAATTTGCGAACGCATACATACTTAAGCATAAATTAGATTCTCAATAGCTTATGCATAGAGAATCTTTTGAATTTTCTAAATTTCAAGGTTACTTTTAGGGCATTGAGTAAGATAATACTTATCTTCTTTAGCAATATGAGTGTCACTTGGTTTACTCCCACTGAACTTGTAGTATATACAAGTGTCAACCAAATTTATCTCAAAATCGAATGAGATAATCAACATAAAATTTATAATTTTATTAATAAGAGTCTTACATAAGCTCATAGATAAATTTCTTTAATTTACATATCATTGACATTGTATCATAAGACACAACTCTATGATTGTACCATATAAATAGTTTCTTCAATGTCGTCATTGAAAAAAAACAAGTTTAACATCTATCTAATGTAGCTTAAGACTAAAACAAGCAACAAGTGAAATAATTATCTTGAAGGAGTCTTTCAATAAAAACTTGAGAGAAAGTCTCTACAAAATCAATGTCTTCTTTTAGAGTATATCTTTCAGATACAAGACGTGCTTTATACTTATCCACATTACCATTTCTATCCCTATTGGTTTTAAATATCTATTTACAACCAATTGGTTTCCACCTTAAGGTAATGAGACAAGTTCCTAAACTTTATTGTATTGCACAAAATTATACTCTTCTTGAATGACATCAATCCACTTTTGAGAGTTAGAACTTTTATGGTCTAATAAAAAAATGATTGAACATTTCCTATCATTCTATTGTTACCTTATTTTCTTGAAGAAATACAATATAATAATCTAGAATAGTATTTCATCTTCCTCTCGTGGACCTCTTTAATGACACTTGTTTTTTTTAAGGTTGTTGAGTTTGTTCTTCTGAAACAATTACCTTATCTTGAATGGGAGTTGTTCAACATTGTTTTGTTGAGGTACTTGATTCACTTCTTGATTAATGATAGGTTGAAAACCTAAATATTGTCAAAAGTGATAGTAGGAATTAAATTATAATTCAATTCCTCCTCAATAACAATGTATCTAACCTTATTTCTCCCTCCAAACTCAACATCCTAAAAAAATTATAAATCTCTCCTTAAAATAATCTTAATTGTGGGATCATAAAATTTACAGTCCATGGATCACTCAAAATAATCGAAGTAGTTGCTCGCTTTTAAAGTTTAATTTCTTTACACGTGTCTTAACTTATACAAAAGAATCAACACTGAAAAACTTATCGTCGTTTCTTTTGGCTAGAACCCTTAGCAACTTTATTTAAATATTTTCTTTATTGCCTTTATTCTTAAAGACACTAACTAAATGAGAACTAACAAAATAATTATTTTTACACTTATAATGCTTCAACCTTTCTTCCTCTTGAACACGGTGAGAAATGAACCCAAATAGAGTATATTTCTCCCTTTGACAGTTGTAACTTGAATTGGTTAAATTGTATAGGAAGCGATATCAAAACCATAAGAACAAACAATTGTTAGAAAGTTCGATCTTATGTGCATTAAATTTTGAAGCAATATAAAGAATTTTTATAATCTACTCTCTCACATTTTCTTGACTCTTATACTTCATAGACATCAAAGAAGGCATAAGTGATGTCATCTTAACCTTAATATTTTGGGTAAAACATTTCTTAATTTCGTCAAGAAAATTCTTAGTATGAATAATCTCTTTAGATTTGTGCTCCTAAAGACATCTAAAATGTTGTGTTTTATGATCATTAGACTCATGTGATTCGAACGATCGCACCTCTCAAAATACCTTTTATGGGTGCTTACCGCTGTGAGAGGTGCAAAATATTCTTTCCTTAGTGAAAAGTCTAAGTTCATACAACCAAATACTATATGTAAGTGTCTTTTCTTATTCCTTGAAATTAGTTTCACTAAACATGAGTGTAGAATGCATTTAATAGATATTGTGATAACAAAGATAAATTACCTAAATATAGAACAAAAATAAAATAAAATAAAACAACCTCACATAAATATTCATAAGTAAACAAATAAATTCAAAATAATGGCTAGTTCCCCTCAAGATACCAAGCACAACATTAATATCAAGTCTTTGGACAGTAATATTAACTGTAAGCGGTACTCTTGTTGTAGCAATCAAACATTGACAATAAACTATGTCAAACAATAGACTAATCTTTCGACTAATGTATTGCTCACATAAAATACCTTATAATTGTCACATATTTATCGCCACAGTTGTCGTTGTAATTCTGCCAAATATTAACTTTCCTTTGGGCCAATTAATAAACGCATGAATTACAAAAACCCATAACCATCTTAATATTTTAAATAAAATAATTTACACAAAAGCGGTCACTTTGGTGACATTATGTTTCAACTAATCTATTAAAATATTAGATGTCCGAAGCCAAAATATGAATTTATTTATTTCAAAAAAAAATTCCTTAATTTTTTTAAATTAAATTAAAAGATAACCAAAACAATAATAAATTTGAATAAAGGTAAACCTCATATTAAGATATCGAACACTCAATTAATATTTCATCGTTAGACAAAACATTAACTTGCAAGTGATATCTTGGTATAGTAATCAAACATTGGTAATAAGAACATGTCAAACAGAAATCTTCTTTTGGGCCGATTTATTGCTCACATATAAAACTGAATAATTATCACATGTTTATTACCATAGTTGCACATGTAATAATGTCAATTATTAACCTTCCTTTGGGCCGATTAATACTAACATAATCCGACTTACATGCACAAAACCTTCTATATTTTAAAATAAAACAATTTTCACAATAAAGGTCACTTTGGTGACTTAATGCTTCAATTAATTTATCTCAAAATATATAACATAAATATACCGATATTCAAATTTAAAATTTTATAACAGTCAAAACTGAAATTTCTGATAACACTTAAGTTTCTGAAATAACACAAAATAAGGTTGTCTGAATGGGGCTATCAGAACTCGAAAAAACCTAAATATTTAACTGTTCCTTAAAAGAAATGTCTTACACCTTAAACACACATTTACCAAAATCAAAGTCGAATTCAAAACATTCAATCTTTAACTAAAAGCTAAAATTAGAAGTATCATACAAATGAGTAATTCATATAATGATCACATAAAACTTTAATATATATTCACAATAATCTAACGATCAAAATTAAAATTCTTGATCAAACCGAATTGAATATATATCATTGCCAAACATATGTTCTATAATTCATAACAATAATAGCGTGTGATCAAAATCAAATAAAAAAAATAATGATTCGAACCCAAATAATTGCTTACAATAAGAGCAACATACTTGCACCATTGTAACATATGATACTAACATACTTTAAAGGTAGCATATTGTAACTTTTCATTTTCCAATTACAGTCAATGAATTAAACCAATTTTGTAATCGATAGAAATTTATCAATATAGTTTTGAGGCTGTTCAAACATAAGGGAGAAATTGCGAGGCAATTTGAAACTATATTATAATATTACCACTAAAAAATTTAAATACCCCATTAACATAAATAAAACCTTAAAAACAGAATCAATAATGAAAACATAATCTGCCGACTTTGAAATTCAATGGCAAATAACCTGATTAATAATCGAACAACATTAATAATTGTCTACTAATAATATTGATATTATCCTTTAATCCTGAATCCAATACAGAAGCATAGTTGTTTGTAGCGTAAAGCTACAATTCTATTAAATCTCAATTATGCATTTAATGCATATTCACAGAACCCTAAGTTCAACCGAAACCAAATGCATACTGGATTGCTTTCATATACAAGATTCTTTCAAATTGAAAACGTGGCCGATATTTGAATATCAATTTAATAACCTAAATTCATAAAAAAAAACTATACGGCAACATTCATACAAAAAAAACATATGGCAACCCATATTCAACATCATATATAAGGATTCATAAAAAGAAACCCTAAAAACATAATATTGTAACCGAAACACTTAATTAATATACTAAATTCCTTAAATCATACGAATGAATTAATTCGAAAACAATAAAAAAAATTAATGGATTCCTAATAATTTAACACGACGAGGCTGATGCCACTTGATAGAACCAAACCATAATAGATATGAAATCTAAACCCCAAGATCTATCATGTCAAATCATCAAGAACAATAAACTGAATAAACCGAGTGCGGAAACGTACCTGAATTCATTGATAGATTGAAAATCTTGAATCTTGATGTTGAAATCTCAAAACTTTGGTATTGATCTTCCCCTCTTTCTTAGGGAAGGAGAGAAAAACAAGTTAACCTATTTCTTGGGGACCACTACCTCTTTATATAGTTGATTATTAAATCAAACTATTAAATATTTATAACTCTGCCCCTCATTGAATTATAAATATATCTTATGGTATCTACACTTTTATTTCCATGACATTTTAATACCTATGACACGCTTAACTTAATTGGTCACTTTATTTTGTGTCATACTTTATAATAGCAACATACATTTTACATATGTGCCCACAATTGCGGATTTTAATCCAACAGGCCCAACTCTCTCTTCAGCTATCCATGAATCCATTAAGCATGTAGTTGATTGCAGTTTTAGGTTAATGAAGGAACATGTCTCGTTATACGGATCTCGCAATAAGGAGAAGAAACTTTCGATCCCTCAGTTTGTTGGAGAAAATATCAAGTAGCATCAATGGAATACAGCAAGAGGTTGAAGGTTTTCAAACATCTGCAGAACCGTTTGTTGAGGCTTGCGGCGGATTGAGAACTGTGTTAAAACAAATGGAATCTGAACTCGATTGCTTCAGCACAGCCGAGTTAACAAGTAAAATGCAGGACGTTGCTGTCATCGATTAGATATATCTATAGAGAAAGATGGCTATGTGAAAAGGAAAATTGTTCTGAAATTTCTTTCCTTTCCTTTCCCTCTATCTTTTTTTTTTTTTTTTTGTATTTTAAGTCTTCTTCAGCAGCCTAGCGGCATAATATCTTAATTGCACCAAGTTTTCAATTCAAAAAAAAAAAACTAACACTTAATATCTAATCTTCTAACAATTCCCACAGGCTCCACAATAACTCCGCCCTTGAACGAATAGTGATAAAATTGATGTGATCTCTAAGGGCCTAACAGACGAACACAGCACGAAAAAGACTAAGGACCTCCAAATCGCAATTCTTCGTAGAAGAAGGACGAAACTTAAGTGACAGAAAACCAGAAAAATGACTGGAAAATGGGCCCCTAGCATTTATATAAATGTTTGGATTCTAGAACTTGCATTTAGACTCAAAATTCAATGGACCGGCCTCCCAATTCATGCACTTCAACTTCCTGGATTGGGCCTGCATTGGGACCATACCATGATATTATCTAACAAGTGATTCTCCAAGTTTGAATTTCAAGATTTATATTCATTAAAAAAAGGATTTCAAGATTTATAATTTTTTATAACATTATGGTCATGTTTAATAATTAGAGAATAGTTCTTTCACATAAATATTGGTTAATATATAATTTATTTAATATTTAAATTTATAGAGCTTGAATTGCTATTAGACTAAAAATTGGAGGGCACGAACCTACCTTTCTTTAGTTCTATTACAATTTGATTATATACTTAATAAACTCTTATATTTTTAACATAGACTAAATTACTATTAGATAAAAAATTTCCCTAAATCAAAGAGTTTAATATTTCACTTGGAATATGTCAAAGAAGTTTGACCTATATATGCAAAAAAAAAAAGATTAATTTAAGCCTATTTTTTTATATAAATGAAAATTCATTCATTAAAAATGTAACAAAAGGACAGTGAGATAAACAAAGGTCCAAAAGAAAAAGGGCTCGATATAGGCCTTGAACAAGAGACAAGGAAAAAACGGCTCAACATGGTAATTGGAGCAACAAACAAAATAGGAAACAAACAAGCAGGGGAAAAGGATAGAAACCCTAAATCGTCTACCCCTAATTATGCCCTCATTAGTGTTTTTATTTTAAAATAGCGGGTTTAAAGTTTAGGATTTAAGGTTAGGGTTTAAGGTTAGGGTGTAGGAAATTAGGGGTATAATGTATTTTTAGGGTTTAGTGTATAGGATATGGAAATTAGGGTTAGGGCTTAGAATTTAATTTTTAGTAGGGGGCATATAAGGAGGCATGGTTAGGGGTAGAAGATTTTTACTCTCATTAGAAGGGAAACAATACCCCACGCTAGGATATAGCATTTGATCGAGTCGAGTGAAAAAGTTTTAAATTTTTTTATAGAAAAATTCAAGTTAGTCGAATTGAAGAGTCATATTTTATAACTTAAACTTTGTTTGAAATTTTTAGAAGTCGAGTTGAAGAGTCATATTTATAACTCAAACTGTGTTTGAAATTTTTCGAGTCGATTTCGAGTTTCTGTTGAAATTTAATTATAAGCATTTATAATTTTATGGTTCTAATTAGTTCTAATTTAAACGTTTTCTATAACCATATACAATAAGCGCACGCACACATATATATTCATATTTTTTTTATGAGATAGATGAAGGTGAATGGATGGTTGAAATTAACATGATAAATGAGAAGATTATCACAATAAAAAATAAGTAAATAATCTTAGTCATTTATTTAACTTCATCCAACGTTTCAAAAAAGGTCTAAAAATATTGAGTTTTACACAATATAAGTGGATCTTAACCTTTCTTTTATATGTGATATATGGTAAGGCAGAATTGAGAGAATGAACTCGAACTTAAAAATTGATTCATTAATTATTAAAAATTTTGAGTTATTCGAATTTTCACTTTATAACTCAAATTTTGTTTAATTTTTTTTTAAAATTGATTCGAGTATATAAAATTAAGAGTCAAGTCACGCCGAATCGAATAAAATAATTCAACTTTTCAATTCGAATTTTGGCCACTCCTAACTCACACCGCATTCTCCCGTACCCATCTCATCTAGAAGAGTATTTTCCGTCTAACAAATGCGACGTCTGAAATCTCGTCGAGATCATCAGGGGAAACCTCATGAAGCCCAATAAAAAAATAAATGAAAACAACCCAAAAGAAGGAATCAAAGGACGGTCGAAGAAGGAGAAATAGAGGGGCTAATTACCTCCTGGCAGTGCCAATATCGTTGAAAAAATGTGGGTACCTTTTGATAGTACGAGAGAAAAAATGTGAAGAGGGTCAGTTTGGTAAATTTTTTTTAATTTTTTGTAACTTTGTACTAAATTATATGTTCAGAGGACAATAAATACAAAACTTAACAATAGTTTCAGTAAAAAAGCAGATGATGTACATCTTAAGAAACCAAGTTCAAATCATTCTATCTATAAGATATACGTGCATTGTCAAAAAATTAAAAATATGTGAATAAATAATATTTTATAATGACCTTTAAACTATTCAAAAAGAAGAATAACATAAAGATATCATACCTCAATATTATTAAGAGTTCCTTTAAATATCTACACAGAGTAGACTAATCATTTAGATTTCCTTGCTTCCTAAACTACCCACTCTCTCGTACTGTTTTTATATTACTCAGTAATTTTTTGAATATTCTTAAGGCGATTATAACTTAATATATGTTTATACATATTCTTAACTTTTAATAATGCATACACTCTTTACAGATAAAATGATTTAAATTTGAGGGCCAGTTTTTGGTTGCGTTTAGCAATTTAGAAGCACTTTTTCAGTGCTTTTAGTTAAAATATGTTATTTTTGGTTGCTTTTAGAACTAAATTTTCCTCCCAAACCAAGAAGCTAGATTTTATAGCTTTATGGATGGAAAAATTAGTTTAGAAATAAAATTACTTTTTTACTCTTGTTATTTATTTATAATTTATTGTTAAAATAATGTTTATTCATACATAATTGTAAAATAATATATATTTTATAATGTTTATATTGAGAATAAAATTGTTTTATTTATAATTTATTTTATATTTATTATTAATTTGTAAGTGGTATGTACGTATATAATTTAGAATGTAGTTTATATTTTCAAATTAAATTTTATAAAAAAAACAAATTTTTTATTATAATTGAAATTGATTTATTTCATATATGCATTAACTAATTTGAACATCACCTAAGTTTACTTTTACTTTTCAATATCATGTCTAAAATAGACATTTTATCTCCTCAAAATCACTTTTTGACATCAATGACAAACACTAACTAGCTTTTTAAAATTATTTTTCAACCGCTATTCAAAAATCACTTTCTTCACCGCACTTTTTAAAAGCAACCACAAACTAAATTTGAGTCTCTTAAGGGGAACATAATTCTTTTTTTATTTGGACCACTTATTGGTTACTTTTATATTTAAGTGTCAAGTGATTTGACATAAGTTAGTAAAATGGGATGTTAAAGGTAGAATTAATTAAAAAAATATTAGGACACTTTTAAGGTTTGTGACCAAAATTGGATGACGTCTTCTAAAATAAAAATAAAAAATCCAGTTTTGGACTATTTTCGAGTTTTGTTTTTGGTAGGGAATACGGTTGGAATCAAACATACTAATAGAAGTGACACGATGAAAGGGAGGAGAAAAGATTCTAAAAACTCCATAGCCATCACCTTGACCATCCTGATACATTGGATAAAGGGAGGACCCAAAAGTGCATCCATGTCCATATAAAATGCTGTCTCCCAACAAATTCTTAGCCATGCAGATAATGCAAAAACCACTTTTATGGAGGGCACTTCCAGCAAGGAATAAGGGGCCGAGACGACTCGGTACCGGGGTGTACGAAGGCGGCCATGGGGGAAGTTCGCAGCCGAGATACGCGACTCGAATAGGCACGGTGCACGTGTTTGGTTGGGGACTTTCGACACTGCAGAGGAGGCTGCCCGAGCATACGATAGAGCCGCTTATGCAATGAGAGGTCACTTGGCGATTCTTAACTTCCCGCGGGAGTATCCGATGGGTAGTGGCGGGGGCGGCGGTCCATCTTCCACCTCCGCTGCTTCTGCTTCGTCGTCTTTGGGGAAGCAAGTTATTGAATTAGAGTATTTGGATGATAAGTTGCTTGAAGAGCTTCTTGATCAAGATGACGATAAAAAAGAGGAAAAGAAGTGAAGAACACAATTTGTTCATCTTGGAATTGCCAAGTGCATTACTATTGTTGAGTTTTTCACATTGGTTAAAACCAAGCTAACTGATCAAATCAAAATTTAGTCCTGTTAATCCATTGGTCATTGAAGTGTTTAAACAATGAACAGTTAAACAGTTTTAAGTTTAATTATCGAATAATTTAGTTCGAAACAAGTTAATTAATCGAATTAAATAAAGTTTTAGTATATAATTAACCAAAATGTAAAAATATGTTATGCCCTCCCTTACGTGGCAACCCAAATTAATCCAATTAATTCAACTGAAACAATGCAATAGAGAACCTAAGGAATGGTTCCAGCGGAAAGATAAATGTTGTTCTTTTTGGAGACTTGACTTCGAGCAGTTTTGTTGTAAGGGCCGTGTGAGTTTATTAAAAGCTAAAAATAGAACCAATATTACCACGAAACCATATTAAGGAGGCTCAAAAACAGTGCAATAGGCTGAAGGACTAAATTATAAGAGGCATAAATATTTTATACGAGACCAAATTGTAAAAAGATATTCAAGTCCAACGTAGCAGCCCAATTTCTTGCAATTCCTTCAATATATCTCAAAATTTTGGGCTGTGTTTAACAGCTTATCCCAAAAATACATTGTGCTTTTAAGTTACGGGCCTGTTTATCAAACTTGTTGGGACTTATTCCAATTCACAATTTTTTAAATATATTTTTAGAAAATAATATTAATTCGATTGGTACCATTATTTTATAATATTTTTAAAAAAATTGTGAATTCGAATACGTCTCAACACGTTTGATAAACAGGCCCGTGCAGCAACTTAAAGCACAATGTATTTTTTGGTTCAAAACATATCAAAATTTGGTTCAACCAGTAAAACAATATGAATGAACTAATAAAAAACTAATTACATATACCAACAACCATTTGGTCTAGTAGGATGAAGCGATAGATTTCTTGAGCAATATTAGGGATTCGATTCTTAATGTCGTGAATGAAAAAAATTGAGTTAGAGAAAACACATTGATGTTTGAACTTTTAAAAAATAAAATAAAAATTAATCAGTTTAATTAATTGAATCCAAAATTTAAAACTTCATGACCTTTGATGTGTTTTTCAAAACAATATATAATTAAACTTACCTGACCCATGTATCATGAGGAGATGTGTTGTTCTAATCTTAATCGATCTTAAGTCAAAACTTTTTTTGAACATTCGGTTTATAATATTTATACTACTTAAATTTTTTCTCGCCCATAAATAAAAGAATAGTAAATGCTTAAATATACTCGACTTCATGTTATTTTATATATTGTATCAACGACAATATCAATCAGATTATAAACGACAATGCCAATCAGATTATACACAATTGGCTATCTTAATCAATATTTGAAATTATTAACATTATATCATCATTATTTAATCTGATATGCATGATAATTTTGTGTATCTGTATTGATACGAAAGGGGTACGGTGCAGCGAAAAAATTAAAATAAATTAAAAAACAAAACAAAATAAAATGATAGATAAAGATTAAATATTTTCATATTTGCTTATGATGGTGGCGTCAATGGAGAAAACTTGAAGATGTGGAGATGGCGTGATGATAGATATAGTTGTCCTCGGGTACCCACTTGATCAGAATTAACCAAACAAACACCCTCAAACGACTTTAATTCACCCTCTCAAACGCGATTGTATGGGCAAGCATGAATGTGAAAATCCTCAACAATAGATCTTAATAACTTGAAGAATGATTTGCTTCTAAAGACACAAGATTGACTTCTTGCAAGTATGAACCGAAAATAGAACTGTATTTTAATCAAAGGAATATGAATAACAATGAAGAAATCATCATCATTTTACAGGTGAAGGATGAATTTAACCTAAAGCTAAGAATAAATAAAATAAATAAAGAAATACAGTACATTGAATTGGACTTGATCTAATGGCTTGGGAGGAAGGTGGTTGGTTCCTAAAGTATACAAAACCCTAAAAATATAATCTTAAATGTTAATAATAAGATTGAGCTAAGTCTAATTTATCCAAAAACTTTATATATTAGCTTTTGGGCTGAATTTACAAAATCGCGTAGTTAACCTCGTATTCAGTTTTATGTTTGTGCAGTTTTCAGTAAAACGAACGTATCTTGAGTTCCTGATTTCAAATTGATACGTTTCAAGATGCATTGAAAAGTTAATTGAATGACGATTAATCTTTTAGAAGACAACTCGACCTAAAAATACTCACATCCCATCCTAAAATCCGATGCAAGTCGGTTTTTATTCCAATCTTCAAGAACAACTTCATCCTCTTATCCAAAATCCATTGTTTTAACCCTCCTATGTGTGTATCATTTATTGGGTCTTGTGGTAAGGAGAGCTCATCATGCCACACATGTTGTTTTAGGGATTTTATGCATGCATCACATATTTTGTCTACATAATATTTTATGATATTTTAACTATATAAGAATTTATCATATTAATTTTTTAACTAATAATAGTCTTTAGTTTTATTATGTAACCCCATAAACCCGGTCTAGGAGAAAAGACCGAATTTAGGAAGTTACGATTGAAAATTTTTCTCTCAAGAAAACCAATTTTAGAAATTATGTTTTAATTAAAATAGCGTAAAATAAATTATTTCTGATAAAATATAAAATATCTCAATAATTATAAAACTCGAACGTTAAATAATAATCATATAATTTAAATAAGATATTCAAATTTAAGTCTGAAAATACATAAAAAATAATAAGTCTTAAATCCAAAATTACATTAAAATCCCAAAATAATAAATAATAATTTGAATAACTAAAAATAGTTTAAAATATGAGATTCTCCAAGTACCATGTCGCCTAAAGCCCAAAGATATCTGTAAGAGGAAACTATGGGGAAGTAAGCTAAAGAGCTTAGTGTGTCTCTAAAGTGCAAAAAAACCATAATCATAAAATACAATAATATTTTCTTAAAATCCTTTAAAAACCGTAACACAAATATCACATTCACAATGCAATGCACCCAACTACAACCACCATAAAAAGAGGTAGGTTCCCCAGAACCCCTCACTACAACGTCACCAATCGATGTGTGGTAAAAATCACTGCCTTTTTTGTACAAATCCCAACCCATGCTCATATATACATGATGATTAAAAATCAAATTTCATAAACTCAGTTTCATAATTCCGATATTCCGTAAACATACTTCATAAATCATAGTCTATAAGTTCATAAATCATAATTCATAAATGGTAGTCCATAAATCACGGTTCGTAAATCATTGTAAAAAACATATTCTGAAAACGTATGAATGTGATGTCAACCATAAAAATCATAATACATATAAATAATCACATAAAGGGTAAAACACCAACACGTAGAAAAATAACATATAATTTAATTATATCACTAGAAGAAAACACACCTTAGCCGAGCTATACTCAACCTACGGAATGATGTGATTTTCTATGATCAGAAGTATTAGATCCAACTGTATCGGTACCAGACTAAACTTGGGGTTGAAGAGATTAACGAACAAGAAGGGGTATAGAGCGGTGGAGATTATTACATAGGAATTTAACAAATCAATAAGAGATTTTGGCGCCATGAAACTATATAAAAAAACTAGGGTTCTTGGGTGATCTTATTTAAACTATGTGTATATATATAGGGAGTGTAAACATAATTTAAGTAAAATAATGAAAGTGATATAGGATAGAAAATAATAAAAGTAAATAAAATAATTAAAAAAAGACGAGTGGGGGAGGGGATTAGAATTCAATTTAAAATTGAAGAAGCAAATTAAAATTCAATTTGATAAAAGGGTTATTTATGGAGTCAATCCTTAAATTTTCAATAAATTTCATATTAACTTTTAAGTTTGATAAAAATTCTTATTTAGTCCCTCATAAAAAATTAGGATTTTGAATTAAAATTTCTCAATTGTTAAGGTTTTCAATTTGCGATTTCAAAATTAAGTTTCTAAATTAAAAAAATTTCAGCTCTAAGATTTACAATTTGGACGTAATTTTTAGGATGTTACATATTAAATAAAGATGAAATAAAATAAATTTACAAAAAATAGCGTACACTAATCACATTACTTGACTATTTCTCTTAAAACCACTTCAGAGTGCATAAACTAACTACTAAAAATAGAATTATAACCATGCAAGGGTGAAAATCCTAACTAAACAACTCGTAAAATGATAGATACAAGCATACACTATTGTCGTCGGGGAAGGATAAACGTTATCAATACTAACATAACGATACATATAATAATAATGACACTTTGACAAACTTATTTTACCACAATTCAACTGAGATCTATTTTGGGAATTGGTTAGCATCTATTAATATAAAATAACCAACTTGAGGGTCCAAATCATGAATATATCAGCAATATAACTAAATAAATGTCAACTCGAGATACAACACTAAATCTAACCTTAAAAAGAAGAGAGAATGTGTTACAAGAGAAGATAAAATAATTCACTATTTTATTAGAAAAAGAAAAGACTTTTTAACTAAAATAACACACACAAAAATTTCAAATATACATAAACAAATAATTAAAGAGATGAAAGAGAAAACCAACAACCACTTAGTTTAGTGGGATGACGTACTAAATCTCTTACGCGAGATCAGATATTTGAATTCTAACGTTGTGAATGAGGTAAATTAGGTTGAGATCGGGTCACACGCATAACAAATCTCTACAGTACCCGATTTATATTAGTTAGTTAATAAGCTGGATACTGATGACAAAAAAAACTAGGCGACTCTTATATTAATATTTTTATATGATATTTTAATTATTCATATTGGATGAAGTTTTCATTGTCATAAAGCAAAGACTTTAAGAAATGGATGAGGAATAAAGCCAAAAAGGAGCTACAAAGGCATCAATCACAGCCTAATTAGAGGTGCATTGAGCCTACCCACAAATAACAAAATGCGTCTCCTGTTCAAGACATAAAATATTGTTGTTTTATGCAGACAATGGATACAACAAATGTTTCTTTAAGAAAGAAAAAAAAAAAACCCACTACTACAATGTTTAAAATGTGAACTCAATAGGGTTTAACGAAAAATTAAAGCTTGAGAGTCCCATGAAATCGAATGAACTGACCATGACAACTTGATAAAAAAATTAAAGTTTATTTTATTATAATCACTTATATATATATATATGATCTATTGGTTAACTAATTCAGATTCGGTATTATAGAAATTTAGTATAGATTCAATCCGGTTTGCTTCATTTATAATGTTAGGATTTCAATCCTAGATAGGCAGATATGATATAAGAAATCTAATATCTCATTCCGCTAGATCAAGTGCTAGTATATGATCAAAAGTTACTTTTATTACATTTTAGGAAAAAAAAACAAAAGTATGTGACCTTATATTATTATTTTAAATAAAAAAGTTAATTACGCCACACGTCCCCAAAGTAGTCTTCATTCTAAATTAGTCCCTAAACTTTTGAACATTCTAATTTCATCACCAAACTATGTCCATGATTCTAAATTGGTCCCTAACCTTTCGAGCATTTCAAGTCCCATCCACAAACTATCAATATATTCTAGGCATAATGCTAAAAAAAGCCCCTAACATTTGATTGTATTGTCACTTTGGACTCTATTCTCTTTTTGAAAGCACTTTAACCATCCACGTTTCATTTTAGGCTAAAATGGCCCATTCGTGGATAAAAATTGTTAGTTAACTAATGATAAATTGTTTGAAATGACGTGATAAACCTACATGACCGTGCATGCTAATGTGATTAAAAAGTTAGTATCCAGTCAAACGTCAAAGGTATCTTTTTGACAGTATGCTTATATTCTAATAATGTCTATTGTTAATAAAATCGTTTAAAAAATGTTAACTGCCATGCAAACATTGATGTGTATTATGTGATAATACGATGTGAACTAAACAAGAATTAATGATGCATATATTAATAATATGGGCTTGGAATTGGAATGTTCAAAAGTTTGGGGATTGTTTAGAATGAGGGTTATAGTTTGGGGGTGAAATCAAATTGTTGAAAAGTTTGGGTACCGATTTTTAATGAAAATCATAGTTTGAGGATGAAATTAAAATGTTTAAAAGTTTAGGGACTAATTTAAAGTGTAGTCATAGTTTAGGGACATAAAACACAATTAACTCAAATAAAATATTATTTCGAAGAGATTAACTGAAAATGTTTTTTTTTTAATTGGAGTAGATTCATGTACCGATTACATCTTCGAAACAGGGAAAGCAATTGGAATCCTTTTTTAAATGTATATGATTTCAATCATTTACCGTAGCTTTTGATTTGTTCTTTAGGGTTTAATTTTGTTTTTAATATAAAAGGGGATTGCATCCAAAATTATAAAATATTGAGGTACTGGTCTGTAAACACGGAAAATATAATTCGATTCGCGTTAAGATTATATGAAGTTCTTTATTAGGTGTGAACTCGGGTCAGGTTCGGGTTTAGGGTGGAAAATATTTGACCTGACCCTATCCAGAACTAATTGTATAATTTTCCCCTAAATTTTTTAGGAATATTTATAATAATATTCCTTCTTTATATAATTTTTATAACTAGGTCCTTAAAATTGAATTTTTATTTACAATTTAACCCTTCAAATTATATTTTTTACAATTAAGTCCGCTAAAATTATTTTTTTACAATTAAGTCCCTAAAATTAATTTTTTTCTACAAATTGGGTCAAATTTAAAAAAAAAATATTTGAATCGAGTCGAATGCAGATTTTGTAACACCCGGGTTTTGGGGTCGGGAGAAAATAATGTTTTAATATTATCCGGGTTCGGTTTTACCATTTAAATAAATTAAATAATGGTTCGAGTTTTGTTTACAAATAAAACAAAGGTGTTGGACCCAATTTTTAAACCAAGCCCAATAGCCATTCATTAATGGCATACTTGTAATTTAATGGAATTGGGGAATTAAAAACCCATTTCCTATTTTAAAGAGAAAATTCATCATCTTCTTCCCCCCCTTTCCAAAATCTCACGACAACAACTCCCCTTCTCTCTAGTCTACTATTTCATCATCTTTCTTCCTCATCCTTGGTGATTTTCGAAAGGTAAACATATATTCGACTTGTCCTCTCTTTCCTCTACATGCTAGTACTCTTAGATTTCATTAAAACTCATGATTTTGCATTTTGGTATTTTGAAAGTTTAGACTAAAAATGTCATCTTTGTTGTCTTAAACTAAAGCTTTTGATTTATTGATGATATATGAGTTGTTTACTATCTATAAGGTTCAACATATCCGATTTTTACTTGGTTTTATTGAGAAATTCGTATTTGGGTTTTGGAGGGGTTTTAGGAGGGTTTAGAAGTGAGTTTTAGGGCTGCTTTATGTTGGAAAATGAGGGTTGATGGTTGTATGATAGTTAAGGGTTGTTTTGGAAGCTATTAGGTGTGTTAAAAGAGTTGGAATCATCGGTTTTGGACTGTGCAAAGGGGCTGCTCGGGAATGGCTTTTTGGGGGTTGTTCTTGGTTCGAAAAGCAAGTGTTTGATGTTTGAATTTCAGTCCGGGTTTGCTACATTGTGTTGTGGACTGATTTGAGGTTAATTTACTTGTGTTGAGGAAATTAGAAGCAAGGATTTGCGTTGGTAAAGCTTTGGGATCGAATCCGGAAGTGAGGAGGCTTGAGTCGGCTTTGCTTGTTTTGCTTAAGGAAATGAGGTGAGTGGTTAAAATGTTTTAAATGGCTTTGATCAATTGGTTCGAGCATGTGAATGTGGAAATGTTTTCAAGTAACATTTGGTTCAAAGTTGGTTTTGAAGAAGTTTAGTTTTGAGCTTGAAAAGTCAATTTTAAACTCAAAGAGTAAGTGATGTGAAATGCCTCTTTAAATTTCCCCCTTCATCATTGTTTTTCATCTCTTGAAATGATATTTTGTTATACATGAAATTCCAATACTTTGGGAAGAAGCTTGTTGCTATTTATTATATCGTTGCTCATGTATGATGGTAATAATGTGGATGTTGATATGCCTTGTAAGGTGTGAGTAAGTTGGTGCAAGTTGTGCACGAAAATGGTGAGTAAGACCATTTGTGATCGGTAAGATTCCAAGTAGTAAGTGATGCCTAATTGTGGATTTTGTTACATCTTGATTTGATTGTGCATGATATAGTGAGTACATGTCGTATGTTAGTGATTGCAAATTGTGTTGCATGGTTGGTGTCGAACCTCACGTGATGGATGCCGTTGCTCCGGTGATGTGTAGTCCCGCCGGTAGCGAATGGTATAAGACTCCGGTGATGTGTAGTCCCACCGGTAGTGACTAGTAGAAGAGTACTTTGATGTGTAGTCCCATTGGAAAACTACTAGTCGAAACGGTGATGTGTAGTCCCACCGTGTGTGTTTGGTTATGCTTGTGCATACCATGTGTTGTTCATGTGTATCTCACTATATCATTCTCTTTTATGGTTTTGCTTTAATCTAAGATCATACCTTTATGCATACTATGAAGTGTAATGCTATGATAAATGCCTATATTTTTGAATTGTGGTTGAACTTGTATGATAGTAGAAGGATTAGGTCGTTGGATGATTTGTATGCGTTGACCTTCATTTTAAAGAAAGCTTTGAACCCTGCATTGTCGTAATTATGTTTTAGAGCTCCGCTCACTAAGCTTTATGCTTACGCTCTCCTTTTTCCGACAATGCAGATCTTTAGCTTGGAGTTAGCAAGGAGCAAGATAAGGGCGTTCAAGCGTGTGGTGGTTTGCTCAAGTATGGTTTAATTAAATAACGTAATAGTCTAGCAATGGGAAGTGTTACGTGTTTTAGGAGCTTGTATCTAGACTCCTTCGTAGTGGCCACATGTTGTTAATGCCTTATGTTGTTGTATTGGTTTGATTATGGTTTATAACGCATGATATGCTATGATGAATGTCGTGTGTGTTGGCATGTCTACGTGTTTTGGTTGCTAAGGCTTGAAATCTTAAATGCTTGTATGTCCATATATGCATGAATTGCTCTTGTATGAATGATATGTATGGATGCCTTGTTAATATGCTTGGTTGCTATGTATGGCTCATGTATGATTGCTCGAATGATTGTATGTACGAGTCTTGTGAGTGTTAATTCATGCCTTTGGTCCCTTTCGAGCTTCTACATATGTCTATGCATGATCTTAGTGTTTTACATAGTTAGGGAGTCCTTAAGTTGGGCAGTATGTGATCCCCTGCACTAAGGTTTCGAAACCATGGGTATGGTTTCGAAACCTTTGCAGAAAATTTGGTTCCAGGGGTCACTGCCAGCCAAAGTTTCGAAACCTTTGGGGTAGGTTTCGAAACTATGATCAAAGGTTTCGAAACCTTCCCCAAGGTTTCGAAACCTTTGGTGAAAATTGGCTCCAGGGGTTTCTGCCAGCAAAAGTTTCGAAACCCTTGGTAAAGGTTTCGAAACTTCTGCTTAAAACTGCACTGTTTGACCCTTTTTGGCCTGTTTGAAGAGAAAAACACTTAGGTGCTAAGATGCCTTTAGTAAAGATTAAAATTGGGGGTTTGAATGTTGTCTCGTGTGATATGTTCCGTTGTTTGATCTCTTAGAATTTAATACTCGAATGTGACAAGATTAAAATGAAAAAAATAGGGTTGCTAACCGAGGGGGGACCTTAACGGGTTTCGCTTCGGTTTTCCCCGTGTAGCTCACTCGGACCGGTCATCCGGCCAGACCGGGACGAGGGGGTTACAGATTTAGGGTATTTATTTTCGGGTCGGGTTTGGGTGGGCCAAAAACTCGACCCATGCCATTCCCTAGTTTCAAGGTCTTTATTACTGAGACAATTTTCTAATATAAACAATTATGACTTAAGCTTAAGGCTTAAATTGATTAAAAATAAGATATTAATAAATTTATTTAATTTTAATTTCAAATATTAAATATGTAGCTTAATGTGTTTATTTTAAAATTTTAATTCTTGAGTTTATTACTTATTAAAAAATATGTTAATAATATATGGTATTATGTCCCTATTTTAAAAATAAAGCATAGATTATAAGTGGCATTTTTAACCATATTATTATTTTAATATATATCTATATTTATATATAGATAAAAGTACAAATTTGATTTTTATCTAATTAAATTATACTTTTATTATTATTTTATATCATTAAATAAAAATATTATTTATTTAAATATATAGATAGGCTATTAGCATTTAAATAGTGTAAATTTTATTAATATCATTAATAATAAATTTTATTAATTTCTTTTTTGAATAGCATAAATAGTTTATAATCTTTCATATTAATATAAAAATATTTCAATAACAATATTCTTTTTCTATATGGTTTAAATATTAATACAAATAATCATTAGTAATACAAAAAAATAAATGTTCCTTTTCTAACTGGTTTAAAAATAATTGATCGTTGATTATGCTGCTCATCTTTGTTCCCTCATATTCCTTTAGGTCATGGGTTCTAGACCCACTAAGGTCTAAGAGCACCCCTTCCTTCCTCTAGAGTTCTCCTCCCTTCTAGGTAGGATTAGAATTAGAATTAAGTTGTAACACCCTGAAATCTGGTCTAGTCAGAATTAAGTTCCGATAATCAGAAATCCTACATTGATGAAGCTTAATTATTGCATCGACTACTTAATTATTGTCATCAAACCCTAAATGGGCTTAAAACATCATGATTGAACTCTATTAAATAATATTGAGCTTTTAATGGCTAAAATGGAAGAAGTGTAAGTCGGATGGCAAAAATATAGTTGTATGAAAAGTGAGGGACTAACCTTGCAATTAGCCATCTTTAATTAAATTCTCCACTTACGTGGAGTTATCTGATAACTTTCCTTCAATTAAAGGAAAGCTCGGTGTTAATATTAGAAACAAAAATAAAAGAAGATAGTGTTGAGATTTTAGGGGCTCGATTCGATCAACCGTTCTTGCTCGCCAAGTGTGGAGAAGTTGGATAATTGGGTGTTTTAGTGGGAGGTGAAAATTTGGCAATTTGACACAGGGATTTATAGTGGTTCAACCTTCTAACCAAGGTCTACATCCACTACCTTAGCTCCCCACTAAGGATTTCCAACAAATTCACTAAGAATTTCGTCCCCTTTTCTAGGATTAGGAGGAAACCGTTACAACCCTCAAAGCTTTCTACCCAATCTTGAAGGAACACTCTCTTTACAAAGAAAGACTTAGCAAACTAGAAATCCCTCTAAAAGGTGTTTGTTTGCAATTCTAAGCACTTACCCAAAACCTAAACACTTGAGCAAATTTAACAATGTAAGCTCACAAGTATTGTCTAAGCAAGAAATAAACAATTTAAGCTCTAGACAAATTTTGACATCATAATGTTGTAACAATTGAAGCATTAACTTGTTCTTGATGCTTGGAGGTCCCTTTTATACTCCCAATTGAGTTTGTGGTCGTTACTAGCCGTTGGGGATGATTTGGAGCCGTTGAGGACTTTATTTCCCTTCATAAATGCTGTTCTGCAGCTATCTGTATCGATACGCTTGGATCCGTATTGGTACGGCCTTCATAGGAACTCGCTGTTGAGCTCTTGCCAGCCTGGGCATATCGATACGCTTGAGGGCGTATCGGTACGGGTTCACATTTAAATGGTCGTTGGGAAATAGCCGTTGGGGTTGGTTGAAAGGGGATCGGTACGCTTACTCGGTGTATCGAAACGATCCCGATCCGTATCGAAACGGCAAAGGCCTGTATCAATACGGGTTTTGACAGTGGCCAAACTGGGGCAAAAAGGTATCGGTACGGGGGTTTACCGTATCGATACGGGTACTCTGAAAACACAAGTTTGGCTATTAAAAACATGAAATATCTTTGCCAAAAACCTCTTAAAATACCTCAAACATAAATTCAAGTTGTTTGGACTTAAAAACAAGTTTTAAATTCTTTTCAAATTAGTCCAAAACATTTTTCAATTATTATATCAAAATATTAGTTCTACAATCTCCCCCTTTTTGATATAATAAAACTCACTTGAAAAATTGTTTGAGATTCTCCCCCTTTAACTTTAAAAATGTGAATAAGAGATTAAAGATATGAAATCAAATAAAGCTCCCCCCTTATTCATTTGAAAATTTAATTTTTCAAACCATTTCTCCCCCTTTTTTGTTATATAAAAAAGAATTAAAAAAAACATTTAGTTTCAAAATAACAATAGAGGTAAAAGAAATTTGACACACTTAAAATTTTGGTTTAAAATTGGCTCCCCTTTACTCAAAGCATCATAAGAATGTTAGTTCAACATATATGATTATGTAGTTGACATAAAAGAAAAATAATCAAATAAACACAAAAGCAACTAGAATTTTTACCAACACTTGAACCCAAAGGGAGGATGTGAAGCCTTCCTTCTTCAAGTGTTCTTCCTTGTGTGTATGGAGCTCCCCCTCAATTTTTGACTTGTTGATCACTCTCCATCACACCTAGAAAAGACAATCAAGTAATTTTTGGTATCCAAATTGCTTTGGATCCATAGACGTTAGTTGCACAAAATTTTGTCCCCTTAGGAATCCATTTTTCAATTTCATCCTTTTTAGTTGAAGTGGTTAGTCCTTTTGAGACCCAGACACTTCTAAAACATTTACCATTTATAAATCTAGGGGCACTAGATTGTCTTACATAAAAATTTGATTTTCCAAAATTGTTTTTCTTTTCAAGCTCTTTGGAAATCAAATATTTTTCTTTTTGAACTTTAAGAAGCAAATTTTGCAAATCAAGACATTTTTGTTCAAAATCTTTCAATTTTGCTTCGGGTTCAAGATTTGTTTTGGAAAGCAAATCATTTTCAATTTTTATTTTTGAAATCAACTTTTTGTTCTTGGAAAATGATGTCTTGAATTCCAAAAGCAAATCATCATAGGCATCTTGTAACTCATCAAATGTATAAGAATTTGAAATAGATGAGTTAGAAGTTGCCTCCCCCTCATTGGGGGCCATCAAGCATAGGTGGGCTAGTTCATCATCGGTGGAGTCTTCATCGCTCCATGTGGACACATATGCTTGGTTTGAAGATGATCCATTCTTTTTGGATTTGTGGGAGTCCTTCATCTTCTTCATCGATTCATGCTTGGATTTTTCAATTTTGCTCTTCATGAACCGGGCAAATTTGTTGAAGAGATAGGCCATCTCTTCATCTTCACTTTCCTCCTC
This sequence comes from Hibiscus tridactylites, assembly GCA_958450335.1. NCBI lineage: Eukaryota > Viridiplantae > Streptophyta > Magnoliopsida > Malvales > Malvaceae > Hibiscus > Hibiscus tridactylites. Next base: position 79,570,693 of record OY288268.1, on the reverse strand, counting down.
ACTTGAATCTACATGATGGCATGTGGAGGATTTGAGAGCTATGGCACTTGCATTGATGCCTAGCTCCATGATCTTCTTCTTCCCCATCGCTCTAATCTCTTCCTTCTTCTTCTCCTCTTCTTTATTTTTCTTCATTATTTGGTGAGTGAGAAGTGACCCCATGAGTTCATCAAGCTTCAAGGTTTTGAGATTCTTGGCTTCGATGATGGTGGTCCTCTTTGAGTCCCATGACTCGGGAAGGGAGTAGATGAGCTTTCGGACAAGCTTCTCTTCCGAGATGGCTTCTCCATAACCTTTAAGACCATTGGTGATAGTGGAGAACCTATCAAACATCTTCTCGATGTTTTCTTCCGGATCCATTTTGAAGTTCTCATACTCCAAGGTTAGGAGCCCAATCTTGGTCTCCTTGACTTCATTTGTCCCCTCGTATGTGACTTCAAGCTTGTCCCATAAATCCTTGGCACTCTCACAAGAAGACATCTTCTCATAGATGGTTGGGCCAAAAGCACAAAAGAGCATGTGCAAGGCTTTGCAATTAAGCTCCATCTTCTTGCGATCGTCGGCACTCCATTCTGCTTTGCTTCCTTGAGGCACGAACGGGCCATCTTCAACTATGTCTCATAGCTTGTAATCTCTTGACTTCAAGAAGAATTTCATCTTTGTCTTCCAATGGGCATAGTGATTTCCGTCGAAGAAGGGCGGTTTGTCGATGGATTGCGCCATATGAGCCGGTTGGTGAAATTTTGATCGAGCTTGCCGGATCTTCTCAATAGGATGTGAATCCCCTTCGATTGAGCCAAGCTCTGATACCAATTGTTGAGATTTTAGGGGCTCGATTCGATCAACCGTTCTTGCTCGCCAAGTGTGAAGAAGTTGGATAATTGGGTGTTTTAGCGGGAGGTGAAAATTTGGCAATTTGACACAAGGATTTATAGTGGTTCAACCTTCTAACCAAGGTCTACATCCACTACCTTAGCTCCCCACTAAGGATTTCCAACAAATTCACTAAGAATTTCGTCTCCTTTTCTAGGATTAGGAGGAAACCGTTACAACCCTCAAAGCTTTCTACCCAAAGCTTGAAGGAACACTCTCTTTACAAAGAAAGACTTAGCAAACTAGAAATCCCTCTAAAAGGTGTTTGTTTGCAATTCTAAGCACTTACCCAAAACCTAAACACTTGAGCAAATTTAACAATGTAAGCTCGCAAGTGTTGTCTAAGCAAGAAATAAACAATTTAAGCTCTAGAAAAATTTTGACATCATAATGTTGTAACAATTGAAGCATTAACTTGTTCTTGATGCTTGGAGGTCCCTTTTATACTCCCAATTGAGTTTGTGGTCGTTACTAGCCGTTGGGGAAGATTTGGAGCCGTTGAGAACTTTATTTCCCTTCATAAATGATGTTCTGCAGCTATCCGTATCGATACGCTTGGATCCGTATCGGTACGACCTTCATAGGAACTCGCCGTTGAGCTCTTGCCAGCGTGGGCGTATCGATACGCTTGAGGGCGTATCGGTACGAGTTCACATTTAAATGGTCGTTGGGAAATAGCCATTGGGGTTGGTTGAAAGGGGATCGGTACGCTTACTCGGTGTATCGAAACGATCCTGATCCGTATCGAAACGGCAAAGGCCTGTATCGATACGGGTTTTGACAATGGCCAAACTGGGGCAAAAAGGTATCGCTACGGGGGTTTACCGTATCGATACGGGTACTCTGAAAACAAAAGTTTGGCTATTAAAAACATGAAAAATCTTTGTCAAAAACCTCTTAAAATACCTCAAACATAAATTCAAGTTGTTTGGACTTAAAAACAAGTTTTAAATTCTTTTCAAATTAGTCCAAAACATTTTTCAATTATTATATCAAAACATTAGTTCTACAGATAGCTTAGCCGAGAGATCTCCTAAGCTAGAACCTCTCACTTTCATCATCTTCTTCAACTAAGCACACACCTCCATTAAAGGAATTTCAAGCTTTTTTTATTTCTTTATTTTATCGATATCGAATCACTGCTATCGATCGGGTAAGCTATATTCCTCAATCGGTTATTGGATTCCATGGATATATTGAGTGTAATCTAAGCTAGGGTTTTGACTATCCATGGATATCTCATCGTTGTCATCTTTATTGAAGTCGGATATCGATTTTGATATCGTTATATTGATTTTGATATCGAAACATCGATCCTAGTAAGTTTTCTTTTAATTTTCTAGCTCAAGAAGTGGAGAAAGAGGTTCCACCATCTCCATCACAAGCTAGGAACAAAGGAATTGCTATCCAAGAGCCTTGAAGCCTCGGATTGTTAAGGTGAGTGTAGTCGGAGTCTCGGGTTAGACGAAAGGCCTTCCCGGATCATTATTTGATATTTTAAATTATTTCGCTAACTTTGTTATTGAAGCAATTGCATTGGATGATTAATCGGACACTTTGGTAAGTGTCGGTAAGTTGCCATTGAGCATTGATTATTGTCATTGTACATTGTCATCGATATAAGCATTGTCATTGGATTATTGCATTGAAATCATCGGACATTGATATTGATACCAATCTATGAGTTATTGATGTTGAGACACATATATTGATCACCGACAACATTGAATTCATTGGACATTGGTATATCATTGACTATTGAAATGAATATGTATATTGCAACCTTGGATTGGAGTGGACTCGGGATACATTTGGCATGCCATAGAATTCATGAGCTCGGTGTACGGGTGGACTACGGTCCTAAGGCTAAGGCATATATTGATTTGGCGAGGCGGGGATGTGTATTGTTATTGGTCAGATTGACGAGGCGGAGGGATTGGACAATTCATTGATTTGGCGAGGCGTAGGATTTCGCGTATCCACGATCTTGATTCAATCCAAGGACTACGAATAAAAATGAAACATGTTTATACTTTGTGTATTGTTGCATATTATTGTCAATGTTGGCATGAGATTATGTTTAAGTGTAACCATGGCATTTCTATTACTTACATTGTTTGTGACTACCTCACTAGGCAAAGTATGTCTAACGTGTCTCATCTCATGCAATTTCAGGTTAAGAAGGTTTGCGTGTCGTAAGATCGAATCAGCAAGCAAGACGAGTCACTACTAGCCTCAAGTAATGTGTTTTTGTCTTATAAACTCATAGAAAGGTGACAAAGTAGTTGAGCTAGTCATTGGTGCCTATTTTGTTATGTTGGTGCATGGCTAAGATTGTAATAAGTTATATAGCTTAAAAGGTCTCTTTTAGTAAAGTTGAAAATGGATGAAAATGCCTATATAGTCCAAAAAGGTAAAAACATGGTAAACATATTCATATAGTCATGAAAATTAGCATGCTAGTAGTTCATACCATTGAAATATTGTGTATAAAGTTTCGTTGCATTTGGACATCGTTCAATAGGGTAAATCGAATAAAAACCAGCAAAAAATTGTCATTACAGGCCTGATCGTATCGAAACAGGTGATGACGTTTCGGTACAGGTGTACAATATTGAACCTGAGAGTATGGGTGTATCGAAACAAAAAAGTGTCGTTCCAGAACAGTTTGCTACTGGATACCAATGTTTCAGTACGGGTTTATTGCGTACCGAAACGAGTCAAAGTCAAGGTCAAAGGAGGTCAATCCGTTCCGATATTGGTCAAGCCGTATCGAAACGGTCTAAAAGAAAAGGTCAACAAGAGTTGACTCTCGTGTACCCGTTTCGAAACAGCTTAGGTTGTTTCGATACGGGATAAATTGGTTAAGGGTGTTTGGACATATTATTATTATTACAATTTATTCACTGAATTTCTTAAAGATAAATTGATCATAGTATAGAGCTCCAAATTGTATGAAAGATTATAGGCTAGTTATCTATGCATTGAATTACATTATTTTACTGTATGTTGCTTAAAGAGTCATGTTATTGTCACTATTTACAGATTAGTCCCTAAACTAATAAAAGTTATAAAACGATCCTAGATGGTTATTTGTGGACTTCTTATGGTTGGATTGGACTAATAAACATATTGGTAACATTTTGTATGTCTAATATTGATTAACTAATGTGATTAAAAATGAAATTTTATAACACCAATCATCGTATCGTCCTCCGGTAACACGCTCCGACCCGGCTCCCTACCAGACCGAGAAGGGGGTGTTACATAAGTTTTGTCAAAAAATATTAATAAAAATAATCATTAGTAATAATAACATAGTAATTGACTCCTTGATGACATTACTTATGGTAGAAGGCATATTGATTGTATTAACCATCTGAAACTGCTATTAACTTCTCGTATCTAACTTTTTTTTGGTATAGGAATTCGAGATGGTGGTCGGTAGTAGTGTTAACCAAGAGCTAGTGGATCGGGAAAGAAAGGCATAGGAACGAAATATGTAGAGTGATTAAATTGTGACAAAATGTACTTTTTGTAATGAAATAAATATTTTGTTTAACCAATATTTTAAGTTAATTGTGACAATATATTTTTGAGATGAAATAAATATTTTATTTAACAAATATTTTGAATTTATAATTTACATTTTTTGACGAAATAAAGAGAGAAAAATTAATTTTTATTATTATTTTATTTCCCCTATAGTCAAGCTTAGCGGTGTTTTAAAATAAAACGCCACTATAGGTTAGGCTTTTGCGGCGTTTGCAAAAATAAACGCCACTAAAGAAGACTTATTTGCGGCGTTTGTATTTACAAATGCCGCTATAAATCTCGACTTTTTACGGTATTTTTTTACCTAAAAACGACTCGAATTATTGCGGCGCTACTTTAAGCGATATTTTTTGCGGTACGTTCTTAAGCACCAAAAAAGTTTTTAACGGCGTTAAAAGACACCGCTATAGAACTATTTTGTTGTAGTCACACTATCACTAAAATAGACTTATGGTCATTAGTATGGCCAAATTGTGAGCGGAGCCTGGAGGGTCTGGCGGCTTGAAAGGAGACAAAGGATATAAATGGGACAACAGAAAAGTGGGTCCAAATTGGGTGATAATTATTACAAGTTAAATGTTGGAAAATCTACAATTCAGACCATGTACCATGAATCTGTTGGCATCACTGCTTGCCTAACCAATCACTCAAATTAGTAATAAAAATAGAAAAAGAAATTGTGGACTTTGCAATATTTTTTCCCTTTCACCTTTACCAAGCAGCTCTCATTGATTATTAAATTGGGAAACTATTCTAAGTGGTAAGTAATTTGATATCACTTAAGAAAATTTCGAGTTTGAGATTTTGTATATGCAAAAAACTCTTTATTGAGAGACTCTCCTCTCAAAGTCAGGTGTGCGACACGGGTCGATTCGGATTAGTTAGGATAAATCTATGAAAAACCGAGAGAACAACAACAAAAAAGTGACGAATCCTTTTTAAAATTTAAGTTATCAACCGGTGTCGTTTTAGTGTTCATTTCGCTGCGTTTTGTAGTTCTATTTATTATGCTGGATTGGAATTTTTTCATCATTGTGGTGGAACCTATCTTGTTTTTAATCAAATAATATGACTTTTTTCTAAAGAGCAAAAATATTTAAATTTTGATACATCGTTCAAATTCAATCGGAACTTGAATTCATATATTCCAGGGATAAATTTAAAACTACACTTGTTAATACGATATATGAACTTTTATTTTTGTGCAGTCACATACATAAAATTTTAGTTATGGTTTAATTATACACGTAAAATTTTCATTTGATTCAATTATATATATATATATATATATAAATATTGATTTACTTTCATAATAAATAAATATAATTATTTATGTATATAATATGTAAAAGTAAAAATGATGCAATATTGATAACGATTTTAGTAATGTGTGAAATTAAAAAAAATAAAAAATGTATTCAAATGTAGAGAAAAACTCAAGTTATCAAAAATATTTTGGTTTGATGCAGTGGTGTATCTAAAAAATCAAAAATAAGGTTCAAAATAATTTTTTTAAAATGGGACGCGGATTTTTATTTTTTCTCATCTACACACTAAATTAATTTTTTTTAAATTAACACTAATAAAGAACTTTTCTCTCAAAAATTTGATTAAATACTTATTCTATCCTTGTTAATTTTAAAATTTGATAGCTTTATCCTCTCATTATTTAATCTCAACCCTGATTATTGTACTCTTTTTAAGTTATTTGAATTTTCTTATTTGGATGAAGATCTTAGTATTTGTCCTATTGTTAATGGACCTCCCTTTCCTAGAAGTTTCACATGAAAATGTTGAATTGTATCAAAGATACCATGGGGACTTCAACAAGAAGAGTCAATGTCATTTTCAAACAAAGTAGTGGACTTTTCAACTATATCTCCCCTCTTCTAATTTTGTGTGGCTTGGGAAATATTTTGATGAATTTATTTTCAGGGGCCATGAATCTAGACCTATTATTTTAGAGAAAAAAAACAATTTAAAATACGGGACACTAAAAATTAAAAACAAGGATAATGATTTGTAATTTTGATTAAATAAAAGAAAACAAAAAATTCTGATTAATTGATTCTTCTTTCTCTAACTCATTTCACATGTAGTTTTTATTTAAAAATATGTGGTTGAAAATTCATACCAAACCCCAACTTTTCTAGAGAATTTGTCTTCTAGACGGTCAACAAATTTCCTAGGACAATTTTGAATACACTACGATTACAATCGTCGTATCCATAGGACCATATACTTGTAAAGATTTAGAAAAAAAAATATGAGTCGGAATTAAATTATAATTTTTTTAAAAACGCTAAATATAAAATTTATCATTCTATATACTTACGACTGTATAGTTTTAAAAGCATTTGAATTATATTTTTATCATTTTAAGAGGATTAAAATATAATTTTAGAGGAATATATATATATATATATATATATATATATATATATATATATATATATATATGTATGTATATTCAACAAAATGTTAGATTTTATTGAAAAAAATACAACAGCGACATAAACATGACTTTATGTTAAGAGTTCAAATCTATAAAATTTCAGAAAAAAAATTATAAAATTTTAAGCGGTACAAAAATAATAGGAGCTTTTTGAGATTAGAGGTTTGATATTAGAGTTGTAAAAACTCTTTTACTCTTATCAGTTACCAAAAATCTCAAAATAACTTAAATTAAATATTTTCTCACCCTATTTATAAGCTAATTCTATTTACTTTTTTTTTCTTTTTATTATCACATATTTATATGTGTATTTAAATTTATTAATTAATTAAATTATATTAAAATAATTATATAAATAATAAATTAATATATAAATCATTTGAATATGTTTAGAAAATTAAGTTATATTAAAAATAATTTTATAGATCTAATTAATAATAATTAGATACAAAATATTGATGACTAATAAACTATTCAAACAAGTATTGAATATAAACATGTCCTTATATGTCATTTTACTTGCTTAAATAATCTAACAGTTATTAGCTATCAGTTAATTTTACCAAACACTTTTATACAATCAGCTAATACAATCCGCTAGTCAAATCAACTAATGCAATCAGCTATCAGCTAATGCAATCCGCTAATTATCAAACAGGGCCGAAATCTCTTTCTCTCTCTAAGCAAACGTAGAAAAACTGACTACAATATCAATCAATACAATATATAAATAAAATTACACTTGAACTATATACACATGTGAAATGGTACGAGTTTGTTTTACCTTAACAAGTCAAAGGTTTGATATTTACCTTTGGTATATATAAGCCAACATAAAACGAAATGATTAATCATTAAACTCAATCTTGTAGACACTTGTAGTTAATATGTACATACAATTAAAATCAATAATTATAATTGATTAAAATAAATATTGAAAAATTATATTTTTTCCAAATTAAATAAAAATGTTTTTAAACTATATTGTCGTCATTATTAGACCCGTAGAAAAAACCATGCATGAAATTGAAACTTGGCAGCTCCCATATTTATCATTACTTGCATCCATGAAAGTTAAACTCCACGAAAATTTCATTATGTATTGCAATGATGTGTGAGATCTTTTATATAATTTTGTTATACTTTTTCCTTGCCATCTTTTGTCTGTTAATGGAACTTATTTATCAACAATTCATCACATATTTTTCAATTTGCAATGATGATCGTTTTGATTTTATTTGTGTATGTACTAAACATATACCTGTCCAAGAATAATAATTATCAAACATGTTTTTTTTTCTTTACATCTTCTTTGTTTCTACCCCAATTCCTCCGTGACTCATGATGGTCATAAAATTATTATAAAAAAATGCTCGGATTTTATCAAATAAAAAAATTGTTTACAACGATATCTTGATTTGATGATAAGGTTGATTTTTTTTTTTGATTTTTTTTATTTAAACGATGATTTTTGATTTATTAACTGATTAATTTTGATCGAGTTTTGTAAAGACGCATTTTTGATAAGGTTGATTTAGTGATCCTCCTAATTTAATTTTTTTTCCGGTCATAACGTCAGGATTCGAATTTAAAACCTTGCTAAATGTGTGTTACACACGGTAAAACCCTTGTTTTGTTTCCCATTTTCCATTAATAAGAAGAGAAAAATTGTTCCAAATTGAGAAGTGTCGCTGGTTATGTGAAATCATGGAGCCACTATTCCTTGGATGTTTGCCCCAATTCATTTAACAATCTTAAATGGAAAATGTATCCTACATTCTTATCTATGTGATCCAACATCGAATATTTCCATTCCTTTTCCCTTTTATCAACAAATTAAGGTATGTTGGATGAAAGACTTTTAAAATTTTAGTAGTGATTACACTCTTTCTGTAATTGCATATAATTTAAATTTTTATTGATTGACTAATCGAGATTTGAGTGATGTGGAGGTCTATTACAAAAATGATCATCTCAACGTAATTAATTTTATTTACAACGTTATGACTTAAATTCTTATAGTTTGTGAAATAGATTTAATTTCTCATTACATCTCGACTAGAATCGAAATGGAATGAAAGAAATGAAAGGGGTCATAATTAATTATCCATGTGAGTCCATCAATTCTAAACATTTCCCAAGATTTGAGGAGAATCGAAGTGCTCCAATTGCAACCGATTTAATAAAACTCACAATTATAATAGTCACACAAACATGGAACAAATGTGTAATTATAAATAATTAAACACATGCGTGTCTAGTTATTAAGTAATTTTTTAAACTGATTTAAAATATCTAGACATATCTCATGATTAATCACTATAAAATTCGATCCGAATTAATCAATAAATACATTAAGTACCAACAAAAAAATATTAATATAACCCCAACCAAATTTGTAATACGAACATCTCACGTAAAAACACAAACATAACTAAATACCTAAATTATCAACTTTGCTCTTAACCACCGATCAGTGTCGTCTTTATCATCACGAGGGATGACAAAGTGGACACTGGACAATGGTCCCCATGCTTGCTTCGAATCCAACAAAAAAAGTGAGGTCATTCACCCACGTCAATCACCCGTCTCCCCGAATTGACCCACGTGTTCATTTAACCTTGTAATAGGACCCACAAAATGATAAATAAATAATATAATTCCATGTCAGCATCCTTTGCCACTTGTCAAAAATGTTTTAATTACAGTTACCCCTCTCGTTTATAAAAGGGCAACCCAAGGCTCAAGTGTTCTCTGCTCTGCTTCTCATCACTTGAACAGTTTCCTTGTAAGAAAACAGAGTGAAAAACAGAGGAAGTACAGAAAAACTCTTACATAAACCTTAAAAGAACCAATGGATTCCTTCCTTTTTCACTCCCCGAATTCGAATTGTTCATCGGAATCTTCCTTCGGCTCACTGGAGTTTTCCCCGATGGATCACAGTTCTCTTCCTTTCAACGAAAATGACTCCGAGGAGATGCTTTTATATGGGCTACTAGCAGAGGTTAAACAAGAAACGCCGGAGGTTAGTTCGACGGAGACAGAAATCCCGACGAAAGAAAAGGTTTACCGAGGCGTAAGACGGCGACCGTGGGGGAAGTTCGCTGCGGAGATAAGGGATTCAACCCGAAACGGGACAAGGGTTTGGCTCGGGACATTCGACAGCGCGGAAGCAGCAGCTATGGCTTACGATCAGGCGGCATTCGCGATGAGAGGCTCCGCGGCGATACTCAACTTTCCAGTGGAGAAAGTGCGGGAATCACTTAGGGAAATGAAGTGTAACCAAGATGAAGGGTGCTCGCCGGTGGTGGCTTTGAAGAGAAAACACTCGATGACGAGGAAGATGATGAGCAAAAACAAGAAAGAAAGAGATGGCGGCGACCGCAACGGCGCCAAGGTAAACAATGCGGTGGTATTTGAGGATTTAGGGGCCGATTTTTTGGAGCAACTCCTCACCACTTCAGATCAAGTTGCTACACATTGATGAATCAGAAATGAGTTTAGTAATTAATTTTTCGTGTTGAGATAAATATATATATGTTCTTGATCATCTACTTCTAGTTTTAGTCATTTCTTTTCCTTTTTGTTTTTTTAGAACCTTCATTTGTAATTTTTAGGTGTAAATAAGGAAGGTTAGCATCTTGTTTTTTATTTTTATTTTTGGGTATAAAACAGATGATTGAATGTGAATAGTAGATTTTTGAATCACAAATCAATTAAATTCATCTTTTCAAGTGTGATTATATAATTTTCAAAATTCGGTATTACGACACAGAATATAAATTTTATTACACTTACTAAGATTTAAATTCTAAATTTGACCGGTAATTAAGATAAAACAAAAATATTTACAAACTCGAAATGCGGCATAATATGTGTATGGATAAATAACTTAATAATATGATGTCATACCAAAGAAAAAAAGAATCAATGTCACCTTACATGCAACATAAATCAAAATTTTAATAATAATAATAATAACAATAATAATAATTTACATAGTTTCAGATAAGAATGAATATCGATTTTGTTTTTTATTTTGATTTTGTTGGTCAAAATTGTTTGCACGTTTTTAAAGTTAAAACTATGAATTAGTAAGGCTTGATCTTTTACTAAAACAGTTAATTCCTTTCTTTTTCCTTTATCTCTAATCTCTTTATCAAGTGCAAAAATAAAATTTGAAGACTTATACCGAAAATTTCTCCTCGTCATCTAATGTTACAGTTGTAAAAATGATAATAACAAAAAAAAAAAAACGATCATAAATACAAAAAAAGAAAATAAACACTAAGATTTATGCAAAAATTTAAATAAAAAAAAAAAACTATAAGCTGAAGAAGAGAGATTTTCACTATGTCCTAAAGAAGAGATTATAACTGATGATTTTAATCATAATTTCTAATATTTATTTATAGGGATATATTGATTCGTTGGCTCGAGCATACCTCCACTTTTGTCACTGCTCCTTATTTATATTCGGGTTGGTCCAAAAAGATGATGAACTAATTAGTCTATAATCTATAGTCTAATGAATTTCCTAATTACTATTTCAGTCTAATTTCAAAATGAAAGGAAGCTTCCTATTGAATGCTGCTTTGGGATCTTAATAAAATTCTTTGGATTGTTAAGAAATGCATAATATAGTAACATATCCTAAATTGACTTAGTATCTAAGCATGTGTATAAAAATATTTGTCGCTTTGTTATTATATTTTCTTTGCCAAGTACGACCAGTTTCTCGGAAGACAAAAACGATGGCCTAACCTAATATTTTTAAATTAATATAAAAAGTTTGTTTGGGCCCAAATAAATAAATAAATATATATATATATATATATCAGTATAAATTTATATTAGTTTAATTACTAGTATTAATTTTGGAACAATCCGATTGTTGGATTAATGATATAATCGTTCTTATAAACGTGTAAAAATTTGAATTAATTTGAAATCTATATATATATTTTTTGAAAATTTGAAATCTATATTATATTGATTGAATATATTAATTAAGTATAATGATTTTGGAATTTTATGGAGTAAGTTATAAATATTTTAAGGAACGCTATACTTTTAAGTTTTAATGCGTTTTTATTTTGTTCATGAAATTTTAAAAATTTCTAATTTTACTATCTTACTTTCGAATTTCATTTTTTGTCACTTAATAATTAAGTTTCTAATGCTGTTTAAATTTATGCCAAAAGTTACTAAAACTCAGGTTTTTTGAGTTTCTTTTGATTCATCGCGGTTGAAGTCTTTTCTTCCAAATATGTACAATGGAAAGAGTGAGAAAGAAAAAATAAATAATATATCTCGATTTTACGATGATCAGACAATAGAGTTTACATACGAGACCAAAATAACATCAAAGCTTTAATTTGAGTTTTTGTCAAATTCGAGTAGTTTTCATATGAAAACCAAGCTAAGAAAAATGAAGAAAGAAAGAACAATAAACATTTTAGTACAAGTTACATCACACACAATATTAACTAATGACAGTCAAACAATGGTGAAAAATGATGTCAAGCATATAAACAAAGAGTGAAATATTAAATTAATTTCATAAATAAAATTGTCTAAAATACAATATTTTGACAACGAAATTCAAAAATTAAATAGTAAATAGTGATTAAACTTGTAATTTGCCCGTATTTAATTTTAAAAAATAAAAGATTGTTCTTCTACTTTTGTCATCAGTGACATTTTCTCTTTTATCTTCTTGTTCAAACTCACAAGTCACAACTTTTACTCAATCCATATTTATTTATTTATTTCACGTGGTTGTTGATTGTGACAATTACAGCCCAAAGACGTTGGTCAGAATATGAACTTAGTCAATTCAAAAAAGAATATGTAATTTCATGAATTTCATAATAAAGTGTTCAAAGCTCGTGATTTAAATAATCATATATTTTATGTTTCGATTTCATTGTAGGAGGATTAAATGAATTTGGTCACTTATTCTTTTAAAATCAAATGACGATGGAAGATCTTGAATTTATTCAAAGTTTACTGTAATTAATAGTGGTTATGCTCGGCTCCGGGGCAGGCCTTGTCTTTAATGGTCTAAATTTTTTCTAATATTTATTATTAGGAGCTTAAATTTTTTCAATACTTGTTAATAGAGACTAATTTTTTTAATATTTATTATTAGTGGTCAACTCTTAAAATTCTTTTTTTTTCTAACACTTGTTATTAGAGGCTCGATTTTTTCCAATATTTATTATTATAGGCATACATCTAATTTGTTTTTTCAATATTTGTTATTAGGGGCCCAATTTTTCAATACTTGTTATTATGGACCTACTCTTAAAATTTAATTTTTTTCATTACTTGCTTAGGGACATAAATTTAAATAGCGGTATGCAATCGTAACAACGACCAATATATGGCGGTAGCGACACTATCTAAAACTTTGATACCTGCAACTGTTATGTCCACAATAATGTATGTTACTAAAAAAATTCACAACCACGCTACTCGTAGTGACTGAATTAGTATCTATAATGTCTACAACAATGATAAGCGTAACACGACCGTAAATATGACTACAATTACAATTTAAATCTCCGATTTAGGGCATTTTTTAAATTCGCATTGAGCCACCAAAATCTCAACATCTGCCCTTATTGTGGCGAGATAATTAGTCACTTCTAGTGTTTATAGAAAAATATAGAGGAAGTTGTCGTTAATGTATATGTAAGTTTAAATATTATTTTGATGTAATTCTGGATTGAGACTTTAACCTTATTATTTTTCGAGTTATTTAGTTGAATGTTTTCTTTGTACGATCTATATTATGGAATGAATTAATTAGATTTTAAAGTTTTTTTATTAAACAAATAATTATAAAAAAACTTTTTAAAAAATTATAAAACACTAAATTCCAAATTTAATAATTTTATTTTAGAATAACTACATCAATAGTCACTGACTTTAGGTTGTGTATGAATTTTTCCGCTAAACTTTAAAATAACTAAACTTTAGGAGCGACGATTATGAGAAGCAACAATAGGAGAGAAATGCTAGTTTTTTTTTTTTTTTGGGGGTGGGGGGTGGGGGGGGGGGGGGGGGGGAGAAATGGAAATCGAATTTTTTTAATATTTATATCACCACCAATACTATGTCGTTTCACACCCTTCAACCTGCACATTCTGTTTCGAATTTAATGGCCTAATGACCTAATTGAAACACCAACTACAATTCAGTGCTAAAATTGAAATATTTTAAAATTTAGTAACGAAATCAATACACTACCTGCAGTTTAATGACTAATGGATAGTTTACCCTTCATTTATATCCAAATTAAGTAGAAAAATTTATGAATATTAGGCATTCAATTTGTCAGAAAAAAGAGAAATAATTAATTTTACCGAATTGTTTTTTGTCGTGGGATGAGTCTACAATGTGCGACGAACACCGCTGAATACCACTAATATTTTTTTAAAAGGCTATTTTATTGCTGTAATGGCGACGAAAGGAAACATATACGTTTACCTCATTAAAAAAACCTCCTTAAGCCTATGTCGGAGGAAAAAAAAGTGCGAAACGTATATGTATGGAAATATACACACCCAATCAAACCTGTTTTTTATGACTACTCATAGACCCTAACAGAATGTCTCTACTTTTCTAACCATCTTCCTGGATTGCCTATCGTAGTAATTTTTATCCTCACAGTTACACATTGCTGAAAGCACACCAGCTGGGTTTATCTTCATCGTCTTTTGCCCTCTTAAAATACTATGCTCAGCAACATGCCTCACACAAAGTAGACACTGGATTCTTCACTGCTCCCACTCTGGCCAATTGGTGTGCTGCAACATTTGCTTCTCTATATACAAATTCAATGGACCATTTGTATCTTCTGCATATCTCCCCAATTTCCTTTGTCGTGGAAGCGAACACTGCTGGTGCTAAGTGTGGATTTCTTGTCCAGATGGTTGCCAACTCGCAATCCGACTCAAGGATGAGTGAATGGCTTTCGCACCAACACGACATCTCAAACAACTTACATGCTTCCAGCATGCTCATCAACTCATCATGTGTGGGGTCGAATCGGCCAATGCACTTGGAAAATTCTGCAAGTTTGTCTCCAGCACTGTTCTTCAAAATTCCACCAATTTCGGCAAATCTTTCTTTGCCCACAATTGCCGCGTCAACGTTGAATTTTAGTACACCCACTAATGGAGCAACCCACTCCTTCTTCGAACCACATCGTATAGCCGTTGAAACTACCGAGGTCGCTGTTGGGCACCTTACAAAATCGCAAACACTCGGGCAACTCCCAAGCCATTTCCATCTACACAATTGTCCCGTTCTAAACATAGCATTTTCGAATATCTCATCTACCGTCCATTCTATATTCTAAAAAATTACCGCATTTCGACATATCCAAATCGACCAAACAAAACCACGCAATGCCATATTTCAAATGTCTTTCGAGTTTTTATCATAGGGAGAAGAATCCCATACTTGCACAAAGGATCGTACATCTGCAGGGATAACAAAAGGAATCTGCCATAGTTCGAACTACCTCTGCCAAACCTGCCAGGCCACCCAGCGTCAAACGTCCACCAAAGGACAATTTGTTCATTTTCCAAGCATCCAAACGATTCTGCACCTTATTGACGATAGACGGCCATAACTCCTTAGTATTCCTTGCTTGCCCTAATGGAAGACCGAGGTAGGTCGTAGGAAGGGAATCCGCCCTACATCCAGTAACATTTGCCCAGTTATTCAACACTGTATCCTCCACATTGATGCAGTATATTTTCGTTTTTATAAGGTTTAGTTGGAGGCCAGAGCAGAGCCCAAACAACTTAATAATCCTAATGATGTTTCTGACATTCTCCTCCTTAGCAACGTCGAAAACTATCAAATCATCGGCAAATTGTATATGTGAGATCCTCAAACTGCTATTACCCACCGTCACACCCTCAATAAGATCCAGCCTCGCAGCTTTGCTTAACAATGCACTCAACATTTCGCCAACTAAATTAAACAACAGTGGTGAGAGCGAGCAACCCTGCCGAAGTCCACGCTTAATGTTGAAATGTCTAGTGGGGACACCGTTCACTAGAACCCATAACACCGGAGTGGTTATGCACGAATTAATCCACTTCCTCCAAACTTCACCAAACCCCATTCTGATCTGTGCAAACTCCAAAAATTCTCAACTAATTGAATCATAGGCTCTCTTGAAATCTGCTTTGAGGATGACTGCACTGCGCTTCCTCTTCTTTATATCGTCGATCACCTCATTTGCTATTATTGAGCAGTCCATGATTTGTTTGCCTGCTACAAAGGCGAACTGAGTCTCTCCTACTACTTCTGATATAACCACTAATATTGAATATTGTTGAACACTATTAAATTAATTAATAAAGATTTAAAATTTCAAGGACCCATCATATAATTAAAAATTATTTTTAAAAATTAAATTATTATATATATATATATTAAAATTTTATTTTTTAATAAGGGTAAACTATATATTTAGTACTTTACCTATTTTCGTATTTTTATTTAAACCCCATTATTTAAATATTATTTCAATTTGACGATATTCTTTATAAAAAATAATTTAACCCTCAACCTAAAACCCTAAACTATTAAACCTTAAACTCTTAAACCTATACCCTAAACCATATACTATTAAAAATAATTTCACCATCATCGCTTCAATTCAATGAATTGTTGAATTCTCCTAAAAATTCAATTAAATTATTTTTCTCGAATTTACGGCTGATTGCAAGCCTCGTTGTAACCCGCAACAAAAGACCTCACCGGGTAGTCCTCCTAGCCAACTTTTAAACATAAATCAACACTTTTAAAAGTACAAGCTAGAATTACAACTGCCATTGGACTTGTTACCTGAAACTCCATTGTTACAAATGGAAGGGAATTGAAAATTTTGTAGGTAGAATCTGGGTTTGGGGATGAACTTGAACTGTAATAATAATTTGATCAAAAGAATGTTCAAGTTTCAAGCCAAGTCAAGGTCCCCATAATAAGATATTTGCTCGGCAATTCTCCAGCTGATGGTGCAAAGTATGTAATTTTCTTCTTGCAATCCACAAATTGTGACTCAGAAACGTAAAATAAGCTATAATTAAAGTGATTATCAAAGCTCAGTATTCCAACCTCTGAATATCAATGTCAGTGATGTAAATAAAGTCAACAACATTACTGCAACAAAAAAACAATCCAATCATTAGTAGGTTGCTCGATCAATCAATTTGTAGTCGTGTAAGCTAACAATGTATTATTTTACACATGAAAAAATGATCCTTGGAGGATCATAACCTTGTATCCCTTTGCGTCAAACAAGGGTGCCGTACATGAGTATTTCAAGAGAAATGAAGAGTCAGAATAACATAGAATGGTACTGAGGTTAGATTTATATAATAGGTTGAAAGTAGTGGTTGTGGCATCATTAATTATCCATGTTTTTATATTGCATTGTAATATTGGAGTTGAATAGTTTCACCATCATCGATTCAATTCATCGATTAATTCAATTCAATGAATTGAATTAATTATGAATAATTGTGACGGAATTTTCATCTCAAATAAGAAGATATTGTTAATTCTAGGAGATTCAAGTTTAATTAATTTTGATATATATAAAAAATAATTTAATTGATTTTTTTAGGAGAATTCAACAATTCATTGAATTGAATTGAATCAATGATGGTGAAATTATTTTTAATGGTATATGGTTTAGGGTATAGGTTTAAGAGATTAAGGTTTAATAGTTTAGGGTTTTAGATTGAGGGTTAAGGATTAAGTTATTTTTTATAAAGAATATGGTCAAATTGAAATAATATTTAAATAATGAGAGTTCAATAGAAATACAGAAATATGTGAGGTACTAAATATATAGTTTACCCTTATTAAAAAAATAAAATTTAATATATAAAAATAATTTAATTAAATTTTTTTAAAATAATTATTAATTATTTGATGAATCCTTAAAATTTTAAATCTTTATTAATTAATTTAATAATATTCAGCGATGTTCAACATTAATAGCGTTCAACGGTGTTCGTCTCACGCTGTAGAATTTTCCTTTGTCGTGGAACAAGAATTTTGATGTTAATCATGAAAATTATTGAAAATTTAACCTTTTCAAAATTGAGCCAAATGCAAAGTACTTTGTTGAAGTGAAACAAGATAAGCTCGATTTTAAGACCAAATGTATTACATAATTCTTACATAAAACTGACATTCGCCTTATAAGTATAAATCAATTTAAACTCCTAAACATATTTTTACCTTTAATTTATCCCATTTGAATGACCAATCTAATATATATGATTTCTCAATAAATGATGTAACCCCTTCGTCCCGGTCCGGACGCTTGACCGGTCCGAGTGGGTCACACGGGGAAAACTGAAGCGAAACTCGTTAAGGTTCTCCCTCGATTAACGACCCTAGAAAATTTCTTTTATTTATCTTGCCTATATGCATTACTGTTGTCCTATGTAAGACACGTCAGCGGAACACAAGCAATCATAAAAACGATCATTCGAACAATCATACGCAAAACAGTCCATTTTAGATTATTAGGCAGGTCGTTTCGAAACACCTTCAAGGTGTATCGAAACGCCTTGACTTGGTCAATAGTCCCAAGCCCAAACGAGGAGGCCGTATCGGAACGGAGGTCAACCGTTCCGAAACACCCTCAACGGTCAACTTCTCGTGGTCAACGAGATATTGACCGTTCCGAAACACTTAGACCCGTTTCGAAACCCCATCATCTCGACAATTTCTCAGATTTCCAGTAGCCAAGGTGTTCCGATACCCGTTTCGGAATAGGGGTTCACAGTGGCCAAACTGTATCGAAACGAGTTCCGATACGGGGTCTCTGAAGCCAAACCCGTTCCGAAACGGCCCAGCCCATTTCAAAACACTGGTTGTCTGTAAAATCTCAAAATCTGTTTTAGACAACTCCTAGAGGTTCCAAACGCCCGAAACAACTACACGAGGCATACAAACCATACAAATACATTCTAGAGGCATGCTCCCTAACAACCATACACAACAAACACAAGATATAAGAAAGGCATCTAATCCAAAGACCATTCATGTCATTTCATAAAGCATGCTTTAACAAGGGCAACACTTAGGCAAATTTTAAGGTAAACAAATACCAACATGGTTTACAAGCAAGGGCATACATCTCAAAAGCCAAGTTAACAAACACATACGAGGAGTCTAACATGCTCATAAACAACAACATCATACTCCAAAAGCATCATAGCACGAAAACATGTCTCATTGCTTGACCATTACATCATAATCAAAAAGTTCATACTTGGTAGCTAAACAAGAACCACGAAGCACACTTGGAGGCCCCCTTCTTGCACTTAGCAACCCCCGAACTAAGGATCTACATTGTCGAACAAAGAGATAGCGTAAACAATAAATCTTAGTGAGGGTAAGATCTTCAAAAACAAACCTCGACAATGCAGGGTCCAAACACGTACTCAACCAAGGTAAATGCATGATTATACCCTCGATCCTCAAGAGCCAAAATGTTAATGATGCATGAGCAATATTCAATTTTATGTCATGCTTAACAAGCTCATTTCCACAATATATGTAAGCACATATAAACATCCAAATAGGAAACACATTCCACATCACATTGATACACATATCAATCAATATTGGCACCTAGCTATGACCCGAATACGCGGATAAACACGTTGGAACTCACATCCAACAACCACTTTACCTCACGGTGGGATTATACTCATCACCGGTCTCGCGGAGGGGATTCCACTCATCCTCACGCCCCCTCGATGGGATTCCACTCATCATCGACTACTATATAACAATTTCCGGGCGAACCCGTACTCCTCCTTGGTGACTCAACGTCATCAAGGCCACGCGCGAATTTGACTCATGTGTGTACACTAACATCCTAATGATCGATCATTTGTACTCAAGCATACTAGTGCCAACATTTAACTCAATCCACATTATCAATTACAATCAATTATGTGCTTAGCACGTACTCACCATGATCACAATCATGAACAATTCTCATGCATATCACAATGCATCACATCCATGCCTCATCTCACATGTATAACACATTATACATAAATCACAATATCACAAATATTACGAGGCATAAACATCAATTACAATTTCAACCAATGTCTCTAGTTTAAGCTTAGGATTAGGCTACCACCCTAATCCTAACTCTAGGTGGGTCTACCAAGCCCGACCTAGTCCATATGCTCGAACCAAACACTTAGAAAATACTTTGAAAACATTAACCACTCACCTATACTTCCAAGCTCAAATACCAAGCTAGCAACCACTTTCAAGCTTCCAGATTTCCTCCCGATGCTTCACCGACACAAGTTATCGACTCTAAACAATCTCAACACAAACCAAACAACTTCCAATCAGCCCAAGCATCAAAGTAGTTAACCCATAATACAATTCAAACATTAAACTCAACATTTCAAGCTATGAACAAACCCCAATTTCATCCAATTCGAGCATCCCTCAAACCTTGATCAAAACTCAAGTTTCCAACACATTTTATACCCACAAATGATCCCAAAACATCCCTCAACCATAGTACTAACATTAGCCCACCAATTCCAACCTAAAACAACCCCCAAAACCCTTCAAAACCCCCTTTAAACCCAATTTCGGGAATATGCTCCAAACCAAGTAAAATTCATATATGTTGAACCATTTAGCTCCTAGACTTCATAACTAACAACATTAAATCAAAATATTAAGTTTAACAACATAAAGTTATCATTTTTAATCATAATCTCCAAAAACTCCATTTTCAAAACATTGAGGAAAATGAAAACCATTTGTACTTTTGAAGAGAGGATGATGAGGACAAGTTGAAAATGTAGTTACCTTGCAAATCCGAGCTAAAATGGAGGAACAAGGTGATGAAATAGTAGAGGGGATGAGAGCTTCTTCAAACCGTTGTTTTGTTTTTAGAAGAAGAAGGTGAATAGTGGCTATTGATAAATGGGGGTTTAAAATTAAAAGTTGGGTTATTTACCACTTTGCCATTAATGAATGGTTAATTCCCTTATTCTTTAAAATCTCCCAAAAATTGAATTTCATTTTGATTTAGTCCAACACAAAATATTTGTTTTTGAAACCCGAGGCCCAAAAGATTATTTTAATTATTAAACCGAACCCAAAATAATATTAAAATATTATTTTCATCCGACCCCTAAACTCGGGTGTTACAAATGAGTTCCCTTCTCTTAAATGTAACTATCTTCCAATTATGGGGTATCCTTGAGGGATTAAAGATGGCTTGGGATCAGGGGTTTGAAATTGTGTAAATCTAATCAGATTGTGGCGATGCTATTTCGCTCCTCTCACCGCCTTCCATCCATAGTCCTTTCGCTCGGGTGAGATCCATCGCCAATTTCTACAATAAAGCAGTTAATTCATGTGTTAACTTTTTGGCTTAGCTGGACCCTTTATCTTCCTTCTATGATCCTCCGTACGGTTTGACTAATCTGTTATATCAGGACTCATTTGGTCCTCCTTATTCTCGCCTAAGGATCCCATAATGTAATGGCTTTTTACCTCATTCTCAATCTAAAAAAAATTTGAAGTTAATTCATGTGTAATTTGGGGCCATAACTCTAATATATTGCTTATATATTAAATTTAATTTCTAATTAGTTCGTAATCGATTAAAACCCAGTTACTTGATACCTACACATATTTAATCATATTTTATTTGAAAAACTTAGCATGCACGTATATTGTGGCTTAACAATTAAATAAGTGCCCAAACTATACATTTTTAAGATAGGTGCATGAATTATATTTTGGACCAAATAAGTGTCTAACGTTTTATCCCGTGACCCATTTAAGGTTTTTTCGTGAACAATTGTTAAAAAATTCTGTCATCTAACATGACACATGTCCTTTTTCTATATTTTTAATTTTTGAATTCCTTTGAAAATTTAAATTTCTTAAAAAAACTCCAAAGTTTTAATCTCTTTCAATCAAACTCTCAAATCACATCTCTCTCGCCGTCCGACATCTCCCACAAGTCGGTAGTTCACCGTTGACCGCCCAAAGCACCGTATACCTCACTGTTCGACATCTTCCATCCTCTACCCGTCGGTGGGAGCCCAATCAACCTCTTTTTTCTTCATTGTTAGGTGTTCGTTGAAGGTGCAATCGGCGGTTCATTCGTTGATTTTTGATGATGAGATGATGACCTTTTTAGTAGAGGGGGTCCGATGAAGATAAGGGTGGTCGGTGGTGGTTGAATCGATGTTCGGAGTGGAGAAAATTAAGAATTTAGGGTTTGAATTTGGGGTTTCTTAGAGAATTTAAATATTATTGGGTTAATTAATGTATTTTATTATTTTGTTTTCTCATTTTCGAATATTAATTTCAAAAAATGAGGAAACCATGTCATGTGTTCTAATTTCATTGCATAATAAAAAAATAACGTTTGTCACAAAAAACCTTAAATAGTTACGAAATGAAACATTAGGCATCAATTTAGCCCAAAATATAATTTAGCACCTATATAAAAAAAGGTATAGTTTGCACTTATTTGACTTTTAAGCCTATATATAAACTAATATTATATACATATGACATGTACGTATGAACCAATAATATTTTCATCTCATGTACATGTTGATTATCTTTGTGACCTTGTAACCAACTGATTCTCTGTTAATTTGGCAGTGCCACTGGAGAGTCAATTCAATATAAAGATGTGATTCAATGACTCCAAACCCCAAAAGATCCAAATGTATTTTTGAAATAAAATTTATCTGTCTTTTTTTGCTTCTTTCTATATATTTTTAATGATTTTATACTATGTGTATTAATATTTTTTTATTGTATTATTGATTGTTTATGGTTTATTGATAATGCAGGTATCATAAAATCATTAGTCAATTACATAAAAGGAAAAAAAATATGATAGACCTATTCTATTATTTTTTTGAGGTAACTAAGGTGGTTAAAAACATATAGTTTTAATTTATAAAAAAAAACTATAGTTTTAGGGATACGAATTTTAGCTTTAGTTGGACCAACCCATCATCATGTGTTGAGTGGATCGCAAGATCGATAATGACCAAGAGGGGGGTGAATTGGAAATTTAAAGTCTTGTGGTGGAAATTTGCAAATTAAAAATGATGGACAAGAGATTTAGAGTGGTTCAAGTTCCAAATGAACTCTACATCCACTACCTTAGCTTCACTAAGGATTTGCAACAATTCCACTAAATTGCTCTTCCCCTTTTCTAGGACAAGGAGGCAACCCTTTACAATTTCGGTTGATTTTTCTACCCAAAAATCAACCCAATCCTCACACAAGTGAACAAAGAAATTTGATGGCTAATAAGGTATCTCTCAATACAAATGATAGCCCCAATACAAGCACTCAACCCAATTTGACAAAATATCAATGAAGTTTACAATTGGGATTTCTAGACAAATAGGAATTTTGGCACAATTGCTTGGATTTGATGAATAAGTATTTTCTTGAAGATCAATAGTTGTTGCTGTACCTTTTGGATATGTCTTTTATACCTCCTCATTGATTTCTAGCCGTTTTGGTGGTTGGGAACATAAATGGAGCCGTTGGAACCCTCTCCTACCACCATAAATGCACTTCTGCAGCTACCGGTATCGGTACGCGGGAAGGAGTATCAGTACCTATCTCAGAAAAGAAAGAGCCGTTGTGTGCATTTAATAAGGGGTATCGATACGCACATAAGCGTATCGGTACTGGGTATCGAAATGGCAAGGGCCGTATCGATACTATTTTCTGAACTTAGCTCACTGTCCACAACCGTATCGGTACGAGGGTTAGGCGTATCGATACGGGTCAACAAACTTTTAAAGTTTGGTTACCGACCAATTGACACCAATGGTCATATTTTTAAACCGACTTAATCTTTAAAAATTATAAGGGTCATATCGATACGAGGGTTTGCCGTATCGGTACGCCATTCAAACTCTTTGAATTTTAACACAGGGCAGTATCGATACGAGGGTTTGGGGTATCGATACTGGTTCCGACAGTAACCAAGTTTGGTAAAATGGTATCGATACGCTTGGTGCTGTATCGATACGCCTGGGCGATTTTTAATGGTTTTGCCTTGGAACACTTAGAAAATATTTTGAGTTTGAGTTTTATAAATCAGTTTTAAAGTGTTGGTGTTTTAAAACTTATTAAGAGACTTATAAAAACAATTTTAAGTTTTACAAATTGATCCTTAAAGATTTAATTATATCAAAATCAAACATTGGTTTTACAATCTCCCCCCTTTTGATATAACAAAACTAAAACTTAAAATTTTTGACATTTTTGAAAAACTTTTGAAAAACCTTTACAAAGTTAACTCCCCCTTAATTTAAGCTTGGTAACCTTTGAATTGAAATCAAAATATTTTGAATGTGAGCTAGATTTCTTCTCCCCTTTTTGTTAGATCAAAAATCTTTTGAGACAATTAAGTGCATAAGGAAATCAAAGGTATAAAGATAATAAGCAACATAATTTTATTCATCATAGCATTAAACTGGAAATCCAAACAAAAGCAAACAAGAAATCAAAGCATAGGTTTTAATCCTAAACAACCTTAATCCTAAGAACATAAAACATAGGTGCATAAAATAGAAAATCCTAGATGATATGAATGATATGCAAGAGGAAACGTCTAAGCATCGTCTTCTTCATCTTCATTATCTTCATCATCAACTCCCAAAGGCTCATTAGAGCGCATGCTATTTCGCCATTCATCATGGAAAGCGGCAATGGAGATATTCAAGGAATTGTGCCCGCTTTCAAGAGATGTGAGGCGATTCTCCATACCCGTCATTCTAGTGTCAAAAGAAGTTTCCATTGAAGTAAGACGAGTATTCATGTCCGTGCGCAACCCGGTAAATTGCTCATTGAGATAGGTCATGAGAGCATCCATATTGGGTTGTTGGACTTGAGGAGCTTGAGGAGCTTGAGCCTCTTCAAACATTGCGGCGGCTTCCGGTGGTAACTCGGCAACACGTATCCATTCACCATTAACATAAGAGAATTTTGCCCGAGCAAGAGATCGCTCATCAATGGGATCGGTGAGAGGAGTTGGAATGTCATAGGAGCAATCAATATCCTTTTTAGCAAAGAAATAGCTCAAGGCCGTACCGTATGTGAAAGAGGTGACATGAGGAGTGTGACGATTTTGAACGAGATAGACGATCTCCGCGAACATGAGTCGAGCTAGATTTGGTCGCTTGGCTTCACGGAAGCACCGAATCCAAAAATCATCCACTTGACGGATGGTGGAATATTTTCCTCCGAAAGGACGAAACCACCAAGACACCATCAAATGTAGAATCCGGTCGTGAGCATTAAGGGCGGTGACGGATCCACTAAGAACATGCCCCATACCATGCTCATCATCAAGGCCTTCATCTTCCAACCTAAAAACCTCACAAATCGGCTTGACATCAAGGATTATTTTCTTTCCCATAAGATAAGAGGTAATTGCAACAACTTCCCCATTACGACTAATACATCTTGCATTTGCATAGAAAATCAAAACCAAGAGACGATAGAAAAAACCGGGAATAGAGATAAAATCCATAAATATCCAACGATGAAGCAAAGGGAGGTATTCAAACTTGAAATGCTCCGAATTGAGAAAAGGGATGGATATTACCCTTTCGGCACGGATCTTGTAATTCTCATATTGACGAAAGTGATTTAGACCCGAATTGCCTTCAAAGGATTGCTCATAGCTGGTTGAGTAGTTAGGACGAGCAATCGCTCCAAGGTTGGAAGAATCACCGACTTGATTAACCCTTGATCGCTTCCTCGATGGTTCTTTTGGTGCCATGATCTAAAAGAGGGATTAAGCAAGGGAGATTTCTTCAATTTGAGCAAAAAATCAAGGTAAAAGAATTTAAAAGAAAATTTTAAGAGAAATTTTGTAAAGAAAAAATTTAGAAGAAAATTTCAAGAAAAGGTTTGAAGAAAAACAAAGTTTGTTAAAAAAAATGAAACAAAAGAATCAAAACAGCAAAAAAAAATTGAAAAAGAGAAAGAAGGAGATTACCTTGATAGAAACTTGAAGATTTGAAGAAAACTAGCACAAAGATGAGAAAGAGAGTACAAAGCCTTGCTTGATTCAAAAACTCTTTTAGGTTTGAGTTGAGATGTGAAAAATATGAAGGAGGAAGTGCCCTTTTATAGGCAAAAACGGCTAGGGTTAATTAGGTTTTGAAAAATTTGAGTTATGGTAAAAGTTGAACTCATTAAAAGCTAATTTAATGCCATCAGCGCAGTCGAGTATCGATACGACCGTTGGGGTATCGATACGGGGATAGAATTGTCTTTTTGCAAAAATGCTCGTTGGAAAAGTCGTATCGAAACGGAGGGGTCCGTATCGAAATGACCCGTATCGATACGGGATGAATCGTATCGATATGCGTGAAGCGAAGAAAATTCTGGGAAACGAAATGAAGAACATGTATCGATACGAGTAGAATAGTATCGATACTGTATGCCCAGAATTACATATTTGGTTCAAAGAACAACCAAAGGCTCGAACTTAACAACTCCTATGAGTATGCAAATGATGTATGAGCAGTTCTAAGCATATTTTAACAGAATCATACTCCCCCTAACTATAGGCATGGAAGAAATTGGGAGTTTAAACACATAAACATGGCATTTCACAAAATCAAGCATATTTAAGCACAAAAGAGGTTCTAAAAGGTCAAGATAGGCTAGCTAGACCTAACTCTCTCCTAAGGGACCAAAAACGCTCTTTGTCTAAGAGTTTTGTAAATATGTCCGCTAATTGATTCAAGGTGTCTACGTACTCTATAACCACATCTTCCTTAAGGACATGATCTCTAATGAAATGATGCCTTATTTCTATGTGTTTGGTTCTAGAGTGTTGGATGGGATTTTTTGTTAAACAAATAGCACTAGTGTTGTCACATTTTAGGGGTATGGTTTCAACTTTAATTCCATAATCTAAAAGTTGTTGCTTCATCCAAAGAACTTGAGCACAACAACTCCCTAAGGATATGTACTCGGCTTCGGTGGTAGATAAGGCTACACTATTTTGTTTCTTAGAGAACCAAGATATGAGCATACTACCTAAGAATTGGCAAGTTCCCGAAGTACTTTTCCTATCAATTTTGCAACCCCCATAATCCGCATCCGAGTAAGCATGAAGGTTGAAGGTAGAGTCTCTAGGATACCAAAGACCTAAACAAGAAGTGTCTCTAAGGTATCTAAAGATTCTCTTAACGGCTATAAGGTGAGACTCTCTAGGACTAGCTTGAAACCTAGCACACAAGCAAACACTAAACAAGATATCCGGTCTACTTGCGGTAAGGTAAAGCAAAGATCCAATCATAGAACGATAAAGCTTAGAGTCAACACACTTACCTCCTTCATCTTTGTCAAGCTTTGTAGATGAGCTCATAGGAGTGGCTTGAGGCTTTGCATTCTCCAAGCCAAACTTCTTGAGCATATCCTTTATGTATTTTGCTTGGTTGATGAAGGTGCCATCATTCTTTTGCTTGATTTGGAGTCCCAAAAAGAATGAGAGCTCCCCATCAAGCTCATCTCAAATTCACCTTGCATTAACTTAGCAAACTCTTGACAATGACATTCATTAGTAGAACAAAAAATAATATCATCAACATAAATTTGAACTACTAAGATGTCATTTTTATACATTTTTATAAAGAGTGTAGTGTCCACCTTACCTTTTTCAAATCCTTTTTCAATCAAAAAATTTGAAAGCCTTTCATACCAAGCTCTAGGAGCTTGTTTTAAACCATAAAGAGCTTTGGTAAGTTTGAAAACATGATTTGGAAATTTTGAATCTTCAAAACCCGGTGGTTGTTCCACATACACTTCTTCATTTATAAAACCATTTAAAAATGCGCTTTTAACATCCATTTGAAAAAGCTTGAAATTATGATAACATGCATATGCAAGCAACATCCTAATGACTTCCATTCTAGCTACGAGTGCATAGGTTTCATCAAAATCTATTCCCTCTTCTTGAGTGTAACCTTGTGCTACAAGTCTAGCTTTATTTCTCACAATGTTACCACTCTCATCTAGTTTGTTCCTAAAGACCCATTTAGTTCCTATTGTAGATTGATTACTAGGCCTATCAACTAATGTCCATACATTACTTCTCTCAAATTGATTTAACTCTTCTTGCATAGCCATAATCCAAAAGTCATCTTTCAATGCTTCTTTTATATTTTTAGGCTCTATGCATGAGATAAATGCAACATGGTTCATTAATCTAAGAGAAGAACGAGTGGTTACCCCCTTGGATGGATCACCCAAGATTTCACCATCTTTGACATAGTTCAACTCCCTTGGGTAGCTTACTTCCTTTTCCTCAATAGCCAAGTCCTTCAAGGCTTCAAGAGGTGGATCTTGTGAGTCCTCTTCCTTTGTTTGAATCTCATCCTCCTTTGAAGTTTGACCTCCATCAAAGGCATTTATGATCCCTACATCATCATCATCACAAGAATCCTTCCTAGGAAGGAGGTTATCATCGAATACAACATGAATAGATTCTTCTACTACTAAAGTTCTTTTGTTAAATACACGATAGGCTTTAGAGGTTAAAGAGTAACCTATAAAAATGGCTTCATCACTTTTTGCATCAAATTTACCTAAGTTATCTTTTCCATTATTTAAAACAAAACACTTGCACCCAAAAGGGTGAAAATAACTAATGTTAGGCTTTTTGGATTATAAAATCTCATAAGGTGTTTTCTTTAAAATTGGCCTAATCATTACTCGATTTACAATATAACAAGCGGTGTTTGTGGCTTCCGCCCAAAAATATTTAGGTAAATTGTTTTCACAAAGCATAGTTCTAGCCATTTCTTGTAAAGTTCTATTTTTCCTCTCAACTACCCCATTTTGTTGAGGAGTTCGAGGAGCCGAAAAATTATGGCTAATACCATTTTCATTTAAAAAATCTTCAAACCCCAAATTTTGAAACTCGGTTCCATGTTCACTTTTAATATGTGAAATTCTAAGTTCAAGATCATTTTGGGTTAGTTTTGAAAATGTGATGAACTTTTCCAAAGCCTCATCTTTAGTACTTAAAAAGAGAACCCAAGTAAATCTAGAAAAATCATCAACTAGCACAAAAGCATAAGACTTACCACCCAAGCTCATAGTCCTAATTGGCCCAAATAAATCCATGTGAATAAGTTGTAAGCATATACTAGTAGAAACATCATTAATGGCTTTAAAGGAAGACCTATGTTGTTTACCCTTTGAGCATGCATCACAAATTTTATCATTTGAAAATTTAATTTTGGGTAAACCTCTAACTAGATTTAGAGAGACTAGTTTTTCCAAAACACTTATGCTAGCATGTCCTAGCTTCCTATGCCACAACCATGCATCATTTTCATTTTGAGCAACTAAACATGCATGAGATGTATGAATGTCATCTAGATGCACCATGTATATGTTTCCTATGCGATGACCTATGAGCATAATATTATTAGATTTAATGTCTACAATTTTACATCCATTTTTATCAAATAAAACATTAAATCCTTTATCACACAATTGACTTATGCTCAATAAATTGTGTTTAAGACCATCGACATATAAGACATTTTCAATGAGAATGGTAGAGTGATTACCTATGGAGCCAATACCTTTAATGTGGTCTTTGGAGTTGTCACCAAATGTTACTACTCCTCCACTTTTTGGCTTTAGATCCATGAATCGACTCTTGTCTCCGGTCATGTGCCTCGAGCATCCACTATCAAGGTACCATGAGTTTTGACTTTGTGCCTTGGCCTTGTAGCAATGCTCCCCCTACAAACAAAGATATTAAACTTTGGTTTTTGGTACCCAAATCATTTTGGGTCCATGAGTGTTAGCTCCCAAAACCTTGGTTATCTTAGGAATCCAAGATGACATAGCAATAATATTATTAGATTTTACAAGTTCCTTAGGAACCCATACACTTCTAATTCTTTTAGCTCTACTATGTCTAGGATAGCTACCTTGTTTGTAGTAGTTAGTCTTTTTCTTAGGTTGGTGTGTTCTAGAGGATTCTCCTACTTCATGCTTGACACTACCGACATTTTTTAAAGACTTTTTGAGCTCATTTAGCTCACCTAACACCTTTTGGTGTTCACAATTACATTGAGACAAAAGATTATTAAGATCAACATTTTCATCTTGAAAAAATTTAAGTTCATCTTTTAATCCTAAAATCTTTTTCTCAAATTTAGAATTAGCTTGAGTAAGTGAGTCATTTTTCTCATTTAGTTCTAGAATAACCTTTTTATTCCTAATGACCGACTCCTTATACTTTTCAGCTAATTCATCATATACCTCTTGTAACTCATCATATGCATCATTTAATTCTTTATATGAAAAATCTAATGTAGATGAGTTAGAGGTTACCAAGGAGGAATCTTCCTCAAGTGCCATGAGGCAAAGATTAGCCACTTCTTGTTCGTCATCCTCCGATGACTCCTCATCACTCCAAGTAGCAAGCTTGGCTTTGAGTCTCTTCTTCTTCTCAAAGCCCTTCTTCTTGAGTTGAGGGCACTCCGAACGGATGTGGCCGGGTTGTTTGCACTCAAAGCAAATGATAGGATCCTTTCCTTCTTCTTTGTTCTTGCCTTTGAAGTCCATCTTCCTTTGGATTTTTCTTCCCCGGTTGGACCTCATGAAGCGTGAGAACCGTTTGGCTATCATAGCCAATTCTTCAAGTTCATCCTCCTCACAAGATGAGCTCTCATCATGTTGTGAAGCTTTAGCCTTGAGAGCTTTTCCCATCTTCTTCTTCTTCTCAACCTCAAGCTTCTCTACCCTTTTCTCTTCTTTCTTCTTCTCATCTTCCCTTCCTTGCTTCATGATCTCATGAGTAAGG
Source organism: Hibiscus tridactylites (assembly GCA_958450335.1). Taxonomy (NCBI): domain Eukaryota; kingdom Viridiplantae; phylum Streptophyta; class Magnoliopsida; order Malvales; family Malvaceae; genus Hibiscus; species Hibiscus tridactylites. The sequence continues at coordinate 79,539,869 of OY288268.1, read as the reverse complement.
AGAGAACCCACAAGCTCATCAAGCTTCAATGTCTTCAAGTTCTTTGCTTCGATGACAGCGGTTCTCTTCCCATCCCAAGACTCGGGAAGTGAATAGAGTAGCTTCCGGACAAGCTTGTCTTCCGGTATGATCTCTCCAAAGCCCTTTAGACCATTGACAATCATGGAGAATCGATCAAACATCTTTGACACCGTCTCATCGGGCTCTATCTTGAAATTTTCATAACTAAGATTGAGAAGTCCAATCTTAGTTTCTTTAACATCATTGGTGCCTTCATAAGTGGTCTCAAGAGTGTCCCACACTTCTTTGTCACTTTCAATAGATGAGACCTTTGAGTAGATGTCCGGACCGAAAGCACAAAATAACATGTGGAGAGCTTTATCATTGACTTGAATCTTTTTCCTCTCCTCTTCACTCATTTCCACTTTCTTCTTTAGCACCATCTTACCTTCACCATCTTGCTTCAATGGAATATATGGCCCATCCTCAATGACATCCCACACAAGATAGTCACTTGACTTGATGAATAGACGCATTCTATTCTTCCAAAAAGAATAATTATCACCGTTGAAGAAGGGAGGCTTTGTAGTGGATTGTGACTTGTGCATGCCGGAACCGGAGGTTGAAGTCATCTCTTGATACTTTGATGATCACACTCTTCCAAGGAACTCCTCTTGTGGTTGTTAATCCTCAAAGAGGTAGGCTCTGATACCAATTGTTGAGTGGATCGCAAGATCGATAATGACCAAGAGGGGGTGAATTGGAAATTTAAAGTCTTGTGGTGGAAATTTGCAAATTAAAAATGATGGACAAGAGATTTAGAGTGGTTCAAGTTCCAAATGAACTCTACATCCACTACCTTAGCTTCACTAAGGATTTGCAACAATTCCACTAAATTGCTCTTCCCCTTTTCTAGGACAAGGAGGCAACCCTTTACAATTTCGGTTGATTTTTCTACCCAAAAATCAACCCAATCCTCACACAAGTGAACAAAGAAATTTGATGGCTAATAAGGTATCTCTCAATACAAATGATAGCCCCAATACAAGCACTCAACCCAATTTGACAAAATATCAATGAAGTTTACAATTGGGATTTCTAGACAAATAGGAATTTTGGCACAATTGCTTGTATTTGATGAATAAGTGTTTTCTTGAAGATCAATAGTTGTTGCTGTACCTTTTGGATATGTCTTTTATACCTCCTCATTGATTTCTAGCCGTTTGGGTGGTTGGGAACATAAATGGAGCCGTTGGAACCCTCTCTTACCACCATAAATGCACTTCTGCAGCTACCGGTATCGGTACGCGGGAAGGAGTATCGGTACCTGTCTCAGAAAAGAAAGAGTCGTTGTGTGCATTTAATAAAGGGTATCGATACGCACGTAAGCGTATCGATACTGGGTATCGAAACGGCAAGGGCCGTATCGATACTATTTTCTGAACTTAGCTCACTGTCCACAACCGTATCGGTACGAGGGTTAGGCGTATCGATACAGGTCAACAAACTTTTAAAGTTTGGTTACCGACCAACTGACACCAACGGTCATATTTTTAAACCGACTTAATCTTTAAAAATTATAAGGGTCGTATCGATACGAGGGTTTGCCGTATCGGTACACCATTCAAACTCTTTGAATTTTAACACAGGGCAATATCGATACGAGGGTTTGGGGTATCGATACTGGTTCCGACAGTAACCAAGTTTGGTAAAATGGTATCGATACGCTTGGTGCTGTATCGATACGCCTGGGCGATTTTCAATGGTTTTGCCTTGGAACACTTAGAAAATATTTTGAGTTTGAGTTTTATAAATCAGTTTTAAAGTGTTGGTGTTTTAAAACTTATTAAGGGACTTATAAAAACAATTTTAAATTTTATAAACTGATCCTTAAAGATTTAATTATATCAAAATCAAACATAGGTTTTACATCATGTTCAGCTGAGTCCGTGGGCTTTCATTATATATTTAGTAGACATATCTTCTCTTCTCTACGGTTGTTGGCTTTGGGATCTAAGTTGCCTATATTTGTTACTTGGATTTATAAGTTTTTACTTATAACTAAAGCGGTTCAAAAATTTAAAAGGTTAGGTATATTTATTAAGATGATATCTTAACTTATAACCCAAAGAGATATAAAGGGCCGATAATTTGGGAGGAAACATGTGGTAATTTAAACACAATAACATCTTATTTTTCCATAAATAAAAAATGGGTTTTTTAACCTATGCATGTAATTAATAGCTTGTATTAAATAGAAGATTTCACTTGAAAAAATAATGACCATGTTTGGTAAAGAGAGACTTGGGCAAAAATTAGAGGTTTGAGGCATAATTAAAGGTTTGACCAGTCAAATCCGCTAATATTGTTGTTTGGTAAATAACGGATTGAAAGAGCGGATTGAGGTGAAACCACTAATTTTAAAAAAGCTCATAATAGGAGCTTTTTGAGATTAGAGGTTTGATATTAGAGTTGTAAAGACTCTTTTACCCTTACCAGTTACCAAAAATCTCAAAATAACCTAAATTAAATATTTTCTCACCATATTTATAAGCTAATCCTATTTACTTTTTCTCTTTTTATTATCACATATTTATATGTGTATTTAAATTAATTAATTAATTAAATTATATTAAAATAATTATATAAATAATAAATTAATATATAAATCATTTGAATATATTTAAAAAAGTTATATTAAATTTTTTTATATATCTAATTAATAATAATTAGATACACAATATTGATAACTAATAAACTATTCAAACAAGTATTGAATATAAACATGTCCTTATATGTCATTTTACTTGTTTAAATAATCTAACAACTATCAGCTATCAGTTAATTTTACCAAACACTTTTATACAATCAGCTAATACAATCCGCTAGTCAAATCAGCTAATGCAATCAACTATCAGCTATCAGCTAATGCAATCCGCTATTCACTATCAGCTATCCACTAATTGCCAAACAGGGCCAATAATCATTTAATGTATTACAAAATCTTAAAAGATTCTATTGAAAACAAATTTCATTTAATGTATTAGGATATAGGATTTAGGGTTTTATGGTTTAAGGTTTAGGGTTTTAGGGTCATGGTTTAAGGTTTTAGGGCTAGGGTTTTAGGTTTTAGGGTTAAGGTTTAGGGTTTTAGGGGTATTGTTATGGTTTAGTTTTTAGGGTTTAGAGTTTAGGTTCTATGGTTTAAGATTTAGGATTTATGTTTTAAGGTTTAGTGTTAGGGTTTAGGGTTTAGAGTTAGAGCTTAGGGTTTAGGTTTATAGTTTAGGGTTTTAAATAGAATCTTTTAAGATTTGTAATATATTAAATGATTATTGTTTTTTAATAGAATTTTGTATTTAATATAAATTATAAAATAACCCTTAACCTATGTATGTATGCATAGATTAGACAAACCCATAAAAAATTAAGTCCAACAAAATTTGGATTCATAAAGTACAATAATATTTTGCTTCCCCGCATATTTCATCACTTGTCTATAATCAATTTTTTCTTGTAAATATTTAACTTAATTTAAACACGTGGAGTGGTCCCAGTGATAAATGATGATGTATCTTATTCAGGTGACTCGGGTTCGAGCATTATGTGTGCACGATGTGTATGCATTATTAAATAGCTAAGAAAATTTAAATAGATATTATCTTGTAATCACACCAATATAGATTAAAAAAACTTAACGTATTTTATATTTTTTCCCCAAAGCTCAATACAATTATCTTATTATGTCCGTGTAAAATTAGCATTAGTCATAAATATAATTGCTATATTTGTTACTCGGATGTAGACCCTGTTTGGCAATTAGCGGTTAGCGGATTACATTAGCTGATAGCTGATTGCATTAGCTGATTTGACTAGATGATTGTATAAAATTGTTTGGTAAAATTAACTGATAGCTAATAGTGTTAGATTATTTAAACAAGCAAAATGACATATAAGGATATGATTATATTCAATACTTGTTTGAATAGTTTATTAGTTATCAATATTTTGTATCTAATTATTATTAATTAGATCTATAAAATTATTTTTAATATAACTTTTCTAAACATATTCAAATGATTTATATATTAATTTATTATTTATATAATTATTTTAATATAATTTAATTAATTAATAAATTTAAATACATATAAATATGTGATAATTAAAAAAAGTAAATAGGATTAACTTATAAATAGGGTGAGAAAATATTTAATTTAGGTTATTTTGAGATATTTGGTAACTGGTAAGGGTAAAAGAGTCTTTATAACTCTAATATCAAACCTCTAATGATGCCTCAAACCTTTAAATTTTCAAAATTAGCGGTTTCACCTCAATCCGCTCTTTCAATCTGCTATTTACCAAATAACAATATTAGCAGATTTGACTGGTGAAACCTCTAATTATGCCTCAAACCTTTAATTTTTGCCCAAACCTCTCTTTACCAAATAGGGCCATATTCATAATCAATATCACTATAATATATACTCATCTAAGGCTTTGCTTTGTAAAGAGGAAAATGGAAGGAAGAAAGAAAAAAAGAGAAAATTGGAAAGAAAATAAATTTATGGGTTATTTGGTAGAGTGAAAAATTAGAAGGAAATAAAATAGGATGGAAGGTAGTTTTCCTTGCTCATATACAAATAGTTTTCTCTGTAAATTGGGTGGAAAATAGAAAAGAAAAGTGAAAGCTACCCACTATAAATTCTAATTTTATCTTAATCATATTTTTAAATAGTTTTTATGATTTCATAATATTTTTATTATGATTTTATTTTGTTCAGTTTAGTCCCTAAAAATTTTATTTAATCTAAAATTTACCTTTATTTGTTTTTTTATTTTATTATTACATTTAATATTTTTTTAAAAAAATGTTCGCTTTATTCCCTAAAATATTTATTTAATCCGAAATTGAACCTTATTTATTTCTAATTTTTATAATTTTATCTAATATTTTTACTATAATTTTATTTTTGTTCAACTTAATCCCTAAAATTTTATTTAATTTGAAATTAACCTCTATTTTATAATTCAGTCCATTATCTTATAATAGCAAACTTTACATTTCAGTCACTAATTTTATAATTGCAATTAAGGACTTTTTAGCTCGGAGTAACATGAAACTTGGTCTATATGTCAACGATGATATTTATTTCATAAAGGAAGGTTCAATTTTACTTTTTGAAAAACTGGCCCTTGTATTTTATGAATTTTTTCAAAATGGCTCATAAACTATTTATTTTTTTACAATTAACACTCTATTTCAAATTCGATTTCAACACGAATTTACCATTAAGTCTAATTGGAATTAACGAGTCTACAACAAACCTACAATTTAGTTCTTAACTTAAAATCCAACTTATGAATTATTTCCATTTTGGTCTCTAAACCCCAATTCGATAAAATTTGCTTTGTTAAAAACCAAACTCATCATCTACAAAGATTGAACGTCTCGTTAAAAACCTCCTTAACCCTAATGGAGGAAAAGAGTACGATCCAATTTGGTATCATCTACAAAGGCGATACACTTTACATCCACAACCCATCTGTTCAATTACAAAATAAGGTTCAAAACCAAACTCACCACCATGCTATAATTAACATCGGTTTAGTGACTCCAATTTTTGCAAAATGATCCGTCATGCTGTTTTGCTCACGCAGAACATACTGAAACTTCACCTTTGTAATCTCTCGCTTCATGCCATCAATTTCCTCAAAAATATCCCATCATCTCCATGGTCTTGACTCTTGACAACGGATCTGCAATCCGGTCGTGGACGACTTGTGAATCTGATTCTACCAGCAGGGCAGCTTTCCCTTTCAACTCAGCTGCCAAGTACACTTTTAGTGCAATATGTATAGCCATCAGCTCAGCATAGTCAGAGTAGAGTTTTTCGACTGGTCCAGAAAATAACGCATGCATATCTCCTTTTGAGTTTCGTAAGACACCCCCATAGCCTGATTCTTCTTCTTGAAACGCTCCATCGACGCTGAATTTAAGTGAGTTAACCGGAGGAGGGCACCACCGTGCAGCTTCATTGATGCTATTACAGTTCACTATACATGCTATGAGATTTTTCTACCAATCACTGTCATTATTTATCAAATTCTCATTGATTGCCCTTAACCACATGTAAGCTCTCATCTTTGTAACAAATAAGAGGTCCTTAATCGTAATTGATTTGTCATTGAACACCTTATCATTGTGTGCGAGCCACAAGCCCCATAAGACAGCCGCTACTGCTATGAGCCAGAAGGGTTTCACCGAGTTTGGCATATGTATATTGAGGCAGAAATTCAGGAGCTCCTCAACACTTCCCACGTTTACCCATACTATGGTCCACCAATTGCAAAATCTCAACCAAAAGCATATTACGAACCTGCAGTTGAAGAACAGATGGTTGGATTCTTCTATTACCAGGTTACACCATGGGCATTCTTTCTTTAAATTCAGAACTTGTACTCATTTGCTTACTAAGAAACCTGCACTTGGTAACCTTTCCAACTTTAACATCCACATAAATGTCCTTACTTTTGGGGGGACTTTCAACGACCAGATCTTGTCGAAATCAAATGCTGGAATTTCAAATTCATCACTGATCATTAACTTAATTAGTCTTTTTACCGAGAATGTTCCAGTTTTTTCATGTAGCCAAACTAGCTTATCCTGCTTTGCTTTACTAATCACAGTACCATTTATTACCTTTTTCAAATCTTCAAGGACTTTTTCCTCCCTGTGCAGCAAGACACTGTTAAACAAAGCTGACCAATTTAAATCCTGAATGTTGCTCTCGCCCAATATCGAAGCCACAATTTCACCTTTTCTCAAGCATATCCGATATAGTCTCGGGTAGGCTAGTTTAAGCAGAATTCCCCCACACCAGTAGTCTTCCCAGAAGAGTATTATTTTTCCATCTCCTAAGATCCACTTGAAAGATTGTTGGTTCATCCATTTCTTTGCCTCCCCTCGATAAAGGTTCTTCACAATTCCTCTTCATACTATCGAAGAGTTCCTACGATTGATTAAACTACTAATCCATTTCTGATCAACTTCCCTATATTTTGCTCGAATTACCTTGCACCACAACGCTTCTTTTTCATTTACAACTCTCCATCCCAATTTTTCCAAAAGTGTCGTATTTTTCAAACCGATGTTGATCACTCCAGCACCTCTCATTTTCTTAGGATGACATATTTTCCCCTAGTTCACACGAGCCAATTTCTTTTCTCCATTTACACAGTCTTAGAGGAAATTCCTTCTTATTTTATCAAACTTATTGATCACTAATTTTAGTGCTTCAAATATAGCCATGTAGTACATTGGTAATGCAAAGAGAACTGAATTAATAAGGATTAATCTACTTGAAAATGACAACGATCTGCTTTTCCATCCTGCTAACTTATGGGAAAATTTGTCAAAGATTGGCTCCCAAGTGCTTAACAATCTCGGATCCGCTCCCAAAGGTATTCCCAAGTATTTGAATGGAAATGTTCCTATTTGACAGCCACATATTTGTGCCATATTTTGCAACAGTTTATCATCTACCTGAATCCCTACCAAACATGATTTTTTGAAGTTAATGCTCAACCCCGAACACACCTCAAAGCATCTTAACAACCGTTTCACATTCTCCATTATGCGATCTCCAGTCTTTAGGAATAAGATTGTGTCGTCTGCGAATTGAAGGTGTGAAACGCTAATTCCGGGTAAAATATTATGTATGCCTTCAATAGCCCCAAGTTCGATTCCTTTCTCCAACACCAAGTGTAAGGCTTCTGTCACCAGTATAAAGAGAAATGATGATAATGGGTCACCTTGTCTTAGCCCTTTCAACATTCTAAACTCCTTCGTTAGTGAACCATTTAAGAGGATCAAATTTTTTTGCCGAAGACACACATTCCATTATCCACATTCTCCATCTTTTCCCAAAGCCCATTTTTTCAAGGATCATAATTAGAAATTCTCATCGGACACAATCATACGTTTTCGAGAAGTCTAGTTTCAAAACCACCCCACCTTTTTTCTACCTTAGTTCTGTAGAAAGTGTATAACTTCATTCGCAATTAGCACCCCATCAAAAATCTACCTCCCTTTTATGAATGCACACTGTGTTTCACTGACCAGCTTGTCGATTATAAGGCTTAATCTTCCAGGTAGGACTTTAGCAAAAAAATTATAAATTAAATTCACCAAGCTGATTGGTCTAAATTCTGTAATATCTCTAGGGATACTTGATTTTGATATTAATACAATGAAAGAAGGGTTTATGTTACTGTCAAATTTCTCCTTGTTGTAGAAACTTTCAAACATGCTCATCAAGTCCTCCTTAATTAGCTCCCAGAATTTTTTGAAGAATAACGGATTAAACCCGTCCGGTCTAAGTGCTTTAGACTCGTCACATTTCCAAACTGCATCTTTCACCTCTTCGACTGAAAATGGTTTTTCTAGCTCCGACGCTTCAGCACTTGATAAACACTTAAAGTTGACATCAAACGTGGCATTCCATTTCCTTTTTCTACAGCCGAAATGTTTTCCAAAATGCCTGAGGATATTTTGTTTAAGAATCATAGGGTTTGTCGTCACTGTAACCCCCAAATTGTTGCCTTGGATCAGATTTTTTTGCCCTGAATTTTGCAACTCGATGGGAAAATGTCGTGTTTGAATCTCCCAACTTTAGCCACTTAATCCTTGCCTTCTACCTCCACATGTCTTCTTGAGCTTTCAGTGTATCCCAAAGTTGAATCTTGCTCTGTTTTAACTTCTCCAGCTGTGGTTGTTTGAGTGCCCTACTACTCATCTCATATTCCAGCTCATTTATGCGATTCTCCAGAACCTTTTCCCTTTGGTTGCAATCATCACAAAACTTCCTATTCCATTTTCTCAGCATTCTTTTTACCCTTCTAAGATTTATAGGTAGGCTGCTATTTTGTGTTTTATGTTCACCAATTGTCTTCTTTATTAATTCCACACAATCCTCCTTTTCTAACCACGCATTAATCATTTTGAAGGGCCTTGGTCCCCAATCTATCTGAATCCTAGCCAAAATAATTGTTATATGATCTGAAAATGTACTATTAAGACCCCACACTGTCAAATATGTATTTGTCTGGAGCCAATTCTCATCCACCAAAAACCTATCTAGCTTGTTCATTCTATTGTTCGACCCACTTCATGTAAATTTCTTTCCCATCATTGGCACTTCAATCAAATTGCAATTGTCTATAAATGAATTAAAGGCTGACATACCTCGTTTCTGAGACTTACAACCGACCTTTTTAGAATTGTTTCTTACGGTGTTGAAGTCGCCACACATCAGCCAGGAAGCTCTATATTTTTGTTTCAACTGTTCCAATTCATCCCAGAACAACAGTTGGGACTATATGTCACAAGGCGTGTAAACGTTGGCATAGACAACTTCCATATTCTCCTTAATCCACAACCCAGATGCTAGGATCACTCTCGTGTTTGAATGGCTCTTTTTTCAATATAAACTTCTTATTGTCCCAAACCATGAGTAAACCACCCGCCTTACCTGTTGCATTAGCTACAAGGAATTCAAACTCCTCGTCTTGCCACAACCTACTAATCATCTTATCCTTTAGCTTCTCCATTTTGGTTTCTTGAATAAATAACATTTCCACCCCATGCAATCTGACCAGTCGCCTTACTGTGGACACTTTTGCTTCTTGTTCCAATCCCCTAATGTTCCACGACATGATTTTCATCTCCCTTTTCAATCTGCTCTGCAACTTCAAGGCTTGCAATATCCTAGATTACTTCTTCTATATTTCCACTAAAGTTGATACCCACTTCCTACCCTAATGCGGTTGTCTTTTCCGCTTCTTTGGTACCAATTTCCCACATTCTTTGTAAATCTGAATCGGTTAGAGATCGACCTTTAAGAATTGAATCTTCAGCATTCTTGTTTCCCTTCTTCGCTTTCTGCGCAGCTTCTCGAGTCTCTTTTTCTCCCCTTCCGTTAGTGTTTTACTCTGTAATTCCTGCAGTGACCCATACCTCTTGACTCAGCTTGCTTTTGCAATCGATCTGAATTTGGGAATTTCGATCCGATATTCTTTGTCCGACTTGTCCTTTCTGTAACACCCCAATTTTGGGCTTAGAAGTTTAGGGTTTGAACCTGACCGGTCTGAGAAACGGTTCGAATATAAAAGAGAGTTTTAGGAAACACCTAGTTCGAAATGCTTTAAAAATATAGAAAAATATCTAAAAATTCCCATTTAATATATATAAGAGAGTGGTGAAATAAATTTTACAAAATAAGGTTTGGAAATACTACATTTCGGTATAGTGACCAAATCGCAATTTTTGCAAAGTTTAGTGGTGACTGTTTTGTAAAGGATTGAAACTTTGAATCTTTAAGGAGCTAATTTACCAAAAACTTTTTCATCAGATTTTCCCTTAATTTGGGTGATTTAATAAATGATTTAATTAAATAAAATAAATGTGATAAACTACCTTTGACTTTTATAACCACTTTTCTCTAATTTTCTCTCATTCAATTTTCTCTCAAAATCCAATCATCCAAACATCTTTTCTCCAGCAAAATTCACTTTGATTTTCACTTCATTTGACGAGATTTCCATCACTCATTGATTCCTAATCAATCTTGCAACAAATCCTTTTGATTTCCACATTGTATTTTTCATGGAAACTTACCCAAATCAAGGAGAAATCATCTTTTAGAGGTAAGATTGTTCTTCTCCTCTAAATACTCAGTTCTTTACTGAAATTCCCGAGTTGTCAATCCTTTACTAAAGTTTTATAAATGGTTTTAATGTTAGAAACAAGATTTTGGCTTAAAACTCAAGATTTTGGAAGAGATCTTGAAGATTTTCGTTGTAATTGATTGGGATCTATTTTGAGATAGTCTTCTAATGTATTTTGGATGTTAAATGATGTTAGAAATGAGTTTTTATCAATCAAATCCCGAATAGGTTGTTTTTCCTAAGTTTTTGCTTATGAAAATGGAGGTTTTTGAGGTGTTTTTGGTGTTCTGTTATAGCTGGAGGTATAAGGACGAGGTTAGAGTTGTTTTTGATGTTAATTAATGTTTAGAAATGATTAGAAGTGATGAATCTTGGCTGGGTTAAGTTTTGGAAGAGATTGGAGGTGATTTCAGTTGTGTTTGGTAGCCAAAATGTTGGGTTGAGGTAGAGCAGCGAGTTTTGGAGTGTTGGCTGAAGATTTCAATGCATGATGATGCATTAATCCTCTGCTTTTATGTGTCTAAAAAAGGGGAGACATCTTCGGACACTTTTGGAGTTGATCCGGAAGCTTAATTGGCGTTTCGGCAAGCAAGCGAAACGAAATCGGTGAGTGCGATTGGGTTAGAAGTCCACGAGGACAAAAATACAAGGTTTGGGGATTTAGGAGAGGTTTGAAACACCTTCCTAAATCCGGAAGTAAGTATTGTTTGATTTGGTCTCTCTAAAGTAGTATTTGCCCCTAAAATACTTTTACATGCTCATGGTTTGAGATTGTTAAATTCCTACTGTTTTTATGCATGTTTTAGAGCATGAGATTATGCTTGTAGAGATGTCATGAGATGGCATGTTGCATTGAATAGATTTGAGCTTTTGGTTTGAAGCAAAGTATGATTTATGATTTGAAATGTGGTGAGGAAACCTTTGAGTTATATTGCATGAAAAACAGTAGGTGTGATGATATTTTAACACATTATATTGACATATATGTTGGGAAACTTACCGGATATAATTGATCGATCAATAGGATGAGAGTGCACTATAAACTAAAAATTCGTACGTGCTCTTTGGTTAAGCCAAAGGGAGATATTCCGATGATGGGCATTCCATCGTGTATGACTTGGTGAAATACCCAAGCTTTGTGGCGATGAGAGATTCCGCCATGTGAGTACGGTGATGAGAGATTCCACCAGAAGTTATGTTGCTAGACAAGTGAGTACGGTGAAGCGAGATTCCACCAGAAGTGTCTAGTGTAGAAATGTGTCCGCATATCCGAGTATTAATATGATGTTAAATGCCAATATAAATGATGAAATGGTTTTTGTTACAAATGTACCTTTGATGAAATGATTTATGCTATGAATTATGCATATGAGATTTGTTTAGAAATGCTTTGACAATACAAGCATGTGTATGGCCTTGCCATGAGTTTTGCATTGGTTTTAATGCATGAGATAGAATGAAGGTACATGTGGTTTCAATGAGAATTGCTTTGAAAGGTTTCCAAGCATGAGAAAGAGATGAGCATGTGGTTTAAAAGCTTTGGTGAAAGTGTTTTCAAATGTGCATTATTGCGTTGGTTTTCTTAGAGCATGCCTCACTAAGCATTTGTGCTTACGCTCTCTTTTACATCAAGGAAGCTAAGTCCATCCAAGGAAATTCAAGCTCATGTATGGTGAAGTTTTCATACACTTTAGTTTTGATAAATTGGCAATGGGAAACCAAGTTTTGTATTTGGGAGATGTGTTAAACTCCCTAAGGTTGTAGCATGTTTGTTTTGGCTGGATTGAATTGTAATGGCCTTAATTGCTTGTTTGGAGGTTGATTCCCTATTTGGATTTGATATTAGGAAGCATGCCTATAGACTTGTGAGATTTCAAGTTGATGCTATGAAGGTGTTTAGGAGTTCTAAATATGTACCTTATATGTTTGATGAATTGTTGGTATGTTTGGAGAGTCTTTTGGATGTGTTTGAATGAGTTTATGCATGAAAACCAGCAATTGTTGCAGTTTCTGGGCAAACCGTATCGAAACACCCTTTAGTGTTTCGAAACGGGGGGCTGTAATGGCTTTCGTGTTTCGAAACGACTGGAGGATGTTTCGAAACGTTTTGGATACTAGAGTGCCGTGTTTCAGAACAAGTTTCGAAACAGGTGGGTGTCCTGTGCTAGCGTTTTGATACGACAAGTAGGTGTTTCGAAATGAGTTACCGTTGGGCACAGATTTGAATTGTTCTGATGTTAGCATATTTTACATTTTAGTCCTAAATGGTGAGATTGCAATTGGTTGAGTTTGAGATGTTCAATTAAGATGAAATTTGGCAGACAAGCATGTAACATGACTAATTTCATATTGGTAACCTTAAAATCAATGAAGACCTTCTAATTTACAGAAATTACATTTTGGTTCCTAATTTTGTGTATAGTGCAATTGAGTCCATATATGTTATCCGATCGCTGTGCCTTTCTCAATCGAGTTTCGTGAGTGCTCACTTAAGGTTAACAAGCATCTAGACAAGATTGAAAAGAAAAAAGGGTCGTGAATCAAGGTCGACTTTCGGGTTGGCTTTGGTTTTCCCCGTGTAATCTTCGTAGTTCGGGTCAATCGTCTAGGCCGGGCTAGGGGGTTACACTTTCGCTCTTGTTCTTTCAAATGTTCCTCCTGGTTCTGATTAGGATCGCTTTGCAAAGGGAAACTTAGGCCCTTCAGCACTCTATCATTCTGCGATGTTTCTACTCTTTGAACTCCACATATTACGTCATATTTTGTCCCACCATCCAATCCAAATTCTCATAATGGTTCAATTCATTTGGCCTGAAGCCCATACAAATTAGATCATCTGAAACACGTTTATTGCTTGGGCTCCTTACTTTATCATTTCCCCCTTTTTGTTTTATCCCTCCACTTCTGGTAACTATTTCAGCCCACTTCAATGTACTTTCTACTGGTCTCACCGTACTATCTCTGTCGGGCCCATATGCAATCTGTTTTTCCTTGGCTGAATTTTCATTTAATGTACTATTTTTATGCACCTTTCGGGTCTCGATTCTGACTCCCACCAACTCTGCCTCTCCCACATATCTGGAACCTTCTTTCATTTGATCAACATCATCATTGTGGGTAGATTTTTCCATACATAGCGCATTTATGGCTTTGTCATCCCCGAAGCTTTTGTTCCCCGACTTGGTTGACACCTCATTCTCCGCTGTGGATTCCAAGGAGTCCAAACCATTCTTCTCCGATAAGACTACCGAAGAGTCTGTTGTGCTTTCCACATCTACCGAATTTGATATGGGACCTTCATGTTTCTCCGATGACTTTTTCAACACGATCGAAGATGTCTCATAAGCGTTGACGGTGAATTTCTCCATGCCAACCTCGATTTCGAAGACTTCTGCGATTTTCTCTGATTGTTTGGTGGATATCAGCAGGGACATTTTCTCACCACCATGTATAAGATTCAAGTTCTCCCTAACCGCAACTAATGATCCCCACAGCTCCCGTATTCTCTTAAACGTAGTGTAATTCCAGCAGTGTAGTGGAATTCCATTCAGTTCCACCCAAGTATTCCTTTCCAATGCTTTGGAAGATTTTGACCATCTAAAAACTTCCATGAAGGTCTCTTTTAACAAGGAATAGTGTTGCTCTTCCAACAGTTTGACCAATTCCTCATCCTTAAGATTGAGTAAAAAATGTCGGCTGCCCAACCGTTTCAAAGTGAAGCCACCAAACCCCCAGTTGTGCAACCTTCTCTTCACCTCCTCTGAGCTACAGTCAGTCGCCATCACCCCAATAAGGCATTTGTTTAGTTTCCATAGTTCTTCATCTTCAATGTGTCCTTGTATTTTTCTGTACTTCGCTTCAATCTCTCCTCTCGCCTTTTCCCCATGTGTATTTGTTCCACGTTTTTCGGCCATGAACACCGACTGTGTACCTGACCCTGAATTCATCTCCACCACATTATCTGTCGAGTGTTGTTTTCTTGGTGTTTGGTTCTTCACCTGGGTTTTTCCTGGTTTCAATATCCTCCAATAAGTCAATCTAGTCTTATACTTAGTATAATTCACTGATTGTGAAACCGATATTTTAATTTTGATAAACTAAAGAACCAAAAGACTAAATTGAAAATGTGAAAACGAATTTTTAAGTCCTCAAACCTCTCTATATGTTTTAAACAATATGCCTAAGTTAAAAACTAAATTTATCAAATGTTTTCTAAGTGTTCTTAAAGCCAAAATAGTGATTTTCGAGTCACCGTTTCGAAATGGCCTTAGGCGTTTCGAAACAGTTTTGAAACTGTGAGTTCAAGTATCGGAACGGGTATCGAAACGATTTCAACACTGCCAACCCGTGTTTTGAAACAAGTTTCGAAACGACTTAAGAACATTGAGACACTGTATCGAAACGACATCCATTGTTTCGAAACGGCTTTAAAACTAATTTGAAAAATATGACCGTTGAATGTTTTTAACTGATTTCAAACAAGTTGTTATGGTGTATCGAAATGATCTCAAGCCGTTTCGATACGATCCTTGACAGTGGCAAAATGTTTCGAAACAAGTTTCGAGACGACTCTTAGCGTATCGAAACATTTCTAACCGTTTCGATACGGGCTCTTTAATGCACCCCAACAACTCTTTCTATTTTGGTCTGTTTCGAAACAGGGTCGGGCGTTTTGAAACGGTTGGTTGCAGACTACATTTATGGAGGGAAGATAACACCCCCAACGACTTTATTGATGAATGCAACAACCACAACGGCTAGAATTCAATGAGAAGGTATAAAATGGACCTCTAAAAGCTTCAGGAACAACTATTGATCCAAAAGCAAACATCCAAACATCAAATCCAAGCATTTGTGCCTAAATCCCATTATTGTCTTGTAACACCAATTGTATTTTTCATTCTTATCATTTCAATTGGGTTGAGTGGGTTATATTGTGTATTGAGAGATACTTGTTTTAGCCAACAACTTCTTTGTTTAAATTGTGTGAGGATTGGGTCAAATTTTGCGTAGAAAATTTGTACGAAAATTGTAAGGGTTACCTCCTTAGCCTAGAAAAGGGGAAGAGCAATTAGTGGAATTGTTGCAAATCTTTAGTGAAGCTAAGGTAGTGGATGTAGAGTTCAATTGGAACTTGAACCACTCTAAAATTCCTTGTCTACCATTTTTATTTGCAATTTCCACCACCAAGAACTTTAAAAATCCAATTCACCCCCCTCTTGGTTTATTTCGATCATTCGATCCACTCAACAATTGGTATCAGAGCCTACCTCTTTGAGGATTAACAACCACAAGAGGAGTTCCTAGGAAGAGTGTGATCATCCAAAAATCAAGAGATGGCATCTACCTCCGGTTCGAGCATGTATGAGTCTCAATCCACTACAAAACCACCTTTCTTCAATGGTGACAACTATCCGTTTTGGAAGAATCGGATGCGCCTCTTCATCAAGTCCAACGATTACTTGGTTTGGGATGTCATTGAAGATGACCCTTACATTCCATTGAAGCAAGATAGTGAATGGAAGATGGTTTTGAAGAAAAATATGGAGATGAGTGAAGAAGAGAGGAAGAAGATCCAAATAAATGACAAAGCTCTTCACATGCTCTTTTGTTCTTTCGGCCCGGACATCTACTCCAAAGTCTCATCCATTGAGAGTGCCAAAGAAGTGTGAGATACTCTTGAGACCTCCTATGAGGGAACCAACGATGTCAAGGAAACCAAGATTGGAATTCTCAATCTTAGTTATGAGAATTTCAAGATGGAGCCCGATGAGACGGTGTCCAAGATGTTTGATTGCTTCTCAACCATAGTCAATGGGCTTAAAGGATTTGGAGAGACTATACCGGAAGACAAGCTTGTCCGGAAGCTACTCTACTCACTTCCTGAATCTTGGGATGGGAAGAGAACCACCATCATAGAAGCCAAAAACTTGAAGACTTTAAAACTTGATGAGCTAGTGGGTTCTCTTCTTACTCATGAGATTATGAAGCAAGGAAGGGAAGAAGAGAAGAAGAAGGAAGAGAAAATAGTAGTGAAGCTAGAGGTGGAAAAGAAGAAGAAGATAGGAATAGCTCTCAAATATTCATTACTTGAGGAGAGCTCTTCTAGTGAAGAGGATGAGCTAGAAGAATTGGATATGATAGCCAAACGATTCTCACGTTTCATGAGGTCCAACCGGGGAAGAAAAATTCAAAGAAAGATGCACTTCAAAGGTAAAAACAAAGAAGAAGCAAGGGATCAAATCATTTGCTTCGAGTGCAATAAACCTGGCCATATACGTTCGGAGTGCCCTCAACTCAAGAAGAAGGGCTTTGAGAAGAAGAAGAAGCTCAAAGCCAAGCTTGCTACTTGGAGTGATGAGGAGTCATCTGAGGATGACGAACAAGAAGTGGCCAACCTTTGTGTAACACCCCAAATTTTGGGCTTAGAAGTTTTGGGTTTGGACCGGGCCGGTCGGGTTGCGGTTCGAATATAAAAGGGTGAATTTAGGAAAGCCTAGTTCGGGTTGCATTAAAAACATGGAAAAATGTCTTAAAATCCTCTTTTAGTATATATAAAAGGATGGTGAAATCAATTTTACAAAATGAGGTTTGGAAGAGTGACATTTTGGGGTTAGTGACCAAAATGTAATTTTTGAAAACTGGGTGACTGTTTTAAAAAGGATTGAAACTTTGAATCTTTAAGGAGCTATTTACCCAAAGGAGTTTCTCTAGATTTTTCTGAATATTAATCAATTTAATTAATGGTTTTTAATTCAGTGCAAAAGGAGGGAAAAGATATTTTGGCATTTTAACTAACTTTTCTCTAAATTTTCATTTTCTTTTCTCTCAACTTTTCTCTCAACCCAAACACATTTCTCCAGCAAAATTTCCTCTGATTTTGACAACTAAAGTTGAGATTTCAATCCTCATTTGATCTCTAATCATTTCTTCAACAAAACCTTAGCATTTGCTTATTGGTTTTTCAAGAATCTTGGTTCCAAAAAGGGAGAAACTCAAGTTTAGAGGTATGAACGTCCTTCTCCTCTAAATTCTCAGTTATTTACTGAAATTCCCAAGTTCTCAATCCTTGATTTGTGTTTTATAAAAGGTTTTACAATTGTGTTCTTGATCTTGGCTTTAAAATACAAGATTTGCTTTAATTTTGATGAAATTCGTATGATCTGATTGGGCATTGTTTTGAGATGTCATTTTGATGTAAAATGGATGTTTAATTGATGAGAAATTAAGGTTTTATCAATGCAATCCCGAATAGGTTAATTTTCCTAAGTTTTGCTTGAGTTTTTGGTTGTTTTTGGGACGATCTTGATGATCTGCTATAGCTGGAGGTATAAGGACGTGTTTAGATCCTTTTTGGATGTTAATTGAGGTTTAAGAATGTTTGGAATTGATGGATCTTGGCTGGGTAGTGTTGTGGAGTTGTTTGGATGTGTTTTCGGTTGTGTTTGGTAGCCGAAAATGGAGTGTGGATGAGAGCAGCGAGTTTAGGTGCTTTCATTGAAGATATTAATGCATGATGATGCATTAATCCTCTGCTTTGATGTGTTTAAAACAGGGGAGACATCTTCGGATCTTTGTGGTGGTGATCTGGAAGCTTGATCGGTGTTTCGGCAAGTTGCGAAACGGAATCGGTGAGTGGATTTTGGTTTTCGGCTTTGAAACCAATGTTTTGAAGGTTTGGGAGCTTAGTTTAAGTCTAAACAACTTTGCTAAGTTCAAGAGTAAGTTTTCGGGAAAACTCTTTTGTTGATGAACCATGAGTTGGTTGAATGCAATGTGTTTGGTTTGCATGTTTTAAATTCTGTTTTGAAAGCATATTTTAGCATGTTTATTTGCTGATTTTATAAGCCATGTGTTGAAGGATGCTCAAGGTAAGAGATCCTTGTTTTGAACATTTGATAAAATGTGGTTTTGTTACATAATGGTGCATGATGATTAATGGCTTTGTTAAATGCTTTAAAACAGTGGATTTTGGTTGTTTAAAGATGCATATTGGCAAGTGTTGTCTTGAGAATGGTTAAGAACACTATGGTGGTTAAAAGTCCATAGGAGGTTCTTGTGTTAAGAACAACATGGTGGTTAAAAGTCCATGGTTGGTTCTTGTGTTAAGGTCACAAAGGTGGTTAAAAGTCCTTGTGTGAGCCTTGTGTTTTGTAAGGTCACAAAGGTGGTTAAAAGTCCTTGTGTGGACCTTGTGTATTTTAAGAACACCATGGTGGTTAAAAGTCCATGGGTGATTCTTGTGTTAAGGTCACAAAGGTGGTTAAAAGTCCTTGTGTGGACCTTGTGGATTGTAAGAACACCATGGTGGTTAAAAGTCCATGGGTGATTCTTGTGCTAAGGACACAATGGTGGTTAAAAGTCCATGTGTGGTCCTTGTGAATTGTAAGATCACAATGGTGGTTAAAAGTCCATGTGTGGATCTTGTGTTGATTGTATTTTGAGACGGAAAAAGATTATGATCATCACTTGTGGCCAATATGACATGATAATGAATTTGAAGCATGAAATGCTTGTTTTAGATGCTTATGTGCATGTATAAATGTTGTTTGAACTAAGGTTTTTAAAGGTGTTTTATAAATGCGTTATTGAGTTGTTTTAAATGAGCATTCCTCACTAAGCTATTTGCTTACGCTCTCTCTCTTTTCTTAAACCAATAATGCAGAGCATTAAAGTGCTTGAAGGGGCAGCAAGAGGTCAAGAATCCAAGTGAAGAACTAAGCTCATGTATGGTGAATGTTTTCTTACCACTATTAGCTTTTGGGCATTTGGCAATGGGGAACCTATGTTGTTGTTTTTGGGAGATGATTTGGACTCCCTAGTTAGGTTTTATGTTGTTGTTGATGATGGAACACGTAATTGGCCTTTGTGAAGTTGGTTTGGTATTATGGTGCTTGAATGGTTTTCTACATAAGATGCATGCCTTTAGAATTGGGGATTTGCTTAATTGATGCCATGTTTGAGAATGGTTGATGCTATTATGTTCTTTGTGCATGTAATGACTTGCTGGTATAATTTGGTTGCCTTTGGAGCATGTTTGATGGGTCAATTGTATGATAAACCAGCAAAATTTCTGCAATCTGGGCAGGCCGTATCGGAACGGGTGCTACTGTTTCGGAACGGGGGCCTGAAATGGCCTAGGCGTTTCGAAACGGGAGGAACCGTTCCGGAACGAAAATGCTACTGCCAAGCCCTGTATCGAAACGTGTTTCGGAACGGTCCCGTGTTTCGGAACAGGTCCTCCCTGTTTCGGAACACCCGACCGTTGGGCACTGAAATTGTTGGTTAAATGTTTTGAAATCTTTGCATTTTGGTCCTGAATCTTGTTTATGCAATTGAATGAGTTCGAGATGTCCGTTTGAGTTGAAATTTGGCAGAGAAGCCTGAAACATGATTAATTTCAAAATGGTAACACAAAAATGGGTTAAGTCCTTATGATTTCCAGAATTTACATTTTGGTCCCTAAATTCATGTTTTGTGCAAATAAGTCCCTGAATGTCTTCCGAACGCGCTGATCTTTGAGTATGCTGATTGTATGATCATATCTAGGGTTAATGTGCATTTAGTCAAAGAAAAAAAAGGTTTCGATAATCAAGGTTGACTTTCGAGTTGACTTTGGTTTTCCCCGTGTAAACTTCTTAATTCGGTTCAATCGTCTGGGCCGGGTTAAGGGGGTTACATTTGGTGGTATCAGAGCTGAGTTCTTGAGTAATTGGGAACTGATGAATGGGTGTTAAGTGCTTGAAAGCTTTGTATGCTTGTTGAGTGAAAGCATGTTGTGTGAGATGTAAGCATGTTACAATTGTGGTGTATGCTGTGGTGAAAGCATGTTAGGGGGATCCATTGCCAAATCAAAGCTAATGTAATGATTTGTTTTAAGTGGAAATGAGCTTGAGTACTTGGATTGCTTACCTTGCTGAGCCTGACTTTGTTTGTTGCATTATGATTGCATTGTTAGTGAATGGCACCTCGTAGAGAATTGAGGGTTAATACGCGAGCTATGGCTCAAAATGAGAATGAGGAGAATGTAGAAAATGTGGTGGATTTACCTCCTCCGCCTGGTGGTGGTGGTGCTGAGGGTGAAGGAGCTGCAGCTGGAGCTGGTGCTGGGGGCGCTGGACCTGAAGCTGGTCAGTGGCAAGCTGTTCCTGACATGACAATGCTGGTACAAGCCATTGCTGGAGCTTTTCGAGCTGCGGTAGCTGGAGCTCAAGGAGCTGGGCATCAGGGAGATGCTGGAGTTAGACTACCTTTGGAACGTTTGCGCGGTCTGGGAGGGACTGAGTTCAGGGGTTTGTCTGCTGAAGGTTCGGAGTCTTGGTTGGAAAGTACCAAGAGAATCTTGGGTCAAATGAATTGCACTGATGTGCAGAAGCTGGGATGTGTGGTATCATTGTTGCAAGATGATGCGTACACGTGGTGGACAACCACTATCTCTGGGATGGAGGATGCCGATGTGACTTGGACGTTCTTTCAGAACGCGTTCAAGAGGAGATATCTGGGTGTGAGGTACCTAGATGAAAAGAAGAGGGAATTCATGTCTCTTACCCAAGGGAGCATGTCTGTAGCTGAGTACGAAGTTCAGTTTGTCCGACTCAGTCAGTACGCACCTGAGCTTGTTCCGGATGAGCGAGAGAGGTGTGAAAGGTTCCGTTATGGTTTGGTGACGGAAGTAAAGATGTATATGCTGGCTGCTGAGTATAATGATTTTGATGTGCTGGTTGGCCGAGCAAAGGACATTGAGATGAACTTGGGTTTATCTTCTAAAAGTGCTGGTTCTGGTGCTGGTAAGCGAGTTGCTGAGTATAGTTCCGGTGGTGGACGGAACAAGAGGGGACGTGATCAGAGGTATCAGTCTTCAGCTAAGCGAGGTGGTGGTGCGCCTGCTCAGGGAGGCAAGGCAAGAGCTGATCCGAACGCATGTTGGACATGTGGATCGCGTGGCCATATGAAGCGTGATTGTCCTCGAGCTGTGAGGGAGGTACAAGCTCCTGTTGTGGCGGCTGGTAATTCGTGCTGGAACTGTGGATCTACGGATCACATGAGGAGGGAGTGTCCTATGTTGGCTGGTGGCCAAGGGCGTGCTCCTGTAGTTGTTGCACCACAGAGAGGTCGTGGGCGCGGCTGTGGTAACTTCCAGCGTAGGGAGGATGGTGGACGTAATGTGGCCCATGTTGTAGCTGTTCAGCCTGAGGGTGGCAGCCAGGCTAGAGTGTATGCTCAGAGGGAGGGGAGGAATGACACGGATGTGATCGCAGGTACTTTTACTTTGCAATCCTTGTCATTACTTTCCTTGATTGATTCTGGATCTACACATTCATACATATTGCGTGAGCATGCTGAATTGCTTGGTTTGCCTGTTGAGTCTTTGGATGTTGGTATGCGTGTCACTAGTTCTTTTGGTGAGACTGTTGTGACTCGAAAGCTTTATAGAAGATGTCCTTTGGTTGTGCAAGATCATGTTTTTCCTGTTGATCTTATGGAGTTGCCTTTCTATGGTTTTGATGTAATCCTTGGTATGGATTGGCTTGTTGAGCATCGTGCTGTAGTGGATTGTGAGAATAAGCGAGTTTCGTTGAAGCTTGCGGATGACTCTGAGGTAGTTGTGGTTGGTGAGAATGTGAAGTTTCTTGCCAATGTGGTGTCTACATTGGAGGCGAGCCGGATGCTGAGGCAAGGTTGTGAAGCTTACCTAGCTTTTGTGATGAATCCTAGTTCTAAGGAGTTGCGTGTGCAAGATATCAGGACTGTGCGAGAGTTCCCTGGTGTGTTTCCTGAGGAGTTTCCTGGATTGCCTCCTAATCGCGAAGTGGAGTTTGGGATTGAGTTGTATGAGAACACAACTCCAGTGTCCATTACCCCTTATAGAATGGCACCTAAAGAGTTGAAGGAGCTGAAGACGCAATTGCAGGAGTTGCTTGATCGTGGTTTCATTCGGCCGAGTGTGTCACCTTGGGGTGCACCAGTCTTGTTTGTGAAGAAGAAAGATGGCACTATGAGAATGTGCATTGATTATCGTCAGCTTAACAAGTTGACTATCAAGAATCGGTATCCATTGCCGAGAATTGATGATCTTTTTGATCAATTTCGGGGAGCAGCTGTGTTCTCTAAGATTGACTTGAGGTCAGGGTATTACCAGTTGAAGGTGAAGGATGTGGATGTGCCAAAGACAGCTTTCAGGACGAGGTATGGGCATTATGAGTTCCTTGTGATGTCGTTTGGTTTGACAAATGCTCCTGCAACTTTCATGGACATGATGAATCGTGTATTTCATGAATACCTGGATAAGTTTGTTGTGGTGTTCATTGATGATATCCTCGTGTACTCGCGTACTGAGGAGGAGCATGAAGAGCATTTGAGAATTGTGTTGCAAGCTTTGTTGGAGAATCAGCTTTATGCCAAGCTGAGCAAGTGTGAGTTATGGCTTAGGGAAGTGGTGTTTCTTGGTCATGTGGTTTCTTCTGAACGGATTCGTGTTGATCCTCAGAAGATTGAGGCGGTGATGAATTGGAAGGTTCCTAAGTCTGTTCATGAAGTCCGTAGTTTCCTTGGTTTGGCGGGATACTACCGGAGGTTTGTGGATGGGTTTTCAAAGATTGCTGCACCTTTGACGAAGTTGTTGCAGAAGGATGTTAAGTATGAGTGGACGGAAGCGAGACAACAGGCTTTTGAGAAGCTTAAGGCAGCTTTGACGCAAGCTCCTATCTTGGTTCAACCTGAATCAGGGAAAGAGTTTGTGGTGTATAGTGATGCGCCCTATGTTGGTTTGGGATGTGTGTTGATGCAAGAGGGTAAGGTGGTGGCTTATGCATCACGATAGTTGAAGGTGCATGAGCGCAATTATCCTACGCATGACATTGAGTTGGCTGCAGTGGTTTTTGCTTTGAAGATCTGGAGACATTATTTGTATGGTGAGAAGTGTACTGTGTACACGGATCACAAGAGTCTGAAGTATCTGATGTCTCAGAAGGAGTTGAATCTTAGGCAGCGACGTTGGTTGGAGTTGCTAAGGATTATGATTTGACGATTGAGTATCACCCGGGTAAAGCTAATGTTGTAGCGGATGGCTTGAGTAGAAAGGTAGCTGTTGAGTTGAGGGCTATGTTTGCCAGTTTGAGTATTTAGCGTGATGGTGGTCTTGTGGCTGAGTTGCAAGTGAAACCCTCTTTGGTTCAGCTGATCAAGGAAAAACAGTTGTTGGATGATTCCTTGGTACCTCATGTTCAGGATATTGCGGAGGATAGGCCTTCGGATTTCTGTTTTAATGATGATGGAGTGTTGTGTTTTGGGAGTCGGAAGTAGTGCCCAATGATGCTGAGTTGAGGCGTGCTATTCTGACTGAAGGTCATAGTAGTCCTTTTGCTATGCATCCTGGTAGTACTAAGAAGTATCGTGATCTTCGTGATGAGTACTATTGGGTGGGTTTAAAGAAAGATGTTGCTGAGTTTGTGAGCAAGTGCATGGTGTGTCAGCGAGTTAAGGCTGAGCATCAGTTTCCTTCAGGATTGTTGCAACCGTTGAAGATTCCAGAATGGAAGTGGGAAAGGATTACCATGGATTTTGTATCTGGTTTGCCTTTGTCGCCATCGAAGAAGAATTCGGTGTGGGTGATTGTGGATCGCTTGACGAAGTGTGCGCATTTCTTGCCTGTGCATACTACGTACTCTTTGGATAAGCTTGCGGAGTTGTACATTACTGAGGTTGTGCGGCTGCATGGTGTGCCTAAGTCGATTGTGTCGGATAGGGATCCGAGGTTTACATCGCGTTTCTGGCAGTGTTTGCATCAGGCTTTGGGTACACGGTTGAATTTCAGTACATCTTATCATCCTCAGTCGGATGGTCAGTCCGAGCGTGTTATCCAGGTTTTGGAGGATATGTTGAGGTGCTGCGTGATTGAGTTTCAGGGCTTTTGGGAGAAACATTTACCTTTGGTGGAGTTTGCCTATAATAATAGTTATCAGGCAAGTATTCAAATGGCACCTTATGAAGCTTTGTACGGGAGGAAGTGTACTCCTCTTTGTTGGGCTAAAACGGGTCAGAAGTTGGTTTCGATGCCAGCTTTGTTGAAAGGAACCACCGAGAAGGTGAAGCTCATTTGTGAGCGCTTGAAGGCAGCTTCTGATCGGCAAAAGTCTTACGCGGATCTGAAGCGTAAGAAGATTGAGTATACGGTGGGTGACCGTGTGTTTTTGAAGGTTTCGCCTTGGAAAAAGGTGATGAGGTTTGGCCGAAAGGGTAAGTTGAGCCCTAGGTACATTGGACCATATGAGGTGGTTGAGCGTGTGGGTCCTGTTGCGTACAAGTTGAGGTTACCTCAAGAGTTGGAAAAGATTCATGATGTGTTTCATGTTTCTATGCTTCGGAAGTATAGATCGGATCCTTCACATGTGATGCCTGTGGAAGAAGTGGAATTGAATCCGGATTTGACCTATGATGAGGAACCGGTGAAGATTCTGGATTCGGATAGTAAAGTTCTTCGAGGCAAGACCATTGAGTTGGTAAAGGTGTTGTGGAAGCATCGTGGTGTTGAAGAAGCCACGGGGGAACGGAAGGATGACATGCTGAAGCAGTTTCCGTACCTCTTTCCTTCAGGTAAATTTCGAGGACGAAATTTCTTAAGGGGGAGAGTTGTAACACCCCAAATTTTGGGCTTAGAAGTTTTGGGTTTGGACCGGGCCGGTCGGGTTGCGGTTCGAATATAAACGGGTGAATTTAGGAAAGCCTAGTTCGGGTTGCATTAAAAACATGGAAAATGTCTTAAAATCCTCTTTTAGTATATATAAAAGGATGGTGAAATCAATTTTACAAAATGAGGTTTGGAAGAGTGACATTTTGGGGTTAGTGACCAAAATGTAATTTTTGAAAACTGGGTGACTGTTTTAAAAAGGATTGAAACTTTGAATCTTTAAGGAGCTATTTACCCAAAGGAGTTTCTCCAGATTTTTCTGAATATTAATCAATTTAATTAATGGTTTTTAATTAAGTGCAAAAGGAGGGAAAAGATATTTTGGCATTTTAACTAACTTTTCTCTAAATTTTCATTTTCTTTTCTCTCAACTTTTCTCTCAACCCAAACACATTTCTCCAGCAAAATTTCCTCTAATTTTGACAACTAAAGATGATATTTCAATCCTCATTTGATCTCTAATCATTTCTTCAACAAAACCTTAGCATTTGCTTATTGGTTTTTCAAGAATCTTGGTTCCAAAAAGGGAGAAACTCAAGTTTAGAGGTATGAACGTCCTTCTCCTCTAAATTCTCAGTTCTTTACTGAAATTCCCAAGTTCTCAATCCTTGATTTGTGTTTTATAAAAGGTTTTACAATTGTGTTCTTGATCTTGGCTTTAAAATACAAGATTTGCTTTAATTTTGATGAAATTCGTATGATCTGATTGGGCATTGTTTTGAGATGTCATTTTGATGTAAAATGGATGTTTAATTGATGAGAAATTAAGGTTTTATCAATGCAATCCCGAATAGGTTAATTTTCCTAAGTTTTGCTTGAGTTTTTGGTTGTTTTTGGGACGATCTTGATGATCTGCTATAGCTGGAGGTATAAGGACGTGTTTAGATCCTTTTTGGATGTTAATTGAGGTTTAAGAATGTTTGGAATTGATGGATCTTGGCTGGGTAGTGTTGTGGAGTTGTTTGGATGTGTTTTCGGTTGTGTTTGGTAGCCGAAAATGGAGTGTGGATGAGAGCAGCGAGTTTAGGTGCTTTCATTGAAGATATTAATGCATGATGATGCATTAATCCTCTGCTTTGATGTGTTTAAAACAGGGGAGACATCTTCGGATCTTTGTGGTGGTGATCTGGAAGCTTGATCGGTGTTTCGGCAAGTTGCGAAACGGAATCGGTGAGTGGATTTTGGTTTTCGGCTTTGAAACCAATGTTTTGAAGGTTTGGGAGCTTAGTTTAAGTCTAAACAACTTTGCTAAGTTCAAGAGTAAGTTTTCGGGAAAACTCTTTTGTTGATGAACCATGAGTTGGTTGAATGCAATGTGTTTGGTTTGCATGTTTTAAATTCTGTTTTGAAAGCATATTTTAGCATGTTTATTTGCTGATTTTATAAGCCATGTGTTGAAGGATGCTCAAGGTAAGAGATCCTTGTTTTGAACATTTGATAAAATGTGGTTTTGTTACATAATGGTGCATGATGATTAATGGCTTTGTTAAATGCTTTAAAACAGTGGATTTTGGTTGTTTAAAGATGCATATTGGCAAGTGTTGTCTTGAGAATGGTTAAGAACACTATGGTGGTTAAAAGTCCATAGGAGGTTCTTGTGTTAAGAACAACATGGTGGTTAAAAGTCCATGGTTGGTTCTTGTGTTAAGGTCACAAAGGTGGTTAAAAGTCCTTGTGTGAGCCTTGTGTTTTGTAAGGTCACAAAGGTGGTTAAAAGTCCTTGTGTGGACCTTGTGTATTTTAAGAACACCATGGTGGTTAAAAGTCCATGGGTGATTCTTGTGTTAAGGTCACAAAGGTGGTTAAAAGTCCTTGTGTGGACCTTGTGGATTGTAAGAACACCATGGTGGTTAAAAGTCCATGGGTGATTCTTGTGCTAAGGACACAATGGTGGTTAAAAGTCCATGTGTGGTCCTTGTGAATTGTAAGATCACAATGGTGGTTAAAAGTCCATGTGTGGATCTTGTGTTGATTGTATTTTGAGACGGAAAAAGATTATGATCATCACTTGTGGCCAATATGACATGATAATGAATTTGAAGCATGAAATGCTTGTTTTAGATGCTTATGTGCATGTATAAATGTTGTTTGAACTAAGGTTTTTAAAGGTGTTTTATAAATGCGTTATTGAGTTGTTTTAAATGAGCATTCCTCACTAAGCTATTTGCTTACGCTCTCTCTCTTTTCTTAAACCAATAATGCAGAGCATTAAAGTGCTTGAAGGGGCAGCAAGAGGTCAAGAATCCAAGTGAAGAACTAAGCTCATGTATGGTGAATGTTTTCTTACCACTATTAGCTTTTGGGCATTTGGCAATGGGGAACCTATGTTGTTGTTTTTGGGAGATGATTTGGACTCCCTAGTTAGGTTTTATGTTGTTGTTGATGATGGAACACGTAATTGGCCTTTGTGAAGTTGGTTTGGTATTATGGTGCTTGAATGGTTTTCTACATAAGATGCATGCCTTTAGAATTGGGGATTTGCTTAATTGATGCCATGTTTGAGAATGGTTGATGCTATTATGTTCTTTGTGCATGTAATGACTTGCTGGTATAATTTGGTTGCCTTTGGAGCATGTTTGATGGGTCAATTGTATGATAAACCAGCAAAATTTCTGCAATCTGGGCAGGCCGTATCGGAACGGGTGCTACTGTTTCGGAACGGGGGCCTGAAATGGCCTAGGCGTTTCGAAACGGGAGGAACCGTTCCGGAACGAAAATGCTACTGCCAAGCCCTGTATCGAAACGTGTTTCGGAACGGTCCCGTGTTTCGGAACAGGTCCTCCCTGTTTCGGAACACCCGACCGTTGGGCACTGAAATTGTTGGTTAAATGTTTTGAAATCTTTGCATTTTGGTCCTGAATCTTGTTTATGCAATTGAATGAGTTCGAGATGTCCGTTTGAGTTGAAATTTGGCAGAGAAGCCTGAAACATGATTAATTTCAAAATGGTAACACAAAAATGGGTTAAGTCCTTATGATTTCCAGAATTTACATTTTGGTCCCTAAATTCATGTTTTGTGCAAATAAGTCCCTGAATGTCTTCCGAACGCGCTGATCTTTGAGTATGCTGATTGTATGATCATATCTAGGGTTAATGTGCATTTAGTCAAAGAAAAAAAAGGTTTCGATAATCAAGGTTGACTTTCGAGTTGACTTTGGTTTTCCCCGTGTAAACTTCTTAATTCGGTTCAACCGTCTGGGCCGGGTTAAGGGGGTTACATTTGGTGGTATCAGAGCTGAGTTCTTGAGTAATTGGGAACTGATGAATGGGTGTTAAGTGCTTGAAAGCTTTGTATGCTTGTTGAGTGAAAGCATGTTGTGTGAGATGTAAGCATGTTACAATTGTGGTGTATGCTGTGGTGAAAGCATGTTAGGGGGATCCATTGCCAAATCAAAGCTAATGTAATGATTTGTTTTAAGTGGAAATGAGCTTGAGTACTTGGATTGCTTACCTTGCTGAGCCTGACTTTGTTTGTTGCATTATGATTGCATTGTTAGTGAATGGCACCTCGTAGAGAATTGAGGGTTAATACGCGAGCTATGGCTCAAAATGAGAATGAGGAGAATGTAGAAAATGTGGTGGATTTACCTCCTCCGCCTGGTGGTGGTGGTGCTGAGGGTGAAGGAGCTGCAGCTGGAGCTGGTGCTGGGGGCGCTGGACCTGAAGCTGGTCAGTGGCAAGCTGTTCCTGACATGACAATGCTGGTACAAGCCATTGCTGGAGCTTTTCGAGCTGCGGTAGCTGGAGCTCAAGGAGCTGGGCATCAGGGAGATGCTGGAGTTAGACTACCTTTGGAACGTTTGCGCGGTCTGGGAGGGACTGAGTTCAGGGGTTTGTCTGCTGAAGGTTCGGAGTCTTGGTTGGAAAGTACCAAGAGAATCTTGGGTCAAATGAATTGCACTGATGTGCAGAAGCTGGGATGTGTGGTATCATTGTTGCAAGATGATGCGTACACGTGGTGGACAACCACTATCTCTGGGATGGCGGATGCCGATGTGACTTGGACGTTCTTTCAGAACGCGTTCAAGAGGAGATATCTGGGTGTGAGGTACCTAGATGAAAAGAAGAGGGAATTCATGTCTCTTACCCAAGGGAGCATGTCTGTAGCTGAGTACGAAGTTCAGTTTGTCCGACTCAGTCAGTACGCACCTGAGCTTGTTCCGGATGAGCGAGAGAGGTGTGAAAGGTTCCGTTATGGTTTGGTGACGGAAGTAAAGATGTATATGCTGGCTGCTGAGTATAATGATTTTGATGTGCTGGTTGGCCGAGCAAAGGACATTGAGATGAACTTGGGTTTATCTTCTAAAAGTGCTGGTTCTGGTGCTGGTAAGCGAGTTGCTGAGTATAGTTCCGGTGGTGGACGGAACAAGAGGGGACGTGATCAGAGGTATCAGTCTTCAGCTAAGCGAGGTGGTGGTGCGCCTGCTCAGGGAGGCAAGGCAAGAGCTGATCCGAACGCATGTTGGACATGTGGATCGCGTGGCCATATGAAGCGTGATTGTCCTCGAGCTGTGAGGGAGGTACAAGCCCTGTATCGGAACGGGTGCTACTGTTTCGGAACGGGGGCTGAAATGGCCTAGGCGTTTCGAAACGGGAGGAACCGTTCAGGAACGAAAATGCTACTGCCAAGCCCTGTATCGAAACGTGTTTCGGAACGGTCCCGCGTTTCGGAACAGGTCCTCCCTGTTTCGGAACACCCGACCGTTGGGCACTGAAATTGTTGGTTAAATGTTTTGAAATCTTTGCATTTTGGTCCTGAATCTTGTTTATGCAATTGAATGAGTTCGAGATGTCCGTTTGAGTTGAAATTTGGCAGAGAAGCCTGAAACATGATTAATTTCAAAATGGTAACACAAAAATGGGTTAAGTCCTTATGATTTCCAGAATTTACATTTTGGTCCCTAAATTCATGTTTTGTGCAAATAAGTCCCTGAATGTCTTCCGAACGTGCTGATCTTTGAGTATGCTAATTGTATGATCATATCTAGGGTTAATGTGCATTTAGTCAAAGAAAAAAAAGGGTCGATAATCAAGGTTGACTTTTGAGTTGACTTTGGTTTTCCCCGTGTAAACTTCTTAATTCGGTTCAACCGTCTGGGCCGGGTTAAGGGGGTTACACTTTGCCTCATGGCACTTGAGGAAGATTCCTCCATGGTAACCTCTAATTCATCATCTTTAGATTTTACATATGATGAATTAAATGATGCATATGATGAGTTGCAAGAGGTCTATGAGGAATTAGTTGAGAAATACAAGGAGTCGGTCATTAGGAATAAGAAAATTATTTTGGAACTAAATGACAAAAATGATTCACTTTCTCAAGCTAATTTAAAATTTGAGAAAAAGATATTAGGGTTGAAAGATGAACTAAAATTCTTCCAAGATGAAATTATTTACCTTAATAATCTTCTTTCTCAATGTAATAGTGAACACCAAAAGGTGTTAGATGAGCTTAACAAGCTCAAAGAGTCTTTTAAAAATATTGGTAGTATGAAGCATGAAATAGGTGAATCTTCTACAACAATCCAACCTAGAGAAAAGACTAATAACTACAAACAAGGTAGCTTTCCTAGACATAGTAGAACTAAAAGGATTAGAAGTGTATGGGTTCCTAAGGAACATGTAAAATCTAATAACATTGTTGCTATGTCATCTTGGATTCCTAAGGGAACCAAGTTATTGGGAGCTAACACTCGTGGACCCAAAATGATTTGGGTACCAAAAACAAAAGTTTAATATCTTTGTTTGTAGGGGGAGCATTGCTACAAGGCCAAAGCACAAAGTCAAAACTCATGGTACCTTGATAGTGGATGCTCGAGGCATATGACCGGAGACAAGAGTAGATTCATGGATCTAAAGCCAAAAAGTGGATGAGTGGTGACATTTAGTGACAACTCCAAAGGTCATGTTGAGTGGATCGAAAGATCGATATTTACCAAGAGGGGGGTGAATTGGAAATTTAAAGGATTGTAGTGGAAATTGGCAAATTAAAAATGATGAACAAGGGATTTAGAGTGGTTCAAGTTCCAAATGAACTCTACATCCACTACCTTAGTCTCACTAAGGATTTGCAACAATTTCACTAAATTGATCTTCCCCTATTCTAGGACAAGGAGGCAACCCTTTACAATTTCGGTTGATTTTTCTACCCAAAAATCAACCCAACCCTCACACAAGAGAACAAAGAAATTTGTAGGCTAATAAGGCATCTCTCAATACAAATGATAGCCCCAATACAAGCACTCAACCCAATTTTACGAAGTATGAATGAAGAACACAAATTGGGATTTCTAGACAAATATGAAATTTTGCACAATTGCTTGGATTTGATGAATAAGTGTTTGCTTGAAGTTCAATAGTTGTTGCTGTAGCTTTTTGATGTGTCTTTTATACCTCTTCATTGATTTCTAGCCGTTTGGGTGGTTGGGGACTTAATTAGAGCCGTTGGAACCCTCTCTTACCACCATAAATACACTTCTGCAGCTACCGGTATCGGTACGCGGGAATGGGTATCAGTACCTGTCTCAAAAAAGAAAGAGCCGTTGTGCATATTTAATACAGGGGTATCGATACGCGTGTAAGCGTATCGGTACGGGGTATCAAAACGGCAAGGGCCGTATCGATACTATTTTCTGAACTTAGCTCACTGTCCAACTCCGTATCGGTACGGAAGTTTGGCGTATCGATACGAGTCAACAAACTTTTAAAGTTTGGTTACCAACCAACTGACACCAACGGTCATATTTTTTAAACCGACTTATATTAAAAAATTACAAAGCCCGTATCGATACGGGGGTTAACCGTATCGGTACCGTATTCAAACTCTTTGAATTTTAACACAGGGCTGTATCGATACGAGGGTTTGGGGTATCGATACAGGTTCGGACAGTGACCAAGTTTTGTAAAATGGTATCGATACGATGGGTGCTGTATCGATACGCCTGGACGTTTTTGGATGGTTTTGCCTTGGAACACTTAGAAAATATTTTGAGTTTGAGTTTTATAAATCAGTTTCAAAGTGTTGGTGTTTTAAAAACTTATTAAGGGACTTAAAAACTAATTTTAAGTTTTACAAAATAATCCTCAATGATTTAATTATATCAAAATCAAACATAGGTTTTACAATCTCCCCCTTTTTGATATAACAAAACTAAAACTTAAAATTTTTGAAAAATCTTCATAAAGAACTCCCCCTTAATATAAGCTTGGTAACCTTTGAATTTAAATCAAAATATTTTAAAGTGTGAGCTAGTTTCTTCTCCCCCTTTTTGTTAGATCAAAAAATCTTTGAGACAATTAAGTGCATAAAGAAATCAAGGTATAATAAGCAACATAGATATTATTCATTAAAGCAACATACTTAAAATCCAAACAAAGACAAAATAAAAATCAAAGCATAGGTTTTAATCCTAAGACAAACTTAATCCTAAAAACATAAAGCATAGGTGCATAAAAATATAAAGTCCTAAATGATATGCATGACAAACAAGAGAAAAACGTCTAAGCATCGTCTTCGCCGTCTTCATCCTCTTCATCATCATCTCCCAAAGGCTCATTGGTGCGCATACTATTACGCCACTTATCATGGAAAGCGGCAATGGAGATATTCAAGGAATTATGCCCACTTTCAAGAGATGTGAGGCGATTCTCAAAACCCGTCATCCTCGTGTCAAAAGTAGTTTCCATGGATGTGAGACGAGTATTCATGTCCGTACGTAACCCGGTGAATTGCTCATTGAGATAGGTCATGAGAGCATCCATATTGGGTTGTTGGACTTGAGGAGCTTGAGCCGCTTCATGCATTGCGGCAACTTCCGGTGGTAACTCGGCAAGACACATCCATTCACCATTAATATAAGAGAATTTTGCCCGAGCAAGGGAGTGCTCATCAATAGGATCGGTGAGAGGAGTTGCAATGTCATATGAGCAATCAATTTCCTTTTTAGTAAAGAAATAGCTCAAAGCCGTACCTTATGTGAAGGAGGTGACATGAGGAGTGTGACGATGTTGAACGAGGTAGACTATCTCCGCAAACATAAGTCGAGCTAAATTTGGTCGCTTGGCTTCACGAAAGCACCGAATCC
This sequence comes from Hibiscus tridactylites, assembly GCA_958450335.1. Lineage (NCBI taxonomy): Eukaryota > Viridiplantae > Streptophyta > Magnoliopsida > Malvales > Malvaceae > Hibiscus > Hibiscus tridactylites. The sequence continues at coordinate 79,506,371 of OY288268.1, read as the reverse complement.
AAAAATCATCCACTTGACGGATGGTGGAATATTTTCCTCCGGAGGGACGAAACCACCACGATACCATCAAATGTAGAATCCGGTCGTGAGCATTAAGGGCGGTGACGGATCCACTAAGAACATGCCCCCCACGGTGCTCATCATCAAGGCCTTCATCATCCAACTTAAAGACCTCACAAATAGACTCAACATCAAGGGTTATTTTCTTTCCCATAAGATAGGAGTTAATTGCAACAACTTCCCCATTTCGACTAACACATCTTGCATTAGCATAGAAAATCAAAACCAAGAGACGATAGTAAAATCCGGGAATAGATAGAAAATGCATGAAATTCCAACGATGAAGCAAGGGGAGGTATTCAAACTTGAAACGCTCCGAATTGAGAAAAGGGATGGATATTACCCTTTTGGCACGGATCTTGTAATTCTCATATTGACGAAAGTGATTGAGACCCGAATTGCCTTCAAAGGATTGCTCATAGATAGTCGAGTAGTTAGGACGAGCAATCGCTCCAAGGTTGGAGGATTCACCGGCTTGATTAGCCCTTTGTCGCTTCCTCGATGGCTCTTTTGGTGCCATGATCTAAAAAAAAATTAGCAAGGGAGATTTCTTCAATTTAAGTAAAAAATCAAGGTAAAAAAAATAAAAGAAAATTTTAAGGAGAAAATTTTGAAAAGAAATTTTTTTAAAAGAAAAAATTTGAACAAAAACAAAGTTAAAAAAATCAAAACAGAGAAAATAAAAGAAAGGTGATTACCTTGATAGAAACTTGAAGAATTGAAGAGAACTTGCACAAAGATGAGAAAGAGAGCACAAAGCCTTGCTTGATTTGAAAACTCTTTTAGGTTTGAGTTGAGGTGTGAAAAATATGAAGGAGGAAGTGCCTTTTTATAGGAAAAAACGACTAGGGTTAATTAGGTTTTGAAGAGATTGAATTTAGGTAAAAGTTGAATACATTAAAAGCATATTTATTGCCATCAGCGCAGTCGAGTATCGATACTCCCTTTAGGGTATCGATACGGGGATAAAGATGTCATTTTGCAAATATAACCGTTTGAACAGTCGTATCGAAACGGAGGGGTCCGTATCGAAACGACCCGTATCGATACGGGTTGAATCGTATCGATACGCGTGAAGCGTAAAGAATTCTGGGAAACGAAATGAAGAACATGTATCGATACGCGTACAACAGTATCGATACTGTATGCCCAGAAATACATATTTGGTTCAAAGAACAACCAAGGGCTCGAACCTAAACTCTCCTATGAGTATGCAAATGATGTATGAGCAGTTCTAAGCATATTTTAACAGAATCATACTCCCCCTAACTATAGGCATGGAAGAAATTGGGAGTCTAAGCATACAAACATGGCATTTCACAAGATCAAGCAAGTTTAAGTACAAAAGAGGTCCAAAAAGGTCAAGATAGGCTAGCTAGACCTAACTCTCTCCTAAGGGACCAAAAACGCTCTTTGTCTAAGGGTTTTGTAAAAATGTCCGCTAATTGATTCAAGGTGTCTACATACTCTATAACCACATCTTCCTTAAGGACATGATCTCTAATGAAATGATGCCTTATATCTATGTGTTTGGTTCTAGAGTGTTGGATGGGATTTTTAGTTAAGCATATTGCACTAGTGTTGTCACATTTTAGGGGTATGGTTCCAACTTTAATACCATAATCTAAGAGTTGTTGCTTCATCCAAAGGACTTGAGCACAACAACTCCCTAAGGATATGTACTCGGCTTCGGTGGTAGATAAGGCTACACTATTTTGTTTCTTAGAGAACCAAGATATGAGCATACTACCTAAGAATTGGCAAGTTCCCGAAGTACTTTTCCTATCAATTTTACAACCCCCATAATCCGCATCCGAGTAAGCATGTAGGTTGAAGGTAGAGTCTCTAGGATACCAAAGGCCTAAACAAGGAGTGTCTCTAAGGTATCTAAATATTCTCTTAACGGCTATAAGGTGAGACTCTCTAGGACTAGCTTGAAACCTAGCACACAAGCAAACACTAAACAAGATATCCGGTCTACTTGCGGTAAGGTAAAGCAAAGATCCAATCATAGAACGATAAAGCTTAGAGTCAACACACTTACCTCCTTCATCTTTGTCAAGCTTTGTAGATGAGCTCATAGGAGTGGCTTGAGGTTTTGCATTCTCCAAGCCAAACTTCTTGAGCATATCCTTTATGTATTTTGCTTGGTTGATGAAGGTGCCATCCTTCTTTTGCTTGATTTGGAGTCCCAAAAAGAATGAGAGCTCCCCCATCATGCTCATCTCAAATTCACCTTGCATTAACTTAGCAAACTCTTGACAATGACATTCATTAGTAGAACCAAAAATAATATCATCAACATAAATTTGAACTACTAAGATGTCATGTTTATACATTTTTATGAAAAGTGTAGTGTCCACCTTACCTTTTTCAAATCCTTTTTCAATCAAAAAATTTGAAAGCCTTTTATACCAAGCTCTAGGAGCTTGTTTTAAACCATAAAGAGCTTTGGTAAGTTTGAAAACATGATTTGGAAATTTGAAATACTCGATAGGCTTTAGAGGTTAAAGAGTAACCTATGAAAATAACTTCATCACTTTTTGCATCAAATTTACCTAAGTTGTCTTTTCCATTATTTAAAACAAAACACTTGCACCCAAAAGGGTGAAAATAACTAATGTTAGGCTTTTTAGATTTTAAAATCTCATAAGGTGTTTTCTTTAAAATTGGCCTAATCATTACTCGATTTACAATATAACAAGCGGTGTTTGTGGCTTCCGCCCAAAAATATTTAGGTAAATTATTTTCACAAAGCATAGTTCTAGCCATTTCTTGTAAAGTTCTATTTTTCCTCTCAACTACCCCATTTTGTTGAGGAGTTCGAGGAGCCGAAAAATTATGGCTAATACCATTTTCATTCAAAAATTCTTCAAACCCTAAATTTTGAAACTCGGTTCCATGATCACTTCTAATGTGTGAAATTCTAAGTTCAAGATCATTTTGGGTTAATTTTGAAAATGTGATGAATTTTTCCAAAGCCTCATCTTTAGTACTTAAAAAGAGAACCCAAGTAAATCTAGAAAAATCATCAACTAGCACAAATGCATAAGATTTACCACCCAAGCTCATAGTCCTAATTGGCCCAAATAAATCCATGTGAATTAATTGTAAGCATCTACTAGTAGAAACATCATTAATGGACTTAAAGGAAGACCTATGTTGTTTACCCTTTGAGCATGCATCACAAATTTTATCATTTGAAAATTTTATTTTGGGCAAACCTCTAACTAGATTTAGAGAGACTAGTTTTTCTAAAACACTAATGCTAGCATGTCCTAGCTTCCTATGCCACAACCATGCATCATTTTCATTTTGAGCAACTAAGCATGCATGAGATGTATGAATGTCATCTAAATGCACCATGTATATGTTTCCTATGCGATGACCTATGAGCATAATATTATTAGATTTAATGTCTACAATTTTGCAACCATTTTTATCAAATAAAACATTAAATCCTTTATCACATAATTGACTTATGCTCAATAAATTATGTTTAAGACCATCGACATATAAGACATTTTCAATAAGAATGGTAGAGTGATTACATATGGAGCCAATACCTTTAATGTGGCCTTTGGAGTTGTCACCAAATGTTACTACTCCTCCACTTTTTGGCTTTAGATCCATGAATCGACTCTTGTCTCTGGTCATGTGTCTCGAGCATCCACTATCAAGGTACCATGAGTTTTGACTTTGTGCTTTGGCCTTGAAGTAATGCTCCCCCTACAAACAAAGATATTAAACCTTGGTTTTTGGTACCCAAATCATTTTGGGTCCATGAGTGTTAGCTCCCAAAACCTTGGTTTCCTTAGGAATCCAAGATGACATAGCAATAATATTATTAGATTTTACAAGTTCCTTAGGAACCCATACACTTCTAATTCTTTTAGCTCTACTATGTCTAGGGTAGCTACCTTGTTTGTAATAATTAGTCTTTTTCTTAGGTTGGTGTGATCTAGATGATTCTCCTACTTCATGCTTAGCACTACCAACATTTTTTAAAGACTTCTTGAGCTCATTTAGCTCACCCAACACCTTTTGGTGTTCACAATTACATTGAGACAAAAGATTATTAAGATCAACATTTTCATCTTGAAAAAATTTAAGTTCATCTTTTAATCCTAAAATCTTTTTCTCAAATTTAGAATTAGCTTGAGTAAGTGAGTCATTTTTCTCATTTAGTTCTTGAATAATCTTTTTATTCCTAATGACCGACTCCTTAAACTTCTCAACTAATTCATCATATACCTCTTGTAACTCATCATATGCATCATTTAATTCTTCATATGAAAAATCTAAAGTAGATGAGTTAGAGGTTACCAAGGAGGAATCTTCCTCAAGTGCCATGAGACAAAGGTTAGCCACTTCTTGTTCGTCATCCTCCGATGACTCCTCATCACTCCAAGTAGCAAGTTTGGCTTTGAGCTTTTTCTTCTTCTCAAAACCCTTCTTCTTGAGTTGAGGGCACTCCGAACGTATGTGGCCGGGTTGTTTGCACTCACAGCAAATGATTGGATCCTTTCCATCTTCCTTTGGATTTTTCTTCCCCGGTTGGACCTCATAAAGCGTGAGAATCGTTTGGCTATCATAGCCAATACTTCAAGTTCATCCTCCTCACAAGATGAGCTCTCATCATGTTGTGAAGCTTTAGCCTTGAGAGCTATTCCCATCTTCTTCTTCTTCTCAACCTCAAGCTTCTCTACCCTTTTTTCTTCTTTCTTCTTCTCATCTTCCCTTCCTTGCTTCATGATCTCATGAGTAAGGAGAGAACCCACAAGCTCATCAAGCTTTAATGTCTTCAAGTTCTTTGCTTCGATGATAGCGGTTCTCTTCCTATCCCAAGATTCGGGAAGTGAATAGAGTAGCTTCCGGACAAGCTTGTCTTCCGGTATGATCTCTCCATATCCCTTTAGACCGTTGACGATTGTGGAGAATCGGTCAAACATCTTTGACACCGTCTCATCGGGCTCCATCTTGAAGTTTTCATAACTAAGATTGAGAAGTCCAATCTTAGTTTCTTTGACATCATTGGTGCCTTCATAAGTGGTCTCAAGAGTGTCCCACACTTCTTTGGCACTTTCAATGGATGAGACCTTTGAGTAGATGTCCGGACCGAAAGCACAAAAAAGAATGTGGAGAGCTTTATCGTTGACTTGAATCTTCTTCCTCTCCTCTTCACTCATTTCGGCTTTCTTCTTCAACACCATCTTGCCTTCACCATCTTGCTTCAATGGAATGTATGGCCCATCCTCAATGACATCCCACACAAGATAGTCACTTGACTTGATGAATAGCCTCATTTTATTCTTCCAAAAAGAATAGTTGTCACCATTGAAGAAAGGAGGCTTGGTGGTTGATTGTGACTCATACATGCCGGAACCGGAGGTTGAAGCCATCTCTTGATATTTTGATGATCACACTCTTCCAAGGATCTCCTCTTTTGGTTGTTAATCCTCAAAGAGTTAAGCTCTGATACCAATTGTTGAGTGGATCGAAAGATCGATATTTACCAAGAGGGGGGGTGAATTGGAAATTTAAAGGATTGTAGTGGAAATTGGCAAATTAAAAATGATGAACAAGGGATTTAGAGTGGTTCAAGTTCCAAATGAACTCTACATCCACTACCTTAGTCTCACTAAGGATTTGCAACAATTTCACTAAATTGATCTTCCCCTTTTCTAAGACAAGAAGGCAACCCTTTACAATTTCGGTTGATTTTTCTACCCAAAAATCAACCCAACCCTCACACAAGAGAACAAAGAAATTTGTAGGCAAATAAGGTATCTCTCAATACAAATGATAGCCCCAATACAAGCACTCAACCCAATTTTACGAAGTATGAATGAAGAACACAAATTGGGATTTCTAGACAAATATGAAATTTTGCACAATTGCTTGGATTTGATGAATAAGTGTTTGCTTGAAGTTCAATAGTTGTTGTTGTAGCTTTTTGATGTGTCTTTTATACCTCTTCATTGATTTCTAGCCGTTTGGGTGGTTGGGGACTTAATTAGAGCCGTTGGAACCCTCTCTTACCACCATAAATGCACTTCTGCAGCTACCGGTATCGGTACGCGGGAATGGGTATCGGTACCTGTCTCAAAAAAGAAAGAGCTGTTGTGCACATTTAATACAGGGGTATCGATACGCGTGTAAGCGTATCGGTATGGGGTATCGAAACGGCAAGGACCGTATCGATACTATTTTCTGAACTTAGCTCACTGTCCAACTCCGTATCGGTACGGAAGTTTGGCGTATCGATACGGGTCAACAAACTTTTAAAGTTTGGTTACCAACCAACTTACACCAACGGTCATATTTTTTAAACCGACTTATATTAAAAAATTACAAAGCCCGTATCGATACGGGGGTTAACCGTATCGGTACCGTATTCAAACTCTTTGAATTTTAACACAGGGCTGTATCGATAGGAGGGTTTGGGGTATCGATACAAGTTCCGACAGTGACCAAGTTTTGTAAAATGGTATCGATACGCTGGGTGCTGTATCGATACGCCTGGACGTTTTTGGATGGTTTTGCCTTGGAACACTTAGAAAATATTTTGAGTTTGAGTTTTATAAATCAGTTTCAAAGTGTTGGTGCTTTAAAAACTTATTAAGGGACTTAAAAACTAATTTTAAGTTTTACAAAATAATCCTCAATGATTTAATTATATCAAAATCAAACATAGGTTTTACAGGTCACATTAAAGGTATTGGCTTCATAGGTAATCACTCTACTATTCTTATTGAAAATTTCTTGTATGTCGTTGGTCTTAAACATAACTTGTTGAGCATAAGTCAATTGTGTGATAAAGGATTTAATGTTTTATTTGATAAAAATGGGTGCAAAATTGTTGACATTAAATCTAATAATATTATGCTCATAGGTCATCACATAGGTAACATATACATGGTGCATCTAGATGACATACATACATCTCATGCATGTTTGGTAGCTCAAAATGAAAATGATGCATGGTTGTCGCATAGGAAACTAGGACATGCTAACATTAGTGTTTTAGAAAAATTAGTTTCCCTTGATCTAGTTAGAGGTTTACCCAAGATTAAGTTCTCAAACGATAAAATTTGTGATGCATGCTCTAAGGGTAAACAATATAAGTCTTCCTTTAAATCTATTAATGATTTTTCTACAAGTAGATGTTTACAACTTGTCCATATGGATTTATTTGGGCCAATTAGGACTATGAGCTTGGATGGTAAATCTTATGCATTTGTTTTGTTGACGATTTTTCTAGATTTACTTGGGTTCTATTTTTAAGTACTAAAGATGAGGTTTTAGAAAAATTCATCACATTTTTAAAACTAACCCAAAATGATCTTGAACTTAGAATTTCTCATATTAGAAGTGATCATGGAACCGAGTTTCAAAATTTAGGGTTTGAAGAATTTTTGAATGAAAATGGTATTAGCCACAATTTTTTGGCTCCTCGAACTCCTCAACAAAATGGGGTAGTTGAGAGGAAAAATAGAACTTTACAAGAAATGGCTAGAACCATGCTTTGTGAAAACAATTTACCTAAATATTTTTGGGCGGAAGCCACAAACACCGCTTGCTACATTGTAAACCGAATAATGAATATGCCAATTTTAAAGAAAACATATTATGAGATTTTAAAATCTAAAAAGCCTAACATTAGCTATTTTCATCCATTTGGTTGCAAGTGTTTTGTTTTGAATAATGGAAAATACAACTTAGGTAAATCTGATGCAAAAAGTGATGAAGCTATTTTCATAGGATATTCTTTAACATCTAAAGCCTATCATGTATTTAACAAGAGAACTTTAGTAGTAGAAGAATCTATACATGTTGTATTCGATGATAACCTCCTTTTAAGGAAGGATTCTTATGATGATGATGATGTAGGAATCATAAATGCCTTTGATGGAGGACAAACCTCAAAGGAGGATGATATTCCAACAAAAGAAGATGACACACAAGATCCACCTCTTGAATCCTTGAAGGACTTTGCTCTTGAGGAAAAGGAAGTGAGCTACCCAAGGGAGTTCAACTATGTAAAAGATGGTGAAATCTTGGGTGATCCATCCAAGGGGGTAACCACTCGATCTTCTCTTAGATTAATGAATCATGTTGCATTTATCTCAAGCATAGAGCCTAAGAATATAAAAGAAGCATTGAAATATGATTTTTGGATTATGGCTATGCAAGAAGAGTTAAATCAATTTGAGAGAAGTAATGTTTGGACATTAGTTGATAGGCCTAGTAATTAATCTACTATAGGAACTAAATGGGTCTTTAGGAACAAACTAGATGAGAGTGGTAACATTGTGAGAAATAAAGCTAGACTAGTAGCACAAGGTTACACTCAAGAAGAGGGAATATATTTTGATGAAACCTATTCACCCGTAGCTAGAATGGAAGCCATTAGGTTGTTGCTTGCATATGCATGTTATCATGATTTCAAGCTTTTTCAAATGGATGTTAAAAGCGCGTTTTTAAATGGCTTTATAAATGAGGAAGTGTATGTGGAACAACCACCGGGTTTTGAAGACTCAAAATTTCCAAATCATGTTTTCAAACTCACTAAAGCTATTTATGGTTTAAAACAAGCTCCTATAGCTTGGTATGAAAGACTTTCAAACTTTTTAATTGAAAAAGGTTTTGAAAAAGGCGAGGTGGACACTACACTTTTTTATAAAAAGTATAAAAATGACATCTTAGTAGTACAAATTTATGTTGATGATATTATTTTTGGTTCTACTAACGAATGTCATTGCAAAGAGTTTGCTAAGCTAATGCAAGATGAATTCGAGATGAGCATGATGGGGGAGCTCTCATTCTTTTTGGGACTCCAAATCAAGCAAAAGAAGGATGTCACCTTCATCAATCAAGCAAAGTACAGAAATGATATGCTCAAGAAGTTTAGCTTGGAGAATGCAAAGCCTCAAGCCACACCTATGAGCTTATCTACAAAGCTTGACAAAGATGAAGGAGGTAAGTGTGTTGACTCTAAGCTTTACCGTTCTATGATTGGATCATTGCTTTACCTTACCGCAAGTAGATCGGATATCTTGTTTAGTGTTTGCTTGTGTGCTAGGTTTCAAGCTAGTCCTAGAGAGTCTCACCTTATAGCCGTTAAGAGAATCTTTAGGTACCTTAGAGATACTCCTTGTTTAGGTCTTTGGTACCCTAGAGACTCTACCTTCAACCTTCATGCTTATTCGGATGTGGATTATGGGGGATGTAAAATCGATAGGAAGAGTACTTCGGGAACCTGTCAATTCCTAGGTAGTATGCTCATATCTTGGTTCTCTAAGAAACAAAATAGTGTAGCCTTATCTACCACCGAAGCCGAGTACATATCCTTAGGGAGTTGTTGTGCTCAAGTCCTTTGGATGAAGCAACAACTCTTAGATTATGGTATTAAAGTTGAAACCATACCCCTTAAATGTGATAACACTAGTGCTATATGTTTGACAAAAAATCCCATCCAACACTCTAGAACCAAACATATAGAAATAAGGCATCATTTCATTAGAGATCATGTCCTTAAAGAAGATGTTGTTATAGAGTATGTTGACACCTTAAATCAATTAGTGGACATCTTTAAAAAACCTTCAGACAAATAGCGTTTTTGGTCCCTTAGGAGGGAGTTAGGTCTAACTAGCCTATCTTGACCTTTTAGGACCTCTTTTGTGCTTAAAATTGCTTGATCTTGTGAAATGTCATGTTTATGTGTTTTTACTCCTAATTTCATCCATGCCTATAGCTAGGGGGAGTATGTTTATGTTTGCACATGTTATTCCTGCTCATTTATGTCATTCATGTAAGTTAGGTCTTCAAGAATTTCATTTTTCCGCACTTTTAGAGCCTCATCTACACTTCCAGGCCCAAATGTATCGAAACGGGTCCACCTGTTTCGATACGGATGCCTTAAAATTCTATCTGAGAGAAGGATGTTTCGAAATGCCTCCCAAGGGTTTCGAAACATTTTTGCTACTAGCAAGGGGTGTATCGAAACAAGTTTCGATACGAGTTAACGGGGATTCGATACGATCAACACTGTATCGAAACGGTCAGCTGGATTCGAAAAGTCGGTCAGTCTTTCGTGCCCGCATTTCGAAACAGTCGACACCGTTCCGAAACGGGTTAGCTGACTATTTTGAAGGGGCTTTTAATGTTAAAGTTTAACTTCAATTAAAACTCTCCCAAAACCCTAAAAACCCTAAAACGATTTTCCCTGTAAAAACCCTCTAAATCTCATTATTTTTCATAAAATCTTGAGGGCTTTTACTCTTAAACACAAGTCTAAGCAAGCATCAACAACTTTGTGCAAGGACTTTCATCTATTCATCCAAAATCCAAATTTAAGGTATTTTGTTTCTTTTTCTTTTTCCTTCAATTTGTATTTGAATCTTAGGTTAGAAAATTTTAGTTTTGTATAGTTTATGTATTTTGATACTTGGGTTTTTCAAAACTTGTAAAAAAATTTCAAAATCTTCAATTTTTTTATTCGAATATATATGTTTTCATTCGTTTTTTATTGTTTTTTTAATTGTTTTTCTCTTAATTTTTTTGTTTTGTTTCTTTGTTTTTAAAACTTGTTTTTAAACCTAAGTGGGATTTACCATTGGATTGAATTAAGAAATTTCATGCATACACTTAAACTTGTTTTTAAATTGCTTGCTTTATGTTTTTAGAATGTCTATGGAGAACGTTAACAAAAAGCGTAAGACGGGTCAAACAAGTGAATCGGGTATTCGTCCTAATCTCACCCAGCTGTTTCAAAAAAGTCTTTGGACTCCGGAGATGAGGGAGCGTTTCAATTATGTCAAGGAGTTTGAAGTTCGTCGTGAGCGTGTTGTTGACCTCTCGTTTCTTAACTCTGAGCGCTTTCTCTTTCGTTACCTCCCACGTTGAAGAGAATGGGGATTCCTTGGTTTGATGAGTATCCCAGATATTTGCTACAGGCACTTGGTTCTTCTCTTTTACTCAAATACCCAATTTATTAATAGTGAAGACAACTCCGAAGTTGTTGGCCTTGAGTCTTCTATCTTGGGAAAGAGGATTGTCATTGACATCCCTTACTTAGAGACTACTTTTGGTCTTAAGAACGAAGGAATTGAGAATGAGAGTCACTTTGGTTCTCACACCGGTTCGGTGCTTACCTTGGATGCTCACGATAGGTTCCTCCACTTGATAGTCTCGTGGTTTCTTCGCCCCTCCGGAGGTAAATTTTCTCACATTCGTCAAGTAGATTATTTTTTGCTTGAATGTTTTCGTCGTGGTGAGCGCCCTAATCTTGTTAAGATCATTTTTGCCGAGATAGTCATTAATGTTAAGCTCCGTGACACCGATGCACTCAAATCTTTCACTTATGGGACTGTTTTAAGTTACATCTTTGGCAAGCTTAATCTTGATTGCACCTATGACTCACCGGAACCCAGCAAGCAAAAACTTGGTGCATCTTCTCTCTGAAGGTCCGGCTTTCGATATATCAACAATGAGCAATGGGAATGTGTTGATAGGGAAGCACCTCCACCTCAAGTTGAACCTCAACCACAAGCTTCAGTTGTGAACAATGAAGCTCTCACGGCTTTTCTTACCGAGCGGTTCAACACTTTGGACACTAACATGTCTAGAGGTTTTGGTGCTATCAATACATGCTTGCAATCCGTAGAGGATCGTCTCCTTGCAAATGGGAATCAACTCACATCCATTGAGAATCAACACACGGCTATGGACATGTCCTTCTCCACCTTTTATGGCCAATGGATGGATTTTCGTCGTTCTCAAGCCAAGAACAATGATGATTCCATGGATGATGATGGTGACGACGACGAGGCTTAGGATTCTCATGTCATCTCATATTAGCTATGCATATTAGGTTTTAGTTTGCATCTTTATTTCTTATGTTTTATGAACCTATGCTTTGATTTTATTTGGGATTATGCTTTGAACTTATTATTTAAGATTTATGTTTTGGATATTTGAATTTTATGAATTAATATTATGTTGCTTATTGCTTGTTACTTATTGATTATTGCTTTTAACCCTATCTCTTCTCTATGAGCCTTGTTTATTATTTTTTATCTAACAAAAGGGGGAGAAGTAATCTAAGAGACAAAATTCGTTTTAAATGTTTTAAGTGTTTTTAAGTTTTAAACCTTGAATTTAAATCTTTAAATCTTTTTAAAACTTTAAAAACCCATCTTAAATTGAGGGGAGTTAGAATGTATTCAAAATTTTCAAAACTCTTAAAAATTCTAACTTTGGTTTTGTTATATAAAAAAGGGGAGATTGTGAAACCGATATTTTAATTTTGATATAACTAAAGAACCTAAGGACTAAATTAAAAATGTGAAAACGATTTTTTAAGTCCTCAAACCTCTCTATATGTTTTAAACAATATGCCTAAGTTAAAAACTAAATTTATCAAATGTTTTCTAAGTGTTCTTAAAGCCAAAACAGTGATTTTCGAGTCACCGTTTCGAAACGGCCTTAGGCGTTTCGAAACAGTTTTGAAACTGTGAGTTCATGTTTTGGAACGGGTATCGAAATGATTTCAACACTGCCAACCCGTGTTTTGAAACAAGTTTCGAAACGGCTTAAGAACATTGAGACACCGTATCGAAACGACATATAGTGTTTCGAAACGGCTTTAAAACTAATTTGAAAAATATGATCGTTGAATGTTTTTAACTGATTTTAAACAAGTCGTTAAGGCGTATCGAAACGGTCTCAAGCCGTTTTGATACGATCCTTGACAATGGCAAAATGTTTCGAAACGGCTCTTAGCGTATCGAAACATTTCTAACCGTTTCGATACGGGCTCTTTAATGCACCCCAACGGCTCTTTCTATTTTGGTCTGTTTCGAAATAGGGTCGAGCGTTTCGAAACGGTTGGTTGCAGACTGCATTTATGGAGGGAATATGACACCCCCAACGGCTCTATTGATGAATGCAACAACCACAACGGCTAGAATTCAATGAGAAGATATAAAAGGGACCTCTAAAAGCTTCATCAACAACTATTGATCCAAAAGCAAACATCCAAACATCAAATCCAAGCATTTGTGCCTAAATCCTATTATTGTCTTGTAACCCCAATTGTATTTTTCATTCTTATCATTTCAATTGGGTTGAGTGCTTGTAATTGGGCTATATTGTGTATTGAGAGATACTTGTTTTAGCCAACTACTTCTTTGTTTAAATTGTGTGAGGATTGGGTCAAATTTTGGGTAAAAAATTTGACCAAAAATTGAAAGGGTTATCTCCCTAGCCTAGAAAAAGTGAAGAGCAATTAGTAGAATTGTTGCAAATCCTTAGTGAAGCTAAGGTAGTGGATGTAGAGTTCAATTGGAACTTGAATCACTCTAAAGTTCCTTGTCTACCATTTTTATTTGCAATTTCCACCACCAAAAACTTTAAAAATCCAATTCACCCCTTTTGGTTTATTTCGATCATTCGATCACTAACATTGATAATCTAAATCCATATAATCGAAATCTATTTAGTCTTTCAATAGACCTATCTGCATCCCTTCTATTTGAAAATCTTACAAAACCAAATTTCTTCCCCGCTTTGTTCACCTTGTTTGCGATGAATGAATCAACCAAATCTCTACGTCTTCCAAATGTTTGACATAATCCACTCCAATGCAGTTTTGATGGTAGATTATTAACAAACAGTGTGACTATTTCTCTTCTCTCCTTTACTCGCCTCTTCATTTTTCTAGTAACCATAACTAATTTTTAGTGTGGGGCATAGAATGAGGCATGATTAGGGGGCAAATAATTTTTACCCACTAAGAGCATCCCAAACTTGAAAATACTTGTCTAAGATGGGTAGTAATTTGATGTACTTTCAATAGAAAATGAACTTCTAAAGCTATTACATATCTCTTTTAGTGGTCATAAACTTTAAATTGTAAACTCTAAACTATAAATTATAAACCACAAAATATATTCTCAAACTTTAAAACATAACCACAAACATTAAAACTCTAACCATAAACACTAAATCATTACCTTTAAACTCCAAACTAGGTATTTGTGGAAAACAAGTGCATAGAATATTTTTCATATATATTTACATGACTTTGAGTATCAATTTATTGTTTTTAAAATAAAATAAAATAAAACGAACCTAGATATTTCAAAGATGAGCAGCTAGATACGATTGCTTAACCTTTGAATACAACAACAGGAGAAAACAAAGTCGGGGAAAATCAAAGTAAAAGACTAATTATTTCAAAGATTTTGACATTTTTAGTTTCAAGGTGACATTTTTGCCATTTTAAACCTCTAACTATTTAAGAAGATGGAATTTTCCAGCATATTCTCGAACAGGATGGTGGGGGACCTTGCATGGATTAGGTGCCATTGTTTGGTATACGTACAAAACACAACTTCATGGTCAATACGGGAATTGAAAATTTCCCACATAACATAAATACGATTTGATATGATATATAAATGTTTTTATATGATATCTATCTCATAATTTAATATATATCCAAAATTTTGATATATCTCAAAACATCGTTAAATATTTCTATGTAAAACTCAATCTGCAACATAATCACTATAGTTTCATAGATTAAAAAAAAGATTATATCTCCCCAAAATAATTATCTCTCATAATTCTAAAGTTTAAGACCTACCTATATTTATATAATCAAATACTTGGTCATCAAGAAACTTTATTCCATAAGACTTCTTTCCTAAACATATATATTTACTAATTATATAAACCTAATTATCAACCACTAGATTTACAATAAAATCTAATTTAATTACCAATTAAAATTCGATTTAATATATAACATTATGAATTTTAAAATTTATATTACTAAATTGTTAATATATTAAATACAATTATAAAATACGCAGTAACTTCATAGAACTTTTATTTAAAGGATTTGAAAATCCTTAGAAGTGTTGTTCATTGAGCATTCCTTGTTGGGTTCATGGAGTGAGATTAGTTTTTCAAAATCAATTATTAAAATTAGATAAAATCGAAACAAAAGCGATCAAATTTATGATTTACCACTAACAAGTGTCGGGTGCAATGGCAAGACACATTGTTCTCCTAAGGAGATGACTTGGGTTTGAACCTTGGAGAAGATAATGTTTGGAGGGACAACCACAAATTCCGAACATAGACACCATAAAATGAACAAGGAATTATCACAAAAAAAAATTACGGTTTACCATTCAGGTCATGCAACAAGGCAGACGCAGCTTCCGCAGGTGGTTCAGGGATCAGCAAGCCTCCAACTGGGACACCTCGATAAATTCTGGCCATACGATCGACAACCACAGTGGAATTCTGGTGCACATGACGAATCTCAATATCCCATGGAAGACCAAAAAAAAAACTGTTGGACAAATTAAGTTTAGATCTGAATTAACCGAATAAAAATAAAATAAAATAAAACGAAATTTTATTGAATAAATTTGGAATAAACAAAAATACAAAAATAATAAAACAGATTCTAAAACAAACGCAAAACCGATTGATTGAGGCATGCACGAATACAGTTTTCTTAAGACAGATTCGACCATTTCGTGGTGCTAGAGTCATTTAACCGTCGGTCTCTCAAGATACAACAATCGAATGAAATTCTGTAGCAGCAGATTCCACGAACAATCCTGAGCCTTCGACTATAACCATAAAATACTATGCAATTTTTGAAGAAACAAAACAATTTTGGTTGTGTTTTAAAACTGAAAACTGCTCATGTATTTATAGGGAAAAAAATAGGGCAAACATGAGAAAATATTATACCGATTATGCCCCTAATCAGATAACATGAGCGGACTGCAAGCAATAATTTAAATATGATATTATCTCTTCAATTTTCGGATAAAATTTGCTATCCAAAAGGAAAAACAATTCGAATGTAATAAAATATTCACAAATCCACGTAAGGTCCGACCGGTATAGACATTTGCGTCACCAACGTCATGCAGGTAGACCCCAACCATAATGGGAATGGATTACAATGTGAGTGTATGTATATAAACACCTCTCACTCCATTTATCCCATTAATGTGGGATTGGGGTTTCTCTTTTATTTTTCCATTTTCATTCACCCTACTTCGAGTATTAATTTCTCATTCATTACTCGTCCGTTTTGAGCTTATGAGGTACTATTGTAAAGATCTCATGGAGTAAAATAAGACCGTAGTGGTATTTTATTCGAAGCTCCATCTTTACACATTCGAAACATGACTCAACGTTCCCTATTTGTCACATTTTTTCCAACAAAAACCATAAATATTAGCAACAAGAGCATGCGATCTAAAAGCTTGTGAATTTCGCAGTAAGATGCAGGTAACCTCAAGGTTATCGAATTCCAATTCCACCGGACGACATCCAAGTCTCCAAGCGTGATGAAGGCCATCATATATTGCCCACAACTCCGCAAGTAACACCGAAAAGGCCTCAATGCTACGGGAGAAGCCAAACAACCAATCTTCAAAATTATCTCGGATCACACCTCCTATCGCAGTGGAGTCATCACGAAAATCAACCGCACCATCAGTATTAATTAGCTTAACCCAACTTGGCAATGCAGCACTAGCGGTAGTGACCGGGGGCGCAGGACCAGCGGCAGCGGCTTCAAACTCTTTTGCGAGCCTCAAGCAGTGAGGAACGAAGCCCATCATCTCCACATACGTATCATCCAGAATAATGCTGCAGCGTTTTTTCCACAACTGTTAACATACAACAGCAAACAGGACTGGCCACTGCACATGCAATCCCCCGCGAAAGTCAGTTGCATGCAGATTCTCCAATATCTACTCCTGTAAGGGTTGTTCCCTGAACCTATCGAAAGAACCTTGAGGTACTATCTCGGACCAAATACCCTTTGCCCTCGGACACTCCCGTAACACATGGCATACGTCCTCGACAGCACCTTTACAAAGAATACAGATGTTCACCTGAGCCCTATGACGCCTCACACGTTGCAAAACCAACCACAAAAAAAACACGCACTCGTTGAGTAACTCTGAGGGGAATAGAAATCCTCTTTTTTTTCGATGTTCCTATTTATGCCTCGTATTAAATATTAAGTTTAAGGTTTAAGGTTAGGGTTGAAGTTGAGGTAGGGGGTATATTTTAGAGTGTAGAGTATATGGTTTAGTATTTAAAATTTAAGGTTATGGATTAGAATTTATTTTTTAATATTTTTAATGTTGTGGCATAAAAAAGGCACCGAAGAAGGGCATATGATTTTTATCCCTATTTGTGACCAAACACATTTCCATTGTGCCTTGGAGCTAGGGATGTAAAAACAAGTCAGAACCTGGTAACCCGACTGAAACCTGCCCGAGTCAGAACCTGATTTGACCCGAGGTTTTGATGACCCGAACCCGATCTGCAACCGACTGTTGTTGATCCGAACCCGAATTTGACATGTTACTGTAGCAACCGAACCTGATCTGCGTCCGACTGAAAATGACCCGAACCCGAATTGGACCTGTTAATTTGGACCTGAAACCCGACCTACGTCCGACTGAAAAGAACCCGAACCCGAAGCCGACCTGGCAAATAACCGAAATTACCCGACTGAATTGACCCGATATCCGATTTTACCCGACCTAAAATGGACCCGGCCTGAAAATGGACCCGACCTGAAATGGACCCGACCTGAAATGGACTCGGCCTGAAAATGGACCCGACCTGAAATGGACCCGACCTGAAATGGACCCGACCTGCTTTAAACCCGACCTGTTAAGTGACCCGACCTGTTCTTTACCTGAGCTGAAATTAACCCGAAACCTATGACATGATGAATTAAAAATTTTATAAAAGTTGATATACCATATACATATATAATGTATATACATATACACTTACATATATTGATATAGGTGATGTATATGCGCGCATACATATATATATATATATATATATATTAAGTACTAAAGTTGAAAAAAGAATAAGTAATTGATAATTTATGAAAATAAAAAATTAAATGAAGAGTTGTTTTTAATTTTAAAGTTTATTCATTAACTTGAATAAAATTGTAAACTTTCAAATTATAAAAAATTAAATAACAATTGTAAACTTACTAAAGTTGTATATGCATTTGTAGTTCATAAAATTTATTAAAGTTATAACATATGTATAGCATTTGTAGTTCAAAAATGATTAAGTAAATTTAGTGAAGTTATAAAAAAATTTATAAGTCTACAATTTTATTTTTTTATACTTAACAGTTAACAGTTAACACTTAACAGATTCTTCAAGTTTGTAAAACTTAGTGAAATTATAACTTATGTATAACATTTATAATTGAAAAATGATTAAGTAAATTTAGTAAAGTTATAAAAAAAATTGTAAGTCTACAATTTTATTATTTTATACTTAACAGATTCAAATTATAAAAATTGTAAGTCTTCCTACAATTTTTGCAGTTCAAAATTGATAAAGTTATAAAATATATGATTTTACTTAATTAGAACAGATTAAGTAATTGTTGTCTTAAGTTACAAAATGTAGAATTAAGTTAAGATATAAAATAAAATTCATACACTTAAGTAAAAAAATTAACAGATAACATAAAAATAACTAGAATTCCAGATTATGAATACTTGATTACTTAAAAATATATCAATACAGAATGTAAAAAAAATACAAGATAAAAGTTTACACTTATAATTTTACAAACTGAATGTCACAAAATACAAGTTTGTAATAAAATTAGCTCTCAGATCTTATAGCAAAGACAAAAGCTAAAAGCACTTTGCTACCAGATAATTCTTCATCGAGCTATCTCATCTAAATGCTACCAACAAAGTTAATTATGGGTAACTGGTAAGAAACCAACATAATTATGGGCAACACTTAGATAAGAGAGGAACAACAAGCTACCAGTAACCAGCAGCAACACCAAGCCATTAACAGCAGCAGCAAACAGCATCACCAACTCACAAACAACAGTAACATTCAGCTAAGAAGTAAGCAAGAAAAAAAACAGGAGCATTCAGCAAAACCAGTTAACAACAGCATCACTAAGTCAATTAAATACACAGTGAAGGGAATACCTCACTTAAATAGGAGCATTCAGCAAAACCAAATAACAACAGAATCACTAAGACAATTAAAAAAACAGTCAAAGAAAATACATAACTTAAACATGAGCATTCAGCAAAACCAAATAACAACAGAATCACTAAGTCATTTAAAAAAATAGTCAAGGTAATACATCACTTAAACATGAGCATTCAGCAAAACTAAATAACATGAACAACATCACTAAATCAAATAAAAAAACAATCAAAGGAAATACCTACTTAAACAAGAGCAATCAGCAAAACCAAATAACAACAACATCTTAACTAAGTAAATAAAAAAAACAGTCAAGGGAATACCTCACTTAAAGAGGAGCACTCAGCAAAACCAAATAACAACAGCATCACTAAATCAACTAAAAAAACAGTGAAGGGAAATACCTCACTTAATAATCAGAAGCAACATAGTTGACCCCTGAGCTCTAAAGTGTTTCCTGCAAAACAAATTCAAGTCAGAAACTATATTGAAAAATAAAATAAGAATTAAAAAAACAATTAAGGGAAATACCTCACTTAACATCAGAAGCAACATAGTTGACCCCTGAGCTATAAAGTGTTTCCTGCAAAACAAAACAAAGTCAGTAACTAAATATAAAAATAAAACAAGACTTAAAAAAATAGAAAAAGGATTATACCTTAACCTTGAAGTGGATCTTCAACAGACACATCAGAGACTGAGGCATCTTTCCCAACAGCAAGAAATTCTTCATCCCTTTCCTCAGGCTCAAAACTATACAACCAATTTCTGGTTGTTACAAATACTTCTACATTTTTAGGCAAAAGCCTAGCCCTCAACTTGTTCAAAATTCGACCTCTCATACTAAATGAGGATTCAAAAGCAACAGAGGTGATTGGAATGGCTAACACATCTCTAGCCATGAGTGAAAGTATTGGAAAAGACACAGATTGTGTTTTCCAATACTCTAAAATATCGAACTCGGCATCTTCAGTGCGAGGGAGAAGGGGCAAAGAAATGTAGGAGTCAACATCGGACTTACCACTCCTAGAAGCTGTCAAATTGGCATCAAAGTTCTGCCATTAAATGAAAAAAATTAGTAAACTGTAAATGAAAAAAATTAACTATAAAAACAGAAGCAAAAAGATAAACTGACCTGAAAGAGATTAGATTTTTTGAACTTGACAGACTTGAACTTTGAGTAGAGTTACTTTGGACAGAAGAATTATTAGAAGAAGTACGTGCAGATCTTGAATAATAAATATACATACTTACAAACTCATTATAAACAACACTTACCCTCCTTTCAACCTCATCCTCAACATAGAGGACACCATACAACTTCTTCAGAAGTTGTAACTTATACCGAGGATCAAGTAAAACAGCAAAAGACAGAATAGTTGAATGATCAGACCAGTATTTCTCATACAATTCAAGCATAGGTCCAGCCATTGCAGAGATGCCCTCACATGGATCATTGTGAGGGATCATTGTGAGCATCACATAAAAGTTTCTCAATGGCAACAACATTAGCCAAGTACAAATTAGCAGTAGGATACTTCGATCCTGAGAACAGAGTAGAAATTTCAAAGAAGGGCTCAAGGAAATCACAAATTAATTAAGCAGTTTCCCACTCAACATCAAAGATTACATCCAAACCATTTTACCTATTAACAAACAAGTTAATAGCATGTTTAGCTTCTAGTGCCCTACGAAGCATCAGGTAAGTAGAGTTCCATCGAGTAGGAACATCCAAGACCAACTTACCAGAAAAATCAGAACCACAGTCATTAATAGCAGAATCAAAGCAACAAAGTCTAGAATCAGAAGAATCTATAAATTTAACAATCTCACGCAATTTAATAACAGAGGAGTCGATTACCTTCAAACCCCTTTGAACTATCAAGTTCAGGATATAGGCAACACACCTTATATGAAAAAACTTACCATTGCATGGAAGGGGAGAAATTGCATGCAAATCATCTTTCAGACGCCTCACCATTCTTTCAATTGCAGAAGCATTATCAAGAGTAATTGTAAAAGCTCTCTTCTCAAGACCCCACTCAGTTAACATATTTTTAACAAACTTATAAATAGACTCGCCATCATGGGGAGGGGGGAAACGACGAAAATTTAAAATCTTAGACTGAAGTTTCCAGTTATTATCAACATAATGTGCAGTCAGTGTAAAGTAAGAACGTGAAGTGCAAGCAGACCAGTCATCACATGTAAAACAGATACGACTCACAACAGATTGCATTGAATCAAAAAGCAATTTCTTATGCATCTCATGCTTTAACATGCAAGCCTTAGTACTAGAATATCTTGAAATATATTTCACATTAGGATTTAAATAATTATGCAAAACCCTAAGTTTATCATGCTCAACAACACTCAAAGCATAACCATGACAAAGAATTGCTTCAGCAAACAACTCACAATATCTTTTCTGATCAAAAGAAGCTTCTGAACTACTATTGGGATTAGTAGCAAGAAACTCCTTATAAGAATCACATTTTTCAGTATGCCTTTTAGGATTAGAAGTACCAATATAAGAATCAGCTTTATACCTTTTTTGCAGTACTTACATTCAGCAAAAAGCCCTTCTGGAAGCTTGATGAATGTGTAATGATCCTAAACAGGAGATGTTCTTCTCCCAATGTCCCCTCTAGTTGAAGCTGTAGACTTCCTCTTGGAGGTACGAACTGTCTCAAACAGTTGATCATTTGCATCCTCTTCTAGCAATAAAAAAAGAGTTAGAAATATACAAAATATAAGTTAAAAAATCATAATGAACAAGGATTAATAAATTACCTTGAGACAGTATAATTTGGTCATTTAGATTTCTTTCACCAGGAAAGTCCAACTCATAAGAGAAAGAATCCATAGCTATCACAAAACTGAAAAAGTGCAAATCAGAGAACCAAACATAAAAAATATACAAAATCATATATGCAGACACCCATAAACAAAAAATAAAATATCTAATGGTTTCAGTTTAACCCTTGTACGTGGCGTTGTTACACCTATCCACAGGGACCTTTAAAATCCCCCTTTGGCACCAGTAGCCCCGCAGGTCAGGTAGTCCAGCCTATATACTCAGGTTAAACCAAGGAAACCCTAAAGACTCGGACCATACATATACATACATGCATAAAGATATAACATGCAAACTGATAGAAACAAACAGATATAACATGCAAAAACAAATCTCAGAAAAGAAACATATATATAACCAAACAGACTCGGACCATACAGAAACATGCAAAAACATACAGAAACATGCATAAAAACAAACAGACTCGGACCATACATATACATACATGCATAAAAATAAAACCATAGAAACTGGCATGCATAAATACAAACATTCAGCAAAACCATGAATACATACAGAAATATACAAACTGACAGAAACATACATGATACAACCTTCTATACATGCATAAAGATATAACATGCAAACTGATAGAAACAAACAGATATAACATGCAAAACAGATCTCAGAAAAGAAACATACATATAAACAAACAGATCTCAGAAAAGAAACATACATATAAACAAACAGATATAACATGCAAAAACAGATCTCAAAAAAGAAACATACATATAAACAAACAGATCTCAGAAAAAAAAACATTGATAAAAGAAACATGCAAAAGGAGATATACAACCTTCCAGCTTGATGAACAGACCCGCACGCAACAGGAACAGACTGACAGAAGCCAGAAACGATTTTGAGAAAAAAAGGAAAATAGTAAGAAAATTGTAATCGAACAAAAAAATAAATAGAAGAAAATAGAAGATATAACTTACCCGAACAGATCTCGAAAAATGAAAAGGCAGAGAAGAACAGCTCTCGGAAAATGAAAAGACAGAGAAGAACAGATCTCAGAATCTGAAGAGGTAAGATGAGAATACGAAAGGATGTTGGGATTAGAGGTTAGGGTTTGTGGATTAGATGTTTAGGGTTAGGGTTTAGATGTTAGGGTTTCAGATTTAGGGTTAGGGTTTTGGGATTAAGGGCTTAGAGGTCAGGGTTTCAGATCTAGGGTTAGGGTTAAGAATAAATTAGGGTTTAGGGTAAAACAGAACTGAGTTTGGGTTTTGGGTTTAGAAGGATTGAAGATAGAAATTCTCAAGAACACGAGGTTGTTCTTGAGAAAAGTAGGGGGTTTGATCGAAGAAAAACAGGTTTAAGGAAGAAAATTGTGTTTGTAGAAGATCTAAGAGGAAATTTTGGAAGAACATGGAAGAACTTGGTTGAAAACCAAGATTTTGATCGAAAGAAATGAAGAAGATCTGGGATTTTGGTGTTTGTGGATGAGAGAGAATTTGAGACGATATTTCGGCAGAGTAACAGTAGGGAGAAATGAGCAATTTTGGCTGAGGGGTGAGGCTCTATTTATAGGCCTCGAGCCGGGTTAGAGGATCCGCGCACTTTGAAACGGGTTATTCGGGTTTTGCTCCGCAAGCACTCCTTCTTTGCTTTCTTTCAATTTCGTCCTTTTTTGTGAAATTGAGCTTAAAGCTTTGTTTTTTTTTCAATTTCATCCTTAATTCAGTTTTAATGTTTAGGGTTATGGTTTTAATTTAGGGTTTGTGGTTTTAATTTAGGGTATAAATTAAGGGTTTACTGATTTGTTTATGGCTAATATATTTTATTTAGTTATTTGTTTAGGGTATAAATTAAGGGTTTTGGGTTTTTCATTTAATGTTAATGGGGTTTAGGGTTTATGACCTTCAATTAGGGTTTTAATTTAAATGTTTAGGGTTGAAGGGTTTTAGGTTTTAGTAATTAATTTTCAGTTTTAATACCTTTAGGGTTTTGATTTGGGGTTTAGGGTTTCATGAAGCAATGTACTTCGAGTGTTTAGTTTTAATGTTTAGGGTTTAGTGTTAGGGTTTAGGGTATAATGCTTATGGTTAGGGTATAATGCTTGGGGTTTAGGGTATATGGTTATCATTAAGGTATAGGGTTTAGGGTTTCATGAAGCAATGTACTTCGAGTGATTAGTTTGTAAGGTTTAGGGTTTAGTGTTAGGGTCTAGGGTATAGTGCTTAGAGTTTAATGTTACGATAATATGTGACATAAGGTTTTGATTGTATGGGTTTCAATTTAGGGTTTAAGGTTTAGGGTATAGGGTTATCATTAGGGTTTCATGTTTTTTTTAATTTTAGAATTTATATTACAGTATATGTATATAGAAAATTGGAAACCCTAAACCCTAAACCATAAAACCCTAAGCATTAAACACTAAACCCTTAGATCCTTACCCTAAACCCTAAGCACTAAAGTATGTAAGTATTTATGCATTTAGGTTTTACGGTAGAGTAATGAACTAAGGTTAGTTCGAGTGATTAGTTTGTAAGGTTTAGGGTTTAGTGTTAGGGTCTAGGGTATAGTGCTTAGGGTCTATGGTATAGTGCTTAGGGTTTAATGTTATGATAACAAGTGACTTAGGGTTTTGATTTTATGAGTTTCAATTTAAGGTTTAAGGTTTAGGGTATAGGGTTATCATTAGGGTTTTGAACCCTAACCATAAACCCTAACCCTAAACCCTAAACCCTAAGCATTAAACATTAAACCCTTAGATCCTTACCCTAAACCCTAAGCCCTAAATTATGTAAGTATTTATGCATTTAGGGTTTACGTTAGTATAATCAACTAAGGTTAGTTCGAGTGATTAGTTTGTAAGGTTTAGGGTTTGGTGTTAGGGTCTAGGGTTTAATGTTATGATAACATGTGACTTAGGGTTTTGATTTTATGGGTTTCAATTTAGGGTTTAAGGTTTAGGGTATAAGGTTATCATTAGGGTTTTGAACCCTAAACCCTAAACCCTAAACCCTAAACTATATACACTAAAACACAACCCCTAATGTATATAAGTACATGTGTACATAATAATGCATAAACTCTAAACCCTAAACCCTAAACCCTAAACCCTAAACTATATACACTAAAACACAACCCCTAATGTATGTAAGTATGTACATGTGTACATATTAGTGAACCCTAAGAAATCTAAACCCTAAACCATAAACCATAAACCCTAACCCATGCACACTAAACACTAAAAAATAACCCCTAATGAATGCAAGTATGCGTGTCTGTACATGTTAGTGCATTAACCCTAAACCCTAATCCTTAATCCATAAACCCTAAACCCTAAACCCTAAACCTTAAACCCTAAACAACAACCCTTAATGTATGTAAGTATGTGTATGTGTACATATAAATACATTAACCCTAAACCCTAAATCGCAAACCCTAAACCCTAAACTTTATACACTAAAACACAACCCCTAATGTATGTAAGTATGTACGTGTGTACATATTAATGCATGAACGCTCAACCCTAAACCCTAAAACCTATACCCTAAACTATAAACCCTAAACTCTAAACCATAATCCTTAACCCATAAACCTTAAACACTAAATCACAACCCATAATGTATGTAAGTATGTGCGTGTGTACATATAAATACATTAACCCTAAACCCTAAACCCTAAACCATAAACTTCAAACCCTAAACCCTAAACACTCAAACCTAACCCTATTGTATATAAGTAATTAAGTATATACGTGTGTACATATTAATGCATGAACGCTCAACACAAAACCCTAAACCC
Organism: Hibiscus tridactylites; assembly: GCA_958450335.1. NCBI lineage: Eukaryota > Viridiplantae > Streptophyta > Magnoliopsida > Malvales > Malvaceae > Hibiscus > Hibiscus tridactylites. The sequence goes on along the minus strand of OY288268.1, from coordinate 79,480,645 downwards.
TAAACTTTATTTTTATTCTAAATTGACATATACTTATTGTTTTTTTTCATTACTCTAATTTTTATACTTTTAATTTGATATTTTTGTTCATTATAGTCCCTAAAACTTTATTTTTATTCCAAAATAACCATTTTCCTTGTTTTTTTTAATTTGTCTAATGTTTATAATTTTAATTTGATATTTATGTTCATTATAATTCCTGAAATTTTATTTGTAATCCAAATTGACCCATTTTCTGTCCAAATCGACCCATTTTGATTATTTTTTAATTACTCTAATGTTTTATAATTATAATTTGATATGACTTTAAATAATTAAATCAAAATTAATGACGATTGACGAAGGTCAACCTAAAGTCTATCAACTACTTATATGGTTGTACGACCAAACTCAAACTGAATACGAATTTCAATCCCAAAAATACCCCGACCTGAATTACCCGACCTGAAGCTACCCAACCTGAAATTACCCGACCTGAAAATGCACCCGACCTGAAATGAACCCGACCTGAAATAGACCCGACCTGAAACGGACCCGACCTGAAATGGACCCAACCTGAAACGAACCCGACCTGAAATGAACCCGAACTGAAATGGACCCGACCTGAAATGTATCTGAACCCGAATTAACCTGCCAATTATCTGCTTCGGACCCGACCCGTTCTAACCCGACCTGAAATGGACCCGCACCCGACCCGAGTCAATTTTTTTTTACCTGAAATGACTTGTATCCGATTTTATCTGACCTGACAGAACCCGACCTGAAACCTGACCGGTTACCTGTTTTTACATCCCTACTTGGAGCCTTCAGCATCGCCCAAGTCCAACGCTGCATAAGCCGAACGGGTTGAGAAAACACGAGACTCCTCCCACTTCCGGCCCAGGACATCCGCAGCCAACGATGGATTAGGAGGTGGATCCCACTCTTTTCTTTACTAAAATATTTTTATAATATTTTGACCCTGTTTGGTAAAGAGAGGTTTGAGCAAAAATTAAAGGTTTAAGGCATAATTAGAAGTTTGACCAGTTAAATTCGTTAATATTGTTGTTTGGTAAATAACGGATTAGGCTAAAACCGCTAATTTTGAAAAAACTCAAAATAAGATCTTTTTGAGATTAGATGTTTAATATTAGAGTTGTAAAGACTTTTTTACCCTTACCAATTACTAAAAATCTCAAAATAACCTAAATTAAATATTTTCTCACCCTATTTATAAGCTAATCCTATTTACTTTTTTTCTTTTTATTATCACATATTTATATGTGCATTTAAATTTATTAATTAATTAAATTATATTAAAATAATTATATAAATAATAAATTAATATATAAATCATTTGAATATGTTTAGAAAAATTATATTAAAAATAATTTTATATATCTAATTAATAATAATTAGATGCAAAATATTGATAACTAATAAATTATTCAAACAAGTATTGAATATAAACATGTCCTTATATGTCATTTTACTTGTTTAAATAATCTAACAGCTATCAGCTAATTTTACTAAACACTTTTATACAATCAGCTAATACAATCCGCTAATCAAATCAACTAATGCAATCAGTTATCACCTATCAGCTAATGTAATCCCCTATCCGCTAATTGCCAAACATGATCTTTGTCTTTATTGATTAACGGCAAAATTAAAGGAGAATAAAACTGTTCAGATTTAAAAGGAATTGAATTTTAAAAACATTGATAAGATAAAATTGCATAGTTTTCTTTCTTTCTTAAGGTGATGCGTTTCTCTCCTTTCTAGTTCCTCTTAATGGTAGACTAGTTATCAATTTTCTTCTGCATCCAATAACTCTAGAAGTTAGTCATTACAGTTGTCATCATCTATATTTTTAGATTATCGGGAATTTTCCTCGGATAGTGTTATGGATTTTTTTGAGAAATATAATAATTGATTTTGTATTTCATGAAAGAGAGATGTTTGATCAGTTTTTTTGTAGAAGTCGTCATGCCTGCAAACCAATTTTTTAGAGTTGTCAGGAAACCCCGATGATTTTAGGTCAAATTTATTCGACAAACGTTGATAAGTATTTATTTTAATTATGTTTTTAGTCCTTATTTTGATCGAATATATGTTTAAAGTACTTAATTGGGTTGTTTTATGATGTTTTCATGCAGGAGACGTAATGCTGGAAATAAGTTGAAATGCTGCAGAAAATACTGGAGTCGTGGGCAGATTCATGGGCATGAACCAGGGCATGAATGCTGACTGGGCGCCACGTCAGCACCTTCTAGAAGATGACGTCAGCAACTCAGATAACTTATCAGTCCACTTATCAAGATAGCTTATCATCCGATTTTTATTTTAAATTTCAAAACTTGGATATTTATCTTATGTAATTTTATTTAAATTTAGGATTTATCATCTTAGGTTTTTAGGGTTTTCAACTACTATAAATACCCCACTTTGGGGGTGAATTAAATCATCATTCAATTAGCAATAAAACATCATTTTTTCTTCTCTTGGAAATTCTTCTCTTTAGATTTTCTTAAAGTTCTTTTCTTTTAATTATTTCCTAAATGTCGAGCATGATTAATTTAATAACCATGCTCGGCTAGATCTTTTTAAGCCGAAGGCTTTTGCAATGACGCGTTCTCAAGGCGAGGTTTGAAACTATGCTTCAAACGTTTCGAAAACTTCTCTCAATTTCTTTTAAATTTATTTTCTAAATCAAAATGATTTTTAAAACCCAAAGATTGACTTTGGAGAAAAACAATTGTTTTGATCTATCAAGTGGGAGGGAGGATCGGTTATTGAAACAAATCCGACTTCCAAGGAACACACTTAGTAAATAGATTACTAAGTAAAATTGAGATCGAATCGTTTTTATAGAAATAACTTTTCGAGTTGGTTACGAGCTTAAGTAATTTGTTTTCTCAAACATGGAGTTGGTTTAGACAAATTATCAAAACTGAAACCAAAAATTGATTTTGGAAATTCAGTTTACAAACAAAAACCCAAGGATTGACCTTGAAGTAATTTTGCCAACAAGATTTTCGAAATAAAAATCTTTACCAAGGAACCGAGTAGAACAAGTCAACGCGGAAGCCCGAGGCTGATAATCTCATATTTACTTTAAACTATTTTCAAAGCTTTCTTTTACTTTCTTAAACAATTGCATTTCATTACAACAACAGCCCCCCCACCTAAATCACATTATCATAGCTCCAACAACAACTCTTGGTTCAGAAACTACAAAAGCGCGACAAAGAAAGTTCTAAGTCCCTGTGGGTTCGACTCCTACTTCCCTATCTATACTCAATTTAATTTCTTTATTTATTTTATTTATTTGGAAGAAGGAAATTATTCTTGACACGTTACGACGCGTGTCAAAAATTGGCGCCGTTGCCGGGGACTTCGGCAACTTTTACTGTTTGTTTTTTATTGTTTATGACCAGGAGAAATCCGGAAGAACAGGTTAAATACATCCCAAAAATCAAAGCTAAATGGGAAACAACGAACAGACGATCCATCAGCTGATCAGGGCAACAGAGGACAATCAGCCCTTGTGCATAACCTTTCCGAATGGTGAAACGCCATTTCATCTAAAAACGAGCTTGATTCATCTACTACCAACCTTCCACGGTTTGCCCAACGAAAACCCACACAAACATTTGAAGGAATTTCACATGGTTTGTCTAAGCACAAAGCCACAGGGAGTATCCGATGACCAAATCAAACTTAGAGCTTTTCCATTTTCTTTAGCAGATATAGCAAAAGATTGGTTATTTGATTTACCCCCTAATTCTATTACAACTTGGACTGACATGGCTAAACTTTTTCTTGATAGGTTCTTCCCTGCAGCTAAAGCAAGCGAGATTAGGCGCAACATCTTGAGCATTCAACAAAAAGAAGCTGAATCTTTATATGAATACTGGGAGAGGTTTAAAAAGTTGTGTTCAAATTGTCCACAACATGGATTATCGGAACAAACTCTCCTTCAGTATTTTTATGAAGGATTGACGCTTATGGATATGAAAGTAGTGGATGCGGCAAGTGGCGAAGCTCTAGTCAATATGACCCCAACAGCGGCTAAAACACTGATATCAACCATGGCTGCCAACTCACAAAGGTTTACTCAATCTAGCGAACCATCTCGAAGTGTTCGCGAGGTAAGCACAGTTTCTTTAGAAAATAAGGTTGATAAATTAGCTGAAATAGTGCAAACTCTTCTTGCAGGAAAAAAGGGAACAACTAGACTTTGCGGGATCTGTACTAGCCCAGAACATCCGACAGACTATTGTCCGATGATTCAGGAAGATGATGTCTCCCAAGCCAATGCCATGGGAAATGCATACAATCCAAGGTGGAGAAACCAGTCAAACTTTGGATACGCAAACAACCAAAGACAAAATCAACCCTACCCACAACAAAAGACATCTCTAGAAACTTTAGTTGAGCGTTTAGCGATGTCCCAAGAGAAATTCCAAATTCGTACCGAGGCCCACTTACAAGAGATAGACAAACAAATAAGCCAGCTAGCAAGCCGTCTTGATTCCAAAGGTAAACAACCCGAGACAAACCCTAGGGAAAATATAAGCGCCATCACACTCCGTAGTGGGACAGTTATAGCTCCAAAAGAACCATCAAAAAACAACAATCCCACACCTGCCATTGAAGAAGGTAACGAAAAACAAAATAACCCTCTACCATCATCTCCTCCTTCTCCACCTCTTAAAGTCGCACCTCCTTTCCCATCACGATTAGTAAAACGTGACAAAAAGGCTGAAGAGAGAGAAATTATTGAAGTATTTAAAAAGGTCCAAGTGAACATTCCCCTCTTGGAAGTCATTCGCCAAGTGCCAAGGTACGCTCATTTCCTTAAAGAGCTTTGTACAACCAAGCGAAAACTCACCGAGAACGAAAAGGTAAATTTGGGAGAGTATGTTTCTGCAGTTTTTCAACGTAAGTTACCACCCAAAATGAAAGACCAAGGTATGTTTGCTATACCTTGTCAAATTGGTAACATATCTATTAAACGTGCTATGTGCGATCTTGGGGCTTCAATAAATGTAATGCCGCTTTCTGTTTATAAAATGATAACTAACGATCCTTTGAAGGAAACCAGGATTACGATACAGTTGGCGGATCGATCAATCATCTATCCAGAAGGAGTGTTGGAAAATGTTTTGGTAAAGGTAGATGTCTTATTTTTCCCTGCGGACTTCTACGTGATCGATATGGCTCACGATAGAACAAACACTTGCTCCGAAGTGTTGTTGGGACGTCCATTCCTTATCACAGCAAACACGAAAATAGAAGTAAGAAGCGGCCTTTTATCCATGGAATTCGACGGTGAGGTAGTAGAATTCGATGTTTATAAGGCAATGAGGTATCCTGATCAGGTTGAATCTGTTAACTCAATTGATATTGTTGATCCATATATAGAAGAGTATGTAGATACTAATGTTTTTAATAACTTTGATATGAACTATGAGCTTTGCGTCGATGAAGCAGAAAATGAGGACGAATCTGTTTCCTTTATTAATTCTGATTTAGCTTTAACTCCATCAAAGACTAAACCTTTGCCATCTATTTTGCAGGCTCCAAAGTTGGAATTAAAAGAACTCCCATCCCACCTTAAGTACGCCTTCCTGGGAGATAATGATACCTTACCGGTTATCATTTCGAACGAATTAACCGGAGAGGAAGAAGTCGATCTTGTCACAGTCTTGCGAAAATACAAGGAAGCAATCGGGTGGACGGTAGCGGACATAAAAGGACTTAGCCCCTCAACTTGTATGCACAAAATCAAAGTTGAGGAAGGGGCAAAGCCGTCACGACAAGGTCAGCGACGCTTGAATGATCCCATGATGAAGATAGTACAAGACGAAATCCAAAAACTCTTAGACGCTGATATCATATATCCGATCTCGGATAGCGAATGGGTAAGTCCTATTCATGTTGTTCCTAAAAAAACCGGCGTCACGGTAATCAGAAATGACAAAGGTGAGTTAGTTCCAACTCGAGTTCAGAATGGATGGCGAGTTTGCATAGATTACAGGAAGTTGAATTCTCTTACCCGAAAAGATCACTTTCCCTTACCATACATTGATCAAATGATTGAAAGATTAGCTGGTAAATCTCATTATTGTTGTCTCGATGGCTTTTCAGGTTTCTTTCAAATTCCCGTAGCCCCTGAAGACCAAGAGAAGACCACGTTTACATGCCCATTTGGGACCTTCGCCTATCGACGAATGCCGTTTGGACTATGTAACGCTCCGGCTACGTTCCAACGATGTATGGTAAGTATATTTTCAGATTATGTTGAGAAAGGGATAGAGGTATTTATGGACGACTTCACTGTATATGGTAATTCATTTGGTGAGTGTTTATTGAATTTAACTAATATCTTAAAACGATGCATTGAATTTAACCTTGTGCTTAATTATGAGAAATGTCACTTTATGGTTAATAAAGGCTTGGTATTAGGACACATAATTTCTTCTAAAGGGATTTCTGTTGATAAAGCTAAAACGGATATTATACGCTCACTCCCATACCCCACAACCGTGAGGGATATTCGCTCTTTTCTTGGACATGCAGGTTTCTACAGGCGATTTATAAAAGACTTCTCAAAGTTAGCACAACCACTATGTCGGTTACTGTAGAAAGATGTAGAGTTCGACTTTACATCCGAATGTAGGAAATCATTTGATACAATTAAGGAGAAACTTGTATCTGCGCCAATAGTGCAACCGCCTGATTGGAACTTGTCGTTCGAAATTATGCGCGACGCCTCGGATTTTAGTGTTGGAGCGGTACTCGGACAAAGGAAAGGACGAGAGCCTCATGTCATCGCCTATGCATCGAGAACGCTCGATCCGGCGCAACGAAATTATTCAACTACAGAAAAAGAACTGTTTGTTGTAGTGTTTGCTTTAGATAAATTTCGCTCTTATTTACTTGGAACTAAAATTATTGTTTTTTCTGACCATGCAGCCTTGCGATATTTGATGAGCAAGAAGGAAGCAAAACCAATGTTGATCCGATGGATTTTACTCCTCCAGGAGTTTGATCTCGAGATAAAGGACAAGAAGGGGAGTGAAAATCTTGTGGCCGATCACCTCAGCCGAATCCCACTAACCAATTCGGATTTGCCTGTCAATGATGAATTCCCTGAAGAAAATTTGATGATGGCCCAAGCTTCAACACCTTGGTTTGCGGACATCGTGAACTATTTGGCTACAGGTGAATTACCCTATGACTTGCCTCGATCAGAAATGACTCGAATCAAGAGGGAATCCAGGTTCTATATTTGGGATGATCCCTACCTTTGGAGACATTGTTCCGATCAGGTAATACGACGATGTAACCGAAGACGAGGTAAAATATATCCTTAATTTATGTCATTCATATGCATGTGGTGGACATTATGGACCTAAAAGGACAGCTCATAAAATTCTTGAATGCGGATTCTATTGGCCTAATATTTTTCGAGACACATATTTATTTTGCAAATCATGTGATAAATGTCAAAGAGTTGGTAACTTAAGCCGACGTAATGAAATGCCTCTAAATCCTATTCATGTTTGCAAAATATTTGATGTGTGGGGGATAGATTATATGGGGCCATTTGTATCATCATTCGGTAATTTTTATATTATTTTAGCTGTTGATTATGTTTCGCGATGGGTTGAGGCGAAAGCCACAAAAAATAATGATGCTAAAACCACTGTCAAATTTCTGAAAGATTGTATTTTTTCCAGGTTTGGCACACCAAGAGCGTTGATATGCGACAGAGGGAAACATTTTATCAATCGAGTCATCGACGCGCTAATGAAAAAATTTGGCGTCACCCAACGCATCGCGACGTCGTACCATCCACAAACAAATGGTCAGGCGGAAGTGTCAAATCGTGAAATCAAGACCATTCTTGAAAAGATCGTGAAACCTGATTGGAAGGATTGGAGCGTTAAGTTGAATGACGCATTGTGGGCCTATCGGACAACATATAAGGGTCCCATCGGGATGTCCCCTTATCGCCTTGTTTTTGGTAAGCCGTGCCATTTACCGGTCGAATTGGAGCACCGCGCGCTTTGGGCAGTCCAAAAATGCAACATGGAAATGGATCTAATTGGCGAAACGCGTAAACTCGATATCCATGAGTTGGAAGAAATTCGGAAAAATGCCTACGACAGTTCAAAAATTTTTAAGGAAAAAAATAAAGATTTTCATGATCGTAATATTGCATTTAAATCATTTTATATTGGTCAAAAGGTTTTATTATTTAACTCTAAATTAAAACTTTTTGCAGGAAAATTACGATCAAAGTGGCTTGGACCATACACAGTGACTAATATTTTTCCACATGGTGCAGTGGAAATTAAAAGTAATTCCGGAGAGCCATTTAAAGTTAACGGTCAACGGCTTAAACCGTACTATGACAATGCTCCGGTTGGTCTAATCGAGGAAATTCGTTTATTCGAACCTGTTACTTGAATAAGGTCGTCAAGCTAGCGACGATAAACAAGCGCTGAATGGGAGGCAACCCATTTCTTTTCTTCTTTTTACTTTAATTATTTTTATTATTTTTTTCTCTTTTCTTTATTTTATTCTATTTTAAACTGCCATAGGTTAATGTCATTTGAATTTTATTTTTAGTTAAAACAAAAAAAGAATAAAAAAAAGAAAAAAAGAAAAAAAAGAGATAACCGAAATTATCTCTCATTTTAGATTTTTAATTTTGATTTTTTTTCAAATTTATTTTGAATTTATTTTCTTATCTACTTTTGAATTTTTTTTCTTATTTTATCTTTTTGAATTTTTTTTATCTCATTTTAATTATTTTATCTTTTTTTTATTTTGAATTTTATTTTTTCTTATCTCTTCTTTATTTTGTTTGCAGATAATTTAGATCAAATAAAAGGATGAGAAGCTATCTTTTTCAACAAGATTTGCCACCATTCTTGCTTCATCTTCAACCTTCATCACTCGATCGTCCACCGTTACCACCACCATGGTCCGAACTCGAGAGCAAGCTCGCCTTCGTCCCTACACCAGACTCAGAGCCCATTTTCGAGCCATGCTCTTCTGCGATCGGGGAGTATTTTCACCCTCTCTCTTTTATTTTATTTTATTTTATGTTCATTTTGGGACAAAATGCATCAAGTGAGGGGGAGGGAGATATGCTTATCAATTTTTATCTTGCTTATTCATCTTGATTGTTCGCTTGAAATCTTGATTTTATTATTTTAAGTTCTTTGTTTAAATTCTTAGTTTTGCCTTGTCTCACTGTTTTCATATGGCTTTGTATCTATCTTGTTAGAAAATTCTAGGTTGCATGGTAGATTTTGGGCATGATTAATTTTTGATTAAAATCTTTTATATGACATTTTCTTTCTTTATTAATTCACATAATGCTTACCTAAGTACACAAGACATATTTGTGAGTTTTTGAGCCTAATGAGCATGCATGATATTTGCTCTTTGTTTCTTTGAGTGTGCCTAGTTAAATTAGTTGCATTCTAGAACTTATTTTTAAATTCTTTTTGAGACTACGTTGATTGATTATGATGCTTAAATATGATAGAGGCACTAGGTTTTAACCATTTATCTTCCCAAATAAATTGCCTACCCTTTAATTAATTTCCTCTAGTGAACCAATTTTTGAGCCTTGGCCTTTTTTCTTGATCACCACATTTTTAAGCCTAATCCGTTTTTTTTTCTAAATTCCATTACTTTTGTCCCCTTTTTCAAGACAAAAAAAAAATCGTCTTCAAAAAAAAAAGATTCCAGTAAGTGCAGTGAAGCAGCAGAAAAATACTGTGCAGAAAAAAAAAACTGTGCAGAATTGTTCGAATATACTGTGCAGAACTGTTCGAATATGCAGTGCAGAAAAAAAAAGAAGTGCAGGAAATTGTTCGAATCTGCAAAAAAAAAACACAGAAAAAAAACAGTGCAGTTCGGAAAAAAATACTGCAAAACAGTTTCAGTTCGAATGAAAAAAAAAACAGTTTCGGATATAATTTTTTGGGATGAATTTTTTGTCTTGAATTTTAACCCTTATTTTCAGCCTTTATTCTACCCTTACCTTAGCCCCATTACAACCCTTCTTTAAGATCTCTTGATTTTTGCATCATATTCATGTTAGTAGTGGAGATTAGATTTCAACACAAGCTTATGGTTATGCTCTAATTAGCTTTGGCTCGAGTGATTTTTTCTCTCTACCCTTAAACACTTTGAGTGACATGAGCGATTCCTTGTGAGGGTACTTGGTTTGCATCATTGATGTTAGTAGAGTTTTAGAATGTCGTTTTTGCTTTAAATTATTAATCTTGCCATCTATCTATTTTTGCTCCTTAGTTTTCTTTCATATTTAGATGTTTAATCATATTGAAACCTTTTGAGACTTTGTGAAATTAAGGATGAAAACTTGAACTTAAGTTTATTTAATTTTGAGATACTTGAGGACAAGCATCGGATAAGTGAGGGGGAATTTGATAAGTATTTATTTTGATTATGTTTTTAGTCCTTATTTTGATCGAATATATGTTTAAGGGACTTAATTGGGTTGTTTTATGATGTTTTCATGCAGGAGACGTAATGCTGGAAATAAGTTGAAATGCTGCAGAAAATACTGGAGTCGTGGGCAGATTCATGGGCATGAACCAGGGCATGAATGCTGACTGGGCGCCACGTCAGCACCTTCTAGAAGATGACGTCAGCAACTCAGATAACTTATCAGTCCACTTATCAAGATAGCTTATCATCCGATTTTTATTTTAAATTTCAAAACTTGGATATTTATCTTATGTAATTTTATTTAAATTTAGGATTTATCATCTTAGGTTTTTAGGGTTTTCAACTACTATAAATACCCCACTTTGGGGGTGAATTAAATCATCATTCAATTAGCAATAAAACATCATTTCTTCTTCTCTTGGAAATTCTTCTCTTTAGATTTTCTTAAAGTTCTTTTCTTTTAATTATTTCCTAAATGTCGAGCATGATTAATTTAATAACCATGCTCGGCTAGATCTTTTTAAGCCGAAGGCTTTTGCAATGACGCGTTCTCAAGGCGAGGTTTGAAACTATGCTTCAAACGTTTCGAAAACTTCTCTCAATTTCTTTTAAATTTATTTTCTAAATCAAAATGATTTTTAAAACCCAAAGATTGACTTTGGAGAAAAACAATTGTTTTGATCTATCAAGTGGGAGGGAGGATCGGTTATTGAAACAAATCCGACTTCCAAGGAACACACTTAGTAAATAGATTACTAAGTAAAATTGAGATCGAATCGTTTTTATAGAAATAACTTTTCGAGTTGGTTACGAGCTTAAGTAATTTGTTTTCTCAAACATGGAGTTGGTTTAGACAAATTATCAAAACTGAAACCAAAAATTGATTTTGGAAATTCAGTTTACAAACAAAAACCCAAGGATTGACCTTGAAGTAATTTTGCCAACAAGTTTTTCGAAATAAAAATCTTTACCAAGGAAGCGAGTAGAACAAGTCAACGCGGAAGCCCGAGGCTGATAATCTCATATTTACTTTAAACTATTTTCAAAGCTTTCTTTTACTTTCTTAAACAATTGCATTTCATTACAACAAGAGCCCCCCACCTAAATCACATTATCATAGCTCCAACAACAACTCTTGGTTCAGAAACTACAAAAGCGCGATAAAGAAAGTTCTAAGTCCCTGTGGGTTCGACTCCTACTTCCCTATCTATACTCAATTTAATTTCTTTATTTATTTTATTTAGTTGGAAGAAGGAAATTATTCTTGACACGTTACGACGCGTGTCAAACGTCAACATGCATGCATGAGAAGAGAAGTTGTCTTCCCTTTCCGTTGACTTCAAACAATTTCAAAAAACTCTAATGTCATCATAATTTTTTGGCGACTTCCACAATCATTCATTATTTGTGAAATAAAAAAAGTATCCACCCACTTCATAAAATAAAAAACCTGCAACACTATCCGAATAAAATTGTTGTGATCATTTGATACAGATACATTTAAAAAATGTGTGTATTATATCTTTTAAAGTTATCATATCAGATTTTAAAAAATTAGCAACATGTATTTATTTATATTTGAATATGTGTTTGATATCAATATCATCACTTATAAGTATCAAACATGAATGGAAAATTAAGAATAGAGTAACATACATGATCGCATTATATTTATTTTTTTCTGATGTAGTAATTAAAACTAAGTCTTGTCTTTCAGCTTGATTCTCTGAGTCTGGAGCCCAAGGAGAGGTTGCTGATCAGGCTGGGAACTTAAATATTCCGAGACAAATGGTTCGGAAGCATGAAGTAAAGGGCACTAATGAAGCTCAAGCATCCAGCCCGACTGAATTGTCTTCCCATATACGTAGTTTGGTGTACTAAAATGATTCATCTGCATAATTTTTGTGTTGGACAAATCAAGGTTAGATCCGAAATAACCAAATAAAAGAAATCGATTAAAATAAATCAAATATAATAAATAAAAATAAAATAAAGAATAAACGAAATAAATAGATTGAAAACAAATTTAAAAAATTATGAGATTTGTTTAATTACCATTCTACTAAAATATAACACCTCACCATGTGGGTGCACCCTATCTTAAATGAGATTGAATTCACACCCCATACACTCAAGGCACAGGTTCATCTTCATTCAATGACAAAAGATTGGGTGTATGTATATAACACCTCACACTCCTTTTATCCCATCAATGTGGAAATGGGAATTTCCACTTCCTTTTCCATTTACAAATCACCTTACTTTGAGCATTAGTTTTTCATTCATTACTCATCCGTTTTAAGTATATGAGATACCGTTGTAAAGGTATTACAGAGTAAAATAAGTCCATAGTGAAACATAATTCGAAACAAAGCCTATATTTATTCGAAATAAGGCTAAAGTTACAATTTTCTCACATTTTCCCAACATTTTGTTCATAACAGACTCGTTACCAAGTCTTTTCTTCATTACACTCCAGGATATTTAATTATAAGTCTATTATGAATAAAAATTTTCTACCCTTTTTGGTTTCACTATATATATGTCCTCAAAGCTAAAAAAAAAATCAAACTCCCTAACCCTAATTTTTAAACTCTAAAAAATAAATTTTATTCCCTAAACTTTAAACCTTAATCCTTAAACATTCACCCTAAACCTTAAACTTATTTTTAGCTTTGTGGCATATATATAGGAGGCAGATAATTTCTATTCTTTGTTATAACATGTCATTTTTTAACTTGTAACTAATTTAGTCGTTCATTTAAATTTTATTATAAACATATCATTTTGCTATCAAAATTGAAACATGACCTACTATAATAATAATTTTAGTCCCCAAAACTTTTACATTATATTAATTTGGTTTTAATTCAATAAATTTAATCATCCATATTTAAAAATTTCAACAATGCACCATCCGACCACTCACCACACTCTCTATTACTATCCATCAGCTCAATAACCGACAAATGATATAACTTGAAAGATGCAGTCACTTCAATGTTGGACAATTGATAGACTAATGACATATCCATTTTGACCCTAACACAATATGCTAGTAGACATGGTCAAATCACTAATGAAATTTTTAAATATGAAGGGTTAAAATTATTGAATTATTTTAAATTATGAGCAAATTACTAGAATGTATAAGTTTTTGGACTAAAATTATTATTATATCAAGCCATATTAGATATTCGTTCCAATTTTAACACAGAATGACGTTTTTCTAACAAAATATTAATTAAGTAATTAAATTGCAATTTTTGAAAGAAAAAAGTGACTCGTTTGTAACTAAACACATACTTAAGTGGCCTAGAGTATATTTTACCCAAGCAACAAGTTTCTTGTAATTGATGACCAAGCTTTAGTTTATGTTCAGATTTTTGGAATATATATATAGACACACACACATATAAGTGGTTGATTTGAGTAGTTGAGCGGCGAAAACAATACGAACATAATAAAATCATGTTTCTTCTTTGGTCCCATCGCCATTGTTTTGTTTCATGTCTTAAAATAAAAGCTGGAGAATTGTTGGCAAGCCAAAAACCAAGCCGTTTCTTTGTTTTTAGCTCATCTTCTCCTGTCCTCGATACCCCAAACTCCTTTCTCAATCTCTTCACCATTTCTTGTTGTATCTTTCCTTTTTCTTTCTCATAAATCTCTGGATTCAGAGCAGCTTTGATTAAGAAACAGAAAGAGAAGGAGACAAGTGAAGAGATGGCAGGCATTGTTGTGTCAGGTTCTTGTTCTTCAAGCTTGCTGTTTAGGAACAGAGAAGCAGGGGGTAATGGAGGTTTTCTGGCTCAGTACAATGGGCTTAGAGCTGTGGAAAACATGCAGCTGCCTTCGTCTGGGATAACTAGAGCTTCTTTTTCAGGTATTTTGCTTTAGTTCCCTGTTTGCTAACTTCTGTCCTAATGGTTGGAGGTGTTCTAAACCAACCAGTTTGAATGAAAAAGTTGTATTCGTGTTTGATTATTTAATTTTAAATTTGTTTATATTTTGTTTGTGTTCGTTTAAATTTTTAATATCATGCTTTCTTTTATACGTTGGCTAACACGTTAAACTTGCAAACATATTTGTTTAAGGTCACGGGTATGTTTATTGAAGAAAATGATGAAATTATATCACTAGTCCTAAGCTCCTTAATTTTTACAGTTTGAACTCCAAAATTTATCATGTGTTCAATTTAGTCCCTAACTTCACTACTATTTAAAATGTAAAAAATAAAGGGTAAACATCACCATTGGGTCACTGAATTATTCATGCTTTCCATTTTTGGTCACCAAACTATTATTTTCTGCAAAACTGTCACTAATGTTATATTTTTCTATTTTGGTCACTAATGTTACTTTTTTCCTATTTTAGTCACTAATCTATTGCTTCTTTCCTATTTTGGTAAAAACTATTACCGTTTTCATGTATTTTTAGGAGTTTTTTAACGGTAGGTGACCAAAATACATGAAAACGTAACATTAGTGATTATTTTGCCAAAATTAATAGTTTGGCGACTAACATAAGAAAGCGAGAATAGTTTAATGACGAATGATGATGTTTACCAAAAAAATAAAAGGAAAAGCGGAACCGAGTAAACAATCTTCTAAGTGAACAAAAACGAACCCGACATGCTTTTGTTCGTGTTCATTTATAAAATGAACATACAAATTTTGTTCATATTCATTTATTTAATTTAATAAATAAATAAAAACGAAATTAATTCGAACAGTTAATTTACTCCCCTACTTATGGAGTCTCTTTTTTTTCTCAGCTCCAAAATGCAGAACAATCAGGGCCATGGCATCACCAGCAGTCTCAGCTCCGAAAAGAGAAGAAGATCCTAAGAAACGAATAGTTATATCAGGAATGGGACTAGTCTCAGTTTTTGGCAGTGACATTGATCACTTCTACAGCAAACTTCTTGCTGGTGAGAGTGGTATCACACAGATCGACAGGTTTGATGCTACAAATTATTCGGTCCGCTTCGGTGGTCAGATTCGTGATTTTTCGTCTAAAGGATACATCGACGGGAAGAATGATCGCCGGCTCGATGATTGCTGGAGGTACTGCTTAGTTGCCGGACGAAGGGCACTTGATGATGCCGACCTCGGTCCTCAAGTCCTCGACAAAGTAAGTCTTTTAAGTTTATCTTTGTGTGATTTTGCACGCTGACACGCTTTTTTTTCCTCGGCAAATATAAGTTTATTTACTCAATATATATATATATAAGTTTATTAAAGTAGAATCATACAAACCTTTAACCTGAGTTGTGTAACTCATTAAACACATTTAATTCTAAATGGAGCAAAAGAGTACAACACAATCATGATGTACAACTTTTTTTCTCGGCAAATATGAGTTTATTAAACGAACTTTTTTGTTGCCATAGATGGACAAAACTAGAATTGGGGTGCTGGTGGGAACAGGCATGGGAGGGCTAACAGCTTTCAGCAATGGAGTGGAAGCTCTGATTCAAAAGGGATACAAAAAGATCACTCCATTTTTCATACCTTATTCTATTACCAACATGGGATCAGCATTGTTGGCTATAGATACCGGCTTGATGGGACCAAATTATTCGATTTCGACGGCTTGCGCGACTGCGAATTACTGCTTTTATGCGGCTGCGAATCACATTAGAAGGGGTGAAGCTGACATCATGGTAGCCGGTGGGACTGAGGCTGCTATCATTCCGACTGGGATAGGCGGGTTCATAGCTTGCAGGGCATTGTCTCAGAGAAATGATGAGCCCAAGAGAGCGTCGAGACCATGGGACAAGGAACGTGATGGTTTTGTCATGGGAGAAGGCTGTGGCATACTGGTAATCGTAACTTCATAAGCTCGTATTGCGCTACCGTTTCTAAATCAATTGATTAATTATACGGTATTTTTTCGTTGC
The DNA here is from genome assembly GCA_958450335.1 of Hibiscus tridactylites. Lineage (NCBI taxonomy): Eukaryota > Viridiplantae > Streptophyta > Magnoliopsida > Malvales > Malvaceae > Hibiscus > Hibiscus tridactylites. The sequence goes on along the minus strand of OY288268.1, from coordinate 79,464,258 downwards.
ATACAGGTTATGGAGAGCTTGGAACATGCTATGAAAAGAGGGGCTAACATAATTGCAGAATACTTGGGCGGTGCCGTTACCTGTGACGCACATCACATGACCGACCCACGTTCCGACGGGCTCGGAGTTTCGTCCTGCATAACCAAGAGTTTGGAAGATGCTGGAGTTTCCCCTGAAGAGGCAAGAACAAGAATTGAACATTGAACAATTTCGAATATAAACAATTGTAACACCATTGATCTGCAGGTGAACTATGTAAATGCTCATGCAACATCAACACTGGCAGGAGATCTGGCTGAGGTTAATGCAATCAAAAAGGTCTTCAAGAACACTTCTGAGATAAAAATGAATGGGACAAAGGTGACCAAAGAAACAAACTCTCCACCTTCAATTTCTTTAATTCCGAGATGGCTAACGACTAAAGGGATCGATTCATTTCTTGTTTCAGTCGATGATCGGACATGGACTCGGAGCTGCAGGGGGATTGGAAGCCATAGCAACCATAAAAGCAATAAAAACCGGATGGCTACATCCTACCATCAACCAAGATGTAAAAATCTCATAAACCACTTTGCTCACATTCATATTTTACTTAATCCCATGGCCTGCAAATGATTGTATATTCATGTATCATCTCTGCAATGTAGAACTTGGAGCCTGATGTGACGATCGACACCGTTCCAAATGTGAAGAAACAACATGAAGTCAATGTTGGTACGTATTTTATTGCAGTAAGGATCAATGTTTTTCAGATGATGCCATTGTATTCGTAATTGATGGAACTATGTGTTCTGATTTGTCTGCAGCAATCTCTAATTCATTTGGCTTTGGTGGACACAACTCGGTGGTGGTTTTTGCTCCTTTCAAACCATGAAAGAAACTTTCCTTCACGTAGGAAACCATTGATCATTGTCGGAAATGCATTTTCCTGGGAAAAAATTGAGTGAGATATTGCAGGCCCTTGACTTGATCCTGTAACTGGATCCATAAAAATGGATTGAGTACCCCCTTTGTTTTTGTTCAATAAGATATATATGGCATTTTTCTAGATTTTCGTCCTTCACTAGTTTGCTGCTTTCAATTAAGTTTTACTCCTCAAGTTTCTATTTTGTTGACAGTTAAAAAGGAGGGACCAGGGGTGATAACAGGGGCGGAACGTCATAATCCCTCAAAATTTTGGGAAATTCGATTTTTTTTTTTTAAATTTAAGGGTAAACTACATAAATGACCACTATATTATGAGTTTAGTCTCAATCTGATCACTATACTTCTAATTGAAGCAATTAGACTACTCAACTATAAAAAGGTATTACCAAAAATGAGAAACTAAAAAAGTAATGGAAAATAATAAATTTTAATAGTTTGTACCTATTAACAAATATTGGGAAAAAATTGGGCCATAGTAACAAGTATTGGAGAAAAAAATTAGACTCCTAATACAAAATATTAACAAAAATTACATTTTAAGAGTAGACCCTTAATAACAAGCATTAAAAAAATTGGGCCCATAATAATAAGTATTGCAAAAAAAAATGAATCCGTAATAACAAATATTGAAAAAAAGATTGTATTTTAAGAGTATGCCTAATAACAAATATTGAAAAAAATTAAATTTTAATAATAAACCCCTAATTACAAGTGTTAAAAAATTAGACCATGATAATAATATAAAAAATTAAATTATCGTTAGAATTAAATACTAATAATTATAAACTGTGGGCCCTGGATAGAGGGGGGCTCTGGGTCGCCACCCTTATGGCCCACCCCCAGGAACGACCCTAAATGTGGCCACCTGCCGTTAAAACCTAACAGAGAGAGTGACATGACAGTTAGTAAAATTTTGTATTATTATATATTTGGTCCTCATTACTTATATATTTTATCAATTTGGTCCTAATTTTAATTTAATAAAATAAATTAATTATTTAATTAGATAGTGACACATTATAACAGGACTTTTGTTATTTATGCCTCTGGCATGATTCAAACCAGGATTGCCTGAGTGAGAGTGATGCATGTCTACTACTAGGCCAAGTGCATTTTTGTCATATATGGTACAAAACATAATATATATATATATATATTAGTTTATTTCTGTAACCCCTAGACTCGTCTATGCGCTACCACAGATCATAGGAAGTTACATTAGGGTCACCAAAGCGACCCACATTAAAATTTCAAATAAAAAAATTGTTAACCATTTAAAATCATAAATCAAATTTTGAATTAAAATAGAATTCTGGAAAACATTCAGACTACAAAATAAAAACTATGATACAAATTGCTAAAACAAGTTTTAGACTCGAATGTAAATCAAGATGTGACATACATGCCCCCTAATTACACAAATACCATACTCCACAAGCAAGCCGAAGAAACTCTCATACCGATGTTGACAGCTGCGACATGGTCAATCTTCTAACTTGTGATGGTAAAAACAACGTGAGCTTCGAAAAGCTCAGTAATACAAACTACCAAGGGATGTTAAAAGCACAAGCAGGTATGACAAGCTTAAGACTGTCATGAAGAACTAGGTAACGATAAGCTCAAATTACGATTCGAGATTTCAGAGGAGCATTATACCAGAAGCCAGAAGGTAACAGAGTTGTTCTTTATTAGATCACCCGAACCCTAAGATGTGAGACTAAAGCAAAGATTCAAAAGAGATTCAGATTTCAGAAGTTAAATTAAGGAGTTCAGAGTGGTTCATTAAGCGCAAATTGTAAGTTTACTGAGAGTTTAACTTTAATACATTAATTTAGTAGGGTATGTTTAAGAAGAGGTCAGAAAATTTTATTAACTTACTTAACTACCCTCCAACCGAACTCTAAAATGCAATTCCACTTGAACTGCATACAGAAGGTCTTACCCTAGGCCTGAGGCATAGGAGCCTACCTAAGGGGATACCTTAGGTCTAGAAAGACTTACCCTAGGCTCGTGGGCGTAGGAGCTTAACATAAAGACTTACCCTAGGCCCATTGGGCGTAGGAGCTTAGGTACAGAAAGACTTACCAGTGCTGAGCCTACAGATCATCATTCATATCCAGATAATATACCACATATGATTTCAATTTATATTCAGAAGGCAGTGTTGCAGAAAATAAATATCAAATCTATTTTTATACCAGAAGACATGTATCAAATTTATTTTATTATCGTTATTATTATTTCGTATTCAATGTCATATATCAGATATATTTTTCATAACATAGGTCATAAATCAAAGAATTGATTTCCTTTCATATTACAGTATCATACTTTTAAATTTTAAGCATATTATCTAGGTTTAAAACAAAAAGTATTTACAGATACAGGGTATGCGCTTTATGGCCTAATTCATTTCTTAGAGGTACTTGATAGATATAAGAAAGATGACATTTGACGAATTTAGACTGATTTCAGAACGAGGTCCCTACGAATAGGGGAGTTCGGTAAGACAGATCGAATTAACATCAAAAGTTGATGCATCAGAATCATTGGGATTTCAGATATATCGAGAGTTATTCGATCGCTAAAGCTTACGATGGTATTGTTGGTCATTCCGGCCTTCGAAGGGTAATTTGGTAAACTGAACCAACAAGGTATAAACGGTGATGTACAAAATTTAGGAATTCCAATTGCTCATTAAGCTTTCGAGCCCCTTTGACTAATTGAAACTCATTAACACAATATTTAATATCTCACCGAATGGTACACCTCAACCATTCATTTCTCAGAACTGACTACCGAGCAAAACAACAATAGTTCACCTTCACCAATCGTCCACTGAACTTATTACCAGAAATCAAGCATATATTCGATCGATATTTTCCAAGTGTTCAAACATGTGCATTGTACCTGAACTCATCCCAAAACATCAAAAATGCCTTAGGAGAATAGGTCTCTTTCATTATTAACTATGTACTTTCTCCAAATAAATTGCACATGCATTCACACGGTATTTTCCCTCTATCATCATTGTGTCTGAATCGACCAACATACATGAGTTGTATTTTACCACTTTTGGAGTCATTACATCTGTTTGTCTTTATTGAAATCAAGCATATATGCATGATGTTGTCGATTTGAAAGCTTTATTGAGTCGAGAATTTAATATGAAAGATTTAGGAGCTGCAAAGAAAATAATTGGAATGGAGAATCACAAAGATAGAGGCTCAAGAAAAATGTGGTTATCTCAGCAAAGCTATGTTGAGAAAGTGTTAGACAGATTTGGGATGAGCAAAGCAAAGCCCGTGAGCACTCCATTGGTGAATCACTTTAAGCTTTCTACAGACAAGGAAATTGAAGAGATGGAAAAGGTCCCTTATGCCAGAGTTGTCGGCTTCCTGATGTATGCGATGGTATGTACTCGTCCTGATTTAGCTCACATTGTTGGTCAAGTCTGTAAATATATGTCTAAACCAAGAAGATCACATTGGGAAGTAGTCAAGTGAATTTTCAAGTGTTTAAAGGGTATTGTTGGACATGAAATTGCTTTCAGTAGTCGGCGACATGATCCTTTGATTGTTGGATATGTGAATTCAGGCTATGCAGGTAATTTGGATGATAGAAGGTCTACAACTATGTATGTTTTCACCCTTGGTGGAGGGCCTATATGTTGAAAGTCAACTGTTCAGTCTGTTGTGGCATTATTAACAATTGAAGCTGAGTACATGACAGTAGCTGAAGCTGCAAAAGAAGCCTTATGGCTTATCGGGCTAGTGAAGGAATTGGGTATTCAGCAAGGTGGAGTTCAGTTGCATTGTGATAGCCAAATTGCTATTCATTTGGCTAAGAATCAGGTGTATCATGCTAGAACTAAACATATTGATGTGAGGTTTCACAAGATTAGAGAGTTGATTGCATCTGGTGAGATATTGTTACAAAAGGTGCATATTGCAGACAATCCAGCTGATATGTTGATCAAGCTTGTTACTACAGACAAGTTCAAGCATTGTTTGGACTTGTTGAATGTTTGCAAATGTTGGAGAAGCATGATAGCCCAACCCAATTTGATGTGTGAGAGACTCTAAATTTATCTTTTAAGGGGCATGATATTCGCCAAGGTGGAGATTTGTTAAGTATGGTTCATATACTGTAAAAGGACAGATGGGCTTAATAACCAACCAACTTGAGGGATCCTTGGAGGTTAAGGAGTACGAATCCTTGGAGGATAAGGAATACTACTCCCCGAAAGATTAGAACAATTGTAATCCTATTTAAAGTAGGATTGAGTAGTAGTTATCCTAGTTAGAATACGACTTGGATGTAGGGGCTATATAAAGAGGCTTACCCCACCTCATTAGGCACTTCATCAATTGTTCTTATTAGGCTTTAAGCCTTATTTTTTTCGGGCATTATTGATTGAATAAAAGAAAACAGCCGCTCTTTGCTCCCCAAGAACGTAAGCACACTGTTGAACCTCGTTAAATCTCTTGTGTTCTTGCTTATTTGATTTTTTTTCGTTTGTCGTGCGCACAACAATTACAAATGCATATTTATTGTGAGAATATAATTTTTTAGAAACATTTTAAATGAAAGAAACACATATTCATGTTAAACGCGTATTTATTGTGATTCTAGTATTTGTATTCGATCGGAATAACTTCTATGCCGTGACATTGCTGCTACTGCAAGCTCTTGGTTGCTGCGGCACCATGAAGAGAGCAATGCTCGTTGGTTTTTTTGATCGTGACCAAGTGTAAACTCTACTACTCTAGCCCAAATTGGTTAGAAAAAACTCTAGTTTAAAGTTGACATTAACCACCCCTAATTCAACACCCCTTTTGTTAATGCATCGGCCAAGCTGTTAGATTCTCGATAGACATGGAAAAAACAAACACTTCTTAATCTACGGCACGCCTGAAAACAATCCCAAAAATGCCAAGGTGGTCGGGAAAGCGCAGGGCATCAAGAGACCACCACCCTCGAATCCGATTCGATGATTAACTTTGAAGCAGATGAACCCTTGAAGCTAAATACTTTACATTGGTAAACAATTGTCGCCTAATTCAACACTTGAAACTTGTTTCTCAGGCTCAGCCGGGCATGAGTCCAATACCAAATTGGAGGCTGTTTCAGTTTCTTCACCCTGCTAAAGCATAGATCTTGGTTGCTTTAAACATTACAGAATAGAAATTGCAAATTGTTCATTTATAGAACTTATTTGTCATTTAAAGGATGTCACCAAGGGCAGGGTAGACTTACCGAATTGAGCGCGCAACTGACGTGAGCTACAAATTGTCCTGGACACTCCATGCAGTGATAGACATGATCTCTGGGGTCTCTTTCTTCTTCACAGATGTCGCAATAATAATCTTCGGAGTCATGTTCTTTTAGACCAAACTCAAGAGTTAAAGAATGTATGTGATACTTGGATTTCAACGAACGTGGCAAAACACGTTCAGTATGCAACTTGGTATCACATTCCATGCAGAAACAGAAAGGAATCCTAGAAAACTTTCTCTTGCATTCACCACATTCCTTGTCTATATTGTCGAAATAAGTTCCAGCATTTCCGAAATAGTAAAGATCATGAACGTGAGACTTGGATTTTATGGCCCGCTTCAAGGATTTCGCACAATGAACATGAAGATAGAGATCACACTGCACACAACCATAGCTTATTTCATGCCAAAATGAACTTTTGTTGCAGGCACGACAAGTTTTTGGTGGGTTGGGGAGAGGCTGAAGCGGGTGCAGCGGATGAAATTCGAGTCGCATCTCCCATGGAAATCCAAGACAGCTTTCATGAAGCTCATAGTAACAGTGAGAGCAACTGTAGGTCGGACCCCAAAGCTCTAAACCACAAAAAACACAAGGAAGTTTGTAGTATTTCCTGGGTCTATAATTGAAGTATCCCAACTCATGATCTTGGTTGAAAAGGCACAACTTGGATCGTATCTCCATATCTTTAAGCATTTGGGTCTCATTTTTCGGCACCCATGAAACAGCACATTTCACATCGAGCTTGAAGTCACACGCATAGCATACGTAACGAAACCCGTAAGCTTTGTCTCTACATTCTTGGCACGTGAAAGTGTGTGAAGCATATACAGACCCAGGGCTCCACTTGAGAGGATGTTGAGGGTGAAGAGGGTGCGGCACTTCAAAGGGCAATCTGGTGCATGTTTTGTGTATGTAGTATTTGCATCTTTTACACGCATAAGCTTCATCCGTGATTTCAATCGAACAAGCATTGCATGTAGCACTACTTCCATGTTTTCCAATACCCTCATTCAAGATTAGGAGATGTCTTGCAGTACAGTATTTAATCTGCAATGTTAAATTTTTTTTTGAAATTAAACAATAGTTATACGTATATTTGTAGGCATAATTGTTTAGGGAAAATGTGGGACTTGTAAAGGATCATACAATTTTTTAATTGATTAATGGACTAAATTGATGGGAAAATAGTTTGCAAAGAGTTTCAGTCAGAGGACCAAATTGAATAAAATGAAAAGTTTAAGGACTAAATTGAAAATGAAGAAAGTTTTTGTAAAAAATATAAATTGCAGTTACATAGGTATTCTACAATAAATGAGTGTTGTGTGCTTCAAATTTGGCCAACATGAGCTTAAAATAAGAGAATTGAAGAAACAAAAGAACTATGCAAAGTTAAGGGACTAAATTGAAAAAATAGAAAATTTATTTTCAAAAAGAGAAAAAAAAATTCGAGGGATGGCAATGTTCTGGCAGACAGATTGGCAAATGAAGGACTATCGAGAGTAGAATTATTCAAGGCCTGATGGTAAGGGGCAAGCGTTCTTGATACTTTTTGGCTGGTGTTTTGCTTCTGAGGGTCTGGTTCCATATTGCTGTATGCTTTTGAAATTCATCTTTTGGGTAAAATTCTGTAATTGGGTTTGGAATGTTTGTTTTATTTGGTGGACTCTTTTGTGATTTTCCTGTCTTTGATCCTGTAGTAAGTATTTTTTTCTTTCATTAGGGTTAAGGAGGTTTTTAACGAGGCTTACTTTCGGGTCCGCTTTTAATAATAACAATTTAGCTGTGGAGCAAAAAAAATTGAAGTTATATAGGTACTCTACGGTGGTCGAGGAACATGTTCTAATTTGGTCATATTTGATTTTTGAAACTAAGGATGAATCTAAGAAACAAGGAAATTAAGGAGGTAATTGCAGAACAATAAAATATGGTTTTTTTGGTTTTTCGAATTAGTAAAGTCCGAACTCGAAAACGAAACCACTAATTCAAGTTGACTCGAATAACTTAAAATTAAAAAAAATATTTTTTTAATTCGAATCGAGTTTTGCTGAATTCAATAAATAGTTTGATACCAACCTCTAAATGAGTTGAGAAGTTTGGCTGTCCATCCTTCTCCATTAATTTCCCCATTGAAGCTTTGCTATCCACCAAGCTAGAGGTTGACCCCTTCTCAAAGTTACCATCATCTTTGCTCTGGGACATTGACAATATTAAAGTTCAAACAAATGGAGGAAACAATGCATTTAAAACAGAAAATCCTTATGGAAAACATACCTTGTTGAGAGCGCATCCAATATGAGCAACAAATCTGCATTTCTTACAGTAATAAACAGGATGTCGAGGTTTTCTTTCTTCTTCGCAGATATCACAGCAATATTGATAAGAATAATCCTCAACAAACACATCAGTAAGCACAAGTTCATGCCTGTGATATTCATGTTTAACACTTACTGGTATCAAACAACGAAAATGATAATTGAAACCACATCGTACACATCGATAATAATAGTTAAACACATCATCTGTGCTACAAATCTTCTCCTCGCACTTCATGCATTGTCCTAGATTCGGGTTAGGTTGTACTGGAAAAGGTGTAAGACAATGCTCATGCAGGTCATGTTCTAGACTTGGTTTGGATTTAGCACACTCAAAATGAAGGCCAAAGTTGCAGGACTTTTGACAAGTATATCCCTTCACCCATCTCCAAAAGTAATCACCACAAGCATTACAGGACAAGTACCTTGTGTGGGGATTTAGATGAAGCAGGTGGGGTGGATGAAGGTGGTGGTTTGAGATTGTGGTTGGCATATTAATCAAGCAGATTTCATGAACGAACAACTCTGTGCCACATTGAAAACAGCCATAGGAGATTCCTGATAAAAGCTCCTCGCACCAGAAACAACAATAGTGATGCTTGCTCACTTTACGATACTCGAACCGCTTCAATGGATGATGATGGCAGAAATGGGCGATTTCTTTAGATCTATGAGTGGTGATGGTGGCTGAAGAAGCACAGATGTGGTCAAGGTTGAAGTTACATAGCCGACACCGGTACAAGCAGCTTAAAGTAAGACTGGAACATCCATTGCAGAAGAAACGTTGATCATTATCATCTCTGGATTTCTCGTGGACTAGTTTAAGAGGGTGTTGAGAATGGAGAGGATGTGAGATTTCAAGAGGTAGTTGTTGCACAGCACAGGGTTTATGCAGCCAGAAGTTGCAGATTTCACAAGTGAAGGCCCAACCATGAATCTGCAGATTGCATTTGTCACAGCATGAATCTTGTTTTTCAAAGTAATTGGCATAAAACAAGTGGTGTTCGTGAAGGAAAGGTTTGATGTTCATCCTCTCAAGAAGTGGACATGAAAATTGGTAAGGAAAGAAGGGTTGAAGCAAATTAGATATAGATCCAGGAGCTTTGAATATATATACACACACGTGAACCGTGTAAAGAAGAAAAGAATATATGCATATAAATGCTCAAGTGCTTGTGAAGAAAGAAATAATTCATAGGGCAAATTCCGTAAATAAACACTGAATTTTAATTTCAAACCTAGTTTGGTCACTTAAGTTTTAAAACGTTCATTTTACTCACTAAAATTAGATATTGAACGCTTTTGGTCATTGAAGTTTAGACATTGAACATTTTTTGCCACTCCACCGTTCACCGGCATAACCGTTTGGTACAAAATTTCACTAGTCACTTCGCTTCGCCCCCTTGAGTTTGAATCAGACTTCCATTTTATCGAAAAGCGCCCCGAAGTTTATCAATCGGGCAAAAATCATCCAGTTTTTCTCTCGCCGATCTCCCTCCTCCATCATCAAATGAAGCTCATTTCTAAGTATATTGCTTCCATCGTTCCGATTAAGATTTCCACCATTTGGATCTTGAAAAAGTTCTTTCGTTCATCGGTAAATAGACGTCAATAAGGTAACGAAAGAGTGACAAAAAACATTCAATATTTAATCTTCATTGAATAAATTGAATGTTTTGAAACTTTAGTGACTAAAATAGATTTGGGGTTAAAGTTCAATGGTGATTTACGTAATTTACCCTAATTTATATTTGGCTAAAATATGTTGTCGATAGTACTCTTCGTACATTTAGAATTTAGTCATTTTAATTTTATTTTTGTGAATTTAATCTTTTTATTGTACTATATTAATAATTGGACTGACATTTTAAATATGAAAAATAAAGTGATTAAATTTCTGAAAATAGAAGTGAAAAAAGATTAATTCCGAATATACAAAGAACTCGTAAACTGGAAGCATATTTTAACCGGTATATTTTAGTTGTGGAACGTGTAAGGAAATAAAAGAGATGTTTGAACTTTAGACTTTGTTTCTTTAAAAAGAAAAGTATATCAAGCTCGTTTACTTATTTTCTCCATAATTTGTGTCACATTCATTCTTTTTTTCTTTTTTGAATGATCATTCATTCATTCTTGATTATAAGTAAAAAAAATTAATTGAGTTCACTTGTCTTGTTAATTATTTTTTTATAATTACTAGTACATAATGTATTAATTAATTAATTCGAGTCATATGTTGTAGAGGCTCATCATGGACAATAACACTTAAATTTTAATTACTTTAAACATTATTAGTTGACTCATTTGTACAGAGTACCGTAGAGACTCATTATTTATTAACTACTTTAGGCATCATAAACAGTAACACGTTCAATTTTAAGTTTCAACTTGAAAATAAAACATAAAAAGTAAGAATATTGTTTTTCTTCATTATAAGAAAGGAATGGTTTTTTCTCCTTTTATGATACTCATTACAAAAATCGATAAGATTCCATAACAACTTCAGTTAAGCAAAGAATTTTTGAAGTGTCACTAACGATGGATTTAGATAGGCGACACTGCCACTGTCATTTGGGTATAAACTTTTTTGTTAACGATTTTTTAGAAGTAATAATTACTTAACTTGAGTAACTAAAACTAACAAAATAAAATACATTAGAACAATTTTATAAGAATAAATTTGAATCAAATCCCAGTGTGGAGAGTAATACTTGTTGCAGACAAAACGATTGAACTCGTGTGTAAGTGTAAGACAAGAGCATATGTTCAATTCAAGTGTATATATTTTGATAATCCAATATGATATATATATATATATTATAAGATATTTTTGCATTTGCATTCAAATATATATCCTACATAAATCAACAAGTGGTCTTAGTGAAAAAATGGATGATGTTCATCCTAGGAGACTCGGGTTCAACCGCTTTGTCTGTAAAGTGTGCGTACATTGTCATAGGAGACTTAGGTTCAATCGCTTTTTCTGTAATAATAAAAAAATATGTATGAAAAGTTTCAACTTAAAAATAATAATAAAAAAATATTTTCTTTGTTGAAAGTAAGGAATGATTTCTTTTTAGGTTAATTCCATGTTGTTAGGGTAAGTTACTTTGTTTTTAAGTCAAATAGACTTCATGAAATTACGATTCGAATCAAATTGAATTAAATTTTTTTGATGTCCATTAAAAAATTTAATTTTTTAAGTTAAGTTTTATTCACCCCTAATAACATCGGCCTTTGATAATATATATATATATATAGCCGTCCCTGGGCATGGGCAATAGGGGCGCCCGCCCGGGGCTCATTTTATTCTAATATTTATAGTTAAAGTTTAATATTTTTTAATATTTATTATTTAAAATTTAATTTTTTTAATAATTTTTATTAGAGTTCTATTCTTAAATTTTATTTTTTCTGATATTTTTTATTAGGGGTATAATTTTTTTTCAATACTTGTTATTATAGGCTCATTTTTTTGAATAATTGTAATTAGAGGCCCATTTTTTATTATTTATTGTTATTTCAATACTTGTTATTACGGTACAAATTTTTTAAAACTCATTATTATGAGGCCAATTTTTCAATACTTGTTACTAGGGTCCTATCTTTTCTAATATTTGTTATTAGGGCCCTACTCTTAAATTTTATTTTTTCCGATACTTGTTATTACGAGTCCAATTTTTTTCAATACTTGTTACTTATGGTCTATTTCCCCTAATATTTGTTATTACATGTGTACTCTTAAATTTTAATTTTTCAATACTTGTTATTAAGTTTCCATTTTCCCCTATATTTGTTATTACAATAATACTCTTAATTTTTTTTTTCAAAATTTGTTAATAGGGACCCAATTTTTTTTATATCACTTGTTACTAAGGGTCTAAATTCAAATTTTATTTTTTTCCAATACTCATTATTAGGGGAAAGTGTGAGCAAAACTCCACTCGACTCGAAAAAATTGATTTTTTCGACTCGACTCGAAAAAAATTTCAAATAAAGTTTGAGTTGTAAATTAATTTTTCTAATAACTCAAAATTTTAGTGTTTAGTAGATAAATTTTTAAGTTTGAGTCGTAAGGACTCGTAAACTCACATAACTTGAATTTGTTTTTACTCAATTTAACTCGATCGAACGCTCACCCTTAATTAGGGGCCTATTTTTTAAGTTCGCCCATGGGCCACCAAAATCTCATAAACAGGTCTGTATATATAGGGATAGGATCCAGTTACACAGTGTAAAACTCTCTAAGTTTTACACGTTTTTTGGATCGTTGGATAGGTGAATCAGATGAATGAGATTAACAGTAGAATATGCGAAGATATATCGAACAACATATTAATTATTCATCAAAAAGAACCCAACCTGGTTGCATGAGGCTTGGGCTTGAAGTTGCTTAATCAAGTTAAAGCAACGTACCCTCCTCTATTATACATACTAATAATTAAAATTTTATTATAAATCGATTCGAATACATTTTCATTGTTTTTATTTTTTGAAACTTTGGTTTATTTACTCATTTTTTATTTTTTATTATTATTACAATAGTATTTTCTAACTATATTTTGTTTTAATTATTTAATAATTATTTTTTTTATTTTAAAAAATTAGATATATTGAATAGAAATTTTTGCTTCATTTTAAAAAAAAAATTAATCATTAATGTTTTATTTTGGACACAATGATTTATAGTGGTTTGACTTTTCAACTAAGTCTACCTCCACTACTTTAGTTCCTCACTAAGGATTTTTTACAAATTCACTAATTTGTATTTCTTTTTCAAGGATCAAGAGTAATATTTACAAACCCTCAAAGCTTATATCCCAAAGCTTTGAGACACTCTCTCCCAAGAGAAGATTACAAATAAACAAATAAGAAAAACCTCTCAAGGCAATGTGTTTGCACTCTGAAGCACTCACCCAAAACACTAAACACTTGAGCAATATTGACAATTTGGCTCACAAGTATTTTTCTACAAGAATATGACAATTAAGACCCAAAAATGATTTCTCTATACAATGAATGTTCTTGTTGGCTTTCTTTTTGTTCCATGTATGTTTGAAGGTCCCTTTTAAGTTCTCTAATGAGTTCTTGATCGTTACTAGCCGTTGGAGAGTCATAAAATCGTGCTATAAATGTTCACCTGCACAGAGATTTCGAAACTTTGTATAAAGGTTTCGGAACCTTGTATAAAGGTTTCGAAACTTTAAGGTAAGATTTGAAAAATATAGTCGTTATAGGGCAATGATTTCGAAACATTTGCTAAGGTTTCAAATCCAGGTCATTCTGCCCGAAAGGTTTCGGAACCTTATAGGGAAGATTTCGAAACTTTCACTTAAAAAAACTTAATTTAGGCTAATTGTTGACTTTTAAATGTATATTTGATATATGTGCAAAGTCAAACATTTTAAACATATTTTTTAGATTTTGTGGACTTTGAAATATTTCCGAAATACATTTAAGTCTAAAAACATTTTTCATAAAAGTTCTATCAAAATTTTTATCTCAGCAGATAAAGAGTGGATTAGGCGGGTTTTAGGACCCACGTGGATAATGGGGCAAAGATAATTTTAGTCTTGCAGGTTGCAGGGCATAGATGGTTTTAGATTTTGTATTTGCAACGTGAAGATAAAAATTCATGACAGAGATAGATGCGGAAAGAGTACCATTCGAACCCACCCACCAAATTGACATCCATATACGTTAGGTATATCATTAAAGAAAATGTTAGATATCTATTTGCAAAAGAAAATCGGTTAAATTACACATCATTATCTAAATTAGATACCAACGAGGTTGATCCAAGTAGAAGCAGCTTGATATTGGTTAAGCAGGTATTGAGTTTGAGGCCTTGTGTATGCAAAAAATCCCGGTTGAGAGACTCACTCATCAAAGTCAGGTATGCGACGTGTGTCAGTCTAAATTAGTCCGGGCAAAATCTAAAGAAATTGGGAGGATATATATATATACACGATGTGTGTCGGTTTAAATTAGTCCGGGCAAAACCTAAAGAAATTGGGAGGATAATATATAGGGTAAACTATACTAGTAGTCACTAAACTTTTAGGGCGCTTTCAATAAGGTCACCGAACTTTTAAAACTTTCATTACAGTCACCCAACTTTTAATTCGCTTTCAATAAGGTCACTGCCGTCAACCACCGTTAAAAAAGCTGACGTGGCATGTTAAATTTAAGGTTGAAATACACTATTAGTCACTGAACTTTTCAGAGGCTTTCAATATGGTCACCGAACTTTTAAAACTTTCATTAATATCACTCAACTTTTAATTTGCTTTCATTACCGTTAAAAAAACTGATGTGACACGTTAAGTTTAAAATAAACGTTTTCCCATCATATTTTTTCTCCCCTCTTATTTTCTTTCATCCAAACATGTATCTTTTTTCCATATGAATTAAATTGTAATTTTTTGGTGAAGGTCGTTACTTCTCTAGTAACACATCAAGGAAAATATTAATGTATCTAGACATGTGTGAGAACAAGAAAAATATTGGGAGACATCCAATGATGGAATGATAAAGAAATAACTAAAATTTTGCTCATAAAAATCCTCTTTATGCTTCAGGCCCGACATTTACTAAGTCATGTAGTAGATAATGAGGAGTTCAAAGGAAAACATTAATGTATCTAAAAGATAGACATGTTTGGATGGAAGAAAATAAGACATGGAGATAAAATAGGGTGGGAAAAAGTTTATTTTTAAACTTATCGTGTCACATCAACTTTTTTAACTGTAATGAAAACGAATTAAAAGTTGAGTGATGGTAATAAAAGTTTTAAAAGTTTGGGGACCATATTGAAAGCCTCTTAAAAGTTTAGTGACTAATAGTGTATTTTAACCTTAAATTTAACATGCCACGTCAGCTTTTTTAACAGTGGTTGACGGCAGTGACCTTATTGAAAACGAATTAAAAGTTGGGTGACTGTAATGAAAGTTTTAAAAGTTCGATGACCTTATTGAAAGCGCCCTAAAAGTTCGGTGACTACCAGTGTAGTTTACCCTTATATATATATATATATATATATTAAGGAAAATACTTTGATGCACAAGCTTGTGTAAACTTTAGTTTACACAAGCCCTTTAATTTTAGAGTTTAGGGTTTAGGGTTTTAGGTTAGGGTTTAGGGGTTTAGTGTGTAGGGTATATAATTTAAGGTTTATGTGTAGAATTTAGAGTTTAGGATTTAGGGCTTAGGTTTTAGGTTGCTAGGGTTTGTGATTTAGATTTTAAATTTTATAAAAGGAATGTGTAAAAAAAAATTACACAGCTTGTGCATCAAAATAAAACCCATATATTAATGAATAGACAATATAATTCATATGGCTACGACAAAAGAATATATTAATTAACAGGGTTATGGTGCACTGGCAATGGAAAAATACTTTAAAAGCATATCTAATTTTATTCTAAAAAATTAAATTTAAATTACTATCTCTAAAACCTAAACCCTAACATCTAACCCCTAAAATTTAAATTTTACTATAATCCATAAATTCTAAACCCTACCACTTAAATTTTAAACTGAACTTCTAAATTTTAAATTAGACCGCGTGGAAAATAAAATTTTCACATTAAATGCATAGAATATTTTCCTTTAATTAAAACATGTTATATATAGTTTTATATACTGCACAAATAAGTTGAATGGTTTTGAATTCTTTGTGTTAGAAAGTAATCTAACTGAAATTACATTATGCTAAAACAAAATGGATTAGTGTAATTAGATTCTTAATGAATGTTGAGTTGAACAATTGTGGACCACAATTCATACAAAAGGTGTCTTAATTAGGTCAAGATTATGCACCCATTGGCTTGGAAAGAAGTCGTTCTAAAATAAATAAAAACAATAAACATGTGGGCAGCTTTACTGCCTCATATTGTAAAATAATTAAATAAGCAGTGAACTATTGGAATCCTCCCTCAGCTTCAACTGTCAACCTTTTCTACTTGCCAAAGTTTCAAATGCTCATTGTCTAACCCGGATGTGCATTCGATTAGTTCGATTAATTTATTGATTTAATTGATAAAAGATAGTCAAATCGATTAAATTAATTTGATATGATACAACATAATCGGTAAAATCACAGTGTAATTTTTTTAACAATGGCATGTAAATTTATTAATCATCATGAAAGATATTACAAATACAATGCATTAAAAAGAGAGAAAAAAATGACTAGTCCACTAAAAATCTCATACAAAGGTGCAAAGAAAAGTAAACTCTTCCATAAAAATTAGCATACCATCAAAAGTCAGAAATCTTCATGAATCTAATTGTCTCTAGCCAAACGAGATGCTTTACGAGATGAAAAAAGAGCGGTGAGTGAACCAAACTATCAGACAGATTGTTCCGTTACACAGTTCTGATTTTTTTTATCGGAAACGTATGATTTTATTGAACGCAAAATCATACAAGCAGCACTTACACGCGCCTCGTTAAAAACCTCCCTACAACCTAGATGGAGAAAAAGAGTACGACGTGTAAATGCGATAAAAAAAAACCACCAAACACCCCTCAACCAAGGTTGGAATTCCACCAAGACCATCCCACCCTCAATCCTTCAAATGCAAGAAAAAGAAACGCCCACACAAGCCTTCCCAACTCCCGCAACAAGCACATCGCACGACCCCTCTCAGCAAGCATCCCCCCAGTCCACCATTCCCGCACAATATCGTGCTGCCCACCACACCCAGCAAATGCGACACACACTCATCACATTTCACACACACGCTCGACGCCATGACGTTTGCACCACCCCACCTTTCGCCAAAGCATCCGCTATACTATTAGCCTCGCGCAACACATGATTAAAGCACGCGCACGGTAAAAGTCGACAAGCTTCATCAAACAAACGAAACCAAGGCCATAATTTTCACGGTCTCGCATCACTTTGTTCCACCCAAGCTAAAGCCACTTGAGAATCGGACTCAATGATGACTGATGATACCGATAAGTTTAACTCCAACAATAACTCCAAAGAGGACGCAATAGCACATAGCTCCGCCATATTTGAATCCATCACACCTAAAGGTCCAGCAAACATCGCTAAAATCACCTCATTCGCATCCCTCAAAACACCACCACATCCCACTGGCCCCGATTTGCCTCATGCCGCCCCATCCACGTTAAATTTTACCACCCCCATTATCGGTGGAGACCACACCATCTTTGGTCGCGACACTCCCCCGACAACCGCCAGAATACACACCCATGGGCAATTCCACCAAGAAGCCTCATCAACCAAGTGACACTCATGCGTCACTTTTATCCAATGAAATGAACGCATTTTAATTAGAAACATTATATCTTCTATCGACAATCTTTTCTGCCGAAAAAATAACTCATTTCGAGCTAGCCACATGACCATAACAATGTCGCGCATCCCGCAGTCCACCAATTTCGTAGCAGCCCCCTAAACACCCCCTCATAACATTGACCAATCAATTCTTGAATCGTCCTAGGTCGTACCAAAGACGGTTCCCACCATTGAAGAAACTTATCCCACACGCCTTTGATTACCGGACAAGACAACAAAATATGAGTCAATTCTTCCTCTCCCTTACCACACCACACACAACTCATTGAGGTACTGGATCGGCTAACAAACCATCAAACGAGTGGAGATCAATCTTTTCTATGGCCACCGGCGGAATCAAATCATAAAGCTAGCGCTGTGAGGATCTCTATATGAGCACCAAACGACCGCTACGGTATGCTGAGATCGTGTCAAACGATAGATGAAACAAAACACAAAAGTCAATGAAAAGCTTGCCACAAAGACAGAAGAAATACGTGCCACAAGAACAGATAATTTTATTAAAATTAAAAAAACAAAACATGAAGAATAATAAAAATAGTGAACACTAGTGGTCGACAACCAATACTAATTGCCGCTACCGGTTAAGAAAAAAAGAAAAGAAAAGTTAACCGCGGCCGTGAATAGAAAACTAGGTTTTAGAGAAAAACTAAAATTTTCAATTCATTTGGCATTACTATTCTTTTATATAAATCATAGCGTAATTTAAATAATTATTAAAACAATAGAAAACACAATCAATTCAATTTTAGTGGTTGAGAGTGTTGGTAATGCTATATGATAATATGAGTGTAAGGGCATATAAATCCCACATTGGAAAGGAAAGTCCCTTCGAAAAGGTATTTATAATACTATTCCTTCCTTTCCTTGACATTTGGTTACAGTAGGATAATTACAGTTGTTAATTACTCAAGTAATTAGGCAGTTCTCTTGAAATTAAAATCGGATTTTAATTACAAATTTTTTCTTTGGACGATTTTAACCCCAAGCTATTCCTATAAATAGCTGCTCGTTTCTATTTTTTAAACCATCCAAAAATCATTTGAGTTTACAGCTTCCTCAAAACTCTTTTGCGTTCCTTCCTCTTTGTGCTATGAGAAGAGCAGTACTAGCGATTGACCACTTCGATATTCGGGTGTATAAATATTTAAAGATACTGTGCTAATTTTGGGGAACGAAAGCCTGGTGCAGCAATTATAAACATCGAGGCAAGTTCGTTTCTAAGTGTCGCGACCGTTTTTGAAACCTGTTTGAGGAAAAACAGTCTGACGCTTAGGATTTTGGAAATCGGGGTTTTTCATTTTAATTTGATCTTGAAATTAGGGCATTTTCTATTTTAATTCAATTTTCCTTTTTTTACTCTTGAAAATCGTTTTGGAGTTGCCACCGATCACTTTGGTAGACCGGACACCATAAAAAACGTACCAAATATTTTTTAGGAAAATTCGGGTTCGGGAGTCGGTTACGTGTAGGGAAGGGTTAGCACCCCTACAAAACGCCTGTTATCAGCACCTCATTAATTCCACGTGGTATTTTGGCATTTCGAACATTAGTCCGAATTTAATTAAATCTTTAATCGTTAAATGGGTTCTATTTCGAATGAGAATATCATTTTACAAGAAAATACATTTTGGACGAATATAAGTTTTGAAACGTCCAAATACATTAGGACACTTCAATTTATATTCAAAATACATCTCAACATAAAAGATTTAATGCATGCCCAATTATTGTCTTGCCATTTTTTAAGTAAAAACCTAAATAGGGCTCCATTGATTTAATTAATTAAAATCTATGAATATTAGTAAATTTAAGATTTATGTGATAACACACAAAAGATTTGGGCACTATCCATATTTGTCCTAAAATATAATATTCCTATTGTTAATGCAACTAATTTTTTAATCCTAATTCTAATTTTATTAAACTAACTACATGTAATTTTCATTTTCTATGTTTAAATGAAGTATTGAATCTCTTTCCTAAATACCCTTTTGATTAACATAACATTACAATTTGATACTAATCAATTTAGGACATTTAAGCTTTCATTCAATATCCATTTATTTACTATAATGTTCTCTCCTATCAAATTAATTGAATTTAATTAAAGAACTTAGTTCTAAATGGCTCTAGTATTAATATACTAGATGAATTAAATTTCCCTAAACAAGTATATTATATGCTTATTTTAAAAACATGCAAGCATACAATTAAATAAAGTAATTAAATAGACAATTAGACTAATCTTCAGACCAAATTGAATTAAATTGAAACTTAGGTGATCAAATTACAAGGGAATAGGTGACTAGAATGTAAATCAGAATAACTTTTGAAGCCCAAACCTAAGTCCATTAAATTCCCGGTTCAAAACCCCATAAACTGAGTCGAACTCACTGAAAACCGACATACAGATCGACCCAATTAACCATCCCAACTCCCAAACAGTCCAAACTGAACTCTGGGTCATAAACTGGTTGCGGCCCCGTATCCATATCCATTTAAAAAGCGCGGGTCCTTTTTGACCCAGCTCCCAAAACAATGTTGTTCCAACTCGCTATAAATAAAATATTTCTAAGTTGGAACGTCCATTTGCACGATTCTCACTCTCTCTCTTCTTTCTCTTCTCTCTAAATTCTTTGAACTCAAACAATAATTTTTTGAAATCCTAACCCAATCTCAATCAAGACCTCATTTTTCATCCTTGTTCTTCCTTCGTTCATCCATGTTCATCCATTTAATCTTCAAAAACCCTAAAACATTTCTATTTCTTGTTCTTGAAGATCAAAACACCTATTTTCTCAAGAACAAACCAAGAACATTCTCCAATTCTCACTTTGATTCTCGTTCAACCAAAATCCCTTCTCCGACTTGTTTTCGTTCATCGGATGATACCAGTCACTGGTAATCATTTCTGATCATCTTCTTCTTTTCTTTGATGACCAATAACCTTTCAGTCACCGTCTCTGATACCTTCTACAACTTTCGGCCACCTTCCGACCAAACTTTGATCATCTCTAACCTTTTACCAGTGATCAGAATTTCTCCGATCATCTTCTCCAGCCAAGTTGTACCCTCTGGCCACCGTGTCTGTCGTCGCAAAAACCCTAAAACTACCCAAATTGTCTATTTTTTTTATCTTAATCCTAGATCTAGTCCACGTTTCATCACAAATTACCCCTTTCTCCCATTCCTGGGCTATCTACCCAAAATCAGTAGCCTCTCTTTTATCATTTTCAACTCCGACTGGAATCCTAGCACTCTGACGATACTCACGGTGACGGAAACGACAAGATAAGCTTTCTACCCTTTTGATTTTGATTTTTTTATTTTTGTTCGAACCTAGATCTTAAAATGTTTGTTAGGCTTTATATTTCTGATTTTAACTCTTGTTTAGATCTAGATTGCATATTGTTACTTAGGGATTTGGTTTCTAATTTAGGAACCTAAACTTAGAATTAGGATTTTGGTTCTGAAACCTAAGGTTTTAGTGATTTCGATACCGACTTTAGGAATTTGTGGCTCTGGTTGTGTTTTTATCAGATTTATTCTAAAAAGAGAATAATTCGGAGGCAAATTGTACCTCTGTTGATGATTCTGCAACATCGGTGAGCTTTTGGCAACAAACGACCTTTCGATTTGTCTTCTCCAAGTGTCTCTCCAACTTTTGGTGACTCTCTTCACTTCTTCTCCTTCAATCAATAATTCATTAATGATTGCATTAATGATTAATCGCCATTTTTTTCTCTGATGCATGTATTTATAGTTGGCCAGAAGGTGACGTCAGCCTTTGTCGCTAGCGAAGACAGTTGGCTCCAGCTGGGGGATGATCCGCGTGAATCAATTTGGACAGTGAGATCATGCCACGTGTCCATTGAAACTCCATTTTGGGCGGGAGATAAAAACACAAATGGGTTTTGTGTGTTTGTTTGGGCTGGCAGATGGGTATTGTAAATGGGTCAACGGGAATATGTAGTTTGGGCTTTATATCTGGACTTTGTATCATGAAATAGACTTTATATATAAAAAATGGGCTATTGCTAAATTTTATTTATTATTTATTTTTTAGTATATATGTATATATACTCGGATAAAATACGAGTTCTACACTAAGGTAGTGGTTATACCACGATACTGTCTATTTTTTACTGTTATTGGTGTCACTCCAATGGATACCTTGAAAAACCATAGGAAAATGAGGATTGAAAGAATTTAAATTTATCCTTTAAAAGATCTTCAATTACATCTTTTATTTTAATTCAAATTATTTAAGTTTATATATACATAATATTTCAATCTTTTTTTATTATTTCTTATTTGAACATAAAAGGTTTCTTATTATCATATTAAAACAAAATAAAAAAGTGAATAAATATCCAATAAAATATGAAATTATACTTTATATACATTTTAGTTAAATTATTTTTATTATTATATTACTTCTAAATGTAAAATTTAAATACATTAAATTCGATAAATATTCAATTCCACTTTATATTCATCTTAAATTATAATTTTGTTATAATATAAACTATTTAGATTTATATATAAGTAATATCTTATTATTGTAATTTTTGAGGGTTTAACCACTTGTTTCTAACCCACTAGTCGACTAATCTATATTTAGTTTTGCATAAGCTCATTATGGGGAAATCCTCACAACCCAGTTTTCTCTATTCTCAACTCTAGGACTCGAGCCTCTGACATTACTTAATGAATCTACTACCTCATACCACTAAACCAACTGGTTGTTGTTATTTTAACTTAATTCTTAATTACACATAAGAAAACATTTATTACAATTATTAAACCTTAACAATTTTAATATATAAAATCCAATAAATATTAAATTATATTTTATATTAATTTTAAATCTTACTTTCATTGTAAATTAGTCCATTGTATTTTATACATTAATAATATATTGATATAAAATATATTTTTAAAATATAAAATATTTTAATTGTCTTTTATTATATGAAATATATATATATAATTAAATATGTAGATACATGCATAACGCATGTGGAAAAAAAAATAGTGATCATGTTTGGCAATTAGCGGATAGCTGATATCGGAGTACATTAGCTGATAGTTGATAGCTGATTGCATTGGTTAATTTGACTAGCGGATTGTATTAGTTGATTGTATAAAAGTGTTTGGTAAAATTAACCGATAGCTGATAGTTGTTTGATTATTTAAACAAGCAAAATGACACATAAGGACATGATTAAATTCAGTATTTGTTTGAATAGTTATTAGTTATCAATATTTTGTAAATTAATTAGATTATAAAAAATTAATTTTTTTGATTAAGCATATTTGAAGGATCTATATATTAATTTATTATTATTATAATTATTTTTAATATAATTTAATTAATTATTAAATTTAAATGTAAATATAAATGTGTGCGAATAAAAAAAATATTAGTTTACAGATGTCACAATATAAATATGTGAAGGTGAAGAATTAAAATAGAAAATGATAAATTTAAGTTATTTGGAGATTTTTTGTAATCATTAATGGTAAATGAGTAAGTCATGAGATTCTTCGAAGCTGTTTATCAAGGGAAATTGAAAGATAAAGATGTTAACCATTCGTTTATCACACTCATTCTGAAAGTATCAAGTCCGAAGTGTATTGAAGATTACAGACCCATCTCTCTGATCAGTAGTTTGTACAAGATTTTAGCCAGGGTGTTATCAAAGAGACTGGCTAATGTGATCAACAAGGTGGTGGGGGAGACGCAGTTCGCGTTTACGGCTGGGAAACAAATAGCAGATTGTGTATTAATCGCTAATGAGGTGATCGATGAATTGAAGCAGAAAAGGGTCGAAGTTGTTGTGTTTAAAGTAGATTTTAAAAAGGCCTACGATACCATCGATTGGAGTTTTCTAGACCATTGTTTGAAAGTTATGGGATTCAGGGATAGGTGGAAAGGTTGGATCAGACTTTGTCCCGAAATCGCATCCATTTCAGTTCTGATTAACGGAGTACCGAGTAACATATTTACTATCAGCCCTGGGCTTAGACAAGGGTGCCCCTTGTCGCCATTATTGTTTAATATCGTGGGAGAGGCGCTAAGTGCTTTAATCAAGGAAGCTTCTGATCAAGGCTTCATCAAGGGTGTAAAAATTGGCAACACGGGTCTTAAGATCACGCATATTCAATTTGCTGACGACCTAATCTTATTTGGATCGGCAGCACTTGAGAATGTGGTGAACATCAAATGATTGTTGATTTTATTTGAAGTATGCTCAGGGTTACGGCTAAATCTAAAGAAGACCAGAATTTATGGAATCAATGTTGATCCTCAGCTTGTGACAGAGTGGGCGGCAAACATTAAGTGTAAATCAGATACTTTTTCGTCTGAATATCTGGGGCTGCCGCTTGGATATGCGAAAAATTCTTCAACTTTATGGGAACTGATCATAGTTGAAAAGGTGAGATCGAAACTTGCGGGATGAAAAGGTAAATTTTTATCTCTTGCTGGTCGTATCATGCTTGTGAAAATTGTTCTCAGCAATCTACCCATATATTATTTGTCGATGTTTCGTATGCCCTGCATGGTGGCGAACCTTTTGAATAGAACCTTCTCCAAATTTGTGTGGGGATTGAATTCCCAACGACCGATTCATTGGGTAAGTTGGGAGGGTATGTGCAAACCTGCAGACAAAGGAGGTCTTGGTTTTGTCGATCTGAAAATTAAAAACATTGCACTCTTGAATAAATGGTTGTGGAGGTTCGATAACGAACCGGACAGATTGTGGAGCAGAATTGTTTGCGCCAAGTATGGGTTGGATCAGAATAGATTACTTCTGTGAGGATTGAATCGAAAAAAGGTCTCTTGGATATGGAGGAACATAACCAAACCTTTAGAGTGTTCGTCAAGTATTTTTATACAGTCTATCAAAGCTGAAGTGGGTGATGGAAAATCTATTAACTTTTGTGACGATTGGTGGACCGAAGTTTAGAATCTAAGAAAGAAATTTCCTCGAATTTTTGCTTTAGTAGTCAAAAAAGAAGGTAAGGTTGCTGATTTCTGGGTCAACATAGACAGGCAACGTGTATGGAGAGTGATGCTCAGAAGACCATTGTTCGATTGAGAAGTTGGGGTTTGGAACTCGTTCAAAGGAATTATAGATCGCGCCACTCTTGTCCTAGGTGTAAAGGATAAATTGAAATGGAGTGCATATTCTAGTGGCATTTACAACGCAAAATCATTTTGCTTAGTGACATCAAACAATGGTGCTACGGACAAATCTTTTTGGAGTCTTGTTTGGAGAAAGTTAGCCCCACCAAAGGTTGAGGCGTTTATATGGAGAGCCGTGCAAAACAGAACTTCTACACTCTCGGAGCTAGCGAAGCGAGGAATAAATGTTCCCAGTGTTGGTAAGTGCTTCCTGTGTTCCTTAAGCCTTGAAACGGTTGATCATCTTATATGCCATTGCTCGATATCATGAAGCGTTTGGCAAAAGTGGGGTGGGATGTGGAACCTTAACTTAGTGATGTCGGCTAATCTTAAAGCCTTTTTATTAATGTTGAATGTGAATTTGGATAAGTCGAAAATGAAGAAGGTTTGGTGGTTGGCTTTTTTCGGCACTGCGTGGATAATATGGCTATGCAGAAACGAGCTAATATTCAATGTTAAACTGTGTAACACTCAAAGTATTTTCGATTTAGCTATGGCAAGAATAGGTTTTTGGTGCAAATGTAGATGGCCAGAACAATATGGTTCAGTGCTGGATTTTGTGCGAAATCCAACGCTATACAACCACAGTAGGCTTAAGGTAAAGGACAGTTGACCGAGGAAGGGATCATGGGTTCGACCATGTGAAGGTAACGTAAAGTTCAATGTTGACGCTGCAGTGAGGGGTAGCTATGGGGAAGCTGGAATCGGAGGCTTAGTGCGGGATCACAATGGAACCATCTTAATGAAGTTCTCCGAAAAAATTGGGTTGTCCGATCCCACGGGGGGCGAGCTAAAAGCCATCCTTAAAGCGTGTACACTATGGAATGATACTTGTCGGAAGGAAAATATTGTTCTTACCATTGAATCTGATAGCCAACTGGGTGTGAATTGGTTAAAAAATATCACCCAATGTCCTTCTGTTTTTAGTGATTTGGTAAAGGAATGTCAACAATTCTTAACCATATTGGGTATTCAATTAACCTTTGTGTATAGGGAGGAGAATATTGAAGCACATGAACTTGCCAAGAAGGGGATCACACTAGTCAAGTGCAGTCAGTGGGTGGACTGTTGAAAGTCAGTAAGTTCAGTCTGCATATGTTTGCTGTTTCGTTTTTGTATTGTGGATGATGCGGGTTTTGGATGTTTGGACTGTGCTTTTGTTTGTAATAGATGGGAGGGATCATAGTGGGATCTCATGCCTGTGAATGTTGGGTCCAGGTATTCGAAGGATATGGGCAGAGTAGAGCTCTGTATGTATCGTGTGATGTACCAAAATTTGATACTGTCTTATTGCCGAGATATCGATCAATAGATTTAAAGGGCACTCTTTTCCCCCTATGTAGGTATAGAGGGGTTTTTTAACGAGGCTCATTTCCTTTCAAAAAACAAGAGTCTTTATAACTTTTGTATCAAAATATCTAATTTCAAAAAGTTCATATTAGCAATTTTTTAAAATTAGAGGTTTCACCCAATCCGTATTCTAATCCGTTATTTACCAAATATTTAAATTAGCGAATTTGACCGGTCAAACCTCTAATATTAATTCAAACCTCTAATTTTAAAGAAATTATATCATGGACGTTTTTTATCATGTCATCCATGATTTCTTACCAATTAAAAGAATTTGTCATCTATTTTTTCATTGTCATTTATACACTAAAATTATATTTTCCAAATCATCATCTTCTCCTTACATAATAAAATTAAGTTAGGGGTTTTTTTCTCACATTGAGCAATCTTCTCCATTCTTGAATCGAATTCTCAAAATCCAACTAAAATTTTATGTTTCTCTCTTTCTCGTGCAGCAAATTAGTTGTAAAGATACACGAGTCAAAAAAATATAAATTGTAGGATTTATTGATTTCAGAATTACAAGATCTAAGAGATACCTCGATGAGAAAGAAAAAAAATATATATAAATTTCTGTTGGATTTTGGAACTTTAATTTCTAGTATTTTCACAACTAATTTGCTTCACGAGAAAAATAGCAAGGTAGAAATTAGTTGAAATTTGGGGATTCAGCTCAAGAATGAAGAAGATTTCTAAATGTGAGGGAAAAAACATAATTTTATTATGTATTATCGGAGAGATGATGATTTGAAAAATATAATTTTAATGTATAAATGACATGAAAAAAATAGATGATGTGGATTCTTTTAATTGGTAAGGATCATGACATGATAAAAAAGATCCATTATATAATTTTTCCTAATTTTGACTTAAGCCGCTATACATCAAAAAAGCCTGTGTAAATTTATACATTTATAATTTTTATTATAAATTTGAAGAAAAAAATTATTCACATTTAAACTCGAAATTTAATATGAACAAAAACTTAAATAACATAAATCATTTAGCATTGTCGGTCACATTTACGCCCTAATTTCCCATCATCATCTTTAATTTCATGAGCTGCATTATTTTTCGTAGGGGTCCATTGTTTCACCTACTTTGTACACTTCTTTTGCTTTATCTGGTTTTCCTTTTTGTTTTTGAAATTCCATCGTTTTTCTTTATATACCCTTCTCTTATTATTCTCCTTATCATTCTTTTCCGTGATTTTTCTTTTCAAAAGGAAAGAACTTGAAGAATATATTCTTATGGCTGCTTTTTAATTCAAAGAACCAACGATCGACCATTCTTTTCTGCACCAAGAACAACCATTATATTCTTCAAAAAGCAAAAAAAATATTCTCTTTCACTTTCAAAACAAGATCATAGCATTGTAGGTGGTGAAATGGAAGCCTTCTTTGTTTCTTTGTTCTTTCTCTTTGCCTTTTGATAATCTTCTTGTTGTTGTTTTTGGAGAGTATGGAAACAAGGGTTCTTGATGGTATAATCAATAGGTTGCTTGAAGTTAGAGGGAGACCAGGGAAGCAAGTCCAGCTTTCTGAGTCTGAAATCAGACAGCTTTGTCTTGTTTCTAAAGACATCTTCTTGATGCAGCCTGTTCTGTTGGAGCTTGAAGCACCTATTAAAATCTGTGGTATCTTCTTTTTCTCATTCTGTTTTTTCTTCTTCAGTTTAAAGTTTGATTCTTTTTGAAGTGGGTTGGTTCTTGTTTATGTGTTTGAATTGGAAAAAGTACTTGTTTTTTGTGTGTCTTGTTGTATGTTTTGCTGCTGAAAATGTTCTGAATTTGATATCCTATGACCTGTTTGTTGGTTTTGCTGACTGATGTTTATGTTCATAAATCTTGAAAGTTGATGTTACTGCATGAACCAAGTAAATTATTAAGTTCTTTTTTTTCTTGTTTATGGTTACATGAATTACCAGGAGACATTCATGGTCAGTACTCGGATCTCCTGAGGCTGTTCGAAAATGGCGGCTTCCCTCCTCGTGCCAATTACTTGTTCTTAGGGGATTACGTAGACCGGGGGAAGCAAAGTCTCGAAACCATCTGCCTTCTCCTTGCATACAAGATCAAATATCCCGAGAACTTCTTCCTTCTCAGGGGAAACCACGAATGCGCATCCGTGAACCGTGTCTACGGTTTCTACGACGAGTGCAAACGGAGATTTAATGTCCGCCTCTGGAAAGTGTTCACCGATTGTTTCAACTGCCTCCCTGTTGCAGCCCTGATTGAAGAAAAGATATTCTGCATGCATGGCGGACTGTCACCAGAGCTTGGCAATTTAGACCAGATTAGAAAGTTAAAGCGGCCTGTTGATGTTCCGGAATCCGGCTTACTATGCGATCTCCTATGGTCTGATCCTAGTAAAGACATTCAAGGCTGGGGGCCTAATGACAGGGGAGTTTCATATATATTTGGTGCTGATAGGGTGATTGATTGTCTCAAGAGGCTTGACCTTGATTTAATTTGCCGTGCTCACCAGGTTCATATGCAGTCTGCATTGATTCATTTGGTATAAATGGTTACAGTCTCGGGTTCTTTTATCTCGTTAAACCGAATCTATACACTTGCTTGCAGGTCGTCGAAGACGGATACGAGTTCTTTGCTAATAGGCAACTTGTAACCATATTCTCAGCACCGAATTACTGTGGAGAATTCGACAATGCCGCTGCCATGATG
The DNA here is from genome assembly GCA_958450335.1 of Hibiscus tridactylites. Classification (NCBI taxonomy): domain Eukaryota; kingdom Viridiplantae; phylum Streptophyta; class Magnoliopsida; order Malvales; family Malvaceae; genus Hibiscus; species Hibiscus tridactylites. The sequence continues at coordinate 79,435,177 of OY288268.1, read as the reverse complement.
AGTGTGGATGAAACATTAATGTGTTCATTCCAAATATTAAAGCCTGCAGATAAGAAACCGAAATTCGGGTTTGGGACATTGACTTCAATTAAGTCTCCTACACCTCCATCTAAAATCAGGGTATACTAAAAATTCCTTGTCCACAGTTTCTGCAATTACTCGTGTCAGACACATATTCCTACACGAAATCGATAGTTCACTTACTATGTGCTTGAATTTTGTCTGTTTTGCCAGTCATTTCTTGGAGCAAAAGTATAATAAGAGGCTTCAAACTGATGGAGATATCAACAGCAAGTTGGCTGCCATTGATCAAATGCTTTGACCCTTTTCATCTTTGTATTTAACCTCTGGTTTTTTTATTGTAATCAATGGATGAAAGTGAAAAGAGGGATTGGTGATTTGCTCATTTTGTGCATCATTTCTTGTGAATTAGTTTGACACATACTTTTGGTCCGAGATATTCATGCCTACTCGGATTCGGGCTAATGTCGGATACATTTTTGTATCCGAAATGCACTTGATTCGATTCAATATCTGAATATGTGTGCATGTGAACATCGAATACAAATAATTCATTCGAAACTAATTTGACCATTCCTCAAGCAATAAATGTTGTTACAAAGATGTCATTTTGTTTATAGATAAACTTTATAATTTCCCACCTTTTATTTGAATTGGAGATAAAAGGATAGATTCTTATCTTCTTTTACATTTTGAAATCATCAAATAAAAATCCCTTTTTTTGGTTTAGTTTTAATTATTGTAATTGTCTTAATTTTCTTTTATATATTTTATTTTCAGGTTAAAAAAAACAGTAGCGAACTTTTAATAATAGTGATGGCAAAGGATGAATTGCAAGTTCTTAGTGCACTTGATGTGGCCAAAACACAATGGTATCACTTCACAGCAATTATCATTGCTGGTATGGGATTCTTCACTGATGCATATGACCTGTTTTGCATTTCTTTGGCCACCAAATTCCTTGGACGCATATATTACCACAAGGAAGGTGCTTCGGCCCCCGGAACCCTTCCATCTAATGTCTCGGCTTTCTGCGGCACCCTTGCAGGGCAGCTCTTTTTCGGTTGGCTCGGTGATAAGATGGGATGGAAACGTGTGTACCGCTTGACCTTGTTGCTCATGGTTATCAGTTCGTTTGCCTCCGGCCTTTCCTTTAGCAGTGATGCAAAATCCGTTATGGCTAGGTGATTATCCTCTTTCTGCTACGATCATGTCCGAATATGCTAACAAAAAGACTCGCGGTGCTTTCATTGCTGCTGTTTTTGCAATGCAAGGTTTCGGGATTTTGACTGGAGGGTTGTTTGACATTGTAGTTTCTGCAGCATTTCAGTCCTATTACCCTGCACCAATTTATGCAGTGGATGCAAATCGATCGATCGTGCCTGAAGCTGATTATGTTTGGAGGATTATCTTGATGTTTGGAGCACTCCCGGCTTTGATCACGTATTACTGGCGCACGAAACTGCTCGGTACACTGCCTTGGTCGCCAAGAATGCAAAACAGGCTGCAGATATGTCGAAATTTCTTCAGGTAGATTTGGAATCAGAACCAGAGAAACTAGAACAGAACAAAGGGAACAATTTTGGGTTGTTCTCCGCACAATTTCTTCGTCAATACGGACTTCACTTGCTCGGTACCGCGAGCACTTGGTTCTTGCCAGACATTGCCTTCTACAGTCAAAACCTGTTCCAAAAGGACATCTTTAGTGCCATTGGTTGGATTCCAAAGGCAAACAAAATGAATACCACTGAAGAAGTTTACAAAATTGCCAGAGCCCAAACACTCATTGCACTATGCAGCACCGTTCCTGGATATTGTGTTGGTAATGCTTCAAGAAGTTACCAAAACCAAAGCTATATCCCACATTGGTTGGGAAAATAGCTAGGGAAGGGTATTTATACCCATGCTTCCTCCCTCTTTGGTTTCTCCACTTGTTCGAGCAGTTCCACTATTGTTCACTCCGGGAGTCGAGTGTACGGTTCCAGGAGCGTCCGTGTGCACCTCGGGGGACAGCTCTGCCCGTGAAGCGACTACACTGTTCGGGGCAGTTTTGTTTCTAAGGCAGTGGCCACCATACCACGACACGGTCCACAAAATTTACGTTCTGTTTTTGTTTATAATTTCCAGTCAGTGCTAACAGCCTTTTTGCAGTTCATTTTACCAACATATTGGTTCACCGTTGCACTGATCGATAAAGTCGGAATATTCAAGATCCAATTGATGGGATTTTTCTTAATGACAGTGTTCATGTTTGCATTGGCAATCCCATACCATCATTGGACTCTACCGGACAACCGGATCGGATTCGTTGTCATGCACTCGTTAACATTCTTTTTTGCGAATTTCGGACCGAATGCCACTACATTTGTAGTCCCTGCTGAGATTTTCCCAGCAAGATTGAGATCAACATGCAGCTGCATCAGGCAAGGCAGGGGCAATGGTGGGGGCCTTCGGGTTTCTGTATTCTGCAGATGCCATTGGAGTGAAGAAATCACTTATAATTCTGGGTTTCATCAACTTTCTGGGATTGTTGTTCACATTTTTGGTGCCTGAATCTAAAGGAAAATCACTGGAGGAGATATCCGGGGAAGGTGATCAAGAAAATGGAACTGAAACATAATCTGAGCAGAAAAAATGATAGCTTAAGCCTTATAATCTACCATATATTAGTAGGAATTGTGTTTTAAACATTGGGATGTTTGGATTTTGTCAATTCTTAGCCTAATCCGCCAGAATTCAATCTGAAATTTTCAACAACTTATAAATCTGTCCAACCCGATCGAATATCGTTTCTCTAACTAAAGAGGTTCAAAAGCAGTAAAATTCATCAATCACCAACAAAACTTTTAGCATTGCTTTTGAAAAGTGATTTTTAAAATAACCATTTTAGTATCTTGGTCTCTGGTATGACTTCCGGTAATTCAGCCCCAATTGAGGGCAATCAAAACAATTTTGGAATCTTATCCAATCCAGGTGTTATTTTGGAAGATAGGCTAAGTGATGGAGTTAAGGCCATTAATGATGTAATAATGACGGGCCATGAGGAAAATGCTCAATCTCCTATTCCAGAAGTTTCAAAACGTCCCAGGGTCAACACCTCTTCTTCAGGAGTTTCTATTTTTGATTCGTATGAAGCCTCTCACAATTTATCGGCAGGTCCGACATATCGGGCCAGCCGGGCCCAATGAAACTCATGAGTTGGAATGTTCGGGGCTTGGGCCGGCCCCGAACTACTACACGTCTCAAGCATATACTTAGGGACATTAAGCCGGATATTATTTTCTTAATTGAAACTAAAATTTCAGGCCCAAGGATGGATAAGGTGAGACGTTCGTGGGTTTTCAGAATGGTGTGGATGTTCCCGCTGCTGGAAGGAGTGGGGGTTTATCTTTGGCTTGGAAAGATAACAGCAATGTTTCCCTTCGCTCATATTCCGATAGACATATTGACGTCGTGATTGAAAACGATTCAGATAATCAAGTATGGAGATGCACAGGCTTCTATGGTGCTCCCGAAGAACAAAACAGAATTCATTCGTGGAACCTTCTGAGGCAGCTAGATGATATGCAAGATACCTCATGGCTTGTTATAGGGGATTTTAATGAACTACTGCTAGCTTCTGAAAAATCTGGTGGTCGGGTTAGAAGTGCTCGTCAGATGAATGATTTTCGGTCAGCACTTTCAGATTGTGATCTTCGGGACATAGGGTACCACGGACCCTGGTTTACTTGGGAATGGGGTCGTCTTTCTTCAAACATGATCAGGGAAAGGTTAGATAGAGGTGTGGCGAACTCGTTTTGGTGGGATTTTTTTCCTGATTTTTCTCTGGAGCATCTTCCACATGCCTTCTCGGATCATTGTCCTTTATTATTAAACACTTAAGCCGCTAACCGCTCTCATGATTTTATGCACCATTTTCGGTTTGAGGCAGCATGGCTTACTGAAGATTCATGTGAAGAAACGGTTAAGAAACTATGGGAGTCTTCCAGTGGCTCAGTTCCAGACAGACTTAAACTTATGGGACGTGGCCTTGATCAATGGTTCCAGGATATAAAGAAATCGAAAAAGATATCCTCTACTACCCTTAAAGCGCGATTACAAGAACTTAATGACCTGCAGCCTACTGATGATGTCTTAGAGGAAATCTTAGAGGCCAAAGTTGCGCTTAATCTCGAGGCTGATCGAGAAGAGCTGTATTGGGAACAGCGGGCACGAGCTAATTGGCTCCGTAATGGAAATCGAAACACAAAGTTCTTCCACAGTTTTGCTACGGCCAGGAGGAGGAAAAATAAAATCATTCGTCTGAGAGATGATAACGATTCTCTAGTGGACTCGGATGATGATATTCGAGAAGTGGCTACAACTTTCTTTAAAAAGCTTTTTTCCTCCCAAGGAAGCAATAATCCAGACCAGATTCTTGAGGGGATCGAGCCGAGTATTTCTAATACAATGAATGAGGAGCTTCTAGCGGCTTATAGTAAAGATGAGGTTCTTTTGGCTGTTCGTTCAATGGGGCCTCTGAAGGCAGCAGGAGAAGATGGTCTTGGGGCCATTTTCTATCAACGTTTCTGGAGTATAGTGGGGGAGGATGTGGCTGAATTTTGCATCAGTGCTGCTGAGGGTAAACAAGACTTGACTGCTATTAATAAGACTCATGTTGTCCTCATCCCTAAGGTATCCGACCCTCTATACATGTCTCAATTCCGCCCCATCAGTCTTTGTAACATCCTCTTTAAGATAATCTCCAAAATGATGGCAAATCGCTTACAGAAGGTTATTCATTTGTGTATTGATGAAGCACAATGTGCTTTCGTACCAGGAAGACTTATCTCAGATAACATTATTGTTGCCTACGAAGTTCTTCATGCCATGAAATTGAAGAGATTGAGAAAGAAAGGGAGTTTTGCATTAAAGTTAGACATGAGCAAAGCCTACGACAGGGTCGAATGGGCTTTTCTAGAAGCAATCCTAAAAAGGATGGGTTTTGCATACAATTGGATTTCTCGGCTTATGCAGTGTGTTAAAACTGTTTCTTATTCAATTATCACGAATGGCCAGATTGGAGAATCTTTCTTACCGACTCGAGGTATTCGACAAGGAGACCCACTAAGTCCCTTTCTTTTTGTCATTTGTAGTGAAGGCCTATCGGCCTTGTTAAGAAAGGGGTCACAGAATGGCTCGGTTAGTGGTATTCGAGTTTCGAGAAGTGCCCCCTTAATATCTCATCTGCTTTTTGCAGATGATAGCTATATTTTTGGGGATGCTACATCTTTGGGGGCTGCAAATTTGAAAGAAATTCTCAGTATCTATTCTCAAAGTTCGGGTCAACTGGTGAACTTTGAGAAATCAAGTGTTTATTTCAGCTCCAATACGGATGATACCAATCGCAATGCAGTCTGTAATATCCTTGGTGTCACAAGCCAGTCATGTCCGGATACTTATCTTGGTCTTCCTTCAATGGTCGGAAAAAGAAAGAAGGCATCTTTGGAATTTATCAAAGATAAAGTGATTCGGAATCTTTCGACTTGGTCTACAAGGTGTTTATCAGCAGGAGGGAAAGAGATCTTCATTAAATCGATTCTACAAGCACTTCCTCTCTATGCTATGGGGTGCTTTCTCCTTCCTAGAACTGTTTGTTCTGAATTGGAATCTCTTTTTGCACGTTTCTGGTGGCAAAAATCATCTAACAAAAGAGGAATGCACTGGTGCAGTTGGCAGTCTTTGTGCCTTCCTAAGGAAAGGGGAGGAATGGGATTCAGAGATTTAGGATTTTTTAACACAGCTCTGTTAGCTAAACAGAGCTGGCGCATCTTATCTGATCCATCTTCTCTGGTTTCTCGTATTCTGAAGGCAAGGTACTTCCCTTCTTCGACTTTTCTTCATTCAACTCTAGGCTCTCGACCGTCGTACATTTGGAGGAGCATCTGGTCCAGTAGGAAAACTCTTGAATTGGGGCTTCTATGGAGAATAGGCAGGGGGACTTCAGTGTCTATTTGGGATTCTAACTGGATTCCTACTTATCCACCAAGACGTATCCTAACGCAAAGAGTTCCTTTTCTTAATTGGGTTTCGGATCTAATTATTCCTGAAGCAAATTCCTGGGATGAACAGTTGATCAGAACCTATTTTAATTCAGAAGATGCCAAGGCTATATTATCTATAAAGCTCTCCTATGTATCACAGCCAGATATTCTGGTATGGGGAGGTGAACCTACGGGCATCTTCTCTGTTCAAAGTGCATATAATCTCCTAATCTGTGACATTGAACCAAGCAATATTTCAGGTCAGTTTTTCAACTCAATCTGGAGAATAAAATGTCCCTCGAAAGTCAAAATTTGCCTTTGGAAAATGTCGAGAAATTACATCCTTGTTATGAACAATCTTTACCAAAGAAGAATCTCTAATCATAACATCTGCCCTAGGTGTCACAATGAGCCAGAAACAATCTCCCATATGAGTTATCAGTGTCAATTTGCAAAATCAGTATGGATTAGTTTGAATATTAATTGGCCTAATCATATACATCATGTTGATTTCTGTGAATGGTTAGCATGGATGTTTGATAATCACAGTAGCAATCAGCATACAGAAATCGCTATTACTCTATGGGCAATCTGGTTTAACCGTAACAAATTGCTACATGAAGGAAGTAATCAGTCATCTGTGGAGGTTACCAGATTTATCAGAAGTTACCTTCAAGAGCTGGGTATCCTCTCCTCCAAACTTTCCCATTCCCACACTCATGCGTCGGTTCACTGGCGCACACCGCAATCCCCAATGGTGAAAGTAAACTTTGATGCCAGCTTCATCTTGCAATCAAACAATTCCTGGTCAGGTATCATAATAAGAAATAGCAATGGACTGGTGTTGGGCTCAGCTTACCGTTTTAATCAGGGGGTTTCTATAGCCTTCGAAGCTGAAGCCATTGCAGCTATACAAGGAATGATGTTTGCTTTAGATCTGGGTTTTTCCCAGGTGGTGGTTGAAGGAGACTCTCGTACGGTTGTCAACAAGCTTTCCTTTCAAGGTGAGGACCGGTCAGTGCTCCGGCCGTTTATCACGGAGGCAAAAGAGATTTCGAAGAACTTCCGTTCTTGCCGCTTCAGTTTCATCGGCCGTGAAGGTAATCGAGCGGCCCATGCAATGGCATCCCTTGGTAGGAGAGGAAACGAAGACCGTTTTTGGGTTGATGAAACACCACCGGAAGCCTCCGTTGCCGTGGATCAGGATCTCGAAGGTCTGGGTTCCGTCTAGGAAGATGTTTGCCGCTTGTTTCCTCTGGGTCCCTCTCTTTAGACCCGCACCGGTTGCCGGATATCGTCGCTCTACTGTTCAGATCTATAAGGTGTCCGCCGGTTTTGGATCGTCTGATGTTCTCATTTTGTTTGGTTTTTTTGCTCTTTTACCCTTTCATTTGGGGAAACGATTCTTTTCCTCGTTTGTGTCTGAGCTTCCATAAAAGCTCAGTTATTAGAGCCTTTATTTTTCAGTTTCTTTATTCTTTAATAAAATTAGACGGTACCGTTTCAAAATATATATATATATATAAGTATTTTATTAATAAATATATTTTTAAGAATTATAAGTGTTCTTTGAAAATATAATAAATTTAAAATATTTTATTTAAAAACTTTACATGAATAAATATATATTATTTTAAAATTAAAAAATAATTATTAATTATATAATTATATTTTCGTAAAGAATTATAAATTTATAAATTATAAATACGAAATAGCAAATGAAGGTTAAAATTTTAATTTGGCTCTCAAAATCATTTTTACAACCGCAAAAGCTAAAAATTTTAGCTTTTACATTTGGGTTGAAAATCACTTTTCAAAAGCAGATTATTTTCTAAAAAGTATTGTTTAGCACTAGCCTTTGGAACCAAAAACTTGTTTAAAAAATAATGCTAAACAAAGCAACTACTATAACTTACTAAACTATATTGAATCCTGCAAGTCATCAAGAATCGAGAACGGCAAAGTTGAAAAATTAGGGTTTAGGGTCACAAATTTCATCTCTTTTTTCAATTTTAGTGAATTTATATATTTGACTTGATAATACGACTCTAATATAAAACTATTAAATTGTAGTTTAAAATTCAACCATTATAAAGCATAAAGATTTTGAAGAAAAAAGCAAAATTTTGAAGTATAAAGAAATTGAGTACCTCTAATTTGATATGTACATGAACTCGACAAACTCAAATACACAGACTCGAGTCTGAATAACATAGTCAATTGTTGGGTCTGGGTCACATTATGTGGGGAACCATCACCTTAAAAACGAGTTGCAACTTGATAATAGGTTACAACCTAAAATGTGGTGCAAATATAGTGTAACCTAAAATGTGATGCAAAAGTGGTTACAACCTAAAATGTGAAGCAACTTGAGAAAACAGGTTGCAACTTGAATGACAACCATAAAATAAGAATGCTTGTTTTGCTGGAGAAGTTTTATGCCATGCATTTATTACTTTTTGTCTTTTGACTTTTGGTGAAAAGCTACATTTGACTTTTTTGATAAAATGTGTAGGCAGTAGCAAAAAGTTATCAGATTTGCTATTTTCAAAAAGAGGGTTTCATGTTTTTTAGAGAAAAAAATAGAGGAGAAAACATATATTTCAAGTTTGGTGCAGCAGTAGTCAACTCTTCGATAGGAAATCCATCTGTGATTCGATTGAGCTGATTTTTGGACAGTAGCTAGGTGACAAGGTGTTCTTGATTGTGTACGGTTGAATTTTCCATCCGAGTCTTGTAGCTTCGGAAATACCCATTTTCAACAGGATGCGTTTTTGGTGATGTTCTCTCATTTTTCTCTCTTTTGTTTAAAACTACTTGTTATTAGCCTTGTTGGAGCTATATGCTTGTTGTAGGTTGGATATTGTAGTCTTGTACTTGAACATTTGTTGATAGTGAAACTTTTGATCGGACTCTAAAGTCTTGTGGTTTTTACCCTTGATTTAAAGGGGTTTTCCACGTAAAAATTTTGGTGTCTTGATTTATTATTGTTGTGGTTGCCTTGGTTGATGTTTGAGATTGGTTAGAAGTGCTAGAGAACATATTTAGTGTTGTTGTGTTTCGCATAATTATCGACATGCATTTTAGGGAGAGATAGAGCACTGATTGTGCTTCCGCTTTGTCTTGGTTGTTCGGTTTCTTCCCCCCCCCCCAACAAACTGGTATCAGAGCTTGGTTATTGTGTCAGATAATTATGGAGATTAATACGAGAAGGATGGTTATTTTGAATGGCATGAATTATCAACTTTGGTGGAATAAAATGAAAGACTTGTTATTTGTGAAGGCTTTGCATCTTCCGGTCTTTGCTACTCAAAAACCCGAGTCAAAAAGTGATGAAGAATTGGAATTTGAGCATCAACAAGTGTGTGGATTTATTCAGCAATTTTTTGAAGAGAATGTTTACAATCATATTTATCAAGAGACACATGCTCGCACATTGTGGGAGAAGCTTGAAAGCTTGTACGTTTCAAGGTCAGGCAATAACAAGTTGTTTTTGCTTAAGAAGATGATGGCACTAAAATACAAAGAATGAACGTCTACAACTGACCATGTTAGTGAGTTTCAGAGTGTGATGAATCAGTTGCTTGGTATGGGCGTCAAATTTGATGATGAGATTTTAGGGCTTTGGTTGCTTGCTACTCTACCGGACTCTTGGGAGACTTTTCGGGTCTCGTTCATTAATTCTGCTTCACAAGGTATTATTACCTTGGATTTGGCTAAGAGTGGTGTGTTGAATGAAGAGGTTAGAAGAAGTTCTCAGGGTTCTACATCATAGCCCGAGGTGTTGATTACCGAGAATAGAGGGAAAATGGAGACAAAGATAACAAGGGTAGATATAAAAGCCGAAGCAAGTCAAGATCGAGATACAAGAATATTGAGTGCCATCATTGTGGTAAGAAAGACCATATCAAGAAATATTGTTTCAAGTTGAAGAAAGAGAACAAAGGTGGCGGTGATAAACACGATCGTAAGGATGATGAAAAATCCGAATGTGTTGCTACTGCTACTCATGATTATTTGTTAGTTATTTGTGATGAGAATTTGGTCAACCTAGCATGCAACGAGACTAGTTGGGTGATTGATACTGGTGCTTCACTTCATGTGATGTCAAGGAGAGATTTCTTCACATCTTATACTCCCGGTGATTTTGGGGTATTGAAGATTGGTAATGACAAATTGATTCTGGTTATTGGCATGGGAGATGTTATCTTGGTGAGTAATAATGGTACAAAGTTAACTCTCAAGGATGTTAGACATACACCGGATATCCATTTGAATTTGATATCTGCAAGAAAGCTTGATGATGAGGGATTTTGTAACACCTTCAGTGAAGGGCAATGAAAGCTGACTAAAGGCTCTTTGGTTGTGACTCGAGGAAAGAATAGCTCAAATTTGTACTTGATGCAGGCTTCGACCTCTAGAGACACTGTGAATGTGATAGTGAATGACAGCTCAACTGAGTTGTGGCATAAGCGGCTTAGTCACATTAGTGAGAAGGGGCTTAACAGTTTAGCAAAAAGGAATCAGCTTTCGGGTTTGAAGAATGTTACAGTGAAGAATTGTGCTCATTGTCTAGCGGGGAAGCAGAGAAGAGTTTCTTTTAGAAGTCGTCCTTCTCATAGAAGATCGGAGTTGTTATAGTTGGTTCATTCAAATGTTTGTGGTCCCATAAAGGTAAGGTCACATGGCGGTGCACTTTACTTTGTGACTTTCATTGATGATTGTTCAAGAAAGTTGTGGGTCTATACTTTGAAGTCGAAAGACCAAGTATTTGAGGTGTTTAAATAGTTTCAAGCATCAGTTGAAAGAGAAACAGGGAAGAAGTTGAAGTGTATTCGTACAGATAACGGTGGCGAGTGAACATGACCATTTTATCAGTATTGTCTGCAACAGGGAATTAGACATCAGAGGACACCACCTAAGACTCCACAGTTGAATGGTTTAGCTAAAAGAATGAACTCAACATTGATTGAGAGAGTCATATGTTTGTTGTCAGATGTGAAGTTTCCGAGATCGTTTTGGGCTGAAGCTTTAAATACAGTGACACATGTGATTAATTTGTCTCCTAGTGTTCCTTTGCGGGGTGATGTACCAGATAGAGTATGGTTTGGTAAAGACGTGTCATATGATAACATTCGTGTGTTCGGTTGTAAAGCATTTGTCCATGTTCCGAAGGATGAAAGATCCAAGTTGGATACCAAGACTCGATAATGCATCTTTATTGGTTATGGTCTAGATGGTGAGTTTGGTTATAGACTCTATGATCCACTTCAGAAGAAGCTCGTGAGAGGTCGAGATGTTATCTTTGTTGAAGATTAGACCATTGATAAGACGAAGAAAGCATATTCACAAGATAGTGATGAGTTGATCGATGTGAACCCGGTTCCACTAGACTCTTCACCAAATCCTATTCATGGTGATGTTAATGATGACCAGCAAGATATAAATGACCTTGATGCTCCCATGGATAATGTTGTGAATGATCAACAACATGCATCTATAGCTCTACCGATAGTTCCACTTAGGAGGTCTTCCAGAAATCGACGATCTTTTGTCAGGTATTCTTTTGATGAGTACGTTCTTTTGACTGACGGGGGAGAACCTAAGTGTTATGAAGAGGCTATGGAGAATGAATGCAAAGATCAGTGTGTTGAAGCGATGAAAAATGAACTTCAATCCTTGCATGAAAACCATACCTTTGAGTTGGTAAAACTGCCTAAGGGCAAGAGAGCTTTGAAGAATCAGTGGGTTTATAGGTTAAAGCATAAAGAGAAGCCTTCATCTCCATGATACAAAGCTAGATTGGTTGTCAAGGGTTATACTCAAAAAAAGGGGGTTGACTTTGAAGAGATATTTTCTCTAGTTGTGAAGATGTCCTCTATTAGAACTATACTGAGTTTGGCAGCTTGTTATGACTTAGAGGTTGAACAGATGGACGTGAAAACTACTTTTCTTCATGGTGATTTGGAAGAAGAACTTTACATAGAGCATCCAGAGGGATTTGTTGCTCAAGGAAAAAAGGACTACGTGTGTAGGTTGAAGAAGAGCTTGTATGGTTTGAAGCAAGCTCCTAGGCAATGGTACAAGAAGTTTGAGTTTGTTATGGAAGAGCAAGGCTACAAGAAGACTACTTCTGATCATTGTGTGTTTATCAAGAGATTCTCATGTGACGATTTTATCATCCTTTTGCTCTGTGTTGATGATATGCTTATTGTTGGTCGCAATGCTTCTAGAATTGACAAGTTGAATCAAGAGTTGAGTAAATCATTTGCGATAAAGGATTTCGGACCAACAAAGAAAATTCTTGGCATAAGGTTGACACATGATAGAAAGGCCAAAAAATTGTGGTTATCACAAGAAAGATACATTGAGAAGGTACTTCAAAGGTTTAGTATGGACAAAGCTAAAGTGGTGAATACTCCATTTGCTATGCACTTTAGATTAAGTGACAAGCATATTCCTTCTACAGAAAAAGATAAGGATGAGATGCAGAAAGTTTCTTACTCTTCTTCCGTGGGTAGTTTGATGTATGCGATGATATGCACTAGACCTGACTTGGCTTACGTTGTTGGTATAGTTAGTCGATTTCTTTCTAATCCATGCAGATAGGATTGGAATGCAGTGAAGTGGATTATGAGATATCTTCGTGGTACTTCCAACATGAAACTTTGTTTCAGCAACGAGAAACTTATTCTTGTTGGATATATAGATTCAGATATGACCAGAGGTATTGACTCGAGGAGATCTACTTCAGGTTACTTGATCACTTATGCAGGAGGAGTTGTGGCATGACAATCAAGATTGCAAAAGTGTGTTGCATTGTCCACCACTGAATCAGAGTTCATTGCAACGACCGAAGCGTGCAAGGAAATGCCTTGGATGAAGAAGTTTTGCAAGAACTCAATTTTACTTAAGATAGGTATGTCTTGTATTGTGATAGCCAGAGCGCGATTTATCTTGGTAAGAACTCAACTTTTCATGCTAGACCTAAGCATATTGATGTGAGGTACCATTGGATACGAGATGTTCTTGAAGCTAAGTTGTTAGAGCTTGAGAAGATTCACACTGATGATAATGGTGTTGATATGTTGACGAAAGCCTTACCAAGAGTGAAGTTCGAGGCGTGTTGTTTGACCTCCGACATGGAGGCATTCTCCACATAGTTGGAGAGGGAGATTTGTTGGGTGTGGGTCCCATTATGTGGGGAACCCATCACCTTAAAAACGAGTTGCAACTTGATAATAGGTTACAACCTAAAATGTGGTGCAAATGAAGTGTAACCTGAAATGTGATACAAAAGTGGTTACAACCTAAAATGTGAAGCAACTTGAGAAAACAGGTTGCAACTTGAATAGCAACCATAAAACAAGTTTGCTTGTTTTGCTAGAGAAGTTTTCTGTCATGCATTTATTACTTTTTGTCCTTTGACTTTTGATGAAAAGCTACATTTGACTTTTGTGATAAAATGTGTGGGCGGTAGCAAAAGGTTATCATATTTGCTATTTTCAAAAAGGAGTTTCACGTGTTTGAGAGAGAGAAAAAAACAGAAGAGAAAATTATATTTCAAGTTTGGTGCAGTAGTGATCAACTCTTCGATTGAAGGTCTATTCGTGGTTCGATTGAGTTGATTTTTGGACAACAACTAGGTGACAAGGTGTTCTTGGTTGTGTGCGGTCGGATTTTTCATCTGATTCTTGCAGCATTAGAAATACCCATTTTCAACGGGTTGCATTTTTGGTGATGTTCTCTCATTTTTCTCTCTTTTGTTGAAGACTACTTGTTATTAGCCTTGTTGGAGCTATATGTTTGTTGTATGTTGGATATTGTAGTCTTGTACTTGAACAATTGTTGATAGTGGAACTTTTGATCGGACTCTAATATCTCGTGGTTTTACCCTTGAATTAAAGGGGTTTTTCACGTAAAAATTTTGGTGTCTCAATTTATTATTGTTGTTGTTTCCTTGGTTGATGTTTGAGATTGGTTAGAAGTGCTACAGAACATATTCAGTGTTGTTGTGTTTCGCATAATTATCGACATGCATTTTAGGGAGAGAAAAAAACATTGATTGTGCTTCTACTTTGTCTCGATTGTTTGGTTTCTTCCCCAACATCAACTACTACACTAAACAACAAAGAGAGGCTTTTTAGTTTACCTATTGGCCTATTCAGCCATCCTTGGACATACATCATGAGTTGTATTGAAAATGCCAAGGCTGAGTTGGTTACTTCTTATACATGTGATGCTGAAAAAACGAGACAACAAGAGATGCATTTGGTTAGTTTAATTTTGAAAAAAAAGAACTACATGGGAGGGCATATGATGGTACCTTTAAAGCACAATGTTCACATAAGTAGTGCTTGCATTTAGTAACAACATGATCAACAAATGGCTGCAGGCAAATAAAACATGCAAAGGGAAAGGAATCATCGTCGTCACTGCTGCCTCATCATCGTCATCTCTACTCAATGTCCTTGCTTTCTCTGCTTCTTCCCAATCCTTCTCTAACTGCCATCCGGATTTCGGACTTGTAATCTCCACGGTCATACATGAATGTCCATAACCTCCTTATGTTTTTGCTCTTTGTTGGCCTTCTGAAGAAATTGCAGACTGAAAAATCAAAGAGTTAATTATCTTTATTTACACAAATGTTTGAAGATAAAAGAATATAGTAAGCTATCACAATTATAGCTTTTGAGACAAAATTTACCTTGCTCAGATTGATGAGGTTATGTGCCTATTAAACAATGGAGACGAGAGGAGATATACCGTTGGAGTAGAACCAGCTAATTTTCCTCCTTTTACTTTTTGATTTTTGTGAATAAAAACGAAAAACAGTGTTAGAAATAGGATCTGAGTTTTTTTTTTAAAAAAAGAGGAATTTGAAGTGTATTATACCTTTTCTCGGTTTCTAACGGTGGCCGAAGCATAATCAGTGTGGTTCTGGTGGCTAAAGTGTTTCGGTGATGGTTTAGAAAGTCAAGGTTTAGGGTAACAATGAGGAGGTTGGAGATAGGAAAACTCCGCTAAAAAGAGAAGGATAAACTACATAAATAGTCCCCCGACTATGCTCCAATTATTTTTTGCATCTCCCGACTATCAGAAGTTACAAACTGGTCCCCTAACTTAAAAAAAATAACAAATTAATCCAGTGCCGTTAAAAATTTAACGGATGGTGACGTGGCAATTAACAAAAATTGGCATAATAACACATTTAGTCTTCAACTTTTACACTTTGTTTCTTTGTCCTAATTCTAAAAAATACCCTTAACATTTCAAAATTCTATCAACTTGATCGTCGTCGCAGTTTGTTACGAGCATCAAAATACTAGTAGCCTCTTCCTCTTCCACGTCCTGCCCGACTCCTCCCCTTCCCCCTGCTTCTTCCTCCACCGCTTCTACTATATGATATACCTTCCAATGCTCTATTAACAAGCTGGTTTTACATGCCACCGGTTCCACGACCCTTTTTTATGGCCAAATTAACACATTACTAGAAGCGGTTCACTTCACCCTGCACAAAAATTATGCAACAAAAATCAATTTGCTTCAAGGGAACACTTGACGCGAATAAAATTCGCACGTTTTATAATTCTTATTAAACCCAAAAATACATGAAGGGTAGAAAGAATTTAATGATAAGCATAAAATGAAGGTTAAAAGACCGAAGAGGTGACTTACCCAGTTGCAGTTGCAGTTGCAGTGGAGGGCGCAGAAGATTTTATAGCTTCTTTCCAATAAAGGTTGACACTCTCATCTCGAATAAATGCAGGTGTTTTGGAATGTAAGGGGTGAATACTCAATGAAGAAACACCCACCTCAAATTGTGCATCTGAATCAGCTTGTCTTTTAATTATTCCAATAAGTTATGTCAAGCGCACTCAGTAGGAGCTTTCTCCCCAAATATGCTCAAACTTTTTAAGAATTCAGCTCCTAAACTCTGCAATGCAATTGAATAAAATCAATTATGCATCTTCCATTTCGTAGCAAATCAAAATTGAAAATTCACTATGCTGGGGAAATGAGGGACCAGATCGGTTATGAATGCTTAAGTAGCAAATCAAAATACAGTACCTTTTTAATTAAATCAGTTATGTGCCTTTCCATTTCGTCTTGAGGCTTCAAGAGCTCAAAACCTACAAATATAGTTAATTCCCCCTCATAGAAGAACACTACATTCAGAAGACAATCTAATCAACAAGGCTAAGAACTCAAACATGTATAACTACCCATAACTTAAAACTCGAATTTCACCATAACAAAAACCTTAACAAGACCTCATGAGAATGCAACATTGCCTTTCACATCCTGCCTTAATGAACAGCATCACGCTCCACAATCTCATCTATAAGAAACAAAGCAAAGGCAAGGCTAAATACACAATTCATTGAAATACTAATAGTAAAAATAAATTATTAAAAAAGAATTATAGGTTTACCAGCAGTATGTAGTTGCCCTAAAATGTCTACTATTTTAGAAATATACTCCTTTGTATCCTTGCAAAATAAAGGGAGCCCCCGAATCTAAAAGTTCGAATTCAATTAAATTGAAGGAGTCGGGCAGGACGTGGAAAAGGAAGAGGCTACCGGTATTTTGATGCTCGGAACAAACTGCAACGACGATCAAATTGATAGAATTTTGAAATGTTAAGGGTCATTTTTTTAAAATTAGGGCAAAGTTAAACAAAGTGTAAAAGTTAAGGACTAAATGTGTTATTATGCTAATTTTTGTTAACTGCCACATCATCAGCCGTTTGTAACTTCTGATAGTCAGAGGATACAAAATATAATTGGAGCATAATCGAGGGACTATTTATGTAGTTTACCCAAAAGAGAAAGGTTTTGAAATTTACTTTGGAAAAGCACGAGGCGAGGAGTGTTTAAATAGGTGATATATTCGGGCTATATATCCCGCCCCCTACTATATCGGGAATTGTAAATTGGGCAGCAAGTTTTAATAAATTTCAATTGGGGTCCCTCTTCTTTTAATTTGATCACTTTTTAAAAATTTAATTGCTTTTATTGTTTTATTTTTCAAGTACTTCAATTTAGATGAAGCCTTTAGATTAGGGATCGGTTTATTAGTTTAATAAGGAGGGTAATTTAGAAATAAACTTCGCCTTTGTCGAGGTCTTATTTTTAATTATCCTATTAATAATTAGGGTTAGTTAAATAAAATATTAGGGTAAGTATTAGAGCCTAAATTGTAAACTTTAGTTTAATTTGATCCTAGATTATTAAGTCCTTTAATTAAACTCATAATTTACCTTTTCACCTAGAGTAAGCTTTTAGGTCTTAAATAATCCACTTAGTAAATAATTTAGTTAATTAGGAAAATAATTTAATAGTAATTTATGCCTTTGTTGGATGTTATTTTTTAATCATTCGAATAAAATTTTATGTTAATTATTAGAAAATAGGAAAATATAAGAATTTAATAATTATTTCAAAATATGAAGAATTTGTCAAAATAATCAGTATGAAATGGAATTTTACCCAAAGGGTTAACTAAACTTTGTTCAAAAGTTTAAAACGATAAACAACTTTCAAAAGTTATAAAATGACAATTGAACTTACAAAATGGTAATTACATCGTTAAAATATATTAACCTCTTAATGATGGCCTGACTGTGCTTGCCACATCTCATTACCCATCTCCACTTCATCTCGTACCCTTTTCCACGTAAGATTAACAAAATAAAACAAAAAATAACAGAGATTCATTTGCTACGAGATGTAACCTTGATTACATAACCATAACTCGATCGTTTCCGAGAACACGGACTTGAGCAAATAAACATAAGTTGAAACTCTAATTATTTGATGGATTATCCTATAGTTGCAGAAATATATGAAAGGGAATATCATACAAACATGCATATAGTATATATATGTATGTATGTATGTGTGCGCGCACGTATGGCATGAAACATATATGTTAGTCGATCTTTTCTTGCCATGGACGGTTGAGACCGGAAGATTCGTACTCCTGAAAAGGCCTGCAATCAGATGAAGAGCTATACTGAGGAACGGAGAATGACATTCTGCCTCTTGGATGCCGAAGATTCAGCCGTCGAGCATAAGTCTTCTTCTCTTCCTGAGGTTCCCGCCGGTTTATCCGCGTGCAGATTTTCTTGTTCGACAAGTTTTGTTCTTTTCCTATTCAAGGAACCGTTGTTGCAATTCCGAAACGATGGTACCCTTTGATCATTAGACGAATATGTTGGACATGAAGACATTTCCTTTAAGACGAGTTTCGGGATGGCAGAAGTTTCGATACAATCAGAATTATCGAAAACTTGTTCATTCATCTGATCTGAAGTTGTGGATTTTGCAGCTGCTTCCATTTCCCACATTTTAAATATAGCTTCTCTAAGATGTTCCCTAGCTGTATCTATGTCTATTATGGGTTTCGGATAGTTTAACCCCAACTCTACACCTGCAGCTTTAAGCACCGTAAGAGGTGCATCCCACGGATGATGGATCCATTCTGTCGGCATTCTTGCCAACTCTGGCAGCCATTGCCTTACATATTCACCTTCGGGGTCGAATTTCGAGCCTTGAATCTGACTCGAAAATTTGAAACAAAATGAGGTCCTAAGATATGAAAAATAAACAAAATAAACTAGGGAGCAGAACGCACCTGTGGCCAGTCTAATCGTTCTAGCTCTTGACCGTCCGGTAAGCTCCCGGAGATGTACTGCCAACCAAGAATATCACATTCCAAATCTGCATCCAAAAGGGTGTCCCAGAAGTACTTCATTCCCCATTTCCATGGAAGAAGAAGAAACTTCACCGCGAAACTCGAAACAACCACTCTTGTTCTGTTGTGCATCCAACCAGTTGCCCAAAGCTCCCTCATTCCTGCATCCACCAACGGATACCCCGTCCGACCTTGTTGCCAAGCCTTAAACCGGTTCACATCGGCATTCCAAGGAAAATACTTCAAGCTGCTCAACATTGACCTCTGGTGAGTGAATGGGAAGTTGAAACAAAGATAACGAGAGTATTCTCTTAGTCCAATGGCCTTTAGAAATAGAGTTACACTCTCTTCCCCTCCAGATTTCTCTTCTCTTCTCCATAGTATCTGTTTCATACGTATGCACCGGAAAACTTTCCTCACACTTAGCTCTCCGAAATGAAGATATGGGGACAGAAGTGATGTGGAGTTGCCCCCAACCTTAAACCGACTCTCCGAATAGTCGAACAGATTCTGTTCGACAAACTCGGTTAGAGCCTTATCGGCATTGCTCCAACCCGGAGACCATCCTCTTCCTAACAATGCATTGCTAGATTTTTCCATTTCATTTTCAAGGCCCAAACCTTCAACAGAACATTTTTCAACAGTCCCTGTCACTAATAAGGGTTCAGTAACTTGTTACTCATTTTGCAATGTGCATATATGTACATATACATACACTTATACATATACATATACATGTACATGTACATAATGTTCGGTTTAAATTTACCTGCTGCTTGCACCAATCTCCATGGGGGTAGAAGTGAAATGGGTTCCATTTGCATGTTCAAGCACTTGCCCCAGTATGCATCAAAGGTAGTAAAAGCTCGTCCCTTCTCGTCGTATATCTCCCATGGTTCATATAACAAATCTCCATTATAGGTTTGCACAGAGACGCCGACCTCTGCCAGTTTCTCTTTGATGCGATGATCGCGAACCAGTGACACGGGGTCTGGAAAAAGGACAGGGAAACATGACACATCTTATGTTGCAGATATCTAAGCGTAACTATAATCTCAAGTATCTAACATGTTAACTGAAAACATTGCATTGAATTCGGCATAAGTTCAATTCAATTAGGCTTCTAATGTGATTACTTCTATCTATTTTCATGAATTTTGTTAAAATCAGTGTTGGTTTAAGAAACCAGATTTGATCAGCTGAATCGGAGCGTACCGTAAAGATGATTGAACATTACTTTCGTCGCCTCCGTAGCTTTGATGCAATCTAAAAGAGCTGAAAGAGTACTCTGTGTCTTGATCAACACAAGTTCAGCCCCAAGAGACTTCAAGGACTGCTCCAAATGAGCGAGAGATTGCTTCAGCCACCATCGCGACACTCGACCGGGGTAGAACTGCCCTTCCTCTTCGGGGCACCATATGAAGACCGGAAATACACTACCATCCCTTGCTGCAGCAGCTAAAGCAGGGTTGTCTTCAATCCTGAGGTCCCTCCTGAACCAAACTATGGTCTTACCACCACTCATGTTGAACTAACAAGATCCTTCGCATGCAACCGAAGAGTTCGAATTCGTAAATCTTTTTATTCTACTCAGAAACACGAACATCAACAAAGGCCTAAAACTCACAAACTCATTCAACAAAAACTAATCAAACTCAGATTCACCAAACACTTTACTAACATCCCAACCAGACCTACAATATGCATCTAAGATATCCAACCAATCCCGGGATTCGGCCAATCGAACACCATAATTTCCCCCAAAATATCTCCAAATCCAAGACCTTGATGCAGACCTGCACTAACTCCACGAGAAAAAGCAACACTGTCCATTGTCATTTTGTCAAACACCTTATTCCAACCTTAGCAACATTCCTCATGAAGTTTCTAATGCTCTACAGACAGTGTGGAAGATGAGATTTTTAAAACAAAAATACAGATCCGAGTTCCCCAAAAAGTAAAATTAAAGTGATTCCTTAATAATTCACATTAAAGAATGTTATCCACAAACAATGACAACTAAAACACACATAATTGTTATATTATCTTTTAAGACAAGTACAACAAATAAACTGACCAAACCCTGTTTTCAATTGAAGTTAATTTGTTGAAATTTTTACCCCATTGTTGCTAGAACAGACAAAGGATAGATGATATTTTCTTCATTGCTTACAGTACTTCCTTTGAAACACATGCATGATGCAACCGGCAAGGCCTTTTATGACAAGTGAGATCACGTGGGAGTAGTATGGCATATTGGCATTAATGATTGTAGTGGGAGACATGGCTTGTCTGCTTGGTGGATCCACTGTAAATTTCTCGGGGTTTTTTCTGTCATTTTCTGCATGGTTAAAGACTCACTTATTACACAAATGAATTGGTAATTCCAAAGCTTTGTAAGTGGTTACTTATTTCTGTGTTTTCAGAAAGATTTTTTTGCAATTTTCTTTTTTATGTCTTCCTTTGGGAAAACAATTCTCTTGATTAAGGACCATAAAAATGGGGGATATGTAAAGAAAATGACAGAAGAAAGATTAGATACATGAACAAATGAATTTGTGCTAGCTTTTTTTTCCCTTTTTACAGCATCTGGTTCTTTCCCTCTGCACTTGAACCTATAAATCCTCATTGTCACTTAACAATAAAATAAAATCATATGAAGAAAAAATTAAAAATTCAATCAAACAATTCGGACGAACAATAAATATTAAAAAAACATCAATGTGAGCGATAGAGGATAAATATAAAACAAAAAATATTATCGAAAATGAAACGGAGTGTAAGCACGGGTGAAGCCACCCATAGCTCATAGGTGTCACATGACATCTCAAAAAATTTAGAATAATTTTTTTTTATAAATTTAATATGAACTAATGTTAAAGTTAAAATTAAAATTAACACAACTTTAAATAAATGTTGACGCCCTTAAAATAATTGATACCCTTTAAACAAAAATGACACTAGTTTATTTCCAACTACTTAAAAAGAATTCGCTCGTACAAATTTTAAATTATATCACCCTAAACTATTTTTCTTAAGAAGCGTAAGAAAATGTAGCCTATCTTTCTGCTTCTTGGATGTAAATTTCTTTGTTGATGTCCTTTGGGATTACAGTAACTTTACAAATCCATTTAACACCGCATTTTGTTGAGTTTTCACAATTTTATTATTTTTTTCAAAAAAAGTTTATTTTGTAAATGAATAATTAAGGACAAATAATTGTAATATTAGTGATGTTCAATAAAAAAATTGTAATATTAGTGCTTTTTCATTATCATGATTTAGATCGATATAATAATAAATTTAACTATTATTATTTATATAATATATTAATTTGATCTTGATTTTGACACTTATTCTCTTTTTGAACCAATTTACCCCGAACATTTTATTCTGGGTTAAAATGGTCCACATGCGGATGAAAATTGTTAGTCAACTGACAATAAACAACTTGAAATAACTTGACAAAATGACACTTCAGAAGAAAGAAATATTTTATATTCCGTACAATTTTATAAAAAATATTTTTAACTAATGTGTCATTATGTAAAGTCAACATATTTGTCTATATGACACTGCTATCGCGGCGTGTACTGTCATGTAGGTTTGTCATATTATTTCAAGTTGTTTATCGTCAGATGACTGACGTTTTTCATTCGTAAAGTAGTCATTTTGACCCAAAATAAAACATTAAGGGTTAAATTGGTTAAAAAAGAATAAAGACCAAAATGACTATCCAACCAAATATTAAGGATATTTTTTGACATTATATCATTTATTAAAGTTTTATTAGGACCAAATAGACATAAAGTTTGCAAGTTGAAGGCTAAAATTATTTTTATATCAATCAATTTTATATAAAATAAATGTAAAACGTCTACATCGTGATTAATTATCCTTAATTGCTCATTTTCGAAATTAATATGGATCAAATCTATTTTTCATTTTGAGAGGGACCAGTTTGTCCAATTTTAAAATTTAGAGGAACCTAGGAGGTCTTTTTACCAAAACATCTTCATGGAAAACGATTAAGATATTGTCAAAATCTTCCTTCTCAGCTTTCTCTGCCTACTTTCCCGAGAACCAAACGGGAAGTTTTTTTCTTATTTCGAACGAAAATGTCGCTAGGGCACAAAGGTTCGGGGAATCCGGCCGCTATCCTTTCTTCTCTTATGAACAAAAGAGAAAAGCTTCAAGACGACCTTCGCAATATCGAAAAGCAGGTAATAATTTTCCTGCTTTGCCCATGAAAATTTTGCCTTTTTATGTGTATATCTTAGTAAAGAAGTTACAACGATGAGAAATTTCGCAATTAAACTTATATTACTTATAATTAATTCATATTTTTGTTGCAGGTTTATGAGTTAGAGACTAATTATTTACAAGATTCGAGCCATTTCGGTCAAGTTTTGAAAGGATTCGAAGGGTTTCTTTCCTCATCCAAGAACACTGCAAAGTAACTATTTTTTTTTTACCCATATGTTCTTATCAATTGCTGGTAATTTTATATCTGAATTTATTTTTAATCATTGAATTGCCAGTTTGCAGTTTCTAAATATCTGGATGTATGCAGATTATCATCATCTGTATGAATTCAAAAAAAATCTTTACTGGAAACTTTTAGTTTCATAGAAAATTAATGAGAAATTGTTACAAATTATTAAACTTTTAGTGGGGAGAGTTTTACTAAGAAATTTCTCTGAACTTTAGGATTCAAAGTAGTGCAGAAAAGGAATTCACACCACATATTCATGTCTTTAATTGAGACTTCTATGTTCGGTCTTTCGTGACGGAAAATTCATGTAAATTTGTTTTTGCATGTAGCTTGAAGAGATCTAGGAAATTTCAGCCTGAAGATAGATTGTTTTCTTTGTCATCAGTCACGTCACCAGCGGTATGAGATGAATAAGCTTCGGTATTTATGCATTACTGTTCTTTTATGGCTTTGTAGTTCTTTATAGCCAGATAGAGGCAGCCCTTGACTTGTGAATTCAGCGTTGAGTGGTTGGAGTGGATGAAAATTACGAGTATTTACGTCCGTTTATTGTCTCTGCGATCCTGAAATTGAAGTTTCGATAAAGATTTCTAGCGGATAAGATCACCATGCTACTCTAGCAATCACTCTGTTTACATTGAACTTACGAAGACTAGTATGTTTTAGTGGATATAATAAGTATATTCTTGTTAAAGAGAATTGAAACCGGGTATTGGAACTATCGACTTCCTGAATAGCATTTTTTTAGCCATCACCAATCCGTATGTGATGATGTGATGTTAAGTAGTTAGATATTATGTTTATTTCATTGTGAAAAATAAGAAATTTGTCCTAATATGATAACATCAGTGCATGCTGAGATGGTTAGCTGAAGATCTGTATTCGGTTTCCTTCAGCACTTGATTAATCGGAGAATAAAGGAGATTTTTTCAGTAATATGCTCTTTTTAGGAATGATTTTACTTCTGCTTTGATCCACTCCTAGGCATCTACAATCATATTTTAACGAGAAAGCATTTAACCAAATTACGAATTATTTACAGTGAGTTGATGAATAGAATTGTCATTGTTTATAACAATTATAATCTTTTAGAATTATTCAACTAATTCTCCAGTCTCACCATGATTGTGCAATTGTGCTGGACCTTCCATTTGTTTTAGCAGAAATCAATTGCGCAAAAATGGTCACGGCCGGGCTGTGTCTCAAAAGTACATGTAGTTATTCTGATTTAACAAAGACTGATTTGTTCACTTTGCTTCTTTATGTTCAGGCTGAAGAACTCGGAGTTCGACAGGACGGTAAACTTTGTTCATTACTATACTAATCTTATCCTCTCGAAAGCTATTTTTAGACATCCTTTGATTCGGCATCCTCTTTGTCGCAGATGGAAGATCCGATTTTGGCCCAGCTCGGTCTAGGGGTGGAGGCTTAGCTGCCAATGGCCAGTGAGTGTGCTCATCAAGATTGAGTTGGCATCACTTTTTAAGCATCACTTTGTAACATGCATCTTTCGCTTTATTCTTTCAGAGGGAAACCGAAGAAGGGAAGAACCCCCTCGTCCGCAAGAGACGTGAAGAGAACCAGGCCGTCAAGTGAACAAGATTTCGATGATGAAGATGATCCCGATATGAGCTTGAGATAAGTCAATGAATGACAACTTAAAATGTAGTGTTGTTTTGTAATAATGGAGGGGAAATCTTAATATATTTTATGTAGTCTTAGGTGGTCTAGCATTTAGGTGACGTCGAAAGTAGCAATTAGGGTTGGGTTGTACGTAGCAAACTTAGATGTGTCATGTATTGTATCATGTACAAGTATTGTATAATTTCCACTTCCCCTTATCTTGATTGTATTATGTTCTTTGTAATGGCATAGAATTATGTTAACTCACAGTTTAGCTTCAGTTTTATCCGGAGGGGTGTAAACGAGCTCGAGTATCGTTAAGCTCGACTCGAACTCGAAATCTTCAAGGCTAAACTTGGCTCGGTTCAAAAGCTCTTGTGCTTAAAATTATCAAGCACAATTGAAGCTTGAGCTTTACTCGAAAGCTTACGAGTTCAAAGTTATCAAGCTCGAAAACAAAAATTGGAGCTCAAGTCAAGCTCGAAAGCTCACGAGCTCAAAGTTACCAAGCTCGAATCGAACTCGAAAACAAAAATTGGAGCTCGAGCTCGAACTAAACCTTAATTTTCTAGCTTTTATTCCCAAAAACCTATCATCCATTGTTAAATGAATCTAACCATAAATCTCAAATAATACTCTAAACCATAAATTAACCCCAAAACCCTAAATTTAAATCCTAATTAAATAATGCAATATCATATATTATATTTTTAAGTAATTCGCGGACTTTTCGAGTCGGGTATCGAGTAGCTCGTCTCGACTCGTTAAGAATACAAATCAAGTCCAATCGAGTTGAACTTTGACCAAATTTTAACCGATTCAAACTTGAATAACTCATGATCTGTCTCGTCTCATTTACAGCCCTATTGCCCTATTTAAATCTGGTGATTGTGGTATGTGTGTAATGTATTTTTTTAGAGGTAATAAAACACACCACGTCACTTAATTACAAGTATAATAATAAATAGGTCATTTTTATTCTAAAAATAATAAATAAATTAATTAAAATTTTGTGAACCTGTCATTTTTAGATCATTCTATCGCTAAATTTTATAAACATAAGACATGATATAATAAGAATCTAATTTTTAAAATTTATATATTCTATTAATTTAATCTTAACTCAAAATAATTTAATAAGTTTAACCTCATACGTAAACAATCTATTAGTTTATCAACTGTCTACTAGCAATCGACGTTAAAGTCATAATAAGTCTATTTTATTAGTTTGTCAACTGGCTGATAACGAGATATCATGTCTATCAATTACCGAACAATGTCAAAATTTTGAAATATAAATTACTAAATTTATTAAATCAATATCAAATTAATAAAATTTAAAAATTAAAATTGTTATCATACAGATCGTAATAACATGATAATTTATATTTTACAAAATCTTAAGTGGAGTAATTAAATTGTTTTTTTATAATAAAAAAATAACATGTTTATCACACAAAAAAATTATTGAGAATTAAACTATTTCTTTTAGAGAAAAAAATTGATATTTTGTTGCCAAATTTAAAAGGCTTAATGCATAAAATGCCCTCTAAAGTTTATCACTTTTCTCAACTTGGTACCTAACGAATTATTTGGGACGTTATACCCCTTAACGTTTTCACTGTTACTCAATTTACTTTAAATCAATACTTTTACGGTTACAAAAAAAAAACAGTCGTTAAAAAATAGCCAATGAGATCACGCCATGTCGGGTCTTCTTGATAGAGTAACCTGCCTAATTTTATTAAAAGGTCAAGTTTTCCATATTTATTTTTGTTTAATTTAGTCACTACAAAGTCTATTTTTACCTAAAATTGACCCATATTTGTTTTTTATTTTTTTTAAAATTTAGTCTAATATTTTATTAATAATAATAATATTATTATTTTATTTAAATGTTAATTTTTAATAAAAACAAATTAAATATTTTAATATTAAATTAGTAATTTTTGATAAATAAATCATTACTAATTTAATATTAAAATATTACTAATAAAAGTTAATTTAGTTTTTTTAATTCCAAAATAAATTAGTTTTGTAATTTAGCCCCATCGAAATAAGTTAAATGTTAATACCAAATAGTTCTCTATTACGTCTCAAAATAAATTAATTTTATAATCTAGTCTCATTATGTCCCAAATTAATAATTTCACATTAATTTAATATTAAATTAGTCTCTTAATTTATCAAATTTAATATTAAAATAAATTTTTATATAAAGTACATATTACTAATTTGATATTAAAATATTATTAATAAAGAAAAATTAAATTAATTTTTTTAAGATTAATATTATTTTATTTTAATATAACTAAAGAGCAATTCTAACATCAGATAAATTGCAGGAGACACCATATATATATTATGAATTACGATGTATGTAATTCACATAAATTTAATGCTTTTGTTGGGGATTCATAGGAGTTCCGTTGATACTGAAAGTGAACAAACTAACATCTATAAAAAAAACAATAATTTTATTTTTTCTCAAAAAGAACATAAAATCAGATAAATCAGATAAAATTGAACAAAAAATAAACATAAAATTGAAAAAAAATAAACATAAGAGACTTGACATGACATTTACCATTTTAATAAAATCAGATAAAATCAGGATAATTAATTTATCAAATAGGAGCTGACGTGACACAATTTGATTGGCTGAAATTTTTTTTAAAGGCTGAAAATTTTTCTTAACGACAAAAGTAATTGTTTGAAGCAAAATAGGTAACGGTAAAAACATTAAAGGCACAACGTCATAAATGATACGTTAGGCACCAAGTAAATGTCATGTATCTAAGTAAACTTTAGGGGCATTTTGTGCACTAAGCCAATTTAAAAGGATATAAGGCAGAGCATGGCAACAGGGAGCGATATTGGATTCAGCAACCCCCACTCCATTGCAATCATATATCTACGGATCTTAAAGAGAATTGTTAGTAAAATAAGAACAGAAAGCTCCAGATAATTGCAGTAAACAACACAAGGTAGGCAAAAAAATCAACTTCCATATGGTCGACAATAATGTCGCTTATCCCATTTAAAATTGAAGCTAAAATCCAGAAGTACCAAATAAAACATCCAAAACATCCATGATCAAATAGCATGTACGACGAAGATCAATCCGAGGATGCAGCTAACCGATCATTAACAGTTCATATAGAATGCCTTTTATTCAAAACTGCAGCTAGTCATATCAAGGCAAAACACTCCCCTCATTCAAACACATTATAAAAGTGATGAATGCATTCATGAGAGGCACGAGTATGCCAATTCCTTCTCCTCGGTGAGCTCCGCTCCGGTCAACTCCAACTTCTTCCTCGAGAATTCATCAATACCCAGCCCTAAGACAAAGTTAAAAATAAATAAGGAAAGAAACTCACAATTGAACAAGACTAGCCACAATTCATACAAATAATGGGATCATATTTTGTTGTATTCTTACCTTGGACAATTGTCCATTCTCCATTCTTACAAGTAACCGGGAAGGAATAAATGACCCCGGCTGGTGCATTGTATGAACCATCAGAGTAGACCCCCATAGAAACCCATGTGCCCTAATAAAGCAAAAAAAAAACATTCAGATAGTGACCATATCAAATATCATTAGAAAAAGAACCGATTAACAACATTGCCGACCTCAGGAGTTCCAAGGACCCAATCACGAATGTGATCACAAGCAGCACTAGCAGCAGATAGTGCACTTGAGAGTTTCCTAGCTTTGATGATTGCAGCACCACGCTGTTGGACAGTGGTGATGAATTCTCCATTCAACCTAAAACGAATGAATAATTTCAAAACGAGGTCTCAAAAATCTCACAGTTCGAATATATTTATTTCGTCAGATAACCAACTCTTTTAGTACGACTCTACTTACCATTCATCATCCTTAACAAGCTCACGAACGGGCTTGTCCCCAACAGTTGCATGATTGACATCAGGATATTGAGTTGATGAATGATTACCCCAGATAATCACATTCTTAACATCAGAAACTTGGACATTTAGTCTCTCAGAGATTTGACCTAATGCCCTGTTATGATCAAGCCTTGTCAAACAGGTAATGTTCTTTGCAGGGATTGAAGGAGCGAATTCCTTCAGGATCAATGCATTGGTGTTGGCAGGGTTAGCAACAACAAGCACCTGACACAAACATGAATTATACACAAAAGCATGTAAGGTCAAACAGTATACGAAATATTAATCAATGAATTTAGCAACTTTAGAGTGCCATCAAAGAACCTCCATTGCCCCCATGATTTTTTTTTTCAAATACGTAAATGCAAGAAATTTAATGTTGAAACATTATTTTCTCACCTTGCAGTTTGGAGCTGCATGCTGTTCCAAGGCAGAAGCCTGAGACTTGTAAATAGAAACATTCTTCGACATAACATCTTTCCTTTCCATTCCTTCCTTCCTTGGGAAACCACCAACCATGACAGCAACATTGACTCCATTGCATGCCTCAACAACATCGGTTGTAGCAACAACACCTGACCGAAACAACAAAAGGTTAGATCACAAACCATACAACATATTCATATAAATTTAGTAGAATTTTAAATACAGCTAGACCACAACATTCAAAACTCAAGCAACATGATAATGAACACATTTACCTTTTAGAAGAGGAAATGCAGCATCCACCAACTCCATTTTGACACCATTTAAAGCCTCTGCTGCAGGAGGGATATCAAGCATGTGAAGGATAACGGGCTGATCAGCACCCAACATGATTCCCCTAGCGATCATGGGTACAAGAGCATACCCAATTTGTCCTGCAAACACAACCACAACGATAAAGATTTTTCAACAAGTCATTTTGGAAAACAAAAAAGAAAACAGCAAGTCCAAGCTATGTTTCTCAGACCCAGGTGCGAGTATCCAATATACATGTGTGTCCAGCGCAGTTCTATTTTTTCGAAATACTTCATATATTTAGAGGATCCTTCAAATCTTATTCTTATATGTTCAAATTCAGTTCAACTCCAAGCACTAACTTTTTAATGTCAATTGGATACATAGCAGATCCATATTTTCAAGCATGAATAAA
Source organism: Hibiscus tridactylites (assembly GCA_958450335.1). Taxonomy (NCBI): domain Eukaryota; kingdom Viridiplantae; phylum Streptophyta; class Magnoliopsida; order Malvales; family Malvaceae; genus Hibiscus; species Hibiscus tridactylites. The sequence continues at coordinate 79,405,263 of OY288268.1, read as the reverse complement.
AACAACACATATCTCGTCACGGGGCAAATAGACTTTCAATTTATTTATTTATTTATTTATTTTGTTTGTTTGTTTATGATCTTAGAACCTGAACATATTTATTTTTCACACTAGCAAAAAAATTAAAAAAAAAACAGATTTAAAGCATTTCTTCCATCATTTACCATATAAACTTCTACAGTCACTGATTTGAGCTACTAAGCACAGATCCATGGCAGATTAAAGTACTTTCCAGTGAAATCCTAATTCTAGATCATTTTCTTCTAATCCAAACAATAATCAGTTCAAACGAAGCATCTAAAAAACAGTTGAAGTTTAGATCACGATTAGCTAGATCTGGAAAACAGAGATCGAGTTCATCCAACTAAAACCACTAGATCTGAAAACTAGATTTCAACAGAGAAAAGTTCAAGTAAAGGATCTGATTAGTGGAACCATAACAGTACCTGCAGCTCCAGTAACGAGGACGCGAACTGGTTCTTTTGCCATTGATGGAGGTCGGAGGATAACAAAAACCGATGTCGTTTAGCAAGAGATCAGTAGAGAGACTGAGACAAAAGACTCTGAGCTGAGGGGCAATGGATTAGAAGAAAACGCGAAGAATCGCGTTATTTATAAGCCAATAAATGATCATACCGAGGAAAATGGTGATAAAAACAATGGTCTAATTACAGTTTTAGTCTCTCCACTATGCTGACACTTTTCTTATTTCCCAAAATATTAGTCCACATAAGAGTAGACGTTTAACACAAATTTTAAAGCCGAATATAATTTGATCATTTGTTTTTGGCTATATTGGTTAAAGTGATTACATAAAATAGATTAAAAATAACTTTAATTATTCAGTTGAAATATAAATTTATTATTGATTAAACATGATTTATTTGATTTTCATGTGACTCTAATTTTGTTATCGGATAATCGTAAAGAAAAATTTAATATCACTATGTCTCAAATAAGTTATCCCTTATCGATTTTTTACATAATTTTAGGAAGAATTTTTTTTATCGATGTGGTGTAAAATAAATCAAATGACGATTTAACTCTTAAAAAGTTAAATTTTGGTTGGTGAGAAACTAAAAATGGATAGAAATGAAATATATGCTTAAAAAAGTTTGTGGATTTTTTCAACGAGACAGTTTGAGTGAAACAATATTAAAAGTCAAAAGAGATAATTTTATTGGGACAAAGGGAGTACATAACTTTAATGATAATAGCTATTGATGTTATTGATTTGGACTTAATAATAATATTATAAAAATGTGAAAGACTACATTATGATAAATTGAAGTGAATTGATTGGAAATTTATAACATAAGATAGGGACTAAAATTTGAATTAGTCCTAAAACAAGAGGGGGTTTTGAGTTTTGCGAAACTGTGGGCTTAACGTCGTCGTTTGGAGGTGAGAGAGAATAAATGACATTGGGATGCATGCGGGCGGACAACGTTTATTGACCCCACCGCAGAGAGAGCGTGACAGAAGTGGCGAGCATCATGCTTGTTACCGTTGGAATGTGGTGACTCAAATACTATAATAATAATAATTATGGATAAATAACTTTTTTTTTACCAAAATAAGGCCCTAAATTTTATTTTCCTCAGACTAGCACTTTTAAAGTGAATTCACCGCACCAACACAGAGAGTTTTAAAAATATATTATTTATTTATATAAATTCGCCTTAGGTTCACGACGAGTTCTAATTTTTTTATATTCGATTTAAACTGTAATCACAAGATTAACCTTATCTCAAACCAAACTCGTCGTATGGCCACGACGAATTCCTCTGACTTTACGTCTACAACGGTTTTTACGAAGTAACGACTTTATTTAGGGTTTTTGCAAATTAGGGTTTTGTATTTTTTATAAATAGATAGTTTTTAGGGTTTAGAACACAAAAATTTTTAATATGTTTTGATCGAGCAAAGCAAAAGAGTTTGTGAAGCCGTGAGATTTTCTTACACGAGACCGAAAGAAGCAAGCTCACACAAAATTTGAAAGGTTAAAGGTAACGTTTGTTAATATTTTTTAGAGTACGATTAATTTTTTTTAATATGGTTTATTTTTTTATTCAAATTTTTTTATATATGCATATTTTTTAATCCGAATAGTAAATTGTGTTGTAAATATTTTAATAAAAAATATTTAAAAATTTGATTGATTTGTGATGTTTTAGGCATTTAATTGCGCATAACTATTAAGAAAAAATGGTGTTGTTAAGACTTCAAGATTCTCACATCGCGGATAACATGAGATTGTTGGTAAGAATTTATGGGTTTTTTTGGCAATTTTTAGTTTATTGTTTTTAAATGATAAAGTATTACTTTAATTTAAATTCTGTGTTTGTAGAAAGAGGATTCAAAGTTCCGGCCTCGCTTGATATGGAACGATCCGCCAAGCCAATATATAATGAGATTTTTAGAGAATTTCGATTTTAGGTACGCGTCAAAGGTTCGTGCGTTTAAAATCGTGTCGCAGTTGTTCAATGGGTTAGTGGAGCGTTAGAGACTAGAGACGCATACCTTCCACATGTCGTTCGGAGAGTGCACAATCACCCTCGAAGTTGTTGCTATACATCTTAGTGTCCTAATTTCAGGCGGTCCAATCATTGGTCAGAATAGATATTTTGTTAATGAATACTGCTAAAAGTATTTGGAGAAGACACCACTGCGCATGCTATTGATGGTAAACGTTTGAAGCTAACATGGCTGAAGACTGATTTTCAAGTGGATGAAAATTTCACTCGGCAGAAATTGATTACGCTGCTCGAGCCTATATATTGCTCCTTACCGGTGGTAAACTAATGCCGGACAAATCAAGTTCTCACGTGCACACACAATACCTTCCGTTCTTGGAGACGTCGTGAATAACAAAAAAATCAATTGAAAATCTGCAATATTAGATTTTCTGTATCGCGAGTTGTGCAAGACAGCGACCCAGACAGACGTCAATGACAAATTTGTGCGCGTCGATATTGGTGGGTGTGTGGTGCTAATACAATCATGGGCCTGGTACAAGCTTCCATTCTTCGCACCTATTTGTGATCATTCGTTTGAATTCCCACTTGCTTCAAAGTAATAATGTTAATTCCTATAATTATTTTAAATGTTATTTATAAAAATCATGATCCATCCATGTATCTGTATTATGTAGATGTGCCTAAAAAATTCAAAAAAAATACATTGGAAGTAAAAATAATCGTCGAAGTTAGAGTGAAGATTAACTTGTATTGCAAAGAGCATGTAATGCAAAATTGCTTTAGATCGAAATTTGAAAATTTAATTTATTTTGATCCAATTTTCTGGTTATGCACGCAATATTGCAGTTTTGATGGATGCCATATGATGAGGATGATGATATTCGGCATGTGATTCCGAACGATGTCTATGAAGATGCTGAAAATTGGTGTTCAACAATGCCATTGTTAATTTTTGCGATTGTGGAGATGTTTTACGAAAATTGAGTTCTTAAACAATTCGAATACCACCAGCATATGCTGGAGGACCCGACCAATATGGATGAGTTCGAAAATGTGGACTTACAGTGTAAGAGTGAAGAGAATTGGCCAAAGAGTTATTCGTCATATAAAGTATGGTGGCATGACAGGTCAAGTAGGTTGTCGGCTTGTGATCCCATTCGATTGAATGGTTTCAATTTCTTGAATTCTAAGTGCCATCAATGGTTTGTGGCAAACAACAAACCGAAGTTGACGACCGAAGCCCAACGAGAAATTTATCTTCTTTTGTTTGAAATCCGACAAGCCCAGAACTAGGGAGCACCTAGTGAGTCGTCATCTGGTGTCGGGTCAGGTGGAGGCAGATTTGGGGAATGAGAGGTTGAGGTAAATCTGCAGGTAGAGGTAGAGGTAGACGCTTAAGAAGAGAACTCGAACCGAAACCTGATTCGGAACCCGAACTCAAATTCAACTTGGGACCAAGCTCTGCAGAGGTTTAATTATTGATTTGAGTTTAGTTGAAAAAATTAGTTATATTTCGTACGCAATAGTTTTGTTTTTTAATTTTAGATATTTGTCTTTTAATAAATTTCGAACCCATTTAATGAATTCATGATTTAATAATTATTTGAGTTTAGTTGAAAAAAATTGTTATGTTTATTTTTTTACTTAAAAAACTATGTAGAGTGTTGCAATCGATTGATATAACAAATTACTACATTTAGAACACCAAGATATATTTAGAACACACAAAAAATTGACAATTTATTATACATAACTCTCCGAACTTGAATACATATGCTTGAGTACATATACATATACTTTGTTGTAGTATATAACAGATTAACTTAGTACTAGAATTTGTGCTATGACTGCCCAATTGTTTGATATGTACATGTAGAGGTGGCAATCGGGTCATTCGGTTCGGGTTCGGTTCGGGTTATTTCGGGTCTATCTAGAATCGGTTTAGATTCGGTTCGAGTCGGTTCGATTCGGGTCTAATTCGGGTCTGTGATGAGTCAGATTCGGTTCGGGTATTGGATCGGGTCAAAATCGGATCAGTTGTTTTCGGGTCGGGTCAATATCGGATCAGTCGCTTTCGGTTCGGGTCAAAATCGGGTCGTTCGGGTCGCTTTCGGTTCGGGTTAAAATTGGGTCAATTTCGGGTCAATTTCGGGTCGGATCAACATTAAAATTTTCGGGTCAATTTGATTTGAGTTGGGTTAAAGGTTTGAGGTTTAGTATTTATGGTTCAGTTTAGAGTTATTGATGTATGAGATTAATTCTGATTCAACTTGTCAATCTATGCATTTGAATTTGATTAAATATTTAAATCAAAGCTTCATGTATCCATATAATTTTTTTGTATAATTATATTGAATCAAAGTTTATAATAATAATAATAATAATAATAATAATAATAATAATAATAATAATAATGTCTGAAATGAATTAATTTATTAAACTTAGGATCTAATTGAACTAACTAAAATCTAAAAGCATAAATCACGGAAATAATTAAAATAATTTAAAAACTAAATGTGAAATTTCAATTAAATTAATCTAAATTGAAACTCAATTAAATCAAGAAAAATAGAAAGACAATTGGTAAGAATAGAGAGGGAAAAAACAAAATTTTGGAGGGAAATAAGCCACCAATTTTTTAAGCTAGATTGAAAAAAGAAAAAGAAAAAGACAATTGGAAAAAATAGATAGAGAAAAAACAAAATTTTGGAGGGAAATAAGCCACCAATTTTTTAAGCTAGAGATTAATTACTTTTTAGGTCATGTTGCATTTAAAATGTTACATTTTAGTCAACTTTAAATTTTAGTTTAATTTAATTTAGTCACAAGTATTCCCACGGTTTAGACTTCGGATATAGAACTCCCCTCCCAGTAGTGATATTTAGTCTCTAAAAATTTATTTTTAGTTGAAATTGACTAATCTTTATAATTTAGTCTATTAATTTAATATATTGGTATTTTCGTTCATTTTAATTTCAAAGATTTAATTTTTAGCCAAAATTGACCCCGATTTATTTATATGATATAATTACAAAATTGATCATTGGACTCTTAAATTTCTCCACTTCCAAATTGTCAATTTAATCTACAATTTCAATTTTATGCTATATTTTATGATGAAATTATAAAATTGGTCACCAAGATCTCAAATTTCTATACTTCATTTTATTATTTATTATATTGTTAACAATAGATATTCGGAATCGGGTCAAAATCAGGTTAAAATCGGGTCGATATTCGGTTCAGCTTTCGGTTCAGTTTTTGGTTCGGGTAGCATTCAGTTCGGGTCCATTCGGTTCGGGTCTATTTTGGTTCGGGTCCATTTCGGTTCAACAAAAAATTTCGGTTCGGTTCGGTTCGATTCGGTTCGGTTCGGGTTTCGGGTCAACTTCGAATCATCATGTTCGGGTCAAAATCGGGTTTCGGTTCGGGTAATTCGGTTCGGGTTTCGGGTCTCGGGTCAAGTTTGCCAGGTCTATGTACATGGTTGTTCGTTCAAAAAAATGAGATCAGTCAACAGAGAATATGACATGCAGTACCCATGTATGTCATGATAGATGCATAGGGGTCCTGCATGGAATAAAAATGAGTGCATCATTGTGTAACACTCCAAAAATTACGCCCAAATTATAAACTCTAGATTTAAAAAATCCCTAATTCTAAAACCTAATTTTAAAATTCATGATTTTCTGAAACCCTAACTTTTTGGTATTTTTGAAACAATTTGATAAAAAATGAAATTTTAGGAAACATTTGGTTTTTAATTTTGAAATTCTAAACTTAAAACTAAATATTGAGAAATTTAGATTTCGGCGTTAAAATTATAATTTTAAACAGTTGAGACTAATCAAGTGATTAACCCAATTTAAAATTTTGAATTCTAAATTCCTACGTTTCTAATTCAAATGCAAATGCAAATCCAATTCTTAATTGTTATTATCATTAATTTATATATATATACATATCCTAACCCCCCCCCCCCCCCCCCCTCTCTCTCTCTCTCTCTCCCTATACATATATATATGAAATCTCAAATTACCCTTCAAAGACGGCTGATCATCCCCATCGCTCTGCCAAGATCCTCGAACTACCCTTGTTGGCCATTCGTCCCTCAGAGTTCAAACATGTTTCCCGCTCGTTTTTTTTTTTACTTTTTTTTTTCTTTTGTTCGTGCCTAATAACCTACTAGTATACGACACCGTATTCAATTCAGTAAGTTGAGTTTGCTTTGGTTAAGGTGTGTTTTGTTACCGTGCTAAATAATAATAATTTTTACCGTGTGATATTATTTTATATCGTATGCATATTTTTACATGTGATGTGGCATGATGAATTTTTCATGTATTTTTATTGAATTTGTGATTTGACTAAATATCAGATTTATCGAATTGTGTGATATCAGATTTATCGGACTATCTTTTGAGACTATTACAAATATAATTTTACATAATTGTCTGCATGGGTTGAGATTGTAAGGTGAAAGCAATAATTTTTACCATACATCGATTGGTGGATGTAGAGAGTGGTTCTAGGGAACCTTACTCTTCGGACGGTGTAGTAGTTGAGATTCATTGAATTGTTTTTATAAGTTAAAGCTTTTATTTTGTACACCGTTATTTGTGAATTTAAAGATTTTATCGAAAAATTTGTGTTTTTGAGATTGAGATTTTTCTTGCACTTTAGAGACACACTAAGATCTCTAGCTTACTCCCCCTTAGTTCTTCTTACAGATACGCAGACCCTAGGCATTACGGTACTTGGAGGATCTCAGATTTTATCTGGTCATTTTATTATTCAGTACGAAACTATTTTAGTTTAATAAGATTTCTATTTATTATTTTAGGACATGGATGTAATCTTGGACTATTTATGTTTTGGGATTATTTTTAACATTCATTTACTGTTATTTTAATTCAGAGATTTTATATAAATATTCGAATATTTATTATGATATTTTTATTTATTATTAAATTTATGTTATTTTATTTTAACTAAAGTATAATTTTCAAAATTGGATTTCTTGAGGGAAAAGTTTTCAAACGCAACTTCTTAAATTTGGTCTATTTTCCTAGGTCGGGTTTAGGGGGTTACACATTGCGCGCTGGTGGCCCAGCGACAACGTTTGGGTTGCATCCCAAATAATGAAAGCCCACGTGGTTTCACAGAAAGCTAATGGTGTAAGCAGAATTTCATAATATAAGACAATACGACAGCAAATGAAGTTTTCGAACTTTCATTATTATTTTTCGAAACCTCATTCTAAATAATGTACAACGTAATTAATGTAGTGGCGTGAACTTTCAGTGCTATTTATACTAAAAAATTCAGCTGGCTAAGTCGTTGTGGAAGTGGAAATGATGAGAGAAACTCATTGTGACGACTCGACGAGTTACTCTAACTCGTTGTGCATGCTTGGTGAGTTTCATTCGCCTTTTAGAAGTATTTTTACTGAGGTTTCATGTAAGGTTTGCAACGCTGGTTTCGAAGTGGTTTTTGAATGTTAGATCGAAGGGCGAACACTTAGTCGTATAGATAAACATTTGTACTTTATGTTAACATAAAAAAATTCAACCCAAAAAATATTCGGAGATGGTGTAAAACGCGCCTAAACACCCCTATAGGAGTTCTCTTGGTAGGGTTTTCAACGTATTTTTCAGAGTGGTTTTTGAATGTTGGACCGAACGGCGGACACGTCGTCGTATAGATAAACACTTGTGCTTGATGTTAATGTAAAACAATTATCCCAAAAAACATCTAGAGACGACGTAAAACACGCATAAACACCCATATAGGAGTTCTCTTGGTAGGGTTTTCAACATATTTTTTAGAGTGATTTTTTAAAGTTGGACCGAGCGGCAGACACGCTATCGTATAGATAAACACTTGTACTTGATGTTAATGTAAAAAAACCGACTCAAAAAACATCCGAAGACGACGTAAAATGCGCCTAAACACCCATATAAGAGTTCTCTTGGTAGGGTTTTCAACGCATTTTTCATAGCGGTTTTTGAATGTTAGACCAAACGACGGACACACAGTCGTATAGATAAACACTTGTACTTGATGCTAACGTAAAAAAACCGTCCCAAAAAACATCTGGAGACGGCGTAAAACACGCCTAAACACCCATATAGAAGTTTTCTTGGTAGGGTTTTCAGAGCAGTTTTTGAATGTTGGACCGAACGGTAGACACGCCGTCGTATAAATAAACACTTGTACTTGATGTTAACATAAAAAATCGTCCCAAAAAACATCAGAGTAAAAAAATTAATACAGTTATAATACATATAGAATTTTATAAGTTTAATAAACTTGTATTATATGCAGCTCTAGAGGATTTAACCCCCTCGACCCGGCATAGCCGATAGACTGAACTGAATGGGTCACACGGGGAATATTGAAGTAAACTTGGAAGGTTTACCTCAATAAACGACCCTAATTTTTTTTTCTTTTTATCTTGTTTAGATGCAAGTTAGGTTCCTATGTGTTGAACAAAGCAACATATCAAATACAAATCAAACACTCATCTAATTTATCCAGTTTCGGTTTTAGGGACCATTTTGCAAACTTAACAAATTGAAAGGTTTATTCCCAAATTCGATTTACCAACCTTTAATTAGTCTCATTACATGCATCTTGTTGAGTGTGTAAAAGTTCAATTATTTACCCCCTATTTAACCCATATTTCTACTGCATTCAAGCATTATTTATTGCATTTAGGTCAGTTTACAGTTAAACATCACAATTATATTAAAATGCACAGTTTCTACTAAAATTGGTTGCTTTTGCAGGTTGCTGTTGTAGCAGACGGAAAGGGCAGGTGCTGGGTAGTGAAGCAGAAGAGCTGGAACTGGACGAGCAGTCAAGGAGGACGATGCTGCCATGGCTGCCGCCGTGACAGCAGAGGACGACAACAGTTTTGAGGAGAAGAAGCAAAGTAGACCTCGACAGATAGAGAAAATTCAGCCCGTCTGTCGTGTGGAACCACCATATTTTTCCAAGCCCTAAATCGAAAGGAATGTCAAGCCCAAAGTTCAAGGAGAGAAAATCCCAAGCAAGAAAGGTGGCGGCTTAAAGATAGATTCTATGAAGATTTAGTCTTTATTAGAGTTGTACTTTAATTTAAAGTTGTCTTCTTGCTATTTTAGAAAACTTGGACCCAAAGCCTATATAAGGGCATGTATTTCGACTTAGGAGGGATATAACCGATTCCCTAGCCTTCTTCCCAAAACCCTAGCCGTTTTCCTTCCCTCATCATGTTCTAAATTCCCCTTAGGGCCACGAGTTGTTTTGTAAAGTAGTTTCAAGGGTTGTTTTGTTTTAGGAATTTTCAGTTCAATAAAATAAACTTCAAGTTCTCTTATTCTGGTTATTAACATCTTGCAAGAGCATCGGGAGAGCATTGTGAGGTTATCGATTTACTTAGCATCGGGAGAGTTAAGTATACGAAAGGAATAAGTGCGAGTTCTCTAGTTTATAGTTGAACTATCTCGGACCTAGGGATAGGACGATGTTAAGTGGCTAAAGAAGAATTCATCAACATCGGTGTTCATCCTTCGATTTACGCCGGGAGGTATAATCAAAGACGTGATCATCGACAGACTTGGACCTAGGGATAGACCAAGGCACATCAGGGATTCTTGCCAAACTTGAAGTACTGAGTTGAGTGTTCGCTGCTATGACGATCAACGGACTGCTACCGTGACAGGTGCTGCCGCGATGGGAACGACGACAGAACTGGATTTCCTAGACTTAGCAATACCTGCACTACTGAGCAATTCAATACCAGCCCATTCTCTCTATCTTGTATTCTCTACTCTTTTACTTACGTTTACATTATTATTGTCGTGACAACTTTCTCAAATATTTTCTTTACTTTCGTGCAGTGATTTAAGGTGAAGCTATTAGCCCAATCCCTGTGGAGACGATATTCGATACTTCGTATCACTTTACTACTTGCGTCGTGTACACTTACACTACAATTGCGATAGACTCTTTTACACGCAACAAGTTTTTGGCGCCGTTGCCGGGGATTGGCAATATAACTCTACCTTTTCTTTTACTGCACTTTTCGTTTTTGTTTTTATTGTTTTTATTTTCTGTTTTTCTTTTGTTTGTCCAACTCTTGCTTTTCACAAGGTTCCTTGTTTATGCGTAGATCGAAACGAGGAGAAGATCCTGAGTATCCATTAGATCCGGAAATTGAATGTTCATTCAATCTCAAGAACCGACTTCGTCACATACTAGCCAGGAACGAGTACCTTGAAGAACAGTTAGAGACGATGGCCCACCAAGGAAACGACCCGCCTGTTGGAGATAGAGAGGTTATACCTTCTGTCGGCAACCCTGCTACCGCTGCCGGATGACGGTCCTGTCGTGACTACACGTTGAACGATCATGTAGAACTGGAAACCACGCTGCCGGACATAGATGTTGACAACTTCGAGCTGAAACTTGTTATGTTTAGTATGATCAACAATGTCGATCAGTTTAGTGGTGCTGTTACAGTGGATGCTAGGGAGCATTTAAAAATGTTCCAGGAAATCTGTGGTTCGTTTAGACTACCAGGAGTTAATCCGGAGATACTGAGGCTTCGGTTATTTCCCTATTAACTGAGGGACAGAGCAAAGACTTGGTGGAATAAACTTACACCGGGTTCAATTAGAACTTGGAAAGATTTGTCTCGTGAATTTTTATCTCGTTTTAATCCTTCACATTTATCTGAGCGATTACGTAATGAAATTGCTACTTTTCAACAGGAAGATGACGAGCCAATGCACGAGGCCTGGGACAGATTTACCACTCTTCTACGGAACTGCCAATGCACGGATTCCCCGTATGGAACCAGGTAACTAAGTTCTATAATGATGTTAACTTACAAACTCGTATTCGAATTGATTCAACAGCAAACAAATTACTATTGGACGAAGACCCAGACGAGGCAATGCAAGTATTGAAAAATCTGGCTAAGAATGAGGAGCAGTTTCCGACAGCAAGAAGAGGGGGTAAACGGGTTCTAGCTGTTAAGGATTATGAGGCTGACAGCACGATGAAATCACAAGTGGCATACCTTACTAAGGCAATGAAAAAGCTATTGAACGATGACACACAACATGGATTTGCTGTCGAAGAGGTATGTGAAATTTGTGAGGGAAATCATAGTTCGGATGAGTGTCCTATACAATTAGAAGAGGGAAAGTATGTTGGAAACTATAAGCAGAATTACAACTCCAACAATTACAATCCCAGCTGGAGAAAGGATCCAAAGTTTTCCTGGAGTAATCCTAATAATGCCCTGAATCCTCAAGCACACAATAATCAGAATCAGAGAGGGCCTAGATTACTGACTTGCCAGCAACTGCAGCCGCAGCAGCAGCATCAACAGCCACCATCTGCCACAAACAGTATACTGGAACAGACTCTGGCTACTTTTATGTCTCAGACATGAACTTATATTGAGAACATGAATCAGTTTGTCAAGAAGACAGAGACGTTCATGGATAAAACAGAGATGCATATGACAAATCATGAAGCTACTCTGAAATCTTTGGAGACACAAATGGGTCAGGTTTCCCAGCATAACAATCCAAGACAGACTGGAGGATTTCCTAGCAATACTGAAAATGCTAGGCAACCCACACTTGAGCAGTGTAAAGCCATTACTACTAGTAGTGGGAAGAAACTACCAGGGCCAGAGAAGGAAGCTGAAACAGTGAAAAAATTAGCCTTGGACAGACCTGCCGAGGAAGCTGCCCCGACAGGTAACAAACAGCCTGCTACCGATGAACCTGCTACGACAGCAGAAGCGACAGAGGAGAAAAATGATGAACCCAAACCTCCTCAGATTCGTATGCAGTGGGAAGGACGTATTGCTGATTATTGTCCCCCACCTCCTTTTCCTCAACGGTTATAGCAAGTGAAGCAAGAATCTCAACTCAAAAAGATATATGATATTTTTAAGCAGGTTCATGTTAACATTCCGTTGTTGGATGTCGTGAGGGAGATGCCGGTTACGCCAAATTTCTCAAGGATGTCATGTCAAAGAAATCTAAACTTGGGGAATTTGAAATGGTTAAGATGACAGAAGGATGCATGAGTATTCTTCATAGGCAGCCACCCCATAAAAAGAAGGATCCGGGGAGCTTCATCATACCTTGTGTAATCGGAGATAAATATGTGGGTAAGGCCCTTTGTGATCTTGGTGCTAGTATTAATTTAATGCCAAAATATGTTTTTTAGAAATTAGGTATTGGAAAAGCTCGGCCCACGACAGTAATTCTGCAGCTGGCAGACCGCTCTTATGTTCATCCGGAAGGAAAATCGAAGATATTCTGGTAAGAGTGGATAAATTTATTTTTCCTGTTGACTTTCTTGTTTTAGATTGTGAAGCAGATGAAAACGCACCAATCATCCTGGGGTGACCCTTCTTAGCCACGGGAAGATCACTGATTGATGTGGAGAAAGGAGAACTCACCATGAGAGTGAACGATCAAGAAATAAAGTTGAATGTTCTCCAAGCTATGAAGCATGCTAATGCAGACGAGGAATGCAAGGTTATCACTGAAGTTATCCTTGATCAACCCTGCATCAGGTCAGGCTGTCACGACATCAAAATTGGTCACTGCCTCGGCAGCCACATACAGGACTGTCATGACAGCGCTGACGACAGCAACTTCTCAGAATTCGATACATCTGATATTGAAGATCAGGACGAGGTAAACTGGATAGGCAATCGTCTAGGTAAGTTATTCAAACCTTTAAATTATACTTCGGATAACCATGCAATCCAAAAGCCATAAACTGTTGAGCCCCCTATTTTAGAACTGAAGCCCCTGCCAGGGCAGCTAAAGTATGCTTTTCTTGGTTCAAATGATACGTTGCCCGTAATCATCTCTTCCAAGTTGATGCAGGAACAAGAACAACAATTAATAGGGATGTTGCACTAGCACAAAAAGGCAATTGGATGGACGATAGCTGATATTCAAGGCATTAGTCCGGCATTATGTATGCATAAAATCCTTTTAGAGGATGATCATAAGCCAACTATAGATGCTCAAAGGCGGCTAAACCATGCGATGAAAGAGGTGGTGCGTAAAGAGATAATCAAATGGTTAGATGCTGGTGTAATTTACGCCATCTCAGACAGCAAATGGGTGAGCCCGGTGCAATGTGTTCCCAAGAAAGGAGGAATGACCGTGGTGACCAACGAAAACAATGAGTTAATCCCAACCAAGACTGTGACCGGTTGGAGGGTTCGTATGGACTATCGGAAGCTTAACAAAGCTACCCGAAAGGGCCACTTTCCTTTACCCTTTATTGATCAAATGCTTGATAGACTAGCGGGTTAACCTTACTATTGTTTTCTTGATGGTTATTCAGGTTATAATCAAATAGCTATCGCACCGGAAGATCAAGAAAAGACGACCTTCACATGCCCCTACGGAACGTATGCTTTTAGGAGAATGCCTTTTCGATTATGCAATGCACCCGCCACCTTCCAAATGTGCATGATGGCCATATTCTCCGATATGGTGGAGGACTTCCTTGAAATTTTTATGGATGATTTTTCAGTCTTTGGGGACAATTTTGAAAGCTGCCTAGGCAATTTACAAAAAGGTACTTGAAAGATGTGAAAAAGCAAACCTAGTCTTAAATTGGGAAAAATGCCATTTCATGGTGGACGAAGGGATAGTCCTTGGCCATAAGATTAACTGTCGTGGTATAGAAGTCGACAGGGCCAAGATAAAAGTGATCGAAAAGCTGCCGTCGCCGACCACAGTCAAGGGTATTAGAACTTTCTTGGGACATGCTTGTTTTTATCGAAGATTTATTGCGAATTTCTCAAAAATCACCAAGCCCCTATGCCATCTTCTGGAGCAGAACCGACCCTTTGACTTTAATGATGAATGTACTGAAGCATTCAAGGTTCTGAAGGAAAAACTGGTAACATCCCCAATAGTACAACCACCAGACTGGACACAGCCATTTGAAATCATGTGTGATGCTAGTGACTATGCTGTCGGGGCAGCACTTGGGCAGCGGAGAGACAAATTATTTCATGTCATATACTATGCAAGCAAGACATTGAACGACGCCCAAGTAAACTATACCACCACAGAGAATGAGCTATTAGTTGTGGTGTTCTCCATCGACAAGTTTCGTTCTTACATACTTGGAACGAAGGTAATAGTGCAGACAGACCATTCTGCCTTAAAATATCTGTTCGCGAAAAAGGATGCAAAGCCTCGATTGATACAGTGGATCCTGCTATTGCAAGAATTCGACCTTGAAATCAAGAACAAAAAAGGGACAGAAAATCAGGTGGCAGATCACTTGTCAAGGTTGGAGAAGGGACAAAGTCTACCAACATATGGGACAAACATACTAGAGACCTTCCTGGATGAGCAGCTCTTTGTTGCCGCAGTCACTGCCGCGACAGCCATGGCGACAGGTAAGTCTTCTGAACTCTCATGGTATGTTGATTTCGTTAATTTCTTAGTTAGCGGAATAATCCCTTCTGACCTTAATTATCAAGCCAGGAAGAGGTTCCAAAAATGATGTTAAGCATTATTATTGGGACGAACCTCTTCTTTTCAAAATCTGTGCAGATCAGGTTATAAGGAGATGTGTACCACATGAAGGGCAAGAAGACATACTTCATCACTGTCATGCTTCACAGTATGGAGGTCACTTAGGAGGCAACAAAACTGCTGTCAATGTGCTGCAGTCAGGGTTTTATTGGTCGTCACTGTATAAAGATGCGCAAATATTCTACAAGAGTTGTGATAGGTGCCAACGGACAGGAAACATCTCAAGGAGAAACGAGATGCCACTGTAGAACATTCTAGAAGTCGAGATCTTCGACGTTTGGGGGATTTATTTTATGAGACCATTCCCATCTTCATGTGGGAATCTATATATCCTCCTGGCAGTAGATTATGTCTCTAAGTGGGTTGAAGCTATCACCACTCAAAAGAATGATGCCAAGACAGTCCAAAAGTTTTTACACAAAACATTTTTTCTAGGTTTGGCATCCCTAAAGTGATTATCAGTGATGAAGGGAGACATTTCGACAACAGGGTTATTGCTGCTGCCTTCAAGAAATATGGTGTCAAGCATCGGATCGCAACACCATATCACCCTCAAACCAATGGACAAGCTGAAATTTCCAATAGGGAAGTAAAGAACATTCTTGAGAAGATGGTCAAGCCAACTAGGAAAGATTGGTCTTTACTCCTTAATGATGCATTATGGGCTTATAGGACAACCTTTAAAACTCCATTGGGAATGTCTCCATACCGATTGATTTATGGGAAATCATGTCATCTACCTGTCGAGATAGAGCACAAAGCATACTGGGCAATCAAGACAGTGAATATGGACTTGGACAAGGCAGGGCAGAAAAGGCTATTGGATCTGAACGAAATCGAAGAAATCCGGACAATGGCCTATGACAATGCAAGAATTTACAAGGATAAAACTAAGAAGTGGCATGACAAGAAATTGCTCCCACGACAGTTCTGCCCAGGGCAGCTTGTATTGCTCTTCAATTCTAGGTTGAAACTCTTCCCAGGAAAACTGAAATCTAGATGGTCTGGCCCGTTCCAAGTCGTACAAGTTTTTCCCCATGGTGCCATCACAATCTGATCATTAAAAGACGGGCACCAATTCAAAGTCAACGGACAACGCTTGAAGCATTATCAGGGGACTGAAACCCCAGGAATGCAGGAAGTGGTTACCTTAGGAGATGCCCCACCCGGCATCCCTAATTTAACCTAAACTTTATTTTTATTTTTATTTTATTATTACATATTATTTATTAAAAAATAAGATTTATTTTATTTGAATAATGCTTTTATTTTTATTGTTTTTAGGAAATAAAGGAGTTAAGAAGAACAGGAGAAGTGAATTCAGCCCACCATCCATCCATCAGCCCAAAAGCCCAAATGTTGAGGCATGTCGTTACAGTTGCCGCAATAGACGCGGAAAATACAGGCTGTCATCATGCTGTCACGACAGACGCGAAAACACGTCACAGGCGCGGAAACATGACAGACGCGTCAGACACGTTAACGCATAACAGATGGCCCCGTTATTCGCGCCTGCCGTTACAGCTTCAACGGGCAGCAAATCCTTCTCTATATAACCCCGTTTCATTTTTCATTTTCACTCACTTCTGCTTTTCTTACTTGCTCTCTCTTTAGATTTTTATTTGCTTTCAGTTTTATTTCCACAACCCTTGCAAAAATGTCTTCTAGGAAAACCCGTCGGAATGCTGCTTCCAGTTCCACACCGACAGCAGCTACCACACGCTCCTTTACCAGCAGAGATATGTGGGAAGAGAGAGGCTTTATCTATACATCGAATGAGGAAAATATGGGCCTCAAGCCATTCATAGCCCGGAAGGTTCGAGCTTTACAGTGGCAGACTTTTGCAGAGCAGCCGGAGGAAATGAACGTCACGCTGGTTCGGGAATTTTATGCTGCCTTCAGCAGCAGGACAACGACAATAGTGATTGTTTGAGGGAAAGAAGTGCCGTTTGAAGCAGAGTAAATTAACACCTTATATGGATTCTACATCGGCAACAATAACGACGCTCACCAGCAGTTCCTCAACACATTAGACACTGCTGCCTATGACGCTCAGAACTGACAGATGAGGGAACTCAATGGAATACCAGCTGGAAAAATCCACGGACAGTAAAGCGGACCCAGCTGCTGTCGGAGGCAAAGTTATTGAATGCCTTCATAAAAAAGAGGATCATGTCGTCATCCCACTATACCACGGTTGACCAACCAAGGTTAGCGTTGATACACTCCATTTTACATGAACGGCCCATTAACGTGGGCAGTTATATTCCTGAGAGCATTTTGGAGTGTGCACACAGACCGACGGGTCCCCTTTTCCTCTCGTACCTCATCACCTCACTCTGCCGTGGCCATGGCGTACCAGAAGTCATCACTGACTTGTGAGTCCAAGGAAAAGGCTGGACTGAAAAGAACATCCTCAGCCTCATGGAGCTGACCTCTGCCACTCCTCTGTCGTCATTCGACCCAGTTGCCACCACAGCCGACACGACAGAGTAGCCAGACACTAAACCAGCTGCCGCAGCAACCACCCCGACGGACTCCTCCTCCCAGATATTAGCTGCCATTCAGAAACTGGAGGAACGACAACTTGGTTTAATGACCTTCATCAGGGATTTTGCTGCCTCTACGGTAACTTTTATACAAAATTCTTTAAATTTCCCTGATGCTGCCTTCCCCACTTTTCCTGCACATTACTTTACTGTCACTACACCTGCCCACACTCCTACACCTGCTGATACCCCACGGACACCCTCTGCCGCCTCAACGCCATCACCTGCCCTGACAGCAGTGGGCAACACTCGTGCTGAACCATCTGCCCGTGGCACAAAACGTAGAATGGCATCGGAGGAGCTTGACGCCTTTGTTGCTGGATTCTCCTCCTCCTCCGTTTGGGCCGCCAGTGACAACGAACCCTCTATCAAGAGGAATCTGTCGAAGGATTTCTCACCGGTGAAGAGGCAGAAGCAGATGGCAGATAAAAATAAAATGCCAAAACCTAACAACAGCAGCAGCAGTGATAGCAGCAGCGGGGAGAGCAGCAGCAGCAACTATGAAGTTCAGGTTGTGGAGCAACCCCCTCACATCTCCCCAACCAGGATCCAGCCACCACGGGAGGCCAAAGCAAAGAACATATCTGCCTCCCCCGTGCCCCAGCCAGCTCCAAAAACTAGAGCCCGCCGCCATATTCGACTTAGCAGCAGCAGCGAAGACATCGATTAAATTTAAGTTTCTTATCTTATTATTGATGCATGCTATATATTTTGTGATGTACTGCCTTATTTTTGTTTTTATTTGTCATTTGCATTGAGGGCAATGCAACCCTCGAGTTTGGGGGTGGCAACCATCCATTAATGGAGTCCATCTTAGTTTAAAAATTTGTGTCTTTACCTAGTTTATTTTTCTGAAAAAAAATGATGAAAATATTGAAAACTTTGGCTGAAGACTGTGAACTGAACTTACCTGCCGTGACAGCCTTGTCGTGGCAGTGACTTTAGGATAGTTTTTAGGAGAAGTTTAGAGCCTTTCTATAGTTCTGAAAACTTAAACACATTTGTGACTGTTATACTGCTTAGAACTCTTTTAGCCAACTAGAATAGGAAGTTAGCACTTGAATAGCCCCTAGAGGTGCCTAACATTGGCTCTAGGAAAGAAATTTAGCAAAAGAGACTCAACAACCCTAGAGGTGCCCGAAACTGGCTCTAGAAAGTTAGCTAGAGGTGCCCAAAACTGGCTCTGGTGAAACTTTAGCTTAAACAAATAGAAATCGAGTCAAAACAAAAAAATCAAAGGAGCATGAAAAGATGCCTTCAAAAGATAAACTTTGGCATAAAAATTCGAGTTAAGGGCTGAAATATTCTAGTGAAACTAAGAGAGTCTTGGCATATAACTGTTCACAAGCATGCACACACTGCACGAGGACTATAGTGAGACTCCGGACAGATCTTAGATTATCCGACAGGTTGCTGCCGTCACAGGGAACGAACGACGGGTAATGGGAGGTTCACTATTTTAAAGCCAAAATAAAAATATTTCGTTTTTCTTAGGTCTTAGTTGCTTGAGGGCAAGGAAAAACTTGAGTTTGGGGGTGTGTTGAGTGTGTAAAAGTTCTATTATTTACCCCCTATTTAACCCATATTTCTGCTGCATTCAAGCATTATTTATTGCATTTAGGTCAGTTTACAGTTAAACATCACAATTATATTAAAAGGCACAGTTTCTACTAAAATTGGTTGCTTTTGCAAGTTGGTGTTGTAGCAGACGGAAAGGGCAAACGCTGGGAAGTGAAGCAGAAGAGCTGGAACTGGACGAGTAGTCAAGGAGGACGATGCTACCATGGCTACCTCCGTGACAGCAGAGGACGACAGTAGTTTTGAGGAGAAGAAGCAAAGTGGACCTCGACAAATAGAGAAAATTCAGCCCGCCTGTCGTGTGGAACCACCATATTTTTCCAAGCCCCAAATCGAAAGGAATGTCAAGCCCAAAGTTCAAGGAGAGAAAATCCCAAGCAAGAAAGGTGGCGGCTTAAAGATAGATTCTATGAAGATTTAGACTTTATTAGAGTTGTACTTTAATTTAAAGTTGTCTTCTTGCTATTTTAGAAAACTTGGACCCAAAGCCTATATAAGGGCATGTATTTCGACTTAGGGGGATATAACTGATTCACTAGCCTTCTTCCCAAAATCCTAGCCGTTTTCCTTCCCTCATCATGTTCTAAATTCCCCTTAGGGCCACAGGTTGTTTTGTAAAGTAGTTTCAAGGGTTGTTTTGTTTTAGGAATTTTCAGTTCAATAAAATAAACTTCAAGTTCTCTTATTCTGGTTATTAACATCTTGCAAGAGCATCGAGAGAGCATTGTGAGGTTATCGATTTACTTAGCATCGGGATAGTTAAGTATACGAAATGAATAAGTGTGAGTTCTCTAGTTTATAGTTGAACTATCTCAGACCTAGTGATATGACGAGGTTAAGTGGCTAAAGAAGAATTCATCAACATTGGTGTTCATCCTTCGATTCACATCGGGAGGTATCATCAAAGACGTGATCATCGACAGACTTAGACCTAGAGATAGGCCAAGGCACATCATGGATTATTGCCAAACTTGAAGTACTGAGTTGAGTGTTCGTTGCCGCGATGATCAACAGACTGCTTCCGCGACGGGAACGACGACATAACTGGATTTCCTAGACTTAGCAATACCTACACTACTGAGCAGTGATTTCCTAGACAGAACTGGATTTCCTAGACAGAACTGGATTCTTGCCATTCTCTCTATCTTGAATTCTCTACTCTTTTATTTACATTTACTTTATTATTGTCGTGACAACTTTCTCAAATATTTTCTTTACTTTCGTGCAGTGATTTAAGGTGAAGCTATTAGCCCAATCCCTGTGGAGACGATATCTGATACTTCGTATCACTTTACTACTTGCGTCGTGTACACTTGCACTACAATTGTGATAGACTCTTTTACACGCAACACATCTCTGTCAAAAACTCAGCTCAAATTAACCATTAAAACACATTTAATTGCATTCATGAAAAATAGGGACTAAAACATAAAGATTCAGAACATTCAAAGATACCATACAACCAATTTAACTAACAACGTATCGATACCCTTAGAAAGGGTATTGATACACCCCCGACGAGCAACCCTCTAGACTCAACAATTCAAAGGTCGTATCGATACACTTGAGGCCCGTATCGATACACCCAAAACCAGTGGCAAAAATGGGTATCGATATGCCCCAAGTATCAGTACACCCCTCCAAATTATGAAAGCAGTATCTATACACTATTAAGTGTATCGATACTCTGCAGCCTGCACTTGCCCAAATTGCTAATTTAACACTCGTAAAACCATTCCAAACATTCCAACATGTATTTAAACATTCTTGCAACTCAAGTGCACTTCAACTACCACGACCACATGGCAATAACAACATTAAATCATCAATATCATCAATAAAGAATTCTAGAGGCAAGCTTCCTATGAAAATCAAGCATCAAAAGTCAAATTTCAAATTCAAGCATTAACCAACATTTAAAGGCCATTTACAAACCAATATAAGCATACAAAATTTGTACCAAACCAGAAAATTCCAAAACAACTAACTTCAAAACATTGGACACCCTCATTGCCTTTATTACACTAGTCCAAAATCAAAATATACATTCAATGAAGTCTCTTGGAAATCCTTTATGAGTTGATGCCTCCAATTACTTAATTATTTGTATTGATGAGCAAAAGAGAGCATAAGCATGCAAGCTTAGTGAGAGATGCTCAAAAACCAAAACACCATCAATGCATAAAACCATTTTCACACTTGAAATCCATTATGCCCTCTTTGAAAAATCACGCACTTCATCATTGAAATCAGCATGCTAAACACCATGCAACAAGTACTAAATACTTCACATCAATAAAACCATTGCTACACATAATCCAGCCTTCCATGCATATCCACCAATATGCAAAGTTTAAAGGTGAAACGTGCATTTTCCATATTATGCATCATCAACATTTCCATAACAATTCAATCAATTATATTGGCTTACAAGTGATCAACAACATTCTCATTTCTCAAAAAGTATATCGGATACACGGATTACCAAGTGTTGTCCTAAACACTTCATACACTCTACCGACAACTCAAGGCTCACACAAGGAAGGTACCATCCATCGTTGTGACACCAGTGGTGGAGTATTCGGTATATCTACAACCCCTCAACACCACTCATCGGTAGATGTATAACCCACTAACGAGAGACGGGACACATACAAGGTTCGCTCACGAGAGCTATCATCCACCGTTGCAACCTTAAACATTCCTCAATCGTTAGGGTACTTTGTTGGAGTTTTCGGTATAATCACAACCCCTCAACATCCAAGGCGACTTGTTTATAATGCACTCAATCCTATAGTCGGCTAACTATATCCGATTTCATTTACAAAACACATTACATAACATCACTTGCCAAAATAATCAACATTTCATGCATACCTCACTATATTTCCAAAGCATTCACAATAAGCCATATTCCAAACATTAAACCATGCATAAACAAATGCATACAAGGATCACTTACCTAGTACATCCTTAAACTATATGGTATCATCAACCACATTTTATAAACTCAAATCATGTTTTAAAATAGTAGGTAAACGCAATTAAAAACAAGTGCATCCAAAGGCTCATAATAGCATAATCCAAGGGAGAAAATCACTTTACTTACTTCCGAACTTAGTAAAGCGTTTCAAGCTTACACTAAGTTCCCAAAACCTCTTTTAAGATGATTCAAAGCTGGAAATCTCATTTCCACTCACCGACTCACGAAACCTCACTCGCCGATGCAACAATCAACTGTCCGAAGCCTCCAAAACCACTTTGATCGATTCCAGAACACTATCTTCCATTTTCCACACATTAGAAACAAAGACTCAATGCACCATAATGCATCCAAACACCATCACTTAATTAGAAACCCCTGCGCTGCTCTAAAGCATCAAAATACCCATCCAAAACAATCGAAATCACAATCGATGGATCTCTAGACTCATCCCAGCCATCAACCAACACATCCAACACATTTTAATCATAAATCAACATCCAAAAACAACCCAAAACCATCCTTATACCTTCAGAAACCCAGATCCCACATAACACCCCAAAAACTCAACCAAAAACACCTTTAAAAACAATGATCTCAAAGATTTCGGGATTAATATGATTAAGACTCTATTTCAACATCATAAACCTTCCAAAACCTGATTAGAAACCGTCTCAAATAAATCAAATTAAAACAACTCCGAAAATCACATTAAATCGTCTCTTTTATCAAGATTTCACCATTTTATCAAAACCGCAATAAAACTTCAATCAAAAACATAAATCAAGAGTAAAATATCTTTGGAATTTCATTAAAGAAACTTGAATAGAGGGTTAGTACGAAAATTACCTTCAATCCTTGCTTCTCATTTACTTTGACAAGTTTTGCTTTCAAGAATCTTGAAGAGATTTGAGAGAAATCACAAGAGAGAAGTTGAAAATCAAGAAGAAAATGGAAGTGAAAGAAATCTGGAAAATGAGAGAAATGAGATAGTGTTTGGCTGATGTGAAATGGAGAAAATAAAAATGAACGTCAATTTGTTTAACCAAAATAACCATCCTTTTATTAAATCAATAAAACCACTTTTAATATTTAATAAACCATTTAAACCACATGCCAAACTAAATAAAAGACCTAATTTTCACTAAGCTCGCTAAAGATTCTAAGAATTTGACTCTTTTTTTGAAAACACCATTTTCCCATAATTTTAAAACTTTACATTTTGGTCACTGCAAAAAATGTACACTTTTTAAAACTCGTTTTGAAAATTGACTTAACCAACTTCATAAATATAATTTTAGAGGATTTTAGAAATTTGTACCACATTTTTATCCTACCCAGAACCTTGATTTCCCTTAACCACTTTTAACATCTCGAACCGCCGACCTCCGGTTCCACTAGCCTGACCCGACGCACAAGACATCTAGGCCCAAAACTGGGGCATTACAACTCTCCACACTTAGGAAATTTCGTCCTCGAAATTTTACCTGAAGGAAAAAGGTGCGGAAACTACTTCAACATGTCCGCCTTGCTCTCCCACGTGGCCTCCTCAACTCCTCGATGTCGCCAGAACACCTTCACAAGTTCAATCGTCTTACCACGAAGAACTTTGCTACTCGAATCAAGGATCCCCATTGGTTCCTTATCATAAGACTAATCTTGATTCAGCTTAATCTCCTCGACAGACATCACATGAGATGGATTCGATCTATACCTCTACAGCATTGACACATGAAACACATCATGGATCTTCTCCAACTCGGGAGGCAACCTGTAACCCCCTCGACCCGGCCTAGCCACCAGACTGTATCGAACGGGTCACACGGGGAAAATCGAAGCAAAACACGTTGAGGCTCCACTCCGATTAGCAACCCTATAAAATTTCTTTTAAAGTTATATTGTCTAGATGCATTAATTATATCTATGTAAGAGGACACGCAGCAGAAAACACACATGGATATAAAACACGCAAATAGGCACTTAGGTTAACCCTTTTTAACATTTTACCATAGGTCGTATCGGTACGCTAAAGGACCGTATTGATACGCTTGTACTTGGTCAACACCCCCAAAGTCAAACCTAGGGAAACCGTATTGATACCCTCAAGGCTGGTATCAATACGCCCTCCACGGTCAACTTCCCTTGGTCAACTACGAAGACAGTACCGATACACCCGAGACCCGTACCGATACGCCAAAATCTCGTCAATTTCTCAGATTTCCATATAGTATTTTGGGTATCGATACGCCCCGCGTACTGGCACGCCTTGCCGAAAACAAAGGATCGTATCAATACCGCCCTTGAGTGTATCGATACGCCCTACCCTGCAAAACTGATTTTAGCTGCTAAAAGCACAATGAACTCAACACAAGAGGCACATATCAAGCATTTAAGCAACATACCAACACACATACAACCCAAGGCATCCATGCATATACATATAAAGCAATTTAAACACTTAACGATGCAACAACCAACAAGACAAGATTCTTAAAGGTAACAAGCATACATAGCATTCACCAACATAGCCAAAAGCTACACAAAAGCATAAATCATCATGGTAAAAGGCATTACAAGCCAAACACAACCTAGCAAACTTGTCTTATCCAATTGCTTAATACTAATTATTGAAGTCTAAACTCATACTTGATCAAACCAAACTTTCTTGGATTCTCCCTTGTTCCCCGAGCTGCTCCGAAGGTCTAAGGGCCTGTATTGTTGGAAAATAGAGCGTAAGCGTTTAAGCTTAGTGAGCGGTGCTCAAAACGGTAGCTACAACAATGCAGTTTTAAAACATTAGTTTGCATGAAAACCAAAATCATTTCCACATGCTTGAACACATAACAACATGCATTTACCTTTACGTGCATTTACCGAATGCAAGCACGAGCCATAGGCTTACCACATGCTCATTCTCATAAAGCAAACAAAGTAACCAACAATGCATAAGCATAAAAGAAGAAATCAAAAACATGCTTAACATGATAATTAAAGCATTATGGGTGTATTGACATTTATCGTTTTTACTCGGATATGCGGATAGTTTCTCAAACCCACTAGACACTTCCGGTGGAATCTCACATCACCGTACTCACTTGTCTAGTAAAAACATAACTTCCGGTGGAATCTCACATCACCGTACTTCTCCTTAGTGGAATCTAGCATCACTAAGACCACGCGCGACTTTCACCTCGAGTGCACTCTAATCCTATTGATCGATCAATTATATCCGGTAACAACTCAACACGTGCCAATATAGTCATTCACAATCACAAGCATTACCGATGCTTGAACTACTTACCATGTCCAAACTTCCATACAAAGCATGTACTCACAATGCAAATATAAACACAAGTCATAAGTCCAACATGTATAACAATGCAAACTAACACATTACCAACATAACATGTTCACATTGCATCAAGAATCATAAAACACAGATTAATTGCATAAAACCTTTAAAACTTACTCTTGAGCTTAGATTGGCCTTTCAAGCTCAATCCAAACTCCCAAAACATTCCCTTAACCACGTTAAGGCTTTTAAAATAGATCCATTCACCAGCCAACACACAAACGATGTCCAAGATGCCGAATCAAGCCTCCGAGCTACCTGGATTTCCGTCCACAAAGCCCGAATCTGATTCCTCTGTTTTAAGCAACCCAAAACTGAACATTAGAACACTAATACACTCACAAACACATCAAAAACCCGAAACTCAACAATCTTGCAACAACACACATCGATTCAAGCCCCAAATTTCACCCAAAACATATCAATTCAGTCTCAAACTACTTACAGCCACACCCTACGAGTTTACCATAAAAAATCTACCTTTTAACATTCCAAAACATCAACCCAAAACTATCAAACCTTCAACTGTCATTTAGACCCAAAACCCATCCAAAAACTCAAGATTTTCAACTCCCAAAATCACCCACAATACCTATTTCGGATTTCCTATAACAACCCATTATTTCCATGTTATTTTAGCAATAAAACAAAGTTAAAAGTCACTCAAACCCAACCATAACCAACCCATAAACTCCCTTCCATTTCCAACCAAACTTTAAAAATCAAAACATGTTTAAACCATAGGTTTTGAAAAATTCTTAACATTTATGACTCAAGGAAGATAAAACCAAGTTAAGGAATCATTTACCTTGAAGAAATCACTTGGATTGAGAGCTTGGGGAAATTGAATAGTGAAATGGGGTTTAAGGGAGGTTTTGAACGTGAAAAATCAAATGAGGGAAGATGATAGCTTTCAAAATTCCCTTTTTCTTTATTTCTTTTTTTGTGAGCAAAATTCCCATTTTACCCTTTTGATAAAAATCAAGGTTATCCATTTAAAAATAGCTTCAAAATTAACCTAATCCGAAATGGTTTAGCCAACACGATTATCTATCGGCCCTAAACTCGGGGTGTTACACAACCTCAACCGATATGCAACAAGACCAACTCGCTCCACAACCTCATAAGGTCCAATAAACCTCGGACTAAGCTTACCCTTACGTCCGAACCTCATCACCTTCTTCCAAGGCGATACCTTTAGAAACATGCGATCTCCAACCGCAAACTCAATCTCCCTACGCTTTAAATCCGTATAAGACTTCTGATGATCTGAAGCAGCCTTCAACCGTTCACATATGAGTTTCACTTTCTCAATTGTTCCTTTAAGCATATCCAACAAGGAAACTAACTTTTTTCCCGCCTGCGCCCAACAAAGAGGCGTTCTACACTTTCTCCCATACAAAGCCTCATACGGAGCCATTTGTATACTTGCCTGAAAATTGTTATTATGAGCAAACTCAACCAATGGTAATTGCTTTTCCCAAGAACCTTGGAAATCTATCACACAACACCTCAACATATCCTCCAGCACCTGGATAACTCGAACCGTCTGTCCATCTGTTTGTAGATGATATGAGGTGCTGGAATTCAAACATGTACCCAACGCTTGGTGTAAACATTCCCAAAATCTCGCTGTAAACCTCAGATCTCTATCCGACACTATGGACTTAGGCACACCATGCAAACGCACAATTTCAGCAATATATAACTCCGCTAACTTATCCAACGTATACGTCGCACACTTCGTAAGACGATCTACAATCACCTAGATAGAGTTCTTCTTAGACGGTGTCAAAGGCAGACCAGACACAAAATCCATCATAATCCTTTCCCATTTCCATTCTGGTATCCTCAAAGGCTGTAACAAACCAGAAGGAAACTGATGCTCATCTTTCACACGCTGACAAACCATACACTTGCTTACGAAATCAACAACATCCTTTTTCAACCCCACCCAATAGTACTCATCCTTCAAACTACGATACATCGGAGTACTACCAGGGTGCATAGAAAAAGGACTACTATGAGCTTCAGTCAAAATAGTGCGCCTCAACTCAACATCTTCCGACACAACTATTCGAATTTTAAAGCATAAAACACCATCATCATTGAAACAGAAGTCTGTTTCATTACCATCAGCTATATCCTAAACAAGAGGCACCAATGAATCATCAAGCAACTGCTTATCCTTGATTAACTGAATCAAGGAAGGTTTCACCTGCAACTCGGCTATCAACCCACCATCATGCAATATACTCAACCAAGCAAACATCACTCTCAATTCAACAGCTACCTTTCTACTCAAAGCATCAGCCACAACATTGGCCTTTCCAGGATGGTACTCAATCATCAGATCATAATCCTTAAGCAACTCCAACCATCTTCGTTGCCTAAGATTCAACTCCCTTTAAGACA
Source organism: Hibiscus tridactylites (assembly GCA_958450335.1). Classification (NCBI taxonomy): domain Eukaryota; kingdom Viridiplantae; phylum Streptophyta; class Magnoliopsida; order Malvales; family Malvaceae; genus Hibiscus; species Hibiscus tridactylites. The sequence goes on along the minus strand of OY288268.1, from coordinate 79,377,316 downwards.
TGAGATGCTTTAAACTTTTATGATCGGTGTAAACCACACACTTCTCACCGTAAAGGTAGTGTCTCTAAATCTTCAAAGCAAACACCACCTCAGCAAGCTCTAGATAATGAGTAGGATAGTTGCGCTCATACACCTTCAATTTTCTAGACGCATAAGCTACAACCTTGCCACCTTGCATAAATACGCAACCTAGACCAACATACGATGCATCACTATAAACTACAAACTCCTTACCCTATTCTGGTTGAATCAAGACAGGAGCTTGCGTCAAAGCTTCCTTCAGCTTCTCAAAAGCTTGTTGCCTAACATTTGTCCATTCAAAATGAACATTCTTTTGCAACAACTTGCTCAAAGAAACAGCAATCTTAGAAAAACCTTCAACAAACCTTCGATAATATCCAGCCAATCCAAGGAAACTACGCACCTCCGTCACCGATTTAGGCGTTTTCCAACTCATCATCGCCTCGATCTTGTATGGATCAACCCAAACACCCTCGGCTGACACCACATGTACAAGAAAGACCACTTCCCTGAGCCAAAACTCACACTTGCTCAACTTAGCATAAAGTTGATTCTCCAACAGTACTTGCAACACAATCCTCAAATGCTTATCATGATCCTCCTCGGTACGCGAGTACACGAGGATATCATCGATAAACACTACCACGAACTGATCCAGGAATTCATGGAACACACGATTTATCATATCCATGAATGCAGGCGGTGCATTTGTCAACCCAAACGACATCGCTAAGAATTCATAATGGCCATACCTTGTCCGAAAAGTTGTCTTGGGTACATCCACATCCTTAACCTTCAGTTGATAATACCCATACCTTAAATCAATCTTCGAAAACACTGAAGCACCACGAAATTGATCAAACAAATCATCAATCCTTGGCAAAGGGTACTTATTCTTAATCATCAACTTGTTCAGTTGCCGATAATCTATACACATACGCATCGTACCATCCTTCTTCTTCACCAACAAGACCGGTGCACCCCAAGGTGAAACACTTGGCTTTATGAACCCTCGATCAAGTAACTCCTGGAGTTGCGTTTTCAACCCCTTCAACTCCTTAGGTGCCATCTAATAAGGAGCAATGGACACTAGAGTCGTGTTTCCATACAACTCAATGCCAAACTTAACTTCTCTGTTAGGTGGCAAACCAAACAACTCTTCTAGAAAGACACTAGGAAATTTACATACAGTTCGTATGTCTATCACTCATACTTCCTTCGTACCAGGGTTCATCACATATGCTAAGAAAGCTTCGCAACCCAACTCCATCATCCGACTCACTTCAAGAGCCGAAATTGCATTAGACAAGAATTTCACGTTCTCGCCTACGATTACTACTTCGTAATCATCCACAAGTTTCAAGGTAACTCGTTTAACATCAAAATCAACTACAGCTCGATGTTCAAACAACCAATCCATTCCAAGAATCACATCAAAACCATAGAATGGTAGTTCCATCAAATCAACTGAAAACACATGACCTTGAACAGATAAAGGACATCTCATATACAGTTTTCTTATAATAATACCTTCACCAAAAGAGCTTGTTACTTGCATTCCTACATCTGGCATATCAACGGGAATATCAAGAAAATGTGTATGCTCACTCAAGATGTATGAATGCGTAGATCCAGAATCAATCAAAGCTAACAAAAACAAGGATTGCAAGGCGAAGGTACCTGCAATCATGTCGGTGTCGTTACGTCCCTCGCAATGTGCATACACTAACACAGGACCGCCACCCTCCGATTGAACAAAACAACATCAGCCACACTTCTCTGTCCATCCTCTATCATTTGGAAGTTACCACGGTCGCGCCCACGACCTCTCTGCGGTGCAACAATAGGTGCTTGACCCTGGCCACCTCCATCCAACAAAGGACACTCATGTCTTATGTGATCAACTAATCCACAGTTCCAGCAAGAATTAGCCCCAGCCATAGGAGCTTGCGCCTCACGAGCCATGCGAGGACAATCTCACCCCAATTGCTCATGCGATCCACATAACCAAAATGTATTATGCTCAAACCTCGCCCTGTTTCCCTGAGCTGGAGCACCTCGCCTCGCCTCAGGCTGATACCTACGATCACGATTCCTCTTGTTCTCCCCACCACTAGGGCCTGAATTTGCAGCTCTCTTACTCTAGATGGAACCACCTACACGATAGGTCAAACCCAAGCTCTGCTATATGTCCTTAGCCTGCGTCACCAACATATCGAAATCGGTGTAGTCAGAAGTGAGCATGAAAGTCTTTATGTCATGTACCAAGCAATAACAGAAGCGATCACATCGATACCTATCATTCGGTACCAACTCCGGAGAAGACTGACTCAAACGTACGAACTGGACCTCGTACTCATCTATCGTCATGTTTCCTTGCACCAAGGACATGAACTCACGTTTTTTATCATCCAAGTATCTAACTCCTAGATACTTCCTTTTAAAGGCAGTCTGGAAGAAGTCCCAATCCACTTCATTTGGTTCTATGGCCGCGGTCACAGTCGTCCACCAAGCATAAGCATCACCGTGCAGCAACAAAATAGCACAGCCTAGCTTTCGTGTATTATTGCACCCTATATGATCCAAAATTCAGAACGTATTGGCCATCCAAGCCTCGAATGCCTCAGGAGACAAACCACAATATTCAACGCCTCCCAAACTTTGCAAGCGCTCCAACGACAAACTCGATTGCCCAACAGCAGACGCTTGCACTTGCACCCTAGTAACAACACCCTGGAATGCCCCAATCATCGCTTGTACCAAAGGCGCCAAATCACCCAACATCGGACCAGCCTGTCCGTGTTGCGCTTGCTTCTCACCCTCAGATGGTGGTGGTGGTGGTGGTGGCGGTGGATGAGGTAAATTTGTACCAGACCGAACCTCGTTCTCCTGAATCTGTTGCTCATCAACAAGAGCAACTGACCCAAAATGTAGCTCTCTCCTTGGTCTCATTGTGTTATTATTATCACGTCATAAATATAAAACAAAATAAAAGATCAGGCCAGCTTCTAGCAAGGATCCAAGACTTCAAATCCAATTTAAAGCATTTCACTATAGTAATAAGGCAATGGGCATTCCAATTTCCCCCCAACATAGCATAAGGCATGCAACATCCATGTCTCAACCATCATGCATCATAAGCATTAAGATTCAGCCCATTCTATCATCACAAATAACTGCTCACATTCATATTACAATCACTATGCATAAAATCGCCATCACATAATCAACATTAACATGCTTATGAAATTCACCGTACAAAACAAACATCACCAAATACTCACATTCACATCTCAATTACTTGCCATCAACTTACCATCATCCCAACCCTTCAAAACCTGGCTCTGATACCACCAAATGTAACCCCCTCGACTCGGCCTAGCCGATAGACCGAACCAAACGGGTTACACAGGAAATATTGAAGTAAACTGGGAAGGTTTACCTCAATAAACGACCCTAATTTTTTTTCTTTTTATCTTGTCTAGATGCAAGTTAGGTTCCTATGTGTTCAACAAGGCATCGGATCAAATACAAATCAAACGCTCATCTAATTTATCTAATTTCGGTTTTTAGGGACCATTTTAAAAACTTAACAAATTGCAAGGGTTGTTCCCAAATCCGATTTACCAACCTTTAATTAGTCTCATTACATGCATCTCTGTCAAAAACTCAGCTCAAATTAACCATTAAAACTCATTTAATTGCATTCATGAAAAACATGAACTAAAACATAAAGATTCAGAACATTCAAGATGCCATACAACCAATTTAACAAAAACCCCTGAGGAGCAGCCCTCCAGACTCAACAATTCAAAGGTCATATTGATACACTTGAGGCTCGTATCGATACACCCAAAACCAGTGGCAAATATAAGTATCGATACACCCCCGAGTATCGATACGCCTCTCCAAATTATGAAAGCAGTATCGATACACTATCAAGTGTACCGATACTCTACAGCCTGCACTTGCCTAAATTGTTGATTTAACACTCGTAGAACCATTCCAAACATTCCAACATGTATCTAAACATGCTTGCAACTCAAGTGCACTTCAACTACCAAGACCACGTGGCAATAACAACATCAAAGCATCACTATCATCAATAAAGAATTCTAGAGGCATGCTTCCTATGAAAATCAGCATCAAAAGTCAAATATCAAATCCAAGCATAAACCAACAATTAAAGGCCATTTACAAACCAATATAAGCATACCAAATTTGTACCAAACCAGAAAATGCCAAAACAACTAACTTCAAAACATTGGACACCCTCATTGCCTTTATTACACTAGGCCAAAACCAGAACATACATTCAATGAAGTCTCTCTGAAATCCTTTGCGAGTTGCTGCCTCCAATTACTTAATTATCTGCATTGATGAGCAAAAGAGAGCATAAGCATGCAAGCTTAGTCGAGGATGCTCAAAAACCAAAACACCATCAATGCATAAAACCATTTTCACACTTGAAAACTAGTATGCCCTCTTTGAAAAACCACGCACTTCATCATTGAAATCAATATGCTAAACACCATGCAACAAGTATCAAATACTTCACAGCAATAAAACCATTGCTACACATAAATCCAGCCTTCCATGCATATCCACCAATATGCAAAGCTTAAAGGTGAAACGTGCATTTTCTATATTGTGCATCATCAACATTTCCATAACAATTCAATCAATTATATTGGCTTACAAGTGATCAACAACATTCTCATTTCTCAAAAAGTATATCGGATACACGGATTACCATGTGTTGTCCCAAACACTTCATACACTCTACCGGCAACTCAAGGCTCACACACGGGAGCTACCCTCCATCGTTGTGACACTCATGGTAGAGTATTTGGTACAATCACAACCCCTCAACACCACTGATCGATAGATGTATAACCCACTAATGAGAGACGGGACACATACAAGGTTCACACACAAGAGCTATCTTCCACCGTTGCAACCTTAAACATTCCTCAATCATTAGGGGTACTTGGAAGGAGTTTTTGGTACAATCACAACCCCTCAACATCCAAGGCGACTTGTTTATAGTGCACTCAATCCTATAGTCGGCGAACTATATCCGATTTCATTTACAAAAAACATTACACAACATCACTTGCCAATATAATCCACATTTCATGCATACCTTATTGTTTTTCCAAAGCATTCACAATAAGCCAGATTCCAAGCATTAAACCATGCTTCAAAAACCATGCATAAACACATGCATACAAGGATCACTTACCTAGTACATCCTTAAACCATATGGTATCATCAACCACATTTTATAAACTCAAATCATGCTTTAAAATAGTAGGTAAACACAGTTAAAAACAAGTGCATCCAAAGGCTCATAATAGCACAATCCGAGGAAGAAAATCACTTTACTTATTTCTAAACTTAGTAAAGCGTTTCAAGCTTACACTAAGTTCCCAAAACCTCTTTTAACATGATTCAAACTTGGAAATCTCATTTCCACTCACCGACTCGCAAAACCTCTCTCGCCGACACGACAATCAACCGTCCGAAGCCTCCAAAAACAACAAAAAACTATTCTTATACCTCCAGCAACTCAGATCTACATAACACCCCAAAAACTCAACCAAAAACACCTTTAAAAACAAAGATCTCAAAGATTTCGGGATTAATATGATTAAGACTCTATTTCAACATCATAAACCTTCCAAAACCTGATTAGAAACCATCTCAAATAAATCAAAATAAAACAACTCCGAAAATCACATTAAGTCATCTCTTTTATCAAGATTTCACCATTTTATCAAAACCACAATAAAACTTCAATCAAAAACATAAATCAAGAGTCAAATATCTTTGGAATTTCATTAAAGAACCTTGATTAGAGGGTTAGCATGAAAATTACCTTCAATCCTTGCTTCTCCTTTAATTTGACAAGTTTTGCTTTCAAGAATCTTGAAGAGATTTGAGAGAAATCACAAGAGAGAAGTTGAAAATCAAGAAAGAAAATGGAAGTGAAAGAAATATGGAAAATGAGAGAGTGTTTGGCTGATGTAAAATGGAGAAATGAAAATGAACGTCAATTTGTTTAACCAAAATAACCTCCCTTTTATTAAATCAATAAAACCACTTTTAATATTTAATAAACCATTTAAACCACATGCCAAATTAAAAAAAAGGCCTAATTTCCATTAAGCTCCTTAAAGATTCTAAGATTTGACTCTTTTTTAAAAAAAATACCAATTTTTCCATAATTTTAAAACTTTACATTTTGGTCACTGCAAAAAATGTACACTTCCCAAAACTCGTTTTGCAAAATTGACTTAACCAACCTTATAAATATAATTTTAGAGGATTTTAGAAATTTTTACCACATTTTTATCCTACCCTAAACCTTGACGCACAAAACATCTAGGCCCAAAGTCGGGGCGTTACTGAGGACATTCTCATTCGAACAGGTGGACTTATAGGGTAAGAGCGAATAAAATTGGGTAGTTTGGTAACATGTGCTAGTTCGAATAGGTGGACGTACGGGGTAAGTTGTCAGCTCGTGGTCCCATTCAAAAATATATCGAGAGATACAATGGGTGCTATAGAGAGTTACTCAACATGGGATATGCATTTGTCATGAATTTCGTACAATAGGTGGTTTGGGCTGCTCCATATTAGAAACCGGTTGGCCATTGACACCATGATCCCCCTACTTGGTTAATGTTGTAAGGAAAACTTTGTTCGTGCAACTAGGCGTCACCAATACATAAAACGAGCCCAATTTAAATGCATTTTGAGACACATAAAATATAAAATTTTGAAATGCAGGTTTTAAACAATTGAACATCATGTTACTAGTTATTTATAGTTGGGCATTTGAACATAAACTCGCTTTGCATGTAAGTCGAGTTACACCCGTCTTGTCTGAGTAGAAAATTGGTGACATGACAGACGAAACTTGTCGTCTATGCACGGCGAGTTAGGCTAAACTCATCGTCTTGGCACGACGAGTTTGGCTTATCATGTCACCAATTTGCTGCTCATAATTGAAATTACACTGCTTGTTTACATTTCCAACGCGAACGTAATTAACAAGGATTACGTTAAGGGAATTCGTCGTATATACATGATGAGTTCGAAAACTCATTAAGTTCTATAACCTGACTAATCTCTTTGTCATTTTCTACATCACTCAAACAAACCTCCTTACCACTTTTTCAATTCAAAATTTTCCCAAACTCGTACAAACATCATTTTATAATGGCACCAGCACCAATCTCAATAATCATATACTACGATCGAAACTATATGGGAGATAATAGCAGGGAAAACTTTGAGTCTAAAATTTTTTTCCCTATCAAATTCATTCACATCGTTCCTATTAGGGAGCTACTAAAGAAGATCAAACGGCTAGTACCTGTCGGGCATAACAGACCACTAGAAGCTCTCTATTATTGGTTCTAGACATCCTTGTTTCTAGTGACATACGGTACGATGAGAATTAACAATCAATTCGATGTTGAAGCAATGGTCGACACGCATACTGGGTCCGAAGAGGAAATTTTCTATTTGTATGCAGATTTTAGTGGAGAAGTAACAATTGACAATGAAAACTGAGTCGCAACTCATGCGACAACATATGATTTTAGCTCTTTGATGGGGAATTATAATCTTGGCGTTCCTACTTATACCCTTGCGTTTCATGATAAACTTGTATGTTCAACAGCATGACACTCGTCCGCCAACTTCTTCGACCTAAACTTCGAACAACCATCAACTCAACATTTTACCTTTAACCCATACGTTGCTGGCCATCAACCAAGAATTGGTGGATCGAGTTTTTTAGGGGGCGACACTCTTGCGCAGCATCTTTCGATCTAAATGAGTCAACCTATGCTCCTCCTAATTTTTTTCCACGGGTCTACAACTATGACTTCTGCACCTGCCCATGCATTCATGGATAGTGATAAGGTTACACATCCCCAAAAGAACTTATTCACGAGCGCAATTTCGATGGTGTTGAGGTTGGGTTATTCGTGGAGCCTGAAGATGCTGATGTTGATTTTGCCTCTAAAACTGAAAGTGACACTGATAATGATGATGACACCTCTGGAAACTTTAATGAAAATCAAATAGGACATGTTACAAGTAGTGTCCTCACACCGTACCAGCCTCCGTCGCACATGCATGACATCGACTTGGTGGCAATGGACGTGCAAGAGTTCCTTGACGTGCTTGACATGGGTTTTGACGGTTCTTACTTTACAATAAAAAATATGACTTGTGGCAAGGGATGCAATTCAAAACAATCAGCAAAGTGAAAACTGCTGTTAAAAACTACAACAGACGTTATGGTGTGCACTCCAAGGTGATGTACTTGACATCAAAGAAATACGTATGTGAAAGTATACAGAAATCAACACAAGGATGCAACCATAAAGTGCAAGTCCAAAAGATGAAAAAACAACGTCTAGAAGATCACAGCCTACAACGACCCTCATACTTGTTGTGCCCTCGATTACATGTAGAATTATCCAAACATGGACTCAAAAATCATCACCGGGAGTGTCCAAACAATTGTCCATGCAAGCTCTAAAGTCATTGTTTCTGCGTTGCAGGCGCATGTTACGACATTATACGATTACACATCATCATATAAAAAGACTTTGAGGTGATGAAACAAGGTAATCATGAATTTGAATGAGGAATGAGACGCTTCTTATAATGAGCTCCCAGCTTGGATAAACATCATGAAGAAATAAAATCGCAGACCAATCGCAGATTTGGAAACCGAACCATACTACAAGAACGATCACATGGTCCATAATGTTTACCAATTCAAACGACTTTTCTAGATATTTTCGCAGTGTATTAATGTGTACAAGAAATGGAAGCCTGTCGTGTAGACCGATGACACATTCTTTTATGGAAGATACAAGCAAGTTTTGCTATTAGCCGTTTTTCAAAACCGGAATCGTAAAACAATACCCATATAGTTCGCACTCGTGCCCAAAGAAGATATTGAATCATTCATGTTTTTCCTCAAGAAGTTGCGCCATTACATTATAAAAAGGATCGAGTTTTCCTGGTCTTAGATCGAGGAGGTGGGATAAAGTCAGCGATTGAATCATTAGACAGTCAGTTTCAATCTCCAAACATTAAACAATGTTACTACATGCGCCACATTGTCGCAAACTACCATAGCCGGTATAAGAAGAAAGATGAATGCATGCTTGTTATACACATGGGTACATATTAAGATTTGTTGTATTTATCACTACTTTCCATATATCTCATTTTACACTATGTCGTGTCTTAGGGTACAAACTAGTTCAACACAAATTTGAACAAATTCTTGAAGACTTATGGGAGAGGAATGATCTAGGTTACAAAAATTCCTAAGGAAAATAGAGCAATGCATACGATGGCGGTTTTAGATATAACCACATGACAACAAAATTGGCTGAGGTAATCAATTCTTCCTTGAAAGTGGTTCAAAATATTCTAGTGACCGCCATTGTGAAATCTACGTACTTTCGTTTTAGGCAAGTTGTTCGCAACACTGGGGAAAGAAGTTGTCGTTATGATGCAAAAGGGTTGCACATTCCACCCGAGGATACGAGAAGAAATTCAAAAAACCGTTGTTAAATCCAACGGGTTACATGTGCTGCCAATGTCGCGTAGCGACAACTATTTTTTCCGTGACTCGGAGATACCACGAAAAATGGAGGGTTTTGACCAAACATCATACAAGGTGCATCTCGAAAATAGGTTGTGCGATTGTTGCAAATTCTAAGCACTAAATACTCCATACGAGCATGTCATCGCTACATTCTCCACTACCATGATCAATTACAAGGAATACATGGATCCTATATACTGGCTTCATTCAGTATTTAAGGTCTATGAAATGGAATTCCCACCAATTGGCAGCGAAATTGAATAGAATACTGAGCAGACATGGACCACAATTTTACCTTACCCAATTTTGCGAAGGGAAAAATCAGGACATCCAGGATCTACAAGAATTCAAAATGAGATGGACAACATGCGCCACCGTGACCGCGAGCCTACCGGACAACCTAAACTCTACGGGAATTGTAGACTTCCAGGTCATAGAATGCCAAACTGTCCATCTTGAACATAAATATGTTGTTTTATTTTTATACTAAGTAGCCATGTTTTAACATAAATATTAGAATGAAACTTCACTTCATTTCGATCGAACTTTCACCACTGCATAATTCACCTAAACGGTTATAATTTTAAAATTAAATAATTCATTTCATCTTCTACATCTTCTTTAAACCATTATACAACTTACCTAAATTTAAATTTTAATAAAACACATTTTCAAAACCTTTATCATTTTAAAAAAAAATTAAAATAACTGACAAAATTTATGACCCAAACTTTACAACACTTTCGGTTTAAATCTTGATACCTAATCCTAAACCAAACTCCCTGTGTACACACATCGAGTTTCAATTCATTCAAAAACGACATTATGCTTAGCCCTAGAGCGACTGTTAAGTCAGAGGGAACTCATTGTGCCCATACGACGAGTTCGGTTTGGTATTAGGTTAATCTCGTGATTAAGATTTAAACCGTATTATAAAATAAAAAAATAGAACTCGCCGGGTTGCTGCAACGATTTTGAATAAATAAATAATATATTTTTAGAACTCACCGTGTTGGTGCAGTGAGTTCACTGTAAGTGTGCTAGTCCGCGAAATTTAGGATTTCGGATCCTATTTTGATCAAAATAGGATCTAAAGATCCTACAAATGTCGTTAAGCCTAACATTTTAGCCTTGAATTTGATTATATATATTTTTAATTTTGTCTCTTAATTTTGTTTCGATCCATATTAATTCATGAACTTGGTAAATTTTTTTAGTTTAGTTGGTTTGACATTATTTTTGAAAAATATGGTAGAAAAGTATTTTTGGATTGTTTGTTTCAAAATTTAAGTATTTGACATTGTTGAAAATACATAAAAATTTGATGATACAAATGAAGACGAATGGTTAATTGTGCACAAAAAACATTTTTGATCAAAATTAGAAGTTGTAATTCTCAACTTTGAAAAATGTTTTTGACCTGAAAACCTATATACTCTTTGTCTCATTAATTTTTTTATCGACTTTTCAAAAGTTAAAATTTTAAATTTTGATCATAATTATTTTAAGGGTAAACTATATCAGTAGTCACTGAACTTTTAGGGTGCTTTTAATATGGTCATTAAACTTTTAAAATTTTCATTACGGTCACTCAACTTTTAATTAGCTTTCATTACAGCCATTCTGTCACATACCGTTAAAATGTTGATGTGGCACGTTATGTTCTTCATTTTATCTTTTTTCTTCTTCTTCCCTTGTCCTTTTCCTCCATGACTGATCTTTTCTCATGAATTTCAGGTTTAGCCAAAGGCCTGCGAAAAAAGATGTATGAGTTTACATAGTTCTTTTTTGCAGTCAAAGCATTATTGCTAACTTGTATGAGTTTTGTAATGCATGAGAAATAAGTGACACAGAAAGAAGATGTAGAGAAGTTAATTATTCAAGCAGGGGGTGTTAAGTCATTGATTGGACTTTTACATGAAATTGTGTCCACTCATAATGGAAAGAACAATCGATTTTCAAGTATGGCTAAGACATTGTGTACTGAAATAAAGGTAAGAAATTCTTTCATATCTCAGATGGGTTGTCAAAATCTGCAGGAAAATTAGAGGAGCAAGAGAGACCATTTACCAGAATACTTAGAACTAAGGGAACATTTCTTGCACTTAAATTGTATAGTATTGAGGATTGTGATTTCTGTAAAAAAAACTAAATCAAAACATCAAAACGATTGTTCTTGTATCTCGGGTTTAAGCGTTTGGCCCATTTTTATGGCCATTTTCCAAATTTAGAACTCGTTCAAGTTTGAATTTTGAATCTCGTTACCTGTAAATTTACAACAACAAAAAAAAATTAAAGACGTTTACTTGTATTACCAGAATAATATTGTTCATTATTACCAAAAAATAACATTTTTGAATCTTAGCATATTTGATGGCTCACTTCATTGGCATTTTGTAAAGTTTGATTTGCTAAAGAAGGGGAAGAGTAGTTAATCCATTTTATTGTCAGAATTTTGCAAATTTCTTTGGATGACAAAACATGTTTGGTGTCTGAACTTGAAATCCATGAGGAAAGATCAATCATGGAGGAAAAAGACATGGAAAGAAGAAAAAAAGAGAAAATGAAGAAGATAATGTGTCACGTCAGTATTTTTTAACGGGAGGTGACGATAGTGACTGTATTAAAAGCAAATTAAAAGTTGGGTGACCGTAATGAAAAGGAATTATAAATTGAGTGACCGTAATGAAAGTTTTAAAAGTTCGGTGGCCAAATTGAAAGCGTCCAAAAAATTTAGTGATTACCAGTGTAGCTTACCCTTATTTTAAATATTTTAAACAATTAAATTTTATAAAATATATATTTTAAAACTACTTGATTGAAAGTTTATAAAATATATTTTTTTATATTTTTATCAATAATAAATTTTAAATAATAATGAGTTAAAGTTAAAAAATACCAAAAAAAAATTAATAAAGAACAAATTTAATGAGAAAGAATGAGTATTTTATATTACTTTTTGTTTCAAAAGTGTTTTTAACCCCAAAGTAACTTTAAAAAGCAATTCCAAATAGAACTTTAATCTTTTGGGACTATAAAATAGAAGAAAAAAATTTAAGTTAAAGGGTTAATGTAGGAAAAAGATTTAGGACCAAATTTTAGAAACATCAAACTTTGAGATTAAGAGTAAATTGAATTTTTTTATTTGAGCCAAAATATTTATCATTGATGTTCTCACTAAAAGATAAACGGTTGATCGTAAAATGTACATCATTTTAATAAATAAGTTAATGGTTTTTTAATATAAAATAAATAAACTGTTTTTAAAGCTATAAAAAAAAGTAGTGGCTTGAAACTGATAGTACAAACCAGCAGGCCCAAGGAAAATTAAATTATGGCCACAACAAATGTCAAATACTCAGCTTAGATATTTTTTAAAGTTCAAATTATTGAGGGGTTTTTATTTGCATTATTTGATAGGATGGAGACATTAATTCGATTCAAAATTTCATGTAATGAATATTATTAGGTGAAATAATAATAATAATAATAATAATAATAATAATAATAATAATAAGTCGAATGATCAATGTTACTCATTTATGTTATTTTATATAGATTTAAATCTCGACATTTACTCAAAAAAATACAATTATCTTTTGCTTAATCTAAAAATCTATATGTATTTAAAATAGTAATAATAACTATACATATGTTATAAACTAGATTTTTCTTTTACATTTTCAACGTGATCACATTATAGTATTTATTTTGTACACATTTCTTACAAACAAAATTATTCGAACCCAATTACATAAAAGAAAATATTATTTCCTTTTTCACTAGATCGCATCGATTCTTATAATCGGAAAATTTTATTTTTTCACTTTTGTCCTCCTATTTGAATTGTTTTTTAAAAAATAGTTTATTTATGAATTTTCCTCATACTTTTAAACATTTATGTTTTGCCCCCTACCCGAAATCCTAACTCCGTCGTTGCTTATAACTAAAAGTTAAATCGTAATATTCATGCAGCAGGTTCCTGTGTTTGAAGAACAAGATGACAATGGGAAAATGGTTGTGTGCAAGCTGAAAAAAGGCATTATATGAGCTTCGACAAGCCCCAAGAAACTGCTCCTCAAGTTGAAAGAGTTTTTATGTCAGCTAGGATTCCACTCTTCCAATGCTAATACTTCTTTATTCATCGTCAAAGTTTTTTCTTAGGCTGAAAGTAAAACGTTCCGATTATAGACTGTTTCTCAGTCAAATAAAATTTATTTTAAAATTTCTGCAGAAGATACAAATGCTGGAGTCCACCACCTCAATGATACCACTTAGGGATGGCAGACGGGTACAGTTTCGCGGATTCCGCACCGCACCCGTCCCAATTGGGGTGGGGATGGGTATGAATTTGGTGGGTAGTGGGCGGGTGTGGATGTAAAAAGTCATACCCGCCGCGGGTAGTGGGTAGGTGGTGGATTTACGACCTTACCCGCCCCGCACCCGTCTTCCCCGTATGTTACCCGCCATATTATGTGACTTTGAAGACATCTGATTCAATATAATATTTGTTTTCTATATTCAAATTTCAAGCTCATTGCTTTAATTCTTTGCATTGTCTTACCTTCAGATTTCTCACATAATAACTAACTTACACCGGTGTAAATTAGTCATAGTTAGTTAGCTATAGTTCAGTAGAACTTACACCGGTGTAAGTTAGTTATACCACATCACAAGTTAACAATGTTAGGGTCGGGAGGTTTTAAATGACGGAAGAAAACTTCAGGGGGCACATTAAACGCATCCAAAGTTCAGGCACCACATTGAACTTTCCGTCAAAGTACAGGGGGCATTGGTGCCATTATCCCTTCATGTTTTATGTGATATGGTTGCTGCCAGGCGGGCGGGTACAGGCGGGTGTAGGTGGGTACAGGCGGGTACGAGTTGAGTAATGGGTATCCAATTAGGTGGTGGGTGTGGGGATGGATTTAAGAATATACCCACGTGGGCGGGTGTGGATTTGAAAATTATACCCGCCGTGGGTGGTGGGTAGGTGGTGGATATAAAAATTTTAGGTGGGTATGAGGATGGGGGAGGGGGTATCCGCACCCGCCCCGCCCATTTGCCATCCCTACTTCCACTAAGCTTTTGATATTATTTAAAAAATTAGATGATGAGACGTAAAACACCATGAAAGTGCCACCTCATTAAATTGAAAAAATTATAGTTCATGCTTAGTAAAAAGTTTTCTAGGCTAAAATTAGAGGTTTGAAGTATTTTTAGAGGTTTGACTAGTCAAATACGCTAATTTAGATGTTTGATAAATTCAGGATTGTAATAGCGGATTGAGATGAAACATCTCATTTTGAAAAAAAACTCCTAAAAATGAGCTTTTTGAGTTTTGGATAAAAGATTTGTAAAAACTATTTTGTCCTGGATAATTATAAAAAAATTCTCTAAATAACATAAATTTGATTAACTAATAAAATTTAAAAAAATAATTTTATAAATAAAATTTAATATATAAATTAAAAAATGCATATTAATTTAATAATTAATAAAATTATATTTAAAATATAATTTTATAAATAAAAAATTAATATATACATCTAAATTTAATAATTATTAAAATTATTTAAAAATATATAATTTTACTAATAAAAATTAATATATACATCATCATATATAATCAGTAATAATATTAAAAAAATTATAATCTAATTAGTATTAATAGAGCTAGTGTAATCTGTTAATCAAATCAGCTAATACAATAAGTTACCCGCTATCAACTAATGTAATCTGCTATTCGCTATCAACTATTCTATAATTGTCAAACATGGTCATAAAAAACCAAAAAAAAATACAAACAACCATAGTTTTAATTTTTTTCAATTTGGTCATTCATTGATTTTTTTCATTCAAATTGCAAAACCCATAGTTATCGTCACTATCAAAGCCACCATAGCCGTTTTAGATCCTCTATCACACAGTCTTCCTCCAATTCACGTGAATTAAGTTTTCACTGAAATTTTACTAATTTTCCGAGAAACAAACAATCCCTAATAAACAAACCATGAAAACCCATTAAGTTTTTCACCTTTTCTTCTTGGAATCAATTAAATGATTTCTTGAAAACCATGAAAACAACCCCGAGAATCAATTTAAACTTGATTTGATGGATCCCCAAGATTCTCATTCAATTTCAATCAGAAGCCGATC
Organism: Hibiscus tridactylites; assembly: GCA_958450335.1. Classification (NCBI taxonomy): domain Eukaryota; kingdom Viridiplantae; phylum Streptophyta; class Magnoliopsida; order Malvales; family Malvaceae; genus Hibiscus; species Hibiscus tridactylites. Next base: position 79,361,487 of record OY288268.1, on the reverse strand, counting down.
GTATTTAATGAGCAAAAATTGAAAAGGAAGAAAATCAGAAGGGAAAGAACCCATCTTCTCCATTCTTTTTGGTTCTTGATCATCGGGGCTTCATTCACAAATCCGAATAGAGCGGTGGCGGGAGAGGTCAGAGGCCTTACTTGGATCGAAGGTCGATTTGACAGCTTGGGTGAAAGATCGGAGGAAGAAAATGGCGACTTAACAGATTTTGTTTGAAGGAGTTTGAGTTCGATCGGAGAAAGAATGAGTTTTCATTTCGTGTGCTTCGACCAGAGACGATCACCGAGAAAGTAAGTTGTGTCGACGACTGTGGGAGAAGAAGAAGAAGAGATAAGAGAGCTTTAGGGATTATTTTATGAAAAATGAATATAAAAAGAGAGTTAGTCACGTGTGTTTTTTAAGAAAATATACTTTTAAGGGTAAAATACAAAAATCATGACTCAACTTTTGCCTCTCTCCTATTTTACTCACCCATCTTTAATTTGAGTCAATTTAATGACTCAACTTTTAATATTGGGTATCAATCATCACCCAGCCGTTATATTATGGATGTCGTTACTGATGTGGTATTTTTTACTAATTTGGCCGCCACGTAAGCAAACGCACGTTTTAAAATACCAAACCAAAATGACATAATATTTGCTTATTTAACCTAAACTCATTTTAATGTGTTTTCTTCTTCAGACAAATCGTAATGTTTAGGTTTAAAAAATCAGAGAATTTGAAAAGTTTTCAGAGCGTAAACATGAAATCCTCTGAGTAAATCGTGTGGGTTAATCGTTTGGGGGAATTTTCGTTGTGTTTGAAAGGGTTTTCATCATCAGAAAATAGTAAGGGTGTTTTACTGTGCAACATTTACAAACGGCTACAAGAAGGTAAGTCTGAATTTACGAAATCATTTGGGTTAAGAAATTGAAAGAGTGAATGGCATTGGATCAAATTTTCGGAAAGCATTTCGAAAATCATTTGGGTTAGGAAATTGAAATGGTGAATGGCATTGGATCAAATTTTCGAAAAGCATTTCAGAAATTATTTGGGTTAGGAAATTGAAAGGGTGAATGGCATTGGATTAAATTGTTGGAGTTTCAGTTTTGTTTTCTTCTCTTTCAACTTAATTTTATAGGGTAAAATATTGAACCAATTCAGTTTTGTTTTAGTTTACTTGTTGAAAGGGTATGACAAGAGTGCTGTTTTTAAATTGTTTCAGTTTCAGTTTACTTGAATTAAATTGATTCTAATATGGTGCTTTTTTAAATTCAGTTTAGTCATGGAGAAACGTGTGTTGCGTTCGAAGGGAATGACAAGGGTGCCATATGGTAAGTTTTATTCACTTGTTTGAGTAGTTTAGGGATGCAACAATGGTGAATTCACTGATGGTTAAAGTGTATGTTTGATGGTTAAGGTGTATTTGAGTAGTTTAGGGATGCAACTGGTTTGAGTAGTTTAGGGTTGAAACAATGAATGGCCTTATATGCTAGTTTAGGGATGCAACTGGTTTGAGTAGTTTAGGGATGCAACTGGTTTGAGTAGTTTAGGGATGAAACAATGAATGACCTTATATGCTAGTTTAGGGATGCAACTGGTTTGAGTAGTTTAGGGATGATATTTTTATTCACTTGTTTGAGTAGTTTAGGGATGATATTTCTATTCACATGTTTGAGTAGTTTAGGGATGCAACAATGGTGAATTCACTGATGGTTAAAGTGTATGTTTGATGGTTAAAGTGTATTTGAGTAGTTTAGGGATGCAACTGATTTAAGTAGTTTAGGTATGACCTTATATGCTAGTTTAAAGTCTGAAAATGGATAAAATAAGTGAATGCCCTTATATGCTAGGTTAAAGTCTGAAAATGAATAAAATAAGTGAATGCCCTTATATGCTAGTTTAGGTATGGCCATTTAAGGTATGTTTGATGATTAAAGGTAAGGTTTGTCTACTTGTGTGCTAGAATTGATTTAAAAAGGAATTTTGTGCTGGTGGGGGACCATGGTATACTTGTGTGCTGGAATTGATTTAAAAAGGTTTGTTTAATCAATTTGTGTGCTGGTGGGGGGCCATGGTGGATAAAAAAATGTATACTTGTGTGCTAATGGGGGACCATGGTGAATTAAAAAATGTCTACTTGTGTGCTGGTAGGGATTAAAATAAATTGAAACCATTAGTTACTTACTGTGCTAAGTTATAATCTATTGTTTTATTAGTTAAATTATTACTGATATGTTATTATTATTCTTTGACTAAGTGAAATTATTACAATATTTTACAGGAATTGATTCAGAGTATTGCACAATTGTTTTTCATCATGGTGGCTTTATTTTAAACAATCAGAAAACCATGTATACTGGTAAAGAGATTAGTTTCTTTGATATGTGTCACATTGATAGTATGTCCATGCTAGAAATAGATGATATGGTTAGGGAGTTAGGATATTCTACCCCACATGATATTTATTGGCAAAAACCAGGGGTGTCTTAAAAGTTAGTCCACTGAAAAATGACAGTGATGTGCTAAGTATGTTAGCTGCTTTACCTAGGTAGAAATATGTACATGTGTACCTAGAAGAAATAGTGGAACCTCTTACTAATAGCAATGTTGGGACTAAAACTATTAGGACTGATGAGAATGCTACGAATGATGAAGTATGTGATCATGATTCTGCTGATAATAGGTCTAATGGGTCTACTGATAATAACAGTAGTGAGGATGCTGATTATGTAGCTTGTAGTGATCATGATTCCGATAGTCCTTTAGAAGACAGTGAGAATAATTTGGCTGACAGTGGTGATGAAGTATGTGATGTGTATGTGGGTGTTGGGAGGGATATACCAGGTTTTAGTGCAGCTGTAAGGGTTGAGAATGAAGATGTATGTAGTGAAACTGACAGTGAGGGTGCAGACTCATTGCACAGTGCAAGTGATAGTGAAACTGATGGTAAGGGAAGAAAATATCCTGAATTTAATAGTGAGACAGACTTGAAGAACCCTCAGTTTAAAAAAGGAATGATGTTCTCTCACCAGAGTGTGCTTAAAGCTACTGTGAAGCAATATGTTGTAGTGAATAGATATAATGTGAGGCTAAAGACCAATGATTCCAGAAGACTTCAAGTTGTTTGCAAGGATGGTTGCCCTTGGATGATCTGGGCATCAAGATTGAATCCAAAGATAGTGAAAGAAAGTAGTTCGCAAATTAAAACATACATAGGGTAGCATACTTGCATTAGGGATACTGTGAATGTAAATTGTACTTCTACATGGTTGGCAAAAACATACATGGAAAAATGGAGGGTTGATCCCACCTATTCTAGTGGCTCTCTTCAAAAGGATGTGGAAAATGATCACATTTTGCATGTGCCATTAACAAAATGTTGTAGAGCAAAGAAATTAGCTCTGAAAAAGCTTCATAGGGATGATGAAGAGCAATATACAAGGATATATGACTATCTTGGTGAGTTGAGAGGAACAAACCCTAGGACAACCACTATATGTCGTTTAGATAATAGGGTTTTTGAGAGAATGTACGTTTGTCTACAAGCTTGCAAAGATGGCTTTAAGGCTGGATGTAGACGAATCATTTGTGTTGATGGGTGTTTTCTCAAAGGCCATTATCAAGGATATTTGTTGGCAGCAATTGGGATAGATGAAAATGATTGTATCTATCCCTTGGCATATGCTGTTGTTGAATCTGAAAATACATCTTCTTGGTCTTGGTTTTTTCAAATTTTAGAAGAAGATTTGGAAATAACCAACTCCCATCATTATACCTTCATGTCTGACAAACAGAAGGTAATGAACATATTTCTTTAATTATTTACTTATAACTTTTACTATTAATTGTTTACTATTAATTATTTCTTTATTGTCTTGCAAGGTCTAATTCAATCCATTTCAGAGTTGTTTCTGAATGCTGAACGTAGAGGTTGTGTTAGACACTTGTATTCGAACTTCAAGAACAAAAAAAGCTTCACTGGCAAAGCATTAAAGGATGCCCTCTGGAAGGCTGCAAGGGCCACATACATGAAGGAATTCACTGATGCTATGCATGAAATGAAAGCAATTTCAGAAGATGCATTTGACTGGATGCAGGACAAAGATCCTAGGCTATGGTGCAAGTCACATTTTGAAACACATTCAAAATCTGACTTGCTCCTCAACAATTTGTGTGAAAGCTTTAACAAGGTAAACTTCAAAATCAGTTCTAAATTTATTATATCTAAATTATGTTGTCATTTGCTATTTATTGGTAATTTGCTTATTTCTATTTTACTTTTGTAAAGATGATACTAGAGGCGAGGGATAAACCAATTTTGACATTAATGGAGATGGTCAGATGCAAGATAATGAACAGATTTGCTAAAAAGGCTGAGGATGCTCAAAAGATTGTTGGGACTCTTTGTCCAAAGATTCAAAAGAAGGTTGACAAACTTATTGTGCAATCAGTAAGGTCAGTATTGAATTTGAACTATGCTACTGTTTTTCAATTTAATTTTCCACTTTGCTACTGTTTTTCCAATGTATATGAATTTGAACTCATATGTGTATATTGCAGATGCTGGCCTAGGAATGCTGGGGGAAACAGATATGAGGTCCCTGCTGGACATGATGATCAACACATTGTAGACTTGGGAGCACATTCATGTAGCTACAGAAAGTGGGATCTGACTGGTATCCCTTGTATACATGCCACAACAACCATTTTAATGAGAGGTGAAAGACCTGAAGCTTATGTCAACAACTGCTACAAGAAAGAAACTCAGCTTCAGATTTATTCTCACATGGTCAAACCATTAAGAGGACCAAAACAGTGGGCACACCATGTAACAAATGAGCCCATCTTGCCACCTATTATTCGAAGACCTGTTGGACGACCTCAAAGAAGTAGAAGAAAGGAGGCAGATGAAATTTTAACTTCTACTGGAAGAATTTCGAAGAAGGGACTTGTTCGAATGACTTGTTCAAAATGTGGCAATGCAGGACACAACAAAAGGTCTTGCAGGGGACAAGTTGGTGGCAACAACCCCTTGTCTTCTAATAACAATGTGAGAAAACCTAGAAGAAATGGTCCAAAGGCTTCAATTCCCAATGTCTCTCAGCAAACATCAAGTTCAAATGCAACAGGTCCACCTATGAATTCATCCACTGTCCAAATTATGAACTCATCCACTGCATATGTTCCACCAATACAGAGGCCTAAACTTGCTGTAAGTTTAGACATATTTTAATTTGTTGTTCTTTACAATCTATATTTTATACAATAAACTGACTGCACATGTTTCATTTGTATTTATTTTAGGTTAAAAGAGCACCAACTTCAAATGCAACAGGTCTAAGCAGTCAAGGCTCAGTCACCACTGTCAGATGGATGCCTTCTCAAAGCACTCAAGGCTCAGTCCAGAATCAATCACAAGAAGACCTTGCTTCAAAAAGAACTAGATGGAGATGAATTTCAGAATACAACTTCATTTGTTAATGGTGTTTTAGGTCATTGTCACTAGTAGATATTTTGTTACACAATTGTGATCACTAATGGTGATATTTTGTTAATGCTTCAAACACTGTTCTTGTGATCATCTTTGGGAAAATCTCATGATTTAATGTTGCTTTAGGTCACTAGTGAATGGCAACATTTTTTTGTGTAGGTGTTTGTGTATATGTGACCAAAGACCCCAGTAAGTTTAGGCCACTCACAGTCATGGTCACTAGTGGATATTTTGTTACACAATTGTGATCACTAATGGTGATATTTTGTTAATGCTTCAAACACTATTCTTGTGATCATCTTTGGGAGTTCTGATTAGCCATGCCTTTGTATATTTTGTTAATGCTTCAAACACTGTTGTTCTTTACAATCTATATTTAATGTTGCTTTTTTACTTCTATTTCAAATGTTGTTTGTGCATAGGGAGTTCTGATTAGCCATGCCTTTGTATATTTTTAGTTCTTTGTAAATGTTTGTCTATACTTGTACAACATAATTTGACATCAAGTAGCATGTTTTCATTGATTTGACTACTGTTTTAATGAATTGTTTTGTTGGTATTAAGCCAACTACTCCAATACAACAGATGTTCATATTGTCTTAAATCTTTTAAATGATTTCAGCAGCCTTGTGAAATGGAAGAATCCCAAAGTCCAGTGCTCTTAATTGAACACCAATTATTAATTCATTAAGCACACAGAAAAAGCACTAGCAATCCAAACTTAAACTCTCATCTCACACTAACAAAAGCAACTCTGCCCTAAAGCTACCAAATTATTTTCACATTCATAGCGATCAATTCATTCTTTTTAATCAACAAAGCTTTTCGTATGATCAAAATAAATGTGAAAATGGCACCCTTATTAATCTATCAGTCCGTGCTAAAGAAGAAGAAATTCATACTCAAAATACCATAAACACCAATTCTACATAAACTAGTTAATTCACAAGAATCAGGAGATAAGAAGAAATTTATCTAATTAAACAACTGCCAATTCACCAATTCTACATATCACCAATTCACAAAATACACAAATTCATACTCAAAATACCATCAACATCCGAATTCCATCAACATATCACCAATTCTACATTCAAAATACCCATTCTTCCTAAGAAATAGTTTCCCTAATCTTCCTTCATTTGATACCCATAAAAAACGCAGTCAAAACAATAGAACATATGACTGCACAAAACCAAACAAATCTTTCATTTCTTCTCTCCTTGTCCTTCGCTTTGATTTTGTTTAGCAGACCAATAAGAAGAACTTTTGCACGAGAATCCAATGGAGGATCGTACCATTCAAAAAAATGGCAATCCTTGTAAAATCGGTTACCGTAATTCGAACACCCATAAAATCGCCGACCTGGGTTGTTGTTAGTCCATGCAGTCTTCAATACTGCTTCCTTGCCACACCAGCAACAAATAGGGATGTCGTTCCCCCATCCCCTATAACCTCTCGTTTCAACCTTCTCATTCCTCTGTTAACCCAATTCAAAAATTCAATTCAGAACGCAAGCAAAGAAATTAGGGATTCATTTGAGTAAAGGGGATTTTTTATAACGGTTATATTTTGGGTTAAACGAGCAAATATTATGTCGTTTTGGTTTGGTATTTTAAAACGTGCGTTTGCTTACGTGGCGGCCAAATCAGTAAAAAATGCCACATCAGTAACGGCATCCATAATATAATGGCTGGGTGATGATTGATACCCAATGTTAAAAGTTGAGTCATTAAATTGACTCAAATTAAAGATGGTGAGTAAAATAGGAGAGAGGCAAAAGTTGAGTCATGATTTTTGTATTTTACCCTACTTTTAAAGATAAGGACTAAAATAAAAATTAGAAAAAAATTAACCACCCAAATTTTCGGGTTAATAAATAGGGTCTCGGACTCAAGTTATGGGTTTTTATTTTAAAAGCTTAAGTTTAGGGGTTGTGTTGGGCCCATTATTTTAAGGAAGAAGTTTTGAAATTTAAAAGGATAAGGATAAGAAAAAAAACGAGATATTGTGTTGGAAAGATAGAAAAAGTAAAGAAGTGATTTGATGGGGAGAGAAAATGTTAGAAAGAGAGAAAAAAAAAGTTTTAAAGAGAGGGGGTTTTACTTCGATTTGAAAGAGATTCGGCCGCCGTGAAGTTTAACCGTCGTCGTTATCGGGAAGATCTCGCCGAGACACAACCCTCGATGGCCGCCTCGTTGTCGCCGCCACTCGTTAGGTGAGAAGGAAGAAGAATTAGAAAAGCTCGAACACCATCTTCCGTCGTTCGTCGTCGTGAGTCGTTACCATCGTTAGACTCACCGGCTGAAGACAAGCCGATCTGGTGCTCGCCGTTCGTGCCCGGCCACTGGAGGGTGCCACAGGCGTCGTCGCCTATGTGTGGGTGTGCACAGCAACCAAGGCGAGTGCATATATGCTCTCATGCACCTCGCCGCACTTGATCCTGTTCGGTGGGTGCATATATACCCTGCCGCACCTGATTCCTCCCTGCTGGTGTACCACAACCGTCGTACACTGCACTGCACCAGATCGTCAGGTCGTTGACCAACGTTGATCAAGGTTGACCGACCATTGATTTTTTTACCCAGGGATTTTTCGACGTTCTTGATCCATTGGCGCAGTCCGTTTTGCTAAATTCAAACCGGTAAGTTATTTTTACGCAATTAACCCTTCGAATTCATTAAAGTATGTGATTAAGTGGTACTTATGGTATTAATTGATATACGAGGATTATTCGAGATCAGATATCAGATTGAGTGGAATATTCAGAAAGCTCAGATGATGATTTTAGCGATATTGGCGTAAGGTTAGTACACATTGAACTCTGATTGCTTCATGAGCATCATAAACGTGATTGCTTTGCATGTTAGTATCTGCAAAATAGGCAGATGATGAATACACATGTATGGAGACCGATAGTATGAGACTTGATATTTATGAGATGCATGATGATGTTGCGAATGTGATTGACTCATGAAGGCTTTAGAGACCGTTTAGGTTCGTTTGAGATGCCTGTATGAATATTGATGATTGGTTGTTTGGTTGATAATTGTGATGTTTTGTATGCTTGTTCGAATAGATTGACGTGATTGATGGGTATTATGCTTAAGGGACAAATACTCGATTTAAATGATTATAAAGTCGGTAATTAATATTAGTTGAATGAACTCGTTAGTAAACAAAACTTAATGACTTTCATAAATTTTAGGGATCGAAAAAAGTATTGTAAAATTGTAATTCAAGAAAATGGTGTGAACTCGTGAATAAGGTATCGGTACGAGCCTTGGCCATACCGGTATTAGTGGAAGTCTAGGATTTTCAGCAAGCAATTTCTGTATCGGTACGCGTGTGAGTACCGATATCCAAGGGTACCATATGATACTCGTGTTCGAGTGTCGGTACTCGATACGCTAAATAATCAATTAATGTAAATTAAGGGTAAAAATTTATGTGTATATTAATAATTGAATTATGCCTTGATAAATTGGATAATGAGGATTAATGAAGGCAATAAATAAGATTAATTATACATATTTCTCTATAATGTATTAACAATTCGGCAATGTAAAATAAATGATGTGTTGACAGTTAGCAACAATAGGGGTTCCTTGGGATCGCGTTGCTTGTATGCCGGATAGGCATTTGATTGGTTGAGTCGATGATTGATTAGATCTGAATACCCAGTGAAAGAGTGTTGCAACACCATGGTTAGAGATATCGAATGGAGGTTATCGATGGTATGTGACCCGGGCCTCATTCGAAGATGCTCGAGGGGAGATTTCGAGCAAGGGTGTATGTTCTGATGCTATGTGACCCGGCCTCACCCAGAGTGTATGTTTTGATGCTATGTGACCCAGTCTCACACGGAGTGTACGTTCTTATGCTTCGTGACCCAGCCTCACTCTAGAGTTGTTGTTGTTAGGGATGGCAACAACGCGGGGCGAGTTTTTGGCTGCCCAGAATCCGACCCAAAAATTTAAAATTAAAACTCGATCCGAGTTTAATTTATTTTTATCCCAGACCTGACCTGATATAATAAAAAGTATAACTTGACCTCGGTCTGACCCCGAAAATTTAATAAAAAACCTGATTAAACCCGACCCGACCTGAAGAAAATTAATAAAATATTAAATATAATATATAAAAATATAATATATTTAAATATATATATACCGGGTCGGGGCAGATCGGGGAATTTTCACCCTAAACTCGAACTCGACCCGACTCAAATCGATTTAAAACCCGACCCGACCTAAAACCCAAAAATTCAAAAAAAAACCCAACCCTATTGGATCAGGTCAAGTCGAAACCCGTCGAATTCGGGTTTTTTTGCCATCCCTAGTTTTTGTTGTTGTTGTTGATATGTGTTTTCGCCTAGATGGTCTAATGAGATCTAAGGTATGGTTGGGCCATGAGAGTCATGTATGATGAGTGCTTTGATGAGAGCATATGTTTAGGCGACTAGTGGTAGCGCCACATGTTTATTTATCTCTCCTTATTGCTCGTACTAGCTTGCATGCTTATGTTTATGATTAGCATAAAGTATAGTAGAGTAGATGTGTACCACTGAACTTTGTAAGCTCAGCGCTCGGAATCGTTGTTTTCGTGTGTAGGTTGATCGTTGGATCGTGGGATTGAGAAGCACTATCGGTACAAGATTTTAGCATACAATGATATCTAGAGTATGAGACTTGTGTTTAATGGGCTATGTATTCATAGAATCTTAGGTGATGGAGTCTGTAATCCTTATTTTTGAAATTGTATCAATCAATTTGAACGTTCAAATATTTTGATTAAATATAGCTCCTTTTTTGTAACGTTTTAATTATTTATATATATACATATATATTTTAATTGTGTGCTTTAAATGTTTTCGGAATGTATTTTATTTGGGTTAAACCAAGTTGAGAAATTTTTATGAAACAGTTTGGGCTTAAGGCCCAAATGTGACATCCGAGTTTAAGGTGTTACAAAAATATTGAGCACTAATCTTGTTATTGTACCTTAGGTAAATTGTTATTTTTTTATTTGTTATTTTTTGAAATTTTTAATGATTTTTATGGTTTATGACGTGACACTTCCAAGGTGTGCCACGTGTTACAATGGTTTGTGAGTTAACGGTTAACTGTAACAGTTAATGTTGCGGGAGAGCTAAATAGATCATAATTTAAACCATGGGGGCTAATTGATCATAATTTGAATCATGAAGGCTCTATTAAATTAAAAAAATTATAAAAGCGTACTTAATTTTTTGATATTTCGTTCAGGGCTAATTTAATATTTAAACCTAAAAAGTATAATGTTGCATTCGCTTAAGTCAATTCATTGTTATTAGAAGTTTGAACACATGTTTTTGAAGTATAAAATTATATTTTTAAAATGGAAAATTCTACAACGTGCGACGAGCACAGATGAACAGCACTAACGATGAACACCGATGAACACCATTAAATTAATTAATGAAAATTTAAAATTTTAAGGATCCATCATACAATTAATAATTATTTTTAAAAATTCAATTAAATTATTTTTATATATTAAAATTTTATTTTTTTTAATAAGGGTAAACTATATATTTAGTACCTCACCTATTTCCGTATTTTTATTGAACTCCCATTATTTAAATATTATTTCAATTTGACTCTATTCTTTATAAAAAAATAATTTAACCCTTAACCCTTAACCTAAAACCCTAAACTTTTAAACCTTAAACCCTTAAACTTTTAAACATATACCCTAAAATTTAAGGGTGAAATTATTTTTAATGATATATGGTTTAGAACTCATAAAATATGATAAAAAAAGGATAAGGAAAGAAACTTGAATTTCTAAATGCACAGACTTCGACTCATAGTTCGAGTTAACCTTCAAGATTCAAAATCGTTTTTCCTCTTCGTTTTTTTATTTTTCGGCCTTCATTTCCTTTCCTCTACCTTATACTGCAGCTCAACGCATATATAAAACTTACAACAAAAATTAGGGGAAACAAATAATTAAATCGTGGACGACGAAATTGAGATGAGATCGACGGGGGAAACAAGCTAAATCATAAACAATTCATTGAATTGAATCAATGATGGTGAAATTATTTTTAATGATATATGGTTTAGGGTATATGTTTAAGAGTTTAAGGGTTTAAGGTTTAATAGTTTAGGATTTTAGGTTGAGGGTTAAGGGTTAAATTATTTTTTTATAAAGAATAGAGTCAAATTGAAATAATATTTAAATAATAAGGGTTCAATAAAAATACAGAAATAGGTGAGGTACTAAATATATAGTTTACCCTTATTAAAAAATAAAATTTTAATATATAAAATAATTTAATTGAATTTTTAAAAATAATTATTAATTGTATGACGAGTCCTTAAAATTTTAAATTTTTATTAATTAATTTAATGGTGTTCATCATTAGTGGTGTTCATCGGTGTTCGTCGCACGTGATAGACTCATCCTTTTAAAATTCGTCATTTCATCTAAACAAGATATTTCATTTTTAACATAAAAAGAATTTATAAGAATCAATCTCACTCTCCAAATCTCTCAAATCCAAACTCAATGTATGAATTTTGAATTTGAAATGATTTTAAAATTATGTTTATGAATTTAGGTTTTAAGGTTTAAGTTATGAATTTAACGTTAAAAATTTAGAATAGTGTTATAAAATTAGAGATTTATATTTCAAAATTTATGATTTTTAATAGTAAATTTTATAATTTTAAAAGAAATGTGTAATTTTTTTTACATAATTTGTGTATCAAAATATAGATCTTCTAAATAATGATAACTTTTATTTTAAATAAAAGATGGATTATCAACTTTAAAATTTATTATTCTATGAATTAATAGTGAATTTTTTCCCCACAAGTCTGCATACTTTTATTTTAAAAGTTAAAATTTAAAGGGTAAAGTACACAGACGGTCACTGAATTTTGATGCAAAAAACAAAATGGTAACCAACCTTTCAAAAATCACGAAGTAGCAATTAAACTTTAGATTTTGAAACAAAACGGTAACTGAGGCGTTAAACCCCGTTAACCCCTAACGGAAATCTGACGTGTATGCCACATCCCACCCAGTTTTCCACATCATATCTAAAAAATAATAAAATTATAATCCACGTCGTATTTAAAAATTAAAAATAAATTATTTTTAATCACATTTAAAAACAAAAAAAACCCAAATAATCAGTGTTAGCGTTAATCACACTCAAAACTCAAACCCCCATTCTCTGCCGTGGACGGAGGTTTGGTCATGAACAACCCCACAGCCGCTGTCGCTGCCCCACCATCCTTCCGCTCCCCACTCCGTTTGCCTGCACGTTACAGTCCATTGGCACTATTTCTTTGGATCCTCCGAGACCTTCGTCCTTGATCGGTGCCAAGGTTTTACGAATCTCATTTTTGAATCCTCCAGGCATGATTTCTTTAGAAATAAAGATAGAAGCGGTATTTCGACCCCCACTTTCAAACCAGTTTCTCAGCCCCTGAGCCTCCGGACCATCTGGATCTATAAAGAGTTGCGTGAAAGAAATAATGTCAATGGACTTTCCATTGAAGTCATTGACCTTTCTGGCTTTAACTGCCAAAATTGAGAAAACCTCAGAGTCAACCATCTCCTGTAGCTTTTGATCTTCATTGTTGTAAAAATCACCCCAAAGAGTTACCTCAACACTCTTTCCAGATGCATCCTTCAAATTCAGAATTCGTCTTTGAGTTTCCATGTTATTCTTCCTCAAAATAGGAACTAAATGATTAACAGATGTTGGGGAACGCTTTTTGTTGGAATCGTACCGACTACGTTCGAATTCAGGTATGCAAATCGTTAACTTTCTTTTCTTATATTCCCTTCGATTCTCTGTTTGGTTCTTAAGGAAAATTTCCTCAGATTTCTCGGAATCCAAACAGATTTCAACGATTTCTTTTACTTTTAATTATGATCGACCACAATTGACGCCTTGACGGACTGTAACGTGCAGGCAAACGGAGTGGGGAGCGAAAGGATGGTGGGGCAGCGGCAGCGGCAGCGGCAATGGGATTGTTCATGACCAAACCTCCGTCCACGGCAGAGAATGGAGGTTTGAGTTTTGAATGTGATTAACGCTAACACTGATTATTTGAGTTTTTTTTGTTTTTTAAATGTGATTAAAAATAATTTATTTTTAATTTTTAAATATGACGTGGATTATAATTTTATTATTTTTTAGATATGATGTAGAAAACTGGGTGGGATGTGGCATACACGTCAGATTTTCGTTAGGGGTTAACGGGGTTTAACGCCCCAGTTACCGTTGTGAATTATAATGTTAGTTACCATTTTGTTTTTTGCATCAAAGTTCAGTGACCGTCTGTGTACTTTAACCAAATTTAAATTCACAACTCTAGAATCTTAAATCAATTTAAAAAAATCCCCAAATCGCGAACCCTAGGTCCGTCAATCTCAGTCGTCCCATAATTCTGGTTTGTTGCTCGTTTTCTTGTCTTGGTGTTGGCTGTTCCCTCCATTGCAGAGGCGTCGAAAGCCATCTGTGTTATCGGATAGGAGTTGGATAGAGGTTTTCGGTAGTGATTTTGTCAAGGTTTTCCCTGCATCATCGCATCATCGCTTCCCGTCACCGCCGAAGTCAGGATCGTGGTGGCCTTTTAGTCCGATGGTCATGGTGGTGCTTTCTTCCGTGGGTCGCGGTGGTGTTTTCTTCCGTCGGCAACGTGGGTCTCAGGTATTCCAATTCCCCTTCTCTTCCCGTGAGCCCGCCCTTGGTTCCTCCATCCGTTCTCCCCAGATTGATGCCCCTTCTCCTTGTGACTTAACCCCTTTCTATACTGCTATCGTTATCGAGGTTCCCTTGCCCAAGTTTATTTCTGGTTTACAGTGGAGAACAAGCTCTTTAGTTGTACTGTTGTCTTCTTAATCTTATTTTGTTTTGATTCTACTTGAATCTGGTATTAAGGGATTTAAATTGGCTCGTTCGGCTTTCCTTTTACTGTCACTGTGGTTTTTCTATGGTTGATTATTGTCGATTTGTCGGTATTGAACAGGCTCTTTAGTTGCACTGCTTTCTTTGGTCTCGTTTACTTTACCTTTCGTTTCTTCTGGTTAGTTTTTTCGGTTGTACGTGACAATTTTTGCATGGAATGTGAGAGGCTTGGGAAACATGGATACTGTCAGAGCTTTTAAGGAACTCTGTTTTGAAGCATAGACCGAGTATAATCTTCCTGAGCGAGACGAAACAAAATATAAGATACCTCGACAAAATTAAAATGATAATGAAGATGGAATATTCCTTTTATGTTGATCCGCAAGGCATTGCCGGTGGTCTCACTTTATGGTGGTCAAACGACACAAAAGTGACAATATTGAATTATAACAAGAACTTCATAGATGCGAAAGTAACTGTCCAACAGGGCGAGGACTGGTTCGAAACATTCATTTATGTCCCTTCTTATAAGGAAGAAAAGCAAGCTTTCTGGGAAGAACTAACGAATTTGAGAAGGTCCCCTAATGCGAGGTGGTTAGTAATGGGGGATTCAAATATTGTCACATGTCAGGCGAAAAAAGAAGGGGGGATTCAAATCAACCCAACCGAAGCCAATGGTTTCGGGGAAGAAAAGCAAGCTTTCTGGGAAGAACTAACGAATTTGAGAAGGTCCCCTAATGCGAGGTGGTTAGTAACGGGGGATTCAAATATTGTCACATGTCAGGCGAAAAAAGAAGGGGGGATTCTGGTCAACCCAATCGAAGCCAATGGTTTCAGGGATTTCGTGGAATCGACCGGGTTACCTGAAATGCCAATTAAAGGGGGATGTTTCACTTGGTATAACCAAAGGAGTGACAATGAGGTGATCCTGGAGAAACTTGATCGGGTATTATGCTCTACTGAATGGAGCATCTCTTTTCCGAAAGCTTTGTGCTTAATGGACATTGGTGTTGCCTCAGATCATGCCCCAACTATTCTGTTCCCCATGGGTTTCTCTAGGAAATACAAGAAAAATTTTAAGTTCGAAACCAAATGGCTTCTGGACGAGGAATGTCCACAGGCGGTTCAAAAAAGCTGGGAATCCTCCAAAACTGATAGAGTTTTCCAAAGTTTTGGGAGGAAAATTGGTAAAACAAGATCCACCTTGATTAAATGGAGCAAAACAAAACCCAAACAGAAAAATGAAAAGAAAGAAAAACGAATGGCCCGAATCAGGAACCTTCAGGGGAAGAAACTAACAGAACCAGAATTGGAGGAATATAAACAGCTCAAAAAGGAGTTGAACCTCGAATGAAAGAGTGAATATAGATACTGGCATCAACGATCTAGAATAACCTGGCTGAAATGTGGAGACAAAAACACAAAGTTCTTCCATGCTATTAGTATCCAGCACAGGAGAACCAATTTCATCCTCAGGTTAAAAAAGGAAGATGGACCTGGCTTGAGGAACCACCAGATATTGCGGATTACCTCCAACAACACTTTTAGAGAGTTTTTGCTAAAGATCAATCCATTGATTTTCATTGCCTGAGAGAGTTTATCTCGAAGTTGGTGAATGAGGAGATGAACTCTAAACTCTGCAGAGAAGTTACAAAGGAGGAAATTAAGAACGTGATTTTCAATATGGGGGCAACAAAATCTCCATGACCGGACGGCTTCCCGGGCTATTTCTATCAAACGTTTTGGGGAACCATTAAAGGAGATCTTGGTGGAATGGTCCATGCCTTTTTAAGGATGGATTCCTGGATTATGGGTTGAATAAGACAAATTTGGTTCTTATCCTCAAGAGATCAAACCTTTGTGAGGTCTCCCACTTTCGTCCGATTAGTCTCTGCAACTTCTCCTTTAAAGTTATCTCAAAGATCTTAGCCTCTAGACTCAAGAAATTTCTCCCTGACATTATCTCTCCATGTCAATCAGCGTTTGTACAGGGGAGGGTGATCCACGATAATATCATTCTGGCTAACAAAGCTTTTACCGCAATTAAACAGGCCAAGAAAGGAAAAATGGCATAATGGAACTCAAAATTGATCTTGAAAAGGCTTACGACAAAGTGGAGTGGGATCTCCTCTGCTTTACAATGAATAGAATGGGGTTCTGTAATTGGTGGATTAATAGAGTTATGGCTTGTGTCTCTTTTGCATCCTTCTCGCTGGTCTTAAATGAAGAAAAATTTGGTGACTTCTTCCCAGAGAGAGGTATTAGACAGGGTGACCCTCTCTCGCCTTTTCTATTCACATTCATCTCAAACATCGTTTCATGGCTTTTGGAGAAAGAGGTGGAATCCGCTCGTATAGAAGGTCTTAAAATCAAAAGAAGATTGTAACCCCCTTGTCCCGGTCTGGCCGGATGACCGGTCCAAAAGGGCTACACGGGGAAAACCGAGTGAAAACCCCTAAAGGATTCCCCCTCGGTTAGCAACCCTATATTTTTTTTTCATTTTAAATCTCGTCTAGATGAGTAATTAACCCTAAGTGATCAAACATCGGAATAACATAACCAAAACAATCTAACGAGCTTAAATCCACAACCAAAAGGCAAATTTTCAGGTTTAACAACAGGGGTATCGATACACCTAAGGGGTGTATCGATACGCCTTGACTAAGTCAAAGGTCGGAGTCAACCCGTGGAGACCGTATCGATACACCTTGGGGGTGTATCGATACCGTCGACAAAGGTCGACTTCCCACGGTCAACGCTAGTTGACCGTACCGATACGCTTGAGGCCGGTATCGATACCAAGATGGACAGTGGCTCCAGTGGCCAAAAAGGTACCGATACGCCTCCCCGCGTATCGAAACGGAAGGCCTGGAATAAGAAGGCCGTATCGATACGGGTCTAACCGTATCGATACCCCCTGCCCTGCGACACCTCCTTTCACCGTTTGATAACATCTTGCAAGGTTCTAGATGCATACTTAGACACCCTTAAGCACACACAAGCATACATGCATCAACCACAAACAGGACTTAACATGAGGGGCATTCAAACCAATGATAACATGCCAAACAAGGCTCCATACAAGTCTACAAGAAGCATACTTAGCAAGCATAAGTCATCCTTCACAAAGTAGACAACATAAGGCCTACCTAGGCCAAAATCATACAAATTCAGGCATAAGCAATTAAACCACATAAGAGGCATAGAACATAATCCGAGAAGCAAAAGCATAACACGCAACATAAGTTTAACAATTTCAAGCATGACTTCCTAAGGAGTTTGACCCCAACTCCTAACATTCTATACCCCATTGTCTAGACATTATTACAAAAGCAAACCATACTTAAACTTGCTTGAGAACTCCCAAAAGCTCCTCCTTCGCCCTCTCGCCTCCCGAACTCTAACGATCTGCACGTTGGAAACAAAGAGCATAAGCAACTAGCTTAGTGAGAGAAGCTCTATAATTCACAACATGTAGTTTTCCAAAACACGATTTATATGCAAGAAAACGATGGATGCACAAGGGTTAATCTCAACAACAACACATGGTTTGCACAAGCACAACCATCATTCACACACGGTGGGACTACGCATCACCGTTTCGACTAGTGGACTTCCAATGGGACTACACATCAAAGTACTATCCTACTAGTCACTACCGGTGGGACTACACATCACCGTAGTTTAGACCACCATCACGTGAGGCACGAACTCAACTCGACTACACAATTAACAACTCAAAATGCACTTAATGAACATGACATATAAGCATCCAACATATCACAACAACATGGGAGTAGAGAGGCTTACACACGGGTTTAGATGACCCCTCAAGGTCTCACCCAAACCCCAAAGGAATCCATATCGAGCTCAATGCAAAAATCAACAATTCTACTCACCGTTGCTACCCAAGAGGAGATCGAAGACTAAGCTCAAGACTCCAAAATTTCCGGATTTGTCCCCGAAGCTTCACCAACCAAATTCCTTGATTCTAAGCATTCCAACACCAAGCAAATAACCCCAAATCAGTTCATGTTCTAAAATAATCAACCCGGATAACATACTAAGTACAATACACCAATTTTTCCATTGAAACAAGCTCAAAAATTCCAATTTCCGAGCAGCCTTTGAGCACCCCTTAAATCCATTAATTTCAACCCTCAAAACACTCCCTAAAGTCTCCAAAACACCACTCACATATAGCCTAATCACCAGCCTTCAAAATTTCACCTCTTAAACCCCCAAAACCCATCTTAAAACCTCCCAAAAACTTCATTTTTACCCAACTCCGAAAATTCCATAAAACATTGTAAAAATCGGTTTTGTTGGACCCTTTTATATGTAGGCAACTCATATGACTTAAACAAATAGAAAGCTTAAGTTAAAGACTCCAAAGGCAACATTTTTAATCCAAAAATCCTTCAAACCTCCATTCTCAAAACATGTCTAAAAATGAAAACAAATGGTATTAACTTGAAGGGAATAACAAGGGTAAGTCAAAAACGTGTTTACCTTTGCGAAATTCTTCAAAACGAGCAAGACATTTGATGAAATAGTAACCTAAGGAGATGGGGGGTCTTTGGACGTTGGAGTGAATAGTGAGGAGAGGTGAAGAAGATGACTCAAGGTAATATTTTAGGTTTATTTGAAAATAAAAGGCTAAAGACCCAAATGCCCTTAATGAATTTGGGGAATTACCATGGATGACACCCATGGCCATGTGGGCTTATTTAAATATAGTCCAACTAAATAAAACCCGAGGCCCAAGTCATTATTTTATTATTTAAAATTTAAAACCGAAACCCGATCTATTTTTAAATTAATATTTTCACCTGACCCCCGAACCCGGGTGTTACAAAGATGCCCTACTATTAGTCATCTTATGTTTGCTGATAATTGCTTGATGTTCTTCACGGCAAACGAAGGAAATTGTCATTCAGTTCTGAATATTCTACACTTGTTCCAGAAATCGACTGGACAGACGGTGAACATCCATAAATCTTCAGTCTATTTCTCTCCCAACGTCAGTGCTAATCTTAAAAGCCGCATTTTTAATATCTTGGGTTTCAGGCCATTGGAGGAAGACAGTAGATACCTTGGCCTTCATTTCCTCTGGGAGCGAAGTAAAAAGGAAGCCCTCACCTTCATCAAGGAGAGAGTCCAGAATAAGCTTCGAAGTTGGAAAACCAAATTCTTAAATCAAGCCGGAAAGAAGGTTCTCATCAAAGCTATTTCCCAAGCTATCCCCACATATGCGATGCAATGTTTTCTTCTTCATGTCACCTTCTGTGACGAACTCAGTCGCTTGTGGAAAATTTTTGGTGGAATAACGTTGGTATCAAGGAGAGAAGCATACACTGGATCAATTGGAAGAACCTTTGTCGTCCCAAAGATCAAGGAGGCATGGACTTTCGTAACCTCAGATCTTTCAACAAAGCTCTCATTGCTAAAGTCGCGTGGAGAATTCTAAAGAACCTGAATTCCCTTCTAGCTCAAACTCTTCGGGGAATTTACTATCCGAATGGCAACATCTTTGAAGCACGAAGAGTAATAATTCCTCCTGAGACTGGGCAGGTATCAAGGAAGGGATCGAGGTTATCAGAGAAAGATCTTTATGGAGAGTAGGAAACGGAAGAAGCATCTCCACCTAGAATGACAGCTGGATACCGAAACTCCCCAAGTTTCGTGTATCGTCACAATCTTCTTCTCAATCTTTTTATCTTCAGCCTCATGAATTCTGACCAAAAGACATGGGATCGTTCAAAGTTGGACCTTCTTTTCTCGCCTTTGAAAGTTGAAGCTATTTTAACTATCTCGATCGGGGGGCTAGGAATCAAAGACTCTTTAATTTGGGCAGGAACGAAAAACGTAGATTACTCTGCCAAATCGGGCTACCGATTCATCGAGGACAAATTTCGAACGTCCACAAACCCTTCTTCAAGTAATGTCCCGGGTAACAACAAAGGTTTCTGGAATTCCATATGGGGACTGAAGGTGTCGCCCAAAATTCGTTCAATCCTCTGGAAGCTATGCCATAACATTGTCCCCACCAAAGGGACCCTCGTTGCCCGCTTCCATGGTAGCTTTAATGACTCGGACTGCTGCCCGAGATGTGGGGCAGAAGCGGAATCCATTGAACACCTCGTGTTCTTCTGTCCTTATGCACAAGCGGTCTGAAGAGCGTTTGGATTCAATTATTCTCCTTCCCTATCTGGCTTTCCTGGTTTTTCACGTTGGTGGCTCAAAATTAATGATTTCAGGAAAATG
The DNA here is from genome assembly GCA_958450335.1 of Hibiscus tridactylites. Lineage (NCBI taxonomy): Eukaryota > Viridiplantae > Streptophyta > Magnoliopsida > Malvales > Malvaceae > Hibiscus > Hibiscus tridactylites. The sequence goes on along the minus strand of OY288268.1, from coordinate 79,340,830 downwards.
GGCAATTTCGACGAAGGATGCGCACTCATTGCCTTCCTTCTTTGGGCAATCAGGAAATCAAGAAACGCATTTGTGTTTGATAACATGAAAGACCTTCCTTGGGAAGTTTGGCTACGTGCGGATAGTGCCTTTCAGGAATTCTCTCGGGAAACATTGACACGTCTGAATGTTGATCCCATCCGAACTGAGGAAACGGAGAATTGGACACCCCTTCCCCTGGGTACCATTAAGATAAACTGTGACGCTACCTTTGACCGCTTCACTGGGAAGGCCACTAGGGCAGCCATTGCACGCGATTCCGACGAAAACTTTATCTAAGCAGTCTCGGAACCCATGCTTGCCCCTTTTGTGGCAGCGGCCGAAGCCATGGCCATTAGACTAGGCTTATCGTTGGCATCTTTGAACAAATTCTCCAGTATCATCATCGAGGCAGATTGTCAAACTGTAATTAACAGGCGTTGTTCGAGTTCTTTGTCAGAATGGGTCTCTTCGGCTATCGAAGAGGACATTAGACGTAAAGCTGAAACCTTTCATGCTTGCTCCTTTTCTTTTGTTCTTAGATCATGTAATCAGGCAGTTGATTGGCTTGATAAGCTTGCTAGGGACCTACAGGTCCAGACTTTTTGGGGACCACCTCCACCCCCAAGTCTCCTTGTGTACTTATGATTTGGTCTCTAATGAATTTATTTTCTTTGGATAAAAAAAAACTCTAGAATCTTAAATCATAAATTTTATCCCTTAAATTTTAGAACATATATTCAAACTATAAACCCTGAATTTAAAACCTTAGAACTTAAACTCCTAAACTTTAAATTAAATTCATAAATTTAGATATTTATAAAAAACATTTTTTACATTAACTAACAGTTTAACAGTACATGAAATATTTTATCTTAATTTAATACTTAATTTATTTTGAACTACTCTCTTTTTTAAACAATTAGATACTCTATACCTTGAGAGAGAAAAATCTTCATATTTTTTTAATAAACTAATTCATTTGGAAAGAATTAGAAAAAGAAAGGCTTAAATGTTCATTTGGCCCCTGAAGTATACACATAATACTGAATTGTTCCTTAAAATATTTTTTAGAACTATTTGCCCCCTGAACTAAAAATCGTGACCTCATATGCCCCTTCCGTTAAAAAAATTCTCACTAGCCAATCAGAACGTGCCACATGTCATTTTATTAACAAAAAAATAACATGACTTAAATAAAATGGGTGAATTACACATTAAGTATGCCAAATTTTAGTTTTTGTTCATTTTAGTCCCTTGTTTAACTATTCATCTTCTTCCTTTGTTTTCGGGACAATTTTTTTCTGGTCGGACCAGTTCATTTCCTTTCCTCGCAATACATGTCCGTTATCGCCGCTAGAGGTCTTTAGCGGTAGCGGACGCGCCGCTACCTGGAAACGGCAGCCACCACTGCTATTTGAAACCCTACTGACAGTCCGCATTTGCTATCTACTGCTAATGGTGGATTGAATTTATCTAATTGTTTTATATTTCTAGCTGATGATATGATTTAATTCGTTTATAGGATTAGTGAAAAATGTCTAGTAATGAAAATGTTACGGAGAAGAATAAGAGTAAAGATGTAATGGAAATGTCTAGTAAATGATTTAAATTCTATTATTTCTCATTTATATTTGTATTTTTGTTGTTCGTTGTATCATGTTCAAATGCCATTGTACTGGCATATTTTAGGAAGATCGTGAATAATTTGTACGAGTTGATCTCGACTATGTCTATTTTGGTTTTCGGACGATGCATTCTTATTATTTTCTCTGGATGCTAATTATGGCGGATCTAAAAATTTAAAAATGGGGTTCAAAATAATTTTTTTTTTAAAATGGGTATGCAATTTTTCAAAAGTTTTACTATTTTATACACTGAATTAAATTTTTAAGGAAAAATTAACACTGAATTAAAAAAATTCCCTTAAAAATAAAGGTGCAATTGCTTCCCTTCAAAGCTCTATACATCCGCCATTGATGCTAATGTATTTTTATTTTTAAGTTGTATTTGAAAGTTGAAAACTTGTTTATCTGTGAACTATATTTTAAATTTTTATTTGATTTTATATTTTGAATTATTTCTTTGGTAGAGGAGATGCAAGTTTAATTTCTTTATTTTATCTGAATTTTACACAGATGGTAAGTTTGGTTCAAGTAAATACTGAAAAATCTTTTTATATATTTATATTTAGTTAGATCATAAATTAAAGTTTTAATGGATCAAACTCTTTCATCAATTAATTGCTAAACAAAAAATAAATGTTTGATCCTATGTGGTGGTATTGCTTGGTTCGGTTTTGGCGATAAGCTGCAGTTGATGTATGATATTTAGAAATCAAATCAAAATTAGAGATATGAATCCCAACCTATGCACTATTCAGATTTTATTCTTGTTTAAGTTTCATCACGTGGTAATTTTTCGGATATATAATTTTTGTTAAATAAGGGACTAAAATGAACAAAAAATAAAATTTAGCATATTTAATGTGCAATTTACTTATTTTATTTAAATCATATTATTTTTTTAATAAAATGGCGCGTGGCACGTTCTGATTGGTTCATGAGAAAAATTTTTAATGGAAGAGGCATATGAGGTCACGATTTTTAGTTCAGGGCAAAACGTCCCAAAAAAATACTTTAGGGGGCAGTTCGGTATTTCGTATATACTTCATGGGCCAAATGGGCATTTAAGCTAATAAAGAAAAAAAAAGATTGGGTAAACTACTCCAGTTACCACCGAACTATAGAGGCATACCTATTTTGACCATCGAACTATTATATTAATTTGATCCTAATTTTTATTTAATTAAATAAAATTAATCAGTCAATCAGATAATGACATGTGTCATCCCCCAATTGGATAAATTTCCTTAATTTTAATTTAATCAGGTGGTGACACATGTCACCACTTGGATAAACGAAAATTAAAGAGCCGTGAAATGGCCTAAGGTGGATCAAACCTAGGACTTGTGGATGTTATTTCACAGCCTTAACCAACATGCCAAACCACTTTTATTGATATGAGTTGCACCCACTTGGATCTGAATAATATCCAGATATTTCTCCCCCAAACTCTCCACCTTCCCAGCTCCGTCCGACCTCCGATCTCGACCACCGCTGGTTCATGGTTATTACCACCCCCGCCAACGAATCCTTCGCCATGCCCCGATCGAAACTCAAGAGCCACTTTCGTTGTCGCGCTATCGTCTGCCGTGTAGAACCACCTAAAGATTCGGTAAAAACCCAATGTTTCCTCCCTATTTTTGGCAGTTTACACTATCGTCGGTGATCTGTTCACGACATCGACACCACCATTGTGTTCCTCATGCACCCGCGAGTTGAACCCCCACCTCAGTTCACTGAACCGCCTTCGGGACCTCCTCTTCGTCGTGCATCCTTAAGCCCAGATTTGAGTAAAAATGTTTGGGTCATTTTACTTAATTAAATTAGAATTAGGATTAAATTGATATAATAGGTAAATAACATGGACCAAATGTGTAATTTTACAATTTTTGTTAACTGCCACATCACCCTTTCGTTACCCTTCCGTTAATTTTTTAGTGTCGGTGGTCAAAATAGGTCAATTTAATAAATTTTGATAGTCTGATTGACAAGTTCGATAATTCGATTTTAAATTCACAAGTGTCAAATTCTAGTCTTGGACAAATAGATGTAAACACATATTCTTTTCATTAAAATCGCGTTTCTTCCCTTTTAGGGAATCTGATAGATGGGTTTTGCTTATCTTTGTGGTAGTTTTGATGGTTGAATTCCAAATTTTCTATCTTTACTTCAAGAATGTCAGTGATATTGATTCCTTTGGAATCCAAGTTTGATTCTTGACGGTTGAATTTGGTTTGTTTTCAATTCTTTTTTTTTTTCCATAATGCAGAAATTTGGATTTGGTTGAGTTTTTTTTATTCAGATATGTTTAGTTCATTAAAGTTTACTATATAGCTGTCATTTTCATGATTCCCATTGTTTCAATTCAGAGTAAAAAAAGCATTAGTTACAAGCTTTTATTGCCTTTTCATGATTGTGTAAATATATAGCGTAAAAATCACAACGAAACTCAAAAGTTATTGTCCTGTAGTTTTTCCCAAAATTACGTTTGGTGCCCATAATTAATTTTGAATTTTTACATCTGAACATGTAGGCACGACATTTGAGACACAATCCCGATTGAATAGAATTTTGGCCCTCCCACCGCAGAAACAAACACATTAGTTTGGTTTTGAATTTTATTGTTGAACTTATGTCACTTTGTTGGTTGATTCAATGGAATTAATGAACTCATGGTTTCTTGCAGGTTTGATCGGTTTTCCACAATGTTTCTCTTTGCCAAGTTTTGGAATGTTTTGTGTGGAATCAGTTTGTGAAGGATCATAGTACTAAAGAAGGATTTGTGGCCATTTTTCTCAGTCTTCTCTATGTATATAATGGATCTATTTTGGGGTCTTCAAGCAATGGTGCTTCAGCTCTGTTAGATATATATGTATGCTCAGTTAAATCAAGAATGACTAAGAAGAAAGTCAAGAAGAAATCTCGTTCCCATTCTGTTATTCTGTTAGTTTGTTAGCCTTTGAAAAGTTGTCATCTCTAGTCAGTTGTTTATGTTATACTCTTGTATAAATATGATGCTTACCCTTAATAAGAATCTAAGTTGATTTGTGAGGTTTTCCTTTGATAATACTCTACATTCATTCTATATTCAAACATGGTATCAGAGGTTTCCAAAGTGAGTGAAACAGTTACGTCAAAACCTTTCACAAACAAGACGATTTCTATTCATCTTGATGACACCAATTACTTACTTTGGAAGCAACAAGTCCTTTTCGCCATTGAAAGCTTGGCTCTGGTGGGTCATGTCGATGGAACTTTGGCAGTTCCTCCTCAATACATTGTTGAAGGTGGTAACAGGGTTGTAATGTCGAGTTTGTTGCATACAAACAACAAGACAATGCATTATGTTCATGGCTTCTTTCATCTGTTGGTCCTTCCATTCTTCTCTCCTTGGTCAATTGTAAAACAACTCTTGAAATCTGGGAAAAGATTCAACATCTTTTTTCAGTCTCCTCAACAACGAAGATAATGCATCTTCATTGTTCGCTGAAAAACCTAAGGAAACGAGATCAAACCATGCGTGAGTATTTGGCGCAAGTTCAGACAATATGTAACAGTTTGGATGCTTGTGAAAATTCGTTAATTGATACTATGCACATTTCTGCAATTCTTTTTGGCTTGCCACCAGAATACGAGCAGGTGGTGGCCATCATCACCTCCAGCCAGCAACCTTACAAGATTGATGGAGTTTGCAGTGTCCTTCTGGACACAAAGGCGCGCCAACAAGATTTTCTTGCTCAGGTCAATTTGGCTCAAGGCCCATCTGTAGGCAGTTCTAGTCAAAGCCCACAATATGCAGCGGGTTATTCTTCAGGTCGGGGCTATCCCAATCAAAGTTATTCTCAAAGTTTTCAGACTGGGTACCCTAATTCCAATAATGGTGTTACGTCGTTTCAAAGAACCTTTCAAGATTTGCAGAGGGGTTTTCAAGATCAAGGTCATTTTCATATGTTTCAAGTAAATCGTGGTGGCTCTTTCAATCGTGGTGGTTATCCGCGAGGTCGTGGTGGTCGAAGTTTTGGAGGAAGATCGCGAGTCTATTGTCAAATCTGCGAAAAGATTGACCATTTAGCCAGTCGTTGATATTTCCGTTTTGATCAAATGTATGAAGGCATTGGCAATACATCTGCCAATCACTATTTCTTGTCTGATGAAGTAATGGAGGAACCTGTTGAGTCTCCGAACGAAGAGTCAGTTCACATGGTGAGTTCTGATCTGGGTGTTAAAGATGAAGGCCCTAGTGGATATGCAGATGATGTGTGGTATCCAGATTCTGGTGCGACAACACATTTAACACCGAATACAGGTATGGTTACTCAATCTACCCCTTACTTTGGGTCAGGTAAAGTCTCAGTTGCAAATGGTATGGTCGTTCCTATCTCTAAAATTGGTACTGCTGCATTAAATTCTCAAGCAAGGTCTTTGGTGTTAAATAATTTACTTTATGTTCCTTCAATTAAAAAGAATTTGCTTTCTGTTTCAAGATTCACCAAAGATAATAATGTTTCTATCGAATTTTATTCGAGTTTTTGTGTTGTGAATGATCTAGCAACCCAACAGGTGATTCTTCAAGGTTTGGAAAGTGAAGATTTATACAAACTTTCCTCTGAAATTGACTTGAATCATAATTTTGTTGTTGTTGATATCTGTTCGAATGTTCAAGCTAGTGGTTCTAATGTTTACTGTATAGGGAAATAAGAGTCATCTAGTGATTCTGATTGTAATCTGAATGCTGATGTATCTGTTTGTAAAGGTGTTTCAGCTAGTGATTCTGATAATAGTATGAACTTAGGTATTTCAGAACTCTTTGACTGTTTATTCTGAACCTTTACAGTTAGTTCAAATGGACTTATGGGGTCCTGCACCTTTGGTTTCTAATAACTATGCTTACTACATCAGTTTTGTTGAAGCTTGCACTCGATTTACTTGGATATACTTTATGTCAAGGAAATCTGATGTCTGCCAAATTGTCGTTTCTTTTCATAAGTTTATTGAAAGACAATTTAACACTAAACTAAAAGCCTTTCAAACTGACTGTGGAAGTGAATTTAAACATTTGTCTTCATATTTCAATCAGAATGGTATTGATCTGCGAAATAAATGTCCTTATACCTCTGAGCAAAACGGAATAGTAGAAAGAAAACATGGACATGTTGTAGAATTTGGGCTTACTCTAATGGCACAAGCCTCTATCCCTTTTAAGTTCTGGTCTGATGCATTTCATATTGCAGTTCATCTTATTAACAGATTACTTATTGTAGTGTTGCAGGGTAAAAGTCCTTATGAGAATTTTTTTAATGAACTACCTTCTTATGATAGCTTAAAAGTTTTTGGTTGTCAATGCTTCCCACTTGTTCGACCCTATAATCAACATAAGTTGCAGTATAGGTCTAAACCATGTACTTTCTTGGGATACAATGCTCATCAAAAAGGGTTTAAGTGTCTCAGCAGTGATGGTAAGGTATATGTCTCCACGCATGTCCAATTTAATGAAGATAAGTTTCCTTTTGCAGATATGCCCCAAGCTAAAACTGATGGTGATGCTATAGTTGCAAAATTTTGCAAGCCAAGATTAGCATGAGGTAGACGTGTAGCTGTAGAAGAGATAAGTAGCACTTCAAGCAGCTCTAGCTCCTCTAGCTCAGGATCTCCTCAAAGGATAGAGACACATACACAAAATTCCAGGTCTGAAGACAACAGTACTTCTCAAAGGCAAGATGGTCTTATGGCTGCTACTTTAAATGATGCAGCATATCCTATTGATGCAGTGAGTCCAGTTGTTGCAGCTCCCCTGAATGATGCAGCTCCTGTACATGGTGCAGTACATTGTCCTACAGCTGATCCTTTGAATAATCCAATAGATCCAGTAGTTCCAGTTGTTGCTCCTTTACATGATGGTGTGCACTCTAGTCCAGTGGCTTCACTGAATGGTCCAGTAGATCAAGTTCTAAACAGTCCAGTGGGTCAAGTAAATTCTCCATCCTCATTTTTTTTTAATACTCCTGATACTTCAGCAAACTGTCCTTCTTTGGAAAGTCAAGCTCCTTCATTTCTTATGGATCAAGCAATTGCTCCTGCCTCTGTGTGTAGTCAAGAAGCATCTTACAGTTCTACCTCTAGCACTAGCACCAACACTGAAGAATTCTCATCATATGGTCACTAGGTCGAAAGCAGGTATCTTCAAACCTAAGGCTTATAGTGTTGAAGTTGTGTCAGAACCTACAGAACCAACAGATGTTTATGAAGCTATGGCTCATGACAAGTGGAGAGAAGCTGTTGAAAAAGAGATTGGAGCCTTAGTTGACAAAGGCACGTGGGATCTAGTTTCTTTACCCCCTAACAGAGTCCCGATATGATGCAAATGACTGTTTAAAATTAAGAAAAACTCATATGGTAGTGTTGCAAGGTACAAGACAAGGCTGGTGGCCAAGTGTTATTCTTAAAAGGCAGAGTTTGACTACAATGAAACCTATAGTCCAGTAGTGAAACCTGTGACGGTCATGATTTTGTTAAGCATGGCTCTAAGTAAAGGTTGGGCATTAAGATAGATTGATGTTGATAATGCTTTTTTAAATGGAGACTTAGAGGATGAAATTCATATGATCCAACCACCAGGGTTTGAACATGTTGACAGCAGTGGAAATCAGCTAGTTTGTCGGTTAAGGAAATCTTCGTATGGTCTTAAGCAAGCTCCTAGGGCTTGGTTTGAAAAGTTTCAAGCATATCTAGTGGATACTCTTAAATTTAAGGAGTCATTAGCAGATGCATCTTTGTATTTCTGAGGGGATAATGGTCACAAGGTATATATCATGGTGTATGTAGATGATGTGGTGGTCGCGGGAGATGATGCAAGTGAAGTTAACACTGTTATTCAAGCAATCAACTCAGCTTTTTCACTTAAAGACTTGGGAAAGCTTGATTTCTTCCTTGGCATGACTGTTCAGCATGTTGAGCAGGGCATAATCTTGAGTCAAAGGGAACACATACTTGAGCTTCTTGAAAAGTCAAAAATGGTGAATGTTAACCCTGCTCTAACCCCAATGGTAACAACGCCCCAATTGTCTGCTACTGATGGTGATCCATGTTTGGATGGAACGTTGTACAGGCAGATTGTTGGTACTCTTCAAAATGTGTTGAGTGGATCGCAAGATCGATATTGACCAAGAGGGGGTGAATTGGAAATTTAAAGGTTTTGTGGTGGAAATTGCAAATTGAAAATAATAGACAAGGAATTTAGAGTGGTTCAAGTTCCAAATGAACTCTATATCCACTACCTTAGCTTCACTAAGGATTTGCAACAATTCCACTAATTTCTCTTCCCCTTTTCTAGGACAAGGAGGCAACCCTTTACAATTTCGGTTGATTTTTCTACCCAAAAATCAACCCAATCCTCACACAAATGAACAAAGAAATTTGATGGCTAATAAGGTATCTCTCAATACAAATGATAGCCCAATTACAAGCACTCAACCCAATTGAACAAGATATGAATGAAAATTACAATTGGGGTTTTAGACAAAATGGGATTTTTGCACAATTGCTTGGATTTGATGTTTGGATGTTTGCTTTAGGATCAATAATTGTTGCTAGAGCTTTTAGAGGTCTCTTTTATATCTTCTCATTGATTTCTAGCCGCTGTGGTTGTTGCACTCATCAATAGAGCCGTTGGGGATGTTATCTCACCACCATAAATGCAGTCTGCAACAACCCATTTCGAAACGCGGGGTACCTGTTTCGGAACGGACTAAAATAGAAAGAGCCGTTGGGGTGCATTTAAGAGCCCGTTTCGAAACGCCTTAGGGCCGTTTCGAAACACTTTTGCCACTGTCAAGGGTCGTTTCGAAACGGTCTTATCCCGTTTCGAAACACCTTAACGGTTTTCAGAAAATCAGTTAAAAACAACTTCAACGGTCATATTTTTCAATTTAGACTTAAGACCTGTTTCGAAACGCTTGGCTTCGTTTCGAAACGGTTTTGCTACTCTCAAGGGTCGTTTCGAAACAGCCTTAGCCCGTTTCGAAACACCCTATTTATCTTTGTAAAATAGGTCAATTAATTTAACAACCGTTATATTTTTCAAATTAAAATTGAAGAACTGTTTCGAAACGTATGAGATCGTTTCGAAACGGGTTCAAGTGTTTCGATACACGTTTCGAAACAAGTGTTGATAGTGATGAAAACGTTTCGAAACGCCTTAGGCCGTTTCGAAACAGGAGCTTGAAAATCACTGTTTTGGCTTTAAACACTTAGAAAATTATTTGAAAAACTTTGTTTTTAACTTTGGCATAATCTTGAAATTATATAGGGATGTTTTGAGGACTTAAAATTCGTTTTGACATTTTCGATTTAGTCCTTAGGTTTTTAGTTATATCAAAATTAAAATATTTGTTTCACAATCTCCCTTTTTGATATAACAAAACCAAAGTTAGAATTTTTAAGAATTTTGAAAGTTTTGAAAATATTCTAACTCCCCCTTAATTTAAGATAGGTTTTTAAAGTTAAAAAAAATGTTTGACTTGAAATCCAAGTTGTAAAGCTTTAAAAAACCTTTTACAATTTAAAACGAATTTTAGTTTGTGGCTCTTAAATTTCTTCTCCCCTTTTTTGTTAGATCAAAAAGAATAATGAAAGCTCATAGAGAAGACAAAAGATTAGTACCAATAAGCATTAATAAGCAACCATAATATTAATTCATAATATCAAAATATCCAAAACATAAACCAACATTAAGTTCACAATAAAATCCCAAACAAAAGATCAAAAGCATAGGTTCCTAAAACATAAGAAGACATAAAGATGCAATATTAATCCTAAAATGCATAGATAATATGATAGGATGTGATATGAAGATCCTAGGCCTCGTCATCATCATCCGAAGTATCATCATCGCTCTTGACTTGAGAACGGTGAAACTTCGTCCATTGCCCATAGAGAGTAGAGAAGGACAAATCCAAGTTTGAATGGGAAGTCTCAAGAGTATGAAGACGATCCTCGACATTTTTCAAACGATTGTCCATGGCAGTAAAACCCGAAGCAATGCTAGTATCCAAAGCATTGAACCGCTCGGTAATGAGAGCCGTGAGGGCTTCATTGTTTGCAACTTGAACTTGCGGTGGAGGAGCAACGGGAGGAGGAACAGCTTCTCTATCAACTCTTTCCCAAACATCATTCACATATGTAAACTCGGACTTGCGAAGGGAGGACTCACCAATCTTGGTCTTGCGAGGTTCCGGAGAGTCGTAGGTACAATCGATACCAAGATCATGAAAGATGTAGCTCAAGATTGTGCCATAGGTAAAAGACTTCAATCATTTGTGTCAATAAGCTTAATATTATTGACTATCTCGGCAAAAATAATTTTAGGCACATTAGGGCGCTCACCTCTACGGAAACACTCAAGCCAAAAATGATCAGTTTGACGGATATGAGAGTATTTACCTCCGGAAGGTCGAATGAACCATGAAACCATCAAGTGAAGAACGCGATCGTGCACATCCAAAGTAAGTGCTCGACCGGTGAAAGTGCCAAAGTGGCGTTCATCCTCAAGACCCTCATCTTTAAGTTTAAAAATAGACTCCAAGAGTTCAACATTAACAACAAACTTTTTGCCCAAAATGAAGGATTCAATTCCTATAATCTCGGTTTTGGTCTCATCATAAATAAAACGAGCATTAGAGTAAAAAAGGAGTACCATGTGTTTGTAGCGAATATCCAGAATGCTCAAGAAAAGGATAAGATTCCACTCACTCAAACGGTCGAGATAACGGAATAGGAATCGCTCGGAATTGAGGAAATCAAATCAATGGCACGTTCTCTACGAACTTCGAAATCCTTGACAAACGAAAAGCGAGCACGCATCTCTGGAGTTTTAAGGGATTTCTGAAAAAAGCAGAGCAAGATTCGGACGAACGCTCGAATCACCGGTTTGAACGACCTTACGCTTTTTGTTAGCTTGTTCCGCCATCTAAAAACATTAAGCAAGTATATTTTAAAATTAAGTGTATGCATTGATATTTAGAATCAATCCAATAGTAAATCCCACATAGGTTTTTGAAACAAAATTAAAAATAAATAAAAAGATAAAAAGAAAATAGAAAAAAATACGACTGAAAAATTTTATATTCGAATAAAAAATTTTGAGATTTTGAAATTTTTTTACAAGATATGGAAAACCCACAAAGGAAAACCTATAATTTATACAAAAATAAAATTTTCTAACCTAATATTCGAACATAAATTGAAAGAAAGAGAAAAGAAAAAAATACCTTAGTTTGGGATTTTGGATGATTTGATGAAAATCCTTGCACAATGTTGATGAAACTTGCTTAGACTTGAGTTTTAGAGTAAAACCCCTCACAATTTTGTGAAAATCAATGAGTTTGAGAGGGTATTTATAGAGAGGGAGGCGGTTTAGGGTTTTTAAGAGTTTGATAAAAAGTGAATTTTAACATTAAAAGCCCTAAATAAAGCAGTTCGCGATGCCGTTTCGGAACGGTCATGACCGTTTTGAAACGGGACGACTAGGGTTTGACCGTTTTGAGACCATAAGCTGACCGTTTCGATACGGTGTTGACCGTATCGAAGCCCTGTTGACCCGTATCGAAACATGTTTCGATACACCCCTTGGCAGTAGCCAAAACGTTTCGAAACACATTGGAGGCGTTTCGAAACGCCCTTCTCTCAGAACTGGATTTAAGGTATCCGTATCGAAACAGGGTCACCCGTTTCGATACACCTGGGCCTGGAAGTGCAGATGAGGCTCTAAAAGTGTAGAAAAATTAAGTTTTAATAGGCCTAACATGCATAAATGTCAAGAATGAGCAAGCAAAACATATTCAAGCATAAACATACTCCCCCTAACTATAGGCATGGATGAAATTAGGAGTTTAAACACATAAACATGGCATTTCACAAAATCAAGCATATTTAAGCACAAAAGAGGTCCTAAAAGGTCAAGATAGGCTAGCTAGACCTAACTCTCTCCTAAGGGACCAAAAACGCTCTTTGTCTAAGGGTTTTGTAAATATGTCCGCTAATTGATTCAAGGTGTCTACATACTCTATAACAACATCTTCCTTAAGGACGTGATCTCTAATGAAATGATGCCTTATTTCAATGTGTTTGGTTCTAGAGTGTTGGATGGGATTTTTTGTTAAACATATTGCATTAGTGTTGTCACATTTTAGGGGTATGGTTTCAACTTTAATTCCATAATCTAAGAGTTGTTGCTTCATCCAAAGGACTTGAGCACAACAACTCCCTAAGGATATGTACTCGGCTTCGGTGGTAGATAAGGCTACACTATTTTGTTTCTTAGAGAACCAAGATATGAGCATACTACCTAAGAATTGACAAGTTCCCGAAGTACTTTTCCTATCAATTTTGCAACCCCCATAATCCGCATCCGAGTAAGCAAGAAGGTTGAAGGTAGAGTCTCTAGGATACCAAAGACCTAAACAAGGAGTGTCTCTAAGGTATCTAAAGATTCTCTTAACGGCTATAAGGTGAGACTCTCTAGGACTAGCTTGAAACCTAGCACACAAGCAAACACTAAACAAGATATCCGGTCTACTTGCGGTAAGGTAAAGCAAAGATCCAATCATAGAACGATAAAGCTTAGAGTCAACACACTTACCTCTTTCATCTTTGTCAAGCTTTGTAGATGAGCTCATAGGAGTGGCTTGAGGCTTTGCATTCTCCAAGCCAAACTTCTTGAGCATATCCTTTATGTATTTTGCTTGGTTGATGAAGGTGCCATCCTTCTTTTGCTTGATTTGGAGTCCCAAAAAGAATGAGAGCTCCCCCATCATGCTCATCTCAAATTCACCTTGCATTAACTTAGCAAACTCTTGACAATGACATTCATTAGTAGAACCAAAAATAATATCATCAACATAAATTTGAACTACCAATATGTCATTTTTATAAAGAGTGTAGTGTCCACCTTACCTTTTTCAAATCCTTTTTCAATCAAAAAATTTGAAAGCCTTTCATACCAAGCTCTAGGAGCTTGTTTTAAACCATAAAGAGCTTTGGTAAGTTTGAAAACATGATTTGGAAATTTTGAATCTTCAAAACCCGGTGGTTGTTCCACATACACTTCTTCATTTATAAAACCATTTAAAAATGTGCTTTTAACATCCATTTGAAAAAGCTTGAAATTATGATAACATGCATATGCAAGCAACATCCTAATGGCTTCCATTCTAGCTACGGGTGCATAGGTTTCATCAAAATCTATTCCCTCTTCTTGAGTGTAACCTTGTGCTACAAGTCTAGCTTTATTTCTCACAATGTTACTACTCTCATCTAGTTTGTTCCTAAAGACCCATTTAGTTCCTATTGTAGATTGATTACTAGGCCTATCAACTAATGTTCAAACATTACTTCTCTCAAATTGATTTAACTCTTCTTGCATAGCCATAATCCAAAAGTCATCTTTCAATGCTTTTTTTTATATTTTTAGGCTCTATGAATGAGATAAATGCAACATGGTTCATTAATATAAGAGAAGAACGAGTGGTTACCCCCTTGGATGGATCACCCAAGATTTCACCATCTTTGACATAGTTTAACTCCCTTGGGTGGCTCACTTCCTTTTTCTCAATAGCCAAGTCCTTCAAGGCTTCAACAGGTGGATCTTGTGAGTCCTCTTCCTTTGCTGGAATCTCATCCTCCTTTGAAGTTTGACCTCCATCAAAGGCATTTATGATCCCTACATCATCATCATCACAAGAATCCTTCCTAAGAAGGAGGTTATCATCGAATACAACATGAATAGATTCTTCTAGTACTAAAGTTCTTTTGTTAAATACTCGATAGGCTTTAGAGGTTAAAGAGTAGCCTATAAAAATGGCTTCATCACTTTTTGCATCAAATTTACCTAAGTTATCTTTTCCATTATTTAAAACAAAACACTTGCACCCAAAAGGGTGGAAATAGCTAATGTTAGGCTTTTTGGATTTTAAAATCTCATAAGGTGTTTTCTTTAAAATTGGCCTAATCATTACTCGATTTACAATATAACAAGCGGTGTTTGTGGCTTCCGCCCAAAAATATTTAGGTAAATTGTTTTCACAAAGCATAGTTCTAGCCATTTCTTGTAAAGTTCTATTTTTCCTCTCAACTACCCCATTTTGTTGAGGAGTTCGAGGAGCCGAAAAATTATGGCTAATACCATTTTCATTTAAAAAATCTTCAAACCCTAAATTTTGAAACTCGGTTCCATGATCACTTCTAATATGTGAAATTCTAAGTTCAAGATCATTTTGGGTTAATTTTGAAAATGTGATGAATTTTTTCAAAGCCTCATCTTTAGTACTTAAAAAGAGAACCCAAGTAAATCTAGAAAAATCATCAACTAGCACAAAAGCATAAGACTTACCACCCAAGCTCATAGTCCTAATTGGCCCAAATAAATCCATGTGAATTAGTTGTAAACATCTACTAGTAGAAACATCATTAATGGATTTAAAGGAAGACCTATGTTGTTTACCCTTTGAGCATGCATCACAAATTTTATCATTTGAAAATTTTATTTTGGGTAAACCTCTAACTAGATTTAGGGAGACTAGTTTTTCCAAAACACTTATGCTAGCATGTCCTAGCTTCCTATGCCACAACCATGCATCATTTTCATTTTGAGCAACTAAGCATGCATGAGATGTATGAATGTCATTTTGCATCCATTTTTATCAAACAAAACATTAAATCCTTTATCACACAATTGACTTATGCTCAATAAATTGTGTTTAAGACCATCGACATATAAGACATTTTCAATGAGAATAGTAGAGTGATTACCTATGGAGCCAATACCTTTAATGTGGCCTTTGGAGTTGTCACCAAATGTTACTACTCCTCCACTTTTTGGCTTTAGATCCATGAATCGACTCTTGTCTCCGGTCATGTGCCTCGAGCATCCACTATCAAGGTACCATGAGTTTTGACTTTGTGCTTTGGCCTAGTAGCAATGCTCCCCCTACAAACAAAGATATTAAACTTTGGTTTTTGGTACCCAAATCATTTTGGGTCCATGAGTGTTAGCTCCCAAAACCTTGGTTCCCTTAGGAATCCAAGATGACATAGCAATAATATTATTAGATTTTACAAGTTCCTTAGGAACCCATACACTTCTAATTCTTTTAGCTCTACTATGTCTAGGGTAGCTACCTTGTTTGTAGTAGTTAGTCTTTTTCTTAGGTTGGTGTGTTCTAGATGATTCTCCTACTTCATGCTTGACACTACCAACATTTTTTAAAGACTTTTTGAGCTCATTTAGCTCACCCAACACCTTTTGGTGTTCACAATTACATTGAGATAAAAGATTATTAAGATCAACATTTTCATCTTGAAAAAATTTAAGTTCATCTTTTAATCCTAATATCTTTTTCTCAAATTTAGAATTAGCTTGAGTAACTGAGTCATTTTTCTCATTTAGTTCTAGAATAATCTTTTTATTCCTAATGACCGACTCCTTATATTTCTCAACTAATTCATCATATACCTCTTGTAACTCATCATATGCATCATTTAATTCTTCATATGAAAAATCTAAAGAAGATGAGTTAGAGGTTACCAAGGAGGAATCTTCCTCAAGTGCCATGAGGCAAAGATTAGCCACTTCTTGTTCGTTATCCTCCGATGACTCCTCATCACTCCAAGTAGCAAGCTTGGCTTTGAGTCTCTTCTTCTTCTCAAAGCCCTTCTTCTTGAGTTGAGGGCACTCCGAACGTATGTGGCCGGGTTGTTTGCACTCAAAGCAAATGATAGGATCCTTTCCTTCTTCTTTGTTCTTACCTTTGAAGTCCATCTTCCTTTGGATTTTTCTTCCCCGGTTGGACCTCATGAAGCGTGAGAACCGTTTGGCTATCATAGCCAATTCTTCAAGTTCATCCTCCTCACAAGACGAGCTCTCATCATGTTGTGAAGCTTTAGCCCTGAGAGTTATTCTCATATTCTTCTTCTTCTCAACCTCAAGCTTCTCTACCCTTTTCTCTTCTTTCTTCTTCTCATCTTTCCTTCCTTGCTTCATGATCTCATGAGTAAGGAGAGAACCCACAAGCTCATCAAGCTTCAATGTTTTCAAGTTCTTTGCTTCGATGATAGCGGTTCTCTTCCCATCCCAAGACTCGGGAAGTGAATAGAGTAGCTTCCGGACAAGCTTGTCTTCCAGTATAATCTCTCCAAAGCCCTTTAGACCATTGACAATCGTGGAGAATCGATCAAACATCTTTTACACCGTCTCATCGGGCTCCATCTTGAAATTTTTATAGCTAAGATTGAGAATTCCAATCTTAGTTTCTTTAACATCATTGGTGCCTTCATAAGTGGTCTCAAGAGTGTTCCACACTTCTTTGGCACTTTCAATTGATGAGACCTTTGAGTAGATGTCCGGACTGAAAGCACAAAATAGCATGTGGAGAGCTTTATCATTGACTTGAATCTTTTTCCTCTCCTCTTCACTCATCTCCACTTTCTTCTTTAACACCATCTTGCCTTCACCATCTTGCTTCAATGGAATATATGGCCCATCCTCAATGACATCCCACACTAGATAGTCATTTGACTTGATGAATAGACGCATTCTATTCTTCCAAAAAGAATAGTTATCATCGTTGAAGAAGGGAGACTTTGTGGTCGATTGTGACTCGTACATGCCGGAACCGGAGGTTGAAATCATCTCTTAATACTTTGATGATCACACTCTTCCAAGGAACTCCTCTTGTGGTTGTTAATCCTCAAAGAGTTAGGCTCTGATATCAATTGTTGAGTGGATCGCAAGATCGATATTGACCAAGAGGGGGTGAACTGGAAATTTAAAGGTTTTGTGGTGGAAATTGCAAATTGAAAATAATAGACAAGGAATTTATAGTGGTTCAAGTTCCAAATGAACTCTACATCCACTACCTTAGCTTCACTAAGGATTTGCAACAATTCCACTAATTGCTCTTCCCCTTTTCTAGGACAAGGAGGCAACCCTTTACAATTTCGGTTGATTTTTCTACCCAAAAATCAACTCAATCCTCACACAAATGAACAAAGAAATTTGATGGCTATTAAGGTATCTCTCAATACAAATGATAGCCCAATTACAAGCACTCAACCCAATTGAACAAGATATGAATGAAAATTACAATTGGGGTTTTAGACAAAATGGGATTTTTGCACAATTGCTTGGATTTGATGTTTGGATGTTTGCTTTAGGATCAATAGTTGTTGCTAGAGCTTTTAGAGGTCTCTTTTATACCTTCTCATTGATTTCTAGCCGTTGTGGTTGTTGCACTCATCAATAGAGCCGTTGGGGATGTTATCTCACCACCATAAATGCAGCCTGCAACAACCCGTTTCGAAACGCGGGGTACCTGTTTCGGAACGGACTAAAATAGAAAGAGCCGTTGGGGTGCATTTAAGAGCCCGTTTCGAAACGCCTTAGGGCCGTTTCGAAACACTTTTGCCACTGTCAAGGGTCGTTTCGAAACGGTCTTATCCCGTTTCGAAACACCTTAACGGTTTTCAGAAAATCAGTTAAAAACAACTTCAACGGTCATATTTTTCAATTTAGACTTAAGACCTGTTACGAAACGCTTGGCTTCGTTTCGAAACGGTTTTGCTACTGTCAAGGGTCGTTTTGAAACAGCCTTAGCCCGTTTCGAAACACCCTATTTATCTTTGTAAAATAGGTCAATTAATTTAACAACCGTTATGTTTTTCAAATTAAAATTGAAGAACTGTTTCGAAACGTATGAGATCGTTTCGAAACGGGTTCAAGTGTTTCGATACACATTTCGGAACAAGTGTTGATAGTGATGAAAACGTTTCGAAACGCCTTAGGCCGTTTCGAAACAGGAGCTTAAAATCATTGTTTTGGCTTTAAACACTTAGAAAAATATTTGAAAAACTTTGTTTTTAACTTTGGCATAATCTTGAAATTATATAGGGATGTTTTGAGGACTTAAAATTCGTTTTGACATTTTCGATTTAGTCCTTAGGTTTTTAGTTATATCAAAATTAAAATATTTGTTTCACAACATGTGTGTACAACCACGCCTGATATTCAGTTTGTCGTTAATAAGTTGAGTCAATTTATGCAATCACCTTTAGACAAACATTGGAAGGCTGATAGGAGAATTATCAAGTATCTTAAAGGCACCTTAGATCATGTGTTGTTCTTTAATATGACCCCTACTCTTACAACTCTAGTGGCTTACTTTGATTCTAATTGGGGTACCAACCCAGACGATAGGCGCTCAACAGCAGGACACTATGTGTATCTAGGGGGAATCTCGTTGCTTGGAGCTCAAAAAAACAAGGGGTGGTCTCCCGATCTACTACTGAAGCAGAATTCAGAAGCTTAGCAAACGCAATGTGTGAAGCAATGTAGATTAAGTCGTTGCTTGTTGAACTTGGTATCTCCATCACTTCCACACCAGTCATATGGTGTGATAATACTAGTGCAATTGCACACTCTGCGAACCCAGTACATCATGCTAAACTCAAACACGTAGAGCTTGATCTATCTTTTGTGAGGGAAAAGTTGCTGAAGGATCATTTCAAGTTAACTATGTTCCTGCAGTTGATCAAGTTGCAAACATCCTAACTAAGCCTTTGTCAACATCTTTTTTTGTTCGTCTTAGAGAAAGGTTGAGAGTATTTTCTGCAGGAGAGCTGAGTTTACAATCAGCTGCCAGGAGTTTCTAGTTCTCAGGATCAGTTTAATCTGTCAAGATACATGGGGAAGCGTGTTGCAGTTTCAAAAAATGAGAAAAAGGGATGGAAGTATGTTAAGTGTTCAAAGCAAAGAAGGATGGAAGCATGCTAAGTATGTCTGTATTCAAAGCTCAAGAAAGGGAAGAAGGATGGAAGTATGTTAGATATATATGTATGCTCAGTTAAATCAAGAATGACTAAGAAGAAAGTCAAGAAGAAATCTCGTTCTCATTCTGTTATTCTGTTAGTTTGTTAGTATTTGTAAAGCTGTCATCTCTAGTCAGTTGTTTAGGTTATACTCTTGTATAAATATGATGCTTATCCTTAATAAGAATCTAAGCTGATTTGTGAGGTTTTCCTTTGATAATACTCTGCATTCATTCTATATTCAAACATGCTCTAGAATATGGAAGCAAATCTCTTAGAAAGTTTGGATGTCTTATTTTGGTGGAGATGATGAAGCTGACTTCAACAAAAGTTGGAGTGGAGGATGGAGAAGATGTTGTACCAAAAACTTTCCCGGTAAGTTGTTTATTGCTGAATCATTTGGTATTGATTAGTTGCCGTGGCATTTAACTTACCTGCTTATGACTTTTGAAGGTTTGTGATGATCAACGTTCGGAACTGATTCCTTGCTTGGACCGAAATATCATATACCAAATGAGATTAAAGCTTGATTTGTCGGTGATGGAGCACTACGAACGTCACTGCCCCCCTCAATTGCTTGATTCCTCCTCCTTCAGGGTACAAGGTGCTGATGAAGTGTATTTGTCATATATAGTGATGGTGATTGTAATATTTTTCATATTATGGAAGTGTGGCCTCAAAGCAGAGACCTGGAGGCTACTTTGCCTACTCGTCTCCAGAAGCTTATGCACAAGACGAAGATGGGAGGAGATGAGCACCCTTGTGTTGGAGAATAGCTGCAAAGAGGAACCACACTGTCATTTCCCAAAAGCCTTTAACAAATGTTTGTTATATATGGAACGGATTCAGAACATGAAGGGGGATGATGTTGTGTTTATCGTCCAAAAGAAATTGTGGCTCACAAGTGAAAGCATCCGGAATTCCGAGTAAAATATTTCAGCCTCATGGTTTCACTGCACTCTCTCTCCTCCTTCTATCTTCTTCTGCAGTTCCAAGGTATTTAGCAATGGTTCAATTTGTTTTTACCCCATTTTGTTCTTGTAATGAATTACATGACAAGCCATTAATTGATTTACCATCTATATAGGCCATTCTTCAAACAAGCAAACAAAAAAAAAAGAACTATTCTACATTGGTGCCGTCGAAAGCTTCTTCATCTAATCACTAGCTATCGAATTCCGAATGTTATGTTACTCCGACTCTTTATTGTGCTTGAAATACTTGTGTCAAACATCACGTTCGATGCGTATCGGATTTCGAATTTCATGAACATGAAAAGTACCTCCCCTGTATGGTGCCCCATGACTGATGACAAATTGTTTCTTGTTTTTCATTCTTTGTTGTGTGTCCCTCTTGTTTTCTTGTTGCTTGGTGGTAAGCTATGGAGGCATGCATGCCTACAATGCAAGAGGTATTCAAATATGTACTTAGAAGATCATACTCTTATATCGAATATGTATCAGATGCGAATATCAGATTCGAATAACCTAAAGTAATTAAATAGCTTCACACAACACGAATATTATTCATTAATTTGGAAGTCGAAAGGTTTGGAAATATATGGTCTCCAATTATTCTGTCTCATTTTCAAGTTGGCAATTTGGCATTACCTTTCAGATATTACCCATTGTTAAGAATTTATTTATCTATTTTGGTGAAGGGCTTGGAATTACATATCTAATCAATTGAATGCATTATTTGAGAATAAATAAAAAATAGAGAACTTGAAACTTAATTCAATTAAAATATGTAATTATTTTTTATTAAAAAAAAGGTAAAATCCTCAAATAATGTTGTTTAGAAATGATAGTTGTTGGAATGGTGTGTTCTATAGATTATTTGTTCATTTATAGATAAAGCTATCAAATCCATTAAGTAACTAATGGAGTTGTTGAAGTGTTTTTTTTTTTTTTGAAAGATTGTTGAAGTAACTTTTAATCGAGTAGATTTTTTTTTATCTAAAGTCAGCCTATATTGTCGTCGACTTTCTTTAGTATGGTGATAATATCCTTAGTTCAACAAGTAATTTTTGATATACCCTACTTTAGAAGTTATTTTTTAAACCACAATATTTAATCAAAGAAAAAAATAATATTTAATAGATTTAGATTTAAGGTTTAAACATGTAGAGACTTTTATTTATTAAAAAAATTAAGTTAAAGTTATTTGTAGATGTCAACAATTTTTAGAGTAAGTGGTTAAAGTTTTCAGTTGACATCTTATTCTTTCTCTTAAGTTGTGGATTTAAAAATTTAGTAGGAGCAAAATTCTCCTTTCCCCTCCTTTCTTTAGAAATTGTTAAAAAAAATTACTATTACATGTATGTTTGAAACGAAATTAAAAATTTAATGATTTAATTGATAATTTTCATTCAATAATTAAAATAGAATGGGTAAATTACACATATCATCACTCAGTTATTTTTTCACTTCTATTTTCGTCACTCAACTTTTAAACTTTTCAATTTAATAACTGAACTTTATACATTGAACAATTTTTGTCACTCTCTAATATTTTATTATTATTTTTTGAATTTTTTAATATTATTAAATATAAAAATAATTTAAAACAATAATAAAAATAATATTTTATTATCATTAAATTAAAATATATATAAAATAATCGTCACCGCTTGTCCCTGTCGCCGACCTTCGAAATCGGTGGTTGTTTGACCCCAATTGTACCGAAAAATGTCCTGAGACTCGCGAATCTCGGCTTAAATGTTTTGATTTTCTCACTTTCGATCTCATTTCTGTGGACTTTAGAGTACTTTTAGTAAATGAAGATCGGATTTGAACTCATGAGGCTGAGACAAAGCGACCGACGAAATCTGAGATCAAACGGACATCATTTACAATCGTCGGTGGTGGCATCCGATAACGGCAAACAATGGTTAGTGAACAATTTGGTTTAACTTTTTATTTTTTATATTAAATAATAATAATAATAAATATCATGTCATATTAAAATAATAAAAAAATAGTTCAGAGTGACCAAAAATAGAAACAATCTGAAAAGTTCAGTTATTAAATTGAAACGTTTGAAAGTTGAGTGACCAAAATAAAAGTGAGAAGATAGTTAAGTGATGATCTGTATATTTTACCTAAATAGAATTGATGTCATAATTTAGGGACTAAAAACATAATTTACAAAATACAAATACGTGTGCCTCTGCGACAACTCGTAGTGACATTAGGCAAGGGACACGTGTCAATAACGCGGCTGTGTCTAAGGCGGACATTAAGGCTTTGAATTTATTTATTTATTTATAATGAAGAAGTTACTGCTATTATTATTTGTTGTCCAATTAATTAATATTGACAGTTCTCTGATCCAATTATTTTCAAGTGGTCCACCTCATATCCCTATAATTTATATTCTCCCCTTACTATCTTATCATCATTATTTATTGAATCATACATCATATATATATAAAAATTATCCAATATATGAAAATTTTAATATCCACAAATAATTTAATTTGACGGTTTAGAATTTATAATTAAGGTTTAGGGTCATGAGTTTATAGAGTTTATTGTTAGAATTTAAGGTATAGGATTTAATATTTAAAGATTCAAAGTTAAGGATTCTAGTTTTAATTTTTAACCTTAAAATAATCATGTTTGTGGATTTTTTCAACTCTATTGGCGGTGCATGAAATATTAACCATATATATATACTTATAAGTTTTAACTAAAATTTTGCTTTAATTTTTAATAAATTTTTATTGTTTTTTTTTGTATTACTACAATGTGGTCTCCAAAATTTAAACTCGTGTCCAATGCGCCTTACAAATGCACCAGACACTTGTGGTAAATTTTTTATTGTTTTTAAAATCTAAATTTTTACTGATATTATATTGTTAATATCTTTAAATAATTTTTATAAATATTTATCCTAGAACTCATTAGTCAATAATAAAATAATAGAATGAATAATCAATTATCAGTTAATCTAATTAGGTGAGAACTTAAATTTTTAAGTCATGTCAGATGCTCAAATTGTGATGTTATAAATAAAATAAACTAAATTAAAAAATTGTCTCTGCGTGATTCAAAGTAATTGATCTATAAGTTAAATATCGATGTTTATACTAAAAACTCAAGTTTAAGTATTTAATTGAGAAAAAATTAGATATGAAACTACAGCTTCAAACTAAATTCAAGTACTAAAATGTATATTTACCGTAATTATTTAAATGAATTTTAGTAATTTTCAGACAAAAAAAACATTAAATATATAAATTAAAAATAAAAAAGCAGGTGAAAAGAAAAGGCAAAGTCAAAGGGGGCAAAGCTTCCAGCTTTTCAAAAGCCATAAAATCCTAACCAATGAGACTTTCAATTTCGTCATCTTCAATTTAATCTTTCTCTTCTTTCGATTCCCTCTTTACTAGGGTTTCCTTCTACTCTTTTACACAATCACTACGCTGTCGTTTTTACCACTTCTCTCGCTTTGCTACAACAATCAAATCTCTCTTCTCATATTCATCCGGTTTTAGCATCTTTGGTAAGTTAGTTTAATTATTATTTTTTTGGGGTAAGTTAGTTAGATTTTCCTTAAAAAAGATTTAACTTTTAAGTGACTGTTTGGGTATTCAGTGTTTTGTATTATTTTGTATTCTGATTGTTGGTTCTGAGATTCATTTTGAGTGTGTTCTGTTTGGCCGGTGAGGAAATTAGCAAAATGCTGGGTTTTTATTTTAATTGTTAACCATTTATTAGCTCTTTCTTCTTGGAAATCTGCCTTGAGTTGCTTTGAATTTGTTGATTGGCTTAAATTGCTTGCAATTAGGTGTTATCTTGGCAAGGATCACAGCATCATTTTGTTTGTTGCTCTGAACCGATGATGATGTGTTGGGATATATATTAATACTTTTTTTTTGTTCTATGGATGTTTAAGATTGGTCACTGCAAATCAATGGAACACTTTTTTTTTTAATTTGCTGTGTTCTTAGTTGGGAGCTGGGTTTTGAGTTGAGGTCTATTTTGTTGTTTGTTTGTTCTGGAAAATATGGGGAACCCCAAGTTTGTTTATAAGAATTGTACAAAAGTGCATATATTTTGTAGACCTTAGTCGGATGCGATCATTTTGCAACTAATTGATCTAACAAAGTAACTGAATGTTTGGTGAGAAATTACTAGCCTCCAGCGGATCCTAAAGTTTCCAGTAATTAGAATTTTCTTCCCAATTATCTGATTTTTGTTTGTTTATCTGTTCATGTCCTTTGACAGTTAATAGCAACTTAAAATTCTGTTGATTGCTTCCCCCTTGTGTTTGTGTTTTTGTGTGTCTGTTTGAAGTTAGTCCTCATTCAAGTTAATGTGCTCTCATTTCACCTTTTTTTTTTGCTCTTTGCAGAATCCGTTTGTTGGATGTTTTGGTAAACAATATGTGTTAAAGTCGGTGAGATTTACGTTAGTGAGAATGAGATAAGGTACGTTTAGGAGTAACTGTAGTGTACGTTTAGGAGTGTGGGTTTAGAAGTGTTGTATCTATCGAGTAAACCAATGGAAGCTACACGGTCTTGGTTCAACAAGCTGAAATCAAAAGATAAGATAAGGTCTTCAAAGAATAAAGGTGCGGGCAACGCAAAGGAGGGGTCTAAGCCACCAACAAGTGAAGAGGCGCCATCAAATGTCACCCAACAGCGGGTAGCAGCTGCAAAGCAGTATATTGAAGACCATTACAAGAAGCAGATGAAAAGCCTGCAGGAAAGAAAGGAGCGGTATGATTTAAGTTCTTCCTTGGATATTTTTATAAATGTAATAGTTACTGCTATGCTCGCATAACTATAATATAGCGTGCAACATAACTGTGCTCTATAAGTTCTTGTTCAAAAACATTATGCAAAAAAAAAACTTAATGCTGTCATTTTATTCCATATAATCTGCAAAAGTGTTACTTGATAAAGTGTATTTTGTGATCGGAGGAATGCTGAGAACGTTATGGTAGTTTTATTTTGAATAATAGGGATAATGGCTTTGGTTAATTATGGTTTTCTGCAGACGTGATATTCTAGAAAAGAAGTTGGCTGACGCTGAAGTCTCTGAAGAAGAACAAAATAACTTACTGAAGTATTTGGAGAAGAAGGAGACTGAATACATGCGTATTCAGAGGCATAAGATGGGGGCTGACGATTTCGAGCCCTTGACCATGATTGGTAAGGGTGCATTTGGAGAGGTAATTATATCTTTTTCATTTTGTACATCATAACATAGGTGCTTCTTTTGCTTCTATTTCTGATATTGCTTTAATCTACTTGCTGATATTAAGAAAAATGATGAGCTATGACTACCTCTAGATCATTATGCTGAAATCTTACATTTGAACTTTCTTCCTTTCATCAGAACCTTTTTTCCCGAGACAATGCATCTAGGGAACTTCCAGAAAGACGGCATTCTGCTTATTACTGCTTTAGTTGTGCATGATTCTCTTGTTACTAATGCTTATGTACTTATTGATCATACCTTTACCTCTCATCTATGATTCACCTTTTTTTAGCTTACCTTAAATTCTTGAAAATCTTGATCTGTTTCTCTGTAATTACTTTTAACACAACTTTTCTCATTTCAGGTTAGAGTTTGTAGGGAGAAGGCGACTGGTCATGTTTATGCTATGAAGAAGCTCAAGAAGTCAGAGATGCTTCGTAGAGGCCAGGTACACAATTTTGAATTGGCTATGTAGTTTCCGTAATTTGTTTTATGCCATGGCGCTTACTTGTTAGCTTGCATTTCTGATGTTCAGGTTGAACATGTGAAAGCTGAGAGAAATCTACTTGCTGAGGTTGACAGTAATTGCATTGTTAAACTCTATTGTTCCTTTCAAGATGAAGAATACCTATATCTCATTATGGAGTATTTACCTGGGGGAGATATGATGACTTTACTAATGCGGAAGGATATACTAACTGAAGATGAGGCCAGGTTTTATGTTGGAGAAACTGTCTTGGCGATTGAATCAATCCACAAACATAATTATATTCATAGGTGAGTCAGAATGACATTAAACTTTGCACACTTTTATATAATGATCTTCTTGAGTTTGGAACAAGTGGTGAACCCATCCCATGTCACATGTTGCAGAGATATCAAGCCTGACAACCTACTACTCGATAGAAATGGTCATATGAAATTATCAGATTTTGGACTATGTAAACCTTTAGATTGCAGTAATCTTCAGGAAAAGGATTTTACTATGGCAAAGAATCTCAGTGGGGCTCTTCAAAGTGATGGACGACCTGCAGCACCGAAACGCACGCAACAAGAGCAGTTGCAGCACTGGCAGAGGAATAGAAGGATGCTTGTAAGTACTTGACTACCACATAACTAATGCAACATTAAGTATTGTTATTTTACTTCTGGTAATATTGGGTTTACAAAGCAAGAAAGTTCGACTTTATTTCTCTAATATTCCATAGTTCAGGCTTTGTTTGATTTTTCCGGAGTTCTCAAGGCTTAGATTTTACTGCTGTTACTTACCGTAGATATTCTAGAAAGAAAAAAAACAAAAGCTTTGCCTCTTTATTCTGCGAGTTCATAAAAGGAAAGATTTCTTTTGCTTTCGGGGAAATTGCATACGAATGCTGCTTGAACATTTTAATGTTGTGATACTTCAGGCTTATTCTACAGTTGGTACACCTGACTATATTGCTCCAGAGGTTTTGCTGAAGAAAGGATACGGAATGGAATGCGATTGGTTTGTATATTAAACATGATCTTTTTTTTTGTATTTATTTTTGTCAGATATGGTTATAATTGTATTTTTCTTTTGGATATTTTCCTAGGTGGTCTCTTGGTGCTATCATGTATGAAATGCTTGTTGGATATCCACCCTTTTATTCAGATGAACCAATGTCAACCTGTCGGAAGGTATGCTTTTACAATGAAGTTATTGTACTGTCATCTATGTGTGCTGTTATTATAATTTTGTCCATCTTTACATCCAAGCATTTATTTATTTTGGGTGATTAACTTCCATTTAACAACTCTTTATTGCACTTCTTACCTTCTTTCAACATTTCCCAGATCGTAAATTGGAGAACACATTTAAAATTTCCAGAAGAAGCAAAACTATCACCTGAAGCGAAAGATCTTATCAGTAAACTTTTGTGTAATGTTGAGCAGAGGCTTGGCACAAAAGGCGCCCATGAAATTAAGGTGTTGTGTGGTGTGTCCTGTTCTGGATTCTTTGACGTTGTTTTAAAAATTGAATGCAAATTACTAAATCAACTGGCTTTATCTGTTTTTTTTTTCAGAGTCACCCGTGGTTTAAAGGTATTGAATGGGATAAGTTGTATCAAATGAAAGCTGCATTTATTCCTGAAGTCAACGATGAGTTGGACACGCAAAATTTTGAGAAGTTTGAAGAGGTAGATTAGTGTTATGATGATTATAAATATGCAAAATGGTCTGCTTAGACATATTCTTATTGCTTTCCTTTCTTTGATGCACCAGGTTGACAACCAAATTCCATCTGCAGCAAAATCTGGTCCGTGGAGAAAGGTTAGGACAATTTCATGTATTTTCAACTAAAATGTCGTGAACCAAGAACTTGAATTATTAGTATCGTAGAGAATCTTAAATTATTAAAATTAACTTTCTAAAGAAAGCGGATATATATAGCCTATTGTCTTTAATATGCGTGACCTTTTCTTGTCTGTTTATTTATTTATTTTTCCCTTTGATGCAGATGCTTTCATCCAAAGATGTAAACTTTGTGGGTTACACATACAAGAACTTTGAAATTGTAAATGATAGCCAGTTACCCGGCATCGGTATTCTTCTTCCTCCCTCGATTTATTTTTTTGTTTGATGCTTCAGCTTTCCATACATGAAGTTTATCTAACTACTCAAATACTTTACGCATCTTTTTGACAATCATTGAGAAAAAACAATGATGATCATTGATACATATTTTTCTCAATCATTCTATCTTCTCCTTCCCCGTCTACTTATTTTGAATGCAGGTTTAACCTCATTAAATTGCTGGCCTGGCAAATCTTTGTATTTGACTGTTTTTACTTGTTCCATCATGCAGCTGAATTAAAGAAGAAAAGCTCGAAACCCAGACGACCCTCCATCAAATCCCTTTTTGGTAAGATATTATCACACATTCACACTACTATATGCTTTTGGTTGGTGTGCTCCGATTGTTGTTCAGCAGCTTTGCTGCATATAATAGTTGTTTATGTCAGCCCATTGCAAGAACTGAATGTTGCCAACCAAGCAACGGTTCAGCATCTTAATTTTGGTCTATGTTTTGCAGAGGACGAGTCAGCTGAAGCTGCCAGTCAACCTGTTCAAGGGAGCTTCATAAACCTCTTGCCTACGCAAAAAGAAGCCCCTGAGAATCGTTTGAGAAAGTGAACACCCCAATATCCTCGTGATATCAGGTCGTTCACCGGTGAACAGCATTTGATCTATGTTCCAAGGTTTCAGTGAAGAGTTATAGGGGCAAAGGCCTCCCAAAACAAGAAGTTGTTTGAGATATGGGATTTGGCTCCAGCTTGAGCCAGTTAGGGGTAAAACGATATCTGAAAGTAAATATTCTTTTATATGTGTTGTGTATTTCCTCGTCAATTGTCAAAGCAGAAAGGATTTCATGTACGAGAAGACCTCATTTACCATTTGCACTTGACTTGTGCTATTTGTGTATTTTGTTGTTCATAATCATAGTTTAAACATTTTTATATTTATTATCAATTTTAGGCAATTTTATCATGAGTATCTTTGCCATCATATTGATGTTATGTAGCATTTAATCACTTTTTTCAAATCTCACTTCATAAAACTTGTAAGAGGTGACAGGTTTAAAAATTGTATCAATTTTTAGCCATTGAATTTGTTACATTTTTTACATCAGTTCTTGAACGTAGATTTTTTTTATTATCATTTGCATTCATGTGAAAAAATCCTCTTAGTCATATAGTAATAAACTTTTCCCCCAACATCATTCATGGGGCTTTCTATCTATTTATCTCTCTCTAAATTATATATTATGTGTATTCGATACTGATATCGAACACGGATGCTTTAAGAATAATGAAGGCAAACCAAAGGCATCAAATGTTATTGCCCTACGCACTCCCCTTCCCTTTACTTTTGAATCCTAAGCTAGGTTGCTTACTCATTAATGGCTACCAAAATGATGATCCCTTTTCGCACTTTAAACTAAAGTAGACAGAGAATAGTAATAATGCTCAAAAAGAAAAAAAAAGAAAAGAAAAGCAAAGCAAACCAGCAGCAATGACTAGCATACCCCATTTTAAATTGTTAATCATAGCAACATCCAATTTTCTTAAACTTTAGCTCGGTTGGAGGTCCTTAGTTCGAACCACGAGAGACGTACTTTCAAGTGAAAAAGCCTTAAAAGGATGGGTAGATATTCAAAGAGAACAATACCTTTCAAAGTAAGCAAAGATATAGAGATAAAGCAGATGACACATAAAGCTAGAATGTCTTTGTTATAATATATAGTACTTTTTAGGCATTCTTCTTGTTTGCTTCTGATGAAATAAAAGAAACATCAAGTGTTTTTATTACAGCCAGAATTAATAGTAGGAACTCGGAAATATATGAACAATTTTCATGAGGTGATGACAATGATATCATTTCTCTCTTTCTTTAATGACACTCTAGAGGCATGATAATGGCAAGAATACCTGACGAAAGGCGCACAAGGAAGGAGTTCAATGAGTTTTTCCCCCGAGGAGAAACTTCTTCGGGGGAGATCATTTACGTTGTGGATGGAAACAAACCAAGGACAGATATACAGAGTACACTGTTTGAAAATACCGGTTATAGTGCCGAGATCTCCTTCGTAACAAGCAAATCCTTGCTACCAGATGCGCACGCCACTTATTTCCTTCTCCCGCTTCCAATTGTCAAGAAGTCAAAGCTCCGGAGAGCATCAATGCGACCACCTTTCGTGGCTGCAGCACGAGTAAAAGATGATGATTTGGATTCAAATCCAGGTTGGACTCTCTGAGTGGTTGACAGGCGACTGCTGCTCGAGACCAATCTGCTAGACCGGTTTTCACTAGGCTCACCAGAGGAGCCAGGTCGGCTGCCTGAAACAACAGGCCTCTTTGAAGTACTACCATTTCTCGAGGATGACTGAGCCCTATCAGAATCAGGTTGCTGAAGGAGAGAAAAAGTTCAAGAGAAAATCATAAGAAAACTTGCAAACTCGCATTCATCAAAAAACAATAGATGGAATCCAATTTTTTTTTTTGCAGAAGCAGGGTCACTCACCACATCCTTGGATGATGGCATGTCATCTGAAGATCTGTATCGAGACTGATCACCATTCCGTCTACTAAATGCCTCAACAGCACCAGAGAACCTTTCACGAATCTCTTGGCCAACTAAAGCGAATAAAGAAATGTGCTAAAACCGTAAGTCAGTTAACTTAAGTAAACCAAGGTCAGAACATGGTCAAGTTTGGGCGTCTTAAATACAATAGTTAAATTTTCTTATATTCTCAAACCAGGTTGTGAAAAGGAACAGACCTGAAGGCCTTTCTGTTCTTTCAGCAGATACTCCTGGGGGATTTAAACCAGTTTTGGGGCTTGGCTGTTCAAGAATAAAACGGAACATAATATACGCATCTTTAATGAAGAAACAAAATTAAATATTTCCATGAAAGTTGGATTCATTTCCAGCTTTTCCTGTTCCATTTCTTTTGGTTTCTAATAATAGATCAGCTTTACATTGTTCAAAAAAAATATTTCCATGAAAATCAAGTCCATCAAGTCAAAGATCACTGACCCGTGCTCTAGAGCTAGAGCCAACCTGTGGATATCTCAGCATAGTCCAATCAAACACGTAGTCAAACTGATAACCTGCATCGGATTGTTGTCAAAATCAATACTTTTGAGAGTTCAAAAGGAAGATTTCATAATAAAAGTTCCACAGCAAATTTAGGAGGATGAACTAATTGTAAGTCATTCAATATTCAAAATTACACAAATTAAAAAAAGGTAAGCAAAATTTGAACAGTGAGAATTAGAATAGCAAGTCAACCCTCTCGAATGAAAAGGTCCCGGAACAGCCTCTTCAGGTATGAATAATCTGGTTTGTCTTCAAACCGTAGTGATCGACAATAATGGAAGTATGATGTGAACTCAGAAGGATATGATTTGCAAAGGACCTAAAATGGCATATTACTTGTCAGACAATCAATTTTTGAATTCTTGTACATGAAGAGAACTAGAAGGAAATTTTTTTGAACAGTTCAACAATTTATTTGTAAAAATAATTCACGGGTTTCAGATACAAGTAATGCTACCTCTATGGGAGTAAGCATCTTCTTTTCGCTAATCTTGTCGTACTTCTGCTTTTTGGTGCCAGCTTTCAAGCCCTGCCATGGAAGGCTGAGACAGAGAACAAGAAACAAAGTTAACAGTATGACCCGACATTAAAAAGGTTTGTGAAGTAACCAGATACTTGTTCAACAAACCTTCCCCTAAGGAAGTACATAAGCACATAACCAAGAGATTCGAGATCATCCCTCCTGCTTTGCTCTGCAAGTTATGTAAAGCACATTGGATTATACCATAAAGCCAAAATAGTCCAAACTGACCAGTGTTCGCTGAAAGTAAAACCCATATCAATATAGAAATGCAGTAAGTTCACTCACCAACTCCAAGGTGAGTGTTAACACTTGCATATCGAGCTGTTCCTGTAAGATTCTTGTTTTCCCTATTAGAAAAAAATGGATAACTTTAAATGAGAGTTCGTGGGCAGTAAAAGGGTTTATAAAGGAGGAAAATTAGTACAAGATGAGGTCGGTGTGGCACATATTAAATGACTTCACCAGAGAAATATACGTGCAACATATGAGCTATACCTATTGGAAGAATTGACAACTGATACTACAGCTAAAAGCAGAATTAAGCATAAAGATTTTGTAAAAGAGGTTAATTACAAAACCAAATTGTTTACGAGGCACTCTTAAGTCTAGCATCGAAAATGAATGTCTAAGGTATGCTCATGAGCTACAAACATAACCAATAAAAATTGTAACCATCTTCCATGCTAAATAGCCTTTCCATGAGAATTTGTGGTCTTTAAATCTATTACCAAAAGAATTAAGTCAAGATTAGACTTTAGAGTTCTTCAAGTTGGGTCAAATGATGATCAACCTACAACAGAAAATATGAAATTCTATGCATAAACACATCAAAAGTATTACCTGTATGGTATGTGCTTGTGTGTTTGAAGATCCCTATACTTTTTTGCAAGGCCATAATCAATTATATATACCTGCAGCAAAAAGGTGGAAAACATCAGCGTAAGCAACACTTACTAGGACATTTTGTTGAATAAGCGAGATAAAGTTATGTAAAACTAAAATTTCAGTTAAGGGAACAAGATATTTCAAATGGTATATAAAATTGCGTAAAAATCTTATCAACATGATCCCGTGCCTCATCATCCATAAACAAAATCCATGATAATGCACATGCCATTAAATGTGGGGAATAAACAGAAGTACATGCCTGATTTGCTTTGCGCCCTAAACCCATCAAAAAGTTATCAGGCTTTATGTCACGGTGAAGAAAACCACGAGAGTGCATATACTCAACTCTATTTAACTGAATTACCAACAATGAAAGAACAAGTATTAGTAAGGTAGCCAACTAAAAAATCTAAAGTTCCCTGAAAAAAAAGGCAGAATACTCACTAACTGATCTGCAAGCATCAAAACTGTTTTTAAAGATAACTTCCGATTGCAATAGTTGAATAAATCTTCCAGACTCGGCCCAAGAAGATCAATAACCATAACATTGTATTCACCCTCAACTCCAAACCATTTTAAATGAGGAATACCCGCTGCATATGAAAAGAAAGTAAGAAAAAAGACTTACAGACTCCAACTCAGAATAAAGTATAAATAAACACATTAGAGAGAGCTAATGAAACAAAATTGGAAACTCACTCCCTCCTTGAAGAAGCATGTACAGCTTTGACTCATAGTGAAGTTGAGGATGCTTGGTCTTGACAGGTTCCTGGGAAAACAAGGAGAGCAATACAGCACATATTGATAAGCAATTCAAAACTTCAAGCAGCAACAATATCATGAAGCTCAATTAGATTATCGAATGGAATAATAGAAGCATAACTACAATCTAATGACATAAGTTCTAGAGTAATTTTGTAAGCACTTAAGCAGATAACCTAAAGATATCAGCTTAAAAAATTGAAGGATCCATCCCTATATCAGAGCAACAAATGTCACACTCTCCAATTCTAAGAATACTCCAAATAAAGCACGGTCATACAAATTCTTACCTTAATTCCTTTTTATAACGAAACTCACCAGCAATACATCTATAGCTGAATATTATCATCTTTACATCAAAATTGAACTAATTGCATACATCTAAACTCGAACTCAGTTAACTACTTTATGAAAGCATAAAGTTAACTATATGGTTTTCTTAGATTTCAATGGCATAAAAGAACTGCTTGGGTTTAAACAATCTTAGGTGCCACCTGATTTCCTTTGACAAGGTAGCTCTGCAAACATTAAATTTAGCATCATCGTCATAGCATATGTATACACATGAATTAATGAAATACTTTTACACTACCCGAAAATAGGCATGATCTGAACTAAAGTACTAGCCATCCAAATGAAGCACAAAGAAATACATCACAGCATAACATCGAACACAATAACAACAAGCTGAGCTAAATCAACCATATTACATATCCACTGATCAACCAATACAATCTAAAAAAAAAACTCCACCAACTGAAGCTGTGGGAAATATAGTAGAACTTCAAAGTTCAAACATTACCAGCTTAACAGCCACTTCCTCTCCACTCTGTACATTAACGCCTGCAAACCAAAAAACACCGAAATCAAGGAAACAAATATAAAGAAAAAAAAACAAAGACAGCAAAGTAATTATCATAATACCTAAATAAAGTTCACCAAACGATCCATTCCCGATCTTTCGGCCAAGCTTGAATTTTCCACCAATGATATGTTCCATGCTCTAATCTTAATGAACGTTTTACACTCAACTAAAACACAATAAAGGGAAAGAAAAACACCACTGACCTCTTATTTCACTTTACTATATTGACAAATTGACTTAATACCATTCTCCTTACAGTAACTCTCAGATCCATTAAAAATTTAAAATTCTAATCATCAATTCCAAAGATCAAAACCCAGTTTCAAAATCTTTACAAAACCACCTTTTTAGAAGAAAAAAAAAACAATCGTTAACTTCTTTAGTGACTAAAGGGATAAACAAATGGAGAAAACTTGACTGAGAAACTACGGAATACCCATTAATCAGTAAACCAAAACAAACGTTTTGGGACCATCAAGCTGCATTTTTCTAGGTAGTAAAAAGTACAGAGAAATTGTTAAGGAGATCAAAGCTAAGGAATAAAAAAAAGTATATTTTGATTGCCCCGGTAAAGGGGGATATGGGGAGGAGAATCTAAAATAAACGAATTTATGGGCAAGAATTTTGGGCGATGATCCTTAGATCTGGGTTATGAAACAATGATTTGATTTTCTCGGGAAAATTCTTTTGAACGAACAAAAAGGATTTTTTTTTTTTCTTGCTTGCTAAGAAGGAGATAAATAAAAACGGATGATAGGAGAGAAAGCTGAATGGTATAATTGATAATTATATTATTGGAACCAAAAAAAAATATATTGATATTATCTTATTAGGTAGATTTTAGTATTTAAAACCAAAAAAACTTTTTTTTTTACATTTTAGTGAACCAATTATCAGTTCATCTACCTAAATGAACTAGATCTTTTAAATAATTTTAGCTGGTTATTTGTTTATATTAATACCTAAACTTGTTTTCTAGTTCAATTTGGTATTTTATACTTTTTTCATTATGTACTTGGATTTAATTTTTTATTAAATTGATACATAAACTTTGCATTTGAAATAAAAAATTGTAATTTTTAAAATTTTAAAAAAATTGAATTCACCCAAGTCTTTCTGATCTAAATAGGTCTAAATCTGAAATAATTTCGTATGAGTTAAATTTAGGTATCAATTTGAACTAAAAAAATCAAGTTTTGGTACTTAATTGGACAATAACCATGAGTCCTAAAATTGAACAAACAAGTAAAATTCATGTACCAATTTAAATGGGAAAAAATCAAGTGAATATACTTATTTAAGAGAATGAAAGTTCCATGTATCAAATTGAACTTTAAACTCAAGTTTATGTACCAAAAATATACTTACCTTTAATTTATTAAATTTTATATAAAATACAAACATGAATTGTTTATTTAAAGAGTAAAAATTGTTTAAAAAAAGTAAAAATTTTGCCTTTGTTGGCTTGATTTTATAGGGGCTGTTGTTGTTTTCGTTAGGTGATAACTTTGAAAGCATTAAATTATGACAAATTATTTTGTTTTGAAATTTGAATTATTATTATTATTTAATAATAAATTGAAGACAATTGATTAGGTATTGCTAGGATAACATCATTTTTTTAAAATTAATAATAAAATTGTTTATTAATTAATGGTGGGAGTAGGAGAGACATGATTGAGAAAGTATAACTCTCTTTCTTATATTATGTGAGAGAAAATAATTAATTTCATGCGATATCACACTCATAAAGATTCAAAAAAATATCACACTCATAAAAATAATATAAATATAATAGACAATTATTTTAAACACAGACGATGTAAACAAAAAATTCACAAGTATTTTAGTTTTAGGGTTTATAGCTAGACATTAGGGTTTAGAGGTTAAAGATTTAGGTTTAATTGTTTAAAATTAATGGGGGTTAGGTTATAATTTAAGGTTTAGGGTTGAAACTCCAAGGTTAAACCTAAATCCCTAATCATATTACCATAATTTCTAAACCCTTCTAACCACAACCCATAAATTCTAAGCCCTTAAACCTAAACCCCTAACATCTAGACCATAAATTTTAACCCTAAACCTTAAAACTAAGACGTTTGTGAATATTTTTTTTATTTTCACCGCATGTATATTGAATATAAATTTTAATATAATAATATAATATCTTAAATATATCAATCAAGGCTGATTTTGCTTAATTGGGGTGCATATTTGCATGTCAAAGAATATACAATGTAGCTTTCATTAGTTCCCAAACAAAGAAATGTTTGGTAATTGAGATTGACCTAAAATTTTTGTTTGGTCCAAAGAAATTAACTCGGATATTATACGACACACGTATAATTTTATATTATCAAATATAAATATAATTTTTATTTATTACGCATAATTTATATATATAAATTAAAAAATCAATCGACTGAGTTTATTTTGTTATACATTTTAAATGTAATAGATTCACATAGATTAATTCTGAACTCGAATAAATTTAATTCAATTTAATTTCAATGGATTGTATGACATATTGATGGATATGGATTAATGCTTACCCTACCAAATTGTCTTTGTTTTAATTTGTCCTCATGGGTGCATGTAGAAAAATTGGCAAAACTAGGATCCAAGCAAGCACCATCCAATTACATAGATTTGATTTGGACCACAATTCAAAATATATATAAAATTTAAGGACCACAATTATATGGATTTGATCTATATTTTAAAGACGGCATATTAAGAGAGAAAGTCATAAAAGGTAGAGTTAAATTAGAATATACTAATTGTATTTTACAGCTTTAAATCTGATTGTTTATCCACAACTTTAAATTAGTATTATTTAAACATTATAATATTTGAATTTTTATTTTATATTGATATTTTAATTTTATTATCATTAAATAATATTTCGAGTTAAATTAGAATCATACTAATTGTATTTTCCCTTGTGCAAAAAATCTCACCATGAAAATGTGTGGTTGCCAAATGCCAATTGAAGTTTCTCATGCATTTGGACAAATAAATTATTGATTAGGTGGATTAGATAATCAATACCAACAATGGAAACTTATATAATATAAATATAATTTTTGAATACATATTTATAATATACTGACAACAATGTAACGGAAAAGACAATAATTACCGATAATGAGTTGGTCTATCAGAATGAGACGCTAAGTTTTTTAAGTAAGATTAGAAGTTCAAACCATAATGTTGTGAATGAGTAAAAAAATATTGAGTTGGAAGAGTCGTTCTTATATTTGAACATATGTAAAATTTGATTTGAATTAGTCAACCATTGAATCGAATATCAATAGTTAAACAAAAAATAATTATTGTTTTAATCAATGGTGTGGTATTTAATTCCAAATTAAATATCTGAATAGATAAAGTTTGGTAATATTAAATAAAAAGTATGTTAATATTGAATTGTACAATTTATAGATAAAATAATGTCTTGTTGTTTTAAATCATTTCTTCCTTAAACATAAAAAATGTATATTTATATTTTATTAATAGATTTATACTCAATACACTGGCGGTGGATACTAGAAATTTTTACAATTGTCTTAGTTTTATGGTTTAGCGATCTAATTTAGGTGTAAGCTTAGGAGTTTAGGTGTAATAGTTTAGGGTTTAGTTTTTAGGGTAATATGTTAAGAATTTAAGTTTAAAGTTATAAACCCTAAATTCTAACCACCATCCCTAAATTTTAAACCATACACCCTAAAATTATTCTCTAAACCCTAAAATTAAGACACTTGTGAACACTTTTATTTTTCACCGTCGGTGTATATAATAATTACACTTTATTAATTATGTTAAAATTATATAAACTTTTAAATAAACAATACCCTATCAAACGTTGATAACACTTATTCTATCTTAAATTAAACTTCATTATAAGTTAAACTATTATTTCAAAAAGGCTTAATACAACTTTTTCCCCCTAATATAATTTGAATTTTGCTCAAAAAATATATTTCGAATATAGCAAAATTCGAATTAATAATTCGAATATAATTAGAAGATGATTCAAATATAATTTGAGTATGATTCGAATATAATATGAACATGATTCGAATATAATTTAAATTTTACTCAAAAACTATAATTCAAATATAGTGAAATTAGAATTAATAATTAGAATTTAATTGGAATTCGAATCTAAAAAATTACTAATTTAGTATTAAAATATTTGTTTATATTTATTTTTATTACATATTAACATTTTAATAAAGTAATATTATTAATAATAACAAATAATGGACTAAATTATAAAAATTATTAACAAATAGGGGTCAATTTAAGGTAAAAATAGACTTTTTAGTGACTAAATTGAACAAAAAAAAACAAACCTGACGGACTTGACATGTAATTTATCCTTTAAATAAAACAAGACGGATTGACTTAGTCAATCCGTTGATGACGTGGCAGGATGTTATTGGCCGAATTTTTTTAACGAAAAATGGTGATGAAATGGGAAAAAATGGGCAACAACTAATTGTTTAAGGGGGAAAAGTGGGCAAAATGAAGTTTAGGGGGCAAGTTGGAAAATCGGGTATACTTTAGGGGGGAAAGTTGTATTAAGCCTTTCAAAAATAAACATAATTTTATAAAGGCTTAATACATATTTCTCCCCCTAAACTTTACTTGTTTTCTCAATTGTCCCCCTAAATTATATTTTGCCCACTTTTGCCCAATAACGTTTTCAACGTTACTTATATTGCCCCTACCGTTAAAAAATATATTTTAACCAATCAGAACATGCCATGTCACACTTAATTATTTTCTTTTTCTTATTTTTCTGTTTAATATATAAAAGAATTAAAAATAAGATAAAAATAATATAAATATTATATAATAATGTTGGGTTTGTAGCACGCTCGAATCGATCACCGAAACCGTCAAGGAGGGTTGTAAATGTTTGGTGGTTGAATTGGCTAAAATCGAAATAAAGGTAGACAAGAGACACAATGATTTTAGAGTGGTTCGACCTTCTAACAAGCACCTACATCCACTACCTTAGCACACCACTAAGGATTTCCCAATTCACTCAATAATGAATTTGTCTCATTTTCTCGGATTAAGAGGAAACCGTTACAACCCTATCTTTTGGACTTGGCTAAGATAAAACCAACTCTAGTTTTTCTCTTAAGGCTAAACTAAAACCTCTCCTTTTACAAGGAATATGTTTGGTAAACTTAATACCTCACAAGGTGGGTGTTTACACAAATTTAAGCTCACAAAAGTGTACAAAGAATTTACAGTAAAGCACTCTTCTTAGACTATGTACAAGAGAAAGGTAAAATAAATATTTAGACTCTATTTCTCTTGATCATGTTGCTTGGATATAGTCTCTAATATTCTTCAAGTGTTATAACCTTCAATTTATAATCCCAATTGAGTTTGTGGTTGTTACTAGCCGTTGGGGATGTTTTGGAGCCGTTGGAGACTTTATTTCCCAAATTTATTGATGTTTTGGTGCCTATCATATCGGTACACGACGACCCGTATCGGTACGCCCTTTTTCAGAACTAGCTGTTAGGCTCTTGACATCCTATGCGTATCGATATGCTAGGGATCATATCGGTACGGTCTGCACTTTAAAAGACCATTGGGAAATAACTGTTGGGGGTTGTTAAAGTAGGGATCAATGCGCTTTAAAGACGTATTGGTACGACCCCTCTTTGTATCGATGCGCGCAAGATTGTATCGGTACGAGTTTTGGAAAAATCAAAATTGGAGTAAAATGGTATCGATATGGGGTATACCATATCGGTACGATAGTATTGAAAAGCCAGGTTTGAGTACTTTAAGACGTTTGAAACTTTGCCAAAAACCTTTTTCAAACACCTCAAACTTATTTTCAAGTTGTTTGGACTTAAATATATGTTTTAAATTCTTTTCAAATTTGTCCAAAACATTTTTCAATTATTATATCAAAACACTTAGTTATTCAAATAATAATATCTTTCCCAACCCATCTTCCCCAACCTTTTCTCCTTCCTTTTGATTTTGATCGACCAATCTTTGAGTTTCGGTATGAAGATAACACCACCTCCGGGACAGAGATAAATACGCATAGACCCACGACATGCCCGTCTAATTTTCTTCTGAGGGGTAGGTTTTTTCCTGCCACCACGAACTTCGATGCACGTGAGAGTGAAGGCAGTGTGTTGAGTTGATCGAACACTTGCAAATGGCCAAGAGGGGTGTGAATTGGCAATTAAAATTTTGGTGAAAAGAAAGATTGAAAAATAAAAGTGACACAAGGGGTTATAGTAGTTCAAGTTCTCCAAATGAACTCTACATCCACTACCTTAGCTCCCACTAAGGATTTTCAAACAATTCACTAATTGAATTCGTCCCCTTTTCTTGGATGAGGAGGAAACCTTACAATTTCGATTAAGCTTTCTACCCAAAAGTTAATCCACTCAAATACAAAGAAGAATTTGGTAAACTCAAGTGTTTCCTCTCAAAGGATGATTGTCTACCCAATTACAATTTCAACAACCCCAAACTCACAATACAATTTGACAAATTGAAAGACAAAAGAGTTGGGTACAAGAATATGACTTTGAATAGCTCAAGGGTTTGGATTTTTGCTTTGATGATGCTTGAATGTTCAATAATTGTTGCTTGGTCAAATGAAGCTTGTTTTTATACCCTTGCATTAATTTCTAGCCGTTTGGGTAGTTGGGATCATCAATAGAGCCGTTGTGGACATTTTTCCCGCATTAAATGCAGCTTTGCAGCCTACCGTATCGGTACTCGGGAAGGGCGTATCGATACATGCATCAAAGAGGAAAGAGTCGTTGTGCCTGAAAACATAGCGTATCGATACGCATAGAAGGCGTACCGGTACGGTTTTAATGGCGTATCGATACAGAGGGTAGTATCGATACGGTACAAAGTCACTGGAATCCCAAGTTATGTTTGTATAAAAAGTGTATCGATACGCATACCAAGCGTATTGGTACGGTATAACTACCTTTTGACAATTGGGAAACCAACCAACTGACAAGTAACGGTCAAATAATTAAATGCTCGGATTTTTCAAAGATATGCTTAGCGTATCGATACGGTTACTAGGCGTATCTGTACGTGTTCATGAAAACAATTGCCCAGATGCATATCGTATCGATACGGTTTCATGGTGTATCGGTACGGTATGTTCAATAAAATTCCAGTGACAAAATAGGGTATCGATACGCTGAGGGTATCGATACTCCTGGGCGTTTTTGCATACTTATGCTTGGAAATCATAGGAAAAGACTTTGAAAAATATATATGATTTATGATCAAGTCTTTAAATATTATTTTGTTCAAAAACACTTGTCAATTGTGAGACTTTAAAGAGTACTTAAAAATTTATTGTTTTGCAAATTGGTCCTTAAGTTTATGTGTTATATCAAAATCAATTTCGGTTTTACAATCTCCCCTTTTTGATATAACAAAACCATAAATAAATTTTTTAGTTTTTGAAACTTTGAAAAGCTTTCTCCCCCTTACTTTAAGATAGATTTTCAAAACAAAAATATTTTGACTCTATGATCCTTCTCCCCCTTTTTGTTAGATCAAAATAGAATATAAGGATAATAGCAATATAAAGCAACAATGATTCATTAAACTAAAAGAAAGCATAAGAGTTCAAATTCATAAACTTCAAGGTAAACATAAAGGTTCAAATGCATAAATGTCAAAGCAACCATCATAATCCAAACTCTTAAAATCCTAAAAACATAGATAATAGGCATAAACTTCAAATCCTAAAAACAAAAGTGCAATAATAATAATAAAAGACTAAATGGCCTAAGATGAGATGCATGATCTACTCGTCCCCTTCGTCATCATGATCGTCCTCGTCATCTTCTTCTTCATCTT
This sequence comes from Hibiscus tridactylites, assembly GCA_958450335.1. NCBI lineage: Eukaryota > Viridiplantae > Streptophyta > Magnoliopsida > Malvales > Malvaceae > Hibiscus > Hibiscus tridactylites. The sequence goes on along the minus strand of OY288268.1, from coordinate 79,298,572 downwards.
CTTGAGAGGGTTGATTCCTTCGGGTTTGATTGATCCAAGCACCATGGAAGGCGGTAAGAGAGATATCCATGGAGTTTTGGCGAGCGACCATGGTATCTATCTTCTTGTCCATGCCTTGAATGCGATCCTCTAAGGATGTGAAACGACTATCCATCGCGGTGAACTTCTCATTTAGGAAAGTCATGAGAGTATCCATGGAGGAGGAATCAAGAGGGGCACGGTGAGAACTCGAAGAAGCACGAGAGGTATCGACCGGAGCAACGGGTGGAGGATCTTGAGGATTGCGAACCCACTCATTATCAACATAAGTAAAACCGGAGCGAGCTAGGGAACGCTCATCAATAGGTAGGCCAAGGGTTTCAGGAAAATCATGTGAACAATCAATGCCAAGGGAATGAAATAGACAACTCAAAGCCGTGGAGTAGTAAAAAGATGAGACTAGTTTGGTGTGACGGTTTTGAACTAAGAAGACAAGGTCGGCAAACATGATTTGACACAAATTTGGGCGTTTACCTTCTCTAAAACACTTAAGCCAAAAATCATTCGTTTAACGAATAGTTGAATATTTCCCACCCGATGGACGAAGAAACTAAGAAACAAGAAGGTGAAGGATACGGTCATGAGCATTTAAAACTTTTGCGGGACCTAAATAACCCGTACCCAAGGAATGTTCATCATCAATACCAACATCTTCAAAACCAAAGACATTGCATAAAACTTTTTGATCAATTTGAAAACGTTTGCCCATAATGGAAGATTCAATAGCAATGACATGCTCCCTAGGTTCATCATGTATACATACGGCATTAGAAAAGAACACAATGACTAGGTTCCTATATAGGATAGGAGGAATATTAAAAAAGGTTAAGAATTTCCATTGCTTAATCAAAGGTAGGTATTGAAACTTGAAACGAGCAGAATTTAAAAAAGGGATAGACACAACTCGCTTCTCCCTAAGGTTCATTCCTTGAAAAAGTTTATATAGTTCCCTATCAAGAGGTTCGGGAAAACTTAATTGGATGATGTAAGGAAGGTTAGGTGTAGGATTACCCTCGACATCCTCGATAGGATTGGAAGTAGAACGATGACGCTTAGTTCCTTTTTTCGGTGCCATAATCCTGAAAATACATCAAAAAGGATTCGAATTTGTATGCAATTAACATCCTATTTGATCCAATAAATTCTAATAATTCAAGGTAATTTGTTAAAAGGAATTTTAAAATTAAAGAGATATTCACAAAACAAAAAAATAGTTTAAAAAAATATCGAATATAAAATATATTCGAATAAAAAAAATTTAATTTTTGAAAATTTTTGTGAAAAAAGTGAAACCCATAACAATCAAACAAGGTTTGTACAAAAATTTAGTTGAAACATCAATTAAAAGCAAACGAAAATAAAAAAAAAGAGAAATTTTATACCTTGAATCTTAGAATGGATGAAAGTGCAAAAATCCAATTTGAAACGTCCCTAAATGCATGTACATGTCATATGAACAAGTTTTAATGACTAAACTTAATATGTACTCCCCCTAGCAACATGCATAGAAGCAAGAAGGACAAAATTAACACAAGCATGAATCACAAACAATTTCAAGCAAATTTTGACATTTTGGGACCAAAAAGAGTGTCAAGAAAGGCTAGTTAAACCTAACTCTCTCCTAAGGGTCCAAAAGCGCTCTTTATCTAAAGGTTTTGTAAATATGTCCGCTAATTGGTTCAAGGTGTCAACAAACTCTATAACAACATCATTTTTCAAAACATGATCTCTAATGAAATGATGTCTAATTTCTATGTGTTTAGTTCTAGAGTGTTGGATAAGATTCTTAGTGAGACAAATGGCACTAGTGTTGTCACACCTAAGGGGTATGGTTTTTATTTTAACACCATAATCTAAGAGTTGTTGCTTCATCCAAAGAACTTGAGCACAACAACTCCCTAAGGATATGTACTCCGCTTCGGTGGTAGATAAGGCTACGCTATTTTGTTTCTTAGAGAACCAAGATACGAGCATACTACCTAAGAATTGGCATGTCCCGGAAGTACTTTTCCTATCTATCTTACATCCCCTATAATCCGCATCTGAAAAAGCATGAAGGCTAAAGGAAGAATCCTTAGGATACCAAAGGCCTAAAGTAGGTGTGTCTCTAAGGTATCTAAAAATTCTCTTAATGGCAACTAAGTGTGATTCTCTAGGACTAGCTTGAAATCTAGCACACAAGCAAACACTAAACATAATATTCAGTCTACTTGCGGTAAGGTAAAGCAAAGAACCTATCATGGATCTATAAAGCTTAGAATCAACACACTTACCTCCTTCATCTTTGTCAAGCTTTATGGAAGAACTCATATGAGTGGCTTGAGGTTTTGCATTCTCCAAGCCAAACTTCTTGAGCATATCATTCACGTACTTAGCTTGATTTATGAAGGTGCCATCCTTCCTTTGCTTGATTTGGAGTCCCAAAAAGAATAAGAGCTCCCCCATCATGCTCATCTCGAACTCACCTTGCATTATCTTAGAAAATTCCTTACAATAACACTCATTAGTAGAACCAAAAATAATATCATCAACATAAATTTGAACTACTAAGATGTCATTGTTATATCTTTTTATGAAGAGTGTTGTATCCACCTTTCCTTTTTCAAAACCCTTTTCAATTAAGAAATTTGAAAGTCTCTCATACCAAGCTCTAGGAGCTTGTTTTAAACCATAGAGAGCTTTTGTAAGTTTAAACACATGGTTTGGAAATTTTGAATCCTCAAAACCCGGTGGTTGTTCAACATACACCTCTTCATTTATAAAACAATTTAAAAAGGCACTTTTCACATCCATTTGAAAAAGCTTGAAATCATGATAACATGCAAATGCAAGTAACATCCTAATAGCTTCCATCCTAGCTACGGGTGCATAAGTCTCATCAAAATCAATTCCCTCTTCTTGTGTATAGCCTTGAGCAACAAGCCTAGCCTTGTTTCTCACTATATTACCACTTTCATCTAATTTATTCCTAAAAACCTATTTTGTACCTATAGTAGATTAATTATTTGGCCTTTCAACTAGTGTCCAAACTCTACTTCTCTCAAATTGATTTAATTCCTCTTGCATGGCCAAAATCCAAAAATCATATTTTAAAGCTTCTTTAATATTTTTAGGCTCAATGCATGAAAGAAATGCAACATGATTCATTAATTTGAGAGAGGATCTAGTAGTTACCCCCTTGGATGGATCACCCAAGATTTCACCACCTTTGACATAGTTTAACTCCCTTGGGTAAGACACCTCCCTCTCCTCAAGAGCCAAGTCCTTCAAGGCTTCAAGAGGTGGATCTTGTGAATCCTCTTCTTTAGTTGGAATCTCATCCACCTTTGACGTTTGTCCTCCATCAATGGCATCAATGATTCCTATATCATCATCATCACAAGATTCCTTCCTCGGAAGGAGGTTATCATCGAAAACGACATGTATTGACTCTTCAACAACTAGAGTTCTTTTATTAAATACACGATAGGCTTTAGAATTTAAAGAATACCCTAAGAAAATAGCTTCATCACTTTTAACATCAAATTTACCTAAATTTTCTTTACCATTATTTAAAATAAAACATTTGCAACCAAAAGGGTGAAAATAGCTAATGTTAGGCTTCTTAGATTGTAACACCCGGGTTTAGGGGTCGGGTGAAAATAATATTTTAATATTATTTTGGGTTCGGTTTTACAATTTAAATAATAAAATATTTTCGCGGGCCTCAGGATTTCAAAATATTTACAACTATGTTGGGCCTATCTCTTGGGTCCAAAATCCATGGACTTTAAGAGATATGAGTTTTGGACTTTCATTAAGGGCATAATGGTAAACATTGTTTTTGGGTGAATTTAAAATAAAACAAAAGATGAGCATGTGCTCATCTTCTTCCTCATTTCCAACTTTTCAAAATCAACAACAATGGAGAGTCTTTCTCTCCATCTCACCATTTCATCTCTTCCACCTCCATCTTTGGAGCTTTTCAAAAGGTAACGGTGTTTTTGACTTGGCCTTGGCTTCCTTTACATTTTGGTACCATTAGATTTCATAAAAACTATGTATTTTGCATTTGGGTTTTTCAAAGTCTTAGGTCAAAGGTTGATTTGGGATTGTTTGTGGGTGCTATGGATGTTGGAAACATGGTTTTTGGACATGGTTTAGGGGCTGCCCGAAATTGCTAAAAATGGGATTTGTTCATGGTTTGCAACATGATAAATTGCATTTGAATTGTATTCCGGGTTGGTATTTTGATGTTGGGCTGATTTGGAATTGTTTGAAATGTGTTTGAGGTTGTTTAGAAGCGGGAATTTGTGTTGGGGAAACTTCGGGAAGAAATCCGGGAATTTGAGGAGGTTGCTTGCTTGGCTTGGAGCTTGGAAGCTTAGGTGAGTGGTTAAATGTTTTTAAAATGGTTTTGAGTTTTGGTTCAAGCATGTAAACCTAGGATGGGCTTGGTAAACCCACCTAGAGTTGGGATTAGAGTGGTAGCCTAATCCCAAACTTTGATTAGAGACTTTGGTTGCACTCTTTAATGGTTGTATATGCCTTGTGTTAAATTGGGATGGTGTTGATTTTGTATACGTTGTATACATGTATGTTGAGGCATGTTTGATGCATTATTATATGCATGTTGATGATATATATGATATGGTTATACACATGTGTAAAATATGATGTGATATGGTTGTTAATGATGTACATGTGGTGTTGTCATGTGAAATGAGAGTATGAAGTGATTGTATGATCCGAGGATCATGGTGAGTACATGCTAGGCATGGAAATGTGGTTTGTGTATGACGGTGAGTCATGGTGAGTACGTGCTAAGCACGGAAGTTATTATGCAATGATATTGTGAAAGATTAATGAAATGTGTAGTATTGGCACTAGTATGCTTGGGTACAAATGATCGATCATTAGGATGTTTAGTGTGCACACGTGAGTCAAAATGCGCGCGTGGTCTTGATGATGGTAGTCATCAAGATGGAGTACGGGTTTGCCCGAAAATCTTCTTACTTATAATAGTCGATGATGAGTGGAATCCCATCGACGGGCGTGAGGATGAGTGGAATCCCCTCCGCATGAAATGAGGCATGAGGATGAGTGGAATCCCCTCCGCGTGAACGGTGATGAGTGTAATCCCACCGTCAGGTAATGGTAGAGTTGTTGGATGTGAGTTCCAACGGTTATCCGCGTATTCGAGTCATAGCCAGGTGCCAATACGAATTGTGGTTTATGTGGCCAATATGTGTTAATTGTGAGCCAATGTGATTTGGGATGTGTTGCTAACATGGTTTATTATATGTGATTTCATATGTTGTGGATTTAAACATGTTGAGCATGACATGATATTGAATATATGTTCATGCATCATCTATATTTATGGCTCACGTGGATCGGAGGTAAGATCATGCATTTTATCTTGGTTGTAGCTCGTGCTTGGACCATGCATTGTCGAAGATTTGTTTTATGAGCTTACCCTCACTAAGCTTTTATGCTTACGCTCTCTATTGTTCGACAATGCAGATCAATGGCTTGTGGGTGGCAAGGGCAAGGAAAGGCCTCCAAGTGTTGCTTACGGTTAGCTCAAGTATGATAGTTAAATTTAAAGATTGTAATAGTAAAGCAATGGGATAGGTGTCGTATTATGATGCTTTTGGAATATATTGTTTTTGTTTAGGAGCATGTTAGACTCCTCGTATGAGTTTGTTAATTTGGCTTTTGGGATGTATGCCTTGCGTGAAATCATGTTAGTATTTTGCTACCTAGAATTGCCTAAGTGTTGGACATGTTAAAGCTCAATATCTATAATGACATGTATGAATGCATGTCTTGTGATGTCTTGTCTTGGCGTTTAGACTCGTCTTAATATTATTGAAGCATGCTAATATAGTTGGGTTGCCTTAGGTTTAATTGTTATAGAGTTGTAGGGTGTTTTGGGGCACCCTTGTGCCTTAAAATAGCCAAAATGGAGTCTGCAGACAGGGGCGTATCGAAACGGGTCACCCGGTTTTGATACGATCCCTTTGCTTTTGGCCAGCCGTTTCGGAACGGATAGGGGCTGTTTCGGTACGTTTTTGCTACTGGAATTTTGAGAAATTGACGAGATATAGGCGTACCGAAACGGGTCCTTGGTGTTTCGAAACGGTCAAATATCGTTGACCACGAGAAGTTGACCGTTAGGGTCGTTTCGATACGGGTCACCCCCGTTTTGAAACGGTCACCCTATGGTTGACCCTGGCCTGTTGACTAAGTCAAGGCGTTTCGGAACACCCTAAGGGCGTTTCGAAACGGCCTGCTGTAAAGGACTAAAATGAGCTGTTTAATGTTTTGGTTGGTCGGAGTATGTTACATTGTTTGTATATTCCGCTGATGTGCTTCACATAGGTTTAATTATGCCTATAGACAAGATAAAATAAAAAGGAAATTTTTTTTGGGTCGTTAACCGAAGGGAAACCTTAACGGGTTTCGCTTCGGTTTTCCTCGTGTGGCCCACTCGGACCGATCAAGCGTCCGGACCGAGACGAGGGTGTTACATTTGTTGGTATCAGAGCCTAAGGGTTACCGAGACCTTGGGCAGCTAAGTGAGGTAAGTTTAAGTTTTGAATTGATATGCACGGTGTTTGCTTGCTTTGTAAGTATGATTGCTTGTATGACAAGTATGTTGATTGTTTGTTTAAAAGCATGTTGCTCGTTACCCGTGTATGTTGTGATGTGTGATTGTTTGATTGAGAATGTATGTTGTTTGATCGTACGCATATGTTTGCTTGTTTAGCAAGTAAGCCTTGTTATATGCTTGGTTGAGCATGTATGTGTGTTGATTTGGTTGAAACATGTTTAGTAGAGTCCCATTGCTTCTATTATATCGGAAAAAGGATTTTAAGTGAGAGAAATCATACTTGAGCCACTTGGACCTTTCCTTTGCTAACCCAACTTGTATGTTAAATTGTTGATTGATTTATTGCTTTTAGTAAGTTTGAGGCCAGTGTGTGGGCCGTGAATCGGTGAGTGGAAGTTATGGTTTTTAAAAATGTGGATGATGTGGAGGAAGTTCTTTGCCATAGTTAGATGAGCATGGTTGTACCGGAGTTGAGGTACAATTTGTTTGCTCGAGTCTGTGTGTATGTGAGTTGATTCTTGTTGGTGAGAGACGATGGGACCGATTCTGGTATTAGTTGGTAAAAAGAAGCAAAGACCTTTGAGTGGGAGTCAAAGTGATATCGATGTTATAGTAGATAAGCCCTTGGTACAGTTTTGATTTTGTCTCTTCCGATTGGTTCTGAGTCCGTACTTCTGTATGTTGTTAACAAACATGCAAGTTTGAATGTGCCCGATGAGGTGTTAGAGGTAGGTATGAGCACCTTAGTTCTTTTAGCGAGATCAGGGTAAGGGTCTCGTGTGAGTAAGCTGAAGTTCAGAAATGCTAGTTGGTGATCGTTAGGATTCAGCCTATGGTTTTCATACAAGACAGTCAGTCAGTATCCGTGAGTGGAAATCGATTTGTGTGATGGGGCCAGTGTATGTCTGAGTTGTCTTCTAGCAAGAGGGAGAGATGAAGTCGCTTCCGATATAGTTGAGCCGAGAAAGAAGTCTTGAGCTTTAACTTCAGATTGTTTGGTAATGGGATGTTTGAGTCGTCGGGACTGATGTTATAGAACTGATTCCAGCATGATAGTTTGTGTGTAATCAGAATTGAGTTTTGAGGTTTCGCAATGCTCTAAGAATGATTCAGAAGAGTTAGATTTTGTTGAAGGACCAACCTGAAGACAAGAGGGCCGAAGACTAACAGCTGTGTACTTGTGAAGTTGCAATTTTTGTAGAATAGTCTGTTTGTGTGAGCGTGCAAAGGATTTTGATGTATCTCTGTTGAGATTTTAGACGTAGGGACGCATGTGACTAGACCTTTTGGGAGATAGTAGTGATTAGAAAGATGTACAGAAGATGTTTGTTGGTGGTTCAGAGTTACTAGTTTCTAGTAGATGTGAAGTAATTGTCTTCCTACAGTTTCGGTGTGCCTTTTGACAAGGCTCGGCTTGAAGAGCAAAGAGTTAGTGTATACGTTGAGACAAAGAAAGAGTTGACTTGAAGTTGCATATTTATGTGTGACTGTAGTGGTAGGTGAGGAGGTGAACTTCTTGTTGAATGTTGATCCAGATTTAGAGGTCAAAGATTGATATAGTTTAGTTGACATGCTTGCTTAGCAAGTGTGATGGATTTGATTTTTGAATGAAGATTAGACCGCAGAGTGTTAGGATAGTTTGTGTTTTCTTTTCCTAGAAGTATTTGGAAGAATTGCCGGTTTACCTCTTGTTAGAGGAGAAGAGTTTGTTATTGAGACCGTTTTCGAGGTTGCTTCTGTTTTGTTTGCTCTGTAACTTGTGAATCCCGGAAGAATTGAGAATGTTGAAGAATTAACTTCGAGACTTGTTAGACCTTAGATTCATTAGGCCTAGTGCATCATCTTAGAGTTCTACAGTGAAATTTGTGTCGAAGAAAGAGTGACAGTACGAGAATGTATTTAGATTTCAGACAGTTGAAACAAGTGACAGTGAATGATTAGTATCTGTTTCCGAGTGTCAGTGATTTGTTGATCAGTTAGTGTGTGCTTCAGTCCAATTGAAGATTAATTGAGATTCGTTTATTTCCAGTTGGGAGTGAGAGAAGTTAAAGTATTGAAGACAACTTTGGAGGCAAGGTGTGACCATTTTGAGTTCCGAGTTATGCCGTTTTGTTTGACTAGTGTGTTAGTTACTTTTATAGAGATGTTGAACAGAATATCTTCCTAAGTTTCTTGATCAGTTTGTAGTAGTTCTCATAGATGATACATGGATATATTCAAGTACCGAAGAAGACCATGACGTGCTTTGGAGTTAGTATTGTAGATTCTATTAGAGAATCAGTTGTATGCCAAGTTGAGCAAACGCAAACTCCAAGTTAATGAAGATGTTCTCCTAGGACATGTAGTTAAGCTGAGTGTGTTAGAGAAAATCCCAAGTAGGCAAAAGAGGACGTGAGTTGGAAGAAATTGAAGATTGTGACAGTTGTGTGATCGGATGCAAGACAATGAGCCCTTGAGAAACTGAAAGAAACCTTGAAGAGAACTTCGACCTTGAATCAGCTTATATCAGAGAAAGAGTTGTGAACCATAGTGATGCATTACATGTAGGGTTAGGTTGTGTGCTTATGCAAGACGGAAGATTTGTGGCTTGATCATCGAGATAATTGAAAGACCGTGAGAAGAGTTATCTGATATGAGACATAGAGTTAATTACAGATGTATTTGCTTCGAAGACTTAGAGGCAAAGCTTGTATAGTAAGAAATGCACAGTGTGTACGAACATATTATCAGAACTTGAATTGTTAGACAACTTAGGAAGGGTTGAAACTTGAACAACATAAAGTGTTAGAACTGCTTGAAGACTGTAATATTAAGATTGAGTACCATCCGAAGATAGTCAATGTAGTAACCGATGTTCCGAGTTGTATTTGTTGTTAGATTAGTAGTTGAGTTGCGAGTTGTATTTGCCGAATTCAGCTTACCGAATGATAGTAATTTTGTGGCCAAGTTTCATGTTAAACCTACTTTGAGTCAGATACTTGAAGAGAAACAGTTGCAGGACAGATTCTTGGCACCTCACGTGCGAGGCATAGTAGAAGGAAGACCTTCAGAATACAGTTTCAGAGATGATAGAGTCTTGCATTTCAGAGACAGAATAGTTGTACAGATTGACATAATGTTTTGAGATGTATTGTTTTGGCCGAAGCACTTGGCAGTTCGTTTGTGTTGCATCTAAGTGGTATGAAGACGTATTATGGGTTGAAGATGAGTATTTCTAGATTGAGTGGATGAATAGTGTGGTTCAGTATGAGGGTAAGTGTATAATTGCCAGCATGTCAAGACCGAGCGTCATTTTTCTTCTAGTTTGTTACATTCGTGGAAGGTTCTTAATGGAAGTGGGTAGTAGAGATTCGAGAATTCGACTAGATTGGTTTTGAAGACGTCTGCATGGTGTTTGGTTACCTGTTGAAGTTAGAGGATCAGTCAGAGAAAGTTATGAGTCAAGTGTTCAAACAGTGTGGTAAGAAATTGTGAATCGGGCTAGTTCAGTTGTTTATTTGTTGCGGTTACCACCAGAGTTAGAAAGGGGTTTGCGATGTGATTTGTGTACTTGTGATTCGGGAACGTGAGTCAGATCTGTGTCGTGCTATGTTTGTTGAAGAGATTGAGTTGAGTTTGAAAATTGCGTGCAACGAAGAATCAGTTGAGGTCTTAGCATCTGATATCTATTGATGTGTGGTAAGTCCACCGGGATTGGTTAGTGTGTTGTGGTGTGAAGGAAAGTGGGTTTCTGTCCGATAAATTTCGGGGACGAAATTTTCTTAAGTGGGGGAGAGTTGTAACACCCGGGTTTAGGGGTCGGGTGAAAATAATATTTTAATATTATTTTGGGTTCGGTTATACAATTTAAATAATAAAATATTTTGCGGGCCTCGGGATTTCAAAATATTTACAACTATGTTGGGCCTATCTCTTGGGTCCAAAATCCATGGACTTTAAGAGATATGCGTTTTGGACTTTCATTAAGGGCATAATGGTAAACATTGTTTTTGGATGAATTTAAAATAAAACAAAAGATGAGCATGTGCTCATCTTTTTCCTCATTTCCAACTTTTCAAAATCAACAACAATGGATAGTCTTTCTCTCTATCTCACCATTTCATCTCTTCCACCTTCATCTTTGGAGCTTTTCAAAAGGTAATGGTGTTTTTGACTTGGCCTTGGCTTCCTTTACATTTTGGTACCATTAGATTTCATAAAAACTATGTATTTTGCATTTGGGTTTTTCAAAGTCTTAGGTCAAAGGTTGATTTGAGATTGTTTGTGGGTGCTATGGATGTTGGAAACATGGTTTTTGGACATGGTTTAGGGGCTGCCCGAAATTGCTAAAAATGGGATTTGTTCATGGTTTGCAACATGATAAATTGCATTTGAATTGTATTCCGGGTTGGTATTTTGATGTTGGGCTGATTTGGAATTGTTTGAAATGTGTTTGAGGTTGTTTAGAAGCGGGAATTTGTGTTGGGGAAACTTCGGGAAGAAATCCGGGAATTTGAAGAGGTTGCTTGTTTGGCTTGGAGCTTGGAAGCTTAGGTGAGTGGTTAAATGTTTTTAAAATGGTTTTGAGTTTTGGTTCAAGCATGTAAACCTAGGATGGGCTTGGTAAACCCACCTAGAGTTGGGATTAGAGTGGTAGCCTAATCCCAAACTTTGATTAGAGACTTTGGTTGCACTCTTTAATGGTTGTATATGCCTTGTGTTAAATTGGGATGGTGTTGATTTTGTATACGTTGTATACATGTATGTTGAGGCATGTTTGATGCATTATTATATGCATGTTGATGATATATATGATATGGTTATACACATGTGTAAAATATGATGTGATATGGTTGTTAATGATGTACATGTGGTGTTGTCATGTGAAATGAGAGTATGAAGTGATTGTATGATCCGAGGATCATGGTGAGTACATGCTAGGCATGGAAATGTGGTTTGTGCATGACGGTGAGTCATGGTGAGTACGTGCTAAGCACGGAAGTTATTATGCAATGATATTGTGAAAGATTAATGAAATGTGTAGTATTGGCACTAGTATGCTTGGGTACAAATGATCGATCATTAGGATGTTTAGTGTGCACACGTGAGTCAAAATGCGCGCGTGGTCTTGATGATGGTAGTCATCAAGATGGAGTACGAGTTCACCCGGAAATCTTCTTACTTATAATAGTCGATGATGAGTGGAATCCCATCGACGGGCGTGAGGATGAGTGGAATCCCCTCCGCGTGAAATGAGGCGTGAGGATGATTGGAATCCCCTCCGCGTGAACGGTGATGAGTGTAATCCCACCGTCAGGTAATGGTAGAGTTGTTGGATGTGAGTTCCAACGGTTATCCGCGTATTCGAGTCATAGCTAGGTGCCAATACGAATTGTGGTTTATGTGGCCAATATGTGTTAATTGTGAGCCAATGTGATTTGGGATGTGTTGCTAACATGGTTTATTATATGTGATTTCATATGTTGTGGATTTAAACATGTTGAGCATGACATGATATTGAATATATGTTCATGCATCATCTATATTTATGGCTCGCGTGGATCGGAGGTAAGATCATGCATTTTATCTTGGTTGTAGCTCGTGCTTGGACCATGCATTGTCGAAGATTTGTTTTATGAGCTTACCCTCACTAAGCTTTTATGCTTACGCTCTCTATTGTTCGACAATGCAGATCAATGGCTTGTGGGTGGCAAGGGCAAGGAAAGGCCTCCAAGTGTTGCTTACGGTTAGCTCAAGTATGATAGTTAAATTTAAAGATTGTAATAGTAAAGCAATGGGATAGGTGTCGTATTATGATGCTTTTGGAATATATTGTTGTTGTTTAGGAGCATGTTAGACTCCTCGTATGAGTTTGTTAATTTGGCTTTTGGGATGTATGCCTTGCGTGAAATCATGTTAGTATTTTGCTACCTAGAATTGCCTAAGTGTTGGACATGTTAAAGCTCAATATCTATAATGACATGTATGAATGCATGTCTTGTGATGTCTTGTCTTGGCGTTTAGACTCGTCTTAATATTATTGAAGCATGCTAATATAGTTAGGTTGCCTTAGGAATAATTGTTATAGAGTTGTAGGGTGTTTTGGGGCACCCTTGTGCCTTAAAACAGCCAAAATGGAGTCTGCAGACAGGGGCGTATCGAAACGGGTCACCCGGTTTCGATACGGTCCCTTTGCTTTTGGCCAGCCGTTTCGGAACGGATAGGGGCTGTTTCGGTACGTTTTTGCTACTGGAATTTTGAGAAATTGACGAGATATAGGCGTACCGAAACGGGTCCTTGATGTTTCGAAACGGTCAAATATCGTTGACCACGAGAAGTTGACCGTTAGGGTCGTTTCGATACGGGTCACCCCCGTTTCGAAACGGTCACCCTATGGTTGACCCTGGCCTGTTGACTAAGTCAAGGCGTTTCGGAACACCCTAAGGGCGTTTTGAAACGGCCTGCTGTAAAGGACTAAAATGAGCTGTTTAATGTTTTGGTTGGTCGGAGTATGTTACATTGTTTGTATATTCCGCTGATGTGCTTCACATAGGTTTAATTATGCCTATAGACAAGATAAAATAAAAAGGAATTTTTTTTGGGTCGTTAACCGAAGGGAAACCTTAACGGGTTTCGCTTCGGTTTTCCCCGTGTGGCCCACTCGGACCGGTCAAGCGTCCGGACCGGGACGAGGGGGTTACATAGATTTTAAAATCGCATAAGGTGTTTTCTTTAAAATTGGCCTAATCATTACTCTATTTATGATATAGCAAGCGGTATTTGTGGCTTCCGCCCAAAAATATTTAGGTAAATTATTTTTGCAAAGCATGGTTCTAGCCATTTCTTCTAAAGTTTGATTTTTCCTCTCAACTACCCCATTTTGTTGAGGAGTGCGAGGTGCGGAAAAATTGTGGCTAATCCCATTTTCATTTAAAAACTCATCGAAACCTAGATTTTGAAATTCGGTTCCATGATCACTTCTAATGTGAGAAATTTTAAGTTCAAGATCATTTTGAGTTATTTTAGAAAATGTGATGAATTTTTCTAAAGCCTCATCCTTTGTACTTAAGAATAGAACCCAAGTATACCTAGAATAGTCATCTACAAGCACAAAAGCATATGATTTTCCACCCAAGCTCATTGTTCTAATTGGCCCAAAAAGATCCATATGAATAAATTGTAAACATCTACTAGTAGAGACATCATTTATGGATTTAAAAGAACTTCTATGTTGTTTACCCTTTGAACATGCATCACAAATTTTATCATTTGAAAATTTAAGTTTGGGTAAACCTCTAACTAGATCAAGAGAGATTAATTTCTCTAAGACACTCATGCTAGCATGTCCTAATTTTCTATGCCAAAGCCATGAGTCATGTTCATCATGTGCAACTAAGCATATATGGGATGAATGGATGCCATCTAAATGCACCATGTAAATATTGCCTATTCTATGTCCTATGAGCATTATTTGATTTGTTTTAATTTTTACAATTTTGCAACCACGTTTATCAAATAAAACATTAAAACCCCTATCACATAATTGACTAATGCTCAAAAAATTATGTTTAAGACCGTTGACATACAAAACATTTTCAATGAAAATAGAAGAGTGATTACCAATGGAGCCTATTCCTTCAATGTGTCTTTTGGAGTTGTCACCGAAAGTTACTACTCCTCCACTCTTAGGCTTTAGTTCCACAAATCTACTCTTGTCACCAGTCATGTGTCTTGAGCATCCACTATCAAGGTACCAAGAATTTTTGCTTGAAGCTTTAGCCTTGTAGCAATGCTCCCCCTACAAACAAAGAAATTAGGCCTTGGTTTTTGGTACCCAAATCATTTTTGGGTCCATGAGTGTTAGCCTTCAACAATTTGGTTCCCTTAGGAATCCAAGAAGCAATAGCATTCAAATCATTAGAAATAATGAGTTCTTTAGGAACCCAAACACTCCTAACTCTATGACTTCTAGCTTGCTTATAAAAATTTCTTTGTTTAGGTATAAATTGTTTTCTTTTTACATATTGGGATTTAGAATGATTCTCTTTTTCAAAATTATTTTTCCCAATAGCAATAGATGTTTTAAGATTATTCACTCCCTTTGTGTGATAATCTTGAAAATCGGAAAGAAGTTTTTCAAGTTCAATATTTTTAGTTTTAAGATCATTTGAAAGATTAACTAAAAACAAAACCTTCTTTTCCAATTCGGAGTTAGTTTTTGAAAATGTCTCCTTTTGAATTTTTAAATCGGAAATTGTTTTCTTGTTTTTCAAAATGGACTCTTTGTATTTTCCTACTAACTCATCATACACTTCTTGCAATTCATCATAAGCATCTTGAAGTTTCTCAATAGAAAAATCGAAATTGGATGAGTTAGAGTTTACCTTAGGTTCATCATCGATGGCCATGAGACATAGGTTGGCCACTTCCTCCTCTTCCTCGGAAGACTCATCGTCACTCCAAGTAGCAATTTGTGCTTTGAGCTTGTTCTTCTTCCCAAAGCTTTTCTTTTTCAATTGAGGACACTCGGAACGAATGTGACCCGGTTTCTTGCATTCATAGCAAGTAATTTGGTCCTTCTCCTCTTCCTTGCTTTTACTCTTGAAGTCTCCCTTTCTAATGAATTTTCTTCCACGATTTGACTTCATAAACCGAGTAAAGCGTTTGGCCAACATAGCCATCTCCTCATCTTCATCCTCACTAGAATCGTTTTCTTGTTGTGAAGCCTTTAGTGCGATTCCAACTTTCTTCTTCTCAACTTCCTTCTTCTCCACTATCTTCTTCTCTTGTTCTCTTCCCTTACTCATAATCTCATGTGTGAGTAGAGATCCAACAAGAGCATCTAGCTTGAGAGTCTTCAAATCTCTAGCTTCAATAATGGTCGTTCTCTTGCCATCCCATGATTCCGGAAGAGAATACAACAACTTTCTCACTAGCTTGTCTTCGGGAATGATTTCACCGAAACCCTTCAAACCGTTGACAATGACCGAGAACCGATCAAACATCTTGGAGACACTTTCTTCGGGATCCATCTTGAAGTTCTCGTAGCTTAGATTGAGTAGCCCAATCTTTGTCTCCTTGACATCACTAGTTCCCTCGTATGTTGTCTCGAGGGTGTCCCAAACCTCCTTGGCATTTTCGATTGAAGACACCTTGGAGTAGATTTCCGGACCAAGTGCACAAAATATTACATGAAGATCTTTGTCATTCACTTGCATCCTTCTTTTTTCATCATCGGTCATTTCGGCTTTGATCTTTGGGATGAGCCTTTCTCCACCTCTCCTCATGGGAATGTATGGGCATTCTTCAACTACATCCCACACCATATAGTCGGTAGACTTGATGAAGAGCCTCATCCTATTCTTCCAATAAGGATAGTTATCCCCATTGAAGAATGATGGCTTGGTGGTGGATAGGGACTCATAGTTGGAGGTGGATGCCATTGCTTGACTTGTTGTTGATCAAACTCTCCAAGAATCGACTCAAGAGGGTTGTAATCATTCCAATGGGTGTAGCTCTGATACCAATTGTTTAGTTGATCGAACACTTGCAAATGGCCAAGAGGGGGTGAATTGGCAATTAAAATTTTGGTGAAAAGAAAGATTGAAAAATAAAAGTGACACAAGGGGTTATAGTGGTTCAAGTTCTCCAAATGAACTCTACATCCACTACCTTAGCTCCCACTAAGGATTTTCAAACAATTCACTAATTGAATTCGTCCCCTTTTCTTGGATAAGGAGGAAATCTTACAATTTCGATTAAGCTTTCTACCCAAAGCTTAATCCACTCAAATACAAAGAAGAATTTGGTAAACTCAAGTGTTTGCTCTCAAAGGATGATTGTCTACCCAATTACAATTTCAACAACCCCAAACTCACAATACAATTTGACAAATTGAAAGACAAAAGAGTTGGGTACAAGAATATGACTTTGAATAGCTCAAGGGTTTGGATTTTTGCTTTGATGATGCTTGAATGTTCAATAATTGTTGCTTGGTCAAATGAAGCTTGTTTTTATACCCTTGCATTAATTTCTAGCTGTTTGGGTAGTTGGGATCATCAATAGAGCCGTTGTGGACATTTTTCCCGCATTAAATGCAGCTCTGTAGCCTACCGTATTGGTACTCGGGAATGGCGTATCGATACATGCATCAAAGAGGAAAGAGCCGTTGTGCCTGAAAATATAGCGTATCGATACGGAGGGTAGTATCGATACGGTACAAAGTCATTGGAATCCCAAGTTATGTTTGTATAAAAAGTGTATCGATATGCATACCAAGCGTATCGGTACGGTATAACTACCTTTTGAAAATTGGGAAACCAACCAACTGACAAGTAACGGTCAAATAATTAAATGCTCGGATTTTTCAAAGATATGCTTAGCGTATCGATACGGTTACTAGGCGTATCGGTACGTGTTCATGAAAACAATTGCCCAGATGCATATCGTATCGATACGGTTTCATGGCGTATTGGTACGGTATGTTCAATAAAATTCCAGTGACAAAATAGGGTATCGATACGCTGAGGGTATCGATACTCCTAGGCGTTTTGCATACTTATGCTTGGAAATCATAGGAAAAGACTTTGAAAAATATATATGATTTATGATCAAGTCTTTAAATATTATTTTGTTAAAAAATACTTGTCAATTGTGAGACTTTAAAGAGTACTTAAAAATTTATTGTTTTGCAAATTGGTCCTTAAGTTTATGTGTTATATCAAAATCAATTTCGGTTTTACACAGTGCCACGACGTTTGTTTTGTAGGTCAGTGATGATTGCTCGGCGAAGGACACCTCAGGAGATTTCGGGTGGAGCAAATTTGAGGTTGAGATAGGTTTCGCCAACCTTTTCGCCAGTGAAGGATAAAATGTGGAGACTGGAAAGCTGGGAAGAAATATAAAGAGTGGGATTTGAAGAAGATGATTTAGGAGAAAGAGAAAGGAAAGTTGGGACGAGCAAACAGCAACGTCGAATCAAAGTTTGTTTGATGAACTATATTACAGATTTTTCATTCGAATCAAAGTGGGTACTCTGGTCTAGTCGACGCTGTAATATATGTGTTCATCTTTGATTCTTTGATGATTTTTTACCTCAAAAACTAGGTGTTTAAATTAATAAAAAAATAATTTAATTGTTGAGAAATTGAATGAAAAAGGAAAAAAATGAAAGATGAGAGCAAATAGAAATGGGATTGATTTGGAACCAGTGATTGGGAGGTTGATTTCTGTTTCCAAAAACAGTGAAGAAGGGGAAATGGGGGTCAGGGAAGAAGGGGAAAACTGGGGAAACGAGTGTGTTTTGCGTATTTTGGGAGATATAATTAAATTAATACATAGTTTAATATATTTATTTTATTTTAAAATTATACATAAAGAAAGAAAATAACGTGGCGCGTTCTGATTGGTCAAAATATTTTTTTAATGGTGCTAACTTTTAGGGGTTATATGAGTAACGAAGAAAATTTTAGGGGATAAAAATGGGCAAAACGTAGTTTAAGGGGCAAGTTAGGAAAACATGTAAAGTTTAGAGGAAGAAATGTGTATTAAGCCTTTTATAAATAGCAAACAAACCAACTCGGACTGTTGGGCCAAGAACCTGGATCCAGTTCAATGAAAGTTTCCGGAGCCTGACTGGGTTCAGTTGTAAAATGATACAGTTCAAAACAAAACGAAAAATATTTAGTTCCGAGAGCATCAGTAAAATGGATCCAAAATGTGAAGTAGAATATATAATCACTCATATTTATCCATTGGTCAACTAATTCCAATCTAACTTTTCATAAGTCTTTTATGGGAGCGACTTTCCAACTATTTTTTTCATCTACATTGTCATGATTCAAACTCTAACCTTAATTAAAGGATATCACATCTTATCCCATTAAATCAACTTGTTGTTGGTAAAACAAAAACAATCAAACAACATTAGACAAGACTAGCAACAACCATTCTCACGGAAGATGGACAAGATCTCTACCGATGAAGAGCTGAAATAACAACACTCCAAATCTTATAATTTAACAAGTTTGACCATCCATCAACTATTCTATTTTCATCTCGAAAGGCATGTTTAACCTGAATCTCTCGATTTCTTTGAGCAATGGAATAATATGTTAGATAATCGTGAAGTACCTCTTCCAAAAATCTTAGTTGAGAGTAATCAAACATCTCAACTATTGAGTTCCAAGATTAACCGTGATTGGATGTGCTCCTAAATAGCATGCACTTCGAATACAATTATTTTCGTTTTAAAATTTTACAAGATTGTGATCAATTTATATATTATGTAAAAAAGATTTTATTGATTATTTTTCTTTTTTGCTTTGATGCAATATTAAATTGCCATTGACACAAAATCGAAATTATTTATCGACCGAATTTATAGTTCAAAATACTGATAAGAAAGCTGCTTTGAATCAGTTGGTTAAGGTAATAAATGTTTATAGTTAAGATATATATGTTCAGCCGGTGGATAAATGGAAAAAGGAAGGAGTTGGTGTGCGTAAATGAACCAAATTAAAAATTCAGTGATTGTGATATAAGTTTTTAAAAGTCTAATGGCTAAAAGATAATTTTTTTTAGAAGTTTAGTGACTATTAGTGTAGTTTGTCCTTATAATAATCTTAATATAAGAATTCAGTGTTTACCGTTGACAAAAAAACAAAAAAGGCCATTTACGTAAATTCATAAATAAATAATTTGATCAGCTACTACAGTATTACACCTTTACGTTTCAGCATTCCCTATGCTTGTCGTCAACTTCACTTCAATTCCCCATTATACCCTCTTCAATCTTTCTTTTTTACTCCCAAAAGAGCAAATTGAAGGAAAGAAAACAAATTTGATTCTCTCAGTTCTACAGTTCCTCTACTACTTCAAGGAAACAGCAGTCTTTGGATCCTCCATTTCTCTCTCTCTAAAAAGATACCCATTTTTTCATTTTCTCTCACTAAAGCATTTATGTTTTCGATGTAAACTTTTCCATTTCTGATTCTCTGCAAAACCCTTTTTTGGGTTTCTGAACTGAGCCATCTTTAAAACCCAAATGTCAAAATCCTTTCTTTTCTGTGAAATCTCCAGAAAGATGTTTTTCATTTCATAACAGTGTGGTTTCAGTGTTGAAGATTTGCCCTTTTTTTGAGGAGAGGGGGGGGGGGGGGGGGGGTTAACAATGAAGTCTTCTACTCAGGTTGACTCAGTTGTGTTCCAACTCACACCAACTCGAACCAGGTAATAGTTTTTCTTTGATCTGCAGCTAATACTTGGCTAGGTAGAGAATCAAAAGGTGTCATTTTTACTATAGAAACATGTTTTATGAAGCTTGAGGTAAAATCGAACTACATGAGCTTGGCTAAATGATTTACCTACTCGAGCTCGAGTTTCGGATTTTATAATAGTAGTCCCTTGAGCTTTGAGCAGTGAGTTTCGAATGTTGTATTGTTTGTGTATAATCTTTGTGGATATATATGAGCTTGGCTAAATGGTTTACCTACTCGAGCTTGAGTTTCAGATTCTATAATAGTAGTCCATTGAGCTTCGAGCAGTGAATTTCAAATGTTGTATTGTTTGTGTATAATCTTTGTGCGTATCGATTTATTATATCATATTATGCTGTGCCTTCATCAGGTTTGAATTGGTGATATCTGCCAATGGAAAGACAGAGAAAGTGGCTTCTGGTTTGCTGAATCCATACCTTGCCCATTTGAAGACTGCCCAAGAGCAGATGTCCAAAGGGGGTTATTCGATTATCCTTCAACCGGACCCCGGTATCAATGCGACTTGGTTCACAAAAGGAACCATAGAAAGGTTTGTAAGCTTATTTGGTGTGTTTTCTTGTTTTATATATTATGAAGATTGGATGAATTGTAGTTCCATAAAGAAAAAAAAAAAGAGGCATTGGAGCAATTTTCTTTTTCTGCTGTGATAATTTAGTGGTTGAGTCCGTCGTGTGTATTGAGTTTGTTCAGGGAAACTGCTCAAGGATGAATCTTTTGTTTCCCCTTGAAGTTGTCCACGAAATACTATTTGTTTTTGTTTTGAAGGTTTGTTCGATTTGTGAATACTCCGGAGATATTGGAACGAGTGTACACTGTGGAGTCAGAAATTTTGCAGATTGAAGAGGCGATTGCAATTCAAAGCAACAACAATATAGGGTTGAGTACTGGTGTAAGTAAAATCTTTGCAAGTCATATTATATGTATATTGTACAGATTGATAACTTAATTTGTCCGCTTTTACGATAGGTGGAAGAACATCGCGTAAAACCTCCGGAAAGCATAGAAGGTACTGTTTGTAACTCTTTTGCCTACATTCTTCATCTGTAACTTCATCATGATTACTGCCATTTTAAGCTTAATTATGGATGGAATTGTGGATTAAAAAGTCATTCTATATCGTATTTTCTACTCATTTTGAATCTTCACGTTACTATCAAGCTAATAAATGTTATTACTTAGTACACATTGTGCACATTCAAGTTGTTCATTCCAAGATTATTTCGTCATTAGTTCTGAAAACTTATGTTTTGGTTTTTAATTTTTTTGTTTGTTCTTGTATTAACACCTAATGTCTTTGAACAGGCAAAAGGGCTACACCGGATTCCTACGAGGAGAAATCCATCATCCTTTATGCAGTGAGGATCTGCTAAAAAATTCTTAGCATCTGCTAAAATTTATGGAAGTTAGTTTAACACTTTTTGTTTTGTTTCGGCAGCCTGATGCACGGCCACCTGAAGCGAATGGGTCTGCTATACAGGAAGGACATCCAAAGTATGTTTTACTATGGCTGCATGGATAGTTTTTCATCAAAGATATTGAATTGTTTGCATGCTATCTATAGTTTTTGGTGGCCACTTCAAATTTTTTTTATAATGTTGAACATAGTGCTGAACACCATCGCTTTTTATAATGTTTAATTTGTTGGAGTAATCTAACATATTGTTTCCATATTTTACTAGAGGTCAACTTTTGAAAGTCCTCGAGACAAGGAAGACAGTGCTGCAGAAAGAGCAAGGTATGGCCTTTGCACGTGCTGTAGCTGCTGGTTTTAACATTGACGACATGACACCTTTGTTGTCGTTTTCTGAAAGTTTCGGAGCCTCTCGTTTGAGGTAAATGGAATTTTCAAACAGGGCACTTGCATTCAAGAATATATTTTCATGCATGATCGCATACTAGATTGCCTTTTTTTTCCTTTCATTCATTGCAGGGATGCTTGTGTAAAATTTACTGAATTATGGAAAAGAAAAGATGAAAACGGGCAGTGGCTTGAAATTGAAGCAACTGAACCACTGGCTGGTCGATCTGATTTCTCTGCTATGAAAGAACTCAAGGGAGCATGGTCAGGAATTTCAGAAAACAACGGAAAAACTGGTGTTGAGTCGAGCACAGGTATATTTTTTCCGGTTTCCTCTAGGCTTCCTTTTATATTTGACATGACACATTCTGACATTCTCCGAATAGCTTGTCAATTTTCTTCTTGAAAGCAAAGGGCTTTTGGTTTTAGTATTATTGCTCTTTTCATGTAATTTGAAAATAAATACTTTTCTTACCCGTGATTTGCTGATATATCTATCAGCATGTTCCGTGCATGTGTAATTATGTGCACTAATGTTTCATCTGTTTGGCATGCTTCCGGTGCATGAGATAGTCCTACTTTATGATGCTTATGGCAAAGGGAGACACTTGAATCTTGATTGCTTCCGGTGCACTATTCATTTGTTTTTCGGTTTTGTTTTCTCGTCTTATTAAATATATTGTTAATTCAGTTGGATTATTTAACAAGAGGTAAGCTTTTCGTGCCCGATTTTCCACACTCTCCATATGTTTGGACTTGATCCTGTGACTTGCAAACTCTCGCCTCGATAGCTACTTGTTTCATTACTTTGATGTTTACAACATAAGTTAATATCTCAGTCAGAATATTGTTGCTGTGTGGCATTCATCCATTTGTTTAATTATGAATTGAAATAAGTAAAATTCCGTTATTACCAGATGAGAAGCCTCCCATGGATCAACAGACCCCTGGCCGGCAAGAATATGCCCAGGCTCAGTTTCCGCATCCCATGTTTCCTCCCTGGCCTATCCATTCTCCATCGGGTAGTATGCCGGCCTTTCAAGGATATGCTATGCAAGGCATGGCCTATTACCCACACTATCCCAGTAGTAGTCCATTCTTTCAGCAACCTTATCCATCAATGGAGGATTTGAAACTCGATGATGGTCGAAGAATACAAAGACGACATTCAATGGATAGCCAAAATGGATCGGATGCTAGGAAGCTGGAGAGAGCAAAGCCTCAAGATGATATGGAGCTGGAGAATGAAACTTCAGTAAGCCCGAAATCAAGAAAGAAGAGTAGCAGGTCAAGTAAAAAGCAATCCGGAATGGTGGTCATTCGGAACATTAATTATATCACACCAAAGAAGCGAAACTCTTCGGATAGTGATTCGCAGTCTGAAATGGACAAGGAAGATGGAGATTCAGTGCAGAACTCTCTAAGATCCTCAAAGAGGAAAGGGAATCGAATGAAGCCTGTTGATTTATTGAATTCATTTGATAAGGAAGAAACGGTTTCCGGGAAGGAGACAGATGGTGGACACTGGCAAGCGTTTCAAAATTATTTACTTAGAGGTGCCGAAGAGGAAGAACGTAAAATGGACCAAGGCATTTTTTCAGCAGGAAAGGAGGTTCAAGGAAAAAGAAGACCGAATAGAGCTGGTGAAGACCCTTTGGTTTTTGGTGGACGAGAAACGGGTCAATACAAAGAAAGGAATACAACTGACATGCATGCAAGTGGAGGTCGCATGCTTAAAGCGCAATCAAATGATCATTCTTTGATTTCTAAAAATTGTGATCACTCGGTTGATGGCAGGATTCTTAGTGATGGTTTACATTATACAGAAGTAGATGGCAGGAGGGTGTATAGGAGTTCCATGAATGATGACTTTATAGTAGATAGAGAAAAAAACCAGTCAGATTTTACGAATTCTCAGTCGGATGCATTGGCTGTTAATGCGTTTGATCGTTCATCGAAGAGTTTGGAAAGAAGATCATCGAATAAGACAGATGATGACTCCTACATAGTTCCTTTCAGGTCAACCTCAGTCACTCAAGTTGGAACTGATGATCACAATGCTATCAATATGGATCCCGAATTCTCATTGTTGCTTCAGAAAGCAGGAACTACATCTAACAGGGTCGGAAGTCAAGTCAATTACGAAACAAACGATTTAACTTTGATGCCTTGGAGAGGAGCAGAAATGGGGTCTATCGGTTATGATCCTGCTTTGGACTATGAAATGCAGGTTCATGCTGAAAATGGTACTTCAGTTGATAAGAAAAATAAAGAGGGCATGAAGGGGTCTAAAAAGCCGGACATCCGAAAACCGAAACTTATTGCTGATCCTTTGGATAAAAAGAAGACCGTAGGGCCGATGAGGAAAGAAAAGCCTTCAAAAATGAGTCCTTTAGATGAAGCGAAAGCCCGGGCTGAAAGGCTAAGAACCTATAAGGCTGATCTTCAGAAAATGAAGAAGGAGAAAGTATGCTGCTTTTTGTGCACACTTAGTATTTGAATGCTTATTGTATAATCTCGGCTATCTATACAGCTAGCTTGGGTAGTTTATCAAATAAATTATTTATTCATTTTTCATTATCTTTTTTCAGGAAGAGGCGGAGATTAGACGACTCGAAGCATTGAAGATGGAAAGACAAAAGAGAATTGCTGCTAGAAGCAGTTCCGGTCCGGCTCAGTCGTCTATGGCTGCACAAAGCAGGAAACAGTTGCCGTTGAAACTTTCCCCGAGCTCTCATAAGGGATCAAAGTTTACTGATGCTGAGCCTGGATTGTCATCGCCACTACAAAGATCCGTCCGGGCTCCTCCTGTGGGATCAGCTGCTTCTCTTAAAACCCCCAAACCGAGCAAATTGAACACCGGAACCAACTCCAGTGCAAATAGATTAAGCAAGTCAGCTCCATCACTGGCTGTACCGAAGAAAGACATCATCAGTGTAACTCCCGATGCAAAGGCATCTATGGCAAGGATTAGGAGATTATCAGAGCCGAAAATAAATGGCAGTGCACGCCTTCCTTCAGTGAAGTCACGGAACTCGGAACCATCATCCAAAAGGAAAGTATTTCGAGGGCCTGAAAGCAGAAAAATATCAGCAATCGTGAACTATGATAATAGTAAGATTGCATCCCTTCCGGAGCTCAAAATTAAGACAACTAAAGCCCACAATATTACCCACAGCAAGTCCGGAGGAAATGAAATGACTCAGAAGGTGAATGGAAGTATTTCTTCTACCACCGATGTTACTGAACTGAATAAAAACCCAGACAAAGTTCCATACGACGTCAACGGGGATGATGGCACAGTAATTGAGAAAACCATTGTGATGCTTGAACGTGAGAAGCCCTCTGTTCCCATAGTAAACTCATCAGAAAGAACTGCAATAGAACAGAAGGGAGATGACGGCTTCTATAATATAGGGAGGAAAACCGAGAAGATGGTTTCTGATTATGTTGTCCCTCGTGCTTCGGTTTCTTCTGTTGACACACTTGATAAAGAACAGTGTATACAACAAAGATCACGAGCTTATGAGGTACAGTTTGTTGAACTTGATTAAAAATTGAAACCTTGTTCTCAATTGATTCGTCTGTGATCTCAGTTTGATGCCAAATTTACAGTCTTGTTGATAAACATGATGTACAAATTTCCAGGTTCAAAAGGTTAATGCAAGTAACACTGGGAAGGAATCATTGAAAATTACAAATTCCAGTGTTACCGGAAAACCTTATCAAGCTCCTTTTGCTCGGGTCTCTTCTTCGGAAGCTTCACAAAGTGAAGTTCTGGAGAACAGTAGAGCACCTCCAACAAGATTGCAGGCTGCAGCGACAGAGTCTGAGAGTGTTAGAGCTCGTGTAGCCGATTCTAAGAACTTGAAACTAGAAAAGATTCCTGAAGTGTCGGATAAGCCTCAGATAAAGGAGTCATCCAAAGGGTTTCGACGGCTGTTAAAGTTTGGAAGAAAGAATCATAGCTCAGCGACAAGCGAACCTTGTATCGAATCAGATGGTGTAGGTGTTAATGGTTCTCCGGCTGATGAGGTGGTTGCGAACCCCGCCTCTTCTAGTAAAGGTAATTGCCTTACATTTGATGGATAGTGGGACACAAAATGCAGGACTATCTCCGGCCTTGAAACATAGACTTGCCTCATTCTCTAAACATGACAAATGTCTTATCGTCATACTATAAATGCTACATGTACATAGATTGTCTGCAATTAATAGTTGTGTAGTTTTCCAGTGGAAACTAACTTATTTTCTCGTTTTTATCAGTTCGTACATTGAAGAATCTGCTCTCTCAGGATGAAAATCCAACAACTAGCAGTACTCCGAAGAAATGTAAGTAGTTGCTTTCGTCCTTTTTTATTCCCTTTTCTTCAAGTAACGCAATAAAGAGCATACTCGTATCTGACTTTCATTGTTGAGTCTGAGTAGCACAGTTTTATCACATCATTATATAATTTGACATAAACTTGTATAATCATGCAGCTGCTCGCTCCTTTTCCTTATTGTCACCATTCAAAAGTAAGACAAGTGAGAAGAAGTTGACATCTCAAGGATGAAGTGTCTCAGCTGTCCCCATTTATATGGATTTCTTTTCTAATTTATATCGATTAATGTTAAACCGAACGGTTCGAGCTACACCTCTATATGATTTTATATAATTCTTTCTCTTGTTGTACCCATTGATTTCTACCATTGTTTACTGTAAATGAGAGAATGCCCTTTGATTTTGGAGAACAAATGCCTCGCATCTAAATCAAACCCGAAAAGATCAAAACTGAAACAAACAAGTCAATCCCACTTCAACCTTGTTGGAGGTTCAAAGACTTTACCGAATCCAAATTTACCCAGTGGATTAAATTGCTGCACTTATTATATAAGTACTTTATGATTAAACTTAAATTATTCAAGGAAAACTAAACTCAACTCAACGAGCAAAACTAGACTAGCTGCGATATTATTGGTGATATAACAAGCACTTGCAGTCATCAAACGAAGAAAGTAACACAAACTCTTGTGGAGGCAATACAAATATCAGCAAGCAAGCAAATTAGACAAGCCATATTATAGCAATAAACTCACTACAAAATCTGTTATATAGCAAACAAGGTGTCCTCAACTGATCTTAAACATTTAACAAAAGAGTGAAATCCAATTCCAAGACAACTCAAGGAATAATGATGAAAACAAAGTAGCAAAGATCTAATAATCCTGTATCTCACTTCAAGATGCATTCTCCTTTTTAAGCTTAGCAAGTTCTTGCCTGACAACTCCAGCCTTCTGCTCAGTCAAAGTTTCAATAAAGAATTTAGTTGTTGACAAAACAAATTAGGCATAAAAGGGTAAAAGACATTAGTGTACAACAAACTGACCTTGATCTTAGCTAACATAAGCTTGAACCTATCAAAATCGTTGAGAGATGCCCTTCTCTTCTGGACAATCAACTTTCTACCCCATGAGCTATTCTCCCACTTGTTCTTAACATCTGCAACAATTGCATAAGGCCAAATAGAAAGAAAACATCACTTTAGGAAACAATACGGTGATAATGCAAGTAAAAACATCAAACTTACCAGCCTTCTCCATGGCTTCAATCAATGTCTTCTTCTTAGGAACTCGGGGAATTTCGATTGTGATATCAGTCAATGTAAGCCTCTTGAAGTTCATTTGGCCTCTGACCATATCTGGAGCATCAACAAGAGCCTGCCATACAAATATATAAGCAAAATAAGTTAATGATCATTCTGCAATCATTACCTTACTTGGCCACTAAAACTACAATTCTATTCTCGAATGGCATGCATATATGCCGCATTAAACAAGTGGTAACAGAAGCTGAAGATTAACAAATGCTTAGAAAAAGGCACATTAAAAAATGCTGGCCAAAGTATCCCAATACCTCAGTCCGATAGACATAAGGTTAGACAACAATAATAAGGTTAATCATCAAAATACCATGACTTTAATATAACGCAGATTCCTTTGAATAACGTGTTTCAAACTAGATTACAATCAACAAGAAAAACACAGAAAACCCAATTTCAGTCAAACTCTTTCCAACAATTAATCCTAGAACCAAACTAAACCTTATTGAAACACCCTAAAATGACGATTTCATCAAAACCCCTAAAAATCATACAAAATTAAATTTCATATTTTTCCACTTAATCATACGACTTTAAGCTGAACCCATTACCCATTTCATAATTGTAAATCCACTAAACGACTAATAAGAATGATTAAAAAACTAAAACGACACCACATTAAATCTGAGAAAAAAGAGTAAGGACATACTCTGTTCTGGTCAACGACATCAACGATGACAACCAACTTGCCGTAGTCTTTGCCGTAGTTGACGAGAGCCACTCTTCCGATCTCAACGTACCTCTTGAACGGCTAAAAGAGTAAAAAAAAGGTACAATTAAAACCCATACACATGAACTAGAATAATGAACCATATCCTCAATTAAAAGATTAAAAAAAACAAACAATAAAATCACCATTTTTGCTGTGGGTGTGTGAAGAGTGTCGGAACTAGAGAGGCGGAAGGGAAAACAACGAAGGTGCCAACAACGGATTTAAGTTTATGGTGGGTTTTATAGGGTGTTTAACGCCGTCGGATCTAGGGTTTTTATTTTTGATTTGGGAGATGATAATCTTAGTGGATTTGGGCTCATCAAGTTTCCAATCTGCCTTATATATTCTATTTGCTATCTGGGCCTTATAAAGCTGTTAGGTTTGTTAGTCGAAGTAATATAACTATAAAGAGAAATTGTAAGGTAATTATTTTATAGACAGGCGGTTGAAACTCTTAGTTTTAGGGTGTTGGAGTTTAACATTTATGGATGGTGGTTAAAATTTAAGGTTTATAGGTTAAAATTTAAAATATTACCATATTACTCTAAAAATTAAATCATACTTTTAAACTCATACTTTTAAACCCCTAAACCCTAAACTAGATTCTTAAACCCTAAAACTATGCCTCTTGTAAAAAAGTTTTAATTTCCACCGCTAGTGTATTGAATATAAATCCTAAAGACTATGGAAGAATAACTAACAATCAGTTGGTCTAGTGAAATAAGACATTGGATCCCTTAAATAAGGTCGGGAGTTCGAGTCCTGGTGCCATGAATAAAGAAATTTCGGTTATTCTTCACTCATATTGGGCGTCTACAGTACTTGATCCGAATTAATCTTCTTCTAGAGTAGGGATGTTCAATCGGTCGATTCGGTTAACCGACTGAACCGGACTACCTACAATTCCTTAACAGATTTTTCCTTTTAACTGTTAACCTAACTAAAATTTGTTCGAAAATTTTTAACCAGAAAAAGTTTGGTTAGTTCAGTCAGTTTTCGAATTAACCAATTTTGGATAAATTACACAAATGGTTACTAAAGTATGTTAAAATAATTTTTTAGCCATTGAACTTTCAAAAATTATAAAACAATCATTAAATTTATCGAACCATTACAAAATGGTCATTGTATGTTATAAATTAGTGATAAATATTGAAAAATTTAATGACTTTTTGTAATAATTCGATAATTTTATGATCATTTTGTGTTAATTTGATTATGTTTAATGATCATTTTACAATATACAAAAATTTAAAGATCATTTTATAATTTTTAAAAATTCAATGACCAAAAATAAATATACGTGATATATATAATATGTAACCCCCTCGTCCCGGTCTGGCCGGATGACCAGTCCGAGTGGGCCACACGGGGAAAACCGAAGCGAAACCCAAAGGATTCCCCTTCGATTAGCAACCCTATTTTTTTATATATTAATCTTGCCTAGATGAATATTAGGTACTATATGATTCACAACAGCGGAAAACGTTCGAAGGAGATCACATTCAAAAACACAGCCATACAAAAACATGCAGTTTTAAGCTTATAAGGCAGGCAGTATCGATACCCTTGACAGGGGTATCGATACCCTCCTTCTAGATCAACCCAGGAAGTCAACACGAGAAGACCGTATCGATACCCTTACCAGGGGTATCGATACCCTCTTCCTCGGTCAACCTTCCTTGGTCAACAGACCAGAACCGTATCGATACTCGGGAACACGGTATCGATACGCTCCATTCTAACTCCCAATTCCAAATTACAGAAACTTTGGACGGTATCGATACCCTTAGGGTATCGATACCCTAGGCAAAATCTGAGGCATTTGGGCAAGAGAGTATCGATACCCTTACCAGGGGTATCGATACCCCCTGCACTGCAACTCCTCAAACTCAACTAAAATGACCCCAATACGACCCTAAATGCATTTCTCGACTCACCTAAGCGTACACCAACATGCAAGCACACATATTTAAGCCATGGGTGTCATTCAAACATGGATTTAAGCTTTCATATATAGCATTCAAATCAAGGAGCAATATAGGCAATATTAAGCATACACAAAGGCTCTAAAGGATCATAAGCCACAAGTCATTCAAAAGAGGTTTGCACCCAGCATAAGACAACCTAAAGCATCCTAGAGCATACCATCATACACGCCAACATTCATCAAAGTATAGCATGCTTACAAACCATAATCGAACTCAACACATCATCATTCAAACGAGTCATACAAGCTCATATAAAGACACCCTATTGCCACATTGCTTAACTACTACAAAATCAACCATACTTGAGCAGCAACTTGGAAAGCCCTTCTCGCCTTGCCTCGAACTAACACCACGCTAACGATCTGCATTGTTGAACATTGAGAGCGTAAGCTATAAGCTTAGTGAGGGTGCTCTAAAACGAAAAACATCAACAATGCAGGGTTCAAGCATGTAATCCTAATCTCATACATATCAAGCATTGCATATAATCAAGTAGACCTAGCTAGTCTTTCAAGTGGCAAATATGGTCTCTCAATCCTAGCAAGATTTAAACATCAATATAGAGCATCATGCAACAACACCATATGCCTCAATCACATATCACCATCATATATCACAATACATGAACAAGTTAATTGGCCACTTTAATTACCCCGATTGTGCGGATTAAAACCTTGACAACACTTTACCTCGGTGGGATTCCACTCATCACCGGACCTTGCATGTGCGGGATTCCACTCATCGCCACATGCCCTACGGATGGGATTCCACTCATCATCCCGTAGAAATATAATAAAAGCTTCCGGTGGAATGCTACATCACCGTACTCCTCCTTGATGACTTAACGCCATCAAGGCCACGTACGTTTTGACTCAATTTGTGTGCACACTATCCTAATGATCGATCATTTACAACCGGTAATTTTTAGTGCCAATTTTCATAACCACATCATATATAAACATCATCCACCACAATACATGCTCACCACATATCAACTCATCATGATATACATACAAGTATCAATTAACCACAAATCAAGAGTATAGCTAGTAAGAACAAGAGCACATGGATATCAAAGGCTAAGCTATCAACTTGAATCAACTAGAAGTGGCTTACCAAGCACACTTCACCCACACACACGCACTCGAACCAAACTTTAAAAACAAGTTGAAACCACTCACCGCCCTTCCTTAGCAAATCGAACAATCCTCCTACGCACCCGGATTCGGTCCCAAAGCTCCTTCAACGTTTCCCCTTGCTTCTAGCCAAGCAAAACACACTTGTTACACCACAATTCAATGCTAAAGCTCAACTATCAATTCACTTCACAACCATAAACCAAATTTCACAAATTCCCCAAGTCACAAAATCTCCCAAAACTCAATTTTCGTGCTTCCCAAAACCCTTGCTGAAAAACCCACTTCCAAACACCCAAATGGCTTCCAAAACATTCCAAAACACTCTCATACCATAGGTAGACCAACAGCCCATCAATTTCAACACAAAACCCACCAAAAACTCAAGTTTTACAACCTTAAATCTAGCCCTAAGACCTTACTACGAATTTCTATCAAAATTCAACCAAATTAAAGTATATGATGTATTTCATCATGCTTAAACAAACCCCCAACATAATTTAACAAAACAATTTGAAAAGCCCCATCAAAACCCCAAATTTCTTATGAACCCTAATTTTCAAAACACCATCTTTTTGAAATCTACAACAAGGGATAGATAGAGAATAAAGAGGAGGTTGAGAAAATGTAATTACCTCTTAAAACGGGGTTGAAATCATGTGGCAAAATGATGGAATAGGAGCTAGGGTTTTGAGAGGTTTTAGAGATGGGGTTTCTTCCTTTTTTTTGAAGTTGGAAAGAAGATGAAAAGAAGATGACAACTTTTGGTTAAAGTTGTCTAGCTTTTTAAAACTTTAGGGTCAAATCGCAATATAGGTCCCTCCCCTTTTTCCAAAACTCAATTAGGCCATTATTTGAAGATGAAATGTTTTAATTAAGTTTTATTTAACTCGAATTAATACCCGGCTAACTCCTAGGCCCAAAATACGGGTGTTACATAATATTTAATATATAGTAATTTCGGTTCAAAATCGGTTAATTAATCGATAAACGGAGTTAAAAAAATCATTAATCGTTAACCGGACGAACCTAAAATTAACCGACCAAACCGAACTTTAAACACCCCTATTCCAAAGGTTCACTTATTGTGTTATGATAGGCAGAGGGTAATAAACCAGTTGGTATAGTGAAACGAGACACTAAATTTTTAAGCAAGATCATAAGTTCGAATCTTGATATTACCAACGAAACAAATTAAATTAAAAATACTATTCTCAAAAATAAAACTCTACAATTCTCAACCTAAATTAATTGGCTAATAAATCGAACAGCGACAATTAAAAAAAAGGGTAAACTATACAAATGACCACTCAACTATGGGCTTGGTGTCGATCTGACCACTATATTTTCAATTGCGTTAAATAAACCACGTAACTATTTAAGTGGTTCCAATGTTGCCACCTGCCGTTAAAAAATAGACGGCACAGCTGATGTGGCTGTTAACTGAGTAACGGAATGAATGATGTGTATTTTAAAATTATAAAATTTCCACGTTGGAAAAAAAACCCAAAACGACACAAACAAAGTCATTATACTTCTTGACAAAGTCATTAATCTGACTTTTACTTTCAAACCCAAAAAATTTGACGATTGGAGAAAATCAGCAAAACTTTTCAAGGACGATTCATCTCTGAAGAAATCTGTGGGAGAAGTTGAAAATGAATGAAGTTCTTCGCGAAAAAGATGAACCCAGTCCGATATACGGTAAGTAATCTTCTTCTTATTGTTATGTTGTTTGTCTGATTTGGGATTAGGGTTCATAAGCTGGGTTTAATATTCAAATTTAGCGTTAATACTAAAATTATGGGTTAATAGTTTAGGGATTAGCGTTAATATTAAAGTTATGTTTCGAATTAGGGTTAATAGTTGAAATATGGGTTTAGGTTTAATATTTCAGTTTAGGGGTTTATAAATGATTCAAGAGTAAATACTTTAGTGTTAATATATAGGTTAATACATGGGTTAAAATGTGTTTAATTTGCATCTTTGATTGTTTAGGATTAATATAAACCGTGGTTGAAGTCAACATTAAAGAAAAAAGAAAAAGAAACTGATTTGTGGTCATGTTATGGTTTGCACGTGTTTTCACTAGTAGTAAATTAGATTGTATAATAATGGTAGGGTCATTTTTTGGTTGTTGTAGGGGATCTCTCAGACATAAATGTCTGTTGTTTTGCTTCTCTATTTGTCTTCTAGTAGACATAATACAGACAGTATAGTGGGGTCTTTTTTTGGTTTAGTAGACATAAAACAGAACATGTTCTTCTAAAGCTTAATATAATATTGGTTTAGGGCTTGTATTCATCTTTAATGTTTAGTAGACCTTAACTTATTTACAAAGTTATTGCTTGATATAATATTGGTTTAGGGCTTGTATAATACAGACATGATGCTTATCTATTATGTTAATTGGTTTGTTTCTTTGATTTGGTTTAGGGTTTAGGGCTACTATTTTGAATGAAATGCATGCTTTTTTGAATGATTAGTAAACTGTAATTGTTGTAGGGTTTAGGGCTACTATTTTGAATGAAATGCATGCTTTTTTGAATGATTAATGATGGTTATATGTCTGTATTTTGGTGTATACATAGTAGGATTATTTGAACAAAAACTGAACATGTTTTAAATTGTTTTAATTAACAGGGGTCAATTCAGACATGTTCAACATTGTAGTACATCATGGTGGCTTTATTGTTAGGAAGCCTAGGGTTAAATATACTGGGAAATTAGTGAATTATTTTGACTACTGCAATGTTGATAAAATGTCTATGTTTGAAGTTACTGGTATGATTGAAGCATTAAAGATTAGTTGTGTAGTTAAGGTCTTTTGGAAATTAACAGATAATCCACTAGAAGTAAAACAATTGAAAATTGATGCTGATGTGATAGAAATGGTTAGTAAATTACCTAGAGATCATTATGTTCACATGTACTTAGAAGAAGTTGTAGAACATGTTCAGACTGAACCTGAAATGAATTTTGCTGATGCTGATAATGATGTTTTTGAGTCTGAGGTTAGGATAGAAACTGAATCTGAGTCTAACTCAGAAGATGAAGAATTTGTTGTTGCTCAATCTGAGTCAACCACTGATGTGTCTGAGTTTTCTGACAGTAAAAATGAATATATTAGTTCAGAGGATGAAGTGTATAATGTGAATGTAGGGTTAGACATTGATGAAGTAGGGGTTGAAAGTGACAGTGAACATTCTGACTCACTACACAGTGTAGATGAGTCAGATTCAGATGGTCCACCAAAAAAACCTAGGTTTCCTGAGTTTAATAGTATGTCAGACATGTCTAACCCTACACTGAAGGTTGGTTTGATATTTGCAAGTAAGGCTGTATTGAAAGAAGCAATTAAGATGTATAGTATTAAAAATAGGTACAATGTAAAGTTAAAAAGAAATGATAATAAAAGGATCCAAGTAACATGTAAGGGAGGGTGTCCATGGGTTTTATGGGCAACTCCAATTAATGGTGAAGACCCTTCTTTAGGTACTTGGCAGATTAAGTCAGTGCATGGTGAACATAATTATCTTAGGGAGTTTCTGAATCTTAATGTAACTGCTAAGTGGATAGCCGAGAAGTACTTCAACAATTTTTATGTTGATCCTACTTTTTCAATTAACTCTTTAAAACAAGCTGTTCACCAAGATTGGGGGATTACAGTACACAAGAGTAAGTGTGTTAGGGCAAAATATTTAGCTCTAGAAAAATTGCATGGGAACTTTCATGACCAGTATGCTAAACTGTATGATTACATTGGTGAATTGAAGTACTCAAATCTAGGGACAATAGTAATTTGTAAGTTAGATGAGAGGAAATTTGAGAGACTATATTTTTGTATGCAAGCAATGAAGGATGGATTCAAGGCTGGTTGTAGGCATATTATTGGTTTGGATGGATGCCACTTAAAGGGGTATTATCATGGTCAACTGCTGGCAGCTATTGGGACAGATGCAGATGATTCAATTTATCCAATTGCATTTGCTGTTGTGGAGAGTGAGTGTCAATCATCTTGGTGTTGGTTTCTGAAAATATTAGCCACTGATTTAGAAATAAACAATTCTCATAGGTTCACCTTCATGACTGATAGACAAAAGGTATGGTTACTTTTATTTATTTATTTTGTTAATTATATTTTGCAGTTTAATTTTCTTAATTAATTTTTTATTTTGTAATGTACAGGGGCTAATGGAAGCTGTGTCAGAACTGTTCCCTTATTCTGAACACAAAATCTGTGTTAGGCATTTGTACTCTAACTCTAAAACTAATGGTTTTGTTGGAAAAGCACTTAAGGATCAACTATGGAAAGCTGCAAAGGCAACATATCCTAAGGAGTTTGAATCTGCCATGGCTGAATTGAAGGTATATTATTTGAATTTTAAAATCATTTTTATATTTTACTGAATTATATATGAATACTAACTTTCACTTTTTGTAGGGTTTGTCAGAAAAAACTTGAAAATGGTTGGCACCTAAAGACCCAAGGATGTGGTCCAAGTCACACTTTTCTATCACATGCAAGTTAGACATGCTTCTGAATAACAACTGTGAATGTTTCAATAAGGTATTTTTTCTTACTGTAAATTAGTTATTTACAAATATACAAATAATTTTGTACTAACTTTGTACTGTTTTGTATGATCAGTTAATTGTTGAAGCTAGATACAAACCAATTATCACATTGGTGGAGGTAATCAGAACAAAAATGATGCAAAGGTTTAGGTTGACCATGCAATATCACTAGCACATATGTATAATTAGTTACTTAAAATAATATTTATTTTTTGTTTAAGTTGTGCTAAGTTTTCATTTTTATTGCAGTTGTTGGCCTATTTATGCTGGTGGACACATGTACCAAGTTTCATGTGGTCCTTCAACTCAACATTCTGTTAACATTCAAGCTTGGACATGCTCTTGCAGAAAATGGGAGCTAACAGGTATAAGTAGAAAATGTGGTATTTGGACTGATTTTTAATATTTGGACTGATTTATTAGTATAATTAAGCATGTGTTTTATTTGGACTGATTTATTAGTATAGTTAAGCATGTGTTTTATTTGGACTGATTTTTAATATTCTGTTACCCTTTTTTTATTTGGACTGATTTTTTAGTATAGTTAAGCATCTGTTTTATTTGGACTGATTTATTAGTATAGTTAAGCATGCGTTTTATTTGGACTGATTTTTAATATTTTGTTACCCTTTTTTTATTTGGACTGATTTTTTAGTATAGTTAATCATGTGTTTTATTTGGACTGATTTATTAGTATAGTTTACCCTTTTTTATAACTGTTTATAACTGTTTATACAATAGTAGAATGCCCTAAGTTATAACTGTTTATAACTATTTATACAATAGTAGAATACCCTTTGTTAATTTAATATTTGTTCCATGCAGGAATTCCTTGTGTGCATGCACTTTCTGTCATTTTATCACTTTCAGATAGGCCAGAAAAGTATGTTCATCCTTGTTATTTCGTGGAGACTCAAAGGGCTATTTATTCTCACTTGATAAGTCCAGTGAGAGGTGAGAAACAATGGAGTAGTGAACAAACATTGGAGCCTATCATACCACCTACATTTAGAAGACCTCCAGGAAGACTACACAAGAAAAGAAGAATAGAGGCTGATGAACCACCTTCTCAGCCTGGTAAGCTGTCAAAGAGGGGTGTCAAAATTTACTGTAAAAAATGTAAAGGAAATGGACATAATATTAGAACTTGTAAGGGGAAGGTTGGTGGCAATATCAGAAGACAAGCATCCTCATCTTCTGCAAGAGCTCCCAGAATTTCAAAACTGCCAGTAAGATTTACTTTTTTAAATCAAATGCATAATTTTATTTTTTTGGGTTTACTTGGTTGAAGAATTTGTCATTTTTTTTGCAGATTAAAAGACCTAGAATAACCCAACAACAAGCCATACTAAAACCACCCCAACAACAACCAGCCATGCTGGTACCTCAACTCCAAGATCAACTCCACAAGTCCATACTGTTAGATGGATGCCCACCTCCACTACACATATGAGCCAGGAAAGTAGTGCAAGTCAACCATCTCCAAGGGTTGATCATTGAGTCTGTTCACAACAGATTCTTTTTGTTCTTTTTTGTGTATTGCAAACATTTGACCAAACTAGGTTATATTGTTGTGAAAACAAATATCACATGTATTTTGTTTGACTTGTTTTACTAGGTTAATTTTTGGAGTGATGTATGAATTACATGCTCAAACACATGTATTGGTCAAAAATTATGTGATGTATGAATTACATTTCAAACATAATGATTAATGCAATTATGTATTCTTCTTTATATTGTAGCAATTATTTACATTATTTTTGTTTGACATACTTCATTTTAAACTTTAGATATACATATATGAATGGTCAATATATTTACTTCACTTACATTATGTAATTATTAGTTATTAAATCCATCAAACTGATTTTTTCATTGCACAAGTAGGATCAATAATGCATTCATCAAACTGATTTACTTCACTTACTAATTATCAGTTATTAAATCTATCAAACTGATTTACTTCACTTACTAATGAATGGTCAATAATCCATTCATCAAACTGATTTTTTCATTGCACATGTAGGATCATTTTACATAACTTAAACACAAAATACAGTTACCTAAATTCAGAAAAAGAAAAAAAATAAATCCAGTTACTATAATCTGGATTTACATAATACCAAGACCTAAAATTCCCAGAATTCCCACAACACCAATACCCAAAATTAAGAGAATTCCCATAATTCCAATTAAGAGAATAATGTTTCAAAAAAAAATCCAACAAAAAACACAACAAGAAGACCCAAAATGCCCAGAATTCTTTCTTTCTTCCTTTGATTCTTCATAGCAACAATCCTTCTACGAAGACCAACAATGGCAGCCTTCAACCTAGCATTCACTGGTGGATCATACCAGCGAAAAAACTTACAGCCCTTAACGCCTTTTCCATAATTTTCACAACCCCAAAACCTCCTACCTGGATTTTCATCAGTCCAACCTGTTGTTAGCGTAGAACGAACTCCACAATAGCATACCCGGTTCATCTCTGCCTCCATAACCCGCTACAACCTTGAACAAATTTTTTTTTTGGTGAAATCGTAAGAATGAGTGAAAATTCAGACATTAGGGATTAGGGTTTCTTTAAATAGACAAAACTCAACGTCTATTTTATTATAAATGTTGAGGTGGCATATAAATATTTATTTTATATATCCAACGTGGAAAACAAATAAGCAAAATATTCCACATCAGCTGTGCCGTCTATTTTTTAACGGCAGGTGGCAACATTGGAACCACTTAAATAGTTACGTGGTTTATTTAACGCAATTAAAAATATAGTGGTCAGATCGACACCAAGCCCATAGTTGAGTGGTGATTTGTATAGTTTACCCTAAAAAAAACACCCATAAGCTCAGATGAGACTGGGGCTCAAGCCTAACCCATCCAAATCTAGCCCATAAATATCCTTAGATAATTCATAGTCGGGTACCCGACCCAAATACTTGTTCATGGTCCATCGAGATATTACTATTGGGGACCCAATCTCTCATTCCAATTAGACAAAGCCACGTGTACACGCTGAAACGTGTAGACGTGCAACCGACCAAAGCACAGCTGTTTCTGTTCCAGTATTACTTCAATTCAGTTTCTCTCTCGTCTTCAACATTTCAACTGAATCCAATTCTCCAAAAAAATATCTCCAGGTTCTTTTTCTTTATCGAATCAATACCTTATACCCATATTTTTTTTATCTTTTATTTCTTGCTTAATTCATCGGAACTCTCCATTTTCTCTTGATTTTTCAGTTTCAAGAGCAGTAAAGTTCCATGTATTGATCTCCCTATCTATTTTTGATAGATCTGATCAAAATTAACACTTTTTGATATGATCAGTTGTGCTTTTTATATGATAGTTGAAATGGGTTTTTGAGTTTTGAGTAAAAAGGTTTAAACTTTAGTGATTTTGAGATCATAAAAGTGGCTGGCTTTTTTTTTTCTTCTTTTATTGGATCTTAATGTAGTTAAATTAAGTATTGAAGATTTTAATTTGGTTTTTGCAGTGAAGAAGAAAGGAAAGTGTTGAAAGCTTTTTGGAGCAATGGAAGGATCAGTTTTTACACCATCATTGGAAGGAATGAAGCATATCAAATCCCCAGAAGGGGAAATGCTCGCTAAGCCCTTTTTGGAAGTCTGCAAGTTGATTTTGCCAGTTATAGGTTTGTTTTTATTATGCATTTGCTTATCTCCAAGGCTTTCTGATTGTGGGTTAAGTTTCTTATGTTAAACTTTTTAGATTAGTTAACTTTTAGCATCTATTTTGAGTTAAAAATCTTACTCTTTAATGATAAACCATATGGTAATAGACCAATGTTAGATAGTTTTAGCTGCCAATCTTTTGGTAGGATTGTCTGAGACTGCATTTCAAACTAGATCTGATCAGTGTGTGATAGATAATGAACGGCCAGCATATTCGGATGAAGGCTTATAGTTTACATTGCATTACTGGGTTTCTTTCTCGATTGACTTGATTTACAGGGAAAAAATAATAAACTCTCCATGTTACTTTGACAGAAAAGTTCGGATCTGCTATGACTCTTGTAAAGAGTGATGTTGGTGGTAACATATCGGTAAGATATTTATTCTCAAGTAACTTTTCAAGTATGCTACTGATGACATGTATTTATTTTTCCGTGTCCAAGCGCATTTCTTGTGTTAATTTCCTAAAACAACTGTGTATGGGATATCTAGGCGGTCATTGTAGCTGTTTCCCCTTTTCTGTCCTTTAAGCTTGAAGGCTTTTTAACAGTTTGTCTAATGAAACAAATATTATTTTTCCAAAAAGTATTACTTTCAAACTCTTAAATAATTGTGTTTTGTTGATTCTTTTTTTCAGAGGTTGGAAAAAAAATACGAAACTGATCCCACTAAATACAAATACTTGTACAATATGGTGAAAGAAGAGGTTGAATGTAAAACTGCAACAGGTTCATCTAGCTGTACCAATGGTCTGCTTTGGTTGACACGGTACATAACATTGGCAATGGCAGAAATCTCTCTTTCATATGTTCCGTTGCCTTCTGTTTAGCAAATTGTAATTTACATTTTGATGATTTTCAGAGCGATGGATTTCCTCGTAGAATTGTTCCGCAACTTGCTTTCACATCAAGATTGGACTATGACGGAATGTTGCACCGACTCCTATGGCAAAACCCTGAAGAAGTTTCATGGCTGGCTTGCTAGTTCCAGTTTCACAGTAAATATTTTGTTCACGCTTGATCAAGTTTCTTTTTGATGATATATTTCTTTCCTGATAATTAACCTATGATTTGCAGATGTTCGATAATAATCGATGCTTAATGTTTTCATTCGGATTTGGGATTTTCTGGATAGCTGAGTATCGAGTTACTTGTGCTACATCACCTAGTGAATTGTTTTGATTACAGGTTGCAATGAAGCTGGCTCCGGATAGGAAGAAGTTCATGGATGTGATATCTGGCTCAGGGGATGTTAATGCTGACATGGAGAAATTTTGCTCGACTTTCCCTCAATTTCTCGAGGAGAATCACAAATTTCTGGTAAGAACGGCCCTAAGAGATCAATGTTTGCTATGCTGCCATTCTATGCATGCAGCAGCTATCTGTTTTTTCCGATCAGTGGTACATTGATCTCAAGAATGATTTCAGGACTAAAGTTTTGAGACCATGGAAAGGTGGAAGGGAGAAACTTTTTTAGTAGCAAATATAACTTGAACAATCATATCTTTTGGTACCACTTGCGTTTGCAAGGAAAAACCGAAAACAGTAATTAGAAAAAAAGAACCCGAAAATATGAAATACGAAAGCATTGACATTTGACAATGGCTTTGAAATGATAGAAGTATGTAGATAGAAAACCGAAAACAGTAATTAGAAAAAAAAGAACCCGAAAATGTCAAATACGAAAGCATTGACATTTGACAATGGCTTTGAAATGATAGAAGTATGTAGATAGTGGTTCTTTTTCATATCGAATTTATTATATAAGTGTGGTGAAAATCAACTAACCAAATTATATTCTGTTTATGCAGGCGAGTTTCGGTTTGGATGATTTGAAAGCTTGATGATGGATTAAGTTTAATGAGTCGAGAGATGGCCTTTATTTTACTCGTATGTTGGTCTGATTTTCCAGTGGTCCTGCTTTTGTCTAAACCGTGAAAATAATGAACGACTTTAAACACACACTGTTAATTACCCTTACTTTTACCATCTTTCAATGAAATAGTGCTCATTTAGTTATATTTGGTTACTCAAGTGATGTCTTTGAATGGTTTGTTTATTGATTTCAGCTTGTATGTTTTTCTTTAACATTTTATTGATTCAGTAACATCAACTTTAGGAAGCTATTGTAATACAATATATATATATATATATATATATATAATTTAATTGGATAAAAAGAGAGAGATCAAGTTCAAATAATTTAATGGCTTCTTAATACAAAAAGACAATGGAAATCGAGATTAAATCCATAACCATAGAAGACGCACTAAATGATATTATACATATTGATATTTATACACACTTCATGAGATTCAACTTCAATTCCTTTTTCAACAGAACAAAAAGGAGCAAATATTATCTTCACCGTCTTCTTCGAGCAGTGATAAAGGGAGTGGTACTGAGATGAGGTGATAAATCATCACCTTGGTTTGACATGCGAGTGCTTGCGATTAGAGGAAGCTTGTTTTCCAGTGGAGTTAATGGTAATGGAGTCAATTGTAGTGGACTCAATGGGAGATGATTTGTTATCTGCAGACCCTTTGCTGGCCTTAAGCAAGCCAGATAACCATTGTTGCATATTGGCAGTTTATTAGCCTTAACAATAGATTCATTCTCTTTCGGCACGGTCGCCCCGGTCGGATCCTGCACATGCCAAAGTATAAGTATGTACTTTCGAAGTTCAAAGACAGTATTGCAAATTGAGTTCTAACAATAACTTACCCCAAGCACTAGAAAAGTGAAAGCTTGATTATCTACATCGAGATAGATATTGATCAACTTCCGGAGATCCACGAGTGTCGCATCCTTTGCAACCTTTAGTGTTGTGATGAACTTTCCAGGATTTTCCTGAGATGATTCCCATTTCACATACACATCAATCTGATCACCGGTACGTTCATCAGAAGGGATTTGGTTCTCCTTCAAGGATTCTGCCATTAAAGCAGCTGAGGTTTCAGTAATGGCTACTTTTGCAGGTGTTGGAGTTGTGAATTGTTGAGAAAGCTCTCTTTGGTTCCCACATAGGGTGAAGATGTTTTGGATTCTTAATAGTCTCGAAGTATCAGAATCCGGCTGTTTAGGTGTTGATCTGAAATTTTTCTCATTCGAGCATATCCTCTTTTCCTCTATTATCACTTTCTCCACTTCTTCATCCTCCTCTTCTATTTCTTCTTCCTCATATACAGTGGTGAGGCCTAGTCTTGCACCAAACTGTGGGGAAAAACCATCATGATTTGCAGCCCGAGGATAATTTTGATTGGTTTCGGACTGATTCACAACTTTATCCGCAGGTTTCACATCATGAATAAATGGTTCAGGATCATTCATGTCCAGCTCCATCGACATTACCATCCCGGGAACCTCATCACCATAAATCCCAACTAGCCTTTTGGCAAAGCTGCTTCCATCCATCTCATTTGATGATTCAATCTCCTCACGGTTACCATCCCTGGAACTGCATAACTCAAACTCAATTTCTTGCAACCGCTTTCTAAGCATCTCAATTTCTTCTTGCTGTTGCAGGATCCTTTCCTCCATTCTTCTCCTTTCCATTTCAAGGAATTCCTCTGCCATGCGCTTGCATTCATCTAGTTTCTTCTCCAACT
Organism: Hibiscus tridactylites; assembly: GCA_958450335.1. NCBI lineage: Eukaryota > Viridiplantae > Streptophyta > Magnoliopsida > Malvales > Malvaceae > Hibiscus > Hibiscus tridactylites. Next base: position 79,255,514 of record OY288268.1, on the reverse strand, counting down.
CGAGTTTTAACATCTGTGTTTGCTCATTCACCTTCATGTTGATTTCATCTTCAGTTGCACCAGAACCTGAACTCTTCACTTCCAGAAGTGATCGTAGTGCTGCCACTTCTTCTTCTTTCTTTACAAGTGCTTTACGTGCCTCTTCTTTCTCTTTCTCTCTCTGCTTGCTCTCCATCTGTAATTTATTTATGAACTGGTCCATTGCTGCCAGCCTAGATCCCAAATTAACAGCCGATGAAGAATCTTCATTTTTATCCTTCAATGGTGTATGAGGACCCCTCACAATACACTTTGCTTTTGCACCATATTCAAGTGTGCAAATTGTCTTGTGTATCTCTCTAGGATCAGGACTGGCACAAAGTATCATCAAAATCTTTGACTGATCATCGTCAAATGAATCCTGGGGAAACCAAAAAAGGAAAAGAACTTTGTGAACCTATGTAACTCAGATTTGGGAGTGCCGAACACGAAAATGACCATGAATGACAACAATGGGAACGGAACTTTACCTGGAGCAACATTGTCAATTTACTATCTCTGAAAGGCACATGAGAATCTCCATTAGCAATAGACTCAACAACTCTTTTCAGTGCTATGTTTCCCTGGTTTATCTTCCCGGTCTGCCATTTTTTCAGCACATCCAAAGTAAATCACAAATCAAAAAGTCAAGTTTAACAATTTAAACTAGCTTAACATCAAGCACTTGAGTTACATTTTACCTGCATTTTTGCCTCGAATCCGACTTGACCTGCTTGATCAATATTTTCAGAACCTGCCATGTCCACAAGCATTAGCCTTCCTCCAACTGTTGGAACATCAAGAATTATCTGTGAAGTTTGGAACAAAATGTTAAATTTTTTATTTTTGATCATCAACAGAACTTAATAATAACAAAAAAGATATAGAAAAATTCGATACCATGCAGTGACTTCTAGAACTTCTCTCATTGCAGAGAGTGCTTTTGACAATTCTTCTTTTCTCTACTTTCTGAATCTCTTTCGAAATCTTTCCAGCTTCACTTCCTGATATGAAAGTAGCATTCTTAGCTTTCTTTCCCATTACTTCTAGTTTCACCTGCAAACACGGCGACAACATCGGGATATCTAAAAATCAAGACACCGGTGCAACACGACATGGAAATTAACAAAAATTGATTAAGTTGTGTGCCTGTGATCACAGATATGCTGATACTGTGAAACAATTAATGACAAAAACTAAGTTTAGCTCATAGCATCTCAATGGCATACGATATGTGTTCGACACAAGTATCAAATTAAATCGACTTAAATCATACATGAACAGTGAACACTGCAAAATGTTGTACTAAATCACCAATAACAAACAACAAATTGAAAACACAAACTCCAGACATAAATTAAGTTCAGCTCATAGCATCTCAATGGCATTGGATATGTGTTCGACACAAGTATCAATGCAAATCGACTTAAATCATACATGAACACTGCAAAATATTGTACTAAATCACCAATAACAAACAACAAATTGAAAACAAAAACTTCAGTCATCAAGAAGAAACTTATAAAATGAAACTTACCTTAGATCCATTGCCTTTAGGCCATCCAAATCCAAAACCACCTCCACCATTACTCAACAAAAGATCGTAAATTTCCTCATTATAAATCTCCAAAACAGTAACTTGAACAAAAGTCCCAATTCCCAATCTTTCCCCTCCATTTTCATCTTCCTCAAGATCTCCCAGTATATCCTTCAACGACCTATAAACAATCCCGGGCTGCTTCGAACACCCAAACATCGTATGACTCTTCCCTGCACCAGTAGGCCCATACATCATAATCGTACACTTTGCTCCCATTTTCACCCCATTGATCCTAGACTGGACAAACTTCTTGTAAAAAGTATCGATATCCTCTTCCTCTGAAGAAGAAATCCCATCCAGGGTGAAATCTCGGTACCCGATATCGGCACGGACACGGAGAGTCTTGTTATCGGGGTTTATATGGAGATATGAGATTGGGTTTTTGTCTTTTTGCTCACCTGGGTAGTTCCTTATCCTGCCGATGACTTCCACCGGGTGTTCGATCGCCGGGTTGTTGTTGTTGTTTCTCGTCGAATTGAAATTCAGACGGTGCTTGGATTGAGGTGTTCTGATTTGGGTTTGGGTTTGTTTGGAAGAAGAAGATGGCGTTGGAGCCATTTTTGTTTTCTGGGTTTTACTGTGTTGTGATTTTTTTGGTTCGTCAAGAAGATAAAGAAGAAATAAATGAAATGAAATTTCGAAAAAGAAATTATTGTTCTTGAATGAAAATGTAAATGGAAGGGTTTTGAATGGCAGTTTCGTAATTAAATGTACAAAAAGTAGCCGTTACAGTCAACGGCTATTTTCTTTTAAGAATTTGAGTTTAAAAAACCCGACCGTTGACAAATTCATCCCTTGATGAGTGATGGGTTATCTTTTTATTTCGGCAAACCAATGGTCACTTTGATGATTAAAGTTCCGGTAAATTTTTATTTTGGTAATTAAAATTATTGACAAATTATAAATTAATCACTTACATTTTATTAGTTTGACACTTTTAAAAAATTATCTAACATTCAATTTAACCCCTATTATAGTTAAAACGTCAAGTTAACATTAGCGAAAAAAATTAAACCCTGATTTATAAAAAATCATATTCTTCAGCTAATCTATCATCAACAAATAAATATAAAAAAGTTTGATTTAGTCTAAAAATTGGATTGTGAACTGAGATGGTCTGACATTTAATTTAAAAAAAAAATTCTCAACATTTTTTTTAGCTTATGATATGTAGACTAGGCAAAATTGACCCGAGATTCGAAATAAACCGAACTGAACTGAAATTTTTTGTTGAACCGAAATGAATCCGAACCGAATGGACCCGAACCGAATTTTACCCGAACCAAAAGTTGAATCGAATATCGACCCGATTTTAACCCGAAAATTAAGGTAAAATAAATGAATAATTTATTTTTAATATTATCTATTTTTAACAATATAATAAATAATAAAATGAATTATGTTTTATTATCTTTTTGTACTATAGTATGGAAGAGACCGTTGCTCTTGTCAAAGGTGTGGTATAATAATAGTTTATGTCATTTTACGTTTAAATATTAATTAAATAAAACTTTTGTCCCTACTAATTTTTAAATTTAGAATTTTAATGTACTATTTTCTCTCTCAATATTTAATCTTAAGTCATAAATCCTAAACAATAAACCTTAAGCCATAGAAATTAATCTCATAAACCAATAACCTTAAACTAAACCATAAACCCTAAATCATTAACACTAAGCCCTAAAAACCTAAACTGTTAACCTTTAAGCCATATAAATTAATCTAAAATCAATAACCCTAAACCATTAACACTAAGGCCTAAACCATAAACTGAAATTAGAGACAATTTTTACAATTTTACCATAAAATATAGCTAAAACTGGAATTAGAGACTATTTTGACAATTTGAAAGTAAAAAAATTTGATAGCTTGGTGACCAATTTTATAATTTCACCATAAAATATAGCATAAAACTGAAATTGTGGACTAAATTGACAATTTGAAAGTGGAGAAATTTGAGAGTCCAATGACCAATTTCATAATTATACCATATAAATAAATAGGGGTCAATTTTGGCTAAAAATTAAATCTTAGAAATTAAAACGAACAAAAATATTATTATATTAAATTAATAGACTAAATTACAAAGATTAGTTAATTTTGACTAAAAGTAAATTTTTAGAGACTAAATATTACTACGGGGGGGGGGGGAGGATTTTTATATCTGAAGTCTAAACTGTGGGGATACTTGTGACTAAATTAAATTAAACTAAAACTTAAAGTTGAATATTACTATATTAGTACTAAAATGTAACAAGACCTAAAAAATAATTAATCTCTAGCTTAAATAATTGGTGGCTTATTTCCCTCTAAAATTTTGTATTTTCCCTCTCTATTTTTACCAATTGTTTTTTTCTTTTCAATCTAGCTTAAAAAATTGGTGGCTTATTTCCCTCCAAACTTTTGTCTTTCCCTCTCTACTTTTACCAATTGTATTTCTCTTTTTCTTAATTTAATTGAGTTTTAATTTAGATTAGTTTAATTGAAATTTCACATTTAGTTTTAGAATCATTTTAATTATGTCCATAATTTATGCTTCTAGATTTTAGTTAGCTCAATTAGATCCTAAATTTAATAAATTAATTCATTTCAGACATTATTATTATTATTATTATTATTATTATTATTATTATTATTATTATTATTATTATTATTATTATTATTATTATTATTATTATTATTATTATTATAATAAACTTTGATTTAATATAATTAAACACAAAATTTTGATATGGACACATGAAGCTTTGATTTAAATATTTAATCAAATTCAAATGCATAGATTAATAAGTTGAATCAGAATTAATCTCATACACCAATAACTTTAAACTAAACCATAAATACCAAACCTCAAACCCTAAACCCAACTCAAACCAAATTAACCCGAAAATTCAAATGTTGACCCGACCCGAAAGCGACCGATCCGATATTGACCTGACCCGAAAACAACCGATCCGATTTTGACCCGATCTAATACCCAAACCGGATCCGACTCATCACAGACCCGAATTAAACCCGAACCCGAACTGAACCGACCCGAATCTAAACTGATTCTAGATAGACTTGAAACGACTCGAACCGAAACGACCCAAACCGAACAACTCGATTAACACCTATAATGATATGTTTGAGCTCTGATAAGTTGTTTTTTCTTACTTGTTTCAAATAACTAAAGCTATATTAAATCATGGAATATGTACATCAGCTTATCAAATCCAAACGCTCTGATAAGTTTTTCTTCTGATTTTGCTATTTAAATTATACAACTTTTCTTTAAACGTCTTTTTTTTTGCGACAACAGAAGTGACATGTAAATGTACAAATGAGTTTCACTGGTATTTTAAAAGTCATTTAAAAATTAAGGTAATATTTTTGTATAAGGAAAATTTATGATAATAATATCCAAAATCACTGAAAAATGATCTGATAATCATTCATAGTGAGGGAATGTCCTTTTTAAACTCGAATGAACCAGAAGATTCTAATCTTTCAAAACTTTTTTTGTCTTTTAAACAAATTTCACCCGATTAATAAAAAAAATATTTTTAAAAGTATCATGTCTAAATATTTAAATTTGAATTTATAGTTTTTAAAATTGAAAACCGTTTAACAAAATAACAATTTTGGAAGTTGTGAGTGTGTTAATCTTTCTTTTCACCCGATTCTAATCTTTTTTACCGCTGCCTTCTTCTCAAATTTTCCCATCCCACATATGTTCCATGAAGTAATAATATTGTTCTTCATTAATAAGTTTAGAACTCATTTGAAATTACGAAGCGGACAATCATCCAATTTTGTTCTTCTCCGCTTCCACCAATCTTTCCAAAATCGTTTCCCTGTTCGCGTCAAAGACAAGCCCTAAATTTCGCAGACTTCCAGAGTATCGTGAGCTTTCTTGAGAAGAACTTCTAGGTTTTCTTTTGATGCAGAGGAAGAGTGGTTCAAGATGGAGCTCTTTTTTTAAAGAATTTTTCCTCCCCTTAGAACTTAGGCCCAGTGAGTTTTCTCGATGAAAGGGAGCTGGTTGATCTTGTGGTTAGCTAAAATTTATAAGTGTTAGAGGATTAAATACGTAAATGTGAAGGGTCAAATTGATAGAATTTGTAAATTGAGGGTTAGATTTATTAAATTATTTAGATTCATGAAAAAATTGATAGAATTTGTTAGTATTGAAGACTAGATGCGTAAATGTAGAGGTCCAACTTGATGGAATTTGTAATTTGAGAGAATTTTTGAATTATTTAGAATTACGATGAAATTAATAAAATTTGTAAGTGTTGAAAACTAAATGCATAAATGTGAAAGCCATATTGATAATAATTGCTTATTGTGACTATGAAATGAAATAAATTTGTGGCATTCTTTTTTTTTAACGACTTTGTGACAGCTTCAACTAACTTAAACGGTAAAGAAAATTTTAACGAGATTTTTTTCTTTCAAAAAAGAATTTACTAATACGAGGGGTTAAATTATTGATTTATTTAAAATTAAGAATAAATTAATAGAATATAAAATTGTGATGGTTAAATTTATCAAATTTACAAATGTGAGTTAAATTTATTAATATATTTAGAATTAAGTCAAAATTGACAGAAATTGTAAGTGTTATGGACTTAATGCGTGAATGTGAAGGATAAAATTAATAAAATCTGTAAGTATGAAAGTTAAAAGTATTTAAAATAATTAAAATTATGACTAAAATTATAGAATTTATAAATTTTAAAAATAAAATGTATTGTTATATCATCAAAAAGTTGACAAGTCAGCTTCTATGTTATTAGTTTAATTTAGTGATTAAATTGAAATTGAAGTGTAACGTTAGTAGTTAAATTTATAATTTTTTTAATTTAATAATTAAAAATAATTTAATAATTTAATGACTAGTGAGTAATTTGCCCTAATTTAAGATGAGTCACCTTTGCATTTGCCCTAATTTGTACTTCCAAAACAATAAATACCATTCTAAAGGCGTGCCTACATGTTTGAATGTAAAAATTTAAAATTAATTCTGGGCATCAAGCATAATTTTGGGAAAAGCTACAGGATATTAGCTTTTGCGTTTCGTCGTAATTTTTTACACTATATTTTTACACAATCGTGATTTTTTAAAAAAAAAAACTTCCAAACATAAATCACGTTACTTTAAAATTAATTTTACACAAAATTAATTCTTAAAATTATGATGATCCAAAATTAACTCTCTTACGGCATATCCAAAATCCAAACACACAAACACTTCCACAATTTTTGGTAAACTTTTAATGTGTATATATAATATATATATCCGATAATTATATAAATTTTAATTGTATCTCGTGTTGTGTCATATAAGACTTTTTGATAAAACAATGTTTTTAATATTTTGTTCATTTATTAGCTTTGAATCTGAGACATTATTTGAATAACGTCAAACTATTTATCCCTCAAAGTTGACATCAAAAGAGGTATATTTTTACAAACATAATGCCATTTTAAATTATTTATCAAAATAATGTCTAAAATTTAAAAAAGTAATAAATAAGTTTGGCTGGACATGTCTTTACTCTGCATAACCTACATTTTTTTTTTTGATAGAGGAGAAATAAACTACTTATGCAAGAGGAAACAAATCCATAACCAACAGACTTGCGATCACCATAGGAGGAGTCTCGAGCATCCGACAATCCAACGAGTCCGCGGGGGCCAATTTAGCTAACGAGTCCGCCACTTTATTCATCTCCCGACACACATACTGAACATTGACTTCCCAACCTTGCCGCAATAAACCCCGAATGTGCTGACACAAGGCGATGGAACCCCCCTTTGCCGAAGAGTCTTGAACAAGCGAAATTGCCTCTTTACAATCCGTCTCCAAAATAACTCGGCGATAACCCCTAGACCACGCTTGCGATAAACCAATATACATACCCCATAGTTCCGCCTCCAACGCGGAACAAATCCCTATCGTTTTCGTGAAACCAAAAATCCAATCGCCCCTCTCATCTCTGCCGACACCACCGCACGACGTCAACCCGGTAGCAGCTGTGCGTGCGCCGTCCGTGTTGATCTTCAGCCAGCCGCAAGGAGGAACCTCCCAAGCCGTAACCTGCTGTCCGAGACGTACTACAGGAGAGGACAAAGCACTCGATAGCGCCAAAGCTCGGACGCTCTCATCGAACACAAAATTGCTATGCGCCGACACATCGAATACCCCTGCAGCATCTTTATCAAAGATGCAAGCATTGCGATGTTTCTATAAAGACCAAAGCACCGCACCAAAACGAAGATCCCAATCTTTCGACTCGCGCGCAAAATATTCCGGAGACGACAAGTTAATGCGCAACCAATCCTGAATATTCATATTAAGAAACTCCGGAAGTTTGGAAGGAACAATCAACCTAACCCAAAGTGCCATCGCCGTGGGGCACAAACGAAACAAATGATCCACGGATTCCATCATCGAGCCACACACACCACAACTAGAAACGTCACACATATGCCTCCGAACTCTCTCGGCATTAGTGAGTAGCTTGCCACAACCAAGTAACCATAAGAATATTTTGATCCGTTGCAGCCCTCGGAAACGCGCAATGCAACGCCACAACAGCCCCGCTTGTCCCTCACTCTCCCTTGCGCGCACACGGTAAGCAGAACCGACAGAGAAGGTTCGATGCGCCATCCATTTCCAACCTACTCCATCCGAATGCGCGGCTTGCTGCGGCGACAGCGTCGCGGCCAAACGTAAGACGATGTCTCGCAGCACCAAGTGTTCTATCGCAGCCCAATTCCATCCACCTCCAGACGTTGCCATGTTAGCGACGCTAACGTGAGGAAGACACGCACGAGCAGCCCCATCAGCCACATAATCCGCAAGCACTCCAATATCACTCAACCAAGGATCATGCCAAAAGTCTACAGCGCGCCCATCACCCACCGACCAAACAATACCAGAGCGGACCTCCTCCCAAACTAAACTAATACCCTTCCAAAGATGAGAACAACGGGGGCGAGCCAAGGTATCCGGGACAACTTCTACCCATTTATATTTGGACCGTAAAACTTGCGCCCATAGATGATCCGACTGTCGTATCAAATTAAAAGCAAGCTTCATTAAAAAAGCTTCATTTTGAACCGTCAACGACCTAAAACCAAGGCCTCCCCTCCTTAATAGGCGAACATACAGATTTCCAATTCACAAGGTGCACACCACCCCGCCCTTCATCCTTACCCCAAATGAAATTCCGGATTAAACTTTCGATGTCACGACACGTACCTTTAGGAAGGAAAGAAGACTGCATAGCATAATAAGGGATCGCGGACAACACCGATTTAGCAAGTGTAATTCTCCCCGCGAGCGAAAGGGATTTAGCCATCCACCCCGAGAGCTTATCCCTCACGCGTTGAACAATAAACTGGTAAGAGGCTCGAGTCACGCGCTTGTGTAACAAAGGTACACCCAAGTACTTCCCAAGGTCCGACACACGACAAAAACCGAACCGAGAACTGATAGCTACGCTAAAGTCATACTCCACATTCTTCGAAAAAAAGATACAAGTTTTGGCAATGCTGACCTTCTGACCCGAAGCCGCACTGAAACGCTGTAGCACCTCCTCAATAATAGCACCTACATCGTTGAACATCTTTTCTTTCCCTCTTTCTTTTAGTCCGGAAAAACAGAATAAAAAACTGAATATATCTGCAGAATATAAGCCAACAAACAGAACGTTGGAAAAGTCTTCTAGTTTTATGAAAAACAAATCAATTTGTTGAAATCTAAAATTGTATCTAATTTTATGTTAAATTATGAACCGAATTAAAAGTCCTTTGTGCTACTCAGACGAGTCGACAAGCAAACTTGCTAACCCTAGAACACAATACCAACCAGGGTATGATCCCAACCTGCAATTTAGGAGGTTAATGACAAAACCAATCAAAATCCCATCAAAAACCAATCAGCTTCCAACGTAATTTAAACTTAGATAAAGGTAAGATATAAGTATGTGTCTAGTATGGGTATGTTCGATTTTTCAAAGGTCAGATAATTCTACACATATTACTAGTTTTTTATTTTGTTTTGCCAAACCAAAAGAAAAGATGTTGTCCGATGTTGGCTCGTCTGTAGTAACTCATTTTTGGGTCTAAAATAACCAATAATAAATAAATAAAAATTATAAAAAAATATATAAAAAAGGCAAAAAAAAAACCTAAACTACCGTGGATGCCATGCAAGGCATCCACGCACCCCTGCCATTTGACTCATCACCCCCTCCCCATCACTATAAATAAGGAGGCTGCCTTTGAGCAATGGACGGACGGAAAATAAAGCCAAAATCAATGGCAAGCAAATGTCATGGAATTGGCGTAAAATTAAGGGGCAGTGCCCCTTTCGAACATTAGGGGCAGTCAGTTCAAGTCTGTTATTTTTTTGTTACAGATTGATTATATTTGTTAAATCAATTAACAGATGTAGGGTTTGCTGAGGCCCATCACAAGACCCGTGTGGTTTAACTGACTGGGCTATGTGTATCAGTCGGTTATAACCCGTTGGGCTATATAAACTACATGAAGTGGCACATGCCCGTTAATCTCTTTTGACCGGCCAACAATGAATAAACTTTTTTTCCCTTTCTTCTAAATTCCTAGAACGTCGTTCAATTCACTTCTCTTCTCACCGTCTTTCTTTTCTGTTCCGATCACCTTCTTCATTCTTTTTTGTTCACCGGCCACCTTCAATACCCTTTTAATTGTTCGAACAGTTAGTTCGATCGGAGGCCCTGTCGAGGTTCGTTCGGATCGATTTTTGAGTTATGGTGGAATGATGTGGAGATCATGCTAGAGGTCGGGTGAAGTTCTTATTTCGAGCTTCTAGTAGGGTAAATTTTGATCCTCATCTTTGTATTTATTTTAATGTTGTTTTTTTGTAATGAATATCTTTGTATGATATATAAGATGTTTTTGTATTTGTTGGTATGTTTTTTATTTTATATGTCATGTTTGTATATTTTTTTATGTCATGTTTGAATAAAATATATTTATTTATGTTGTTTGATTGAATTTTAAATTAAAACTTTTTAGTGGATTATTGTGAAAAACGTATGTGAAACAAATATTTTAATTTTGATATAACTAAAAACCTAAGGACTAAATCGAAAAAGTCAAAACGAATTTTAAGTCCATAAAATATCCCCATATAATTTTAGTATTATGCCTAAGTTAAAAACATACATTTTCAAATACTTTTTCTAAGTGTTTCAAGCCAAAGCAGTGTTTTTCAAGCACCCGTTTCGAAACGGCCCTAAGGCGTTTCGAAACATTTTCACCACTGTCAACCACCGTTCCGAAACGTGTATCGAAACACTTGAAAGCGTTTCGAAACGGCACAACTCGTTTCGAAACTGTTCTTCATGTTGGCTTTAAAAAGAATTAAAATTATTTCAAAAATTTCATATTTTCAAATATATAAGGGGTGTTTCGAAACGGATCAAGCCCGTTCCGAAACGACCCTTTGACAGTAGCCATTCCGTTTCGAAACGGATCACTACCGTTCCGAAACAGGGGCTAGGTTTTAGTTTGAAAATATGACCGTTGTATGTTTTAACTGATTTTATCAAAACCGTTAAGGCGTTTCGATACGGTCTAGGACCGTTCCGAAACGACCCTTTTACAGTGGCAAAACCGTTCCGAAACGGCCCTAAGGCGTTTCGCAACGGGCTCTTAAATGCACCCCAACGACTCTTTCTATTTTAGTCCGTTCCGAAACAAGTTTCCCGTGTTCCGAAACGGGTTGGTGCAGACAGCATTAATGGTGGCAAGAGAGGGTTCCAACGGCTCCATTTATGTTCCCAACCACCCAAACGGCTAGAAATCAATGAGAAGGTATAAAAGGGACATCCAAAAGCATCAGCAACAACTATTGAACTTCAAGCAAACATCCAAACATCAAATTCAAGCATTTGAGCAAAAATCCCAAATTTGTGTAAAATCCCAATTTGTGTTCTTCATTCACATCTTGTAAAATTGGGTTGAGTGCTTGTATTGGGGCTATCATTTGTATTGAGAGATACCTAATTAGCCTTCAAATTTCTTTGTTCTATTGAGTGAGAGTTGGGTTGATTTTTGGGTAGAAAAATCAACCGATATTGTAAAGGGTTGCCTCCTTGTCCTAGAAAAGGGGAAGATCAATTTAGTGAAATTGTTGCAAATCCTTAGTGAGACTAAGGTAGTGGATGTAGAGTTCATTTGGAACTTGAACCACTCTAAATCCCTTGTTCTTCAATTTTTATTTGCCAATTTCCACTAAAATCCTTTAAATTTCCAATTCACCCCCCTCTTGGTAAATATCGATCTTTCGATCCACTCAACAATTGGTATCAGAGCTTAACTCTTTGAGGATTAACAACCACAAGAGGAGATCCTTGGAAGAGTGTGATCATCAAAATATCAAGAGATGGCTTCAACCTCCGGTTCTGGCATGTACGAGTCACAATCAACCACCAAGCCTCCTTTCTTCAATGGTGACAACTACTCTTTTTGGAAGAACAAAATGAGGCTATTCATCAAGTCAAGTGACTACCTTGTATGGGATGTCATTGAGGATGGGCCATACATTCCATTGAAGCAAGATGGTGAAGGCAAGATGGTGTTGAAGAAGAAAGCCGAAATGAGTGAAGAGGAGAGGAAGAAGATTCAAGTCAACGATAAAGCTCTCCACATGCTTTTTTGTGCTTTCGGTCCGGACATCTATTCAAAGGTCTCTTCCATTGAAAATGCCAAAGAAGTGTGGGACACACTTGAGACCACTTATGAAGGCACCAATGATGTCAAAGAAACTAAGATTGGACTTCTCAATCTTAGTTATGAAAATTTCAAGATGGAGCCCGATGAGACGGTGTCAAAGATGTTTGATCGATTCTCCACAATATTCAACGGGCTAAAGGGCTATGAAGAGATCATACCGGAAGACAAGCTTGTCCGGAAGCTACTCTATTCACTTCCCGAAGCTTGGGATGGGAAGAGAACCGCCATCATCGAAGCAAAGAACTTGAAGACATTAAAGCTTGATAAGCTTGTGGGTTCTCTCCTTACTCATGAGATCATGAAGCAAGGAAGGGAAGATGAGAAAAAGAAAGAAGAGAAAAGAGTAGAGAAGCTTGAAGTTGAAAAGAAGAAGAAGATGGGAATAGCTCTCAAGGCAAAAGCTTCACAACATGATGAGAGCTCATCTTGTGAGGAGGATGAACTTGAAGAATTGGCTATGATAGCCAAACGATTCTCACGCTTCATGAGGTCCAACCGGGGAAGAAAAATCCAAAGAAAGATGGACTTCAAAGGAAGGAACAAAGAAGAAGGGAAGGATCCCATCATTTGCTATGAGTGCAAACAATCCGGTCACATCCGTTCGGAGTGCCCTCAACTCAAGAAGAAGGGCTTTGAGAAGAAGAAGAAACTCAAAGCCAAGCTTGCTACTTGGAGTGATGAGGAGTCATCGGAGGATGACGAACAAGAAGTGGCTAACCTCTGTCTCATGGCACTTGAGGAAGATTCCTCCTTGGTAACCTCTAACTCATCTACTTTAGATTTTTCATATGAAGAATTAAATGATGCATATGATGAGTTACAAGAGGTATATGATGAATTAGTTGAGAAGTTTAAAGAGTCGGTCATTAAAAACAAGAAAATCATTTTAGAGCTAAATGAGAAAAATGACTCACTCACTCAAGCTAATTCTAAATTTGAGAAAAAGATTTTAGGATTAAAAGATGAACTTAAGTTCTTTCAAGATGAAAATGTTGATCTTAATAATCTTTTGTCTCAATGCAATAGTGAACACCAAAAGGTGTTAGGTGAGCTAAATGAGCTCAAAAAGTCCCTAAAAATGTTGGTAGTGTCAAACATGAAGTAGGAGAATCCTCTAAAACACACCAACCTAAGAAAATGACTAATTACTACAAACAAGGTAGCTACCCTAGACATAGTAGAGCTAAAAGAATTAGAAGTGTATGGGTTCCTAAGGAACTTGTAAAATCTAATAATATTATTGCTATGTTATCTTGGATTCCTAAGGGAACCAAGGTTTTGGGAGCTAACACTCATGGACCCAAAATGATTTGGGTACCAAAAACCAAAGTTTAATATCTTTGTTTGTAGGGGGAGCATTGCTACAAGGCCAAAGCACAAAGTCAAAACTCATGGTACCTTGATAGTGGATGCTCGAGGCACATGACCGGAGACAAGAGTCGATTCATGGATTTAAAGCCAAAAAGTGGAGGAGTAGTAACATTTGGTGACAACTCCAAAGGCCACATTAAAGGTATTGGCTCCATAGGTAATCACTCTACCATTCTCATTGAAAATGTCTTATATGTCGATGGTCTTAAACATAATTTATTGAGCATAAGTCAATTGTGTGATAAAGGATTTAATGTTTTATTTGATAAAAATAGATGCAAAATTGTTGACATTAAATCTAATAATATTATGCTCATAGGTCATCGCATAGGAAACATATACATGGTGCATTTAGATGACATACATACATCTCATGCATGTTTAGTTGCTCAAAATGAAAATGATGCATGGTTGTGGCATAGGAAGCTAGGACATGCTAGCATTAGTGTTTTGGAAAAACTAGTCTCTCTAAATCTAGTTAGAGGTTTGCCCAAAATTAAATTTTCAAATGACAAAATTTGTGATGCATGTTCTAAGGGTAAACAACATAGATCTTCCTTTAAATCCATTAATGATGTTTCTACTAGTAGATGCTTACAATTAATTCACATGGATTTATTTGGGCCAATTAGGACTATGAGCTTGGGTGGTAAATCTTATGCATTTGTGCTAGTTGATGATTTTTCTAGATTTACTTGGGTTCTCTTTTTAAGTACTAAAGATGAGGCTTTGGAAAAATTCATCACATTTTCAAAATTAACCCAAAATGATCTTGAACTTAGAATTTCACACATTAGAAGTGATCATGGAACCGAGTTTCAAAATTTAGGGTTTGAAGAATTTTTGAATGAAAATGGTATTAGCTATAATTTTTCGGCTCCTCGAACTCCTCAACAAAATGGGGTAGTTGAGAGGAAAAATAGAACTTTACAAGAAATGGCTAGAACTATGCTTTGTGAAAAATAATTTACCTAAATATTTTTGGGCGGAAGCCACAAACACCGCTTGTTATATTGTAAATCGAGTAATGATTAGGCCAATTTTAAAGAAAACACCTTATGAGATTTTAAAATCTAAAAAGCCTAACATTAGCTATTTTCACCCTTTTGGGTGCAAGTGTTTTGTTTTAAATAATGGAAAAGACAACTTAGGTAAATTTGATGCAAAAAGTGATGAAGCTATTTTTATAGGTTACTCTTTAACCTCTAAAGCCTATCGAGTATTTAACAAAAGAACTTTAGTAGTAGAAGAATCTATTCATGTTGTATTCGATGATAACCTCCTTCCTAGGAAGGATTCTTGTGATGATGATGATGTAGGAATCATAAATGCCTTTGATGGAGGTCAAACTTCAAAGAAGGATGAGATTCAACCAAAAGAAGAAGATACACAAGATTCACCTCTTGAAGCCTTGAAGGACTTGGCTATTGAGGAAAAGGAAGTGAGCTACCCAAGGGAGTTGAACTATGTCAAAGATGGTGAAATCTTGGGTGATCCATCCAAGGGGGTAACCACTCGTTCTTCTCTTAAATTAATGAACCATGTTGCATTTATCTCATGCATAGAGCCTAAAAACATAAAAGAAGCATTGAAAGATGACTTTTGGATTATGGCTATGCAAGAAGAGTTAAATCAATTTGAGAGAAGTAATGTATGGACATTAGTTGATAGGCCTAGTAATCAATCTACAATAGGAACTAAATGGGTCTTTAGGAACAAACTAGATGAGAGTGGTAACATTGTGAGAAATAAAGCTAGACTTGTAGCACAAGGTTACACTCAAGAAGAGGGAATAGATTTTGATGAAACCTATGCACCCGTAGCTAGGATGGAAGCCATTAGGATGTTGCTTGCATATGCATGTTATCATAATTTCAAGCTTTTTCAAATGGATGTTAAAAGCGCATTTTTAAATGGTTTTATAAATGAAGAAGTGTATGTGGAACAACCACCGGGTTTTGAAGATTCAAAATTTCCAAATCATGTTTTCAAACTTACCAAAGCTCTTTATGGTTTAAAACAAGCTCCTAGAGCTTGGTATGAAAGGCTTTCAAATTTTTTGATTGAAAAAGGATTTGAAAAAGGTAAGGTGGACACTACACTTTTCATAAAAATGTATAAAAATGACATCTTAGTAGTTCAAATTTATGTTGATGATATTATTTTTGGTTCTACTAATGAATGTCATTGTCAAGAGTTTCCTAAGCTAATGCAAGGTGAATTTGAGATGAGCATGATGTGGGAGCTCTCATTCTTTTTGGGACTCCAAATCAAGCAAAAGAAGAATGGCACCTTCATCAACCAAGCAAAATACATAAAGGATATGCTCAAGAAGTTTGGCTTGGAGAATGCAAAGCCTCAAGCCACTCCTATGAGCTCATCTACAAAGCTTGACAAAGATGAAGGAGGTAAGTGTGTTGACTCTAAGCTTTATCGTTCTATGATTGGATCTTTGCTTTACCTTACCGCAAGTAGACCAGATATCTTGTTTAGTGTTTGCTTGTGTGCTAGGTTTCAAGCTAGTCCTAGAGAGTCTCACCTTATAGCCGTTAAGAGAATCTTTAGATACCTTAGAGACACTCCTTGTTTAGGCCTTTGGTATCCTAGAGACTCTACCTTCAACCTACATGCTTACTCGGATGAGGATTATGGGGGTTGTAAAATTGATAGGAAAAGTACTTCGGGAACTTGCCAATTCTTAGGTAGTATGCTCATATCTTGGTTCTCTAAGAAACAAAATATTGTAGCCTTATCTACCACCGAAGCCGAGTACATATCCTTAGGGAGTTGTTGTGCTCAAGTCCTTTGGATGAAGCAACAACTCTTAGATTATGGTATTAAAGTTGGAACCATACCCCTAAAATGTGACAACACTAGTGCAATATGCTTAACTAAAAATCCCATCCAACACTCTAGAACCAAACATATAGAAATAAGGCATCATTTCATTAGAGATCATGTTCTTAAGGAAGATGTGGTTATAGAGTATGTGGACACCTTGAATCAATTAGCGGACATTTTTACAAAACCCTTAGATAAAGAGCGTTTTTGGTCCCTTAGGAGAGAGTTAGGTCTAGCTAGCCTATCTTGACCTTTTTGGACCTCTTTTGTGCTTAAATATGCTTGATCTTGTGAAATTCCATGTTGATGTGTTTAAACTCCTAATTTTATCCATGCTTATAGTTAGGGGGAGTATGTTTATGCTTAAATATGTTTTGCCTGCTCATTCATGACATTTATGCATGTTAGGCCTCTTAAAAGATCATTTTTCTGCATTTTTAGAGCCTCATCTGCACTTCTAGGCCCAGGTGTATCGAAACGGGTGAACCTGTTTCGATACGGATACCTTAAATCCAGCTCTGAGAGAAGGGCGTTTCGAAACGCCTCAAAAGCGTTCCGAAACGTTTTTGATTCTGCCAAGGGGGTGTATCAGAACGCGTTCCGATACGGGTCAAAGGGAGTTTCGATACGGTCAACAGCGTATCGAAACGTTATGTTTATGGTTTTAAAATGGTCAAAACCCTAGCTGCCCGTTCCGAAACGGTCTTGACCGTTCCGAAACGGCATCGCGGACTGCTTTATTTAGGGTTTTTAATGACATAATTTCACTTTTTTATCAAACACTAAAACCCTAAACCGCCTCCCTCTCTATAAATACCCTCTAAAACTCTTTGATTTTCACAAAATTGTGTGGGGTTTTACTCTACATCTCAACTCTAAGCAAGTTTCATCAATCTTGTGCAAGGATTTCTTCAAAATCATCCAAAATCCCAAACTAAGGTAATTTTTCAATTTTTTTTTCTTTCTTTCAATTCATGTTCGAATCTTAGGTTAGAAAATTTTATTTTTGTATAAATTATATGTTTTTGGTTGTGGGTTTTCAAAATCTTGTAAATTTTTTTTCAAATCTCAAAATTTTTGATTCGAATATAAAATTTTTCAATCGTATTTTTTAAACTGTTTTTATTTTAATTTTGTTTTCAAAAACCTAAGTGGGATTTATTATTGGATTGATTTTAATTATCATTGCATACACTCAATTTTAAAACACTTGCTTCATATTTTTTAGATGGCGGATCAATCGAACAAAAAGCGCAAGGCCGTTCAATCCGGTGATTCAAGCATTCGTCCAAATATCACGATGCTTTTTCAGAAATATCTTAAGACTCCGGACGCGCGTGCTCGCTTTGCTTATGTCAAGGATTTCGCTGTTCGTAAGGAACGAGTCATTGATCTTGAGTTTCTCAATTCCGAGCGATTCCTTTTTCGTTATCTCCCTCGTTTGGATGATTGGAATCTCATGGATTTCTTGAGCCTTCCGGATGTTTGCTACAAAAATATGGTACTCATCTTTTACTCCAATGCTCGTTTTCTTTATGATGAGTCCAGAACCGAGATCATAGGAATTGAGTCATCCTTGCTAGGCAAAAAGATTGTTATTAATGTTGCTCTTTTGGAATCTGCTTTTAATCTTAAGAATATGGGTCTTGAGGATGAACGCCACTTTGGCACTTTCACCGGTAAGGCACTAAATTTGGATGTGCATGATCGTGTTCTTCACTTAATGGTCTCTTGGTTTATTCGCCCTTCCGGCGGTAAATATTCCCACATCCGTCAAACCGATCACTTTTGGCTAGAGTGTTTTCGTAGGGGTGAGCGCCCAAATGTCCCTAAGATAATCTTTGCCGAGATAGTCAATAATATCAAACTTATTGACACAAATGAGTTGAAATCCTTTACTTATGGCATTGTCTTGAGCGCCTTATTTCACCATCTTGGTATCGATTGTACCTACGACTCTCCGGAACCTCGCAAGACCACTATTGGTGAGTCATCCCTTCGCAAGTCCGGGTTCACGTATGTGAATGGTATTTGGGAAAGAATTGATAGAGAAGCGGTTCCTCCTCCCGTTGCTCCTCCACCGCAAGTTCAAATGGCAAACAATGAAGCTCTCACAACTTTTCTTACCGAGCGGTTCAATGCCTTGGACACTCGGATGAATGCTTTGGACACTAGCATTGCTTCGGGCTTTGAGACTATGGGCAATCGGTTGAAGAATGTCGAGGATCGTCTTCATTCTCTTGAAACTTCTCATTCCAACTTGGATCTTTCCTTCTCCACTCTCTATGGGCAATGGACGAAGTTTCAACGTTCTCAAGCCAAGGACGATGATGATGATGATGAGGATGAGGATGACGAGGCTTAGGATATTTATCTCATATCATATCATATTATCTATGCATTTTAGGACTAAGGTTGCATCTTTATGTTTTCTCATGTTTTAGGACCTATGCTTATGGCTATTTTATTTTGGGATTTTATTGTTTGAATTATGTTGAACTTAATGTTTTGAATTATGTTTTGGATATTTTGGTTATGAATTTATAATATGGTTGCTTATTATTGCTTATTGGTACTAATCTTTTATCTTCTCTATGAGCTTATGTTGTTTTTTTTGATCTAACAAAAAGGGGGAGAAGAAATTTAAGAGCCACAACACTAAAATTCGTTTTTAAATTTTAAAAGGTTTTTAAACTTAAACTTCAAATCAAATCAAATTTTTTTAAAAACCTATCTTAAATTCAGGGGGAGTTAGAATATTTTCAAAACTTTCAAAATTCTAACTTTGGTTTTGTTATATCAAAAAGGGGGAGATTGTGAAACAAATATTTTAATTTTGATATAACTAAAAACCTAAGGACTAAATCGAAAAAGTCAAAACGAATTTTAAGTCCATAAAATATCCCCATATAATTTTAGTATTATGCCTAAGTTAAAAACATACATTTTCAAATACTTTTTCTAAGTGTTTCAAGCCAAAGCAGTGTTTTTCAAGCACCCGTTTCGAAACGGCCCTAAGGCGTTTCGAAACATTTTCACCACTGTCGACCACCGTTCCGAAACGTGTATCGAAACACTTGAAAGCGTTTCGAAACGACACAACTCGTTTCGAAACTGTTCTTCATGTTGGCTTTAAAAAAAATTAAAATTATTTCAAAAATTTCATATTTTCAAATATATAAGGGGTGTTTCGAAACGGATCAAGCCCGTTCCGAAACGACCCTTTGACAGTAGCCATTCCGTTTCGAAACGGATCACTACTGTTCCGAAACAGGGGCTAGGTTTTAGTTTGAAAATATGACCGTTGTATGTTTTAACTGATTTTATCAAAACCGTTAAAGCGTTTCGATACGGTCTAGGACCGTTCCGAAACGACCCTTTTACAGTGGCAAAACCGTTCCGAAACGGCCCTAAGGCGTTTCGCAACGGGCTCTTAAATGCACCCCAACGGCTCTTTCTATTTTAGTCCGTTCCGAAACAAGTTTCCCGTGTTCCGAAACGGGTTGGTGCAGACAGCATTAATGGTGGCAAGAGAGGGTTCCAACGGCTCCATTTATGTTCCCAACCACCCAAACGGCTAGAAATCAATGAGAAGGTATAAAAGGGACATCCAAAAGCATCAGCAACAACTATTGAACTTCAAGCAAACATCCAAACATCAAATTCAAGCATTTGAGCAAAAATCCCAAATTTGTGTAAAATCCCAATTTGTGTTCTTCATTCACATCTTGTAAAATTGGGTTGAGTGCTTGTATTGGGGCTATCATTTGTATTGAGAGATACCTAATTAGCCTTCAAATTTCTTTGTTCTATTGAGTGAGAGTTGGGTTGATTTTTGGGTAGAAAAATCAACCGATATTGTAAAGGGTTGCCTCCTTGTCCTAGAAAAGGGGAAGATCAATTTAGTGAAATTGTTGCAAATCCTTAGTGAGACTAAGGTAGTGGATGTAGAGTTCATTTGGAACTTGAACCACTCTAAATCCCTTGTTCTTCAATTTTTATTTGCCAATTTCCACTAAAATCCTTTAAATTTCCAATTCACCCCCCTCTTGGTAAATATCGATCTTTCGATTCACTCAACAACGTACCTTGAGCGTAAGGGTGCCATTTTTCGATAGTCTCTATTAAAAAAATATTTTTATTCTAAATCTTAATTTTCAAAATAGACTTCCTTCAATCGGGAGTCTAACAGAAATTATGCCCCGGACGTAGGGGTGTAAATTTCTTCTCATCAAATATAAAATATTTTTTTTCTAAATTATATTTTCCCATTTGAGAATCTAACGGAAATTATACTCCGGGCGTTGGAGTGTACCTTTCCTTTCATAAACATATATTTTTAAATATTATTTTAAATTAAGGGATCATAATTTCTAAATTTAAATTCGAATTCATAATTCTACTGTTAAGACATTACGTAATCGATAGGTACCAATTTTGGGCGTTGTGGGGGTGCTCATCCTTCCCCACACGTAACCGACTCCCGAACCCATGTTTTCTGGTTTCGCAGACCAAAATTCGTTGTTTTAATAAAATAAACAAGTTTTATTAAAATAACCGAGTTTTCAAGTGTTCCAATCGCACCTAAAGTAAAACAAATGATTGGTGACGACTCACCCGTTGTTACAGCTTGGCGACTCCGCTGAGGACTTTTTTTAAAGAGTCAAGCCACAGGTCGATTACTTTTTGTATATAGGTGGAAATTATGACTTCGATTTAATTAATTTGTGATCCCTTTTTTCTAAAATTTTTACATTTTTTTATATTTTTTTTGAGTTTTCATATCATGAGCTCTATACCCGAGCTCTGTCCCTTAAGTGGGAGCGAGAAATCACGCCTTCGTGAGGTACTCCCTTCGTGTAGGATGGTGAAACGCTTCCGGGATATAGGTCCCTTTGTCTTCGTGAGACCTCTGTCTCCGTGCAGACCTGGGGAAATGTATCCTCCCGAATCGATGTCCTAGCGACAGTTCGGGTACCGTTACTTTAGAACCAAAACACATATAGTAAACCCTAAGAGCTTACCCCTTAAAGTCAAACCGAAACTCTTCCCGTTAGCAGTCACCCTGTTTAGGTTTTGATGCCTTTATTTGCTATATGTTCAATTTTCTTAACTGCTAATTTTTGTCTTATCCATTATTCAATTTATCCATTTGACTCTTTTATTATGAACTAACCTGTTTCTTCTCTTTGGTGATCATGTTGCATTAAGTCATTTATTCCACATTAATTACATGACACCACTATAACATTTTAATTTTTGCACTTCATCATCATGAAGTATTGATTCACGTCTGGTTTCCTATTTGAAAAAATTATCATCGGGAGAAAATCTAGTTCCCTAGATATCAATGCAACATTCAAAAATTGCGAATAAATCCCGTAAATTCAGAAGTTAAACCACGTGAACCATTTTTGAATCAGTGCTTTCTCATCTAGGACATGCATTTTCCATTTACATGTATACGTTCTATTTTGAATCAGTACCTTCACATCTAGAACATGTACCTTGCATTTACATGCATTCATTTCGGAACTTCGAAACCGATCTTGGGATGCCTTATGTTAGCAAATACCAGATAAAGAAATTTTGACCAATCTAACATCATACAAGAGCCCGGTCCATGAGCATTTTCAAATAACCTTTGCACTTATACAGACATCATACCTCTTCAAGGCCCCAAGCTGAGAGCTTTCCTCGACGAGTTCAGGAAGTGAGCCTCCGATGCCGAGTCAGACTTCTGCACCCCAGACGACTACATCAATTATCGCCTGTAGCACTTTGCCAGGGCCAAAAGTGATAAGCTACCATGAACCAAAAGCAAATTTATGAACTTGACTGGGGGGCAACATAACACGTCCAGAAGAACAATGAAAGCTCTTCAAGAAAAGACGAAAACATACTTAAAGTTCGCTTCAAGAGCAGTCTTAGACAAAAATGTTGAGGCATTCACCTGAGGAAGTAATTCAAAAAATGATCAAACCCAAGGAAAGTTGGGCCATCCTTACAGATAAGGCACTGAGCACTGTTTAATCAGAAGCAAATATCTGACTAGCAGAGAACCAGGGGAATCCGTTTAAGGGGAAAAATAGAATCTCATTCACATATCCATCAGCATGCATCATCTACATGCATTCAAGTCATCATGCATTTAGGCTAGACACATGCATTAAGCACAAAGCTAGGTGCATCCATAGCACATTTATGTCTTGAACGAGACTGAAGACCCCAACTATGGAGGCAACAACATGATGATAGGCCTTTAGCCATGAAGAAGGCCAAATAAGCGAAAAAGATCGAACATCCAGGTAAAAGTGGTAATTTTTTTGAACATATTACTAACTAATGTTCCATTTTCAGGTCATAAGCCCATGAAGTTTCGGAATCAACCTTTTTCCGATCTCACCTTCGTCAGTGGTGGTGAGCCAAGTAAATTTTCCTGGAAAAAGGAAAAAACAAGATGACATCGAGATCATTCAACTTAAAAGTTCAAGTCCAAAAAAAGAATAAGGACAATGAGGCTTGGGGGCAAACTTCTGCTGAGACAAATTTTAAACAAAAATCAGGAGATCAAACTAAGTCAGAAGAAAGAGACTTCTACAAGAATTTCATGCATCTCTGCATCATCACAAAAGCAAGCACATGAACATCATTTGCATAAATACTATCAAGAGCTAACTTGGAACTTGTCACTTAAAGATTTTCCTAAACACCGTCATTTCTTAAGGACATTTTTCTTCAGAATTTGAGTTTCTTAACTCCGTCCTTTCTTAAGGGCACTTTTTCTCAAAAACAAGAGTTTCTTAACTCCGTCCTTTCTTAAGGACACATTTTCTCGAAAACACGAGTTTCTTAACTCCGTCCTTTCTTAAGGACACCTTTTCCCAAAATTGGAGTTTCTTAAGGGTACTTTTTCTCAAAAACAAGAGTTTTTTTAACTTCGTTCTTTCTTAAGGGCACCTTTTCTCGAAAACACGAGTTTCTTAACTCCGTCATTTCTTAAGGACACTTTTTCCCAAAATTGGAGTTTCTTAACTCCGTCCTTTCTTAAGGGCACTTTTTCTAAAAAATAAGAGTTTCTTAACTCCGTCCTTTCTTAAGGGCACCGTTTCTCGAAAACACGAGTTTCTTAACTTCGTCCTTTCTTAAGGACACCTTTTCAGAATTTGAGTTTCTTAACTCCGTCCTTTCTTAAGGGCATTTTTTCTCAAAAACAAGAGTTTCTTAACTACGTCCTTTCTTAAGGGCACATTTTCTCGAAAACACGAGTTTCTTAACTTCGTCCTTTCTTAAGGACACCTTTCTTTTTTCTTCAGAATTTGAGTTTCTTAACACCGTCCTTTCTTAAGGGCACCTTTTCTCGAAAACACGAGTTTCTTAACTCTGTCTTTTCTTAAGGACACCTTTTCCCAAAATTTGAGTTTCTTAACTCTGTCCTTTCTTAAGGACACCCTTTTTTAAAATTAAAGTTTCTTAACTCCGTTCTTTCTCAAGGATAACTTTTCTCAAAACAAGAGTTTCTTAACTTCGTCCTTTCTTAAGGATACATTTTCTCAAAACAAGAGTTTTTTAACTCTGCCCTTTCTTAAGGACACATTTTCTTAAATTTCGTCATTTCTTAAGGATAATTTTCTCAAAAATTGGGTTTTCTTAATTCCATCCTTTCTTCAAGGATAATCTTAAATTTCGTCCTCTCATGAGGATCAAAGCTATTTTTGACAAGTCCGACAGAAATGTCGGCACAACGTGCTTAAACACGGTTAAGTTTAAGACAATGGATAATTCAAATGTCCATAAAAAATCCATTGTCATAAATAGTCGAAGGAAAATAAATCCTTTGGAAAAATCCAATCTCATGATTGGTATAAACTGATTGTACCCGGGGGAATGATACAACTAGCCCGGAGCAAACGACTGCCGGTAAAGGCAAGTCAAAACCGTTGATCCCTGTGCATTTGGGAAAAATGCAAATCCGAAAGTTAACAGAAATATCGGCATAACGTGCTTAAACACGATTAAGTTTAAGACAATGGACAATTCAGATGTCCATCGAAAATCCATTGTCGCGAATGGTCGAAGGAAAATAAATCCTTTGGAAAAATCCAATCTCATGATTGGTAGAAACTGATTGTACCCAGGGGAATGGTACAACTAGCCCAGAGCAAACGGCTACCGGTAAAGGCAAGTCAAAATCGTTGATCCCTGTGCATTTGGGAAAAATGCAAATTCGAAAGCCGACAGAAATGTCAGCATAACGTGCTTAAACAAGGTTAAGTTTAAGACAATGGGCGATTCAGATGCCCATCGAAAATCCATTTTAACGAATGGTCCAAGGAAAATAAATCCTTTGGAAAAATCCAATCTCATGATTGGTCCAAACTGATTGTACCCAGGGGAATGGTACAACTAGCCCGGAGCAAACGGCTACCGGTAAAGGCAAATCAAATCCGTTCATCCCTGTGCAGTTGGGAAAAATGCAAAAGAAGTGTAAACCAAGGACACTCTTCCTTGTCTCGTTGAAGGGATTCTAGTACTAATCAGATCTTCTCGCATCAATGGAGTTGCAGTAGATCGACTCTTCTTTAGATCTTCTCGCATCAATGAAGTTGCAGTAGATCGACCCTTCTTTAGATTTTCTCGCATCAATGGAGTTGCAGATGATCGACCCTTCTTCAGATCTTCTCGCATCGATAGAGTTGCAGATGATCGACCCTTCCTCGGATCTTCTCGCATCAATGGAGTTGCAGATGATCGAACCTTATTCAGATCTTCTCGCATCTATAGAGTTGCAGTGGATCAATCTTTCTCCTCCAGATCAAGCTACCTTGTTAAGTGTTCTATGTTTCAAATGGATCAAGTTTTGTAGACCTCGCCGCTCTGTCAGTGTCGCAGCTAGGTCAAGTTTTCTACAGATATTGCTTCACTGTTAGAGTCGTGGCAAGCCAAAGTTATGAGCTTCTGCAACAGATCTCCTCCTCTTGAAAATTTTGTTTATTAGGGCGGCTGAGCGAATCAGTGAAGCAGAAAAGAATGTGTCAAGAAGAAAAGAGCCAAATTAGACCAAATTAAAATGGGTTTCTTTTTGTCTTTGTTTCATTGTCGTTATACAACAGTAAGCAAAGAGGGGCAACTGTAGTAACCTATTTTTGGGTCTAAAATAACCAATAATAAATAAATAAAAAGTATAAAAAAATATATATAAAAAAGGCAAAAAAAAAACCCTAAACTACCGTGGATGCCATGCAAGGCATCCACGCACCCCTGCCATTTGACTCATCACCCCTCCCATAACTATAAATAGGGAGGCTGCCTTTGAGCAATGGACGGACAGAAAACAAAGCCAAAATCAATGGCAAGCAAATGCCATGGAATTGGCGTAAAATTAAGGGGCAGTGCCCCTTTCGAACCTTAGGGGCAGTGCCCTTTTAATGGTTCGAATAGTTAGTTCGATCGGAGGCCCTGTCGAGGTTCGTTCGGATCGATTTTTGAGTTATGGTGGAATGATGTGGAGATCTTGCTAGGGTCGAGTGAAGTTCTTATTTCGAGCTTCTAGTAGGGTAAATTTTGATCCTCATCTTTGTATTTATTTTAATGTTGTTTTTTTGTAATGAATATCTTTGTATGAAATATAAGATGTTTTTATATTTGTTGGTATGTTTTTTTATTTTATATGTCATGTTTGTATATTTTATTTTGTATGTCATGTTTGAATAAAATATATTTATTTATGTGTTGTTTGATTGAATTTTAAATTAATTTTTTTAGTATGGATTATTGTGAAAAACGTACCCTGAGCGTAAGGGTGCCATTTTTCGATAGTCTCTATTAAAAAAATATTTTTATTCTAAATCTTAATTTTCAAAATAGACTTCCTTTAGTCGGGAGTCTAACAGAAATTATACCCCCAGGCGTAGGGGTGTAAATTTCTTCTCATCAAATATAAAATATTATTTTTTTCTAAATTATATTTTCCCCATTTGAGAATCTAACGAAAATTATACTCTGGGCGTTGGAGTGTACCTTTTCCTTTCATAAACATACATTTTTAAATATTATTTTAAATTAAGGGATCATAATTTCTAAATTTAAATTCGAATTCATAATTCCACTGTTAAGACATTACGTAATCGATAGGTATCAATTTTGGGCGTTGTGGGGATGCTCATCCTTCCCCACACGTAACCGACTCCCGAACCCATATTTTCTGGTTTCGCAGACCAAAATTCGTTGTTTTCATAAAATAAACAAGTTTTATTAAAATAACCGAGTTTTTAGGTGTTCCAATTGCACCTAAAGTAAAACAAATGATTGGTGGCGACTCACCCGTTGTTACATCGTCGAAACGGCGGCGACAACATTGAGAATGCACGCCGACGAATGAGTGAGTGGCAGGTGAGGGTAACGCCGGAGAAGGGATTGGTGGTCGGTGAGAGTAAAAGTGGTTAGAGTATTGATGGAATTTGGGGATTTTATTTTAATTTTTATATAATAATAAAAACTATATTGATAAAAAGAATTTTAATGAATCTATTGCAAGACATCAAAAAATGACTGAAAATAAAGACAAAAATCATTATGATTTGTTTGTTCCTGAAAATATTTTTTCCTTACCACCAGCGAGAATTGCGAATTCGAATTTCTTTCAATTCAAGGGATAAAAATGGTATGCATAGAAATCCAGTATTTTTAAATAATGTAAAAAACTTACTGCGACCCCCTTTGTGAGGAGGCACCCCTTCTCCCGAAGTTACGAGGCTATTTTGCCTAGTTTCTTAGAGAGAGTTGTCTCGCGCCCCTAGGTAAATAAAATATAATTTATTTTTATTTTAAATTAATTTTTATATTTAATAGTAATAAAATATACCAAGTCATACTAAAATATTAATAAAATAATTTAAAAGAACCAAAATAGGTCAACATGTAAAATTTAATAAGTAAATTAAGCTTTTTGAAAAATCAGTGACCAAAATAAAAAAGAAAAATAACATGTACAAAGAAAAATGGCAGCCAACGAGAGTATTATTCGCGTACTACTTGGAGCATGAAGCCTGCTAGGGTAATAAATGAGACGAGAAAACTTTATAAAAAAATGAGACGAGAGATTACAAATTATTCAAGTTTAATTTAATTAAAATTTAGTCAATATTTAATTTGATTAAACTTGATTTAAGCTTAAATTTGAGTTTTTAACGAATTGAACTCAACTCAACACTAATCAAACTCGATTCGAATCATTTACAATCTTAAAGCCAGCAGCTGACCATAGTATAGAAGAAGATTTCAAACTGGGCCATGGACATCTCTTTCAGGAAACTAACTTCTTTTATATTTTAAATTTAAAAATGAATTCTTTTGAATTGTACATTTATTAATTAATTCTTCCAGCAATGGAAATTTCAAAACTTTCACTTTGATTCACGATTTTAAGGCTTAGTTTGTGGTTGCTTTTAAAAAGTGTGGTGAAAAAAATGATTTTCAAACTAGCTGTTGAAAAGTAGTTTTGAAAAGCTGATTAGTGTTTATCATTGATGTCAAAAAGTGATTTTGAGGAGATAAAATGTCTATTTTACACATGATATTGAAAAGTAAAAGTAAATTTGGGTGATTGTTCAAATTAATTAATGTTATGATTTATGAAATAGATCAATTTCAATTATAATAAAAAAATTATTTTTTATAAAATTTAATTTGAAAATATAAACTACATTCTAGATTATATACGGGCATACCACTTACACATTAATAATAAATATAAAATAAAGTACAAATAAAATAATTTTATTTTTAATATAAATATTATAAAATATATATTATTTTACAATTATGTATGCATAAACATTATTTTAACAATAAATTATAATTAAATAATAAAGATAAGAAAGTAATTTTATTTTCAAACTAGCTTTCCACCCAAGAAGTTATAAAATCCAACTTCTAGTTTGGGTAAAAAAGCTAGTTTTAAAAGCAACAAAAAATAGTCTGTTTTAATTAAAAACACTTAAAAAAATGATTTTTAGTTGCAAAACGGAAAAAAAACATGCCCTAAGACAAAAAGAACCAATTTGGTACAGGGTTAGATTTCATAATTTAATGCACTCATACTTCCACTACATTAAAGCTTCAAACCCACATCAAAAAATCAAAACTTTCGTCCAAAATAAGAAGATAAAGCAGCTGAGGAAGAAAAAATAACTAAAAAGATGATAGCTTTGCCTTGGATTCTTGCTTTCCAAGTGTAAAATTAATGACCCTTTTCTATAATATTTGAGTGAATTGTGGAAAATGCACAGTGATGGGAGTGTTTGGTGGGCTCAGTCAATCTTTCTTAGCAATGAAAAGGTACCCTTTTTAGCTGTTTTTAACCCTATTTTGGTCTTTTTTAGCTGAATAATGATTGTAAATGGTTGATTATTTTCACTAGTAATTTACCTGCAACTGTAGCTTTCAATTTATGATATTTTAGAGTGTTTTTTTCCTCTATTTTATGTGGTGTTGGTTGCTCTGCATTTGTTATGCTTGAGTTGAATTTTTCTGGGTTTTTTGTTGTTTATTTGTGCTGTTTATCTTTGATGAGAAGCTTGGCTGTTTAAACTCAGTTGTGGTGGTTTTCTCTGCCTGGACTGGCATGGAAAGAGGTAACATTTTGTTTTTACTTTAAATTCTTGGTTCAGAATTTTAGGGGTTCCAAGTGCTGAGAATTCAGAAAATTCTAGGGTTTTAGTCTGTTATTTTTTGCATTCAGTGGTTGGTATGATTGATCACTAATGGTTGCATTTGTATGATGCTTATATTCTTTGAATGGTCCTAATTTCAAGTGGCTTGTGATCTTGATGCCATTGTAGAAGGATTTTGAGTTTAGCGGATCGGTATGGCGGTTAAGGATTGGATAAACAAGCGTGGATTCCGAATTCGAGGGAAGTTTCTGAAAATGATGAGGTGCATTTGGTCAGGACAGCAATTAAGAGTCGATGATACTAATGCTTCTTCTGAATCGCTAGCTACTCGGGACTATTCGGTGAGTGGTTACTCGTCTCGAGCAGGCGAGACGGTGGAGACTAAGGTTGACAGTAGCAATATTGAAGAAGCTGAGACGTCACTTCGTGAGAGTGGTTATCTGAATTATGAGGTTAGTACTGTCCAAATTCTTATTATCTTTTGCACTCTCTTGTTCTTCGGTGTTTAAGGAAATTCCTCAGGGATTTTACGGAAGGGGTGGATCAATATCGATTAATGTCTAATGATCAATTGATTTACGGTACATAGGTTTATTTAACAAATAGTTTGATTTATAGGAAGCAAGGGCATTGTTAGGAAGGCTAGAGTATCAAAAAGGAAATGTAGAAGCTGCACTTCATGTATTTGAAGGAATAGATGTTTCTGTAGTGACTTCGAAGATGAAAGTCTCCCTTTCGAGAAGTTCCGAACAAAACCGGCGCCACTCGGAAAGTGATGCTGCTCCGCCCATGTCTTTGCATGCCGTTAGCTTACTTCTTGAAGCTGTTTTTCTGAAAGCAAAATCTTTGCAGCACCTTGGAAGGTTTGGAGGTATGCCCTTCATTTTCTCTTATATCTGGAAGTCTCTCATGCAATGCAATACTGGGGACGGCAAAACTCGAGCTGCTCCAAAACACTACTTAATTTACTTTCCTAATAGATACCGAAAGACTGAAATTATGCTTCTTTGATAGTTCTGTGTGATGATCATCACTGCATTTTATTTATCTTTTTCCCTGATGTTTTTACAGAAGCTGCTCAATCGTGCAAAGTTATTTTGGACACTGTTGAATCTCCGTTGCCTGACGGCCTGCCCGAACCATTATCTACAGATTGTAAGTTGCAGGAAATTTTGAACAAAGCTGTAGAATTGCTTCCAGAGCTATGGAAACTTGCAGGAGATCCCCACGAAGCTATCTTGTCGTACCGGCGAGCTCTCCTCTATTACTGGCATCTTGATACCGGAACCAAAGCGAAACTCGAAAAAGAATTTGCAGTGTTGCTTTTATACAGTGGTGCCGAAGCAAGCCCTCCAACCCTCCGTGCACAGATGGAACGCTCATTTGTGCCGAGAAACAACATTGAAGAGGCCATTCTTTTATTACTTATTCTACTTAGAAAGTTTTTTCTCAAAAGGATCGGATGGGATCCGTCGATTTTGGATCATCTTGCTTTTGCACTATCTGTTTCTGGTGAACTAAGAGCCTTAGCTCATCAGGTTGAAGAGTTGAATCCCGAGATCATGCAAAGAAAAGAACAATATTGTACGATGGCTCTCTGCTATTACGGCGAAGGAGAGGACATAAATGCTTTGAATCTTTTGCAGAACCTTTTGAATAGCCGAGACAACCCGGACTGCATCATGGAATTATTGCTAGCCTCGAAAATTTGTGGGGAGAATATGAGTTCTATAGAGGAAGGGACAATTTGGGCACGCAAAGCCCTTGCCGGATTGAATGCTGGGTGTAGGCAGATGGCGAGCAAAGCAAACTGCTTGCTGGGAGTTTTGTTGTCAGCTCAGTCGAGGTTGGTTTCTTCTGATTCTCAGAGAACCATGCTGCAGTCTGAAACAATCAAGGTGCTCGAAACTGCAGAAAAGATGATGAGAGAAAGGGACCCATACATTGTATTCCATCTTTGCCTAGAAAATGCTGAGCAGAGAAAGTTGGATGCTGCACTTCACTTTGCAAAGCAACTGTTGAAACTCGAAGCAGGGTCTAATGTTAAAGGATATGTGCTTTTGGCTCGGATATTGTCTGCTCAAAAACGGTTTTTGGATGCAGAGACGGTCATTAATGCCGCTCTTAACCAAACTGGGAAGTGGGACCAAGGAGAACTGTTGAGAACCAAGGCTAAACTTCAGATTGCTCAAGGCCAGTTAAAAAGTGCAGTCGAGACATATACTCATCTTCTCGCCGTTCTCCAAGTTCGGCATAAAAGCTCGAGTTCTGGGAAGAAACTTCTAAAGGTAGGTTACACCTTCCGTTTTATCAAAGTTGAATTTGCCAAAAAAAAGAAGAGAGGATAAAGTTGTTTCTGGTTGACAATTTCATGAAAGGAAGTGAAAAACGAATAATTCAAGTTTCCTCTTCAATAGAAGAACTCGATACATGTCTATTTGATTGTACTATATTATCGAGCATCTTTTACCTTTTAATTCCCGATCCACTTAAAATTTGTGAAGAGTTTAGTTTGTTTTGAATGGATTTCAGTAGCTATAGAGAGTTGTCATCAAATCTGAGTCAATGTAACTCGTAGAATTCCATTTCTTGCAGACTAAGGGGAAATGGGATCGTAGCTTGGAAATGGAAACATGGCATGATCTAGCTAATGTGTACACAAGCTTGTCGCAGTTTCGGGATGCCGAGGTCTGTCTCTCTAAATCCAAGGCTATCAGTCCTTTCTCAGCTACTAGATGGTACTCTACAGGTACAAACATACTTCATTTATATCTACTTGTCATAAACTATTCTCGATATTTCAATTTGTATTGCGTATCTGAAGTTGCTGGCAGTTCATACTCTACTTGTTATTAGTATTCACGTGAGGTGAGCCGAACTAATTCGCTAAAACCGGATGGTGATTTTGTTAGGTTTGTTGGAGGAAGCGAAAGGACTTCACCAGGAAGCTCTGAGATCATACAAGAAGGCATTAGATGTGGATCCCACACATGTTCCAAGCTTGATATCAACTGCTTGCATTCTCAGGCAGCTTGGTGGTGAATCGATGCCCATAGTGAGAAGTTTTCTAATGGATGCCCTTCGATCGAACCAACCCGGCCGCATGGTACAACCTTGGGTTGCTTTATAAAGCTGATATCAGCGCGTTGGCCCTCCAGGCTGCTGAATGTTTCGAAGCTGCTGCACTTCTCCAAGAATCCGCACCAATTCAACCCTTTAGGTAAACAACTTTGTTGTTTGTATTTGTGAACATGTAATTTTGCATGTGCCCATTTGTTTTGTAAATCTCACCTTAGGTTATCTAACATTAGAAGAAGATGCTGATTTTTTTTAAATGAAAATATTATTTTTTGAATTAATTCTTACCGTTAGAAGGTAATCATTAATTAAGAGTGGGCAAACACCATGTTTAAATACTTGCATCGTGCATAAAAGTGACATAGAAAAGTTGAACCTTAAATTAACACAACAGTTAAACTTATTCGATGGTCGGTTTAATCTATGATCCGATGTATCGTCATTCTTATTAATTAAATGACTAATTAATTTAAATCCACTAAATTAATAAAGTTCATTCAATTAAGGTCAGTTTTCACATGCCTTATTAAATTTAATTCAAATTTCATTAATTTTCATCGATTAAAAGCAACAAATATTTTGATACCGATTTTTGGGCATGTTGGGGTGCTAATCATTTCCCACACGTAATCAACTCTCGAACCCATTTCAAACAGATATCTGATTTTACAGTGTCCAGTCTCGAACCCATTTCAAACAGATATCTAATTTTACAATGTCCAGTCTACTTAAACCATGTGATCGGTGGTGACTCCTTCTAATTTTATTTCAAAAATAAAAAAATATTTCTTCCAAATGAGACCAGAAATTTTTAGTCATCACACTGCCCAGACGTGTTAAAACCTTTGATCTCAACCATCTTAAACATGTACAAAGACCTTGATTGGAGTATTCAGCACGTTCCGAGGGAGGGCAATAAAAAGTTAACTACCGGAATAGTCACTTATGTTTTTTCTCAATACAAAATTGGTCACCGGTTTTAAAAATGATCAGTAATGTCACTTACGTTTTCGGAGCGTAAACTTTAGATCACTCTGCCGTTAAACATTGATGGTTTGCTGACTTGACAACGAAAAAAATAAAGGCGGCGGAGCGCGAAGAAGAAAAAATAAGGGCGATGGCCAAACAAAACAACGGCGACACCAAAACCCTTTCCAAACCCGACCAAACATTCAGCCGTGAACAACGGCGCTTACCCAGACTCGAGACGGCGATAAGAGGGCGGCGGCGCGCGAAGAAGACGAAAATTTTCGGCCTCTCAGATCTCGCGCAACGGCGGCGACGAGGAATAGTGAGGGGCAGGTTTTGATCGGGCGGGGAAGGGGAACGCGCCGGTAGTCTCAAAACGGCAAACGGACGACACAAATTCCTTAGCTGGAGCTTAAACGAAACACGAAGAGGGGGGGTTTGGTTCCGACGAAAACGAGAGTGATGAGGCGGCTCACCACTGTATTTGGCAGAAGAGTCTAAAAAGGTTTTTACCTTAAATTTTTGGGTAATATACCCATTAAGGACTCCATCTTTACCCCGCCTTTCACAATAGCCTCAACAGTTTACTTTTTATACAAATAGGTCACCTAAAACCCTAAAATTCACAAATTAACCCCTAAAATTCATTTAGGTTTTTCAATTCAAATTCCAAAAAATTAGGGTTTCAATTTGGGATTTAAAATATTAGGGATTTTTTTAAATTTGGGAAATTTTTGGGTGTTACATAATCCTTTTCATAAAAGAATTTTAAAATTTAATTCTCGCCTATAGTTTTTCTAAATTAAAATTTAAAAAA
Organism: Hibiscus tridactylites; assembly: GCA_958450335.1. Classification (NCBI taxonomy): domain Eukaryota; kingdom Viridiplantae; phylum Streptophyta; class Magnoliopsida; order Malvales; family Malvaceae; genus Hibiscus; species Hibiscus tridactylites. Next base: position 79,221,370 of record OY288268.1, on the reverse strand, counting down.
ATAATACTTTTTTTCGTTAACAAGGAGAAAAAGAAGCAAAACAAACAAAAGAACTTGAGTAGTATTATAAATCATACAACAATTTTAAGCTGAAACTCAAACATGGATCATACTATTTAAGTTCAGAAACAGAACTACATCAAAAAATCAATCGAAACCCTTTTTTGTCCAAGTTTTAATAATAAAACTAATAATGCTTCCATATCTCAAGGAACACTTAGGGTTCAATTCACTGCTTCCAAGATTTCTATACAGCATTTTATTTCTCCTTTACCATGTGTTTCACCGCATGTTCTCCCTACGACGAACATAACGAGTCCGATCATTGTACCTTGGTCTGTCTTGTGCCCTTTGCGGTTGTGGTTCGACCCTTCTTTGTCTTTCGGGTGATCTTTGAACAATCTCACCATTAACAAACAATTCGGCTGCAATGCAAGAGTTGCAAACGTCAAATGTCATATAATCCATCTATGAATATGATGTCTATAGGATATGCATATACAAATTGTTGTGTATCATCTTGAATAACTCTGCAGATAAAAAGCACAAAAGTGTACCGAGAGGACTTCAATGCGAGTTCATCAGCATTCAAACCTACACATTGCCAACTCAAAGCCAGTAGCTTTGCCAAGATGTACTGAGGTAAGCGGGTTTACAAGCCCTTGAAAACACCATTTATTCAAGCTCCCAATGAACAATACTGACTTCATCTTGTCGATAAATATACATAGTTATTGACTTGAATAAACGCTTTGTCATTTTTGAAAAGAAGATTTGATAAGCTATGTGCAAACACAGACTGATGTTTCATCTCAACGAATCTTAACACCATGTAGGATGGGATCAGAAAGTTATGAAAGATGCATTCAATGCAAGTCCATTAGCATTCAAAACTAAACATTGCCTATAAGACGTTTTAGCTTTGCCAAGATGGACTAAGTGTGTAGGTAAAATACAAAAGAACTCAGTCCCTTTTGATGGTACAAACTGTATATGATTATGTCCTCTCCGGTTCTCTTCACTGATCCGAGCTCCATATTAAAAAGAAGCACAAAGCAGTGAGAAGAACATTTGATTTAAGTCCATTAGCATTCAAAACTAAACATTTCCCATAAGCCTTTTAAAAATGGAACTCTTGCTAGATTTCGGCGTGATACTTACCTTGTTGAGTTCAATTGAAACAAACAGAACATTTCCATCAATATCATATGGTTCATGTCTACTGGTAGGCAATTACAAATCATAACAAACAACATACATGAATGCAATTGCACATAATAGAAACAAGAAAAGCAAGCCTGTTAATGCCAGTTATCTTATATACATATCACTTATGAGATCACTAGACACAATTATATCCCCCCGGGCAAAAGAGAGTGAAACACAAATGTCTGAATGGACACACTAATTAGCATTTTATGCAAACACTAGAAAACGATTTCGCAGAACTATATACTAAAATGGATAACAGCTTACCCCCATAATCCTTGTTCTCGGGATCAACATAAGAATCTGGGAGCACAAAGAGAACACCAGGTAATCCTGTTAACAAGAAAGCAACAAAAATTATTACAAAACATAAACTTCCATTAAGAAATGTGAAACAAAATAATCCATCAGCTTAAGGGGAGCTAAAAGCAAAGACCTTCAAGCTTATTTGAGGTCTCCTCATCAATCTCGCATCCGAATCCAAAGTACCTCTCACAGGAAACGTTGTAGATCTTCTTCTTAGCTTCTTCCTCGCTAACATAGAGAAATAATCAACATCAATTATTTATGTAATAATGCAAGCTGCATCAAAGAACACTCCAAATCCCGAAATGAAATGTTTAGCATAAGCAATCATACTAAAGAATCAATCACTATGAAAACAAAGCTAAACCCAGAAAATAGGTAATTAGAAAACCCAAGATATTATCTTCCTACTCAAAGTTAACCTTAATTTTTTCCTCTCATTTTCCCACACTTTCCCAACATCCAAACACCAAAAACAAACCTGCCCAGGACTTTCGCGAGAGTTTTGATATAGCAATCAATCATTTCCTGCTTGGTAGCTCCTTCTCCACCAGGCTTATCCATAACAATAAGCCAATGCTCATAATCGCACCCAGGAAAGAGCGGGGCCATTTCGGTGGGTGGCCGGTCACTGAAGTTCGACCCCGAGTTGAGCGGGGAGTAAGTGGAGTTACCGGAGCGGTTGACGCGGCACCGGATGGAGGTGAAGCGCGTGGCGGCGAGAGGGAGACATCGGACGGCGTGGGAAAGTGGGGTAAGAGGGCGGTGGGAGAAGCGGAGAGGAGGGATGGGAGGAGGGTGGGTGATGGATTTGGAGGAAAGGAGGCGTTTGGGGATGTGAAAGGAGAGGGTAAGGTGGCGCGTGAAGGTGGAGGTAGCGGCGCGTGACAGGGCTTGAGCCATGGTGGGAAGAGAATGAATTTGAGAGGCTAAGGTGAGGGTTTTGAGACCGAAAGGGTTTTGCCTACTATTTATCTTTGATATTTTTATCTTCTCTATTTGGGCTTTGAGTTAGACCCATTTATTTGACATCAATATTGAAATAGATTTATTCATGAGTTGGATTGTATGGTTTTTTTATATAATAGTAAAAAAATAATTTAATACTTGTATTTTCTTTAATTGCACTCTTTCGCCCAGTTTGACAATTAGCGGATAGTTGACAGCTGATAGCGAATTGTATTATAGCTGATTTGACTAGAGGATTATATTAGTTGAATGTATAAAAGTGTTTGGTAAAATTAACTGATAGCTGATAGTTGTTTAATTATTTAAACAAGAAAAATGACATATAAGAACATGATTATATCTGATACTTGTTTGAATAGTTTATTAGTTATCAATATTTTGTATATATTAATATTAATCAAATTATGAAAAAAAATATTTTTTAATATAACATATTTGAAGGATCTATATATTAATTTATTATTTATATACTTATTTTTAATATAATTTAATTAATTACTAAATTTAAATATGAATATAAATGTGAGTAAAAAGAAAAAAAACATTAGTTTATAAATGTCACTCTATAAATACGTGAGGGTGAATAATTAAAATAGAAAATGTTTAATTTATGTTATTTAGAGATTTTTTATAATTGTTGAGGGTAAAAGGAACTTTATAACTATTATATTAAAACTACTAATTTTGAAAAAGTTGCTATTCATCAAACATTTAAATTAGCGAATTTGACTGGTCAAACCTCTAATTTTGGCTCAAACCACTATTTACCAAATAAGGCATAAAAAATTTAATAATTAAAATTTGAAAGTTTTAAGTTTTTAAATAAATCATTTTTATAATTTTTGTTGACATAACGTGATAACACTAAGGAATTTGCTTTGTTATTATGTCTTTTTACTCTTAATTTATAAATTTATTTTTTTTCTTTTTGATTTCTCAATGTACGTAATGGAACGAGCTCAAGGATTAATTATTAGTAATATATTGGTATGTAAATATTGACTACAAATTTTAAAGATGTTTTATATTTAAGTCGAAAATCGAACATACTTAATATATATATAAACATTTTTTATCCGCTCTACTTATTATCTTTAGGTTGAAAATCGTTATTAGGTCTAAGGATGTTAGTGGAGGATGTAAGTGGAAAGGATTCACCCCACTTCACATCCAACTGGGCAGAAATTGTTATTTATTTCACAGGTCGTGGGGCAGAGATAGAAATACAAATTAGATTTGTTGTGGGTAGTGGGCTAAGAGTGAATATGATTTTGTACCTTTCCCATCCCCCACCCGCCTCGCATCATCCCCTCCCGCCCACATCATCACCACCCGCTCCAATAGATCTTATAACATGTTATTATAAATATTATCAAAAATACAATTGAGTTTGTGTTGAGTTGTGATGAGCTCGATTCGTTCAACCGATAAGGCTCACCAAGTGGTGGAGAGGTGGATTTTTGGGTGGAATGGTTGAGGAAGCTAAAATGTAAATTGACACAATGATTTATAGTGGTTCAACCTTCTAACCAAGGTCTACATCCACTACCTTAGCTCCCCCACTAAGGATTTCCAATCAACCCACTATTGATTCGTCCCCTTTTCTAGGCTTAGGAGGTAACCCTTATACACCGGTCAAGCTTTCTACACAAAGCCTTGATCAAACCCTCTTTTACAAAGAGATAAACAAAGCAAACACAAATCCCTCTAATAGGTGTTTGTTTGCACAATTTAAGCACTCACCCAAAACCTAAAACACTTAAGCAAATTTGACAATTTTGGCTCACTAGTGTTTGTCTATACAATAAATGACAATTTAGGCACTAAGACAATTCTTGATCATTTGTTGATTGACAATATGAGCATTAGCCTTTACTTGATGCTTGGAGGTCCCTTTTATACTACTTGATGAGTTTGTAGTCGTTACTAGCCGTTGGGATTGAATTGGAGCCGTTGAGGACTTTAATTCCCACCATAAATGCAGTTCTGCAGCTCTCTGTTTCGAAATGCTCGAACCCGTTTCGAAACACCCTTTAAGTAGAAAGAGCCGTTGCAGTCTAACGTGGACCCGTATCGAACGCTTTAGTCCGTTTCGAAACACCCGTTTCAAAACGCTTGTCCCCGTATCGAAACGACCTACATTTAAAAGTTAGTTGTGAAATAGCCGTTGGGGTTTATGACCGTTGTGGTCAATGCCACGGAGGCGTATCGAAATGGCATAGCCCGTTTCGAAATGCTGGGCAAAAATCTCATCCAGGGAATGCCCGTTTCGATACGAGTATCGAAACATTTTTGCTACTGGAATTCCCGTATCGAAACGTCCTAAGGTGTTTCGAAACGCCTGGACAGTTTTGTGAAGTTTGGCTTTGAAAAACATTTAAAACCCTTTTAAAAACTTCCCTAAACATAATTTCAAGTTGTTTGGACTTTGGAAATGTTTTAAATACTTTTTTAAATCAGTCCAAAACATTTTTCAATTATTATATCAAAACATTAGTTCTACAATCTCCCCCTTTTTGATATAATAAAACTCACTTGAAAAATTGTTTGGGATTATCCCCCTTTAACTTTAAAAATGTGAATAAGAGATTAAGGATATGAAATCAAATAAAGCTCCCCCTTATTCATTTGAAAATTCAATTTTTCAAACCATTTCTCCCCTTTTTTGTTATATCAAAAAGAATTTAAAACATTAAGTTCAAAATAACAATAGAGGTAAAATTTGACAAAAATACGAATTTGGTTTTTAAAATGGTTCCCCTTACTCAAAGCATCAATAAAATGTTAGTCCAACATTTATGGTCATCCAGTTGAATTAAATAAAAATTTAAAACAAATAAATGCAAAAACAACTAGATATTACCACACTTGAACCCAAAGGGAGGATGTGAAGCCTTCATTCTTTAAGTGTTCTTCCTTGTGTGCATGGAGCTCCCCCTCAATGTTTAACTTCTTGAACATCTCCATCACACCTAACAAAAGACAATCAAGTAATTTTTGGTATCCAAATTGCTTTGGATCTATAAACGTTAGTAGCACAAATTTTAGTCCCCCTTGGAATCCATTTTTCAATGTCATCTTTTTTAATTGAAGTGGTTAGTCCTTTTGGGACCCAAACACTACTAAAACATTTTCCTTTCACAAATATAGGGGCACTAGATTGTCTTACATAGAAATTTGATTTTCCAAAATTATTTTTCTTTTCAAGCTCTTTGGAAATCAAATCCTTTTCTTCTTGAACTTTTTGAAGCAAATTTTGTAAATCAAAACATTTTAATTCAAACTCTTCGGGTTTTGCTTCAAGTTCAAGTTTGGTTTTAGAAATCAAATCATTTTGAATTTTTAACTTTGAAATCAATTTATTGTTTTTCAAAATGTGATTTTTAAACTCTAAAACCAAATCATCATAGGCATCTTGTAATTCATCAAAAGAGTAAGAACATGAAGTAGATGAATTAGAAGTTACCCTTGAATCTTCTTCGGTGGCCATAAGGCAAAGGTTGGCTTGTTCATCGTCGGTGGAGTCCTCTTCACTCCAAGTAGCCACATGTGCCTTATTCTTATGGTTTGAAGTGCTTGCACTCTCATTTTTCTTGGAATCTCGTTCAAGCTCTCTCAAAGCTTTCTTCATGAACGGGGCACACTTCTTGAAGAGATGAACTATCCTTTCATCTTCATCCTCCTCTTCACTTTAGTAAACATGATGGCAAGTGGAGGATTTGAGAGCCATGGCACTTGCATTAATGCCAAGCCCTTTGATTTTCTTCTCTCCCATAGCTCTAATTTCTTCCCTCTTCTTCTCATATTCTTTATTTTCTTCATGATTTGATGAGTAAAGAGTGACCCAATGAGTTCATCAAGCTTCAAGGTTTTCAAATTCTTGGCTTCGATGATGGCGGTCCTCTTTGAGTCCCAAGACTCGGGAAGTGAGTAGATGAGCTTTCGAATAAGCTTTTCCTCCGGGATGGCTTCTCTATAGCCTTTGAGACCATTGGTGATAGTGGAGAACCTATCAAACATCTTCTTGATGTTCTCTTCCGGATCCATTTTGAAGTTCTCATACTCTAAGGTTAGGAGCCCAATCTTGGTCTCCTTGACTTCATCGGTCCCCTCGTATGTGACTTCAAGCTTGTCCCATACCTCCTTGGCACTCTCACAAGAAGACATATTCTCATAGATGGTTGGGCCAAAATCACAAAACAATATGTGCAAGGCTTTGCAATTAAGATCCATCTTCTTGTGATCGTCGGCACTCCACTTTGCTTTGCTTCTTTGAGGCACGAACGGACCATCTTCAACTATATCCCATAACTTGTAATCTCTTGATTTGATTAAGTACTTCATCTTTGTTTCCAATGGGCATAGTGGGCTCCGTCAAAGAAAGGCGGGTTGCCGATGGATTGCGCCATTTGAGCCGGTTGAATAAATGGTGATCGAGCTTGTCGGATCTTCTCAATAGGATATGAATCCTATTCAATTGAGCCAAGCTCTAATACCAATTGTTGAGTTGTGAGGAGCTCGATTCGTTCAACCGATAAGGCTCACCAAGTGGTGGAGAGGTGGATTTTTGGGTGGAAGGGTTGAGGAAGATAAAATGTAAATTGACACAATGATTTATAGTGGTTCAACCTTCTAACCAAGGTCTACAACCACTACCTTAGCTCCCCACTAAGGATTTCCAATCAATCCACTATTGATTCGTCTCATTTTCTAGGCTTAGGAGGTAACCCTTTTACACCGATCAAGCTTTCTACCTAAAGCCTTAATCAAGCCCTCTTTTACAAAGAGATAAACAAAGCAAACACAAATCCCTCTAATAGGTTTTTTTTTGCACAATTTAAGCACTCACCCAAAACCTAAAACACTTGAGCAAATTTGACAATTTTGCCTCACTAGTGATTGTCTATACAATAAATGACAATTTAGGCACTAAGACAATTCTTGATCATTTGTTGATTGACAATATGAGCATTAGCCTTTACTTGATGCTTGAAGGTCCCTTTTATACTTCTTAATGAGTTTGTAGCCGTTACTAGCCGTTGGGATTGAATTGGTGCCGTTGAGGACTTTAATTCCCACCAGAAATGCAGTTCTGCAGCTTTCTGTTTCGAAACGCTCGAACCCGTTTCGAAACACTCTTTAAGTAGAAAGAGTCATTGCAGTCTGACGTGGACCCGTATCGAAACGCTTTAGTCCGTTTCGAAACACCCGTTTCGAAATGCCTGTCCCCGTATCGAAACGACATGCACTTAAAAGTTAGTTGGGAAATAGCCGTTGGGGTTTAAGACCGTTGTGGTCAATGCCACAGAGGCGTATCGAAACGACATAGCCCGTTTCGAAACGTTGGGCAAAAATCTCATCCAGAGAATGCCCGTTTCGATACGAGTATCAAAACATTTTTGCTACTGGAATTCCCGTATCGAAACGTCCTAAGGAGTTTCGAAACGCCTGGACAGTTTTGTGAAGTTTGGCTTTGAAAAACATGTAAAACCCTTTTAAAAACTTCCCTAAACATAATTTTAAGTTGTTTGGACTTTGGAAATGTTTTAAATACTTTTTTAAATCAGTCCAAAACATTTTTCAATTATTATATCAAAACATTAGTTCTACAGTTTGAGTTCGATCAGATCAAATATATAAGTATTTTTATAAATATCAGTTTGAATTATAATCAAATTTAAAGTAATTCACATTGACTTGTGTTGATATATTTATGAAAAGTTCAATATATATATATATATATAAGATTAAGATTCATTTACATTGTGTAAAACTCAATTACTTTTACCCCTATTTTGGACCGTTGGATGATGGTAATAAATGGCTAAGATTATTTTCTTACTTTTTTTCAAGTGATAATCTTCATCTATCTACTGTTAATCTCTACCATTCGTTTCATCCATCTAACAATCCAAAAAACGTGTAAAACTTAAATACTCTTACACTGTGTAAATGAATCTTATCATATATATATATATATATATATATATATGGATGAGATCTAGTTACATTATGTAAAACTCAACTAGTTTTACACTAATCCATGACCATTGGATGAATGGAATGGATGGATGAGATTAGAAGCAGGATATGTGAAGATTATCACTTGGAAAAAAGTAAGGAGTTAATCCCATCCATCCATTTCACCAATCTAATGGCCATGAATTAGTGTAAAACTAGTTGAGTTTTACATAGTGTAAGTAGATCTTAACCCATATATATAATTGGGTTTGAGATTGATCATATCAAATGTACAAATATTTTTAAAAATATCAGTTCTAACTCTTATTTACTTGTCTTGAGATATTTATGAAATGTTCAATATATATATATATATATATAATATTTAGGTTTCATGATTTTTTCTTTATTGTTGTCGCCAAGCTTTCTTTCTAAGGTGACAATTGAATAATGTCTCATATGTAGTGGGAGTTAGAATGACAAGTATTTTTTTATTTTTTTTCATAACAAATTTGTTTTATATTTAGTTAACTAATACTTAAAATATATTATATGAAGTAGGTAAAGAGGGGATTAGGTGGGTCTCAAAACCCACGTGGGCGGTGGAGCAGAGATAGTTTCAGTCTTGTGAGTTGCAAAATAAAGATTGTTTTATATTTTGTATTCACAACGGGTCAGAGGTATAGATGAAAATGAACATTTTTTACGGGGATAGATGTGGAGAGAGCACCTTTCGCACCTGCCCCACCCAATTAACATCCCTAATTAGGTCTCAAAATATTTTCTCTTTGTCACGACCGTTTTTAAGACCTGTTTGTGGAGAAAATAGTATGGTGATTAAGGTTTTGGAATTTGGGGTTTCTTATTTTAATTCGATCTTGAAATTAGGAGTTTTTTTTTCTATTTTTAATCAAGTTTCCTTTATTTGCTTAAAAATCATTTTAGAATCGCCACGGGCCACTTTGGTAGACCGGACACCATAAAAAGCGTACCAGAGATTCTTTTAATAAAATTCAGGTTCGGGAGCCGGTTACGTGCAGGGAAGGATTAGCACCCCCACAAACGCCCGTTATCGGTGCCTTATTAATACCACGTGGCATTTTGGCATTTCAAACATTAATCTGAATTTAATTAAATCTTTTAACTGTTAAACAGATTCTATTTCGAATGGGAATATCATTTTGTAAGAAAAATACATTTTGGGCGAATATAAGTTTTGAAACGTCCAAATACATTAGGACACTTTAATTTATATTCAAAATATATCTCAACACAAAAGGTTTAATGCATGTTCAATTATTATCTTGTTTATTTTAAGTAAGAGCTAATTAAGGCTTCATTAATTGAATAATTTAACACTATAAATATTATTGATTTTGGGTTAATATGGTAACACTCAAATGATTAGGCACTACCATTTTAGGCACAAAGCAATAATATTCCCTAATATTGATGTCACTTGCTATTTATTTCCTATCTTAATTTCATTTTAATTGAACTTAATCATACATGATTCTATATTCTAAGTTTAAATGAAATGCTAAATATTCAATTAAAATATTCCTTTGATCAACATCTCATTACGTTACGTTGAGACACTAATCAAATTAGAATATTGAAATTTATTTAGCATTCATTTATTTTCTACAATTATCCTATCAATTTAATTGGATTTATTAAAGAAACTAAACTACAAAGGCTTTAATTAATTTCTAACTATGTGATTAAATCTTCTAAACAAGTATACTACATGCCATTTAAAATATGCAATCATACAATTTAATTAAAATAATTAAACAAAATAATTAAATAAAAATAATTAACACTAGAATAGGACTGAATTAAATTAATTTCTGAATTAAAGGACAAGATTACAAAGAAATAGTGACCATTTTGTGAAAAAAGGGGGAATTAAAAAGCCCAAACCTAAATTCTCTAAAAGAGTGACCCAGACCATTAAACCAAAGCCCAAAATTACACGGCCCATTTCGAATTTGACCCAAATTGCCCCAACCCAGACTCGATCGGGTCACGGACTCGTATTCGTGCCTGTATAAAAACGTGTGGATCCTACGCGCGACTCGACACCAAAACGGTGTTGTGTCAGCTCGTCTATAAAATCCCTCTCAACCGGGTCAACTCGGCCATAATCCATGTTCACTCTCTCTCTCTTCACTTTCTCTCTCTCTAAACTCTCTGAACCAAAACACCTAATTACCCAAAATCTTAGCCCTAACTCGATCAAAAACCAAATTTCCGGCTTTGTTCTTTTCTAGTTCATCCACTTTCACTCATTTGATAAACAAAAACACAAAAATCCTTTCCAATTTTTGTTTTTAAAGATCAAAGTACCTATTTTCTTAAGAACAATCCAAGAACAATCCCTAAAACCCATTTTAATCCTCAACCATCATCCCTAACCCTTCTAACGTGTTTTTCGACCGCCAGAGGTGACGCCGATCACCGATTGTCATCTCTGGTTATCTCTAACCTTTTTCGATGACCAAAACTCCTCCGAACAACTTCTCCGACCAACATACAACTTTCGACCAATTCCGGTGACTGATCACCGTCGCAAAGTGATTTCCAGCCGCCGTCTGCCATCGTCGGCTGCCATGCTAGAACCCTAAACCTACCCAAATCCTTCGATCTTTTATCTTAAACCTAGATCTAACACATGTTTCATAAAAAAACGACCCATTCTCCCATTCCTAAGCTATCTGCCCCAAACCAGTAACCTCTCTTCTATCATTTTCAACTCCGACTTAAATCCTAACACTCCGATCTCGATTCTGACGGTACTCACGGTGACGATAACAACAAGATAAGTTCCATTCCCCTTCAAATTTTACTTTTTTATTAATGCTCGAACTTAGATCTCAAACTATCTATTAGGTTTTAAATTTTTGGATTTGACTCTTGTTTTAGATATGAGTTTCAAACTATTATCTAGGGATTTGATTTCTAACTCACGAATCTAGATTTAGGACAAAGATTTTGGTTCTGAAAACCTAGGATTTAGACAATCTCGATTCTATTTTTTAGAGGACTTATGATTTTGATTATGTTTTGCCCGTTTGTCTTGTAAATGAAAAGTTTAGAGGCGAATTTTACCTCTGCTGACGGTTCTAAAATTTTGGCAAGCATCCGACAACAAATGGAGATTTGGTTCTTCTTCAAATGTCTCTTTCAATTCTGGTAAGTCTTTTCACCTTCATCCTCAGTTAATGATTCATTAATGATTAATCGCTCCCCTTTTCTCTCTCTTGCAGGTATTTATAGCTGACCAGATAGTGACGTCAGCCTTCATCGCTAGCAGAGACCGATGTTCCCAGCTGGGAGTCAATCTATGCGAACCAGTTTGGGCCAATAACGATAGGACACGTGTCCAGTGCGGTCTCATTTGGGCGTGAAATAAAAGCACAAATGGGTTTTGTTCTTTTTGTGTTGGGTTGGCAGATAAAGTTTATATTTCAGGCCTTGTACTTGAGTTTTATATAATTAAAATGGGCATTTGATTTATAAAATTAAATTTTGAATTGTAATTTTTGGGCATTTTGTATTTCGGACTTTATAAATGGATCTTTAATATATTTTGGACTGTTTTATTTATTTATTATTTGTTTATTTAAATATATATATATATGTATATATAAATATATATATATTGTCACGCCATTGGAAACTCGAAGCCTAAAGCGTGCGACCTTAGACGCCTCGGAACTGATTTGCGCCTAAGTAAGCCTTAACCGTTCAAAGCTAGAAAGCTAAGAACCTTGCGGAAATAGAAAGAACAACTGAAAGGGAAATGACTAGCAAAGGAACACAAGGAGAATGAGTGAATGCTCTGTGTATTACTCAATTCTGAAGTGAGGAAATGAGGTGGGGGTGAGCCTCTATTTATAGTTAGAGCCCCCTACATCCAACGGTCACAATGAGATTACATCAATGGTCAAGATTAAAGATGAGCTATACAATCCCTTTATTTAGGGAGATTTGGTCATACATTCCATATATGGGGAGACAATAATGAATAAGGAAATTATCTCTAAGAAGTTGTCATATGAAAGGAGATACTTGCCATATTCATGTTGCTTGTGTCTCCATCTCCAAGTGTTGGGCTGGCTGAGTGGATGATGCCAAGCCCAAGATGGCGTGGAGATGATCCTCAAGGGCCTGGTGCGCGCTGGGCTCGGATGCTTGGGCGCGGTCCGTAACATTCTCCCCCGCTGGTTCTGGCGACGCCCTCGTCGCTCGGCTGGAATGATACCTACTCACTTGGTCGCAGAATTTCCAAAGGGCCTCGGCTGGTTCCCAACTCCCCTCACTGTCGGGAAGTCCCTTCCATTGTACAAAGTACTCGTGCCTCGGCCGGTGTCCTACTTGTTGGACAGCTCGTTCTGCTTGAATCTCACGAACCTCGTTCTCATAGGAGATCTTCACTCCGACTGGCGCTCGGTGTGACTTGCCACGATCCGGATCTAGCTCATCTTGATGGAACGGCTTGAGTAGACTTACATGGAACACTAGATGAGCTCGAATGGTTGGTGGCAACTCCAAACGATAGGCCATGGTGCCTATCCGCTTCACAACCTTGAATGGACCCTCGTATCTCCGCACAAGCCCCTTGTGCACGGTTGGGTTGCGCAAGATCCCGGTGAGCTTGGCAAGGACTAAGTCACCAACATTGAAGTTCACATCCCTGCGCTTGGTGTCCGCCCACTTCTTGGTCCGTTTCCCCGCCTTGTGTAAGCAAGCTCGGGCTAGGTCATGATGCTCTTGCCACTCCTTGGCAAACTTGTGTGCTGTTGGATTAGGCCCCTCATACTTGGTGGCAACCGTGTTGGGAGTGAGCGGTTGCTGCCCGATCACGATCTCGAACGGACTTTGGTTGGCCGCCTCGCTCCGTTGCAAGTTGTAAGAAAACTGGGCCACATCTAGCAACTTCGGCCAGTCTCGCTGTGTGACACTCACATAGTGCCGCAAGTAGATCTCCAATAAGGCATTCACTCGCTCGGTTTGCCCGTCCGTTTGTGGGTGTACACTAGCGGAAAAGTTCAGGCTCGATCCCATGAGCTTGAACAACTCGGTCCAAAATCTCCCCGTGAACCGCGTGTCTCGGTCACTAATGATCGTCTTTGGCACTCCCCAATACTTCACCACATGTTTGAGGAAAAGACGAGCTGCTTCACTAGCTGGGCACACCTTCGATGCTGGTATGAACGTCGCATACTTAGAAAACCTGTCAACCACAACCATTATACTAGACAGGCCGTCAGAAAGGGGCAAACCGACAATAAAATCCATGGATAAACTTTCCCATGGTCGCTCGGGAATGGGCAAAGTCTGCAACAATCCCGCGGGTCTCTTCATCTCAATCTTGTCTTGCTGGCAAACTAGACAAGTTCTCACATAGGCCTCAATGTCCTCGCCCATGCGTGGCCAATACTAATGCTCCGAGATGAGTGCTATGGTCCCACTTGGAATCATAACACTCCCACATGATCTCCTTGCGAAGCTCCCCAAATTGTGGCACATAGAGGCGGTGTCCTCGAGCATAAAGCAAATCACCATCGAGCCGGAATCTTTGGGTTTTCCCCTCTTTGGCATAGTCAATCAGCAATCTGGCCGTTGGGTCATGTGACAGCCCCTCTTTGATGCGCCCTAACAACTGTCCCTTTGGCAAACTCACCATTTCAATGTTGTACCTACGGCTTAATGCGTCGGCAACAGAATTAACTTTCCCCGGCTTGTACTCCATGGAAAAATCAAACTCTGCAAGAAACTCTTGCCAACGGGCCTGCTTGGGAGACAGTTTCTTTTGGGTCAGAAAGTAACTATTGGCAATGTTATCCGTAAATACCACAAACCTGGACCCAAGGATGTGGTGTCGCCACGTGCGCAAACAATGCACCACCGCGGTCATCTCCTTCTCATGGACCGTGTATCTCTGCTCGGTCTCATTGAGCTTCCGGCTCTCATATGCAACCAGATGTCCTTCTTGCATAAGGACCCCTCCAATGGACACATCGGACGCATCGGTGTAAATCTAGAACGGCTTAGTGTGATCCGACAACAATAACACTGGTTCGCTCGCCATGGCTTGCTTCAAAGCCTCAAATGCACTTTGACAATCGGGACCCCATTCCTAACTCTTGTCCTTCTTCAACAGTTCGGTCAAGGGAGAGGCGAGCTTGGAGTAGCCTCGGACAAACCTTCGGTAATAGTTGGCTAGCCCCAAAAACGATCTCAACTCGGTCACTTTAGTGGGCGGCTCCCACTCAACAATGGATTTGATCTTGGCCCCATCCATCCGGATCTTGCCACCTCCAACAATGTGGCCTAGGAATGGAACCTCTCCTTGGGCAAACGAACACTTCTCCTCTTTGACATAGAGCTCGTTCTGCCTAAGGACCTCGAACACCTGTCTCAAGTGTTCCACATGCTCCCCGAGGGACTTGCTATAGATGACAATGTCGTCAAGATAAACTACAACGAATTGATCTAGGAAGGGTTGTAGTACCTTGTTCATAAGGGTGCAGAAGGTAGCGGGAGCATTCGTGAGGCTGAAGGGCATCACCAAAAATTCGAACGAACCGTAGCGTGTCACACATGCTGTCTTTGGTTCATCACCTTCCGCAATTCTAACTTGCCAATATCCGGACCGCAAATCCAACTTGGTGAACCACCTTGCACCACCAAGTTGATCGAACAAGTCGGCTATGAGTGGGATCGGGTACTTGTTCTTCACGGTGAGCTTATTCAAAGCTCGGTAGTCGATGCACATCCGAAGTGAGCCATCTTGCTTCTTTTGGAACAGCACCGGTGCACCAAAGGGTGCCTTGGACGGTCGGATGTATCCGGCATCAATGAGCTCTTTCAACTGTCTGCGGAGCTCATTCAATTCGGGCAGAGCCATTCGGTAGGGGGAACGGGCTGGTGGCTCCGCGTTGGGCACAAGATCAATCTTGTGGTCTACATCTCTTTTAGGTGGGAGATGTTTGGGTAATTCGGCGGGCATCACGTCACTAAACTCGGCCAAAACCTGCCTCACTTCGGATGGCACTTCATCGGACTTGCTAAGTTCATCTTGCACCAAGACAGCTAAGTAGGTGGGTTCCTCCTTGCGCACCCCCTTGCTAAGCTGGATGGCTGAAAGCATGTTTTCCACTCCGGAACCACGGCTTATCGGAACAACACATTGCTTCCCCGGATCAAGTATGCATAGACAATCAAAAGTAGAAAAGGGGAAGGCTTTAATCCGGTCAAGGAAGGAAATCCCAATAACAAAGTCGAAATCATCCAAAGGGATTACCTGGATACTTTCCTTACCGGACCAATCACCGATGTCAAGCTTGACTCCCTTGGCAACCCCGGCAATTGGCGTTCCTTCGGCATTCACGGTCTTGATGAACCCGCTTGTCTTCTCAATGTTTAGGCCAAGTCTCTTGGCAATCCGCTTGGACACAAACGAATCTGAGGCCCCGGTGTCCACTAGAGCACTCAACTTTTGGCCCGCCAAAGTAATGTCCACAAACATGAGGCCCTTCTTCTTGGAGCCTCCTTTACTCTCGATTGAACTAATGATGGAGTTCACGTGGGCTATCTTCTCCTCGCCACTCTTTTCTTGAATGGCCGCCACTTTCCCATCATTGGGACAATCTCTCGACAAGTGCTTGCCCCCACAAGTGTAGCACTTGAATTCAGTGTTGCTTCTCTCGGATGGTCTGCCCCTCTCAAGTGGCCTACGGAAGTTGGATGGCTTCCAAGGCCTCCCAGATTCGTTCTTAGTCGGCTTGTCCTTGCTACCTTTGTACCTCGGCTTTTCTTTGGTAGCATCCGACCTCTTGTGCTCAAACTCACTAAGGGACTCGGCGGTAGACATCGCCTTGGTAAGGTCGAGATTCTCAATCCGATTCAACTCCATCTTGACCCATTGTCGCAAACCACTCTTGAAAGCATAGAAGGCATCGGCTTCACCCATGTCCTTGATTTGGAGCCTGAGCTCGGTGAAGCGCTTCACATACTCCCAGATATTGCCATCGTGCTTCAATTGGCGCAACTTCTCTCGGGCCTCCTCTTGAGCATTCTTTGGGTAGAAATGCTCCTTGAACTCGAACATGAACTCCTTCCATGTCTTCATTGTAAGTGTCCCCTCCTCCACTTGTGCACACCTGTGTCGCCACCATAAGAGAGCGGCATCAGTTAAGTAAACCGAAGCTTGGTTTACCTTAGTGGATTCATCATCGATGTTCATGAGTCGGAAGTACTGCTCCAACCCCCAAATGAAGTTGTCCACTTCTTGGGCTGCCCTCGCCCCTTTGAACTCCTTCAGCTTCGGAACATCGATCCTGGGCTTAGCCACCACTGCTTCGCCCACCATGCCATTGACCACGACATTCTTATAGAGGAGTAGCTCGACAGAGAGCTTCTTGATCTCCCCCGCAAACTCGGCCTTCATAGCATCCATTGCAACTTGAAAGGCCTCGATCTTCTCGTTCATGGTACCAACCGATTCATCGATGATGCCTTGAACCTCTTCCTTGATCGTATCGATCAACTTGAGGCGCGGATCCGCCTCCTCAAGGGTGTCTTGGACGTTGCCCATTGCAGTCTCCAATCTAGTCACCCTCTCTTCCATGGACGACAGCAGGTCCCTGGACTTCTCGCGCTTCTTCCCCGCAGCTAGACGAGTCTTTCGGTCAGTTGGGGGAACCTCGGTGTTGCCTTGCGGTGCCATTTCTTCACACGAACTCGCTCTGATACCACTTGTCACGCCCTTGGAAACTCGAAGCCTAAAGCGTGCGGCCTTAGACGCCTTGGAACTAATTTGCGCCTAAGCAAGCCTTAACCGTTCAAAGCTAGAAAGCTAAGAACCTTGCAGAAATAGAAAGAACAACTGAAAGGGAAATGACTAGCAAAGGAACACAAGGAGAATGAGTGAATGCTCTGTGTATTACTCAATTCTGAAGTGAGGAAATGAGGTGGGGGTGAGCCTCTATTTATAGTTAGAGCCCCCTACATCCAACGGTCACAATGAGATTACATCAATGGTCAAGATTAAAGATGAGCTATACAATCCCTTGATTTAGGGAGATTTGGCCATACATTCCATATATGGGGAGACAATAATGAATAAGGAAATTATCTCTAAGAAGTTGCCATATGAAATGAGATACTTGCCATATTCATGTTGCTTGTGTCTCCATCTCCAAGTGTTGGGCTGGCTGAGTGGATGATGCCAAGCCCAAGATGGCGTGGAGATGATCTTCAAGGGCCTGGTGCGCGCTGGGCTCGGATGCTTGGGCGCGGTCCGTAACAATATATATGCATACATCCAGATAAAATACAAGCATTACACTCTTGACAAAATAAATGTATATTTTGAAAATAAAATCGTTATTAATTATTTTGGGCCAGGTATAACCAAATAGCTAAAAATAACTTTCTATACAATTTTTTTAAATATTTTATTTAAAAGTAATAATTTTGGAGGCTTGGGTTTAAAACCAAAATAAAAATTGGATTCATGAGACTGAAAATTTGATACCTTGTATTATCTTCGAAATTAAAATATAATGCAAATTTAACAAATAGAATGAACTTATATAAAAATAAAAATATCTACATTGGCTTTTATTTTGGGTAAACTACTTAAATGATAACTCAACTATAAGGTTAGGCTCGATTTGACCATTATATTTTTAATTGTGTCAATAAGACCACATAATTATTTAAATGGTGTCAATTAAGATACATGCCGTAAAAACCTAACCGGTGTTATATATGTTCATGTTGAAATGTAAATTTTATTTTGTTGTTTTTGTTTTATTTATTTATTGTTTAACTTAGTTAACATTTCTTAACATGAACATGCTCTCGAGCGAATAAACGAACACTTTCGCAAACACTTAAACGAACACGTTTGCGAATACTTAAACGAGCACGTTCGCGAACATTAAACAAATGAACATAAACACCTTCAAAAATAAATAAACGAACATGAATCGACCATGAACACCATTAAAAATACATAAACAAACACAAATAATAGTCTTGTTCGTTCAAGCTCGATCCATTTACACCTCTATGTCAAGAGGTACATATTTTTGTATTTTGTCTTGACTTTGTAATTTTCGTTGTAATTTTTGTAATTCAAATTGTGTAAAAGGCCCAAAGGCCTAATCACTATTTTAAAGGCTCAAATTCAAAACAAAAGCCCAAAGTCACTTTAATTGATACACCCAACGGCCCAAGTTTAAATCGGACAATTCAGACGAAATCTAATGTCTATAGTATTTTAAGGAAGAATAAAACATGTTTATAAGGGGATGAACCGAAGAAATGTTAAGATGCAGTCTTGATTGTCCACTATTCTTAAAATTGCATGATTTTTTTTAATGAAGTGTGGCAGGAGAGGAATACCAGAATCACTAGAATAAATTTGACATTTAACTTTGGATATATATATATATATATCTATATACTGTTGGTGGAAATTTTTAGTTTCTACAAACGTCTTAATTTTAAGGTTTATAGACTTAGTGTAGGGTTTAGGGTTTAAGGGTTTATGTGTTTAGAATTTAGGGGCAATGGTTAGAATTTAGGAGTTAAGATTTATGATTTTAAAGGTTAGGGTTTAGGTTTTAGGATAATATGTTGAGGATTTAAGTTTTAACCTATACACCCAAAATTCTAACCCTAAATTCTATTCACAAACATTAAATTCTAAACTACTAAACTTAAACTTTTCTCCTTAAATTGAGTCTTTAAACCCTAAAACTAAAACATTCATGAAGGCTAAAAGTGTCCACCGCTAATAAATCAAATAATAATAATAATAATAACAACAACAACGATTTAATTTCATTGACAAAATATTGGCCGTGTTTTGACTGACGATTCTCTTGTTTGTTTTTGTTGAGTAAAGTACACAGGCGGTCACTAAACTATACTAGTAAAAATAAAAGGGTAACCAAACTTTCAAAAATGACAATTAAACTTTATGTTTTGTTATAAAATGGTAACTGTGCCGTTAATCTCCGTTAAAATAGCGACATGGCTGTTAATTTTTTTGTATAATAGCACATTTAGTCCTCAATAGTTACACAATCAATTAATCTAGTCATAATTCGAAGAAATTCAATAAATTTAAGGCTTAAATGAAAAATAAGTGCCTAAAGTATACCTTTTTTGAACTTTATGTGTCTAAAGTATTTTTTATGTAAAAATAAATGCCTAAAGTTTCAACCGTTACAATTTTAGGTGCCTCGGTGTCAATGGCCGTTAAAATAAAACTTGTTAGCCAATTATAATGTGACACGTGGTAGGTTTTTATTTTTTATTTTTAAATTATTTTAAAAAAATTAAAAATTTAAATTTTCAAAAAATCCTCTAAATTCAAGAAAAGCTCCAATTTCATAAATTCCTAAATCCTGAAATACCTAAATCTCTCAATCCGGCCACTCCCACCGTCGTTGGCCACAATTCCGGGGACAGAATGGAGCGTAGTTCCCTCTCCCAAGCACCCATGCACCAATCATCGTCGTCCAATCGCCGCTTGTCGTAAATCGTTCGAATGAATTTTTTGAATATTTTGGCCTTCGTCTGGTGTTTTGCACGACTTCGGTCTATTTTCGGCGACATGATGGTAGGGTAAACGACTGTGGTGGTCCGACGACGGATGTGGAGGGCGGCAGCGTGGCCATCAGCGACAGAATCGATTCAAATCGTGATTTAAGTTTTGGTGAGTTAGGAATTTTGAATTTGGGGGCTATTTTGTAAATTTTGGACATTTAGGGATTTAAAAAAATAAGTTTAAAAAATAAAAGAAATTTAAAATGAAATAAAATAAAAATATATATTTTAAAAAAGTTAACGGTAGTTAACACGAGACACCTAAAATTATAACGGTTGAAACCTTGGAAAGTTATTTTTACAAAAAAAATAATATTTTATGCACCTAAAATTTAAAAGTGATATAGTTTAGACACTTATTTTTCATTTAAGCCTAAATTTAACCATCAATTCTTACATATTGTTATAATTTAGTCCTAATTCTACAAAATTTGTAACTAAGAACAACATTAAATTTATAACAAAGTGTAAAAATTGAGGGTTGAATTTAGTCATCATTATACATCTGCCCGTGTGTTCTTAGCTATAATTTTTTTAGAATTAGGACTCAATTATAATAAAGTGTAAAAATTGAAGGTTCAATTTATTAAATTTCTTCAAATTATGATTAAATTGATTGAATGTGTAACTATAAAGGACTAAATGTGCTATTATACAAAAAATTTAATAATCATGTCACTTCTTTAACGGAGCTTAACGACACAGTTACCATTTTGTAACAAAACATAAAGTTTAATAGTCATTTTGTCATTTTAAAAGTTTAATTACCATTTTATTTTTTTGAGTATAGTTTAATGACTATCTGTGTACTTTACTTTTTTCTTTTTCATCAATAACGAAGTTCTTGTTAATGATAGTGTTAAACAAATAATACATATATAGTATTTAATTAAAACACATTGATTTTTAGCAAGAGTTTAGTTTTATTAAAGATAATGAAAGATAAAAAACATACTACACCATAAAGGATTAATATTCTATATACTGGCGGTGAAAACTGACACGCGTCGTAACGTGTCAAGAATAATTTATTTCTTCCAAATAAATAAATAAATAAATTAAATATAGATATGGAAGTAGAGTTGAATCCACAAGGACTTAGACTTTCCTTGATGTTTCTGAACTAAGAGATGATGTGATTGAATTTGTGTGATTTGGGGGGGGAGGGGGGGAATTGCAATGAAATAATTTAAGAGAGCAAGAAGATTGGTTTAAAGATTTAAAACTAACAATAGAGATATTCAGCCTTGGCTAAGCTTTGACTTGTTCTACTCGGTTCATTGATAGAGATTTTAATTTTGAAAAACTTGTTGGCGAAATTACTTCAAGGTCAATACTTGAATTTTCTTTGTAAACTGAATTTTCAAAAACTATGTTTAGCTTCAGTTTTGATAATTTGTTTAAACCAAGTAAATGTTTGAGAAAACAATTTTTTTAAGCTCCTAACCAACTCGAAAAGTTATTTCAATAAAAACGATTTGATCTCAATTTCTCTTAGTAATCTATTTACTAAGTGTGTTCCCTGGAAGTCGAATTTGTTTCAATAACCGATCCTCCCTCCCACTTGATAGATCAAAACAATTATTTTCTCCAAAGTCAATCTTTGGGTTTAAAAATCATTTTGATTTTGAAGATAAAGTGCGAAAAAATCGAGAAAAATTTCCGAAATGTTTAAAGCTTAATTTCAAACCTCGCCTTGAGAACACGTCATTGCATAAGCCTTTGGCTTATGAAGATCTAGCCGAGCATGGTTATTAAATTAATCATGCTCGACATTTTAGAAATAATCACAAGAAAAAAAACTAAAAGGGAAAAAGAAAGAAAATTTAAAAGAGAAATGATCCAAGTGATGGATTCAATTGAATGATGATTGATGATCAAGTCTTATCCCAAAGGGGTATTTATAGTGTTTCAAATAACCTAGGTAAACCTAAAATGATAATACAAAATTAAACAAAATAATTATCCAAAGTTTAAAATTAAAAATTCAAAAATCCAAAAATAGGCCATCTGATAAGTAGCTTGATAAGCTATCAATGCTGCTGACGCCAGCTTCTAGAAGACGCTAATGTGGCGCCCAGTCAGCATTCATGCCCATGATTCCAGCATTTCCTGCAGTATTCCAGCATATTTCCAGCATCACGTCCCATGCATAAAAACAACATAAAACAACATAGTTAAGTCCTTCAAACTTGTATATAATCGAAATAAGGACCAAAAACACAACCAAATTAAACACTCATCAAATCCCCATCACTTATCCGATGCTTGCCCTCAAATATCAAAAATTTAAGTTCAAATCCTCATCCTTAAACATCTAAGTCCCTTAGCTTACAACATGAAATAATCACTTGAACTCAACAAGAAACTAAGCATGCAAAAAAATTTAAGTAAGATGAAAATAAAAATAAATCCCACAACTTATTAATAAAGCAAGGATCATCTAAGTGTTTGCTAAAATTACTCAATGTTCTTAGAAAATATCAAACTAAGCAAGCATGCATAAAATTTGTAAAGAACTCAAATCTAAACCATAAATGCAAAATATTTTTTTTAATTGTGATAGGTACTTCTAGCTTTATTCTGCTAGAGCCGGTGGTAGGTACCTCTAGCTTTTATTATTTTTTTCTTTTTTATTTTTTCTCTCTTTTTTTTCGAGCTAGAGCCAGTGATAGGCACCTATAGCCTTTATTATTATTTTTCTTTCTTATGCATATAAGGCTAAATATGAACTTCTCACAAAAATTAAGTATACAAGCATTAATTCAATAAATTCCAAGAAACAAGAGTAACAAAGCAATCCTTTAGTGCACCATTTTTCTATTAACAAGTATGAAACATGGGTTATGCCATCAAATAAAATCATCATGCAAGCAAAGTTTCTAGCAAGTCAAAGTTTTTATTATTATCACAAAGTAAGCATAGGAACACATCAATCTACAGGACAATGATTATCATAAAATCAAGCATAAGACAAGCTTCGGATAATACAAAAAGAAAATTTGACAAGCATATCTCCCCCTCACTTAATGCATTTTGTCCCCAAATGATAACTAAAGTAAAAGAGAGGAAATGAGAGACTCCCCTGATCAATTGCGGCGGTCGGGACTCGGGTGATTGCTGGTGTGGTAGGAGGTTGGTCCTGCGGTAGTCGTCGCGCTTGGTCGTGGGTCCGCACCATGCTGGCTCGCCAGAGAAGATGGGGGTTGACCGAGCAATGTCTGGTTCGAAGGAAAGAAGGGTGAGATGACGGCTGCAGAATAAAGAAAAGGTAGGGAAAAATTATGTTAGTTTTTTTTTTAAATAAAAATATAATTAAAAATTTGTAAAAGGATAATTTTATTTTAAAATTTTAGATATAGTTGATAAAGATATATATATATATATATATAGATAGATATATGGATAAAAGATATATAGATATATATTAATAATTTTAAAGATATACATATATATTAATAATTTAAAATTTAAAATAAATAATAATTTAAGATAATAAAGATAAACCACCAAAATTTAAAAACAAGATAATAAATATATATACATATATATATATATATTTAACTTACGTAAATTAAAAAAAAAGAATATATAATAAATAATATATTATAATTAATATATAATAAAATTAAATTAATAATAATAACTATATTATTAGGGGAAGTTAATAAAAAATGCTAAAAAGAAAAGATAAAAGAGAAGTAGACGTGGGTTTTAAAAATAAGAATAAATTTGAAACTGAAAAATTAAAATCAAGAAATAAATAAAGAAAATGGGTTGCCTCCCATTCAGCGCTTGTTTATCGTCATTAGCTCGACGACATGTGTCGCTCAAACTACAAACACTACGACAAATACTCCTTCAAATTTATGCAATTAATCTAACTAAGAATTTCCCTACGATAAATTTTATGACAGTGACATTCCTTCATTTTCCTGAATTTTTTTACTCTCCAATTTATCTGGCGGAAATTTTGACTCGATATCCGGTGCCTGCAAAATGGAAGGGAATTTTTTAATTTTTAAGGGAGTTAAATGTAGACCAGGATTAACAAATAAAGTGTTTTCCATCTCCCTAATTATTCACCACGTCCTTCCAATTTCCAACACGAACTATCAAATAAATTAGTTTCTACAAAATCATCAACTAAAGGTTTATAAACACCAACAAAGCTAACATTTTCCATAGAATCTGGATGTTCCATCGCCTTGTAAACATCAAATTCTACGACCTCACCATCAAATTCCATTGTTAACATATCGCTTCTCACATCAATCTTTGTATTTGACGTACAAAGAAAGGGACGACCAAGAAGAATGTCGGAGAAATAATTGGTTTAGTCATTTTTCATGTTGATGACATAGAAATCCGCTGGAAAAATTAAATCATCGACTTTCACTAACACATTTTCAAGCATTCCCTCTGGATAGATAATTGAGTGATCAACCAACTGGATTGTTACCCTCGTTTCCTTCAAAGGATCGTTAGTAATTTTTTTATAAATAGAAAGCGACATTACATTTATAGAAGCTCCAAGATCGCACATTGCACGTTTAATAGATATATTACCAATTTGACAGGGTATAGCAAACATACCTTGGTCTTTCATTTTGGGTGGTAACTTACGTTGAAAAACTGCAGAAACGTGCACTCCCAAGTTTACCTTTTCGTGCCCGGTGAGTTTTCACTTGGTTGTGCAAAGCTCTTTGAGGAAACGAGCGTACCTTGGCACTTGGCGAATGACTTCTAAGAGGGAAATGTTCACTTGAACTTTTTTAAACACATCAATAATTTCCCTCTCTTCGGCCTTTTTGTCGCGTCTTACTAAGCGTGATGGAAAAGGAGGCGCGACTACAAGAGGTGGAGAAGGAGGAGGAGATGGTGGTAAAGGGTTATCTTGGTTTTCGTTACCTTCTTCTATGGCAGGAGTGTGATTGTTGTTTTTTTTATGGTTCTTTTAGAGCTATAATGGTCCCACTACGGAGTGTGATGGCGCTTACATTTTCTCTAGGGTTTGCTTGTCCATCTCTTGAAAATGGGCCTCCGTGCGGGTTTGGAATTTTTCCTGGGATATGGCCAATTGTTCTACAATGGACTCTAGGTTTGATTCTTATTGAAATTGTTGGTTAGACTGCCTTGGCTGGTACTGTTGCCTTTGGTTTTGCGCAAAGCCTTGGTCTCTCCACCCTTGATTGGCATTAGGGTAGTACTGCTTTTGACAGGATCCCGAAAAGTTCCCCATTGCTTTCACTTGTTCGGTATCTTCTTCTTGGATCATAGGGCAACACTCCGTCGGGTGTTCGGGGCTTGTGCATATCCCACAAATTCTAGAAACAATCTTCCTATCTGCAACCAAAGTTTGAATAATGTCAGCTAATTTATCAATCTTGCTTTCTAATGAAACGGTACCTACCTCATTAACTCTTCCAGATGGTTCACTTGATTGGTAGAAGCGTTGTGAGTTGGCTGCCATGGTCGAAATCAATGTCGTTGCTGCCGTCGGAGTCATATTGACTAGGGGTCCTCCGCTAGCTGCACCAACTACTTTCATATCTGTAGGGGTTAGTCTTTCATAAAAATATTGAATAAGTGTTTGAGCTGACAAACCATGTTGTGGGCAATTTGCGCATAGTTTCTTGAAGCGCTCCCAATATTCATAAAGCGTTTCGGTATCCTTTTGTCAGATACTTAGAATATTTCGCCTCATTTTGCTTGCTTTAGCGGCTAGAAAGAATCTGTCAAGAAACAAGCGAGCCATTTCAGTCCAAGTAGTAATTGAGTTAGAAGGTAAATCATAAAGACAATCCTTAGCAATATCAGATAAAGAAAAGGGAAAGGCGCGAAGTTTAATTTGATCCTTAGATACTCCCTGTGGTTTCGTAGTTGAGCAAACCATGTGGAACTCCTTTAAGTGTTTGTGAGGGTTTTCGCTGGGCAAACCGTGGAAGGTTGGTAGGAGCTGAATCAAGCCCGTTTTTAGTTGGAATGACGTTTCACCATTCGGGAAGGTTATGCACAAGGACTGATTGTCATCCGGTACCCTGATCAGTTGTTAGATCGTCTGTTCGTTGGCTCCTAGTTGGTTTCGTTCTTCAAAGTGTATTTCAGGTTGGGATGATTCGAGATCTTGTTGAAATGGTTGTTGACGCAACTTATATTGCTTCTCTCGGTTACATTGTGCGTTTTTTCGTCTCGCAAATGCTTCAATTTCTGGAATGAATTCAATTCGTTCTCCCGGATTTCTCCTTGTCGTAAACAGTAAAAAACAAACAAAAGTTGCTGAAGTCCCTGACAACGGCGCCAATTTTGACACGCGTCGTAACATGTCAAGAATAATTTCCCTCTTCCAAATAAATAAATAAATAAACAAATGAATTAAATTAAATATAGATAGGGAAGTAGGAGTCGAACCCACAAGGACTTGGACTTTCCTTGTTGCGCCTTTGACGTTTCTGAACCAAGATATGATGAAATTGAATTTGGGTGATTTGGGGGGGGGGATTGCAATGAAATAATTTAAGAGAGCAAGAAGGTTGGTTTACAGATTTAAAACTAACAATAGAGATATACAGCCTTGGCTAAGCTTTGACATGTTCTACTCGGTTCATTGATAGAGATTTTAATTTAGAAAAACCTCTTGGCGAAATTACTTCAAGGTCAATCCTTGAATTTTCTTTGTAAACTGAATTTCCAAAACCTATGTTTAGCTTCAGTTTTGATAATTTGTTTAAACCAACTCAATGTTCGAGAAAAAAAATTCTTTAAGCTCATAACCAACTCGAAAAGTTATTTCAATAAAAACGATTTGATCTCAATTTCCCTTAGTAATCTATTTACTAAGTGTGTTCCCTGAAAGTCGGATTTGTTTCAATAACCGATCCTCCCTCCCACTTAATAGATCAAAACAATTATTTTCTCCAAAGTCAATCTTTGGGTTTAAAAATCATTTTGATTTTGAAGATAAAGTGCGAAGAAATCGAGAAAAGTTTCCGAAATGTTTGAAGCTTAATTTCGAACCTCGCCTTGAGAACACTTCATTGCATAAGCCTTTGTCTTATGAAGATCTAGCCGAGCATGGTTATTAAATTAATCATGCTCGACATTTTAGAAATAATCACAAAAAAAAACTAAAAGGGAAAAAGAAAGAAAATTTAAAAGATAAATGATCCAAGTGATGAATTCAATTGAAAGATGATTGATAATCAAGTCTTACCCAAAAGGGAGTATTTATAGTGTTTCGAATAACCTAGGTAAGCCTAAAATGATAATACAAAAATTAAACAAAAATAATTATTCAAAGTATAAAATTTAAAATTTAAAAATCCGGAGATAGGCTATCTGATAAGCAGCTTGATAAGCTATCACTGCTGCTGACGCCAGCTTCTAGAAGACGCTGACGTGGTGCCCAGTCAACATTCATGCCCTGATTCATGCCGATGATTCCAGTATTTCCTGCAGTATTCAAGCGTATTTCCAGCATCACGTCCCCTGCATGAAAACAACATAATACAACCCAGTTAAGTCCCTCAAACTTGTCTTTAATCGAAATAAGGACAAAAAACACAACCAAGATAAATACTCATAAGAAACTGAAAGTTTCTATAAACGCTTTAGTTTTAGGGTATAAAGAGTTAGTTTATGGTATATGATTTAGTGGTTTAGGTGTAAGGGTTTAGAATTTATGGATAGTTGTTTCAATTTAAGGTTTAGGGTTTATAGGTTAGGGTTCAGTTTTTAGAGTAATATGGTGATGATTTAGTTTTTAACATATAAACCCTAAATTATAACCCTAAACCTTAAATCGAAACAACTATCCCTAAATTCTAACCCCATACACCTAAATCCCTAAACCTTATACCCTAAGTAAACTCCCTCTACCCTAAAACTAAGGCACTTGTGAAAACTTTCAGTTTCCACCGCCTGTGTATAGAATATTTATCCAACCATAAAAGGTGTTTTGAAAACTATGCCCACCAAGCACTTATAAATAAACAAATAAAGTATAAAAACTCAAAGGACGAAGGAAAACAAAACCTCCATTCAACATTATTTTCAATTTCCTTAAAAACCTAACAACAATCATCAAAATTTTATTGTTTCTAAGTAGACGCTTATTTAGTGACATAAGAAATGTGATGAATATAAATAATTTTGCATATATGTTCTGCTGATAGTTCTGACTACGACGTTATCTCAACAAACTATTACAAAAGAAGATCTAACTATTCTAGACTGTTATCTTTCTCTGATCATGGATGTGTGCCATGACGATAGTTGAATGAATGCAAGATTACCATTAATACAAAGAAGGTAGATGTGAATCATGTCACATTGGCAGACAAAATAAATACAACGAGATATGCGAAAAAAAATCTAAGATAAAGAAAATTCTTACTAAGAACTAAAAATAAAAATAAAGAAGATTACCAATAGTCAATAACCAGTATAATACTGATAAAATCACCGTCGACACAAAAAAAACTAAAAAAATGTAGATTGATAAAAAAAGAACAAGGTTTTTAATACAACTATCAAAACACATTGATTCAATGAAAAAACCGTTAGAAAATAATTTTAAGAAATACACCATTTGTGCATTTGACTCATTTTTAATACAAGTGTAAATTTCTATGCACATTTTGTAATTTGAACTTGAATCCCCTCCCCTATATTTTAATATCCTTGGATTTAAATAACATAAATATCTAAAGCAAATAGAATTAACATAAATAGGATCTGATGATGCCGCATAAAGCATTTTAATTTTATATCATTTTAGGATAGTTGGACGAATGAAAATGAATGACTGAAATTAATAATATGAAATAAGGAGAATTTTACGAGAGAAAACATAAATAAATTTCTTTCAATTTAAAAATTTGTATCTCAATAATTATTTTTTTTGATTAAGTAAAAAAATATTACATACATAAGACAAATGCTAGGATTCGAACTCACACAAAATAAAATAATATAAACACCGTTGAACACCCAATCAATTAATTGATATAAAAAACGAACATCTTTTTAATAATATAACGTGTCAATCTCAGTTCTCGTTGAATATTACGACAATTGATACTCTAAATCATAAAAAGTCCATTATTATATAATTAACTCAATATTCAATCAATTCGTCATCCAATACAACTAGCAGTATTGTTCCAATTATTTTCTTGGTTTTTGATAAAACGATTTGATCGACTAGTGTTATCATAACGCTGAAGTTAGAATTTTTTTGAGATAAACACTATTAAATTATAATTCTTCTTTATTTTTAATCACATAAAAATCATTTTTTAAATATTTGATAGGTCTCTGTTAATTTTGAAATTAGGGAAATTAGACCATAATCATCTAATTTTTAAACATATATTTGACAATGACAATTAAATTGTATTAAAAATCATGGAAGATGTCACAAATACAACACATCCAAAAGAGAAAGTAATGAGGTCTAGTTCACCAAAATTTCATACAAAAATCCAAATGTGCAAAGACAAGTAAATACTTCCATAGAGATTAGCATACCGTCAAAATCTAGAAGCATTCCTGTATTTTCTTGTCTCTGATCAAAACAAGATGCTTTACGTGGTGAAAAATGAGTGGTAAGCGAACCAAACTATTAGGTAGATTGCTCTGCTACACATATTTGATCTCATCGGCAAACAACCATCAACCGAGTCGAGATCTATCTTTCTATGACCACTGACAAAATCATAATAAGATATTAGCGCGGTGAAGATGTAACCCCCTCGCCCCGGTCTGGTCGGCTGACCGGTTTGAGTAGGCTACACGGGGAAAATCGACATGAAACCCGCAAAGGTTCCACCTCGGTTAGCGACCCTAATTTTTTTGTTTATTTTACGTCTTGTCTAGAGGCATTTAATTACCTAAGTGATCACGATAGTGGAAAACAAGGCCCACAAAAATCCCTACCACAAACCGGGCCTAAGCCCAACCCTTGAGACCCATTAGAGATGTCCAAAAACCCATTTCCAGCTACCCGTTTCGAAACAGTCGTCACCCATTTCGAAACACGGGCTCTAGTTTAAAAAGCCAGGTACCCGTACCGAAACGCATCCACCTCGTTTCGAAACAGGGCCCTAATTCTGCCAAGGCGTTTCGATACTTGTTTCGAAACAGGGGTTCACAGTGGCTAAAGTGTTTTGAAACTTGTTTCGAAACAGGGGTTCACAGTGGCCAAATCGTATCGAAACGATTTCCGATATGGGGTCCCTGGAGCCATACCCGTTCCGAAACAGCTTAGCCCGTTTCGAAACACTGGCTGTCTGCAACTTCCCAAAACTATCTTTAAGTATCTCTAATCGATCCCAAAGGCCCTAAACAACTCCAACCAAACATACATCACTTACAAGCATATTCTAGAGGCATGGATCCTATGGCAAAACATACCCAAATCACACAAAGCACAAGGTGAGGCATCCATACATGACATTCACACAAAGGGCAATATTTCATAAAAAGGGCATACTTAAGAGTTCAAAGGCCATAAGGCACAAGTTATCACATACAAGGTTTGCATGTACGACCAAAGCAACCTAAACATCCAAAAGGCAAGCCATCACACACAAGCATGCAACAAGATATAACATGTTTTACAAACTAAGTCAAAACATTAACATCAACCACGTTTATGAGTCATACATCGCTCATACAAACACATACTAGCCCCATTGCTAATTTACCACTTTAATACAAAATCATACTTGAGCAACTACACTTGGAAAACCCCTTCGCCGTGCTCTTTGCTAACACCATGCTAATGATCTGCATTGTTGAAAATGAGAGCGTAAGCTAGAAGCTTAGTGAGGATGCTCTAAAATCGAAAACAACAACAATGCAGGGTCCAAGCATGCAAATCCTCAACCTCACATACAACATACATAGCTATCAACAAGTCAACCTAGCTAGTCTTTCAAGAGTCATAATATGGCATCTCACATCATACTAAGCTCAACAATATAAACCAACATCACAACATCATGAATATAAGAACAAGTTCATTGGCCACCATTAATTTACCCGGATGTGCGGATTTATTCTCAACAACAACATTACCTCGGCGGGATTACACTCATCACCGGACCTTGCATGGGCAGGATTCCACTCATCACCACATGCCCTACGGATGGGATTCCACTCATCATCCCGTAGAATATAAATAAATTTCCGGTGGAATATTACATCACCGTACTCCTCCTTGATGACTCAACGCCATCAAGGCCACGCGCGTTTTGACTCAATTGTGTGCACACTAACCCTAATGATCGATCATTTACACCCGGTAAGTTAATTAGTGCCAATTTCATTAATCACATCACACATCCACCAATTATATCACATGTTCATCGCATACACATAGAAATGTATACACATACAAATCAATCCATATTTCACAAGATCAAATAGGCAATGGCATAGTAAGCATCAATAGAAATCAAGGAGTTAAACTACCAACTTAACTCCCACCTAGGAATGGCCTACCAAGCTCATCCCAACACATCCACTACACACACTTGAACCAACTTTAAAACAAATTTAAAGTTTTACTCACCACCATTCCTTAGCAACCCAAGCAAGCAAGCAAGCCTCCTAATTTCCCGGATTCGGTCCCGATGCTTCTCCAATGTCTCCTCTTGTTTTTAGCCAATCAAAACACAACCATTACTCACAAATTTGATGCTAAAATCAGTAACCAACTTCAACCCATAAACACAAGCCAAGCTTCAACAATTTCAAACCCAAACAATCACCAAAATTCCCATTTTCGTGCTCCCTTATTACCCAGCAGAAAACCATGATTTCAAGCACCCAAATGACATCCAAATGGTTCCAAAACACTTTCCTAACATCCATAAACCATCAGCCCTTCAACCCAACCCTAAAACTCACCAAAAAACCCAATTTTAGACACCTCAAAATGGCCCCAAAGACCCACTTTGGGTTTTCACCCAAAATCAACCATTTCAAGTTATTATGTGTATTTTGATGAGGTTAAAACAAAACTCAACTCAACTATTCGAAATCAATTGAAAAACCACTTCAAAATTCAAGCTTTTATCAAACTTGCAAAATCACAAAAATGGGTAGTTTTGAAATCTAAGAGTATGTAAATGTAGAGGATGATGAGGAGAGTGTAAATATGTAATTACCTTTAAAAATACTCTTGAATCAAATGAGGGATTTGATGGAATAGTAAATTTGGGTTTGGGAGGGGTTTAAGTGTTTCCAACATGAAAATGGAGAAGGGAAGAAGACAACCCTTTTTTTTCATTTTGATTCAAAAAGTGGTCTTCCACCTTTTCACCTTAATTACAAAAATGCCACTCTTTTATTTAAATCTCAATTAAATCAAAGTCAAGGTCAAATTAAATTAAAATTAATTTTACCGACTCGAACCCACTCACACGACTAACTCCTAACCCCAAAACACGGGTGTTACAACTCTCTCCCACTTAAGGAATTTCGTCCCCGAAATTACCTGATTGAAAGAGATACGAAAACTGCCTTTCCATATCCTTCTTCCTCTCCCAAGTGGCCTCATCCACCCCTCGACGTTGTCACCACACTTTCACTAATTCAATCGATCTACCCCGCAACACCTTACTATCAGAAGCTAGGATCTCAACTGGTTCTTCCTCATAAGTCAAATCCGGATTCAATTCAATCTCCTCTACAGGCATAACATGTGATGGATCGGATCTATACTTATGGAGCATCGAAACATGAAATACATTGTGTATCTTCTCTAGCTCGGATGGCAAATGCAACTGATAAGCAACTGGGCCAACCCTCTTCACAATCTCATACGGTCCTATGTACCTCAGACTCAACTTCCCCTTTCGGCCAAATCTCATTACTTTCTTCCACGGAGACACTTTCAAGAACACCTTCTCACCCACGGAGAACTCAACTTCCTTCCTCTTCAAGTCGGCATAGGACTTCTGCCCATCCGAAGCAGCCTTCAATCGATCACAAATCAATTTTACCTTGTTAGTTGTCCCCTTGAGCAAATCCGGCATAGGTAACAACTTTTGTCCCACTTCGGCCTAACAAACTGGAGTTCTACACTTCCTACCATATAAGGCCTCATACGGAGCCATCTGAATACTCGACTGGAAGCTATTATTGTACGCAAACTCAACTAGAGGCAAATGCTTCTCCCAAGTACCCTGAAAATCAATGATGCAACAACGCAACATGTCCTCTAAGATCTGTATAACCCTCTCTGACTGACCATCTGACTGAGGATGATAAGACGTGCTGAAATTCAAACGGGTACCCAAAGCAGTATGCAGACACTCCCAAAATCGAGCTGTAAACCTCTGATCTCTATCGGACACAATAGACTTCGTCACACCATGCAGTCTAACAATCTCACCAATGTACAGATCGACCAATCTATCTAATGTATAAGTGGTATTGACTGCTAAGAAGTGATCACACTTTGTAAAACGATCTACTATAACCCAAACTGAGTTCTTCTTCGTAGGAGTCAAAGGCAAACCCGAAACAAAATCCATGGTGATATTCTCCCATTTCCATTCCGAAATTCTCAACGGTTGTAACAAACCTGAGGGAACCTGATGTTCCGCCTTCACTCTCTGACACACCAAACATTTACTCACGAAGTCAGCCACATCTCTCTTCAAACCAACCCAAAAGTACCCATTCTTCAAATCACGGTACATCTTTGTACTTCCAGGATGCATAGCAAACGGACTACTGTGCGCTTCAGTCAAGATCGTACGTCTCAAGTCACTGTCCTCTGACATAACTATCCTATTTTTGAAACACAAAACTCCATCGGTACTGAAACTGTAGTATGAAGATCTACCTTCGGCTATATCTTGCACGTGAGGTGCCAAAGATCTATCTAAGAGCTGCTTCTCTCTAATCAACTGACCTAGGGTAGGTCTAACTTGAAGCTCGGCTACCAAGCCACCATCTCCGGACAAGCTTAATCTAGCAAACATGGCTCTTAAGTCTACGACTATCTTTCTCCTCAAAGCATTGACCACTGCATTGGCCTTACCCGGATGGTACTCAATGGTAAGATCATAGTCTTTTAGCAACTCTAACCACCTACGCTGTCTGAGATTCAAATCTCGTTGAGTCATGATGTACTTCAAACTCTTGTGATATGTGTACACTGTGCACTTCTCACCGTACAAATAATGCCTTCAAATCTTCAGAGCAAACACAACTACAGCTAACTCTACGTCATGGGTCAGATAGTTACGCTCGTGAGTCTTCAACTTTCTTGAGGCATAAGCCACCACTCTCATGTCTTGCAAGAGAACACAACCTAGGCCTACATAGGAAGCATCACTGTAAACTACATAGTCTTTCCCAGACTCTGGCTGAATCAAGATCGGTGCTTGGGTCAAAGCTTCTTTCAATTTCTCAAAGGCTCTCTATCTTGCATCTGTCCACATAAACTGAACACTTTTCTGAAGTAACTGTGTCAAGGGAGCGGCTAACTTCGAGAAACCTTTTACGAATCTTCTATAGTATCCAGCTAAGCCTAGAAAGCTACGTACCTCTGTTACAGACTTCGGTTGCTTCCATTCAAAAATGGCCTCTATTTTCTTCGGATCAACTCTAATCCCATCGGCTGATACTACATGCCCTAGGAAGACTACCTCCCGGATATAGAATTCACACTTGCTCAACTTCGTATACAACTAATGATCTAGCAAAGTCTTCAAAACTAGTCTCAAGTGTCGGTCATGGTCTTCCTCAGTTGGCGAATATACCAAGATGTCGTCTATAAAAACAACTACAAACTGATCTAGGTACTGATGAAAAATCCTATTCATCATATCCATGAAGGCAGCCGGTGCATTAGTCAACCCAAAAGGCATGACTAAAAATTCATAGTGACCATACCTAGTTCTAAAGGTCGTCTTCGGTACATCAACCTCTCTTACCTTTAGCTGGTAGTAACCCGATCTCAAGTCAATCTTCGAAAAGACTGATGCCCCTCTCAACTGGTCAAACAAATCATCAATTCTAGGCAAAGGATACTTATTCCTCACTTTTAACTGATTCAACTGTCTGTAATCTATACACATTCTCATGCTTCCATCTTTCTTCTTTACAAACAAAACTGGTGCACCCCAAGGTGAAGAACTAGGTCGAATAAAGCCTCTATATGTCAACTC
The DNA here is from genome assembly GCA_958450335.1 of Hibiscus tridactylites. Classification (NCBI taxonomy): domain Eukaryota; kingdom Viridiplantae; phylum Streptophyta; class Magnoliopsida; order Malvales; family Malvaceae; genus Hibiscus; species Hibiscus tridactylites. The sequence goes on along the minus strand of OY288268.1, from coordinate 79,186,097 downwards.
TTACAACTGAGTCTTCAAATCTTGTAGTTCTTTCGGTGTCATGCGATACGGAGCAATCGAAACAGGAGCTGAATCAGAATAAGTCTCAATAGTGAACTCTACCTCTCTATCCGGTGGTAACCCTGACAACTCTTTCGGAAATACACTAGGAAAGTCACACACTATCCGAATGTCTTGAGGTCTAACCTCACTCATGTTAGGGTTCATCACATAGGCCAAGTATGCTTCACAACCCAACTCAACTAACCTCTTAGCTTCTAGAACTGAAACTACATTGGACAAGAACTTCACGTTCTCACCCACCACTACGATCTCATAATCATCTGTGAGCATCAAAGAAATCCTCTTGGTTTCAAAATCTATCCTAGCTCTATGCTCAATGAGCCAGTCCATACCCAGAATTACATCAAAGCCATAGAAAGGTAGCTCCATCATATCCACTGGAAACACATGTCCCTGAACCATCAATGGGCACCTTTTGTACATATTTCTAACTACTACCGTGTCCCCAAATGAACTAGTAACACTGACTCCTACCTCTAACATTTCACAAGGAAAATTCAACGACTGTGCATGCTCACTCAGAATATAAGAATGCGTAGACCCGGGGTCAATCAAAGAAAGCAAACCCAAAGACTGTATCGAGAAGTTACCTGCGATCACATCTGCGTCATGCTGATCCCCACGCTGAGCGTAAACTCTAGCCCGACCTCCGCCCTCCGGTTGGACTGCAACTACATGTGCTATGTTCCTCTGACCATCATTTCTCGGCTGGAAGTTACCTCTACCGCGCCCGCAGCCTCTCTGAAAGTCAATTGCTCTAACAGGAGCCTGAGCTAGTGCCTGCCCCACCTGATGTGGACAGTCACGCCTAATATGATCCCTAGCTCTACAACTCCAACACGAGTGGAAATTCCCCCAACACTCACCGGTGTGGTTCCTCCCGTAAGTAGCACATGTGGGCAACTTCCCACCAGCCCTCTTGCCCTATTGGCCCCTACCGTGGTTACCGCCACCACGCCTATGATCATAGTGATGCATGTTGTCTCGATGCCTCTTGGCATCACCTCTATCAAAGTCACTAGACCTCTTACCCGAACTAGAACCACCAGACCGTTTGGTCAAGCCTAAACTGTGCTCCAAGTCCTTGGCCCTCGCGACCAAGACATCGAAATCAGTGTAGTCCGAAGCTAGAGTATACCTCTTGATTTCTTCATCCAGCCCATATCGGAAACGGTTACAACCTTCCACCTCAGTAAGAACAAGCTCAAATGCATACTTGTTGAGTTGTGTGGGGCTCGATTTGATCAACCAATTTAGCTCACCAAGTGGTGGAGAGATGGATTTTTGGGTGGAAGGGTTGTGGAAGCTAGAATGTAAAAAGACACAATGATTTATAGTGGTTCGGCCTTCTAACAAGCACCTACATCCACTACCTTAGCTTCCCACTAAGGATTTCACAATCAATCCACTAATTGATTCATCCCCTTTTCTAGGATTAGGAGGACACCCTTACAACCGATCAAGCTTCTACCCAAAGCCTTGATCAAAACCCTCTTTACAAAGAGATAAACAAAGCAAACTTAAAACCCTCTAATAGGTGTTTGTTTGCACAATAAAGCACTCACCCAAAACCTAAAACACTTGAGCAAATTTGACAATTTTGGCTCACGAGTGTTTGTCTATACAAGAATTGACAGTTTAGGCACTAAGACAATATTTGATCATTTGATGTTTGACAATATGAGCATTAGTCTTCTCTTGATGCTTGGAGGTCCCTTTTATACTCCCAATTGAGTTTGTAGTCGTTACTAGCCGTTGGGGATGAATTGGAGCCGTTGAGGACTTTATTTCCCTTCATAAATGTTGTTCTGCAGCTACCAGTATCGATACACGTGGAACGGTATCAATACGACATTCATAGGAACTAGCCGTTGGGCTCTTGCCAGCATAGGCGTATCGATACGCTTGAGGGCGTATCGGTACGGGTCCATATTTGAATAGCCGTTGGGAAATAGCCGTTGGGGTAGTTGAACTGGGATCGGTATGCTTACCTGGCGTATCGAAACGACCCCGATCCGTATCGATACACTAAACCTCGTATCGATACGGGTTTTGACAGTGGCCAAACTGAGGATAAATTGGTATCGGTACGGGTCCAACTGTATCGATACTGGTCACGTGAAAATACAAGTTTAGCTGTTTAAAACATGAAAAATCTTTGCCAAAAACCTTTTAAAATATCTCAAACATAATTTAAAGTTGTTTGGACTTAACACAAGTTTTAAATTCTTTTCAAATTAGTCCAAAACATTTTTCAATTATTATATCAAAACATTAGTTCTACAATCTCCCCCTTTTAGATATAATAAAACTAACTTGAAAAACTGTTTGGGATTCTCCCCCTTAAACTTTTAAAAATGTGAATAAGAGATTAAATGTATGAAATCAAATAAAGCTCCCCCTTATTCATTTGAAAATTCAAATTTTCAAACCATTCCTCCCCCTTTTTGTTATATCAAAAAGAATTTAAGACATTAAGTTCAAAATAACAATAGAGGTAAAAAAATTTGACGCAAATAAGAATTTGGTTTAAAAATAACTCCCCCTTACTCAAAGCATCATTGAAATGTTAGTCCAACATTTATGATCATCTAGTTGAATAAACTAAGAATAAAACAAATAAAAGCTAAAACAACTAGATTTTTACCAACACATGAACTCAAGGGAGGATGTGAAGCCTTCCTTCTTCAAGTGTCCTTCCTTGTGTGCATGGAGCTCCCCCTCAATGTTTGACTTGTTGAACATCTCCATCACACCTACAATAGACAATCAAGTAATTTCTGGTATCCAAATTGCTTTGGATCCATAAACATTAGTAGCACAAATTTTGGTCCCCTTTGGAATCCATTTTTCAATGTCATCCTTTTTAATTGAAGTACTAAGTCCTTTTGGGACCCAAATACTTCTAAAACATTTTCCTTTAATAAATCTAGGGGCACTAGATTGTCTAACATAAAAATTTGATTTTCCAAAATTGTTTTTCTTTTCAAGCTCTTTGGAAATCAAATCTTTTTCTTCTTGAACATTTTGAAGCAATTTTTGTAAATCAAGACATTTTAATTCAAACTCTTCAAGTTTTGCTTCAAGTTCAAGTTTGGTTTTAGAAAGCAAATCATTTTGAATTTTTAACTTTGAAATCAATTTATTGTTTTTCAAAATGTGGCTTTTAAAATCTAAAACCAAATCATCATAGGCATCTTGTAATTCATCAAAGGAATAAGAACATGAAGTAGATGAATTAGAAGTTACCCTTGAATCTTCTTCGATGGCCATAAGGCAAAGGTTGGCTTGTTCATCATCGGTGGAGTCTTCATCACTCCAAGTAGCCACATGTGCCTTCTTCTTATGGCTTGAAGTGCTTGCCCTCTCCTTTCTTTTAGGTTCTCGTTCAAGCTCTCTCAAGGCTTTCTTCATGAACGGGGCACACTTCTTGAAGAGATGAACTATCTCTTCATCTTCATCCTCCTCTTCACTTGAGTAGACATGATGGCAAGTGGAGGATTTGAGAGCCATGGCACTTGCATTGATGTCAAGCCCTTTGATTTTCTTCTCTCCCATAGCTCTAATTTCTTCCCTCTTCTTCTCATCCTCCTTGTTATTCTTCATGATTTGATGAGTAAGGAGTGACCCCATGAGTTCATAAAGCTTCAAAGTCTTCAAATTTTTGGCTTCGATGATGGCGGTCCTCTTTGAGTCCCAAGACTCGGGAAGTGAGTAGATGAGCTTTCGAACAAGCTTTTCTTCCGGGATGGCTTCTCCAAAACCTTTAAGACCATTGGTGATGGTGGAGAACCTATCAAACATCTTCTCGATGTTCTCTTCCGGATCCATTTTGAAGTTCTCATACTCCAAGGTTAGGAGCCCGATCTTGGTCTCCTTGACTTCATTTGTCCCCTCGTATGTGACTTCAAGCTTGTCTCATAGCTCCTTGGCACTCTCACAAGAAGACATCTTCTCATAGATGGATGGACCAAATGCACAAAATAGAATGTGCAAGGCTTTGCAATTTAGCTCCATCTTCTTGCGATCTTCGGCACTCCACTCCGCTTTACTTCTTTGAGGCACGAACGGACCATTTTCAACTACATCCCAAAGCTTGTAATCTTTTGATTTGATGAAGAACTTCATCTTTGTCTTCCAACGGGCATAGTGAGTTCCGTCAAAGAAAGGCGGTTTGTCGATTGAATGTGCCATTGAGCCGGTTGATGAAAAAGTGATCGAGCTTGCCGGATCTTCTCAATAGGATGTTAATCCTCTTCGATTGAGCCAAGCACTGATACCAATTGTTCAGTTGTGTGTGGCTCGATTTGATCAACCAATTTAGCTCACCAAGTGGTGGAGAGATGGATTTTTGGGTGGAAGGGTTGTGGAAGCTAGAATGTAAAAAGACACAATGATTTATAGTGGTTCGGCCTTCTAACAAGCACCTACATCCACTACCTTAGCTTCCCACTAAGGATTTCACAATCAATCCACTAATTGATTCGTCCCCTTTTCTAGGATTAGGAGGAAACCCTTACAACCGATCAAGCTTCTACCCAAAGCCTTGATCAAAACCCTCTTTACAAAGAGATAAACAAAGCAAACTTAAAACCCTCTAATAGGTGTTTGTTTGCACAATAAAGCACTCACACAAAACCTAAAACACTTGAGCAAATTTGACAATTTTGGCTCACTAGTGTTTGTCTATACAAGAATTGACAGTTTAGGCACTAAGACAATATTTGATCATTTGATGTTTGAGAATATGAGCATTAGTCTTCTCTTGATGCTTGTAGGTCCCTTTTATACTCCCAATTCAGTTTGTAGCCATTACTAGCCGTTGGGGATGAATTGGAGCCGTTGAGGACTTTATTTCCCTTCATAAATGCTGTTCTGCAGCTACCAGTATCGATACACGTGGAACGGTATCGATACGACATTCATAGGAACTAGCCGTTGGGCTCTTGCCAGCATAGGCGTATCGATACGCTTGAGGGCGTATCGGTACGGGTCCATATTTGAATAGCCGTTGGGAAATAGCCGTTGGGGTAGTTGAACTGGGATCGGTATGCTTACCTGGCGTATCGAAACGACCCCGATCCGTATCAATACACTAAACCCTCGTATCGATACGGGTTTTGACAGTGGCCAAACTGAGGCAAAATGGTATCGGTACGTGTCCAACCGTATCGATACTGGTCACGTGAAAATACAAGTTTGGCTGTTTAAAACATGAAAATCTTTGCCAAAAACTTTTTAAAATATCTCAAACATAATTTCAAGTTGTTTGGACTTAACACAAGTTTTAAATTCTTTTCAAATTATTCCAAAACATTTTTCAATTATTATATCAAAACATTAGTTCTACAATACTGACTCAGCCTAACAAATCGAATCTCATAGTCGGTCACAGACATACTCCCCTGAAGCAAAGCCATAAATTCCCTCTTCTTCTCATCGAGATATCGAGGACCCAAGTACTTCTTACGGAATGCTGACTCAAAGAACTCCCAAGTAATCTCGGCCTCATCCATACCTGTAGTGATGGTGACCCACCAAGTGTAGGCATCACCCTGAAGCAAGGACTCAACACACCCTAACTTGCGCTCTTTGGTACATCCCATTTGTGCGAGGATACAGACGGACTTCTCAAACCACAACTCGAACCTCTCCGGTGTAGACCCTCTGAACTCTTCGGCCCCTAGACCACGGAGTCTCTCTAATGGCAAACCAGTGCCCTCTTCCTGATGATGTGCTGCTGCCTGACCTCCAGCTAGTGCAGCCTGAAAAGCCCAGGCTATCGCCTGAACCAAAGGAGCTAAGTCTATTCCAACCAGACCTTGGCCTCCCTAAGGTCCCTCTCCTTCGGCCCCGGCCTCGCCTCCTACTCCTGGCGGAGGAGGTGGTGGTGGTGGAGGTGGTGGGGGAACTCCAACTCCAGCCACAGGCTCTCCCACTTGAGCCTCAACTCTAACTAGTGGCTCAGCTCCTGGAGCCGCTGCCCGTGGTTCCGGTCGAACCATCCTAGGCCTCCCACGAGGTCTCATGATACAGCTAGCAAGATAATAACTACAACAACAAACATATAAGGATTACGTTAGCAAAAGCAAGGGTCCAACAGTGCTTAAGTACTTCCTTTACACAAAACCCTTTTTAAATTAAGCAATAGTAGCAATGGGCACTCGACTCAACACAAAACGCAACAATTCATGCTTTAAATCATCATACGAATAATCAAACAACGAGATTTCATGGCAAAGCATACATCAATCAATACAAGTACTTAACACATCAAGCTTACCCCACTTACCTGCCCGAGGTCTCGGTAACCTCAGGCTCTGATACCAACAAATGTAACCCCCTCGCCCCGGTCTGGTCGGCTGACCGGTTCGAGTAGGCTACACGGGGAAAACCGACATGAAACCCGCGAAGGTTCCACCTCGGTTAGCGACCCTAATTTTTTTTGTTTATTTTATATCTTGTCTAGAGGCATTTAATTACCTAAGTGATCACGATAGAGGAAAACAAGGCCCACAAAAGCCCTACCGCAAACCGGGCCTAAGCCCAATCCTTGAGACCCATTAGAGATGTCCAAAAACCCATTTCGAAACAGTCGTCACCCGTTTCTAGGGGTGTAAATGAACCGAGCTTGAACGAACAAGCCTCTGTCCGTGTTCGTTTGTTTAATTTTAAAGGTGTTCATGTTCAGTTCGTGTTCGTTTAAAATTTTAATATTGTGTCCGTGTTCGTTTATTTATTTTTGAAGGTGTTCGTGTTCGTTTATTTAGTGTTCACGAACGTGTTCGTTTAAGTGTTCGCGAACATGTTCGTTTAAGTGTTCGTGAACGTGTTCGTTTAAGTGTTCACGAACGAGTTCACTTAAGTGTTCGCGAACGTGTTCATTTAAGTGTTCATGAACGTGCTCATTATTCGTTTGCGAACATGTTTGTTTATATTTTAAGAAATGTTAACTAAATTAACAACAAATAAATAAATAAATAAAAAGCAACAATTAGAACTTACATTTAAACATGAACTTAATATAATATCCTATAAACGAGCTTATAAACAAGCATGTAAACGAGCCTATAAACAAGTTTATAAACGAGCCTATAAACGAGCTTATACATGAGCGCATAAACGAGCCTCTAAACGAGCTTGTTTGTGAACATAAACGAGCCGGAGACACCTTTGTCCGTGTTCGTTCGTTTATTAAACGAACACAAAAATTTTGTTCATACACGTTTATTTAGCTTAATAAACAAACATAAACGAACGTTATACGAACGGTTCAAGAAACAGTTCGTCGAACGCTATGTTCATTTACACCCCTACCCGTTTCGAAACACGAGCTCTAGTTTAAAAAGCCAGGTACCCGTACCGAAATGCATCCACCCCGTTTCGGAACAGGGCCCTAATTCTGCCAAGGCGTTTTGATACTTGTTTCGAAACAGGCACCTCCAGTAGCCAAAGTGTTTCAAAATAAGGGTTCACAGTGGCCAAAGTGTTTCGAAACTTGTTTGGAAACAGGGGTTAACAGTGGCCAAACCGTATCGGAACGAGTTCCGATACGGGGTCCCTGGAGCAATACCCGTTCCGAAACAGCTTAGCCCGTTTCAAAACACTGGCTGTCTGCAACTTCCCAAAACCATCTTCAAGTATCTCTAATCGATCCCAAAGGCCCTGAACAACTTCAACCAAACATACATCACTTACAAGCATATTCTAGAGGCATGGATCTTATGGCAAAACATACCCAAATCACACAAAGCACAAGGTGAGGCATCCATACATGGCATTCACACAAAGGGCAATATTTCATAAAAAGGGCATACTTAAGAGTTCAAAGGCCATAAGGAACAAGTTATCACATACAAGGTTTGCATGTACGACCAAAGCAATCTAAACATCCAAAAGGCATGCCATCACACACAAGCATGCAACAAGATATAACATGTTTTACAAACTAAGTCAAAACATGAACATCAACCACGTTTATGAGACCAAAGCAATCTAAACATCCAAAAGGCATGCCATCACACACAAGCATGCAAAAAGATATAACATGTTTTACAAACTAAGTCAAAACATGAACATCTACCACTTTAATACAAAATCATACTTAAGCAACTACACATGGAAAACCCTTTCGCCTTGCTCATTGCTAACACCACGCTAATGATCTACATTTTTGAAAATGAGAGCGTAAGCTAGAAGCTTAGTGAGGATGCTCTAAAATCGAAAACAACAACAATGCAGGGTCCAAGCATGCAAATCTTCAACCTCACATACAACATACATAGCTATCAACAAGTCAACCTAGCTAGTATTTCAAGAGTCATAATATGGCATCTCACATCATACTATACTCAACAATATAAACCAACATCACAACATCATGAATATAAGAACAAGTTCATTGGTCATCATTAATTTACCCGAATGTGCAGATTTATTCTCAACAACAACATTACCTCGGTGGGATTACACTCATCACCGGACCTTGCAAGGGCGGGATTCCATTCATCACCACATGCCCTACGGATGGGATTCCACTCATCATCCCGTAGAATATAAATAAATTTCCGGTGGAATATTACATCATCATACTCCTCCTTGATGACTCAATGCCATCAAGGCCACACGCGTTTTGACTCAATTATGTGCACACTAACCCTAATGATTGATCATTTACACCCGATAAGTTAATTAGTGCCAATTTCATTAATCACATCACACAACCACCAATTATATCACATGTTCATCGCATACACATAGCAAGGTATACACATACAAATCAATCCATATTTCACAAGATCAAATAGGCAATGGCATAGTAAGCATCAATAGAAATCAAGGAGTTAAACTACCAACTTAACTCCCACCTAGGAATGGCCTACCAAGCTCATCCCAACACATCCACTACACACACTTGAACCAACTTTAAAACAAATTTAAAGTTTTACTCACCACCCTTCCTTAGCAACCCAAGCAAGCAAGCAAGCCTCATAATTTCCCGGATTCGGTCTTGATGTTTCTCCAATGTCTCCTCTTGTTTCTAGCTAATCAAAACACAACCATTACTTACAAATTTGATGTTGAAATCAGTCACCAACTTCAACCCATAAATACAAGCCAAACTTCAACAATTTCAAACCCAAACAATCACCAAAATTCCCATTTTCGTGCTCCCTTATTACCCAGCAGAAAACCATGATTTCAAGCACCCAAATGACATCCAAATGATCCCAAAACACTTTCCTAACATCCCTAAACCATCAGCCCTTCAACTCAACCCTAAAACTCACTAAAAACCCAATTTTAGACACCTCAAAAATGGCCCCAAAGACCCACTTCAGGTTTTCACCCAAAATCAACCATTTCAAGTTATTATGTGTATTTTGATGAGGTTAAAACAAAACCCAACTCAACAATTCGAAATCAATTGAAAAACCCCTTAAAAATTCAAGCTTTTATCAAACTTGCAAAATCATAAAAATTGGTAGTTTTGAAATCTAAGACTATGTAAATGTAGAGGATGATGAGGAGAGTGTAAATATGTAATTACCTTTAAAAATTCTCTTGAATCAAAGGAGAGATTTGATGGAATAGTAAATTTGGGTTTGGGAGGGGTTTAAGTGTTTCCAACGTGAAAATGGAGAAGGGAAGAAGACAACCCCTTTTTTTTTCTTTTTGATTCAAAAAGTGGTCTTCCACCTTTTCACCTTAATTTCAAAAATACCACTCTTTTTATTTTAAATCTCAATTAAATCAAAGCCAATGTCAAATTAAATTAAATTAAAATTAATTTTACCGACTCGAACCCACTCACACGACTAACTCGTAACCCTAAAATACGGGTGTTACAGAAGATCTTTGTACGAGCATCATACGAGCATTAAAGTATGTTGAAATCATATCAAAACAACAGATAAAACAAACTACAAAAAACAAAGAAAAAAACGTACCACAATGACAGCGAGAACCTGTGTCGCAAAGACAAAAATTCTTATTAAAAGTATGAAAAAAGATAACAAGAAAATAATAAACTCGGTAGTCAACAACGAATACTAAAATTGATTGCCGACCAATGAAATTGAGAAAAAAAAGGTTGCGGTGGGCAGAGAAAAAAATCTATTTTTAAATATTGAATTAACGATTTAGCAATTGTTCTCAATATATTCATTAATATAAAAATAAATCCCAATATCTTTATAATTAATTTTCTTAATCATCTTCCTAAAACACCTTAATTACCCCTCTTAAAATCTCCAATGACATTACTTTTTTTAGATAAGAATTGACCTAGATTGCTTGCAAACAAATGTTCAATCACGCCATTACATAAAACCAAGAATTTGACACAAGTTCATAGTCTTGTAAATATAGAATAATTTTTTAAATCTAAAACAAAATAGCTTTGTTTATGCATGATACTTGTTTATTTTTGTATAACCACCGATAATTAGTACATTAGTTGATTAATCAAAATTAAATAGTGTAAAAGTTCATTATAGGGTGACCCTCCCAATTCAATTATTTTATTTATAACATCAAAATTCTAACCTTTATCTTATTTAAAAGATTTAACGTCTCATCTTACTAGTCCAACAAATTATTGTTATAACTGTAGGGTCTCTGGTTTCTGCCAGTTTTCTCTCTCTGGTTTCTGCCAGTTTTCATTGACTTCTTTCTTCAGCCTTGGTGCATAGCCTCTTTTGGCTCTCTTTTGTATTCACCTTGTTTTCTTGTTGTAATGGCAACGATCTCTGATGGGCTTGCGGACCTCTCACTGGATGAGGAGGAAGAAATTGTTGTAGAAGTTGACCCGGCTCCGGATGATAGTCAGATCCCCTTTGATTTTTGCTTTGTGGGATCCTTCTTGACTTCGAGTATGATTAATTTTCAGGCGATGAGGATCACTCTTGCGAATCTCTGGCATTCGATTGGAGGCATTGCAATATCAGATCTGGGCTCTAGTCGTTTTCTGTTCCGGCTATTCAATGCGGTGGATGTTGAGAGGATTGAGATGGATGGACCGTGGTATTTTAACTCCCACCTTCTGGTTCTACACAAACTGCAGGCTGGTGAGGAACCGCTGAATGTAACGCTACAGTTTGTTGATTTTTATGTTATAGTACATGATCTGCCTCCTGGCTATATTAAAGAATCAGTAGCGAAGCAATTTGGTAATTATCTGGGTGTTTTTCTTGAGTATGATGCTAGAGCAGTTTCGTTGGGTATTCGGGGCACGATGAGAATTCGTGTAAGGATGGATGTGCTTATCCCACTCAAACGCCGTAAGAAGATGCTGCTTCCAAATGGGCAGAGTGGTTATGTAACCTTCCAGTATGAAAAACTCAAGCTTTTTTGTTATCGTTGCGGAAGATTGGGACACGGGGAAGGCTATTGCCCTCTTCGGATCCTCCAGGATCAGCAGGAGGTTGTGTTTCAGTGGGATGCATCCCTGAAAGCACCACCATTTCGTCGTATTCAACAGACTAGCCCGTGGCTCCGTGACGAAGATGGTGGCCGGCGATTGGAAGATGGGATCCGTTTTGGAGTTACTGCAGGGGCGGAAAATCAACCTCCAATTGATCCTAATATTAGGCCACAATCGAATCCACGATTTAACACAGCGGTTACAAATGTCAGAGGTAGATATGGCCAGATTAACGCTGTTGGAGGGATATCTGTTTTAGATACTAATCCTGGAATTGGGTCAGGTGGATCATGTGTGGGACCTGGGCCTGATGCTATGAGGCCGACTGGATTGATACAATCAGTTGCAACTTCAATGGATTTAAGTGAGGAGGGTATTGTTATAGCTAATTCTGATGGGCTTAAACGACTTCGACAAGACTCTACAGTTTCTAGGGTTCGAGATTCTCATGAGTCATCACCTTCACAAGCCGCAGGCCTGGGAGCCCAGGCTGGCCGAGCCCAATGAAACTCCTGGGATGGAATGTCCGAGGCTTAGGGAAACCTCAGGCGCGTAGGCGTCTCTATGCCACTTTAAGAGATGCCAAACCTTCAGTTATATTTCTTATGGAAACGAAATTGCAATCAAATGAAATGGCACATGCCCGTCGGCGTTGGGGTTTTTTATCCGGTATTGATGTGAGCTCTAGAGGCCGTAGTGGAGGTCTTTGTCTTGCTTGGAAGGATGGATGTGATGTTGTGTTACGTTCTTTCTCGAATAATCATATTGATGTTTTGATATCGAGAGATATTGATGGTCATTGTTGGAGATTTACGGGTTTTTACGGAGCCCCGGAAGAAAGTTTACGTGCAACTTCGTGGAATTTACTATGTTCGTTAGATAACTGTCCAAATGTACCATGGGTTGTCCTTGGTGACTTTAACGAAATTTTGATTTCAACAGAAAAGGTGGGAGGTCGTTTGCGTAACCCACGGCAAATGAATGCATTTCAGGATGCTTTGAATGATTGTTCGCTCTCGGATCTGGGATATAAAGGGAGATGGTATACATGGGAGAAAGGGAAGTTCTCGGATACAAATATTAGGGAACGGTTGGATAGGGGAGTGGGTAACTCTCTTTGGTGGTCCACGTTTCCTAATTACCAACTTTTACATTGTGTTGACTCCCTCTCGAATCATTTCCCGTTACTTCTGGATACGGGTGCCACTTCGATTGGTTATCGGCATTCCCATTTTAAGTTTGAAGCATCTTGGCTGGCTGAGGATAGCTGTGAGATTGAGGTCCGGAAGCTGTGGTCTGAATCGGCGGGTTCTCTCCTTGAACGTCTAGCTGAAGTCAGTAAGGGCTTGGAGTGTTGGTTTCGAAGACTTCAGTGTTCGAGGAAGGTTTCCACAAAGGCTCTTAAAAAACGGCTTGAAGAGTTGGCCGATCAAGCACCAACTGATGATGTTTTGGAGCAGATTATAGAGGCTCGCCTCGCCCTGAACTTGGAGATTGATAAATCAGAAGTATATTGGGAGCAAAGGGCCCGTGCCAATTGGTTGAGACATGGAGACCAGAACAATTCTTTCTTCCACCAATTTGCATCCCAACGCAAGCGCACTAATAAAATTTCCGCTTTACACACAAGTACAGGTGTGCGGATGGAGGAAATTGGGGATATGCATGATGTTGCGAATGAATATTTTCATGATATCTTCACCTTCAGTAACCCTGTGTTTAATGATCAGATTCTGGAAGGAATACGACCCTGTATATCGGATGAGATTAATGCTTCCTTGGCTGCCCCTTTTTCCAAGGATGAGGTGTATTCTGCGCTTCAATCCATGGGACCCCTCAAAGCAGCTGGTGCGGATGGTCTGGGGGCAATTTTTTATCAGAGATTCTGGAATGTTGTAGGGGATTCGGTTGCTGATTTCTGCATTGGTCTCTTGACTGGAGTCTATGATATGCAGTCGGTTAATCGTACACACATTGTACTTATTCCAAAAACCAGTGATCCGCGTAATATGACTCATTATAGGCCAATCAGTCTTTGCAATGTCATATTCAAGATTGCATCCAAAATGCTGGCTAACCGTCTCCAAGTGTATCTAGATGTTTGTATCGATGAATGTCAGAGTGCGTTCATTCCGGGCCGGGCAATCACGGACAACATAATGGTTGCCTATGAGGTCTTACATTCTTTCCAGAATAATCGGGTAGGAAGAGATGGTCATTTTGCCTTAAAACTCGATATGAGTAAAGCATATGACCGAGTTGAATGGGGCTTTGTTTTGGCAGTTATGAAGAGGATGGGGTTTGCGGACTCATGGCTATCTTTGATGGAACGGTGCATGTCATCAGTTTCATATTCCGTGGTGATTAATGATATGGTTGGTAGCCCTTTCTGTCCTTCAAGAGGGTTGAGGCAAGGGGATCCTCTAAGCCCCTACCTCTTTCTTTTTTGTACGGAGGGCTTGTCCTCATTGTTGCGCCAAGCTTTGAATACTGGAGAATTAAGTGGCTTTAGGTTGAACATGTATGCCCCGACTGTATAGCATTTACTCTTCGCAGACGATTGCCTAGTTTTCGGTAAAGCTTCAGTGAATAGTGCAATCCATCTAAAGAATATTTTGAATATGTATGCTGAGAATTCTGGACAGATTGTTAATTTCAATAAGTCTGGATTTTTTTTTCTACAAATGTCAGTGATGTGACTTGGTCTAGAGTTGTTCAAATTTTTGGGGTAAGCCAAACTTCCAGTGTGGAAAAGTATTTGGGATTGCCCTCGGTGATTGGTAGGAATAAGCGTCAGGCTTTTATTGGATTGGGAGAACGCATGTCTTCCAAGATCAACAATTGGGCTATATGTCCTTTGTCACAAAGAGGGAAAGAAGTGTTTATTAAAGCTGTGCTACAAGCTATACCAGTCTACACTATGAGTGTGTTTCTTTTGCCTAAAACTCTATGTAGGCATCTGGAATCAATTTTGGCTAAGTATTGGTGGCAGAAAGGACACAATAGACAGGGGATCCATTGGTGTACTTGGACGGACTTATGCTACTTAAAAGAGGATGGGGGATTAGGATTTCGCGATATGTTGAAATTTAACATATCGCTCCTGTGCAAACAAGGGTGGCGTATGATTGTTCGTCCATCATCTTTGGTGAGCCGCATATACCGAGCGAAATATTTTCCAGGACTATCTTTCCTCACATCACGTCTTGGCTCACACCCTTCGTATATATGGCGGAGTATCTGGAGTGCCCGCGGATTACTTGAGTCTGGTCTTCGATGGCAAGTAGGATCGGGGCTTGGCATCAACATCTGGAATGATTACTGGTTACCAGCTTCGCCACCAACTTTGATTACAACCCCACGTATTGATTCTCTTCACACAATAGCAGATTTGACTATTCCAGGAGCGGGTAGGTGGAATGAGGATTTAATCAGATCGACATTTAGCAATGCCGAAGCGGAACAGATCTTATCCATTCCGTTGACTCGATTTCCAAAGGCAGATTGTCGAGTCTGGAGTGCTGAACCTTCAGGTATGTTTACGGTTCGTAGTGGGTACATACTACTTCTTAATTCGAATGGGACTACGACAAATGATAGGAAATTGTTCAATACAATCTGGAGTGTCCCTTGCCCATCTAGGATTAAATTCCAGACATGGAAATTTATTAGGAATTTTGTGCCTACAAGAGCTAATCTATGTTTCAGACGTATCCTGAATGATAATTCCTGTCCTAGGTGTAATATATTTCCTGAAGATTCCCTGCATATAATACGTGACTGTCAATTTAGTCTCCCTATCTGGTCTAGCCTGGGTTTCACATGGACTACACAGATCAATAGTCTAGAGCTACGAGAGTGGCTTTCGTGGCTTTTTGATAATTATCCATCTTCCCGTTATGTTGAAATTCTGGTTACGATTTGGTCAATTTGGTGGGCTCGTAATAAATTGGTAAACGAAAATACATTACAGAGATGGCAGTCAACCACAAGGCGTATACAAGGATTTGTGCGCGAACTAAAGGAATTACCTGTGAGGTTACAACAGGGCACTTCACTCCGTTCCCGGTGGCAGGCTCCGCCGTCGTCCTTTGTCAAGACCAACTTCGATGCAGCGTTTAACCCTCACACAAAAATATCATGGTCAGGATGCGTTATAAGGAACAATGAGGGTTTCGTTTTGGGTTCAAGCCGGAGAAAGTCTTACCGGGTACAATCGGCTTTCGCCGGAGAGGCCCTTGCACTGGTGCATGCTATCTCCTTCGCCATCGATCTGGGTTTTTCAGAGGTAGTGTTTGAGGGAGATTGTCTGGCCGTTCTTAAGAAGATGAGAAGCCAGGAGATGGATTTCTCCGTTATTAGCTCAATAATCTGAGAAGCCCAACAGCTAGCTAGCCGCCTACATGCATGCCGTTTTCAGTTTGTCCGGCGCGGTAGAAACACGGTGGCCCATGCTCTGGCCTCTAATACTTCGCTGGGAGACGATGACGGCTACTGGATCGAGGAGGTACCACCACTTGTCGAGCGGCTTGTGGAGGCGGATCGTCGGGACGCCGTCTGATGGCAGGAAAGATGGAAGTTTTCGTCAGCTTCACCATCGCCGATATGCTCTATTTTCTGGCGATTTACTTTTTTCCCCTTTTTGTGTTTCTTCATTGTTTAACAGAGAGCTTTGGCTTGTAGGGGAAGATTGGGTCGGTTGGGTTTCATAGAATAGCTCATTTATTTCTTTGTTTTGCTTTAAATGGGTGTGGGCCCATTTCCTTTATTTTAAAGTATTAATGAAATCAACCGACTATTCATTGTCAAAAAAAATTATTGTTATAATATTAATTAATTAGAGTGCTACTTTTATTTCAATGATCAAAATTTGTAACGGTCAATCTATACCATTACGACATAAAATAATAGGTTAATTATATGAGTCAATTATCCCAAAAAAAAATGAGTCAATTAAGCAGTTAAAACGACCTTATTTTATTTTATTTTATTTCTTATTTCCTCACAATTCATAATTCAGTTCCAGATATATCTATCCACAGAAACCCTCACTAGTAATTCATCTCAAAAACAGCGTTGAAACTTTAGAGTGTTCTTTTTTATTATCTTGAAAAGGAGACAGATTCTGGATTTGGATATGTAATATGTTGTTTAATTTTTGTAACTTAATTATTTATAATCCATATCGTTGAAATTAAAAATCAAAGGTATTAAAAAAATGTACACAAGTTATAATAATTGATGGTTTTATGGCTAATTTTTTTATATACACAAGTGTTTGGGAAAAATTTAGTTTTAAGGTTTAGAGATTTTGTTTAAGGTCTGATGTTTATGAGTTTAAGTGTATGGGATACAATTAACATTTAGGGTTTTGGTTAAAATTTAAAGTTTATAGGTTAAAAACTAAATTCCTAATTGTATTACCCTAAATTTTTACCCTCAACTCTAAATTCTAACCTTAAACTCTAAATTCTAATCATAAACTATAAATTCTAAACTTATACACTTAAATCCATAAACCCTAAACCATACATCTAAACCCTAAAACTAAGACGCTTGGTTTTTTTTTTTCAACACCAGTGCATAGAATATTTTCCATGTTTTTAATTATAGTGTTTTCCCACTTTGGTCGTAAGAACTTAAAATAAGAATTGCTAAACGGTTCAGTCTTTAACATTAAAAAAACTTAACCGTTAAATAAGTGCCTAAATTATATCATTTTTCATATAGGTGTCTGAACTATATTTTAGGTCAAATGAATGCCCAACATTTTTTTCCTATTATTCAAATAGATATATCGCCGTGACGAACGTTAATTTTCTTCCGTTATCTATTTTCTCAGCAACCAAACAAGATATTTTCTCACCTAAATTCCTCCACACAAGAATCCAAGATTTTTTTTGATGGGGGTTAAAGCAAGTCTTTAGCATTTTTGTTCAAAATCACAATTTCAGTTTCTGCCATGTCTATTGTTCCTTATTTCAAATTGAGTTTAATTAGTTCACGAAATTTTCTCACCCAAAATCGTCGTTTATGTTTCATATTGATTTTAATTAGTTCAGAGACATAGCATAACTATTAGGCTCGATGATCACAAAACCGTTGCTTGCCAAGTTGTTGAGAAGTTTGTGTTTTAGGTGATTTTGATGGAAGCAAAAAGATAGACAAAAGACACAAGAATTTATAGTGGTTCGACCTTCTAACAAGCACATACATCCAGTACCTTAGCTCCTACTAAGGATTTTCAACCAATATCCACTAGATATTCTTCCACTTTTACCAGATTAGGAGGCAACCGTTACAATCCTAGACTCAAACTAAGTCTAGCAACCAAAGCTCACAACCCGAGCTTTCGGAACACTCTTAAGCAAGAGAAAATCTAGCCAACTTGAAAACCCTCACAAGGTGGATAGTTTGCACTATTTAGCTCACTCACCCTAACCTAAACATTTGAGCAAAATATGACAATTTAGCCTCACAAGTGTTGTCTATACAAAGAATGTACAATAAACTAAGACAAATCTTTAATCATATTGTTGTTGACAATTGAACCATTAGTCTTTCATGGATGCTTGGAGGTCCCTTTTATACTCTTAATTAGTTGTTAGCCGTTGGAGACTGTTGGGATTGAATTAGAGCCGTTGGAGCCTTTATTTTCCGCAATAAATATAGTTCTGGAGTTGTCCCTATCGATACGCGGGTAGCCATTTCGGTACGCTCTTCTTTAGAAACTAGCCATTTAGTCTGTTGTAGTATTCCGTATCGAAATATGTTGGGCCGTATCGGAACGCCTATATCGAAACGTCTAGAGCAGTATCGAAACAACCTGTAATTCAAATAGCCGTTGGGATCTTTGCACATAGGTGTATCGAAATGCACAAGGGCGTTTCAAAAAAAAACCCTATCTGTATCGAAACAGGTAATCCCTGTATCAAAATGGGTTTTGGCAGTTTCAAAAGAACTGTAGCTAAAACCCTAAGGCGTATCGAAATGGGGTAAGCCGTTTCGGTACAATCAAGCTGAAAACTTGGGTTTGGCTACTTTAAAACCTTTTAAAGTCACTTTAAATCCTTTGAAACTTCCTCAAACATAATTTCAAGTTATTTGGACTTGAAAACATTTTTTTAAATCTTTTAAATTTAGTCCAAAGTTTTTTTTTCAATTATTATATCAAAACAAATATCTCAACAATCTTCCCTTTTTTGATATAATAAAACCAACTTGAAAATTGTATTTGGGATTCCCCCTTTGTAAAATAAGTTTTGAATAAGAGACTAAAGATTAGAAAGCAATTAAACTCCCCCTATTCACTTGAAAATTCAATTTTTCAAAAACATTCTCCATTTTTGTTATATCAAAAACGATTCAAACAAAGTTTGAAAACTTTTAAGTCCATAATAATGGAGAGTTAAAAGAATTTGACAAACACAATTTTTTTAAATGGCTCCCCTTACTCAAAGCATCAATAAATGTTAGTCCAACAAATATGATTGTCTAGTTGAATTAAAGCAAATAAATCAACTAAAAAACAAATAAATTCAACTAAATTAGTTTTACCACTTGAACCAAAGGGATGGTGTGGAGCCTTCTTTCTTCAAGTGACCTCCCTTGTGTGTATGGAGCTCCCCCTTAATGTTGTACTTTATTGATCATTCTCCATCACACCTAAAATAAGACAATCATGTAATTTTTGGTATCCAAATTGCTTTGGATCCATAAACGTTGGTAGCACAATATTTAGTCCCCTTACGAATCTATTTTACAATTTCATCCTTTTTGTTTGAAGTGATTAGTTCTTTTAGAACCCAAACACTTCTAAATCATTTTCCATTTTCAAATCTAGGGGCACTAGATTGTCTTTGATAAAAGTCTGATTTTGCAAAATTTGTTTTCTTTTCAAGCTCTTTGAAAATCAAATCTTTTTCTTTTTGAACTTTATGAAGTAAATTTTGTAAATCAACACATTTTTGCTCAAACTCATTGAGTTTTTCTTCAAGTTCATCTTTGGTTTTAGAAATCAAATCATTTTGAATTTTCAAATTTGAAACTACTTTCTTGTTTTTCAAAATGTGATTTTTAAACTCTAAAACCAAATCATCATAAGCATCTTGTCATTCATCAAAAGAATAAGAAGTTGAAGTAGATGAATTAGAAGTTACCATTGAATCTTCTTGAATGGTCATAAGGCAAAGGTTGGCTTGTCCATTGTCGGTGGAGTCATCATCACTCCAAGTAGCCACATATTCCTTCGTCTTATGGTTTGAAGAGCTTTCCTTCTTCTTCTTCTTCTTCTTCTTCTTCTTCTTCTTCTTCTTCTTCATCGATTCATGCTTGAATTCTTCAATTTTGCTCTTCATGAATCGAACAAACTTTTTGAAGAGATAAACCATCTCTTCTTCTTCACTTTCCTCTCCACTTGATTCTACATGAAGGCATGAGGAGGACTTGAGAGCAACGATATTCATGTTAATGCCTAGCTCCAAGATTTTCTTCTTCCCCATTTTCTTTATCTCTTCCTTCTTCTTCTCATATTCCTTTCATTTCTTCATGATTTCATGAGTGAGAAGAGACCCTAAAAGATCATCTAGCTTTAATCTTGAGATTCTTGGCTTCGATGAGGCAGTCCTTTTTGAGTCCCATGACTCGAGAAGAGAATAAAGAAGCTTTTAGACAAGCTTGTCTTCCGGAATCATTTCTCCATAACCTTTGAGTCCATTTGTGATGGTGGAGAATCTATCGAACATCTTCGTGATGTCTTCATTCGGTTCCGTCTTGAAGTTCTCATACTCAAGGTTGAGAAGACCGATCTTGGTCTCCTTTACATCGTTGGTTTCTTCGTATACGATTTCAAGCTTGTCCCATACTTCCTTGGCACTCTCACAAAAGACATGTTAGCGTAGATATCTGGGCTAAAAGCACAAAAGAGTATGTGCAAAGCCTTGCAATTTATCTCTATCTTCTTGCGATCAACCGCATTTCAATCCGCCTTGATGAAGAACATTATTCTTGTCTTCCAATAAGCATAGTTGGTCCCGTCAAAGAATGGTGACTTGTCGATAGATTGCGCCATTTAACCAGTTGATTGTATTGTTGGTCGAGTTAGCTGGATTGCCTTAATAGGATGTTAATCCCTCTCGATTGAGCCTCGCTCTAATACCAATTGTTAGGCTCGATGATCACTCAACCGTTGCTTGCCAATTTGTGAAGAAGTTTGTGTTTTGGGTGATTTTGGTGG
Organism: Hibiscus tridactylites; assembly: GCA_958450335.1. NCBI lineage: Eukaryota > Viridiplantae > Streptophyta > Magnoliopsida > Malvales > Malvaceae > Hibiscus > Hibiscus tridactylites. Next base: position 79,165,374 of record OY288268.1, on the reverse strand, counting down.
AAGCAAAAAGATAGACAAAAGACATAAGGATTTATAGTAGTTTGGTCGTGTAACAAGCACCTACATCCACTACCTTAGCTCCCACTAAGGATCTAGCAAACTTGGAAACCCTCACAAGGTGGATAGTTTGCACTATTTAGTTCACTCACCCAAACCTAAACACTTGAGCAAAATATGACAATTTAGGCTCACAAGTGTTTTCTATACAAAGAATATACAATAAAGTACTAAGACAAATCTTTAATCATATTGCTGTTGAAAATTGAAGCATTTGTCTTTCATGGATGCTTGGAGGTCCATTTTATACTCCCAATTGAGTTGTTAGCCGTTGGAGACTGTTAAGATTGAATTAGAGCCGCTGGAGCCTTTATTTCCCGTAATAAATGCAGCTATTGAGCTATCTGTATCGATACGCGGGTAGCCGTATCGGTACGCCCTTGTTTAGAAACTACTCGTTGAGTCTGTTGCAGTATGTCGTATCGGAACATGATGGGTCGTATCGGAACACCTGTATCGAAACGTCTAGAGCCGTATCGAAACAACCTACAATTCAAATAGTCGTTGGGAGTTTTAGCCGTTGGGATCTTTACCACGTAGGCGTATCAAAACGCATGGGGGCGTTTCGAAACAACCCTCATCCGTATCGAAACAGGTAAGCACTGTATCGAAACAAATTTTGCCAGTTTCAAAATAACTGTAGCTGAAACCCTAAGGCGTATCAAAACGGGGTAAGCCGTTTCAGTACAATCAAGTTGGAAACTTGAGTTTGGCTACTTTAAAACCTTTTAAAGTCACTTTAAATCCTTTGAAACTTCCTCAAACATAATTTCAAGTTGTTTGAACTTAAAAATATTTTTGAAATCTTTTCAATTTAGTCCAAAGTTATTTTTCAATTATTATATCAAAACAAATATCTCAACAAGAACCCTGTTTTTTTCTCAGTCATCAATGAAAGACAAATCTGGAGTTTTTTAAAATTGAGAAGACAAGAGATGAAGAGTATTTGAGAAAGCTTATAACATTCAAGCTCATGACAAATCTGAGTTTTTCAAGATTGAAAACTCATAGGATTAGAGTAGGATTGAAGGAGGCTTTCAAGTGAAAACCATTTGTTTTGAACAAAAAAATAAAAGTGAAAACCATTTGTTTGTATGCCAAAATTAAAGCAATAAAGAAGAAAAAAAGTGGGTTCCATGTATCAAATGAGTTTTTGATATGTGCGATGAAGAAAATTGATGGGGGCAATGAGAGTAAAGGGAGATTTTCGTTGCTTTGAAATAATTTATTATTATTATTATTATTATTAATTATTATTATTATTATTATTATTTATTTTCAAATATAATTTTAAAAATTTAAAAAATGATATGTGTCAGATAACGGTGAAAATTAACATATGTTACGACGATACTCCTATTTGGGTCACAGAAAAAAACGTTAGGCACATATTTGAGCTAAAATATAGTTAGGGCACCTGTCTGGAAAAAATGATATAGTTTGGACACTTATTTAACGATTAAACCTTAAAAACGATAAAAAATATGTTGTTTTATTTTGTATGAATCCGAATTTTAATATTTATGTTTGAAATGCAGATATTTCTATTTAGTATAAAACCGACAGAAAATTTTTGGACCAATTAAATTACACCACCTGACTTCTTTTTATATTCTTTATGATTTTTATATTCTTTTTACTTAAAATTAAATTTGTTCTTCATTCTTCGAGAATTGTCGGGAAATTCGAAACAAAAAAATCTAGATTCTGATGATCGGAATCTGATTCTTTTAAGAACAAATCATTTCCTTTCTCAATCTTTTTGTTTCTCATCAATATCTCTTTCATTTTCTTAATTTTCTCTCTGGAAAATCTAAACCAAAATACACTTTAAAAAAATCATTTCCTTTTGATTCTCTTCAAAATCTTTTTCATTTACTTATGTTTTTCAGAAAATTTAAATCAGAACACATTTGATATCAAATTTTCTCATCCTATAAAAATCAAAACTAAAACAAAGAGAACACTATTATATTGAGTAATTATTTCGTAGCCCGTCTGTGGAATTTTTTTAGGGTTTAGGGTTAGAGATCATAGTTTAGGAGTTTATGTTTAGATGTTTAGAATTTAAGAGTTATAGTTAAAATTTAAGGTTTATAAACCATATTACTCTAAATCTAATCCTTAAATTCTAAACTCTAAATTATAACAAAAAATATAAATTTTAATTATAAACCCTAACTTCTAAATAAAATTAAACCGTTAAACTAAATTTCTAAATTATAAAACTAAGACGCTTGTGAGATTTTTGTTTTTACCGTTAATGTATAGAATATAAATCCATGTTGTTCTCAAAATATGAAACGAGTGGGGATCAATCTTTTCTATGACTACCGACATAATCAAATCAGAAAGTTAGCGCCATGAGGATTTCTATACAAGCATCAAACGATCATTACGGTATGCTGAAATCATGTCAAACAACAGATGAAACGAACCACAAAATTCAATGAAAAGTGTGCTACAAAAGCAGAAGAAACATACACCACAAGAACATAGATTTTTATTAAAAATGAGAAAATAAAATTGAAATAACAAGAAAAGTAATGAATATAAACTAGTTGTCGGTCACCGGTTAAGGAAAAAAAACAAAAAAAAAAGTTTTGACGACTATGAATAGAGAAACTAGGTTTCGTAGAAAAACTAGGTTCAAAACTAAACCAAGTATGTATGTATTTAAAATTATGTGAATAAAATAGCTTAAATGTATTTTGACTAAGATACCAATTATATGACTATTTTAGAAATTGTTTTATTGAATATATTGGTGTGGTTACAAGATAATATTTGTTAATTAATTTTAACTTTTTTTTTAAATTTAATAGAGTCTATAGAGATATTATATTCTTAAGGCAAATATCGAAATTTGAACTCATATAAAATGAGGGTAACATGAGCATCTTTGTGCACTTGGTCAATTAGTGGATCTTAATTAATCTCAGCCCTTTCATAAAGTACACACACCGTATATACAAAGTGCTCGAAACCAAATCTTATAAAATAGTAATATTTCCTTTTCTATCGAAGCTACTTAATGAGTTTTTGTTTTAGAAATGTTTTTGATAAACGTTACCAGGACAGTGCTATTAATTGAGTTACATATATGATCTTATATTAATAAAATATATTAAGATATCCCACTTCTTTAATGGTCGACCCATTCAAACTTCAGCCACTGAATCAAGTTGAGGTCTATAAAAAGAGTGGGATATACACAAGCTGCCCATTGCAAATACACGAAGGACTAAAGAACCCAAACTAGTTCTTTTCCATACACATATACACATACATATACATATACAAGTTTAGTTTAATGGCGACCGAAGAAGGGATAGATGATTATACACAAGATGGATCTGTGGATCTTAAAGGAAACCGAGTTCGTCGATCCAAGACCGGTGTATGGACTGCTTGCTCCTTCATCGTTGGTAACTTTCATCTCTTTTTCCTGTCTTTCGTTCGGCCTCTTCCTCTTTCTTTTCCTTTTTGTATACGCGAAGGTGATATCGATCTCGAGATAAAAAAAGAGTTGTGTATGTTTCTATTCGAAATCTTAGCGTATTGAATGAGAAACTACCTAGAATGAATTAACTTTATTGTGTCTACCTGTTTTCTTCTTCTGACATTTGATGCAGTGTACGAAATGTTTGAACGAATGGCATATTACGGAATATCGTCGAATCTAGTCATATATTTTACGACGAGGCTTCACCAAGGCACGGTGAAGTCGGCCAACAATGTGACCAATTGGGTGGGCACCAACTGGCTGACTCCGATCTTGGGTGCCTACATTGCTGATGCTCATCTCGGACGATATTGGACCTTTATCATTTCCGCTATCATTTACTTCTCTGTAAGTTTATTCTATCTATCAATGATTCAGATGATGATACATTATTAAAAACAAAGTTAAGTAAATTCTAATTTTAAAAATGTCAAAACATGCCCTTAACGTTACTGAATACTCATTTTGGTCCTTATTCTTCTTTTTAGCTAATTTAACTCTCAACGTTTTATTTTAGGTCAAAATGATCCCTCTCTGGATGAAAACAGTTAGTCAACTAACGATAAACAACTTGAAATGGCGTGACAAACCTACATGCCAATACATGCCACAATAACAGTTTCATATAGTGAAATATCCCGACTTTATCAGTTAAAAAATATTTCTATAAAATTGTATAAAATATAAAATATTTTGGGTTAAGTACACAGATGGTTATCAAACTTTTAGAGCGATTTCATTTTGGTCACCGAACTTTTAAAATTTTTATTGTGGTCACTCAATTTTTATTCCGCTTTAATTTTGGTCCCTCCCGTAACCGTTGCCTTCTGTCAAAAAATGATGATGTGGCAGTTATCTTCTTCTTCAACCTCTTTTTTTTCTCCTCTATTTTTCCTCTATAAACACAAGAACTTACAAAAGTATAACCTTTTATCTCCTGATTTTCTTCATTTATTATTCTACCCATAAATGTTGTTATGAATAAATCTTAATCTCTCTCGACACTTCATCTTCTTTAGGGGCTGTTTTAGTAAAATGAAAAACATGGAACAGAGGACTGGTTTTTTGTTAGGAGCTGCTTTTGGATGCATTTATAAGTTTCAACTCCATAAGTTTGTTGAAAATTGCAAGGTTGAAGCTTTTAGCAATGGCTGGTTTGGATGAGCCAGAATAGACCCCACCCACAAACAAACAAAGAAGACAACTATAATGAATTCTCCACGAGTCTTGAAGCAACCATTTCCAAAGAAAGTTCCAACCATTTAAGATTTATCATAATTATATGGCACTTAAACTTACTAGTGCTCCCAAAACTAATCTCCATAAAACATGTTCTACTCTATTTTCATCATTTCCATGTTCTTATTTTCACTAAAACATCTTTCAAGATCGCTAACCATTAATCCTACAACCAATTTAACCTAAAAATATTATCGCACACAAAAATGAAGGGGAACATAATTAAAAGGAATTACACGTTATTGCAGTTAGGGATGGGCACGGGTCGGGTCGGGTTTTTGGCCCACCCGAACCCGACCCGAAAATAAATATTTTAAACCCGACCCCGACCCGACCTATAGAAAAAATAATAATTTTAGGGACCTAATTGTAAAAAATAATTTTAAGAGGCATACTTATAAAAAAATAAATTTAAGGATTAAATTGTAAATAAAAAATTTAATTTTAAGGAGCTAATTAAAAAATATATATAATGAGGGGGTATTATTACAAATATCCCTAAAAAATTTAGGGAAAAATTACACTATTAATCCCAGGTCGGGTCGAAATTTTTCACCCTAAAACACGAACCCGACCTCACGCTACACAAAAACCCGACCCGAACCCGATTTTTTTTCATAAAAATACCCGACCCGATCGGACCGGGTTGGGTCGGAACCCGTCGGGCCCGAGTGAAATGCCCAATCCTATTATTCTCCTTAAACCAACCATTGTTAAAAGCTTCAACCTTACAATATTCAACAGACTTGTGGAGTTGAAACTTACAAATGCATCCAAAAGCAGCCCCTAACAAAAAAACAGTCCTTTGTTCCATGTTTTTCATTTCAATAAAACAGCCCCTAAAGAAGATGAAGTGTTGAGAGAAATTAAGATTTATTCATAATAACATTTAAGGGTAAAATAATAAATGAAGAAAATCGGGAGATGAAAGGTCATACTTTTGTAACCTTTTGTGTTTATAGAAGAAAAAACAAAGGAGAAGAAGATATAGGTTGAAGAAGATAACTGCCACATCATCATCTTTAAACGGAAGGTAACGGGGATCAAAATTAAAGCGAAATAAATGTTGGGTGACCCAAATGAAAATTTTAAAAATTGGTGACCAAAATGAAAGCACCCTAAAAGTTCGGTGACCACCTGTGTACTTTACCCACATATTTTTTTTCCTGACACATCATTCTGTCAAGTCAGTTCAAGTTGTTTATCGTCAGTTGACTAATAATTTTTATCCGCAGAGGAATTATTTTGACTCAAATTGAAACATTGGATTAAAATGGTTAAAAAAATAGAGACCAAAATGAAACATTTGGTTTTAATGCAACAAATATAAATCATTAATTTTAAGAGATACATGAGTAGTTTGAGGGTTTGGATTCCAACCATTCTAATCCTAATAAAATGGTCCCCGAACTTAGTAAATTTGTCAAACCTTGGGAGTTTTTTTTGTCAAATTGACGCTTGAATTTTCTGAGATCAAATTGGTTTTTGAACTTGATATTTGATCAAAGTTACCAAATTTAAGGACCCTTGAATATGTTTAGAGTTAGACCCTTGAAACTCTATATAAATATGTTTAGAGTTAGACCCTTGAAACTCTATCATATTTAGATAAATCAATTTTGTTTTAATTTCTATAGTAATTAAATTTTTTAAACTTATGCCATTTCTTTGACTAAAAATAATATAATAGATTCTTAAAGAAAAGATTTATTATAGTCAAACTACTAAAAATAGTTGCATTCAAACATGTGTAGAGTGTTAAACTTTGACTAAACACTCATTTTTTTATGAATAACTAAACACTCTTTCTTTGTTGTTCATTATTATAAGACAGCAGATGATGATCGAAGGCTAAGATACTGTTTTCTATGTCGTCTAATTTTGCTAAACCACACCATGTCAAATTTTTTTAAAGTAAACGTTATGTAACGATATATATCATTAATTATATATATTGATATGTAATATTATTTATTTTAATAAATTTTGAAATTATGTAGATTTAAAACGTGGTTAGTTTTTTAAAATAAAATACGTTAAAACACTTTTCGGACTACTTTTTAGACTTTTATTTTTTTATTCTTTTGTCCACTTTTTACTTGACTAACTTTATTATTTTTGAATAAAAATATAAAAAGTAGAATAAAAGGTTTTTAACATATTTTATTCTAAAAAAATAATAATCACGTTTTAGATCCCGTGATTTAAAATTTATTAAAATAATTAATGATGAATATCGATACATATAATTAATAGTACATATCAATACATTATGTTTACTAGACTCTTTTGTACATGTCTGAGTTAAATTGGTAAATCAACTTACTTTGGCAGGGATAAAAAGCCTTTGAATATTAAAAAAAATTAAGACTTTAAATTTTTTTTGACTGATTTTTTATACTCCGAACTTTTATCAGTTTACTTTTTTTACTGATATTTATTATTAAATCTAATAATTTTTATTCAGTTGGTGTTACTGATCACAACATTTTCACGTACATTTAATATTTTTTGTACCTTTTAATTTTAGTATATTTTTTAAATTTTCTTTAGAAAAACTATAAAGGTTACATGTGAAGCATAACATGTCACACGATAACAATAAGTAAGAATCGTTAAGATTTAACAGTCAAAATTGAATATCAGACTTAATTGATTCAATTTTTTGTTTTAAGAGTATAATTTATTTAATTTTTTTAGTTTGAAGATTAAATTGGTTAAAAAATCTATAAACTTTAATGTTCCTAGAAATTTAGTTTGATTTTAACAATAAAATTGATTAAATTTATTTAACTTTAATTTTTAATCGGTTTATTCGATTTTTTACGTATAAAAACCGAATAAACCTAATGTACATCCCTACTTATTACTCAATCTAACGTTACCGCTTACAATTATATCATATATATATATATATATATTCAAAATTGGTTGGTCAAATTAAAAATATATAAATAATTATGTAAACAAATTGGCTGGTCACCTAAATGTTTAAAGGAATGAGATTTGAAATTAAGATTTAAAATTATGATTAAGGGTAGATTAGAACCCTAATTTATAACCCAATCCTTTGATCAAACAGGGTATGGTATTGCTAACATTATCTGTATCAGTCCCTGGACTAAAACCACCACCCTGTCACCAAGCCAATGTGGAAGATTGCAAGAAGGCATCCACACTACAGTTAGCTGTATTTTTCGGCGGACTATATATAATAGCCGTTGCAACCGGTGGCACGAAGCCGAACATCTCGACCATCGGCGCCGACCAGTTTGACGATTTTCATCCAAAAGAGAAGGCTCAAAAGCTATCTTTCTTCAATTGGTGGATGTTCAGCATCTTCTTTGGGACACTCTTTGCCAACACAGCTCTTGTTTATATTCAAGACAATGTTGGTTGGACCTTAGGGTATGGTTTGCCCACAGTCAGACTCGTCATTTCGGTTCTGATTTTTGCGGCCGGCACCCCGTTTTATCGGCACCAGGTGCCCTCTGGGAGTCCTTTCACGAGGATGGCCTCGGTCATAGTCGCCGCCGCTAGGAAATGGAGGGTGCCACTTCCTAGTGACCCTAAGGAACTTTATGAACTTGACTTGGAAGAGTATGCTAGGAATGGGAAGTTCATGATTGAGTCAACATCATCTTTGAGGTCAGTACTGAATCAGTCGGTCCGGTTAGTTTGGTTTTATTTAAATATGTTACTAATTATTAGTAACTGAACCGATCGTCTGTATTTCGTGCGTAAATCGCAGGTTTTTGAGTAAGGCTGCAGTGAAAACAGGGTCTACGGATCCATGGATGCTATGCCCAGTAACACAAGTAGAGGAAACTAAACAAATGTTAAGAATGATTCCAATATTGATTGCCACAATTGTACCAAGCACAATGATTGCACAAATCAACACATTGTTTGTAAGACAAGGCACCACCCTTGATAGACATATGGGGAACTTCAAAATCCCCCCGGCGAGTTTAGCCGCATTCGTGACGATTTCGATGCTTATTTGTGTCGTCCTCTACGACCGTCTCTTCGTGCCGGTTATCCGTAAATGGACCAAGAATCCGAGGGGCATCACTCTGCTTCAAAGGATGGGCGTTGGCCTTGTTCTTCACATCATAATCATGGTGATTGCTTCTTTCACCGAGAGACATAGGCTCAGTGTGGCTAGAGAACACGGTTTAGTCGAACACGGAGGCCAACTTCCATTAACCATATTCATTTTACTCCCTCAATTCGTGCTCATGGGGACAGCTGATGCGTTTTTAGAGGTGGCTAAACTCGAGTTCTTTTACGATCAAGCACCGGAAGGCATGAAGAGTCTTGGGACATCCTATTCGAGTACGACTCTGGGGATAGGGAGTTTTCTCAGCAGCTTCCTTTTGTCGACGGTTTCCGACATCACTCGAAGACATGGTCATCAAGGATGGATCTTGAATAACCTGAACAAGTCTCGACTCGACTACTATTATGCGTTTTTTGCAGTACTCAACTTCTTGAACTTCATTTTCTTCATGGCAGTCATCAAGTTTTATGTGTACAAGGCCGAAGTTTTGGATTCGATGCATGTGCTTATGGAAGAACTGAAGGAGAAGAGAGTAAAGGCTGATAATTAAGAAGATATAGAATAGCTTGATGGAACAATGTTGAACAATATCGCATAGGTTATACTTGTTATGAATGATGGAAACGAGTAAGATAGGAAAATTTGTTAATCTAATCGTTAAGTTATAGAGTAGACAATTGTTGTGAATTTTAATATCCGATCAATAAAGTTTCCGTACTTACTCCTTCCCATACTAATCCATTCAAATGCTATGTTTTCTTTTTTGGTATAATTACTTGTATTTATTAGTTTACTGAATCGAATCAGGTATTGTAGAAATTCATTATGGGAACAAAATTTTCAACCTAATTTATTTCATTCAAAATGCCAGGACTCGAAGCCAGTAATCTAGTGTTAGGGGTGTAAATGAATCGAGTTTGAACGAATGAGGTTGTGTTCGTGTTCATTTATTTATTTTTTAATGTGTTCATGTTCGATTCGTGTTCGTTTAAAATTTTAATATCGTGTTCGTGTTCGTTTATTTATTTTTTAAAGTATTCTTTTGTTTAGCGTTCGTGAACATGTTCGTTTAAGGTTTGCGAATATGCTCATTGAAGAAAATGGTGAATTTATGCCACTAATCTTAAGCTCCTCAAACATTATAGTTTGAACTCTAAAATTCACCATTTGTTCAATTTAGTCCATAACTTCACCATTATTTAAAATGTAAAAAAAATAATAAAAGGAAAATGGGAACCAAGTAAACAAGCTCATAAACGAGTTTGTTCGTGATCATAAACGAACCAAAGACACCATTATTCATGTTCGTTCGTTTATTAAATGAGCATAAAAATTTTGTTCATGTTCTTTTATTTAGCTTAATAAACAAGCATTATACGAACGGTTCACAAACAATTCGTCGAACACTTTATTTATTATACTTTTATTTAGTGTTTTATCTCATTAGACCAACTGATGGTTGATAATCAAACTTCACTTCAGTTAAATTCGACTTACTTGATAGCTTGGACATCTTTTATCCACGTAAGATAGACCACAAAAAGAAAAATTAGCCAATGAGTTGGAAACCTAAGTCAACCTAAAGGACTAGCTAGGACAAATAAAGAGCTATAAAAGAGTGGATAAAGGCAAAGGACTAACTAGAACCCAAACTAGTTCTTTCAAAAACTAATATATAGAAGCTTGGTTGGTAGTTCTTCAATGGCGGTTGAACAAGGCATAGATGATTACACTGAGGATGGAACTGTGGATCTTAAAGGAAACCCACTTCGTAGATCCAAGAGAGGTGGATGGACTGCTTGCTCCTTTGTTGTTGGTAATTTCATCTCTTTTCCCATCTTTTGTTTTGCCTACCATTCTCTGTGATTCATTTTCTCTCTTTAATTAAGAGTACTGTTTTTAGGTTTAAGATTCAAGTCTCAAATTTACTTGAAATTATTTTGAAAGGTTGTATGTAATATATAAATTTTTCTCTCTTTTCTTTTCTCTTACTTTTTACGAGTATCTTATAAATTTGATTGTTTATAATGTTTTACTTTATATTTAAGTTTTTTTTCTAAACCTAACAAGTGTTATCAATGAAAAAAAGGATGATGTTTATTTAAGAAGATTCGTGTTCGAATATTTTTGTCTGCGAAGTGTGTTTACCTTATTAAATAATTAAGAAAACGTATAAACAAATATTACTTTGCAGTCACCTTAATATTATTAAAAATGAGAAGTTGTTTCTGTTGGAGCTTGTTGTTGTTGTTGGCTGTTTCTATGTGGGCCATGGATCTGTTAGGCTGTTTTAGTTAATAGGCCTGCTGGTGTAACAAATTGGTTGTTATTTGATACCAAATTTGTTAACCTTTTTGGGCTATATAAATGATGGGATAAAATCCATTTGGCCTTATGAGAGTTTTCTCTAAAATAATGGCCTACATTTTATTTTAATTGTTCTATGTCGTTTCTTCCAGAAGGTTACAGCTGTGTATTGGGTCTACCAAAAGTCAGATCGTGTCAGTCTAACATGGTATCATTCCCTCAGGTTCTTTCTATCTGTTTGTCATTCGACGGTTAGTCTTCCGATTTGCTTTCGTTTCTTTGAGAGTTTTCCTCTCTGTTTTGCGAGTGTTTTCTTTTGTTTCTCTTGCGATTCTTGTGTTTTTCTGATTTTTTCGATCATGCCGAGCCATGTTGTTCCTATTTATGGCGATGATGATAGTGTCGGTTCTGGATCTGGATTGGCCGGTGCCGGTCGTTCTTTTACTAATAAACGTGTTAACGTACTTTTGGATGAGACCAATTTCCTCATCTGGAAACAGCAGATTCTGTTTACCGTTCGTAGTCACAAGCTCGAGAAGTTTCTTAACGGCACCTCCGAGGCTCCGCCGGCCACAGTTCGCTCGGCGTCTGGTTCTTTGGTTCCGAATGATGACTATGAGTCTTGGATCGCTCAGGACAGTGCCTTGGCCTGCTAGCTTCTGTCCATGATGAATCCCTCTTTGCTGTCTCAGTTCGTTGGTGCAGATACCTCCGCCGAGATCTGGAAAATTGTGGTGGAATATTTCAGCAGCAAGTCTACCACCACCGTCATGAGTTTACACTTCCGTCTTCGTTCGATTCGCAAGGGTGATTTGAGCATGCAAGCGTACATCTCCAAAGTTAAGGAGATCTGTAATGCCCTGGCGTCTTGCGGCAGTCCGATGTCGATGACTGAGCATGTGGCGTCCATCTTAAACGAGCTTCCTATTGAGTATCGGCCGTTTGTGGCAGTTATCACGGCAAGTAGGGTTTCGTTCACACTTGACAGTGTTACTGCTACTCTTGTTGACGCTGAGGCTCAACAAGCAATATATGAGAACAACCTCTCTGTTCCGATGAGTGCACACAATGTGCAGTTCTCTTCCTCGAATGCGTCTCAGTCTGGAGGTAACTCTGACAGTGCCAGAGCTTCGTTTAATGCTGGTGGGAGAGGTCGTTCTTGCAACAAATTCCAGTGTTAGTTGTGTGGTAAACTCGGCCATCTTGTAGATCGGTGCTATCGTCAGTTTGACAAAAACTTTGCGGGTGTAACTGCAAATATTAATAAGTCTCGTACTGGTGATGGTTCCTCAACAGTGCCTTTGTCTTCTGTTGATTCGACTAACACTTCTTCAGTGTGTAATACTGCAGGCATGGTTCCAGGATGAATTCAGTGCAGTCCTAGTGGTGCGTCTTCACCTGGACAGTCGGAGTCATGGTTTGTTGACACGGGTGCCACACATCATGTTTCCCCGGATGCTTCTACTGCTCACCAGTGCTCTGACTACTCTGGACCAGGTAAACTGGTAGTTGGTGATGGTCTGTTTATATCTAAAGTTGGTCATACTACATTTGATTATGTTTCAAGATCTTTAGTCTTGCATGATCTGTTGATTGTTCCTCAAGTAACTAAGAACTTGCTTTCGGTTTCTAAGTTTGCTAGAGATAATGTGGTCTATTTCGAGTTTCATGCCAATAGTTGTGTTGTTCGTGATGAGTGCACTGGTGAAGTTCTGTTACGAGGAGTAGTAGATGGTGGTCTCTATGCTTTTTGAACAAATAATGCTGCTGATGTTAGTTTACAGTCCCAATTTGATCATTGTGTGTCCCCTACTGTTTGTCATACTGCTCATAGTTCTGTTGATACTGATGTAGAGCTTTGGCACCGTCGACTTGGGCATCCTGCCCAAGCCACGTTGACTTCTATTCTTGCAAAGTGTAATGTTCCTTTGAAATGTAATAAAGACCTTTTTTGTGCTGCCTGTCAACAAGGGAAAAGTAAGAAGTTATTTTGATTCTCGAACTGTGTATGACAAACCATTTGAACTAGTTTTTACTGATGTTTGGGGACCATCCCATATTAATTCTGCTGGCTATACTTATTATGTTTCGTTTGTGGATTCTTATACTAGACACACCTGGCTTTATTTACTTAAGACTAAGTCTCAAGCTGTGTTGGCATATAAGCAGTTTGCTCAGTTGGTTAGTACTCAGTTTGGTGCTCAAATTCGTGAGATTCAGAGTGATTTGGGTGTGGAGTTTCAAAGTTTGCCTCGGGTGCTTGCTGAGACAGGGTTTGGTCATAGGGTTACTTGCCCACACACGTCTGAACAAAACGGGGTCGTTGAACGCAAACACCGGCATGTAATTGAGCTTGCCATTACTCTGCTTGCTCAAGCCGCAATGCTGTTTCAATTATGGGCTTTTGTTGTTGTGACGACAGTCTACCTCATTAATCGTCTTCCAACTAAAGTCCTTCATGGTGTCTCCCCTTTCGAAAAGCTTTATGGTCGTGTTCCTGAATATACCTTCATGCATGTCTTCGGGTGTCGATGTTTTCCATACTTACGCCCGTTCAACAAGCACAAAATGGAGTTTCGATCGCAAGAGTGCACGTTTCTTGGATATAGCCCTCATCATCGTGGTTGTCAATGCTTAACCCTTGAAGGCAAGACTGTCATCTCTCGACATGTTGTGTTTGATAAAGGAGTGTTTTCGTTTGCTGGTACAACGTCTCCTCGTTTGCCTCAGTCTAAGTCCACTTCTACCATCTTTCGTTCATCCCCTCTTGATGTCTCCACTCCTGTTGTTCCTTGTGCACCAATTAGTCCTTGTTAGGGTCCTGGTGTTTCATCAGAACAGGTAAGGTCTAGTGATATATTAAATGAGCTTGTACCTTCCCCTGCTGCTTCTTTTGTGGGTCCTAGTAATAGCTCGGCTGCTATGTCTCCTGTGATAAATGTTTCTCCACCGGGTATTGTTCACTCCAACAATGGTTCTCCGGGTGTGTCACAGTCCGGTACTGAGCATACTGGGTCTGACGATGCGTCTGGCTCGTGTCCCTTGTCTGACAGTCCGACTCGTGTTAATGTGGAACCTTCTTTCGATTATCCTGTGGATCCCAGTGCTGGTTTTGTACATGATGATGGGCCTGCAGACTGTTCTGGTCCGTCAAGTTCTTGTCCCTGTCCATCAGTTCCATATAAACTAGAACCCACATCTCCGAGTTGTCCTTCTGGTCCAATAATGCCTTGTGAGTTGGATCCTGTTGTACCCAATATTGTTTCTAGTCCTGCCTCTTCCTTAAATACGCATGGTATGCTCACCCGTAGCAAATGTGGTGTTTTTAAACCGAATTTGTACACTTCCTCCCTGGCTGATGTTGTTCCCACCACGGTTCATCAAGCTCTTGCTGTTCCTGAATGGAGTGAGGCTGTTCACAGTGAGTATACAACTCTTGTTAATAATGGTACTTGGTCTCTTGAAGTTTTACCCAAGGATCATAAATGTATTGGGTGTAAATGGCTATTTCGGATTAAGCGTAATCCTGATGGCTCCGTATCTCGTTACAAAGCGCGCCTTGTGGCAAAAGGGTTCTCGCAAATTCCGGGTCAGGACTTTAAAGATACCTTTAGTCCGGTTGTTCGATTCACTACTCTTAACATTGTGCTTGCTTTGGCGGTTACCAACAAGTGGGTTCTCCGGCAAGTGGATGTTAATAATGCGTTTTTGAATGGTGAACTTGATGAAGAAGTATATATGCAGCAGCCACCCGGTTTTGAGCAAGCTAGTGATGATGGAACTAAACTAGTTTGTCGGCTTCGTAAAGCCTTGTATGAATTACGGCAAGCACCTCGTAATTGGTATAACAAACTCCGTTTATACCTATTCCATATTGGCTTTCGCGAGTCAAAAGCTGATGCCTCTTTGTTTGTTTGTGACAACAAGGATGTCGTCACTTACTTGATAGTGTACGTTGACGACATCATAGTCATCGGGCAGTCCATACACTTTGTGGAAGAAGTCATTTCAAAGTTAAAGGAAAAGTTTGCGTTAAAGGATCTAGGTGAGCTTACCTTTTTCCTTGGTATTGAGGTGATTCGAGTCAATGACTCTTTTATTCTTAGTCAACGGAAATTTGTCATGGAGTTACTTGAAAAGTCTAATATGAGTCGGTGCAAGCCAACACCAACACCTATGGTCTCCTCTTCGAAGCTTGTACAAGATGTCGACAACCCTATTTTGGATGCTCAGAAATATCGTAGTATTGTTTGTGTGCTCTTGTACGTTTGTCACACTCGACCCGATATTACCTTTGCGGTCAATAAGGTTGCGCAGTTTATGTATAAACCTTGTGAAGCTCACTTTGATGTTGTTAAATACATCATTCGATACTTGGCTGGTACATTGGACTTTGGTTTGGTCTTCTCTTCGTCTGAACAAATGTCGTCACATGTGGTGGCGTACTCCGACGCCGACTGGGCTAGTAATCTTGATAACCGGCGTTCAACGACGGGCTATTGCGTGTATGTTAATGGTTGCTTGGTGGCTTGGAGTTCCAAGAAGCAAAAATTCATATCTCGCTCCACCACTGAGGCAGAATATAGAAGCATAGCTGACACAATTGTTGAAGTTACATGGGTTGAAACTGTGCTCACTGATTTGGCCATTCTGTTGTCTGCCATTCCGGTTGTTTGGAGTGACAACACTTCTGCCATTGCTATGGCTGCCAATCCGGTGTTTCATGCTCGCTCGAAACATGTCGAGCTTGATGTACATTTTGTTCGAGAAAAGGTCAATGCCAAGAAAATTCTTGTCAATTATGTTCCTGCTCAGTTTCAAGCAGCCGACGATCTCACCAAACCTCTTTCTAAATCGTATTTCTTGTTGTTTCGGGAGAAGATGTTTGTTCACTCGGTTGTGTGATAACTCTGTGTGTTGTTGGCGTAAGGGTGGTCAGCAGAGGTTGTGAAATCAGGTCACAGGGGCTGGAGGAGCCGGAAGAATGTTTGAGCTTGTTGTTGTTGTTGGCCGTTTCTATGTGGGCCATGGATCTGTTAGGCTGTTTAGTTGTTAGGCCTGCTGGTGTAACAGATTGGTTGTTATTTGATACCAAATCTGTTAACTTTTTGGGCTATATAAATGATGGGATAAAATCCATTTGGCCTTACGAGAGTTTTTTCTAAAATAATGGCCTACATTTTATTTTAATTGTTCTCTGCCGTTTCTTCCAGAAGGTTACAACTGTGTATTGGGTCTACCAAAAGTCAGATCGTGTCAGTCTAACAGTTTCTTCTTTTATTATATGAACGTCAAGAATTAAATGATTTGAATTTTAACAAACTTTTTTTTCTCTTTTATCTTTCTTTGAAAATCTAAATATTAAATCGATTGATTAATCATAATAAAATTCTTTTATTTAAATCCTACTAATATTTATAATATATTATTTTTTCATTCTGAATTTTTTTTTATGCATAGAAAAAGTCTATGGGTCAACTAATAGAGCTAAAAGTTCATTTTGTTGTTCATTATTTCATGGACCCGTGTACGTTTTCATTGACTTACATCCATAATTGAATTCATTTATATCATGCTCTCCTTGGTTTTATTCGGATTCGATTCGAATATTACATGAACATATTTAACAATTGGTGCAGTATATGAAGTGTTTGAACGAAAGCCGTATTATGGAATATCATTGAATCTCGTCATTTATCTAACCAGAAAGCTCCATCAAGGCACGGTGAAGTCGGCCAACAATGTGACCAACTGGGTGGGCACAATCTGGATGCCTCCCATCTTGGGTGCCTACGTTGCCGATGCTCATCTCGGACGATATTGGACCTTTGTTTTTGCTTGTACCATTTATATCTCTGTAAGTACTTTTATTTTTCTAAAAATAATTATTTTATTGGTGTTCATAAGCATGCATGTGTTACGCGACCATTACCTTCTTCTCAAAAGGCATATTTGATAAGAAATATAATGTTACTATTTTTAAATCTCAAGACCTCATTTTTCTTTTCGACGTAGGATTAATCTCCTTCACTCCTTTCCCGACGACACATGCACCATGCATACATATATCAATGAGTCTTTATAATAAACTAATCTGGAAACAATTGTTATGGGTTTGATTTAGTTTTAATTAGTTTATGAAATCGCGGACAAAGCCAAGATTTAAGGGTGAAAAGAGTAAAATATAAATTTTGAAAGGTGAAACAAATTCATAATTTTTTTATTTTTTTCTTCAAAAAAAAAAACAAAGACTTAAAGGTTAAAAAAAAGATTCCCCTACCGAAGGCAACATCCCCTCCCATAAACAACATGCCTTCGTCCCTGTATGCAATTATTTTAAGAGTTAATATATGATGCACTGACAATACATAATTTTATATTTTATTTGTCCATCATTCATGATATATAATTAAAAATAAAATTAAATAGTTAATTGAGTTTAGTTCAGTTGACATGTAGTTAGTATAATATATAAGAGACGTAGGATGAAACATGTTTAAACACTCAATAATTTTTGATTTATTAAAAATGTGATACTTAATATATTTTGAATTTAGATTCCGATCTTTATATTTTCTCTCTTTCTCATATTAGAGTTTATCAACAACATATATTCTTAACTTTGTGCATGTCAATTTTATGAAAGGAACCTCATTTGATGTTAATGGTTTGAAATTTCTAAATTTATGAAGACTATGGAAGATGATCTATGACTAAGATATTACATATGGGTTGGAAAATATTGTCAATTTTCTCATGTGAACCACTAACTTTTATGTCACAACTTCAATCTTGTCTGCCCAAAAGTCTTCAAAATTTTGTCTAATTTACTAGACAACATTCGTGTACATGTTTTAGTCAAATTAGTATATCAACTTTTTGGATAGGAACAAAAAAAAAATCAATAAGTTTTTATTAGATATACTAATTTTAACTACAATATAAATTATATGATATAAATATAGGCTTAACTATAAAATAGGTGCTCAAACTTTGTTTTTTTTTTGCAATAGTTGTCTAAACTATTTTTTTACTGAAATAGGTGCTAAACTTTTTTTTGTCTGAAATAGGTGCCTAAAGTTTCATTTCGTTACTGTTTTAAGGTAACACCGTTAAAAAAACATTTAACACCCATTCAGAATTTGACACACGTTTATTTTATTTTATTAATTTTTTTTCAAAAAATTGAAAAAAAAAGATTTTTTTTAAATCATAAACTTCTCAAAATTTTAAAATAGTCCTAAATCTAAACACCCAATTCCAAATTTGGTGTTATTGTCGATGCCGATAGCTTCTCCGGACCTTAATGCCGTTGTCGCCGGTGTAACACTTGAGTTAGGGGATCAGGTGAAATTAAATTATTAAAATATAATCATGGGCTTTATATTTTCAAGACAAATAAATATATGTTGGACTAGTCATATTTTTAAGCCCAAAGTCATGGATTTTATACTATTGAAATTATCCCTATTCATTAAGGGTATTTATGACCTTTGGCTTTTAAAATAAAACAAGACAAATAAAATACCTTTTTGCTCATCTTCCTCCCTTCCTCTTTCAAAGAAACCAACGACATCCTCCCCTCCCCATTGCAATTTATTGTTCCATTTCTTCCTTGCTCGATTCTTGAAGATTTTTCAAAGGTAAAATCAATTTTATGTTGTCCTTTCTATTTCCTATCTAACCTTGGTCTTCATTGTTCATAAAACTCATGTTTCTATACTTTGGGTTTTCCAAAGATTTTAATAAAGGTTGTAGCTTTATGGATTTTTAGTTAAGCTTTTGATTTATTATTGTTAGACAAGTTACTTGCAAACCATAATGTCCAACATATCTAATTTTTACATGGTTTTAACTTGATTTTCGGATATGGGTTTTAGTGGGGTTTTAGAGTGTTCACAAATAGAGTTTGGGGCTGTTTTAGTGTGAAAGTTGATGGCTGATGTTTAGGTTATGTTTGAAGGTTGTTTTGGGTGTGTTAGATGGAAATTTGGATGTTGGAAACATTGGTTATCTACTGAGTTTGAGGGCTGCTCGAGATATTTTGAGAGTGTTATTGGGTCGAATATATGCTTGAATTGTGTTATTGGTTTGCAGCAAGTTTTGGTGATTGATTATTGATGTTTTTATTGTGTTGGATGATTAGAGTCAAGGTTTTGTGTTGGCGAAGCCTCGGGAACGAATCCAGATATCTTGGTGGATTGATCGGCTAGTGTTGAGCTTGGATAGTTGGTGAGTGGTTCTTCGATTTTAAATTGGTTTTCAAAATGCCTTGGTTCAAGCATATAGACCTAGGTCGGACTTGGTAAACCCACCTAGAATTGAGATTAGATTGGTAGTCTAATCCCAAGCTTTAGTTTAGAAGACTATGGTTGAACTTGTAAATGTTGTGTTTATGCCTCATTTTCTAATTGTGATTGATGTTGCTATGCATGTTGTGGCTATGTGTAATGATGAGGCATGATGATTTATTTATGCATTGTGATATGTATGTGTTTGATGAAATGTGGGTTGCATGATTGTAAATCATGGTGGATACGTGCTAGGCACGGGAATTGGTAAGGACATTGTGTCATGATGAGCTTGTGATGAGAGAGTATTGGCACTAGTATGCTTGGGTACAAATGGTCGATCATTAAGATGTTAGTGTGCACACGAGTGTCGAAATACGCGCATGCTCTTGGTGATGGTAGTCACCAAGATGGAGTACGGGTACGCCTGAAAATCTTTATTTATATTTTAGTCGATGATGAGTGAAATCCAATCGACGGGGCGTGAGGATGAGTGGAATCCCTTCCGCGTGGAACGGTGATGAGTGGAATCCCACCGTAAGGTAATGTAATGGTTGAGTTTTTGGATGTGAGTTCCAACGGTTGTTATCCGCGTATTCGAGTCATAGCTAGGTGCCAATACGGTTTGTTAAATGTGATTCATATGGTTGTATTATAGACATGTTGAGCATGACATGATAATTGAGGTTATGTTCATCCATTTCATATATTTGTTTCACGTGGTTTCAAAGGTAGGGAAACATGTATTCATCCATGGTTTGATGCTCGTGCTTGGACTCTGTATTGTCGAGGTTGTTTTATGAGCTTACCCTCACTAAGTTTTGCGCTTACGCTCTCCTTTGTTTGACAATGCAGATCCTTAGTTTTTGGATTGCTTGTGCGAGGAGAAGGGCCTCCAAGTGTGCTATTTCAACCTTCAAGTATGGACTTTTAAGTTAATTGATGTAATAGCTAAGCAATGGGATTCAAGTATGTTGTTTTGTGTTAAGGAGCTTGTTAAGACTCCTTTAGTATGTTGATGTATTTGGTTGTGGCTTGCTTATGCCATGTATGTTGGCCATGTGGTCCTTATCTCTATGCTTATATGTTATGTTTAATGGTTGGATCTTTAGCTTCTTCTATGGTATGCTATATGGAAGTTGTTGATGCTCCATTGTTCTCTTAAGTTGTTCCGTATGCTGTTTCTTGGTTGCTAAATTTTGTATGAATGTTTGCTGGTGGCTAGGTGGGTCGTAAGCTGCATCTAGAGTTGAGTCTTATTGCTTTTTGCTGCTAATTTGAGTCTTGCAGTGTAGGGCGTATCGGTACGCCCAAGGGCCGTATCGATACGGTCGTACACTTTAGGACTCAGATTAGGCTTAGCGTACCGGTACACGGGGGTGTATCAATATGCCAAAAGTTCTCTAGAAATCTGAGATATTGACGAGATTTTGGCTTATCGGTACGTGTAAAACCTATGTTTGATTTTGATATAATTAGATCTTTAAGGATCAATTTGCAAAACTTAAAATTATTTTTATAAGTCCCTTAATAAGTTTTTAAAACACCAACACTTTAAAACTGATTTATAAAACTCAAACTCAAAATATTTTCTAAGTGTTCCAAGGTAAAACCATTGAAAATCGTCCAAGAGTATCGATACACTACCAAGCGTATCGATACCTTTTTGCAAAACTTGGTTACAGTCGGAACCAATATCGATACCCCAAACCCTAGTATCGATACACCCCTGTGTTAAAATTCAAAGAGTTTGAATAGCGTACCGATACGGCAAACCCTCGTATCGATACGGGCTTTATAATTTTTAAATATTAAGTCGGTTTAAAAATATGACCGTTGGTGTCAGTTGGTTGGTAACCAAACTTTAAAAAGTTGTTGACCCGTATCGATACGCCTAACCCCCGTACCGATACGGATTTGGACAATGAGCTAAGTTCAGAAAAAGGTATCGATACGGCCCTTGCCGTTTCGATACCCCGTACCGATACGCTTACGTGCATATCGATACCCCTCATTTATTGCACACAACGGCTCTTTCTTTTCTGAGACAGGTACCGATACCCCTTCCCGTGTACCGATACTGGTAGCTGCAGAAGTGCATTTATGGTGGTAAGAGAGGGTTCCAACTGCTCCATTTATGTTCCCAACCACCCAAACGGCTAGAAATCAATGAGAAGGTATAAAAGACACATCCAAAAGCATCAGCAAGAACTATTGATCTTCAAGAAAACACCCATTCATCAAATCCAAGCAATTGTGCCAAAATTCCTATTTGTCTAGAAATCCCAATTATAATCTTCATTTATATTTTGTTCAATTGGGTTGAGTGCTTGTAATTGGGCTATCATTTGTATTGAGAGATTCCTTATTAGCCAACAAATTTCTTTGTTCACTTGTGTGAGGATTGGGTTGATTTTTGGGTAGAAAAATCAACCGAAATTGTAAAGGGTTCCCTCCTTGTCCTAGAAAAGGGGAAGAGCAATTAGTGGAATTGTTGCAAATCCTTAGTGAAGCTAAGGTAGTGGATGTAGAGTTCATTTGGAACTTGAACCACTCTAAATCCCTTGTCTATCATTTTTAATTTGCAATTTCCACCACAAAACCTTTAAATTTCCAATTCACCCCACCTATTGGTCTATATCGATATTGCGATCCACTCAACAGTACGGGTCTTGGGTGTATTGGTACGGTCTTTTATCGTTTGACCGTGAAAAGTTGACCGAGGAGGGCGTATCGGTACGGTCAACCAGTGTACTGATACGGTCTCCCTAGGTTGACTTTGGGCAGTTGACCTAGTCAAGGCGTATCAATACCCTCTTCTAGTGTATCGATACAGCCTGCTGTACAAACTAAAATGGGTTGTTTTAAATTGCTTGCTTGGATGTTTGTTTTAATTCGTTGTGTTTCCGCTGTCGTGTTTCATATAGGAAGTGTTAAAGCCTCTAGACAAGATAATGTTAAAAGAAATTTTCTTGGGTTGCTAACCGAAAGGGAGCCTTAACGGGTTTCGCTTCGGTATTCTCTATGTGACCCACTCGTACCGGTCAGTCGCCCAGACCGGGACGAGAGGGTTACAGCCAGAGTCCCCCCGCTCATTTCTCTCAACCACCCATCGTTGATAACCGGCGGGAGGCGAGCCAATCGGACGTCGAACGGTTGGAGCCTTTCGCGTTCATCGTCTGATTGACGCGCCTCCTGCCGATTACCGGCGATGAGTGGTTGTGAGAAATGGATAAGGGACTTCAGCGATGGCGGTGGTGAGGTCCGATGAGGCTATCGACGGCGAAAATGATAGAATTTGGGGTTGGGGTTTTAGGGATTTGAGATGTTTTGTAATTTTTTTAAATCTTGGATATTTTTAATTTATTTTATTTTTAGTTTGTTTTTTAAAATAAAAACAAAAAAATAAAAGCCACATGTCAAGCTAATTGGGTGATGAAAATTTTGACAGCTTGACTTTAAAATGAACAAAAATAAAACGTTAGACACTTATTTCAGGCAAAAAATAATTTAAGAACCTATTGTAAAAAGTGAAAAAATTCGGACACCTATTTTATAGTTAAGCCTATACATATAATATAACATATCAAACTTTATATTCCACAAAAAATTGGATTCAAGAAATACAAGATCAGGACGGTTGAATCTTAACTTAGTTTCAAACGCTTTAATTAAACATATATATTTTGATACACGAGTTGTGTAAATAATAGGATAAATTACTCTAGTGACCACCAAACTTTGAGGGCGTACTTATTTTGACCACTGAACTATCGAATTCGTCAATTAGACCACCTAACTTTTTAAATTGACCTATTTTGACCATCGTCGTTAAAAAACTAACAAAAGGGTCATGTGGCAGTTAACGAAAATTTGTAAATTACACATTTAATACTTATTATTTACCTATTATATCAATTTGGTCATAATTTTAATTTATTTAATAAAGAGAACAACTCCTCCCTTCAAACCCTAGCAGCTGTCGAGTTTGAACCACCGTCAGGCCGCCGTCCGGTGGCGACTTTGTTCAGCGTCGCCAACAACGAACTCCTCTCCTTACGCTCTTCCTTTCTCTTAGACTGTCTTTACCGGGGACGATCGGAATGTCTCGAAACAAAAACAAAATCTCCAGCCTCTTAAGGTGTCGATTCGCCACCATCTGCCGTCGGATCTGCTCAAAATCGAAGTATACCGCTTCCCTTACCGTGACACTTCAGTTCACCGTTGGGATCGTTGGCCAGAGACTCTTATCGTTGATGATCAGGATAATTGAAATAGTATTCCCTCACTATTGATGAATGTTGTTTGATGGTTTCAAATTAAGTTTGGGTTAAGGGGATAAGAATGGCTTTTGGGGTTGTGGTGATAAAGGGATTGTTGCTAGTCGGTGGTGGTGATAGAAATTGGCTCGGTGATGCTCAGAATGTATAGAAATGGTGATTGAAACTATGGGTTGATGGTGAACTTGTCGACGGTAAAGACAGTCCGAGGAAAAGGAAGAGCGTAGCGAGAGCAGTTCGTTGTTGGCGATGACGAACGGAACCGCCACCGGACGGCGGCCTGGCGCTGGTTCAAACTCGACAGTTGCTAGGGTTTGAAAGGGAGGAGTTGTTCTCTTTATTAAATAATTTAAAATTAGGACCAAATTGATATAATAGGTAAATAATAGGGATTAAATGTGTAATTTTACAAATTTTCGTTAACTTCCATGTCACCCCTCCGTTAGTTTTTTTAACGACGGTGGTCAAAATAAGTTAATTCAAAAAGTTGGGTGGTCTGATTGACAAGTTCAATAGTTCAGTGGTCAAAATAAGTACTCCCCCAAAGTTCAGTGGTCATTGGTGTAGTTTACCCAAAACAATATTACACAACCTTTTTTTAAAAATTTAAAAATTAAATTCCTAATCCTAAACCTTAAACCCCAAACTTTAAACTATAAACCCTAAATTCTAACACTACAACCTAAACTCATAACCCATAAATTTAACAAACATGTGTAAACTTACACGCTTGTTTAACAAAGTTTTTATCTTAATTAAAATACAGTAGGTTAACTTATAATTAAGTCATAAAATTCAAAAAATTTAGAATGTCTTTTAAAAACAATTTTTTTACAATAAAATTTCAAACATTTAATGTTTATGAATAAACTGATAGTAAATAAATACATAACAGAATAAAAATATATAATTGAATTTTCTCACATAAGCCATTAATATAACTGATAATAACACAATTATATTTAATATACAACTATTTAATGGAATAATAACACAATAAATAATAGACAATATAGTACCAGTTAACAATTCATAGCAAAGTATAATAAATATGACGGGTAAGACCATAGTCATAACTCATAAATCTCATTATTTGTTATGAATATTTATCTATGTGGATGTCTATCATGATTAGAACATTATCTAAGGAGTTTGATTTATTTATTATTAAGAATATTATCTCTATTAATTAGAATTTAATGTATTATTTACTTCTTATGCCTATAAATAGATGATTCATTGAATGCGGTGTATACACAATTCTATATTTGAGAATAATACAAATCTCACTCTTTCTCTAATCTATTTTATTCTTGTTCGTTGTTCTTCGTTATTTTATTCACAACACGTTATCAACACGAATTTGCTCAGAAAATATTGATTCAAATCAAATTTCAACTTTCATCCGAATTGAGTTGATGAACTCCATCCCCATCGTGAAAAGCTGAAAATCATACTGTGTTATCACGCGTGTTCATTCCAAAGATTGCATCAAAGTTGATGGTACTTGCACTCTCTTCCATTTATCACTGCCGTTACTTTGCATCAAAGGCGAGATAACATGATTTGGCATTTGATTGTTTCTAATTTATTTTAATTTCGATAACATGATTTGGCTTTAATGATGAGCAAGAAAACTATGATATATGTTTATTAAAATTTCTTTAAAATTAAATATTAATATTTTTATGTTATTTATAGAAATCGATGTTTTTAACCGTGTTTTGAGTTTTTGCATGATATAATGACTTGGAAAGAGACATGACATTATGAGAAGCTGTCTTGGTCATTTGCTACGTCTCAATTATCCTCGAGAGGAAAAAAATATCGGTAAATTTTGATTTTATTTTATTTTCCCTTTAAATTATGATTTTAATGTGTGATAAATCATGGTGAATTTCAATCTATAAAAAGATTGTTATAAAGTCTATATTTTCTCGAAAGCAATATTTCTTCTTCGTCGAAAAACTCGACCATAGACTTCTCCCAATTTTAAGTTAAGAAAATTTGTCTTGATCCAAAAAGTTTTATGGAAGGCATTCCCTGAAGTGAATGCAAAGCATGATGTTTGTTCCATGCGATAATCAATGATGGAGCATTCCCTGAAGTGAATGCAAGCATGGTGTTTATTCCATGCGATTATTGGAACTGTTTCATTCTCTGAAGTGAATGCAAACATGATAAATCATTATTCAATTAGAGACAAAATTTTGATATAATCCAAGTATATTAGCTGGACATCCCATTCTGCGAGGCTACATGTCTCAAAGAAGGTTTTTAAAGGACCTTGTGGACATGTTTAACAATGCCACGTACGAGGATTAAACTTTTGTTCTATGTGATAAGGATATGTAAAAAAGGTTTCAAAGGCCCACTGGCTCTACTCCATTCCCTGAAGTGAATGTGAGATTATATTATGGAAGAAATAAAAATCACATTAGAAGTTGTGGTTGTGGTCAAGGCTATGAATATAGACAAGAAAAATATGATCATTTTAAGAATACTTCTACCCACTGGTAGTGAGGTTATAAGGATGACAAGAGTGATAAAGATCATTCTATTGAAGTAAAACTCTTTTTATTACCAATGTGATGTTATAAACCATTTGTCTCGTACTTATTGTACGTTGGAAAAATCAACAATGATTGAATGATAAAGAAAAGAAAATAACGAAGATGATATTGGTCCAACTTATTTGGACATTGTTAGTCTAACTCATTTGGACGTTGTTGATTTCCTTATAACCCTCGAAAGGAATAAATTATCTTCTAATTATTCTCATAACTTTGAAGAGAATTATTTATTTATTTTACTTCATGTTTATTTATTTTACACACATTAATTATTTACGTTTTATATTTATATTTATATATTATGACATTTATTTATTTTGTTTAACATGATTACTTATCAAATACAATCTATGGTGATGATTTATGCTCAACATAAGCATACGATATATTTTCCCATTTTAATGCAAAAGGAATAATGTGAGTACTATATCTCAAAGTACTGAAAATATTGATGCTCTAGAAGAGCAATAAATTCTTGAGAGAAAGCACATTATGAAAAGTGCAGAATTGTGAATATTGCAAAAATCAACAATGATTGAATGATAAAGGAAAGAAAATAACGAAGATGATATTAGTCCAACTTATTTGGACATTGTTAGTCCAACTCATTTGGACGTTGTTATTTCCTTATAACCCTCGAAATGAATAAATCATCTTCTAATTATTCTCATAACTTTGAAGAGAATTATTTATTTATTTTATTTATTTTACACACATTAATTATTTACGTTTTATATTTATATTTATATATTATGACATTTATTTATTTTGTTTAACATGATTACTTGTCAAATACAATCTATAGTGACGATTTATGCTCAACATAAGCATAAGATATATTTTCTCATTTCAATGCAAAGGAATAATGTGAGTACTATATCTCAAAGTACTGAAAATATTAATGCTCTAGAAGAGCAATAAATTCTTGAGAGAAAGCACATTATGAAAAGTGCATAACTGCGAATATTGCAATAATTACCGCTAATGGTAATAATATCGTCACCACTATAAGTGGAAATTTTAAGAGAGCAATATGAGTTCGCAAGATATCTCTTTGGGAATTATAGATAACATATGTTATCAATTGACATTTGAAATAAGCCAATATAGATATAAGTTCTGGTAGCCAAAAAGTCAGTTGAAAGCTCTAGAAAAGCTATATATTGCTACCAAAAGATAATTTCAACTGAAAGCTCCGAAAGAGCTAAATATATTCCTATTTAAAGGAACAATTTTGATGGCCGTACTAGACATGTACGAGTGAGATTGAATTACATGTTATGGTAAACAAGAAGTTTACAAATTCATAGATATATACACACATATATAGTTGGCATGATCGGTTAGACCATCCTGATCAATAATGGTGCAGAAATTATTGAGATTTACATGCACATGTATTAAAAGAGCCTGTAGTTCTGTTGGTGCTTATTATCAAAGGAATGAATTAAATTTCACTTATTAAAGAACGTGAAGTTCTTGTGTTGCTTAAAGGAATTGATTAAATTTCACTTACTAAAAAAACCTGAAGTTCTTGTATTGTTTGTTCTCAAAGGATATAGATGATCCCACTTAACAAATTAGAACTTAAAGTTCTTGTACTGAAGTTGAGACTGTATGTCTTGCATATCTGAACGAAATATGAGCCTATATATCCACAAATGTGGAAAGTTCTATATGATTTTAGTAGATGCATTTACATTGTTTTATCGACTTACAACTAGAAGTTTGTGAGATTGATTCTAAAAAGATTCAGATTCTGCAATTAGACTATTCGTCTTGAAAAACTAGTGTGTTTATATTTTAGGCTATATCGGTTGTTACAAAGCCTATTGATTATGAAAAGTATGGTTTATCAAATTTTTAATTGGATGCCTCCTATTTAATAGCTAAACTATGAGAACAAAACATTTATTATTTATATGGCATTTCCATATAGCAACACTTATAAGCATCAAGCCAATGAGTTATAATAAACTCTCCATTATGATTTGACTTTTGTTCAGAAGTCATATTTCTCATTTTAATTTTTTGAATGTGCGATATATAGTTGAATTGCTCCACCATAACGCACAAAATGGGCAAGTAAAAAGGGTTGAGAATATATATTGAGTACGAGTCTTCTTTTATGTTTAAATTCTAAACATTAATTGGAGAATCATTTATTAGATGATTTTTCTCAACATCAGGGAGAAAGAATAATCAGCTGGATAAAGAAGGAAATGAATTATCATTATCTAGATCCTCGAATATGAACTAAAAGTTCATAAGATAATTCATGTTATTTCATGTCAACTGCCAGACATATTTACTGACCCAATGAGAGTAATTAAGTCTCATATTCCAGCTGAAATGCTCTAAGTTTAAATTACATGTTAGAGCAAGTGGATGTAAATCATGCTTGAAGCATGATAGTTGAAATGGTTCCAATGATCAAAATTCTCGTAAATGAAAAATATTATGAGATGGTCATATATTGGAGGCGGGTGCTCCTAAAGAGCCCCAAGACATAACTAATAATAAAACTCTCGAAGAGTTTCAGGTACCTGAAACAAAAATTGAAATCTTGGAGAGATCTCGATGAGTTATGTCATTACGAGAATGGAACTAGAAAATTGGAAAGTTGTCGACAACGATTTTACAAACAATTTTACATAAAATACTTCTATAGAAGTAAAGAAAAAAACCGGGGATCTTGTATAAAATCTATCCAGGAGTATAGATATTGAATTGGCCGATGTTGAAAGACGCTTTGAACTTCTAAAATAAAAGTATTTGGACCAGCAGTCCAAACATCTAAAAGTGTAATGCAAGTGAGGCAGAAATAAGTAGTCGTAAATACGACTTGAACTATGATTTATGAAATGTTTTAATTACTTCATGGTGAATGCAATTACTTTGGCAGTTATGAAAAATTTTACACGCGTCTAATTATTTGTGGATCCATATTTATCCTTGAAGGATTTAAAATGCTAGAAACATTTGGAAATTTCCGAGGAAATTTATTTAGACATGTCTCATTAATATTTTGGCGCATTTGGTATAATCGCCTTAGTGAATACTAATTGAGAAAATAGTATAAGAATGATCAGATTTCCTTATGTATTTTATAAAGGAGTTTGGATCAAGATCCATTATGATAATTTTAGAACTCCTAAAGAGCTTCAAATTGGAAACTCATGAAGTACTTTCAATACAAGTACTTGAATCTTGACATCAAGTTTATCTCGACCTGAAGATCGAGCATTTTTATATATTTCTTTGTCTATGAATAGACATAACGTGAAAGAATCTTAAAGAAGATTCAATATGAATAGAGCATATCTATTGAGTATCCCAATAGTTGTAAGATTGTTGGATGTGAATAAAGATAATTATATCTTTTTTTGGTTTTGAAGTACCATATATTAGTTGGTCAAGCAATATCCATGGTTATACAAAGATCATTACATTTAGATCTTCAAACATTCGTTGATGCCTCCTCAAATGTCGTAGAAATAATTGTTATGCACGAGGCAAGCCAAAAATGTGTTTAGCTAAGACCATTGACCCAACATATCCAAAAGATATGCAAATTTACTTTGTGCGAAGATAATGCAAGATGTGTATCTCAGTTTGAAAGTGGATACATCATGGAACATATTACTCCAAAGTTTCATCCCTCGCGATCTTTATAAAAAATAATATTCAAGATTGAATTATGAAGATTCAAAGATCTTCTATGATGTTTTCATGAGGGAGAATAAATACGCGTTGCACTCTCTTTTCCTTAACCGAAGTTTTGTCCCAATGGGTTTTCCTGGTAAGGTTTTTAATGAGGCAACATGTTATGCGTATTAAAGATGTGTATACTCTTTTTCCTTCACTAATGAAATTTTTTTCCCACTGGGTTTTTATCTTTGTAAGGTTTTAACGAGACACATTATCTTCATAGACATCCAAGGGGGAGTGTTATGAATATTTATCTATGTGGATGTCTATCATGATTAGAACTTTATCTAAGAAGTTTGATTTATTTATTATTAGGAATATTATCTCTATTAATT
Organism: Hibiscus tridactylites; assembly: GCA_958450335.1. NCBI lineage: Eukaryota > Viridiplantae > Streptophyta > Magnoliopsida > Malvales > Malvaceae > Hibiscus > Hibiscus tridactylites. The sequence continues at coordinate 79,135,013 of OY288268.1, read as the reverse complement.
AGAGTTTAATGTATTATGTACTTCTTATGCCTATAAATAGATGATCCATTGAAGGCATTGTATACACAATTCTATATTTGAGAATAATACAAATCTTCCTCTTTCTCTAATCTCTTTTATTCTTGTTCGTTGTTCTTCGTTATTTTATTCACAACATTACTAAAATTTTAAAATTTAAATAATTCACGTACAAATGCATGTAGAAAAATTAAAATAGGGAAATAGTGTCTCTCTTCTATTTCCTATTGATATATCACTTCAACTTTTTATATTTTAATTTTTTTGACAAATATTTTTATATTTTAATTTTAAAATTAAAATTTTATGTTAATGTAATATAATGACGATTATTTTAAATATTTATATGGTTCAAAACCATATCATCAAACCAGATAAATATTTTTTACAATAATTAATTATATTTAATATATAAAAAAGCTTTACCAACACAAATGTTCACAACAGGGAATGGCATTGCTAACATTTTCCGTATCAGTCCCTGGACTAAAACCACCACCCTGTCACCAAGCCGACCTAGGCATTTGCAAGAAGGCATCAACACTACAATTAGCTGTATTTTTCGGTGCATTGTATACACTAGCCATCGGAACCGGTGGCACAAAGCCGAACATTTCGACGATTGGCGCCGAGCAGTTTGACGATTTTCATCCGAAAGAGAAGGCTCAAAAGCTATCTTTCTTCAACTGGTGGATGTTCAGCATCTTCATTGGGACACTCTTTGCCAACACAGTTCTTGTTTATATTCAAGACAATGTCGGTTGGACCTTAGGGTACGCTTTGCCGACACTCGCGCTCGTGATTTCGGTTATGATCTTCTTAGCCGGCACCCCATTTCATCGACACCGGGTGCCCACCGGGAGTCCGTTCACGAGGATGGCTTCGGTCATTGTGGCTGCCATTAGAAGTGGAGGGTGCCACTTCCAAGTGACCCTAAGGAACTTCATGAACTTGACTTGGAAGAGTATGCTAGGAATGGGAAGTTCAAGATTGATTCAACGCCAACTTTGAGGTAAGTACTTAGTAGTATCAATTTTGCACTAGAAACTAGGGCTGATCGAAATTCTGTTAAAACCGAACCAACCGAAGATATAATTTGAACCGAACTGACCAACTACTACGTACCCCCGTAACTAGCAAATTAATGTAATTTCTCTGTTGTTTTGTTTGTGATCTTTGAATCATAGGTTCTTGAACAAGGCTGCTGTGAAAACAGGATCGATGGATCCATGGATGCTGAGCTCGGTAACCGAAGTAGAAGAAACTAAGCAAATGCTAAGAATGATCCCAATATTGATTGCCACATTCGTGCCAAGCACAATGATTGCACAAATCAATACATTGTTTGTCAAACAAGGCACCACCCTTGACAGACATGTGGGGAACTTCAAGATCCCACCAGCAAGTTTAACCGGATTCGTGATGATTTCTCTGATTACCTCCGTCGTCCTCTACGTTCGTTTCTTCGTTCCGGTCGTCCGAAAATGGACCAAGAATCTGAGGGGCATCACTCTGCTTCAAAGGATGGGAGTTGGCCTTTTTCTTCACATCATAATCATGGTGATTGCTTCTTTCACCGAGAGGTATAGGCTCAGTGTGGCTAAACAACATGGTTTGGTTGAAAATGGAAGTCAACTTCCATTAACCATATTCATTTTACTTCCCCAATTTGTGCTCATGGGAATAGCTGATTCGTTTATAGATGTGGCTAAGCTCGAGTTCTTTTGCGATCAAGCACCGGAAAGCATGAAGAGTCTCGGTACTTCTTATTCGAGTACAGGTCTGGGGATTGGGAATTTTCTCAGCAGCTTCCTTTTGTCGACGGTTTCCGACATCACTCAAAGGCATGGTCATCAAGAATGGATCTTGAATAACCTAAACAAGTCTCATCTTGACTACTATTATGCATTTTTCGCAGTACTCAACTTCTTGAACTTCATTTTCTACCTGGCAGTCATCAAGTTTTATGTGTACAAGGCGGAAGTTTTGGATTCGATGCATGTGCTTATGGAAGAATTGAAGGCGATTCGAGTAAAGTAATCAAATCAAGAAGATCTTAAGGTATAGCTCAATGCAACAATGTTGAAAAATTATCATTTATACTCCATTGAAATGCTGTGTGTTAAAAACAAGTAAAATTGTCTAATGCTACAAAGAAACTGAAACTGAAGCAAAAGAAAATTGTACAATTTGCTCTCTCTACCCCCCAAAAGATGCTGTTATAACATTTAAGGTAACCGAATTCGGTACATTGTGCTTCATATATGCACAATATATGCATTTCCTTTGTCATGTATATCATTTCCTTTTTGCCAATTGGAATGACTTCTTTAGGAACTGGTTCGCGACTCGATCGTTCCGATGGCACAAGACCCTAAGTATTGTGTTTGGATCTGATCTGTCCCACCTTCCTGTTGTTGGTGGCATAGGTAGCTTTTGCCCTGTACCGACGACACCTATTCCGCTAGTCTCGCAAGTGATAATGCTGAGATCTTCCATCAGTTGCTCGGTGGATTGAGACATCAATGATATTACCCCTTCAACTGTCTCAGCTTCCGTTTGAATGGCATCATCGGATATCAATCCTTCTCTGCAATTACGAAACACCTTTTTCAAACTGTCGAAATCCTCGTCGATCATCTCATGATCGGACCGGTTAAAGGTCCTGGACGGTCCACCAGCAAGCAAAACCATAAGAAATGCTTCAAAAGATGCTTTCATAACTTCATTTGTTGCTAATAGTTGAGCCCGGTCTGTGACCATTGCATTCAGAAGTGTTAGATCCTGCTTTAGAATTTTGACTGCAGGTCGAATTCTAGCATTGGTTACGTCGCCGACGTAAAGGCCCTCGTAGAAAACAGAATTCGAGTCAAGGAAGATAAGGCGGTATGCAGCAACTTCTGATACATGATCACAAGCAGCCTGAATAGATACATTAACATTTTCAAAGAAGGAATATGAAGCACCGCGTTGTCCGCATCTGTCGTTGGAATTGTTTCGTGTTGAACCTTGTGGTGAGATGGTTAGAGCTTTATCGAGAAAATGGAGGTTGGAGACCAGGTAGTGCAAGGTATTGAGTCGAATGTAAAGGCGTTGCGTGCCACGGCTCGTTGATGGACGAGAATGCTGACCATCTAGATTCACAATTCGTTGCATATCTTCTACTCCAACACTGCAAGGACTGGCCTTTTTCCAGATTTTGAACAACTTCGAATCGGGATTGCATCTGGTTAGAGGAGGAAGTGTAGGGAGATGACTCTTTTTCGACCCTGAATCAAACCGAAAGTGATAAAAAATGAGAAACACATCGAAATCTTGTAAGCTTAGAACTGTGCATGAAACACAATGAGATGATTCTCACCGCATGATGCTACAAAGGCAGTGTACTCTTGGAAGAGCTGCTCTAAACCTTCAGCTAGATCGATAATCAAGTCATCGGTAATTCCGATCGGAATTTCGAAGAAATCTTTCACCATTTCATTGGCCAAACTAATGAGCTCCACCGATGACTGCGCATATGGCTCGGATATTGACATGGGGTTCCAGGGCTACAACATAAACTAAAACATATTAGTAAGCTCAGCCATTGAACATAATCAAAAGAGGAGGAAATTGACTGACTTCAGTTTCTTTTGCTCTATCAAGAAGATCTTTCCCCTGCTTTAGCCTTTGATCTATCCATTGTCTCAAGAGCCTCAATATGATCGAATCGACTTCGTACGGAGCCATTTGTGTAACAATTCCTTTTCCTCCATCTTCACATTCTTCGGAATCTTCGACCACCATTTGAACCAAAAGTTGTTCTAGCTTTGCAGCTCCTTGTAGTACCCCAACTACTTGTCTGTTTAGCAAACGCGTCCCGGTTAAATACTGCTTCAACAGTGCTCCATAGCATTGGTGTAGTGTCACAACTGCCACTCCGGCTGCAATCGAATGCCATCTCTTCAATATGGGACTGAAAATTTCCCTCTCCTTCTCAGCCAACTCCTCAGTTCTTTTGGCAAATTTTAACATTGTTACACTCGATTCTTCCCCTTCTCTATTCGAAAATTTGGCATTTTCATTTTCTATCATCTACAGCAATCACAGAAAAACCTTAGCATTAAACAAAGATCATGCTAAATATGATATTTGATGATAATGTCTACTCACCTTTGTGAATGCATTTTTCACCGAAGTTCGAATGTAACGATCTACATGATCACCACCGGTCGAATCTACATGCATTATATCCCTTTTCTTGCCCCCCTCCCCTTCATTGATTGTAACATCTTCACCTAAAATCTTTGCTGATGATAGTGCCAAAGACAAAACACTTTCAATTCCACTGATACTTCCTTTGTTGAAATATTCGTGGTAACGAAGCAACCGCTTCTCCGCCCAATTTAGAATCGAAGCTAACATCGAAGACAATAGTTTCACATGCATAGCGCCTCTGTCCGGCGCTTTAGCATCCTTTGCCACCTCTGTCAACAAAGTGTACGCAGCAGAGAGAAGATCAGGCTCCACTTGATTAGTGGCAACATATTGTCGAAAGAGCACCCAAGTGAGGCAGGCGGTGTGAATCGGCCTATTGATTCCCAATGTGGTCCATGTCTTTTTGATCAATTCTAGCAACTCGTCGACCTCGTCGAGGACTACTGACTTGTCCTTACTATCGAATATGGCCTGAAGGAGACAAATGTAGAGGTGAATGTTGAGGGGGAATCCATCAGCCCAATGGCACACATCAGTAGGAACGTCATTGCTTGTTCGGCAAGCTAAAGAAGCAACGGCAGTGCAGAGTGTTTTCCACGTCTCGGAGTTCTTCGTATTGTCTATAGGCTTGGAATCACCGGCTCGGACCATCTCACGTAGACACGTTGCCGAAGAATTCGACTTGTCTAGAGGGATCAACGGGTAAGTGAGCAGGCCTGCTTCGAGGATTTTGAGCTGATGCTTTTGCCAAATATGGTACTCATTCGGATCTTTGAATTCGGACGGTTTTATGTGTCGAATAAGCTCGAGCGGAATAATGATCGTCTCCGTTTTCTTACTAGACTGTTCAAACCAACATGAAATTTTAGCAGAATGTTGATTAACTAGCAACATATGAATTGAAATTCTTCAATTGAAATGCAGAAACAAATAACATGCATTATCGATTCGCATAATATTAAATTACACGGTAGCATAATGTAACAGCCGTATTGTAATGCTTTTCAAGATCACCGCAATCCTAATTTAGTACTATGTTGATACGTACTTGGCCAACGAGGGTTCTCATGAGTGTCTTCCTAAGCCTATTGTCACTTTGTTCCGTCACCCTCATTTGTTGTCTCATGATCTCTGCAGCCGTCCAAGGTCGTTGAGGCCTCGCTGTCGCGGACGCCTGCAACATTGTAAACCCCGAATCAGACGACGACGGCAACCCACCGCCCCCGCTTCCGCCATCGTCGTCAGAGAAATTCAAAGAGCATATGGTCTTCCTCCTAGCATGTTGCGGTCTCTTCACCATCTTCAACCCCAAAGCTCTTTTAACCCTACTGGAAGGCGCATTCACCGCCCCATGATTCGACCGCCGCCCCAGTGATCCCGACCCTGATGCTAACGTTAACGCCCCGTACCAGCTCCCTTCATCCCCATCATCATGCGAAGAATAAAACGTCAATGCATTCCGACCCCCAAAGCCCGGCGCCGAACGACAGGACGTGAAGAAAATGTCGTAAGCCGTTTCACGAAGGTCGTCGTATCCGATGCCTTGGAGCTTACCGAAAGGCCATTCGAGGTCGGCGTCGGTGAACGTGGAAGCGGCGGTGGCAGAGAAGAAATCCAGACGGGATGGGTGGACCATGGGGGTGGGGGAGTGAGTTACCGGCGGAGAAAGGGAGAGAATCCGACGAGAGAAAGAAAGAACATTTTGGTTTTATAACGAAAGAGAAAGAAGAGAGATTCTGTTGGTTAATATGGAAGACAGGAAACCATGAAACATAGGTTGGGATTTCAACAGAGATTCTGCTGTTTAAAGGACAAGACAGCAATGGGAGAAAATAGTAGGAGTTGTTTTGTTTGATAGGTTTCCCAACGTTGTAGCCATCAAACATAGGTTGGTATTTTCAACATACTTTTTCATGGTAAATATGGAATTAGAATTCCTCACCTTTTTCTTGTCTCTTTTTTTATACCCCATTCTAATATATATATATATATATAATCAAAGTTTAAGATTAAGTTTGTGTTTAGGGTTTAGAAAATTGGGTTAGAATATATCTTTTAAAGTGTAGGGTTTAAAATTTCGAATTTAAGGTTAAGGCTTAGAATTTAATTCTTTTAGTGTTGGACGTGGAAAAAGGCACTAAAAAAGACAAATATTTTTTTTATAATTATACTATGTTTCAATGTTTTGTTTGCATATATACTATTTTTTTAATTTGAATATAAAATACGACAAATCAATTAGGTCTTTGACAATCATGTGTGGATCATATTGAAGGTTATTTTAGTTTAAATTTAGGTAAGAATGTATTTTGAATGGACAAATCCTGACAAAATAAGTTGAGATGCCTACGGAAAATTTTCGAAAAATTTAGAAGGTTAAATTAAAATAATCAAAATTTTTGAAATTTAGTAAAAAAATTATAGAATTTGAAATAGACTTAATTAAAAATATTTAAAAAACATTAAAATCTAATGAAAATTTATAGAATTTTGACGGTAAAATATTTAAAAAATATTAATCAAGCATGTTTTTTAATTTTTAAAAAACTGAAAATGAAAATAGAAAAAAAATTTTTTTTTAAAACCAAACATATTGAGTAAAATTACACATATGTACAAATTTATTTAAAAATAAAATTCAATTCTAGCACTATAACATAAATCCCAAACTCTTAATATTAAATTAGAAAAAGGATTGTGTAGTTAAATAATTTCTCTTATGCAATTGTAATCATTTGGATTGTGATAGAAAAAACCTATGGTTTAACTAATGTCTTAGTCATTCTAAAATGGGAATTAAATTTGTAAGATGTAACATTTAACTTGTAGTTGCAATTTTCAATCTTTAACAATATTAGAAAAAAACTTTCATGTACATGTTGTATTAATTAAATTGTTTTAGTTTTAAGAATTAAAATTTAATTTAAAGTTTAAAGTTTAGAGATATAAGTTTTATGGTTAGAACTTAAGTTATAATGTTTAATTTTTTTAGGATTTAACAGTAAAAATTTAGAATTTGAGTTTTATAGAGTAGATATGTGTGAATTTGTATCAAAATTTTAGCCTAAAACTTTAAAAATACTAGTTATAAGCATAAAACGAATGAGATGCCATTGCCGATTTGGCATAACAGATTGGGGATCAACAATAGATTTGTGCTAATTTACCATAAAGTAGGGGAGTAAAATTCAGTTAAACCTATTCAACCGACAATTTCGAATTACTTTGATTTTTGTTATTTTAATTTTTGTGGTTAAATAAGATGAGTTAAATTTTATTTTACACAAAACTGTTTTATTTACACTATAAAATTTAAATCTTAAAATTTTTAATTCTTAACCTAAAAAATTAAACTTTATACATTAAATTATAAACACCAACCTTCAATTCTAATTCTTAAATCCCTAACCTTTAAACCCTAAACTAATCCTTTATCTCTTAAAACTAAAAGACTTGTGTAAACTAAAAGTTATACCGCATATATATCAAAGTTTTTTTTAATAAAATACTTTTTATTTAAAAAATATAAATCAATTAACTGACCAAACTGACTGATTTAACCATTTGATAACCCTAACAATAACTGCTCACCATAGTTGTAGACTTGTACTCTTCAATAATAGCAAGTAGAGGTGGTTAACGAGTCATTCTCATCAGTTTTGGTCGAGTTATTTTGATTTGAGTCTGATTATTTTTGTTTCAGTTTCGGTTCGAGTCGAATTCAATTTTAGTTCGAGTATGTGATGATTCGGTTTGAGTATCGGGTCAGGTCAATAAGAGATCGGTCGATTTTAGTCAGATTTTCAGGCTGGGTCGTTTTTTACACCCCTATATGGTCTTATAAAATTTGGTGAGTTGTACGACAGTTCACATCACATCTCATCTTTATTTTTATTTTTTAAAATCTTTTCTTTATTTCAAGTTGCCTTTGGTTTGGATTCATTCGGTTTAACTAAAATTCGAGTTGGTATCGATTCAATTTGATTTATTTCGAGTTTCGGATTTTCATATTTGGGTTGATTTGATTTTGGGTGTCAGACCATGTTTGCCGGGTCTAATACCAAGGGATAAAGACACTTGGTACTAACTATAAGCATAAAACCATTACGAATGAGATTTGCATTAAAAAGACTGCATTTCTAAGTTCATGGAATGAAAAACAAGAATAAGCAAACTCTTAAAACCCGAAATCGAAGACGGTTCAAATCCTTCTAAATTTCGGGTGATCGAGTTTGGACAGGTAACCCGACCCTTAGACAGATCACAGATTCAGTTCACTGCATATAGCAGCCTGGATTTTATTTTACCATACATATTACTGAAATCAAACTTGTAGCATTCGTTTCGACAGACTCCAACCATGGTTCTGGTATCATTAATTAAACTGCACAAGGGAAGGCTTTGAATGGATTGCCGAGTGCAGCTACATTTCCAGGCCGAGAAAATACAACCTACAAATGTAAGATTAGCTCCATTATAAGATATTCATATAGGTGTAGGTCGAAAATACACTTACTTTGAATATGTGTCGGATACGGGTATTTTAGAGAGAATATGAAAACTATGGATAGTACAGATGTGCAGTTACTTGAAACTCACCTGGTAATTCCCAAGAGTCCTAGTCTTGAAACCAGCAGCTCCATAATCAAAATAATATACCCATGTTCGAATGAACTTCTCGTCGAATCCCAAGGCAAGGATTTTGCTAAGAAGAACAGTAAAATGTAAAATTTCATCAATGTTTACACTAGTTTATGTCTTATTCAAGTGTGCGAGTGTCGGATATGAATATGTGTGCGATATATATAATGGCATACCTCTGGTTCTCCAAGAAATTCTTTCTCCAATATCTAAGTGCTTGGTAGTAATGACCCCCTATGTTTTCAACATGCTCGACACTACAATTATAAAACTCCTTTAGTTTTCTCCATAACCAAATATGTATTAATAAAAGTTTACCAAGGGGAAAATGCATTATACCAGAGTCTAGATGCTGCATTCATGGCCGTTGTTATCCTAGTCATAGAAGGTGAGCATATGCCGGGGAGGATGTATTCCTTCATAAAATCGGAACTTCGCCTGTGTTCATCGTAACGTTCTTCCGGCATCGATGTGAACTGAAGTAACATGAACCACCCCAGGTATTATACAAAAGCAAATGTAATAGTAACTATCATGAGTTGACCATGACTAAATACTGAAATATTCTTCAAACTGCAGTTACCTGTAAAACAAAAAGTCCATCTTCTGCCAACACTGATTCGCAGCAGCCGAAGAAGTCCTCCATGTATTCATGGCCAACAGCTTCTATCATCTCACTGGCAATGACAGTAAAGAATTATGATCTTTGTTATGGTATGTGATGGGGTAAAATTTGGTGCTTAATGAACTTACCAAGATATTATTCTGTCATACTTGTAGGTGCCAGGCAGTTGTCGATAGTCGCAGAGTTGAAACCTTATATTTTCCTGGCAGTAAAGTTAAAAAAAAAACTCTGAATTCGAATCCATGGAAGTTAAGTTTCAAGGTTAGTTCTTGAAAATACAGAGATACCTGAAGTCCAGCTTCTTTCACTCTCATTTCTGCATATTTGAGTTGCTCCTTGGATAAAGTAATGCCGGTATATTTGCATCCGGTTCGTTTGACAACTTCGATAGCTAAGCTTCCCCAACCACATCCAATCTCAAGAATTTCATGCTTGCTATCAATTCTAGCCTGGAAAATTTGATAAAGGATTATGGTATGGATAGAAAGTATGAATACTGTAAGGACTTACTTTTTCAATCAGAAGAGAGATTTTTCTCAGCTGTGCATCTTTCAAATCCTCATCTTTTGTCTGTAAAAAATAAAAAAGTTACAAACAATCTTGTTTTATTACATAAATGGCAGGTAATTTACAGTGAATCTTACCTTAAACACTGGACAAGAGTATTGCATTGTTTCATCCATGAAGAGTGCAAAAAGGTCATTACTCTAAGAACACAATTCACAAATGATTATAAGCATTTGGTATTTCATAAAATCTTAATAAGCTGTAAATTATTATACACACAAAATGTATTTTACAGGCCATAGCCTCGTACCAGATCATAATGGCGAGAAATGTTCCTACGAGCTTGTTTAAGAGTAGTTTTCCTTAAGACATGCTTGAAGAAATACTTTGCGGATGCTAAGCCGGCAGTAAACAACAACGGTGTCCACCAACCCCTGAACATAAGGAGTTAGATGTACTATCTAAACTGGGACTTAGGTGAAGAATATGCAGAATGCAGATACTGTATTTTTGTGGTTTACAATTGAGAGTACCTTTTCTTACTCAGTTTTGAGTTGGAAGAAATCAAATCTCTGTTTGCAATAAAAATCTGCAGTTGACAAGGCAAATCTTATGAAACTAAATACCAAGTTATATAAATCTTTGCTATGATTGTGTCAATGTTATTACCATTAAAAGGTTCAGCAGACCATCTTTTTTATCAACAAAAGAAAAATCTCCATTGATATATGCATCTGCAAGGCCTAAATCTGCCTCTCTCATAACCTGGCAATGCAAGTTTAGTGCTCATCAGTGCTGAAATATCATGCATATGAAAATACGTCCGTAAATTCTTTTCATGTTATTTTCATTCAACTTGAAATCTGATCATCAAGTTCTGGAAGGTCATTTGCCATCATCTTGAACTTCATTTGCAGCAGCCCTTGGTGATGGTAATGCCCTAGCCTTTTGTGCCACACTTCTGTAATATTTTCTTTAATTGGGAAAGCAGTTTGCTCCTCCTCTAATGGATTTAAAGCAAAACTTTTCCCTTTCATTTTCACTTTGAAAATATCCTGATTTGCTGATATTTGTCTTCGAAAACAACCTTAAAACCTCTTTCAATCAGTTGGCCAACACTTAACAAGTTTTGCTGAATTTTAGGGACAAAGAGAACATCAGAAATTAGTTTTGTACCTGAACAACTTGTTATAGCAACTGTTCCCTTTCCTTTAACTGAAATATATTTACCATTCCCAATTCTGACTTTGGTGATGTTGGTTGGCTTCAAATCTCTAAACAACTCCTTGTCATGAGTCATATGGTTGGTGCAACCACTGTCAATCAGCCAACTTTCATTTGATTCACTGCTCACGAAGCATGTAGCCACAAACAGTTGATCCTCCTCCTCCTGATCAGCAATCTTAGCCTCTTCATCCTGCTGTTGATTCTTGCTCCTACAAATTACAGCTTCATGCCCCATTTGATTACATTTGGTGCACTTGACGTCTGGTCTTCTCCAGCATTTGAAAGGAGGATGACCCTTTCTATTACAATGTTGACATGGAGAATAGGATCCCTTCTTGACTCTTGCTTTGTTGTTGTTCCTCGTATTCTCATGGTGCTTGGCTGGCAAAGCTCCTTCAACAGCACCTTCTTGCCTCATGGCTCTTCTTTGCTCCTGTGCTTGCAAAGCATTTAGTATCTCTGCAAGAGTGATTTGAGTTAGATCCTTGGTATTTTTTTATGTTTGTTTGTTTCCTATTTTTAGAAAGTAGTTATTTTGTTATTCATGCTCTGTATTAGTGGAGCAACTTTAAGAACATGTTGTTAGTGGTTAGTTCTTATTTTTAAGCTTTAAATATTGTAATGTTTCTGAAATTAATAGATGCAGTATTCTGACCTTTGCTTCTTCTTGCTGTAGAGCAATTTTTATTCTACAAATTAAAAACAACAGATTTCGAGTGCATTTACCTTCCAATAAAAATGCGGACTGTGAACTTTGATAACAGTTTTTAGAGAACACTTTTTGCTAGTTCCTTCAAAGGTAAACATGGTGCCACCTTCCTCCAATAAACTGTTCATGGAAAAAGTGAAAGACATTAATTCTTAAAATTATAGAAAAGAAGTAAAATATAGCTGGTTCATGACAATGGCATTCATCAGTGCTTCACAAATGGACTATGTTACTTGGTCTAGGGTGAGTGTCGGATACGGTATATTCAAATTTTTCATTGTATGTGGAAGGTCCTAAGAGGGTTTTTGAACATGGTTGCTGGACACAGATATTTAAGAAAAATGAAGAGTCGGAGCAACACGGAAAATAGCAATAATGAATACCTTTTTCTACCAAGGATGGTCCAGGTTCAGTTGAAAAGATTAGCATTATTAGTAGCTAAAAGATTAGCAGGTATAGATGAAGCTTACTGATCTTAAATCTAAAGTGAAAGTGAAGCCCTGGATTGACCGGAAAAGCACATAATGATGTTATAATTCGACATGTATGCATGCATTAAAAAAGATATCAAGCAGCAACAAAGGATGAAATCATAGGAATGTAGGAACTCACATCAGAGAGCCAGTTGATATAAAATGACTGAGGAATCGAGTAACGAAAAGACGTGCTCCAGTTTCCACCAGAGAGGGTACCATATGCCTTCGATTGCTCAGAATATCACAACTTTTTCCCAGCAAACCATTTGCAGCAATCATCCCCTGGAAAGAAGTGAACCTTACATGTGAACTACATTACAATTGCAATTCGTCTTGAAAAGAAGCAAACTTGAGAGCTAACATAAACATAAATTATGATTAAAAGTAATCAACTACCTTTAATCCATCTTCATGGAATCCATAGCCTGAAAAGAAAGTTACTTAAGTTACTATGATGAAGCTTAAGAGAAATATACTTATCTACATTCATATTTACTTTATGTCAGATGTATACTCCGCATAAATAACTTATGAAAAATGATTTTTAAAAATATAATGTGGTTAACAAAACAAGGACGGTCTGCGGAGGGTCTTTTATAACAGAATTTGCTTACCCTGGTATGCTCCACAGAACCAAATCCCTCTCTTCCCTTGAATCCGTTCAAGCTCAAGCGAAGCTTTTGTTGCAGCAACTGATGGTACTAGATGGCCAGTTCTCCACTTAAGCAAGGTGTGTTGTGGCGTATAATCTGGATTAAGAGTTACCAAAAAGGGTAGGCTTGCTTCTCCTAGATCCTGCAGATTCATAAAATTGTAGACTTACAAGTTACAACATTAGTAATGTGATCATTTTTCCTATATTAATTTTGGATATGCATTAGACCCGGGTGCTGGACACGGATACTTCAAGAAAAATAAAGATACTGAGCAACAAAGATAGAAGCAACCACAGTTTGAATTATGAGTACCTAAAGTTCAGTTCCAAAGTACTAATCTGCATAACATATTTATTTTTTCAAACCAATAGTAAGTACCTGAAGCACATTGAGCCAGTATGTCAAACATGCTTTCTTGTCAGTACTTCCAAGAAAATTCCAAGCACTCCATGCTGCTGGATTTTTCGGCATTAAATTTTTGTCGTGATGAAGATAAATATCACTGCAAATAGAGAGATACTCACAAATGATTGTGCAAATTTGAGTTGCATCTATTTCCAACAGCCTCACTTCTCAGTACCATGTGAGATGCATGATCAAAATACTTATATTATGGTTAATTCTTTTATGGTGAACTTCATTGACATGTTCACATCTAAAATCCTGGAATTCAAAAGGTCATTTTAAGTCCTTTTAGGGGGAAAAGGGTAAAAACTTTCCAAGGAAGTAAAGTTCTCTTCATGGTATTTGAGAAAAGATTCTTGTAAATGGAAATATCTGACAAAAATTGAATAAAATATCAGTTTTAGTACCTATAGACATATTGGAAAGCACCAAGCACTGTTGATTCATCATATGTTGCTTGATTCCCTAGCAATCTCAATGCATCAGGTGCATGAACAGCCATTATGCAACCTTGATATGATTCGCGAGACTCGTCTTCGCATACTACAGTGCAACCTGTAAAAACCTTAGAATTACCGGTGGAACCAAAAAAGTTTCTGACATGGGAAAAAATCTCAATATAAATGCCATATCAGCCATAGTTGTTTCAGTTTCAAGAAATAGTTTTGTTAAGCATTTCTTGAAATCCTAGCTAGTTCTTAATATTTTCTCCCCCTTTTTAACTTTTCCTAACAAAATCCAAATACCATTTGTATTTTATGCTCATTTCATTTTGGTTAATACTCCCATGGAATACATGATCATGCTGCTATGATGATTTCACCAGTATATTATTTATAAAATGTTGAAGCTTCAGGATCCGGCTTTGTTGTACAAAAATTTTGATCGTGTCCGAGCAAATGCTCGAGTGAAACATTGAACTTAGATACTAACCTTCAGCATCACTCCAAACAGAATGCACCTCACAACCAGTTCTTATTTGACAGCCTCTGCTCTCCAGCTCGTCTCGAACCTGGTGACATTTTGTCAATAACCAAACAGAAAAATAACATGTTTTAGAGGTTACATTAACATGAATGTAGCAATGAATTTGGAAATAGAAACGGTGTAACTGAAGAAGAGGAAATGGAGAAGCAAACTTGTACCTTATTGACGTGACAATGTGAACGCAATCGAACAGTCATCCACTGTTGCTGTCCAAAGAGCTATAAAGATAATCAAAGTAATATTATCAAATCCAATCTAACACAGAAAGCTCTATTGTCACCTAACTATTCATTTTCCGAATATATTCGAGCAGAAGTTAGGGGTGTACCATACATATTCATGTCTAAAATTCAACCGAGTTAGACTTACGTAGACCATGACTGATTCTAACCAAATACTTTATATAATACTTCATTTGAAAGAGAATGTACCTGAAGTAGATGATGGTTGCGGAAAAATGAAAGAATAGAGAAAGCTGAAAAATCCATAACTTTCTCGGTAGGGCAGGACCATATAGAACCGCATACAGGCACCTAAAAAACCACAAGTTTGTCAATGCAATTTGTTACGGAGGAGACATTTCGTCGAACAAGTAGACTTATACATGAACAAAAGCATGTCAGAAATGCAGGCAGTCTCTGATCTCACCAGATAAGCCTTCTGAAATAATTCGGAGTAACCCTTTGATGTTATAAACTGTCCCAATGTTTCATTGCGATCAATATCCGGGTTGTTTTCGAACAGTTCAAGATAACTGCACAAGCATAGATTCCCAAAATGACTAAAACATGAATGCAAGGTGTCTTAATCCTATATTACTCGGACCCTTCGAACATGAGTTTCAAGGGTGATATCCGTACTAGACACTTCCCCTTCGACTCGGAGTAACATAAAAGAATTTTTACCATTGCTCACCTTATAACATCATGCTTGAACTTGACAATTTCCCTAAGCATTTGCCAAAAGTAAGGATTGAAGAGGTTGAATTTCTGCACAAACAAGCTCGAGATACCATTTCGGCTGCCCCATTCACAGCCTTTGCCTTCATAAAGGCTCACAGAGAAGGACATATCAGATGGCTCCATATCAATTCCAAGACTTTCGAAGAACTCCATCATATTTGGACATGGAGCCTGCCATAAAGTAATGCCATCACATTAAAAAGCACACATTGCAGAGACATCCCCACTAACAATTTGTATATGAAAAAAAAAACTTATAATCAGAATTCCTAGTAGATGAACATGGAAGCTGAGAAGAGATGAAAACTTACTCGATTAAAGACCATCAAACCAAGGTCTAAATCAACACCTTCAAAATGAACAGTGTTGGCATGGCCACCCAAATAATCTTCTTTCTCATAAAGCACAACATTTGCACCAGCTTTGGCAAGAACATAGGCTGAGACCAGCCCACTTATCCCTCCTCCAATCACTGCTGTTTTCATGATTCTGTTAAAGAAAAAAAGAAGTGAATTTATGAACTCCTTTGAAGGTGAAACATTTCTGGCAATTTCAGACCTTTTGGTCATAACAACATGAAACTTACCTGAAACTGGGTTCAAATTATTTCCAAGATAAACAAACAGGGTACTCAATACTTCAAAAATGGAGAAATTGAACCAACTGATGCATGCTAATTTATAGAATACAAAGAGAAGAAAATGCAAACATATAAAGGTGGCAGAAGGTAACAATTCTGTCCTCCAACAGTGAACGCCATCTCTAAAGGCAAATCTATGCCTAATTAATTATAGCTATAATTAAAAGCAATCCCCCAACTATGGATAGAAGGATGCTGAGGGGTCCCCATAAAAATTTTAAATTCCCTTAAATTTTTTGAAAATTTAGTTTAAGCTTCTAATTTCCTTTGTATTTTTCATTCACAATTTAATTTTGCATCTTTAAAATTTTATAATTTGGCACCCCTACATTTCTAATATAACTTTCTAATAGTTCACACCCTTCACATAAAATCATGCTTTCGTCCATGGAGATGCATGCTTAGGAGGAAAAACCTAACGTTTCAAATAATTTTTTAAGTCCATTGCATCAACCAACTAGTGAGGTATTTTTAGATGTCATCTAAGCATTTTTGGATTGAGACTAGGGATGGGTACAGATCGGGTCGTATTTTTGGTCAAATTCGACCCGAAAATAATTACTATATAGCTGAAACCGACATGACACCATCTTTAAAAAATTTGACCCGACCTGAAAATTATATACCTCAACCCTAACACGACTCAACCCGACCCAATCTATATAAAACATATTCAATTCTAGGGATCTATTTGTAAAAAATAGTTTTAGAGACCTAATTGTAAAAAATTCAATTTTAAGTATGTATTTGTAAAAAAAAATCAATTTTAAGGACTTAATTATTAATAAAATATAAAGAGAGAGCATTATTACAAATATTCCTAAAATATAGGAAATAATTACACTATTAGTTCTAGGTCAAATATTTTTTCACCGTAAATCCAAACTTACCCGGCTCGATCTCGCTCTTAATAAAAACTCGCACTTAATTTTTTTATACAAAAAACTCGACTCGATCCGCCGGGTGTAATGTGTCAAGGCTTGCTCTTCTTGTGCTGCGATCCCGCCTTGACAAGCCTAATGAGGACCGAGCAGATGCGGACCGAGTGATGATACGAGCAATCCCTAAGGAGCTATCAAGCCCATGGTGCGAGTCAAGGTGCTTTCGAAGGCGATGAGGGCCCTTTTCCAGAAAGTGCCCTCGTTTCGGACAATCCAACGTCTAGTGGGAGCATTCCTCGTAAGTTTTATTAGCTCTTTAGGGGGAGTGATCGGGTGTCGGGTCTCCACCCTCCCCTTCGCCATGTGCTAACACACCCTGTGGCCTTGGTGAAGTGACCCTCTCCTAGGTCCGAGTGGCGCTTAGGTGTGCGGGCGTTGGGGCCTGAGGGTCCCATATCGCGTACTGTCCGGAACTCAGGGGTTGGCTCCTAGCATTCGCTAGGCCCTTCGGGATGCGATACTGGATCGGCGTGTTGCCTGTTGGATCATTGAGACGATGCTTCCGAGTAAAGATCGTGGGAATTAGACTTGAGTAAGGCTGGCTCGACTGGGATGTGTTCCTTTTCGAGTGTCGCACGGCATACCGATCAGGCTGTGACGGCATGTCCGTGACACGTGGTATCAGAGCAAGGTTGGCGTACTAGGTCCGGGCATGGTGGTCTGGGCGTTGGCGTTATAAGCATAGAGGTGCGTATTTATTTTCTAGCACGTGGGTGCGAGTGCAGGTTTTCTTGCACATGGGTGCTTATTCTCTAGCACATGGGTGCTTGACGCTGGTGCACTGTGGTGCCCAGTCTGTGGCTAGTGAGACTGATCGTGGGTTTTGGCTGGTGAAGCCTGGTCGGGAATTTCGAGGCGAGCATGAGTTTTGAGGCGAGCTCGGTGCATCATGGTAGCTCCACGCCAAGCGCTACTATGCGTGTGCGAGTAGGCAGGGTCGAATGACGACCAGGCCAAGCGCTCTGCGCGTTGGAGTACGCAGGGTAGGAAGACTACAGCCGAGCATTCCCATACGGGGAGTAGGCAGAGCGATCGAATCCTACGCCAAGCGCTTCTACTCGCGGAGTCGACCGGATGGTGTCATGTCACGCCAAGCGCTTCCACCCATAGAGTAGGCAGGGTGGAGTAACGTTACGCCAAGCGCTCTCACAAAATGAAGTAGGCAGGGTGGCTTAGTTTCACGCCAAGTGCCCACGAGAGGGTAAGCTGGGTGGCTAAAAAGCTACGCCAAGAACTTCCTGATGTGGGGTAGGCAGGGTGACTAACCATGATGACGTTTGGTCGAGACTGTGTTAGAGGACATATGTGCGTGTTGGTGGATTTTGAGTTGTGGGTCGTGTGAGTTTGTCATAGTGGGATTAGTACACAGAGGTGTCTGTCGGTAACCACTATGGTTATTTTGGTGCAGAGGCACCCATTATTCTTTAAGCACATAGGTGCTTAGTGATTTCGGCACAATGGTGCTCCTTAGGCGCTTGCGTGGTGGTGCTTATTGGGTAGTCGTCGGGTAATCAGTGCACAAGTGGTGCATGTCGTTAAGCCCGGTGATTGACCCAGCACAAAGGTACGTGAGTTTGTGTTTGGCATAGAGGTGCCTAATCTTCTTAAAAGCACAGAGGTGCTGATTTATGGTGGGAGGCATAGTGGTGCCAGTTGGTAATTGGGTTAGGGGTGCCTAGTTTGCAATTTGGAGCGCAGTGTTGCTCTCTTCTACGTAGTGGCTTTTGTGATTCAAGGCACAATGGTGCTCGTGGGTACTTTGTGGCATAGCAGTGCTTGCTTGCTACCTTGCGCAGTGGCGTTCGTCGTGGGTTACACAAGAGGTACTTATGGTTTTGTGCGTGTTTAGCGATGATTGCTGGTGTTGACCTTACTACAGGAGCTCTAGAGAGGAGTAGGAAAGGTACTGAGCAAATCACAATGGCTTTCAAATCATTCAAAGAAATTTGTGTGTGTGGGTTGTGCGGGATAGTACAAGGATACTTCTAGATAATTGAGTTGAAACAGTGCACAAGGGGTACCTGTCGTTAGTCACAACAAATACTATAGTGCGGTGACGCATGCGGTGGGAAGTATTGAGGTGCTTAGTTTGTCCGCCTTTAGCGCGGTGGCGCAGTTGGACTTTACAGCACATGAGTGCTCTTTTGTGATCGGTTTGGCAAGTTTGGTTCTAATACTCATTGGCGCTCCGTGACTCAAGTAATTGTTTAGTGCGAACTGGGCTTGTGGATGGCCCCTTGGTAGCCCTACAAAGTGTGTTTTCCTCGTGGGGGAGAGGGTAGGCTTGGTAACCATGTAGCGCCAGTGCAGGTATGGGGATGTGCTCCCTTATCGCCCAAAAAGGGATAGTATGTGTTCCATGGCGCCATCATTAATAATGTTGGACAAAGTGTGGTACTCGATAAGTGCTTAATAGTTTCCTTCAGGTGAATAGAAAGGTATTGTCTTGGGTGCAAGACCTCGGGCTAAAAACGTGAAGGTAAAGGTATGCCCTTTATTGCTGGTGGGCAGTTTGTGAGCAAGTGTACGCAACGGGGAATCATGCAGGAGAACCGATTATGTTTAAGGATGAAATAGGAGAGTAGCTACGAGCTATGTGGAAATGTTCTCCACCTCTGGTCATGTCTCTGACCACAAAATTTTCTTCATAGACCAGAAATAATGTGTTGGCAGCGGCAATTCAAGACATGATGTTTATAGAAATAGATGGTATTTTGGCATGGCGAAGACCGTATGAGTCTTAATGGCCTCGTCCTTGGATAAGGACGGGAAACACTTTCGTTGGCAAAGGCAGGGTGCTGATCGTAAATCAAGTAATTTTGAGTGAGAGGAACTAATGTGATGTAACTGGAGTCATCGGTGTCAAGAAAATTATTAGACCGCCCAAGATGCTCTTTTATGGGGTGCGGCTAGTATAATTGGGTGATGAGAGTAGATATGTAGAAAGCGTTTCCTCAGAATGGTTAAGCAGGCGATGTCAAAGTTGGACGCGGGTGTCACAAGCCTTATGAAAGGTGTTGCTTGGTTTAATGCCAAAAAAGTACGACGGCAAGGTGTGGGGGAATCCCTGGGGTGGGTGATACGTTTAGGTGCTGCTACCCACAGGGAACTAAGAGAATGGCTAATTGTGCACCAAACTCAGGTCAAATCGACAGAACAGTTGGTTCAATCGTTTGTGTGACTCATGGAATTCCTTCAAGATATGATTTACTTTTGATGTGGGAATGCCTGACCTTTTTCTTCAGGTAAGGGGGGGATACATGTCTCTCCTGATGACCCTACCCTAGCTCTGGGGTAGGCATCTGGTTTCCAAGATGTATTTGAGATGGTATGCCAAATCGCTCAAGGGAGAAACATTGCCATTACCCTTAAAAATTGTTAATTGGGCTTCAAGAAGATGTTCGAACGTGGGAATTATCAGGTGTTTTGCTAGTGCAAGAGTCAGTTTAGTGAGTGAAAAGGGGGGGGGGGAGTCGATGCTGTTGCTATTACCCCTCAAAGGGTCGAGGTGGCTAAGTCGTTGACAAGAACATCTTTCAGAATTGGACGCGTGGAAGCGTGAATATTTCGTGTGGGAGTTGGACGAGGAGCCCCTACTGTTCTGTAAGTTGAAAATTTGATTTCATTATGATATAATTAAACTAACCAATGTTATGGTCAGTTTTCTCGTTGTGAGTTGTAGAGACAGGTATTTCACTGTTAAGACTTTCTGGGAATTTTGTGGCAATCTTTTGATAACCCAACGACGCTATGTGTGAGTACTTTAGAGAAGGTTTGGTGGACATGTTGCGAGTTGCAGTGCTTTATTGCGATACCACAAGGAGTTGTGTCACACAAGTGTTACATCCTTATCTTAGAAAATTTGGTCAGAGAGGCCAACCCGTCGGTGGACAAATTTGATAGCTTTGGATTGGTGGCATGTTAATGGAATTGGCTTAGTCGAGGACCTTTATGCGATTGATTGGAGTCCCCGCATGGGAAACGGGCGGCTGAACAAAACAGAGAGGTACATCACCCCTCATATGTCGTCGGCTGGTGAGAGTGGTATTCTACTGAAGTTTTCGTGGTAGTTAGAGCGCACAAATGGGACACAATCTATTCGCGGTAGAGAGAGAGAGAGGGACTTTCATTAAATGAATGAGACAAGAGGCAGAGAGAGATCGAGAGAGGGTCAATTGTACTCCCCTTTTGGGGTTAGTGAAGTGGCAGAGAAACAAGACAAGTTGTATGCTTAATGGTGAACAACATAAGTGTGTGCTGCGTAATCAGACGGCTCACGCCATTATTGTCGAAGAGGACATTGACAAATGGGTTGAGGAAGGATGCCATAATTAAGCTCGAAAAGTTGAACAACATCGTAAGCGATGGGATAGATGGAAAGTGGCGAAGGCGAACTGAGTGAGAAACAAAGCCTCACAAGCTAAATAGATGGTTTTGTGTTGTGAGAAAAGGCGGTGTGCTCCTTGTGATGTTTCCAAATGTCATACTAGACTAAGAGTTGGTGGTGGCCCAAGGCAACGGGTACCAACCAGGTAACATATTAGATTGGTGTGAATATGTTTATCACTAATGTATTTGCTGGTATATCTTGTAGTACAGGGAATACAAAGAAAGGCCCAGAGGAAACATACATTTATGTACAGTGGTGCCAAACTAGAGATCCCTTTACAGCGTTAAAGCGACTTGAGCGGACGTTAGCGAGTGGTGCAGGTGAACCTAGTAGGAAATGGAGCCTCACAAACATTTGGCGTGGCCTTGTAAAAGGCTATAAGGTTCCTTGTGACCCTTCTAGGATCATAGGGGGGAACACATCAAATGATGCAGCATGAATGATGATCGCGTAACACGTTGAGTGCCAATCAGGTATCGTATATGACTTGTGTGAATTTGTTATTACTGATGTATTCGTGTATGTGTCTGAACGCACATGAAATATTAAGGAAGTGTAAGAGACAAAGTACATTTGTGTACGATTGTGGAAACTAGTGTTCCTTTGTATCACTAGCAACTAAACGCAACAAAAGCATGTGCTTACGCATTTTGAATAATGGCTCTTGGTGACACATTCTAGTGTCGAGGGTCTCGCTATGTAGTGAAACCTAACTGGCGAAGGTGTTTAGGCCGAGGAGAAAAACCATCGCGTGACGAGACATAATTCACTCGAATATGGCCATATTGTTGGCAAGATCGTGAGGAACAAGAGACTACAAGGCACATGTTCAAGTGGGTCAGTGGTTCGTTACGAATGTTTTGCTTAAGTCCTGATCAGAGTAAGAGTGTGGGAGCATGGATTGGATATTCGGGATTGAGAGAGTCGGGACATCGCAATTGGGTCAGTGAGCGATCTTTATGGTTATATATATATATATATGCAACATGGTCATAAAGAGATCAAGGGAATACACGATCGGGGCTCAGTGGATTCGCTTAGAAGTTCAGATGATGGAACTAGACGAGCATTTGAGATCAGGCAGGGACCAAGGGGGAGCTACTACAAATGTCTATACCGACTGATGGGGTTACGAAGAACTGGCGTCAACATCAATGGGGACATCCATAGAGGAAGTGCGGGAGAGTGTTATGATCATCTCTTACCGAGTCAACATCGATAAGGACAACGGTAGAGGAAGTACGGGAGAATGTCAAGATCATCTGTTATTACAACACATCGATGAGGACATCAATTATAGGGAGTGTGGGAGGATGTCAAGGCTTGCTCTCGAAGGCGATGAGGGCCCTTTTCCAGAAAGTGCCCTCGTTTCGGACAATCCAACGTCTAATGGGAGCATTTCTGGTAAGTTTTATTAGCTCTTTAGGGTGGGTGATCGGGTGTCGGGTCTCTACCCTCCCATTCGCCATGTGCTAACACACCCTGTGGCCTTGGTGAAGTTACCCTCTCCTAGGTCCGAGTGGGGCCTAGGTGTGCGGGCGTTGGGGCCAAGCGAATGGGACAACGTCTCCCTAGGGCGCTGCCCTAGGGACGATTTGGGGCCTGAGGGTCCCATATTGCGCACTGTCCGGAACTCAAGGGTTGGCTCCTAGCATTCGCTAGGCCCTGCGGGGTGCGATACTAGATCAGCGTGTTGCTTGTTGGATCATTGAGACGATGCTTCTGAGTAAAGACCGTGGGAATTAGACTCGAGTAAGGCTGACTCGACTGGGATGTGTTCCTTTTCGAGTGTCGCACGACATGCCGATCAGGCTGGGACGGCATGTCTGTGACATAATGCACATCCCTGGTTGACACATTATCTTAAAACGCGCTGAAATGACGCTGAGAACTCAAGTTGTGATCGTTTTATTAAACACTGTACAAGCAGAAAATTGTGTAAGAGCTTCAAACAAAAATTTCATGTTGAAGAGCTTTGGATCAGCCATTAAGTTGTATTTTAATGTTTAATTTTGATTATTTATAGATTTTGCATTGTTTAAGATGACACGTTTTTCTCCATCTTTTGGTAAGTATCCTTTATCTTTTAGCACGTTTTCTTTTTTCTTAATCGGTCGTTTTTTCTATCAGGGTTGGATTTGACGTCGCCACGACTAATTATATGACACTCTTTTGATTATCCTGTTGATCTCCCTATTTTGGACCCTCGAACTATATTTGGATACGTACTCATCTTAAAAAACATTTGATTATTTATAAATTTTGATTATATTTTTGTTGCCCTACGGTTCCTCAAGGCTTTGCCTTGACCAATCTGAACAGATCTGTAATGACCCGAATTTTAGAATCTTTGAATCGGTTTAACACAAGTCTTGGGCTCCGCGTGTTGGGTCGAAAAGTTGGAACGTTGGAGGCTTAAGGGCTTCCTTGTGGGCTCGTTTGTGTTTTTGAGCGTGAGTGTTTGATTTGTGGTTAGGTTGAGAGGAAGAAGGAAGGGTAATAAGGTAATTTCCCTTTTCAAAAGAGAAAGGAAATTTCTTTTTAATTTCTTCTTGCAAATTTTGAAGGATGATATCATTCTCGTCTTTTGCTTCATCTCACCCTTTCTTTTCATTCATTTCTTCTTAAACTCATAGTGAAAGGTGTGTTCTTTGTTATTTTGAGTGAAAATCACATTATTAAAGTTTGAGGAGTGTTGTTCAACATCTAAGGATCTATTCATCAAGTGAAAGAGGTTGAGAATTTTTCCAAGGAGCTTGGGAAAAAGAATGTGTTAGGCTCGATATTCTTCAACCGAATTGCTTGCCAAGTGTGAAGAAGATTGATTTTTGGGTGTTTTTGGTGAAAGCAAAAGATAGACAAAATTGACAAAGGATTTATAGTGGTTCAAGCTTCTAGAAAGCTCTACATCCACTATCTTAGCTCCCACTGAGGATTTCAACCAATTCCCTAAGAATTCTTCCCCTTTTCTAGGCTAAGGAGGCAACCATTTACAACCTAGACTCACTCATCAAGTTTAGAATCTAAAGCTCACAACCTGAGCTTTGGGCACACTCTTAAACAAGAGAATTCTAAGCAAACGGAATCCCTCTACAATGGTTGATGCTTGCACACTAAAGCACTCACCCAAATTGTAACCCCCTCGACCCGGCCTAGCCACCAGACCGTATCGAACGGACTACACGAGACTAATCGAAGAAAGATTCGAAGATTACCCTCCGATTAGCAACCCTAAACGCGCTGATTATTATCTTTTCTAGATACTCAGATGAACCTTATGTTTAAGATCACGCAGCGGAAGAAAGAACAACAAAACGAGCATCAATACGATCAAAAAGGCAATTAAGGACCAAAATGCAAAACTAGCATATTAAAGGGAACTATGATGTAATTAAGGTGATCATTGTTTAATTAAGCCCATTTCACGTTTCCATGATGAAATGCAACATAAAACATAGACAAAAACATCCACAATTGAAAACAACATAAACTAGGACCAAAACGCAAGAAAAATAACTTTAAAGATGCCTTTAACTAACTCCAACGACCCCCGTTTCGATGCCCTTATCAGAACGATGCTTCACAGTAGAGAAACGTTCCGAAACGGCTTGAGACCGTTCCGACCCTGCTTAGCCCGTTTCGATACACGTTTCGGAACGCCAAGGCAAAAACAAGGGTTGTTCTAAAACGTTCGAGCCCGTTTCAAAACACCCTGCAGCAGAAACAATAAAACTGCAATTTAAGCATCTCTAAGGGTATTTAACTTGGTTCCAATCACCACATACATCAAGAAAACAACAAGGAAGGTATACATACACCATAAACAACCATCACACATGTTCATAACCAAGAGAGACATAAACATGCTTTACATACGATTAAAAGAGAAAGACTCAAGATCAAACATATATAACACAAACCAAAACCATAACCACAAGACTTAACTTAAGGACAAACCAACAAGATAAACATCAACATGATCTCAATATAATGGGTTTACAAACACTTCCAAAACATAAACAAGGTTCACCCTCATTGCCACACACACTATTATCTAAGCAAGGTCATACTTGAGCTAAGAGCTAACACTTGGATCACCTCCCTTGCATCGTTGCTTTCCAAAGGGTCTACGGATCTACATTTTTGGAAAAAGAGAGTGTAAGCTATATAGCTTAGTGAGTGGAGCTCATAAACCAACTACAACAATGCAGTTTTGAAAATAATCATCATTTAGGAAATCAAAATCGTTTCTTGAAATCTCTTTCACAAATCCTTTCCAAAACCATTTCCTTTTCAACATGCTAACTTGAAACAAGTTTAAGCAATGCAACCATACATGCCATAGGCAAAGGACATGCATCCAACATGCATAAACCATATATGAACCATATATGCAAACCAAGCCTACCGGCTCTATAAATATATCACATGCTTCAAGCACAAATACACAACCATATGAGTTTACCAAGCTCATATGAAACCATCGCGAATGAGTATACCGGCATCATTGACACGTTGCTCGGATAAGCAGACACCTTGATGACACAACCCCCATCAAGTCATATGGTGAAACAACCCTCACCACAAACACACTTCGGCCAGGATGCCACTACCCGCATTGCCCGTTAGTGATAGCACAACCCCTACCACTCGCATCACAATAGCACAACCCTATTGTGAAACCAAAGAATTTCTCACGCGCAAATTTCATAATTATAGTGCACTTCATATCCTATTGATCGATCAATCTATCCGATATAACCCATATGTCAATATACTCATCGCAACATCAAAAACCACTAATATTCACCGGGGATAGCCACCTCCCCAAAACACATCCCAAAAGCCATAATCACAAGCTCATGCATAGCATGAACTCAACCAACAATCAATAAATCACATGTCATTCATATGGAACAATAACAACATGCATTTAATGCATATCAATAGCAGAAGAAACATCATTTAAAATGACATGCACATGATCCAAAACATGATCAAATATAAGAAGGCGAAAAGCCGAAACAACATCCAAACTTACCCTTGAGCTTGGATTGATCTAATGGCTCAACCCAAACCCTTAAAACACTTCTTCAACCTTGATAGAACAGTAAAAATCATTTCCTCTCACCAACGATTACCAAAACAAGCCGAAAACCATTTTCTAGCTTTCCGGTTCGCCCACAATTGAGTTCAACAAATCCAGATCTTCAACCCCTGCCTCTAATCAACAAATCTGGAAAGCAGAGATTTAAATACCCAACCAAAACACCTATCAAACATATCTGATACAACCCGTAAACATTGAAAAGACCCAATTCGGATAATCTCCATTAAAACCCAACATTAGATAACATCAAAACACATAGATAAACATCTAATAACATAATCTCAACATCATATTAACACCAGCTATTGATTCACCTCAAAATCCACCCAAAACTCACTTTTTCATACTTCAAAATTCAACACCCAACCCCATTTTGGGATTCCTACCATTCATTCATCATCTCAACACAATAATCATATAAAAACAAAGGTAACAACATCAACAGACCCATCACAAACATATCTTACCCAAAAATCTTACCAAAAGCTCATTTTCATCACTTTTAGTCAAATTTCATTAAGATTAAGACAAGAGAATAAAACCTTAGCATTTAAAAGAATCAAAGTACGAGAATTTCATTAAAGAACCTTACATTAGAGGAGAATCACGTTGCTCACCCCCAATGCTAGCTATTCCCCTTGTTTGGCAAAATCCTTGAGAAAAACAATGAGATAAACTTGGGTTTTAGGAAATCAAGGTAGGAAAACCATTTAGCAATAATAGATTAATAAGAAAGCACTTTTATCTTGAGGAAATCAAGCTCAAATGTTGTTATTCTAAAGAGAGGAGATAAGAAGCTTGAAAATGGTTTTTGACATAAAATGAGATTTTAGATAAACCCTATTTTAATTAAATCATAAAAGCTATTTTAAAAATATTTGAATGGTCAAAATAAAAGGGGATAATAATCAAATTGGCCCAGCCAAGATAGCTCCTTAAAGATTCAATGTTTTGACTCTTTTACAAAATAGTCACTAAAACAAACTTTACAATTTGGTCACTAAACTAAAATGTCACGGTTCAGAAATCAATTTTCCAAAATCAATTTTACCAAAACCTTTTATATATTTAAAAAGGATTTTAAAGATTTATTCCATATTTTTCCCAACACCCAAGGACCTCTTTCCCTGAACTTACTCAAAACACTCAACACTGGTCTTTCGGACCTCAAAACCTCATCGAATCTTCTAAACCCTAAACCGTGATGTTACACAAATCCTAGAACACTTGAGCATACATTGACAATTTGAGCTCACAAGTGTTCGTCTATACAAGGAATGGAAATTTAAGCACTAAGACAATTTTGCATCATAATGTTGTTGACTTGAGGATCATTAGTCTTCCATAGATGCTTGAAGGTTTCTTTTATGCTCCTAATTGAGTTTGTAGCAGCTGGAGACCATTGTGATTGAATTGGAGCCGTTGAAGCCTTTATTTCCCGCAATAAATGTAGTTCTGGTGATATTTGTTTCGATATACTCGAAGCCGTATCGGAACACCCTTCTTCAGAACTAGCCTTTGAGTTTGTTGCAGCAATGTCGTATCGAAATGCCTCTGCTTGTTTCGGTACGCCCGTATCGTTACGCCTTGTACTGTATCGGTACAGATGTTTGTTAAGCTGCATGGAACTAGTAGTTAGAGGTTTTTTCAAATAGCCGTTGGGCTTGACACGTAGGCGTATTGAAACGTTGGACCTCCGTATCAATACGACCTATGCCTGTATCGATATGGGTTTTGGCAAAATCAAAACATGTAGCTTAAACCCTTAAGGTGTATCGAAAGGGTATGCCCGTATCGGCACGGTCGAGCTGAAATCTTTGGTTTGGTTACTTTAAAACATTTCAAACACTATCAAAACCTTTTGAAAATTTCTCAAACATAATTTCAAGTTGTTTGGACTTAAAAACATTTGAAATCTTTTTAATTTATTCCAAAACTATTTTTCAATTATTATATTAAAACAAACATCTCAACAATCTCCCCTGTTTGATATAATAAAACCAACTTGAAAAATTGTGTTTGAGATTCTTCCCCTTAGTAAAAGAAAGTTTGAATAAGAGAATAAAGATTCAAAAGTAATTAAAGCTCCCCTTTATTCACTTGAAAATTCAAAATTTCAAAACATTCTCTCCCTTTTTGTTATATCAAAAATGGTTCAAACAAAGTTTGAAAAACTTTTAAATCCATAACAATGGAGAGTTAATAGAATTTGAAAAAAATAAGAATTTTGTTTAAAAATGGCTCCCCCTTACTCAAAGCATCATCAAATGGTTAGTCCAACAAATATGATTATATAGTTGAATTAAAGTAAATAAATCAAATAAAGAGCAAATAAATTCAACTAAAATAATTTTACCACTTGGACCAAAGGGAGGATGTGAAGCCTTCCTTCTTTAAGTGATCTTCCTTGTGTGTATGGAGCTCCCCCTTAATGTTTTACTTTATTATTATTCTCCATCACACCTATAAATAAGACAATCAAGTAATTTTTAGTTTCCAAATTGCTTTGGATCCATAAACGTTAGTAGCACAAAATTTAGTCCACTTAGGACTTAGGAATCCATTTTGCAATTTCATTTTTTTGTTGAAGTGATTAGTCCTTTTAGGACCCAAACACTTATAAAACATTTTCTATTTACAAATCTAGGGGCACTAGATTGTCTTTGATGAAAATTTGATTTTTCAAAAATTTGTTTTCTTTTCAAGTTCTTTGGAAATCAAATCTTTTTTCTTGAACTTTATGAAGCAAATTTTGTAAATCAACACATTTTTGCTCAAACTCGTTGAGTTTTGCTTCAAGTTAAATTTTGTTTTTAGAAATCAAATCATTTTGAATTTTCAAATTTGAAACCACTTTCTTGTTTTTCAAGATGTGATTTTTAAACTCTAAAACCAAATCATCATATGCATCTTGTAATTCATCAAAAGAATAAGAAGTTGAAGTAGATGAATTAGAAGTTACCCTTTAATCTTCTTGGATGGCCATGAGACAAAGGTTGGCTTGTTCATTGTCAGTGGAGTCATCATCACTCCAAGTAGCCACATATACCTTCTTCTTATGGCTTGAAGAGCTTGCTCTCTTCATCTTCCTCGATTCATGCTTGGATTCTTTCATTTTGCTCTTCATGAATCAGGAAAACTTCTCAAAGAGATAGGCCATCTCTTCTTCTTCACTTTCCTCCTCACTTGAATCTACATGTAGGCATGTGGAGGAATTGAGAGCAACGACATTTGTGTTAATGCCTAGCTTTATGATTTTCTTCTTCCACATCTTCTTTTCTCTTCCTTCTTCTTCTCCTCTTCTTTTCCTTTCTTCATGATTTCATGAGTGAGAAGAGACCCCAAGAGTTAATCTAGCTTTAAAGTCTTGAGATTCTTGGCTCTGTTGATGGCGGTCTTCTTTAAGTCCCATGACTCGGGAAGAGAATAGAGAAGCTTTAGAACAAGCGTATCTTCCAGAATGATT
The DNA here is from genome assembly GCA_958450335.1 of Hibiscus tridactylites. Taxonomy (NCBI): domain Eukaryota; kingdom Viridiplantae; phylum Streptophyta; class Magnoliopsida; order Malvales; family Malvaceae; genus Hibiscus; species Hibiscus tridactylites. The sequence continues at coordinate 79,105,056 of OY288268.1, read as the reverse complement.
TCTCTATAGCATTTGAGCTCATTTTTTATGGTGGAGAATCTATCGAACATCTTCGTGATGTTTTCATCCAGTTCCATCTTGAAGTTCTCAAACTTGAGGTTGAGAAGACCGATCTTGGTTTCCTTTACTTCGTTGGTTCCTTCGTATGTGACTTCGAGCTTGTCTCATACCTCCTTGGCATCTTCACAAGAAGACATCTTATCATATATGTTGGGGCTAAATGCACAAAAGAGAATGTGCAAAGCCTTGCAATTTAGCTCTATCTTCTTGCGATCATCCGCACTCCATTCCGCCTTGCTTCGTTGTGGCACAAACAAACCATCCTCAACTATGTCCCAAAGCTTGTAATCTTTGGTCTTGATGAAGAACATCATTCTTGTCTTCCAATAGGCATAGTTGGTGTTGCGTGTAAAAGTGTCTATCGCAATGTAGTGCAAGTGTACACGACGCAAGTAGTAAAGTGATACGTAAGTATCGGATATCGTCTCCACAAGGACTGGGCTAATAGCTTTACCTTGGATTACTACACGAGAGGAAAAAGAATAGTTTAATGATACCTCCCAGCGTGATAAATAAGATTAAAATAACCAAGATAGAGAGAATGGGATGGTATTGAATTACTCAGTAGTGTAGGTGTTGCAAAGTCTAGGAATATCTGTTCTGTCGTCGTCCCTGTTGCGACAGCACCCGTCACGGCAGCGGTCTGTTGTTAGTCGCGGCAGCGATCACACAACTCTGTACTTCAAGCTTGGCAAGAATCCCTACTGTGCCTTGGCCTATCCCTAGGTCCAAGTCTGTCGATGAACACGTCTTTGATGATACCTCCCAGCGTGAATCGAAGGATGAACATCGATGTTGTTGAATTCTTCCTTAGCCACTTAACCTCGTCCTATCCCTAGGTCCGAGATAGTTCAACTATAAACTAGAGAACCCGCACTTATTTCTTTCGTATACTTAACTCTCCCGATATTAAGTAGATAGATAACCTCACAATGCTCTCCCGAAACTCTTGCAAGATGTTAACAACCAGAATAAGCGAACTTGAAGTTTATTTTATTGAACAGAAAATTCCTAAAACAAAAGCAATCCTTGCAACTACTTTACAAATCAACCCGTGACCCTAGGGGAAGTTTAGAACATGTTGAGAAGGGGAAAACGGCTAGGGTTTTGGGAAGAAGGCTAGAGATAGATGATATCCTCTCCTAGGTCAAATTACATGCCTTTATATAGGCCTTGGGTTCAAGTTTTCTAATATGGCAAGAATACAAGTTTAAATTAAAGTATAACTCTATTAAAGACTAAATCTTTAGAGCATAAGTCTTTAATTCGTCCTTCCTTCTTGCTTGGAGTTTCTTCCTTGAACTTTGGGCTTGGCATTCATTCCGATCTAGGGCTTGGAAAATATAAGGGTATTCCACGACAGACGAGCTTAATTTTCTCTTTCTGTCGAGGCCCACTTTGCTTCTTCTCCTTACTATCGCTATCATCCTTGGCTGCCACGGCAGCGGCCATGGCAGTATCGTCCTCCTCGTCTGCTTATCCAGTTTCAGCTCTGCTGTATCACTACCCAACGCATGCTTCTCCATCTTCTACAACAACAACCTGCAAAAGCAACCAATTTCAGTAGAAACTGTGCCATTTAATATATTTGTGATGTATAACTGAAATCTAACCTAAATGCAATGAATTATGCTTGATTGCAACAGAAATATGGGTTAAATAGGGGGTAAATAATAGAACTTTTACACACTCAACACACCCCAAACTCAAGTTTTTGCTTGCCCTCAAGCAATTCAGACCTAAATAAAATATTTTTGTTTGGCTTAAAAGAGTGAACTTTCCCTTACCTACCATTCATTTTCTATTGAGAGCAACACTTTGTCGGATAATTTAGGATTCATCCGGAACCTTGCTATAATCCTCGTGCAGTGTGTGCATGCTTGTGAACAATTATATGCCAAGACTCCGTTAGATTCACTAGAATATTTCAGCTTCTAACTTGAATTTTTATGCCAAAGTTCATCTTTTTGGAGGCAATTCTTAGGCTCCTTTAGTTTTTATTCAGACTCGATTTTATTTTCTCAAGCTTAAGTTTGACTAGAGCCGGTTTTGGGCACCTCTAGCTAACTTCCTAGAGCCGGTTTCGGGCACCTCTAGGTGTATTGAGTCTATTTTTCTAAACTTCTTTTCTTAGAGCCAGTGTTAGGCACCTCTAGGGGCTATTCAAGTGCTAAGCTTCCTATTCTAGTTTGCTAGTAGTGTTCTAGGCAATATAACAATCACAAAATAATGTTTAAGTTTCAGAACTATAGAAAGGCTCTAAACTGCTCCTAAAACTCTCCTAAAGGCACTGCCACGACAGAACTGTCACGGCATGTAAGTTCAGTTCAAAAACTTAAGCCAAATTTTCATTTTTTAAGCAAAAATAAACTAAGTAAAAGACACAATTTTAAAACTTAATGAGACTCCATTAATGGAGGGATGCCACCCCCAAACTCAAGGGTTGCATTGCCCTCAATGCAAATGACAATTAAAAGAAAAGAAAAAGTACATCACAAAATATCAAAAGGCAGACAACAAAATAAGATAAGAACTTAAATTTTAGGTGCTGTCGTCGCTACTGTTGCTCAGTCGGATATGTCGGCAGGCAGAGACCTTCTTGGCTGGCTGGCGAATGAGGGAGGCGGATGTATTCTTTGTTTTGGCCTCCCTTGAAGGTTGAATACGGGTAGGGGAGATGTGAGGAGGTTTCTCCACTACCTGTACCTCGGAGCTGCTACTGCTGCTGCTACTGCCGCTATCTTTCTTGTTCTTGTCTACCACTATTTTCTGCCGCTTTACAGGTGTGAACTCCTTGGACAAATTCCTCTTGAAAGAGGGTTCGTTGTTGGATTCCTCCCAAATCGAGGAAGAGGAGAAACCTGCTATGTAGGCATCAAGTTCTTCTGAAGGCATCTTTCTCTTGGTTCCTCGGGTAGAGGTTTCGGCTGCGCGGTTGCTACCTGCAGCTGTTGTGGCAGGGGTCGGTGTGGACGCTGCAAATGCCGTCTTGGGCGTGGCAGCAGGTGTGGGGGTATGGGCAGGGGTGAAGGCAACAAAGTACTAGTTTGGGATGGCAGGAAATACAACATCAGGGAAATTAAGAGATTTTTGAATGAATTGTACCGTGGCTGTGGTGAAATCCCTGATGAAACTCATGAGGCCGAGCTGTCGTTCCTCCATTTTTTGTATGGCAGCAAGGATCTGAGAGGAGGTGTCGGCCGGAGGTGCTGCTGCTGTAGGCTGCCTAGGTTCTGTGGCAGCAAGCTCAGTGTTGGTTGGTTCTGTCGGCTCTGCTACTGTGGCAGTAGGGTCGAAAGATGACAGTGGGGTGGCAGCAGTGAGTTCCATCAAGCTGAGTATGTTTCGCTCAGTCCAGCCTTTCCCTTGGACTCGTAAATCAGTGGTAGCTTCTGGTACATGATGGCCGCGGAAGAGGGCAGTGATGAGATAGGGGAAGAAGAGTGGTCCTGTCGGTCGGTGTGCACATTCCAATATACTCTCCCGGATGTAGCTACCAACGTTAATCGGCCTCTCATGTAGAATAGAATAAATGAGGGCTAACCTGGGTTGGTCTACGGTTGTATTGTGCGAGGATTGCATGATTCGCTTTTTGATGAAGGCGTTCCACAGTTTGGCCTCCGAGGTGAGTTGAACTCTCTTCACCGTCCTCAGGTTTTTTGGATTAGTGTTCCACTGGGTCCCTTCGTCCGTGAGCTCTTCCATGACAGCGTCGTAGGCAGCAGGGTCTAGACTCTCGAGAAATTGCTGGTGGCCATCTTCGTTTCTGCCCACATAAAATCCGTAGAGAGTGTTGATATATTCTGGCTCGAAAGGCACCTCTCTCCCTCTGACGGTGACTGATGTCGCGTTCCTGCTGCCGATGGCAGCATAAAAATCTCGAACAAGAGACACATTCATTTCCTCTGGTTGTTCTGCGAATATCTGCCACTGCAGGGCCTTGATTTTCCTAGCTATAAATGGCTGCAGTCCCATATTCCCCTCCTTGGAAGTGTAAATAAAACCCTTCTCCTCTCACATGTCACGTATCTGGAAGGATCGTGGGGTCGATGCTGCCGGGGCTGAGCCTGAAGCATCACTTCTACGGGTGTTTCTAGAAGACATGGTTGCAAGGATTGTGTAAGAAAAAATGAAAGCAAGTAAAAATTCTAGAGAATACAAGTAAGAAGAGTAGAAGTGAGTGAAAAAATGAATAGTAAACGGGGTTTAAATAGGGAAGAGTTTGCTGCCCGTTGGAGCTATAACGATAGGCGCGAATAACGGGGCCAACTGTTACGCGGTTTCTGACGCGTCTGTCACGTGTTTCCGTGTCTGCTACGCGCCTGTTACGCGTTTTCATGTCTGCCGTGACAACGTGTCGACATGCTGGATTTTCCGCGTCTATCGCGGCAGCTGTAACGACAGGCTCCAAAGTTGGGCTTTTTGGGCTGATGGAAGGATGGTGAGCTGAATTCACTTCTCTTCTTCTTCTTGTCTCCTTTATTTCCTAAAAATAATAAAAATAAAAGACAGTATTTCCTAAAATAATTCTAATTTCCTAATAAATAATAAAAATAAATAAAAATAAAATTTAAGTTAAATTAGGGATGCCAGGTGGGGCATCTCCTAAGGTAACCATTTCCTGCATTCTTGGGGCTCCAGTCCCCTGATAATGCTTCAATCGCTGTCCACTAACTTTGAATTGGTGCCCGTCTTTTAAAGATCTAATCGTGATGGCACCATGGGGGAAAACCTGCACCACTTGGAATGGGCCAGACCATCTAGATTTCAGCTTCCCTGGAAAGAGTTCCAACCTAGAGTTTAAAAGCAACACAAGCTGCCCTGGGCAGAACTGTAGTGGCAGCTACTTCTTTTCATGCCACTTCTTGATCTTGTCCTTGTAGATTCTTGCGTTGTCATAGGCCATTGTTCGAATTTCTTCAATTTTGTTCAGATCGAGTAGCCTTTTCTGCCCTGCTTTTTCCAAGTCCATATTAGCTGCCTTGATGGCCCATTATGCTCTGTGCTCAATCTCGACAGGTAAATGGCACGTTTTCCTGTAAATCAGCCGATAAGGAGACATTCCCAATGGAGTTTTGAACGGTGTCCTGTAGGCCCATAATGCATCATTGAGGTGTAGAGACCAGTCTTTCCGAGTTGGCTTTACCATCTTTTCAAGAATGTTCTTGACCTACCTGTTGGATATTTCAGCCTGTCCATTGGTCCGAGGGTGGTATGCTGTTGCAATCCGATGTTTTACACCATACTTTTTCAAGGCATCAACTATAACCCTGTTGTCAAAATGCCCCCATTCATCACTGATGATCGCCTTAGGGATGCCGAATCTGGAAAAATGTTTTTATGCAAAAACCTTTGAACCGTCTTGGCATCATTATTCTGAGTGGAGATTACTTCAACCCACTTGGACACGTAGTCCACTGCCAGGAGGATATATAAGTTCCCACATAAAGTTGGGAATGGTCCCATAAAATCTATCCCCCAAACGTCGAAGATCTCGACTTCAAGAATATTTTGCAGCGGCATCTCGTGTCTCCTTGAGATGTTTCCAGTTCGTTGACACTTGTCACAGTTCTTATAGAATATTTGGGCATCCTTGTACATTGACGGCCAATAAAATCCTGACTGCAAAACCTAGGCAGCACTTTTGTTACCTCCTAAGTGTCCTCCATACTGTGAAGCATGACAGTGATGAAGTATATCTTCTTGTTCATCCTGTGGTACACATCTCCTTATAACCTGATATGCACAAATTTTGGAAAGAAGAGGTTCGTCCCAATAATAATGCTTAACATCATTTTGGAACCTCTTTATAGCTTGATAATTAAGGTCAAGAGGAGTTATTCCGCTAACTAAAAAATTAACGAAATCAGCATACCAGGGGAGTTCAGGAAACTTACCTGCCGCCATGGCTGTCGCGCCAGTGCTTGTGGCAGCAAACAGCTGCTTATCAGGGAAGGTCTCCAATATGTGTGTCTCGTCTGTTGGTAGACCCTTTCCTTTCTCCAACCTTAACAAGTGATCTACAACTTGATTCTCTATCCCCTTTTTGTCCTTGATTTCAAGGTCGAACTCTTGCAGTAGCAGAATCCAACGTATCAGTCGAGGCTTTGCATCCTTTTTGGTGAACAGATACTTCAATGCATAGTGGTCTGTGTGGACTATGACCTTCGTTCCAAGTATATAAGAACAGAACTTGTCAATGGAGAATACCACAACTAATAGTTCCTTCTCTGTGGTGGTGTAGTTCACTTGGGCGTCACTTAGTGTTTTGATGGCGTAGTATATGACATGACAAAGTTTGTCTTTCCTCTGCCCAAGTGATGCCCCGACAACATAGTCACTAGCATCACACATGATTTCAAACGACAGTGTCCAATCTGGTGGCTGTACTATTAGGGCTGTTACCAGCTTTTCTTTCAGAACCTTGAATGCCTCAGTACATTCAACGTTAAAGTCAAAGGGATGGTTCTGCTCCAAAAGATGGCATAAGGGCTTGGTGATCTTTGAAAAGTTCGCGATGAACCCTCAGTAAAAACCAGCATGTCCTAAAAAACTTCTGATTCCCTTGACTATGGTGGGTGGCGACAGCTTTTCTATCACTTCTATTTTAGCTCTGTCGACTTCTATGCTACGACAGCTAATTTTATGGCCAAGGACTATCCCTTAATCCACCATGAAGTGACACTTTTCCCAGTTCAATACCAAGTTTGCTTTTTCACATCTCTCGAGAACCTTCTGTAGATTGCCTAGGCAACTTTCAAAGTTGTCTCCAAAGACTGAAAAATCATCCATAAATATTTCTAGGAAGTCCTCCACCATATCGGAGAATATTGCCATCATGCACCTTTGAAAGGTGGCTGGTACATTACAAAGTCCAAAAGGCATTCTCCGAAAAGCATAAGTTCCGTAAGGGCATGTGAACGTCGTCCTTTCTTGATCTTCCGGTGCGATGGCTATTTGATTGTAACCTGAGTAACCGTCAAGAAAACAATAACAAGGTTTACCCTCTAATCTATCAAGCATTTGATCAATAAAGGGTAAAGGAAAGTGGTTCTTCCGGGTAGCTTTGTTAAGCTTCCGGTTGTCCATACAAACCCTCCAACCGGTCACAGTCCTGGTTGGGATTAGCTCGTTTTCTTCATTGGTTACCACGGTTAGTCCTCCTTTCTTTGGAACGCACTACATTGGGCTCACCCACTTGCTATTCGAGATGGCGTAGATTATTCCAGCATCTAGCCATTTGATTATCTCTTTACGTACTACTTCTTGCATAGCGTGGTTCAGACGTCTTTTTGCATCAATGGTCGGCTTATGATCATCCTATAAAAGAATTTTATGCATGCATAATTCCGGACTGATGCCTTAGATATCAGCTACCGTCCATCCAATAGCCTTCTTGTGCTGTTACAGCATCCCTATCAGCTGCTGCTCCTGTTCTTGCATCAACTTGGAAGAGATGATTACGGGAAACATATCATTTAAACCAAGGAAAACATATTTTAGCTGCCCTGGCAGGGGTTTAAGATCTATAACAGGGGGCTCAACAATTGATGGCTTTTGAATTACATGGTTATCCGAGGTATAGTTTAAAGGCTCGAACAACTTACCTGGACGACTGCCTATCCAATTTACCTCCTCTTGATCTTCAGTATCAGATGTATCAGATTCTGAGGAGCTGCTGTCGTCGGTTCTGTCATGACAGTCTTCTAAGTGGCTGCCGAGACAGTGACCAATTTTTATGTCGTGGTAGCCCGACTGATGTAGGGTTGGTCAAGGGTAACTTCAGTGATAACCTTGCATTCTTCTTCTGTATCAGCATGTTTCATTGCTTGGAGAACATTCAATTTGATTTCTTGATCGTTCACTCTCCTAGTGAGTTCTCCTTTTTCCACATCAATCAGTGATCTTCCTCTGGCTAAGAAGGGTCGCCCCAGGATGATTGGTGTGTTTTCATCTGCTTCACAATCTAAGACAAGAAAGTCAGCATGAAAAATAAACTTATCCACTCTTACCATAATATCTTCAATTTTTCCTTCCTGATGAACGTAAGAGCGGTTTGCCAGCTGTAGTATTACTGTTGTGGGCCGAGCTTTTCCAATACCTAATTTCTGAAAAACAGATTTGGGCATTAAATTTATACTAGCACCAAGATCACAAAGTGCCTTACCCACAAATTTGTCTCCGATTACGCATGTTATGATGAAGCTCCCATGATCCTTCTTCTTCTGGGGTGGATGCTTGTGCAGAATACTTATGCATCCTTTTGTCATTTTAACCGTTTCAAATTCCCCAAGCCTGGATTTCTTCGACATGGCATCCTTGAGAAATTTAGCATAACCGGGCATCTCCCTAACATCATCTAACAGCGGAATGTTGATATGAACCTGCTTAAAAATATCATAAATCTTCTTAAGCTGTGATTCCTGTTTCAATTTCTGTAACCGTTGACGAAAAGGAGGTGGGGACGATAATTAGCAATGCGTCCTTCCCACTGCATACATATATGAGGAGGTTTAGGTTCATCATCTTTCTCCTCTGTCCCTCCTGCTGTCGTGACAGGCTCATCGGCAGCAGGCTGTTTGTTACCTGTCGGGGTAGCTTCCTCGACAGTCGACTCTAAGGTTGGTTTCTTAACTGATTCAGCTTCCTTTTCTGGCCATGGTAGTTTCTTCCCACTCCTAGTAGTGATAGCTTTACACTGCTCATGTGTGGGCTGTCTAGCGTTTTCAGTATCGCTAGGAAATCCTCCATTTTGCCTCGGTTTAATATGCTGGGAAACCTGACCCATCTGTGTCTCTAATGATTTCAGAGTAGCTTCATGATTGGTCATCTGCATCTCTGTTTTATCCATGAATGTTTCCGTCTTCTTGACAAAGTGATTCATGTTCTCAATATAGGTTCCTGTTTGAGACATAAATGTAGCCAAAGTCTGTTCCAGTATACTAGTTGTGGCAGCTGGTGGCTGTTGTTGCTGCTGCTGCGGTTGCTGCCGAGTCAGCAATCTAGGTCCTCCCTGGTTCTGATTATTCTATGCTTGAGGATTCAGGGCATTATTAGGATTGCTCCAAGAGAACTTGGGATCCTTTCTGCAGTTGGGATTGTAGTTGTTGGAGTTATAATTCTGCTTATTGTAGTTCCCAACATACATCCCTTCTTCTAACTGTAATGGAAATTCCTCCGGACTGTGATTTCCTTCACAAGTTTTGCATACCTCTTCTGCAGAGTAGACAGGCTGTGAATCTTCTTTCAAGAGGTTTTTCATTGCCTTAGTGAGATATGCCACCTGTGATTTTAATGAACTGTCAGCCTCATAATCTTTTACAGCTAGAACCCGTTTACCCCCTCTTCTTGCTGTTGGAAATTGTTCCTCATTCTTCGCTAGATTTTTCAATACTGCCATTGCTTCATTTGGGTCTTTGTCCAGCAGTAATCCGTTTGCTGCTGAATCAATTCTAATACGAGTTTGTAAATTGGAAGCATTATAGAATTTAGTTACCTGGTTCCAAACGGGGAATCCATGCATCGGTAGTTCCTTAGCAGAGTGGTAAATCTGTCCCAGGCTTCGTGCATTGGCTCGTCGTCTTCCTGTTGAAAAGTAGCAATTTCGTTACGTAGTCGCTCAGATAAGTGCGAAGGATTAAAACGAGACAAAAATTCACGAGTCAAATCTGCCCAATTTCAGATTGAACCCAACGTTAGTTTATTCCACCAAGTCTTTGCCCTGTCCCTCAATGAATGAGGAAATAACTGAAGCCTCGGTATCTCCAGATTAACTCCTGGTAGTCTAAACGAACCACATATTTCCTGGAACATCTTCAAATGCTCCCTAGCATCCTCTGTGGCAGCACCACTAAATTGGCCAGCGTTGTTGATCATGCTGAACATGACAGGTTTCAACTCAAAGTTGTCAACCCCTATGTCTGGCAGGGTTGTCTCTAGTTCTACATGATCATTGAGCATGTAGTCTCGACATGAGCGGCGTGCGGCAGCGACATGAGGGTCGGCATGTGGATCGTTCCCTCCATCTCCGGCAGGATTGTTATTATCCTGGGGATTCCTTTGGTTGTTCAAGGCCTCTAACTGTTCTTCAAGGTATTCATTTCTGGCTAGTACGAAGCGGAGTCGGTTCCTAAGATTGCACGAAAGTTCTATTTCAGGATCTAACGGATACTCAGGTTCCTTTCCTCGTCTCGATCTGCGCATAAACAAGAAACCTTGTGAAAAGCACAAGTTGAACAATCCAAAATAAAACAGAAAAAATAAAAAGAATGCAGTAAAAGTTAAGGTAAAGTTATGTTGTCAGTCCCCGGCAACGGCGCCAAAAACTTGTTGCGTGTAAAAGTGTCTATCGCAATGTAGTGCAAGTGTACACGACGCAAGTAGTAAAGTGATACGTAAGTATCAGATATCGTCTCCACAGGGACTGGGCTAATAGCTTCACCTTGGATTACTTCACGAGAGGAAAAAAGAGTAGTTTAATATGTTTGTCACGAAATAATAGAGAAAACTGATAAATAAGATTAAAATAATCAAGATAGAGAGAATGGGTTGGTATTGAATTGCTCAGTAGTGTAGGTGTTGCAAAGTCTAGGAATATCTGTTCTGTCGTCGTCCCTGTCGCAGCAGCACCCGTCACGACAACGTTCTATTGTTAGTCGCGGCAGCGATAACACAACTATGTACTTCAAGCTTGGCAAGAATCCCTACTGTGCCTTGGCCTATCCCTAGGTTCAAGTCTGTCAATGAACACATCTTTGATGATACCTCCCGGCGTAAATCGAAGGATGAACACCGATGTTGTTGAATTCTTCCTTAGTCACTTAACCTCGTCCTATCCCTAGGTCCGAGATAGTTCAACTATAAACTAGAGAACCTGCACTTATTCCTTTCGTATACTTAACTCTCCCGATATTAAGTAAATAGATAACCTCACAATGCTCTCCCGATACTCTTGCAAGATGTTAACAACCAGAATAAGCGAACTTAAAGTTTATTTTATTGAATAGAAAATTCCTAAAACAAAATAAATCCTTGCAACTACTTTACAAATCAACCCGTGGCCCTATGAGAAGTTTAGAACATGTTGAGAAGGGGAAAACAGCTAGGGTTTTGGGAAAAAGGCTAGAGATAGATGATATCCTCTCCTAGGTCGAATTACATGCCTTTATATAGGCCTTGGGTTCAAGTTTTCTAATATGGCAAGAATACAAGTTTAAATTAAAGTACAACTCTAATAAAGACTAAATCTTCAAAGCATAAGTCTTTAATTCGTCCTTCCTTCTTGCTTGGAGTTTCTTCCTTGAACTTTGGGCTTGGTCTTCATTCTGATCTAGGGCTTGAAAAAATATAAGGGTATTCCACGACAGACGGGCTTAATTTTCTCTTTCTGTCGAGGCCCACTTTGCTTCTTCTCCTTACTATCGCTGTCATCCTTGGCTGCCACGGCAGCGTCCATGGCAGCATCGTCCTCCTCGTCTGCTTATCCAGTTCCAGCTCTGCTGTATCACTGCCCAGCGCCTGCTTCTCCATCTGCTACAACAGCAACCTGCAAAAGCAACCAATTTCAGTAGAAACAGTGCCATTTAATATATTTGTGATGTATAACTGAAATCTAACCTAAATGCAATGAATTATGCTTGAATGCAGCAGAAATATGGGTTAAATAGGGGGTAAATAATAGAACTTTTACACACTCAACAGTTGGCCATGTCAAAGAAAGGTGGTTTGTCGATGGATTGCGCCATTTAATCGGTTGATTGAATTGATGTATCAAGCTTCCTGGATCGTCTCAATAGGATGTTAATCCTCTTCAATTGAGCCTCTCTCTGATACCAATTGTTAGGCTCGATATCCTTCAACTGAATTGCTTGCCAAGTGCGAAGAAGATTGATTTTTGAGTGTTTTTAGTGGAAGCAAAAGATAGACAAAATTGACAAAGGATTTATAGTGGTTCAAGCTTCTAACAAGCTCTACATCCACTACCTTAGATCCCACTAAGGATTTCAACCAATTCACTAAGAATTCTTTCCCTTTCTAGGCGAAGGAGGCAATCATTTACAAGCTAAACTCACTCACGAAGTCTAGCATCCAAAGCTCATAACCTGAGCTTTGGGCACACTATTAAACAAGAGAATTCTAAGCAAACAAAATCCCTCTACAAAGGTTGATGTTTGCATATTAAAGAAATTACCCGAATCCTACAACACTTGAGCATACATTGACAATTTGAGCTTACAAGTGTTTGTCTATACAAGGAATGGAAATCTAAGCACTAAGACAATTTTGCATCATAATGTTGTTGACTTGAGGATCATTAGTCTTACATAGATGCTTGAAATTCTCTTTTATACTCCCAATTGAGTTTGTAGCCATTGGAGACCGTTGGGATTGAATTGGAGCCATTGGAGCCATTATTTCTTGCAATAAATGCAGTTCCGGTGATGTCCATTTCGATACGCTTGATTTCGTATCGGAACACCTTTCTTCAGAACTAGTCTTTGAGTCTATTGCAACAATGCCGTATCGAAACGCCTTTTCTTGTTTTAGTACGCCCGTATCGCTACGCCTTGTACCGTATCAGTACGGACGTTTGTTAAGCTGCAGAGAACTAGCAGTTGGGGGGTTTCAAATAGTCGTTAGGCTTGAGACGTAGGCGTATCGAAACGCTGAAAGGCGTATAAAAAATGCTAGACATTCATATTGATACGACCCATGTCTGTATCGATACGAGTTTTTGCAGAATCATAACTTGTAGCATAAACCCTTAAGGTGTATCGAAACGGGTAAGCGTATCGGTACGGTCGAGCTGGAATATTTGGTTTGGTTACTTTAAAACATTTCAAACACTAACAAAACATTTTGAAAACTTGTCAAACATAATTTCAAGTTGTTTGGACTTAAAAACATTTGAAATCTTTTCAATTTCGTCCAAAACTATTTTTCAATTATTATATCAAAACAAACATCTCAACAGAATGCTTGAAGTGTTGGCTTGGAGCTTCGTTTCTAGCTTTTAAATCAAGGTAAGTACACTAGTAACTCCTTGGTTTCATGCACATCCTAAGGATGATGCTTTGTGTGCTGAAATTTGGTGTTTGTGGTTGTTTAGGGGCCATAGACCATTTTTAATGACATAATTATGATCACATGTTAATAATTTGTAGAAATGGTAGTAAAAAACCCTAATCACTCCTATAAATATAGGATCGAGTTTGGAGTTAATGGTTGTGATTTGGGGGCTTGGGAAATGATTTCCATAGCCTAGAAAGCCATTTCTAGGCTTCGATACGTGGGAGGCAGTACCGATACCCTAGTTTTATGGGTTTAAGAACATTTCTCATCGAGGATGAACTATTAGAGGGGTATCGATACCGTGTTCAGCCCGTATCGGTACACCTTTCAGGTAGGTATCGCTACGAGTCAACATGTACCCGTACGCCTAAGCTCTATGAAATCCCAATAAGCTCAAATCGAATCAGTATGCATGTGAGTACCTCAACCTAAGGGGTACTATACTAATACACGAGAGCCAGTATCGATACTCACTAGGAAATCTACCCGAGAAATACGTTTTGAGTTTAAAGGGATTATAATTCGAGGAATATGGCCTAATGGGCTTCTAAGGTGGTAAAGTAATTGGTAAAATTGAGAAACCAATATTTATATCTTATATACGAGCATAATATGTAATAACTTGGTAAAACCTTGGGTGACTTGATTGTAATAGTAACAATAAGGATCCTTTGTGGATCGAGTATTGTTGTGTTTCAAGTAACGACATCTGTGTGGTAGACTCACCTTTGTTGATGGGATCCGAATACCCAGAGAGTGTGTTGCAACACCATGAGACAAGATTTCAGATGTACATTTTTGAGGCTGTGTGACATTGAGCCTCACTCAGAGTGTACGTTCCCGAGGCTGTGTGACATCGAGCCTTGCTCCAGGTTTGTTTGCTATGATGCATATTATTGTGTGAGATTAATTCATCCTTTATTGTTTGCTATATGTTTAGGCGGCTAGTGGTAGCGCTAATGTTGTTATATTACCATGATATCTTAGCTGCATGCTCATATTTATGATTTGCATGAAGCATGATTGAGTGGAAGTGTATCCACTGAGCTTTGTTTGCTCAACATTCAGAATTGTTGTTTCCGATCGTAGGTTAGTATGTTGGCATGCATTGTTGGAGCACCATCGGAGTAGGACTTCAACATCGACTCGTGTCCGAGTAAAATACTTAGATTATATTGGGCTATGTATTCGTAGGACCCCATGTTTGTATTGTAACTCTATTTTGTATTTTAATCGTGAGCCTAATGTTTTTAATTATGTATTTTTACATGGAGCTCCCATGTAAAGCTTTTAACTATTTATCTATGTTTAAATATTTGAACTTAATGAATTTTATGAAATGAGAAGGTTTAGGCTAAACCAGGTTGACATTTTTATGGAAACGGGTTGGGCTTGAGGCTCAAATGTGACATCTGGGTTGAGGGTGTTACATTTAGTGGTATATGAGCCTAGGTTTATCCAGTTCTAGGAAAGCCCCGGGGTTGGCTAGAGTGGTATATAGGTGTCTAGCGACTATGTTGCCCATAAGTCCAAGTTGTACTCGTTTAAGCTAAATATTTGAAGGTGTAACCTTATTTGTTTGCTTCTGCATAAATCAATCATGCCAAAGAGGGCACGAGACCATGAGGAAAGTTAGGGCTCCTGTGATGGAAGCTATGATGAGGATTATGTTCCCGACGTAGAGGAGGTTTCAGAATACGAGAGGGGTTAATTATTTCTCTCATCTGCATTAGTCCCTTCCCCGGATCGTAAGGGCCATACCTAGGCCTTCAGCTAGACCTTGTGAGGCACCGGTAGAGAGGGTGTGTCATCATGGTGCAACAAATTTCCTTGGGACAAGACAAGACAATCTGGTTAAGGCAGATCAGTGGTTGAAGTACACCCGCTGGATCTTGAGACAGATAAGGTTGGAACATGATGACAAGTTGACATTCGTCCTCTCTCTATTGAAAAAGAATGCTCAAGAATGGTGGGAAACCGTGGAGTTGGGGTGGTACCCTAATCGTCCTTCGTGGGATAATTTCTTGGATGAGTTTTAGAAGAAATATATGGTTGAAGCTCACATTGATAGTTTGAGGGATCGATTCACCCTTATGGTCCAAGAAAACTGGTCAGTGTTTGAGTACGAGCAATTGTTCCTGTAGTTGAGTAGGTATGCCCCAGAGTTGGTTGTTATGGAGAAGATAAGGTGTAAGAGGTTTCAAAAATGTTTGAGGATGGAGATCCAAACCTACTTGATAGCTGGCCCACAAAAGATGTTTTCAGATTTGACCGCTAGTGCCAAATCACTTAAGCAAGTTCAAGGCATGACCTATAGCTGAGCTAGTGGGCAAGGGGCCCTAGTGGAGGGAATTATACCCACTCCAACCAATCACATTCTCACTCCCGGAGGAGTAAAGGTCAGTGGAGTTATAATAAAGAAGCTTCGAGTCAATCAGCTAGATCAGACCATATGTCGGAGTTTGCTGGCCGTAGGAGGCCTCAATTACCTTCATCCATGATGACTCCAGAGGGCTCACAGAGAAATGCGGGCACACCGGCTTGTGATCAACGTGGATGTAAGAATCGATGTGAATGTTAGGGAACATCTAGAGTGTTCTATGGTTAAGGTTCATCAAACCATTATGTGAGGGATTGTCCGACAACTGCTGACACCACTTCGGTTCAGACTCAGAGAACCTCTTATCCAACTTAGAAGGGTTGAGGCTTTACTAGAGGAGGAGCGAGCCACATGTCTGGACGTCAGAGTGGGGGCACTTGCCAGTCCACTGCGAGGGCACTAGCGAGGCAATATGCAGTCAAGGCTTAGGAGGATTGTGAGGCTAGCGATGCCATCTTAATATGTTTATCTTGTTTTCACTCCCTATTGTTTCTCTTGTAGATTCGGGTTCTACCCATTCCTACATCCGTAGTGGAATATCTTGACAATGGGGTATTCTTGCCGAGGACCTTTGATGTAATCCAGGCCAACACCAAACTTTTTTGGGCCTTGTTCACATCAAAGGAGAAGTCGCAAACTTTATACACTTGTTCCCTAGCTGAGGAGCTCAACAAATTGAGTTTTCACGCTTTGAATCTGAGCTTGGAGCCTTTGCTATCTTTTGAACAATGCAACCTCCTACTCGTGCAATGCAACCTTGGAATCTTTTCTTTTATTGTTTTAAATTTAATTTCAGCATGTGTGCATGAATAAATAATGTTTGGTGTTCATTTAAGCACGTTGTTTCATTTATGCTTGTTTAGAACATTTACGCATGATGTTTCATTTAAGTTTGTTAGTTTCATTATTGCATGTCACTTTAATAATGCATGTTAGTTCACTTATTGGATATTAGTTTAATCATGTTTGTGAGTTCATTGAATAAAGTTAGTTCATTGATTAAACTAGTTCATTAATCAAACTAGCTCTTAATTGTTTTATGCATGTTTTTTATTTAAAGTTTGAATCAAACCTATCTTTGTGTCTAGGTGTTTGGACGTGTTAATAAAGATTGAACCAAGAAGGAGTCTTTTGAACTTCAGCTAAGAGCTTCATTACTTCCCTTGAAGGCTGATCGATTTCATCTAGCAATTCAAGGCATGAATTAAAAGAACACTTAAAGAAGGAATTCAAGGAGTCTTATAGATTCAGTCAACTTGTTCTCCATTTTTTGATAGGATCAATGCATATCTGTGTAAAGTATCCATAAGTTCTATATTTCACGCACATTCCATCTCATATTATTGCTATTTTAAGTACATTTTAGGCATAATTAGGATCATGCATTGCATTTTACAATATTATTTACTTTTCCATGCTTTCTATTTATTATCTCTTATTTGGTAAAGAAAAGGTACTGCTTTAGTTTAGTTTTAGTTTCAGTTATTAGAGGCTGGTAGATGGAGAGAGGAGCTGAGGACACGATGATGAGGTAGCAAACCAAGGAGTTGTAGTGATGCAATTCCAGATAGAGACAACACCTGATGAGTAGCTGCCGCCGCCCTACCTGCCGCCTAAGACAGCAAGATGAGGAATTGGAGAACTGGAGTGCGATCTATAGAGCAGAAAATTATGATTCTAACGATGTCGTCCACTCAATTTTCTGATGACTGTAGCAGTGGGTAGAGCCGCCAAAGGAGGAATTCGAGATTACTTGCGAAGCAAGCCAACGTGAAGAAGTCCACATTCAACTCAAAGAAGTTAGAATTTAAGGTTGCATCTAATGCAAAAGCTACATTGAAGACTTCTACCCAAAGAAGGACTAGACCTAGCTAATGCCTATATATACCCATTGTACTTTTACTTCAAAACAACTTAGGTTTTCCCTTAGGAATAGTTTAGGTTTTCTTGCCGCCATTATGTTCTAAAATTCTCATTGGGTTTGGGTTATGTTGTAATTAGCGTGAGAACGATTGTTTAGGATTTTAAGTTTGTTTTTGCAATAAAGCTTCAAGGTTTGCTTATTCCATGTTCTTCATAGTTTTCAATTAAGGCGAAAGATTAGTTGATTATTATCCATTTGTTCGGTATCGAGAGAGTCGAACTTGTAACACCCGGTAAAATATACGAAAAAGGGGAAATGAAGGTGAGGGTGTGGAGGCTCGAACCTGAGACCTCAGCCCTCACCATCCAACGTGTTAACCATCTGAGCCAAGGCTCATTTCTGATTTTACCTCCCCCTTTTTGTCCTAAAGATTAATGAAAATTTGTTTTACATCCGCATTTAATTGAAGGCGCGTCTCTTCACCTACCAAATTGAATGCCCTTTTTCACTTTTTAAAGTTTCGAGAAACATCCCCTCTCCCAACGCTCCTACCTACCCCGACTGGCCACCGTTGCTTCCCCCTTCACCGTCGCTCCGTGCGCAACACTGCCGCCGGCGTGTGCGCCGTTATTTCCTGAGCTCATCCCCGGTAGTCAGTCGCCTTTCCCCCGCTGCCATCGTCGTGATTCGAGGGCTGAAGGCTCGACGAACCCTACCCTGATTTTCGTCAGCTTCTGCTCGTCGGTTAAGCCTCTGTCGGCCGTCCGCCCGGTGTGCTGTTGCCACCTCCGTGCTCCCCTCATCGTGCCGTGCAAAACACCTAAAGTCTCGTGTCCAACCGACGCCGGCGAAGCCTCCATCGGAGCTACGTAAGTTCCGACAACCCTTCGGTTTTTCGCAGCGATTCCCGTTTATTTCCGACGTTTTTCAGACTTGTGTGGGTTGGGTTAGGTCAATATCCGAGTATGCTATCTTTTTCAGGTGAAATCGAGCCATTACGAGCTCTCCGACGATTTTCCGGTGGCCGTCCGATGTTGTTTCCGTTTGGGTACCCGAGACTCATGTGACCACTCTCCAGCTCAGCCTAGCTCCTCTCGACCCGCTCACCCTCACGCTTCAGTGAATATCAGATTTGACCCTGTATCCGAGCGTACTGAGGCAGGTGTCCGTTAGACCTTTCTCCGACCAGCTTTTGAGGTGTATTCCATGTGTGCTATATTCTGTTGAATGAGTTGCATAATGATTTAATTATAAACAATATTATGTTTGATTAATATTCTAATTATTATTGAGATTGCATCACTATGTTAAAAAATGAGATGAAATGATGAACTGGATATATAATGACATTCTCTGCCTATTTGATGTATGTTTGCTCATTCCGTATACTTGTTATGTGATTGCTTGATCTGTGATGATATTGTCTGACTGTCTGATGAACTTGATAGTATGATCCGTTAGCTTGACCTATGATTGCACAATCTGTTTGCATGATGAATAATGAGTATCTGCTTTGCTCAATGGTATGCCCAATTATCTGTCAAAAGCATGAACCATCTATTTCTGATACTCTGAATAGAATACCTGCCACATGTACTCTGTTATTCATATATGAAATCTGAACACTAATTACTATCTGGGGTATACTATTGGATTATGTTGTGAAGTTTCTGTTGGTACAGCCCTAATCCAGCTGGTAAATCCTTATGGACTCAAGGTCTCCCCTTGAGTGGGTACCGATGCTTTAGCACGGGTAAATCCTTATGGACCTAAGGCAGCCCCTTAGGTGGCACCTATGCCCATCGGGCCTAGGGTAAGTCCCTATGGATGCAGTTCTGAGGGACTGCATTTGGTGTAAGGTTGGAGGGTAGTCACTAGTAAATTCATGCATGCATTCGAGCTTTTGTATTGATCTGCTGTGTGTTCTTATGATATGATTGTTATGTATTCATTGCTTGTTTGATCTGCACTTATTAGAACACACTGAGTTCCCAAGATCATGCCCTTCTCTTCTCCCCTTTCAAATACTTGTAATGGGCTACCCCTTTTGGACCCAGCAACTTGAGGATCGACACATTTAGCTCTAGACTGTTGTAATGTTCTTATTTTCCAAACTGTCTGTATTTGGGTGACTTATGCCTATATTTTGATACGACTTATCTTTTGGTTTTGCCGGATATTGGCTTTCGTTATAACTGAACACTTTATGCTTTCATATCATCTATTTTGTAATCACATGATACTAAACTATTACTTACTACTCTTGGATGGATTTGAAAGCGTTACTGGTAGATTTTATAATCGTTCTGAGGATAGCATTGATATGTATTCGTTAATAGGTTTTATGGTATGATTCGTAAATCTCTCGAAAGGGGGAAACTATGTCATTTTTGATATTTTGACTGTGATATTTCACAAGGGTTTGATTATAGGTTGTTACTTCCTGGAGTTGGGTTAAACGCATAAGCGGGTCCAGGTGGTTACATTTAGTGGTATCAAAGCTTTTGGTTTTAAAAACCTCAGACTGTGTATGAGTCCATTTTACACAATGGTTGAAAAGTTTTACAAAAAAGTGTTTTGAAATGAGCTAAGTCACCCAATTTTTGTTCGCTTAATTGTGTTCGATTCTCCATTGCTATGAACTGACCCTAAGCTTATTCCTTGTAGAGATCCTCTGCTACGAGTGCTGTCGGAGGACGTCGACCTATTCGGAGACGCGATAGACCTGTCCGGTTTGCCGATGCTATGAATGATCCGGTGGTTGAGCCACCTACTTCTACTCCTGTCCCTGGTCCTATCGACCCTTCCGTACCATCTGGTCCTACTGTAGTTTCTGTTCCTCAGCCTGCCCCTGGGATCGATGTGTCTACTCCGGTTAGAGGAGCATCGTGTTCTTCTGAGCCTCCCACATATGTTACTGATGAAGCCCTTAGTATACAGTTTTTGCAGTTGATTACTGGTGTGGTTAGAGCAGCTGGTATTGTCCCTGAGGTTCCCATCTCTCAGACTTTGATCATGAATGGGGCGAGAACTTTTGATGGCCCTACTGGTGGAGCCCCAACCGAGGCAGAGGAATGGCTCCACGATCTGGAGAGGCATATGGATTCTTTGGGTCTTGAGTCACCCAAGAGATATTTGGGAGCCGTCTCTATGTTGTATGGGATTGCTCGTACTTGGTGGGAATCTGTGGTTAGTAGTCTTCCTGCAGCCCGTTTGACTTGGGACTTTTTCAAGGAGCGCTTCAAGAGCCGCTTTGTTGGTGAGCGTTACATGAGGCAGATGCAAGAACAATTCAGGACCTTAACTCAGAGAGATATGTCTGTATCCGAGTATGAGACAGAATTCTTGGGCTTGCTCAGATTTGGGTCTAGTTTAGTGCCCACCGAGAGGGAAAAATGTCGTAAATTTGTGATGGGGCTGAGATATGAGCTATGTGTACATGTTGTTGGTCATCTGGATAAGGACTTCGATACTTTAGTTGATAAAGCTAAAGACTTGGAAGAAGTTGAGCTAGCATCACTGGTGGAGGTAGAGTTGAAAGAGAGCAGTCTAAGAGGCCTCCTAATCCCAAGCCTTCCTCGCGTCATGGAAAGAGGAATTGCACTTCTGGTCATCAGAGAGGTAATTTTGGATCCAAGCCTGATGCTTCTTCGACCTCGGCTGCTAGTAGAGGTGATTCGTCTGGTTTCACCCCTATGCCCCTTTGTGTGCATTGTGACAAGCGACATGGGGGCGAGTGTAGAAGGAAGATCGGTACCTGTTTTCGATGTGGGTCTGGAGGCCATTTTCTGAAGAATTTCCCTGTCCCATCTTCTGCACCTCGGGCATCCTCCAAGACCCATGCACGCTAACAGACTTCCGTACAGACTCCGACCAGGGGTCGTAGTCAGAGTAGACCATTTGCATCTGCTGCTAGGACAGACTCTAGAGCACGGTCCCTTCAGAGTGGGGGACCAGTTTTGTCTGAGGCTAGGCAACCAGCACTTGTTTATGCTACCAGACTACGTGATGATAGAGATGAGCTGGATGTTATAGCAGGTACATTTACCATTTTCTCTATTCCATACTTTGCATTGCTCGATAATGGTTCTACCCACTCCTACATTTCAAGATCTGTTTCCCGAGACCTTCCATTTCTAATAGAAGCCACAGAGAATGTTGTTACAGTTATGATCCCAATAGGTCAGTCGGTGACCGTGGATAAGGTGTTTAGGCGTTGTCCCTTTGAGGTTCAAGGGGAAATCTTTCTGGTTGATCTTATGGAGCTCCCAATGGAGGAGTTCGATCTGATCTTGGGTATGGATTGGTTGACCGAGCATCGGGTTAACCTTGATTGTGAATTGAAAAGGGCAACCTTAAGGACTTCTGATGGTCAGTCAGTGGTTCTAATCGGTGAACGTCGAGGTTACTTGTCTAACGTAGTATCTGCTCTGACCGTCGACAGAATGATTCGGAAGGGAAATGAGACCTTCATTGCTTGCCTCCTGAATACGAAGGGTTCTATATCCAAGATTGAAGAAATTCGCACTGTCAGCTGTTACGTGTAAAAGAGTTTATCGCAATTGTAGTGCAAGTGTACACGACGCAAGTAGTAAAGTGATACGAAGTATCGGATATTGTCTCCACATGGATTGGGCTAATAGCTTCACCTTAGTTTACTGCATGAAAGTAAAGGAAATATTTGAGAAGATTGTCACAAGAATAATAAAATAGACGTAAATAAAAGAGTAGGATTATCAAGATAGAGAGAATGGGCTGGTATTGAATTGCTCAGTAGTGCAGGTATTGCAATGCTTAGGAACTCCAGTTCTGTCGTTGCGCCTGTTGCGGCAGCTGTCCATTGGTCGTCGCGGTCTGCAAACACACCAACTCCGTACTTCAAGTTTGGCAAGAATCCCAGATCTGCCTTGGCCTATCCCTAGGTCCAAGTCTGTCGATGATCACGTCTTTGATGATACCTCCCGGCGTGAATCGAAGGATGAACACCGATGTGTATGAATTCTTCCTTAGCCACTTAACCTTGCCCTATCCCTAGGCACAAGATAGTTCAACTATAAACTAGAGAACTTGCTCTAATTTCTTTCGTATACTTAACTCTCCCGATGCTAAGTAAATGGATAACCTCACAATGCTCTCCCGATGCTCTTGCAAGATATTAATAACCAAAATAAGAGAACTTGAAGTTATTTTATTGAACTTGTAAAAATCCTAAAACAAAGCAACCCTTGCAAGTACTTTACAAATCAACCCGTGGCCCTAGGGGGTTTTTAGAACATGTCGGCGGCGGGTAAACGGCGGAGGGGTTTGGTTATCGGTTATGGGGTATGATGCCTCCTAGGTTAAAATCTATGCCCTTATATAAGCTTTGGGTTCAAGTATTCTAAGTTAACAAGGATTACAACTTTAATTAAAAGTAAGATTCTAATAAAGACTTAATCTTCAAGTATCCTACTTCTCAGCCGCCCTCCTTGTTTCTTGGGATTTCCTCTCCCTGAGCTTTGGCTTGACATATCTTTTGATCCGGGGCTTGGAAAAATATATGGTTTTCACACGACAGATGAGCATAATTTTCTCTATCTATCGAGGTCCACTTTGCTTTTTCTCCACTAATTTGCTGTCGTCCTCTTCTGTCACGGCAGATCCATGGCAGCATCGTCCTCATCGTCTGCTTGTCCAGTTCAGCTTTCCTGCTTCTCTGCCCTGCGCCCGCCTTCTCCGTCAACTATGGCAGTAACTTGCAAAATCAGCCATCTTTTACTAGAATCCGTGCCTTTAATATATTTGTGATGTTTTGCTGTAAACTAACCTAAATGCAATGCAATGATGCTTGAATGCAGCAGAAATATGTGTTAAAAAGGGTGTAAATAATAGAACTTTTACACACTCAACACACCCCGAAACTCAAGTTTTTGCTTGCCCTCAAGCAATTAAGACCTAAAAGAAAATGAATATTTGTGTTGGCCTTCAAACAGTGAACTGTCCCTTACCCGTCGCTCATTCTCTGTGGCGGCAGCAACCTGTCGGAAAGATTAGGATCTGTCCGAAATCTCACTATAGTCCTCGTGCAGTGTGTGCATGCTTGTGAACAGTTATATGCTAAGACTCTCTTAGTTTCACTAGAATATTCAACTTTTTAACTCGAATTTTTATGCCAAAGTTTATTTTTTTAAAGACACATTTTCATGCTTCTTTTTCTTCCATTTTCAAGCTAAATTTTTCTAGAGCCAGTTTTGGGCACCTCTAGTTAGCTTCCTAGAGCCGGTTTCGGGCACCTCTAGGTTTTTGAGTTTCTTTTGCTAAACTTCTTTCCTAGAGCCAGTGTTAGGCACCTCTAGGGGCTATTCAAG
This sequence comes from Hibiscus tridactylites, assembly GCA_958450335.1. Taxonomy (NCBI): domain Eukaryota; kingdom Viridiplantae; phylum Streptophyta; class Magnoliopsida; order Malvales; family Malvaceae; genus Hibiscus; species Hibiscus tridactylites. The sequence continues at coordinate 79,081,334 of OY288268.1, read as the reverse complement.
TACTAAGCATCCTATTCTAGTTTGGCTAAAAGAAATCTAAGCAATATAACAGTCACAATGGTGTTTAAGTTTTTCAGAACTATAGAAAGGTTCTAAACTTCTCCTTAAACTGTCCTAAAGATGCTGCCACGACAGAGCTGTCATGACAGGTAAGTTTACTTCACAGTTTTAAGCCAACAGTTTTAGTCTTTTCTGAATTTTTTTAAGAGAACTTAATTAAATAAAGGGTAATGTTCACGAATAGTCCCTTTCGTTTGGTGTTTGTTCTAGTTTGGTCACCGGATTTCAAAACAGCGTATTGTGGTCCCTTACGTTAATAATGTGTTTTATTTTAGTCACTCTTCCGTCATTCTCCGTTAAAGGAGTAACGAAAGGCTGACATGGAATTTTGAAAATTGAAAAAGTCCACGTGTATAATACACGTGTATTAAGTTTATACACGTGTATAATAGAATCCTTATTTCCCGCTTTTATCTCTATATCCTCATTCATTCTTCTTTCTATGTATATGATTCTCAACCCTTGCTTCAGAGTTCTTCAACTAGATCTGTCCCATCTTTCTCTAACCCTTAGTCCTCGAATACAAATACCCTTAAATCTTCAAAACCTTTTCCTCACAAAACAAATCCTACATCTTGTTTCTCTATGTCTTGCAGACTTGCTCCAGTGACAGAATGCAAGCAACATATTCCTAGGTGAAAGCAAATCTAGAAGCCATAAACCTACAGCTTTTCCACTGTTCATGTCCTAAACCCTTAAACCCTTTTCTCCAGAGAAAATATATACATTAAAACCCCTAATTTATTAAGATTTTAACTCATAAAAGCCACAAAAGTTACATTTCTCGAATCTATCCAACGTCAGAAAAATAACAAACCAACATTAGCTCCTCAGTTGTAATATGCTCAGTTAAGCAAAGAATAGTACTGCGTACTCTAAGCAATGACCTTGGCTCAGGAAGAATTCAGGTTGTTTAAGGATATCGGCTACTCAGTCAAAGAAGAATATGGGCTAGTGCCATATTAGCAAGCTGTAGTTCTAAATTAGATTATATATTGAAATTAATAAACTTACTCGTGCTGCACCCTTTTTATAAGCATGGTAGGTGGGTCCATCTTTGTACTCTCCATACCAGTAGTATGTACTGGATCTTTCATCGTATAACATGCCATCTCCATGAGCTTGAATAGGATTTCCTTCAGTATCCAACCAAATTCTCCCTGGATAATAGTAGTAGCTACCGTTTCCTGCATCCTTTAGTGGATTAATAGCAGTTTTCATATCCGGAAAAAATACATGCCGAATCTGGGAATTCTCGTCAAGAAATTCATCAACCAGAGTGGTTGTTCGCTTCGGTCTCCGTTTAGCAGCACGTGGGGATCGTTTTCCCATAGGAGGGGGGATTTGAATATTCTCCTCCTCCACCTGTTCAAGTTCCCGGACTAGGGGATGACGACTCATACGTAATGTAATATCTCTGTTGACTTCATTTCTGCGGCTAACAAGAGAGTAGAGTTGAAGCAAAAGAAGAAACCCCACCAAGCTCCAAACAACAGCAGAAATTGAACATCTGCTCCCTACATTACAAGGGAAAGCTGTTGATTTCCTGTATTTGTTCCTCACCCTCATATTCTCTTCCTTTTCTATCTCCAAGACAATTCTGCAATTAAGAAAATCAAACCTATAAGGATCCAATAAAAATTGGACCAATTTTGAGCCACAATCATGCTAATCTACTATATCTCTCAATTTCATCAAAGCTTAAACACTACAAACAAACTCCATCCACCGGGACTATTGATCGGCTAGACTTAGATTGAGAATCAATAGCAACCAAGTCAAAACATAGTCAAAATGCAGATTTTCATGATTACCATAGGCGATTATCAACTCCAAATCAGAAAAACGACCATCTTGAAAGAACAATAAGTATAATTGACTTAAGTTCAACATTTACCTATACATTAAATCCAACGCAGCCTTTTCATACTCAAGTCAAGTACGGACAAACAGCAAATAGAAGTTCAATATGAATGCATACAAGCCTATTTACATCGTTATTATCGCCTCAGAAACCATCAAACAATCATGTTATCAACTTTACAGTATAAAAGTCGCCCATACAGCAGATCCATAGACCATACAAAAAAAACGAACTTGACAGAAAAGAATTAATACCCAGAAAGGGGGGGTGATAAACTAACCTGGAAAAACTCTAAGAAAATTCAGAGTCCGAGTGCATCTCTGCTTTACCCTTTCTTTAAAGTTCCAAACAAAAATCAAGCAAAAGATAGTCTGATTATAGCATGAAAAAAAACCCAAAGTAGAACAGCCTCCAACAATCTTGCTAAAGACCCAGAGATTGAAAAGAATTAAAGGAGTAAAATTTGAGAGGAAGAACAAGACAAAGTGGGGAGAAGTTGGGTAGTTTGTGTCTGGTTTGTTTAAAATTTGAGAGGAAGAACAAGACAAAGTGTTTTATTATACACGTGGACTTTTTCAATTTTTAAAATTCCATGTCAGCCGTCCGTTACTCCTTTAACGGAGAATGACGGAAGAGTGACTAAAATAAAACACATTATTAACGTAAGGGACCACAATACGCTGTTTTGAAATTCGGTGACCAAACTAGAACAAACACCAAACGAAAGGGACTATTCGTGAACATTACCCTTAAATAAAAGACACAACAATTAATTAAAAATGTACTAAGACTCCATTAAAATGGAGGGTTGCCACCCCCAAACTCAAGGGTTGCATTGCCCTCAATGCAAATGACAGAATAAAAATGAAGGCAGGTACATCACAAAATATAGATAAGTAGGCAGCAAGAAAAAGAAAATAAAAGACAGATTTTAATCGCTGTCCTCACTGCTGCTGCTGACACAGATTCGGTGGTGGCGTCTGGATTGTGGGGCAGGCTGGGCAGGTTGCTCCACGACTTGGATGTCAGAGCTGATGCCGCTATCCCAAATGCTACTGGTGGTCGTGCTGGCCTTGGGCATTAGCTTTCTGTCGGCCACATGTTTCTGCCTCTTGACAGGCGTGAATTCCTTCTCCAAATTCCTCCGAATAGGAGGTTCTGCCTCGCTGTCATCTGAGGGTGGTCGCTTCGTTCCTCGGGCGGAAGTGTCGGCCGGAGGACTGCCAGCTACCGTCGGGGCAAGTGATGGGGTGGAAGCAGCAGAATGTGCGTGCGGGGAGGCAGGTGGTGTAGGTGTGTGGACAGGGGTGGGTATGGTGAAATAATTGGCAGGGAAGGTGGGGAAAACAACATCGGGATAATTTAAAGTGGTGGTAATGAAATTTACCGTTGAGTTGGCGAAATCCCGGATGAATGTCATCAGCCCCATCTGTCTTTCTTCCACCCGTTGTATGGCTGCAAGGATTTGAGCAGATTGATCTGTCTAGGCTGCTGCTGCGGCAGGTTCAGGGGCAGGTTCCTCGGATGATTCTGCTGGGGAGGCAGCTGGGTTGAAGGAGGAGAGGGGGGTTGCAACTATCAGCTCCATAAGGCTGGTAATGTTGTTATCGGTCCAGCCCCTTCCTTTGACCAGTTTATCGGTGGAGGCTTCTGGTACAACAACACAGCGGCAGAGAGATGTGATCATGAATGGCAGGCAGAGGCGGGCGGTGGATCAATTTGTGTAGTCCAAAACGTTTTCCCTCCTATAGCGGCCCACGTTGATAGTCCGGTCGTTCATGATCGAGTGGATGAGGGCTAGTCTCTGCTGATCCACTGTCGTGTGATAGGAGGACGGCAGGATGCGCTTTTTGATGAAAGCGTTCCATAGCTTGGCTTTTGGAAGCAGCTGTCCCCTTTTTACAGAGTTGGGGTTCTTTTTGCTCGTATTCCACTCCGTTCCTTCCTCTGTCACCTATATGGTTGATGCTATCAGCTGTGAACGGTACCGCTATCCCTCGGACAGTTACTGATGTTACCGTCCTGCTGTCGATGGCAGCATAGAACTCCCTCACCAGCATGTCATTCAATTCTGTTGGTTGTTCTGCGAACTGCTCCCATAGCTGAGCCCTTATTACCTTCGCGATGAATGGTCGGAGCCCCATGTTTGCTGCCTTTCGGACGTAGATGAATCCTCTTTCCTCCCATAATTCCTTGGTGGCGAATGGCGACAGTACGGGTGCTGCTGATGAAGAGGCTGAAGCAGCATTGCGGCGGGTCTGTCTGGAAGACATTTTAGTTGCAAGGGTTGTGAAAGTAAAGAAAACAAATAAAAACAAGAGGAGAAAGCAAGTAAGAATAAGCAGAAGTGAGGAAAATGAAAATGAGAATGGGGTTTTATAGCGGTTGAGTTGCTGCCCGTTTAATTCTGTAACGACAGGCGTGAATAACGGGGCGACTGATGAGTTTTGGCGTATCTGACGCGTAATTATGCGTCTGTTACGCGTCTGTCACACGCTTCTGCGTCTGCCGTGTCAGTCTGTTGAGAGCCTGTCTTATCCATGTCTGCGGCGGCAGCTTGAACGACAGGCTTCAATAAATGGGCTCTGTTGGGCTGATGGATGGATGGAGGGCTTGGGTCACTTCTCCTTTTCTTCTTGACTCCTTGATTTCCTAAAAACAGAAAATATAAAAACATTATTCGAATAAAATAAACCTAATTTCCTAATAAATAATAAAAATAAATAAATAAAAATAAATAAATTTTAGGTTAAATTAGGGATGCCTTGTGGGGCATCTCCTAAAGTAACCACTTCCTGTATTCTGGGGCTTCAATCCCCTGATAATGTTTGAGGCGCTGTCCATTGACTTTGAATTGGTGCCCGTCTTTTAATGATCGAATTTTAATGGCACCATGGGGAAAAACTTGTACCACTTGGAAAGGGCTAGACCATCTAGACTTTAGCTTTTCTGGGAAGAGTTTCAGTCTAGCATTAAACAACAACACAAGCTGCCCTGGGCAGAACTGTCGTGGCAGCAACTTCCTGTCATGCCACTTCTTAGTTTTTTTCCTTGTAAATTCTTGCATTGTCGTAGGCCATTGTTCGTATTTCTTCTATCTCGTTCAAATCCAACAGCCTTTTCTGGCCTGCCTTGTCCAAGTCCATATTTACTGCCTTGATTGCCCAGTATGCTTTGTGCTCTATCTCGACAGACAAGTGACAGTTTTTTCCATAAATCAGTCGGTATGGAGACATGCCCAATGGAGTCTTAAAAGCTGTCCTATATGCCCATAATGCATCGTTAAGGAGTAAAGACCAATCTTTCCTAGTTGGCTTAACCATCTTTTCAAGAATGTTCTTAACTTCCCTATTGGATATCTCAGCTTGTCCATTGGTCTGTGGGTGGTATGCTGTCATGATCCTGTGCTTGACACCATATTTCTTCAAGGCGGCAGCAATAACCCTATTGTCAAAATGTCTCCCTTCATTACTGATAATCGCCTTAGGGATGCCAAACCTCGAAAAAATGTTTTTGTGCAAAATTTTTTGGACTGTCTTGGCATCATTCTTTTGAGTGGCGATGGCTTCAACCCACTTAGAGACATAATCCACTGCTAGGAGGATGTATAGATTTAAACATGAAGATGGAAAAGGTCCCATAAAATCAATCCCCCACACGTCGAAGATCTCGACTTCTAGAATGTTCTGCAGTGGCATCTCGTTTCTCCTCGAGATGTTACCTGTCTGCTGGCATCTGTCATAGTTCTTGTAGAAGTCCTGTGCATCTTTATACAGTGTTAGCAAGTAGAACCCTGACTGCAGCACCTTCGCAGTAGTTTTGTTGCCTCCTAAGTGACCTTCATATTGTGAAGCATGGTAGTGAAGGAGAATGTCTTCTTGCTCTTCTTGTGGTACACACCTCCTTATATCCTGATCTGCACACATTTTGAAAAGAAGAGGTTCGTCCCAATAATAATGCTTAACATTATTTTGGAACCTCTTCCTGGCTTGATAATTAAGATCAGAAGGAAGTATTCCGCTAACTATAAAATTATCGAAATCAGCATACCAGGGGAGTTCAGAAGACTTACCTGCTGCCATGGCTGTTGCGGTAGCGAGTGCGGCAGCAAAGAGCTGCTCATCTGGGAAGGTCTCCAGTATGTTAGTCTCATCTATTGGCAGACTCTGTCCCTTCTCCAACCTTGACAAGTGGTCTGCCACCTGATTTTCTATCCCTTTTTTGTCCTTGATTTCAAGGTTGAACTCTTGCAATAGCAGGATCCACCGTATCAATCTAGGCTTTGCATCCTTTTTCGCGAACAAATACTTCAGGGCAGAATGGTCTGTGTGCACTATTACCTTCGTCCCAAGTATGTAAGAACGAAACTTGTTGATGGAGAACACCACATCTAATAGCTCCTTTTCTGTTGTGGTGTAGTTTACTTGGGCGTCATTTAATGTCTTGCTGGCATAATATATGACGTGAAACAACTTATCTCTGCGCTGCCCAAGTGCTGCCCCGACAGCATAGTCACTAGCGTCACACATAATCTCAAATGGTTGTGTCCAGTCTGGTGGCTGTACTATTGGGGCTGTTACTAGTTTTTCCTTCAGAACCTTGAATGCTTCAGTACATTCTTCATTAAAGTCAAAGGGTCGGTTCTGCTCTAAAAGATGGCATAGGGGCTTAGTGATTTTTGAGAAATTTGCAATAAATCTCCTGTAAAAACCAGCATGCCCTAAAAAACTTCTAATACCCTTGACTGTGGTCGGCGGCGGCAGCTTCTCTATCACTTCTATTTTAGCCCTATCGACTTCTATCCCACGGCAGCTAATCTTATGGCCAAGGACTATCCCTTCATCCACTATAAACTGTCATTTTTCCCAATTCAACACAAGATTGGCTTTTTCACATCTTTCAAGTACCTTTTGAAGATTACCGAGGCAGCTCTCAAAATCGTCTCCAAAGACGGAAAAATTATCCATAAAAATCTCAAGGAAGTCCTCTACCATGTCGGAGAATATGGCCATCATGCACCTTTGGAAGGTGGCGGGTGCATTACATAGTCCAAACGGCATTCTCCTAAAAGCATACGTTCTATAGGGGCATGTGAAAGTCGTCTTTTCTTGATCATCCGGTGCGATAGCAATTTGATTATAACCTGAATAACCATCAAGAAAACAATAGTAAGGTTTACCTGCTAATCTATCAAGCATTTGATCAATAAAGGGTAAAGGAAAGTAGTCCTTTAGGGTAGCTTTGTTAAGCTTCCGATAGTCCATACAAACCCTCCAATCGGTCACAGTCCTGGTTGGGATTAACTCATTGTTCTCATTGGTTATCACGGTCATTCCTCCTTTCTTTGGAACGCATTGCACCGGGCTCACCCATTTGCTGTCAGATATGGCGTAAATAATACCAGCATCTAAACACTTAATTATCTCTTTACGCACCACCTCTTTCATAGCATGGTTTAGCCGCCTTTGGGCATCTATAGTCGGCTTATGATCTTCCTCTAGAACAATTTTGTGCATGCATAACGTCGGACTAATGCCTTGTATGTCTGCTATCGTCCATCCAATCGCCTTTTTGTGCTGCCTTAGCATGCCGATTAGCTGTCGTTCCTGTTCCTGCGGCAGCTTAGAAGAGATGATTACGGGCAGTGTGTCATTTGAACCAAGAAAAGCATATTTTAACTGCCCTGGCAGGGGCTTCAGTTCTAAGGCAGGTGGTTCAACAGTATATGGCTTTTGGATTAAATGGTTATCCGAAGTATAATTCAAGGGTTCGAATAACTTACCTGGATGATTTCCTAACCAGTTTTCCTCCTTCTGACCTTCAGTATCAGATGTATCGGAATAAGAGGAGTTGCTGTCATCGGTGCTGTCGTCAGTGCTGTCATGACAGTCCTGTAAGTGGCTGCTGCGGCAGTGCCCAAATTTAATATCGTGACAGCCCGACCTGATACAGGGTTGATCAAGGGTAACATCAGTTATAGCCTTGCATTCCTCGTCCACATCAGCATGTTCCATCGCTTGGAGAACATTCAACTTAATCTCTTGAACGTTCACTCGCATGGTGAATTCTCCTTTCTCCACATCAATCAGTGATCTTCCCATGGCTAAGAAGGGTCGCCCAAGGATGACTGGTTCGTTTTCATCTGCCTCACAATCTAAAACAAGAAAGTCAACAGGAAAAATAAACTTATCCACTCTTACCAGAATATCTTCAATCTTTCCCTCTGAATGAACGTAAGAGCGGTCTGCCAGCTGTAGAGTTACTGTCGTGGGTCGCGCCTTTCCAATACCTAATTTTTGAAAAACAGATTTTGGCATTAAATTAACACTGGCACCAAGATCACAAAGTGCCTTACCCACAAATTTATTTCCGATTACACAAGGTATGATGAAGCTCCCCGGATCCTTCTTTTTCTGGGGTGGCTGCCGATGAAGAATACTCATGCAACCTTCTGTCATCTTTACCGTTTCAAACTCCCCAAGTTTAGATTTTTTCGACATGACATCCTTGAGAAATTTAGCATAACCGGGCATCTCCTTAACGGCATCTAACAGTGGAATATTAATATGAACCTACTTAAAAATATCATAAATCTTTTTAAGTTGAGATTCATGCTTAGCTTGATGTATCCGTTGAGGAAAAGGAGGTGGGGGACGATAATCAGCAATACGTCCTTCCCACTGCATACGAATCTGAGGACGAATATCATCGTTTTTCTCCTCTGTCGCATCTGCTGTCGTGACAGGCTCATCGGCAGCAGTCGGTTTATCACCTGTCGGGGCAGCTTCCTCGGCAGGTTTATCCAAGGCAGGTTCCTTTTCTGTTTCAGCATCTTTTTCCGGCCCTGGGAATTTCTTCCCTCTCCTAGTAGTAATTGCCTTACACTGCTCATGTGTGGGCGGTCTAGCATTTTCAGTGTTGCTAGGGAATCCTCCATTCTGCCTCGGCTTAATATGTTGGGAAACCTGACCCATTTGTGTCTCCAGAGATTTCAATGTAGCTTCATGATTTGTCATCCTCATCTCGGTTTTATCCATGAAATTCTCTGTCTTTTTGACAAACTGATTCATATTCTCCATATAAGTACCTGTCTGAGACATAAAGGTGGCCAGAGTCTGTTTGTAACCCCCTTAACCCGGCCCAGACGGATGAACCGAATTAAGAAGTTTACACGGGGAAAACCAAAGTCAACCCGAAAGTCAACCTTGATTAACGACCCTTTTTTTTCTTTTTGTCTAGATGCACATTATCCCTAGATATGAACATACAATCAGCATACTCAAAGATCATAACCATCAGAGAACATTCAGGACCCAATTGCACAAAATACAACTTTAGGGACCAAATTGTAAATTCTGAAAATTATAAGGACTTAACCCAAATTAAAGTTACCAATATATAATTAATCATATTTCATGCTTCTCTGTCAAATTTCAGCTCAAACGGACATCCCAAACTCATTTAATTGCAATAACAAGGTTCAGGACTAAAATGCAAACATTTCAAAACATATAACCAACAATTTCAGTGCCCAACGGTCGAGTGTTTCGGAACATGGAAGACCCGTTCCGAAACGCGGGACCGTTCCGCAACTGGTACCGAAACAGGGCCTGGCAGAGGCCAAACCGTTCCGGAACAGTTCTTACCGTTTCGGAACGCCCAGGCCATTTCAGGCCCCCGTTCCGATACGGTAGCACCTGTTCCGAAACAGGTTACCCAGATTGCAGAAAAATTGCTGGTTTAACACATAATTGACCTATCTAACATGCTCCAAATGCAACCAAATTTTACCAGCAGGTCATTCAACATACAAGGAACATAATTGCATCAACCAAACATCAACATGACATCAATTATGAAAATCCCCAATTCTATAGGCATGCATCCTATAATTCAAACCATGAAATCCTCAAATCACAAAATCACGAACCAAGAGGCCAATTACAAACTCAAACATTATTAACAACATAAATCCAACTTAGGGAGTCCAAAACATCTCCCAAAACAACAACATAGGTCCCCCATTCCCAAATGCCAAAAGCTAATAGTGTTTAAGAAACCTTCACCATACTTGAGCTTAGTACACCACTTGGATTCTTGCCCTCCTTGCTGCCTTCATTGCACTTTAATGCTCTGCATTATTGGTTTAAGAAAAGAGAGAGCGTAAGTCAAAGCTTAATGAGGAATGCTCATTTAAAACCACACAATAATGCATTTATAAAACACTTTTATAAACCTTAAACCCATCCTCATTTGCACATGCACTAAAGCATTTAAAATCAGCAACTCATGCTTCAAGTTCATATCATGTCATATTGGCAACAAGTGATACATCAACATAAGATCCACACATGGACTTTTAAACACCATTGTGATCTTATAATTTCCAAGGACCACACATGGACTTTTAAACACCATTGTGTCCTTAACATCATCCATGGACTTTTAAACACCATGACAAGGACCACACAAGGACTTTTAAACACCTTTGTGTCCTTAACAAGAATCTCCCAAGGACTTTTAAACACCTTGGAGTTCTTAAGTAACCAAGGCTTACACAAGGAATTTGTAACCCCCTTAACCCGGCCTAGACGGTTGACCCGAATTAAGAAAGTCACACGGGGAAAACCAAAGTCAACCTGAAAGTCAACCTTGATTAACGACCCTTTTTTTTTCTTTTTAAACTTGTCTAGATGCACATTAACCCTAGTTATGAACATTCAAACAGCATGCTCAAAGATCATAAACATCAGAGATCAAACAGGGACCCAATTGAACAATTTACAACTTTAGGGACCAAATTGTAAATTCTGTAAATTATAAGGTCTTAACCCAAATTAATGTTACCAACTTGTAATTAGTCAAGTTTCATGCTTCTCTGCAAATTTTCAGCTCAAACGGACTTCCCAAACTCATACAATTGCACAAACAAGATTAAGGACCAAAACGCATACATTTCAAAACATATAACTGCCAATGTCAGCCCCAAACGGTCAGGTGTTCCGAAACAGGGAGAACCTGTTTCGAAACGCGGGACCGTTCCGCATCGGGTTCCGAAACGAGGGCTAGCAGAGGCCTTTCCGTTTCGGACGCCTGGGCTACTACAGGGCACCCGTTCCGAAATGGTAGCTCCCGTTCCGATACGGCCTGCACAGAATGCAGAGAAATGGCTGCTAAAACACACAATTGACTTACCATACATGCTCCAAAAGCAACCAAACTTTACCAGCAAGACATACAACATGCAAGGAACATATTTGTATCAACCAATCATCATTATAGCATCAAATGTGAAAAGCCCCAAATCTAAAGGCATGCTTCCTACTTAGCAAACCATTCAAGCTTTAAATTTCCAAACCAACCATATAAAGGCCAATTACATATTCCAGCATTATTAACAACATTTAACAAACTTAGGGAGTTCAAAACATCTCCCAAAACATCCACATGGGTCCCCCATTGCCAAATGCCAAAAGCTAAAAGTGTTAGGAAACCTTTCCATACTTGAGCTTAGTTTCCACTTGATTTCTTGCCTTCCTTGTTGCCCTCAATGCACTTTAATGCTCTGCATTATTGGTTTGAGAAAAGAGAAAGAGAGCGTAAGCAAAAGCTTAGTGAGGAATGCTCATTAAAACCATTCAATAATGCATTTATAAAACTCATTTATAAACCATACTTCAAGCAACATTAAACATGCTCTTAAACATTTAAAACAAGCATCTCATGCTTCAAGTTCATAACAAGTCATATTGGCAACAAGTGATACAATTCACATAAGATCCACACATGGACTTTTAAACACCATTGTGATCTTATCCCCATGGACTTTTAAACACCATGGCCCATGGACTTTTAAACACCATGGCAAGGACCACACAAGGACTTTTAACCACCTTTGTGTCCTTAACAAGAATCTCCCAAGGACTTTTAAACACCTTGGAGTTCTTAAGTAACCAAGGCTTACACAAGGACTTTTAACCACCTTGAGCCTTAACCAAGAACCAATCATGGACTTTTAAACACCATGTTGTTCTTAAACTTTACAAGATCCACACAAGGACTTTTAACCACCTTTGTGATCTTAACCAAGAACCATCCAAGGACTTTTAACCACCTTGATGTTCTTAAATATACAAGGTTCACACAAGGACTTTTAACCACCTTTGTGACCTTAACCATCACTTGCCAATATGTATCATTATCATCAATATCTCACTGTTTTAAAGCATTTTACAAAGCCATAAACAACATGCATCTTTAAGCATCAAACCACATTTAAACAATGTTCAAAAACAAGGAACTCTTACCTTGAGTTTCCTTTAACACATGACTTATAATATCAGCAAATAAACATGCTAGATATGCTTTCAAAACAGATTTAAAATCATGCAAACAACACATTGCATACAACCAAAAAACCATGACCATCACCAAGAGAGTTTTTCCGAAAACTTACTCTTGAGCTTAGCTAAGTTGCTTAGACTTAAACTAAGCTCCCAAACCTTCAAAACACTGGTTTCAAAGTCGAAAACCAAATTCCACTCACCGATTCCGTTTCGCCTCTTGCCGAAACACAAATCAAGCTTCCGGATCACCACCACTTGGATCCAAAGATGACTCCCCTGTTTTAAACACATCAAAGCAGAGGATTAATGCATCATCATGCATTTATAGCTTCAATGAAAGCACCTAAACTCGCTGCTCTCATCCACACTCCATTTTCGGCTACCAAACACAACCGAAAATGCATCCAAACAACTCCTCAACAATGCCCAGCCAAGAACCATCAAAACTAAACATCCCTTAACATCATTTAACATCTAAAAAGGACCTAACAACATCCCTATATCTCCAGCAACAACAGATCCACAAGATCACTCCAAAACAACCAAGAATCACAAGCTAAACTTAGGAAATTCAACCTATCCGGGATTGCATTAATTAAAACTCAACTTCCAATCAAATTAACATTCATTTAACATCAAATTAACACCTTAAAACACAGCTCAATCAGATCATACGAAAATCCATCAAAAATCACCAAATCTTGCATTTAAAGCCAAGATCCACTACACAACTTTAAAACCATTTATAAATCATCAATTAAGGATTGAGAACTTAGGAATTTCAGTAAAGAACTGAGAGTTTAGAGGAGAAGGACGTTCTTACCTCCAAACTTGAGTTTCTCCTCTTTTAGAACCAAAAAGCTTGAAGAATCAATTAGCAAATGGTGAGGTTTTGTTGATGAGATGATTAGCAATCAAAAGAGAATTGAAAAGAGATGTTTAGGTGACAAAATCAGAAGAAAAACTCTGGAAAAGATGTTTGGTTTGAGAGAAAATGAGAGAAAAGGAAAATTGGAAAATATGGAAAGTTAGTTGAAAAATAGGAAAATAACTTTCCTCCACTTTTCTTTTGTTTAAAAACCAGAATTAAATCACTAAATATCTTAGAAAAATCTGGAGAAACTCCCTTTGGGTAAATAGCTCCTTAAAGATTCAAAGTTTCAATCCCTTTTAAAACAGTCACGCAGTTTTCAAAAATTACATTTTGGTCACTAGCCAAAATGTCACCCTTCCCAACCTCATTTTGTAAAATTGATTTCACAGTTCACTTTTATATATTAAAAGAAGATTTTAGAACATTTTTCCATATTTTTAATGCAACCCGAACTAGGTTTTCCTAATTTCACCTTTTTATATTCGAACAGCACTTTGACCGAACCGGTCCAAGCCCAAAACTTCTAAGCCCAAAACCGGGGCGTTACAACTCTCCCCCCTTAAGAAATTTCGTCCTCGAAATTTACCTGAAGGAAAGAGATAAGGAAACAGCTTCAACATGTCATCCTTCCGCTCCCACGTGTCTTCCTCAATACCACGGTGCTTCCACAACACCTTCACCAACTCAATGATCTTGCCACGAAGAACCTTGCTATCCGAATCCAGAACCTTCACCGGTTCCTCATCATAGGTCAAATCCGGATTCAATTCCACTTCCTCCACAGGCACCACATGTGAAGGATCAGATCTATACTTCCGGAGCATAGAAACATGAAACACATCATGAATCTTCTCCAACTCTTGAGGTAGCCTCAACTTGTACACAACAGGACCCACACGCTAAATCACCTCGTATGGTCCAATGTACCTAGGGCTCAACTTACCCTTCCGGCCAAACCTCATCACCTTCTTCCAAGGCGAAACCTTCAAAAATACACGGTCACCCACTGCATACTCAATCTCCTTACGCTTCAAATCCGCGTAAGACTTTTGCCGATCAGAAGCTGCCTTCAATCGCTCACAAATGAGCTTCACCTTCTCGGTGGTTCCCTTCAACAAAGCCGGCATCGAAACCAACTTTTGACCCGTTTCAGCCCAACAAAGAGGAGTCCTACACTTCCTCCCGTACAAAGCCTCATAAGGTGCCATTTGAATACTTGCCTGATAACTATTGTTATAAGCAAACTCTACCAAAGGCAAATGCTTCTCCTAAGAGCCCTGAAACTCAATCACGCAGCACCTCAACATATCCTCCAAAATCTGGATAACACGCTCTGATTGACCATCCGACTGAGGATGATAAGATGTACTGAAATTCAACCTTGTACCCAAAGCTTGATGCAAACATTGCCAGAAACGCGATGTAAACCTCGGATCCCTATCCGACACAATCGACTTAGGCACACCATGCAGCCGCACAATCTCAGCAATGTACAGCTCCGCAAGCTTATCCAAAGAAAACGTAGTATGCACATGCAAGAAATGTGCACACTTCGTCAGGCGATCCACAATCACCCACACCGAATTCTTCTTCGATGGTGACAAAGGTAAACCAGATACAAAATCCATGGTAACCCTTTCCCACTTCCATTCAGGGATTCTCAACGGTTGCAACAAACCTGAAGGAACCTGATGCTCAGCCTAAACTCGCTGACACACCATACACTTGCTCACGAACTCCGCAACATCTTTCTTCAAACCCACCTAATAGTATTCATCACGAAGATCACGATACATCTTAGTACTACCAGGGTGCATAGCAAAAGGACTACTATGACCTTCAGTCAGAATAGCACGCCTCAACTCAGCATCATTGGGCACTACTATTCGACTCCCAAAACACAACACACCATCATCATTAAAGCAGAAATCCGAAGGCCTACCCTTCGCGATATCCTGAACATGAGGCACCAAGGAATCATCCAGCAACTGCTTTTCCTTGATCAACTGAACCAACGATGGTTTCACTTGCAACTCAGCCACAAGACCACCATCACGCGAAATACTCAAACTGGCAAACATAGCCCTCAGCTCAACAGTTACCTTCCTACACAAGGCATCCGCAACAACATTAGCTTTTCCAGGGTGATACGCAATCATCAAATCATAATCCTTGAGCAACTCCACCCAACGCCGCTGCCTAAGATTCAACTCTTTCTGAGACATCAAATATCTCAAACTCTTGTGATCCGTGTACACAGTACACTTCTCACCATACAGATAATGTCTCCAGATCTTCAAAGCAAAAACCACTGCAGCCAACTCAATATCATGCATAGGATAATTGCGCTCATGCACCTTCAACTGCCGCGATGCATAAGCAACCACCTTACCCTCTTGCATCAGCACACATCCCAAACCAACATAGGACGCATCACTGTAGACCACAAACTCTTTCCCTGATTCAGGTTGAACCAAGATAGGAGCTTGCGTCAAAGCCGCCTTAAGCTTCTCAAAAGCCTGCTGTCTCGCCTCCGTCCATTCATACTTAACATCCTTTTGCAACAGCTTCGTCAAAGGTGCAGCAATCTTAGAAAACCCATCCACAAACCTCCGATAGTATCCTGCCAAACCAAGGAAACTACGAACCTCATGAACATACTTAGGAACCTTCCAATTCATCACCGCCTCGATCTTCTGAGGATCCACACGAATCCCCTCAGCAGAAACCACATGCCCAAGAAACACCACCTCCTTAAGCCAGAACTCACACTTTCTCAGCTTAGCATAAAGCTGATTCTCCAACAAAGCTTGCAGCACAATCCTCAAATGCTCTTCATGGTCCTCCTCAGTACGCGAGTACACGAGGATATCATCAATGAACACCACAACGAACTTATCCAGGTATTCATGGAACACACAGTTCATCATGTCCATGAAAGCAGCAGGAGCATTTGTCAAACCAAACGGCATCACAAGAAACTCATAATGCCCATACCTTGTCCTGAAAGCTGTCTTAGGCACATCCACATCCTTTACCTTCAACTGGTAATACCCTGACCTCAAGTCAATCTTAGAGAACACAGCAGCTCCCCGAAATTGATCAAAGAGATCATCAATTCTCGGCAAAGGATACCGATTCTTGATAGTCAACTTGTTTAGCTGACGGTAATCAATGCACATTCTCATAGTGCCATCCTTCTTCTTCACAAACAAGACCGGTGCTCCCCAAGGTGACACACTTGGCCGAATGAACCCACGATCAAGCAACTCTTGCAATTGCGTCTTCAGCTCTTTCAGCTCCTTAGGTGCCATTCTATAAGAGGTAATGGACACAGGAGTTGTATTCTCATACAGCTCAATTCCAAACTCCACCTCGCGATTAGGAGGTAAACCAGGCAACTCTTTAGGAAACACACCAGGAAACTCTCGCACAACCCTGATATCTTGCACACGCAACTCCTTAGAGCTAGGATTCATCATGAAAGCTAGGTAAGCTTCACAACCTTGCCTCAGCATCCGGCTCGCCTCCAAGGTAGACACCACATTGGCAAGAAACTTCACATTCTCACCAACCATAACAACTTCATAATCATCCGCAAGCTTCAGCGAAACTCGCTTATTTTCACAATCCACTACAGCACGATGCTCAGCAAGCCAATCCATACCAAGGATTACATCAAAACCATAGAAAGGCAACTCCATAAGGTCAACATGAAAAACATGTTCTTGAACAACCAAAGGACACCTTCTAAACAGCTTTCGAGTCACAACAGTCTCACCAAAAGAACTAGTGACGCGAACACCAACATCCAAAGACTCAACAGGCAAACCAAGCAATTCAGCATGCTCACGCAAAATGTATGAATGCGTAGATCCAGAATCAATCAAGGAAAGTAATGACAAGGATTGCAAAGTAAAGATACCTGCAATCACATCCGCATCATTCCTCCCCTCACGCTGAGCATACACCCTAGCTTGACCTCCACCCTCAGGCTGAATAGCCACAACATGGGCCACTCCTCGACCACCTTCCTCTCTCCGCTGAAAATTACCACGACCGCGCCCACGACCTCTCTGCGGTGCAGCAACAACAGGAGCACGCACTTGGCCACCAGCCAACATAGGACACTCTCGCCTCAAGTGGTCCGCAGATACACAATTCCAGCACCCGTTACCAGCTGCCGCAACAGGAGCTTGCACCTCCCTCACAGCACGAGAACAATCACGCTTCAAATGACCACGTGAACCACAAATCCAACACGCACTCGGACCAGCTCTAGCATTGCCTCCCCGCGCAGGCGCACCACCACCTCGCTTAGCCGAATACTGATACCTCTGATCACGTCCCCTCTTGTTCCGTCCACCACCAGAACTATATTCAGCAGCCCGCTTTCCAGCACTTGCTCCAGCACCTCTAGCAGATAAACCCAAATTCATCTCAATATCCTTTGCTCGGCCCACCAGCACATCAAAATCATCATACTCGGTAGCCAGCACATACATCTTCACATCCGTCACTAAACCATAACGGAATCTTTCGCACCTCGCCCGCTCATCAGGGACTAACTCAGACGCATACTGACTGAGTCGAACAAACTGCACTTCATACTCAGCCACGGACATGCTCCCTTGGGTAAGAGACATGAACTCCCTCTTCTTTTCATCTAGGTACCTCACACCTAGATACCTTCTCTTGAACACATTCTGGAAGAATGTCCAAGTTACATCAGCATCAGCCATCCCAGCGATAGTGGTTGTCCACCACGTATAAGCATCATCCTGTAGCAAAGATACTACACAACCCAGCTTTTGCATATCAGTGCAACTCATCTGACCCAAGATCCTCTTGGTACACTCCATCCAGGATTCAGAACCTTCCGCAGACAAACCCCTGAACTCAGTCCCACCAAGACTGCGTAGACGTTCCAAGGGTAGTCTAACACCAGCATCTCCCTGATGCCCAGCTCCTTGAGCTCCAGCTACTGCCGCTCGAAAAGCACCAGCAATAGCTTGCATCAACATCGTCATATCAGGCATAGCTTGCCCCTGACCAGCCTCAGGTCCAGCGACCCCAGCACCAGCACCAGCTGCAGCTTCAGCTCTTCAACCCTCAGCACCACCACCACCAGGTGGAGGAGGTAACACCGCACTTCCTGCATTTTCCTCATTCTCATTCTCATTCTGAGCCGTAGCTCGCACATTACTCCTCAACTCTCTACGAGGTGCCATACTCTAACAATGCAATCACAATGCAAACAAACAAAGTCAGGCCCAGCAAGGTAAGCAATCCAAGTACTCAAGCTCATTTTCATTTAAAATCAACATCATTTCATTAGCTTTGATTTGGCAATGGGTACCCACAACATGCTTCACCACAGCATACAACTCAATTGCATCAAATTCACAAACCACTCATCATGCTTTCACTCAACAAGCATACATAGCATACATACTTCAATCATGCACACAATCATTCCCAATTACTCGAGAACTCAGCTCTGATACCACCAAATGTAACCCCCTTAACCCGGCCTAGACGGTTGACCCGAATTAAGAAAGTCACACGGGGAAAACCAAAGTCAACCCGAAAGTCAACCTTGATTAACGACCCTTTTTTTCTTTTTAAACTTGTCTAGATGCACATTAACCCTGGTTATGAACATTCAAACAGCATGCTCAAAGATCATAAACATCAGAGATCAAACAGGGACCTAATTGAACAATTTACAACTTTAGGGACCAAATTGTAAATTCTGTAAATTATAAGGTCTTAACCCAAATTAATGTTACCAACTTGTAATTAGTCAAGTTTCATGCTTCTCTGCAAATTTTCAGCTCAAACGGACTTCCCAAACTCATACAATTGCACAAAAAAGATTAAGGACCAAAACGCATACATTTCAAAACATATAACTGCCAATGTCAGCCCCCAACGGTCAGGTGTTCCGAAACAGGGAGAACCTGTTTCGAAACGCAGGACCGTTCCGCAACGGGTTTCGAAACGAGGGCTGGCAGAGGCCTTTCCGTTTCGGAACGGTGTCTTCCGTTTCGGACGCCTGAGCTACTACAGGGCACCCGTTCCGAAACGGTAGCTCCCGTTCCGATACGGCCTGCACAGAATGCAGAGAAATGGCTGCTAAAACACACAATTGACTTACCATACATGCTCCAAAAGCAACAAAACTTTACCAGCAAGACATACAACATGCAAGGAACATATTTGCATCAACCAATCATCATTATAGCATCAAATGTGAAAAGCCCCAAATCTAAAGGCATGCTTCCTACTTAGCAAACCATTCAAGCTTTAAATTTCCAAACCAACCATATAAAGGCCAATTACATATTCCAGCATTATTAACAACATTTAACAAACTTAGGGAGTTCAAAACATCTCCCAAAACATCCACATGGGTCCCCCATTGCCAAATGCCAAAAGCTAAAAGTGTTAGGAAACCTTTCCATACTTGAGCTTAGTTTCCACTTGATTGCTTGCCTTCCTTGCTGCCCTCAATGCACTTTAATGCTCTGCATTATTGGTTTGAGAAAAGAAAAAGAGAGCGTAAGCAAAAGCTTAGTGAGGAATGCTCATTAAAACCATTCAATAATGCATTTATAAAACTCATTTATAAACCATACTTCAAGCAACATTAAACATGCTCTTAAACATTTAAAACAAGCATCTCATGCTTCAAGTTCATAACAAGTCATATTGGCAACAAGTGATACAATTCACATAAGATCCACACATGGACTTTTAAACACCATTGTGATCTTATCCCCATGGACTTTTAAACACCATGGCCCATGGACTTTTAAACACCATGGCAAGGACCACACAAGGACTTTTAACCACCTTTGTGTCCATAACAAGAATCTCCCAAGGACTTTTAAACACCTTGGAGTTCTTAAGTAACCAAGGCTTACACAAGGACTTTTAACCACCTTGAGCCTTAACCAAGAACCAATCATGGACTTTTAAACACCATGTTGTTCTTAAACTTTACAAGATCCACACAAGGACTTTTAACCACCTTTGTGATCTTAACCAAGAACCATCCAAGGACTTTTAACCACCTTGATGTTCTTAAATATACAAGGTTCACACAAGGACTTTTAACCACCTTTGTGACCTTAACCATCACTTGCCAATATGTATCATTATCATCAATATCTCATTATTTTAAAGCATTTTACAAAGCCATAAACAACATGCATCTTTAAGCATCAAACCACATTTAAACAATGTTCAAAAACAAGGAACTCTTACCTTGAGTTTCCTTTAACACATGGCTTATAATGTCAGCAAATAAACATGCTAGATATGCTTTCAAAACAGATTTAAAATCATGCAAACAACACATTGCATACAACCAAAAAACCATGGCCATCACCAAGAGAGTTTTTCCGAAAACTTACTCTTGAGCTTAGCTAAGTTGCTTAGACTTAAACTAAGCTCCCAAACCTTCAAAACACTGGTTTCAAAGTCGAAAACCAAATTCCACTCACCGATTCCGTTTCGCCTCTTGCCGAAACACAAATCAAGCTTCCGGATCACCACCACATGGATCCAAAGATGACTCCCCTGTTTTAAACACATCAAAGCAGAGGATTAATGCATCATCATGCATTAATAGCTTCAATGAAAGCACCTAAACTCGCTGCTCTCATCCACACTCCATTTTCGGCTACCAAACACAACCGAAAATGCATCCAAACAACTCCTCAACAATGCCCAACCAAGAACCATCAAAACTAAACATCCCTTAACATCATTTAACATCTAAAAAGGACCTAACAACATCCCTATATCTCCAGCAACAACAGATCCACAAGATCACTCCAAAACAACCAAGAATCACAAGCTAAACTTAGGAAATTCAACCTATCCGGGATTGCATTAATTAAAACTCAACTTCCAATCAAATTAACATTCATTTAACATCAAATTAACACCTTAAAACACAGCCCAATCAGATCATACGAAAATCCATCAAAAATCACCAAATCTTGCATTTAAAGCCAAGATCCACTACACAACTTTAAAACCATTTATAAATCATCAATTAAGGATTGAGAACTTAGGAATTTCAGTAAAGAACTGAGAGTTTAGAGGAGAAGGACGTTCTTACCTCCAAACTTGAGTTTCTCCTCTTTTAGAACCAAAAAGCTTGAAGAATCAATTAGCAAATGGTGAGGTTTTGTTGATGAGATGATTAGCAATCAAAAGAGAATTGAAAAGAGATGTTTAGGTGACAAAATCAGAAGAAAAGCTCTGGAGAAAGATGTTTGGTTTGAGAGAAAATGAGAGAAAAGGATAATTGGAAAATATGGAAAGTTAGTTGAAAAATAGGAAAATAACTTCCCTCCACTTTTCTTTTGTTTAAAAACCAGAATTAAATCACTAAATATCTTAGAAAAATCTGGAGAAACTCCCTTTGGGTGAATAGCTCCTTAAAGATTCAAAGTTTCAATCCTTTTTAAAACAGTCACGCAGTTTTCAAAAATTACATTTTGGTCACTAGCCAAAATGTCACCCTTCCCAACCTCATTATGTAAAATTGATTTCACAGTTCACTTTTATATATTAAAAGAAGATTTTAGAACATTTTTCCATATTTTTAATGCAACCCGAACTAGGTTTTCCTAATTTCACCTTTTTATATTCGAACAACACTTTGACCGAACCGGTCCAAGCCCAAAAC
The DNA here is from genome assembly GCA_958450335.1 of Hibiscus tridactylites. Classification (NCBI taxonomy): domain Eukaryota; kingdom Viridiplantae; phylum Streptophyta; class Magnoliopsida; order Malvales; family Malvaceae; genus Hibiscus; species Hibiscus tridactylites. The sequence goes on along the minus strand of OY288268.1, from coordinate 79,059,483 downwards.
TTCTAAGCCCAAAACTGGGGCGTTACAGAATTTTAACCACCTTTGTAACCTTAACCAAGAACCAACCGTGGACTTTTAAACACCATGTTGTTCTTAAATAACAATTCTCACACAAGGAATTTTAACCACCTTGGTGATCTTAACCAAGAACCTACCATGGACTTTTAACCACCATGTTGTTCTTAAATAAACAAGGCTCACACAAGGACTTTTAACCACCTTTGTGACCTTAACCATCACTTGCCAATATGCATCATTAACCACAATATTCCACTGTTTTAAAGCATTTGACAAAGCCATAAACATCATGCATCTTAAAGCATCAAACCACATTTAATCAATGTTCAAAAACAAGGATCTCTTACCTTGAGCATCCTTCAACACATGGCTTATAATCTCAGCAAATAAACATGCTAAATATGCTTTCAAAACAGGATTTAAAACATGCAAACAAACCACATTGCATACAACCAATCAATGGTTCATCACCAAGAGAGTTTTTCCGAAAACTTACTCTTGAGCTTAGCTAAGTTTCTTAGACTTAAACTAAGCTCCCAAACCTTCAAAACACTGGTTTCAAAGCTGAAAACCAAAATCCACTCACCGATTCCGTTTCGCCACTTGCCGAAACACAAATCAAGCTTCCGGATCACCACCACTAGGATCCAAAGATGACTCCCCTGTTTTAAATACATCAAAGTAGAGGATTAATGCATCATCATGCATTAATAACTTCAATGAAAGCACCTAAACTCGCTGCTCTCATCCACACTCCATTTTTGGCCACCAAACACAACCGAAAATGCATCCAAACAACTCCACAACACTACCCAGCCATAATCCATCAAATCTAATCATCCTTAAACATCAATTAACATCCAAAAAGGATCTAACATCATCCTTATACCTCCAGCTATAACAGATCATCAAGATCACACCAAAAACAACCAAGAACTCAAGCTAAACTTAGGAAAATCAACCTATCCGGGATTGCATTAATTAAACCTCAACTTCTCATCAATTTAACATTCATTTAACATCAAAAAGACACCTCAAATCACTGCTTAAACAGATCATACGAATTTTAACCAAAATCAACCAAATCTTGCATTTTAAAGCCAAGATCAAGAGTTCAATTGTAAAACCTTTAATAAATCACAAATTAAGGATTGAGAACTTGGGAATTTCAGTAAAGAACTGAGAGTTTAGAGGAGAAGGACGTTCTTACCTCCAAACTTGAGTTTTCTCCCTTTTTGGAACCAAATTCTTGAAAATCCACTTAGCAAATGCAAAGGTTTTGATGAAGAGATGATTGAAGATCAAAAGAGAATTGAAATGAATTGTTTAGGTGACAAAATCAGAGGAAAATGCTCTGGAGAATTGTGTTTGGTTTGAGAGAAAAGATGAGAGAAAATAGAAAATGGAAATTTGGAAAGTTAGTTAGAAAATGCCAAAATATCTTCCCTCCACTTTTCTTTTATTTAAAAACCATTAATTAATCATTTAACACTTTATAAAAATCTGGAGAAACTCCCATTGGGTAAATAGCTCCTTAAAGATTGAAAGTTTCAATCCTTTTTAAAACAGTCTCACAGTTTTCAAAAATTACATTTTGGTCACTTACCAAAATGTCACTCTTCCAAACCTCATTTTGTAAAATTGATTTCACCACACTCTTATATATAATAAAATAGGATTTTAAGACATTTTTCCATATTTTTAATGCAACCCGAACTAGGCTTTCCTAATTTCACCCTTATATATTCGAACCGCACTCCGACCGAACCGGTCCAAATCCCAAAACTCCTAAGCCCAAAACCGGGGCGTTACAACTCTCCCCCCTTAAGAAATTTCGTCCTCGAAATTTACCTGAAGGAAAGAGGACCGGAAACTGCTTCAGCATGTCATCCTTCCGTTCCCACGTGGCTTCCTCAACACCACGATGCTTCCACAACACCTTTACCAACTCAATGGTCTTGCCACGAAGAACCTTGCTATCCGAATCCAGAACCCTCACCGGTTCCTCATCATAGGTCAAATCCGGATTCAATTCCACTTCTTCCACAGGCATCACATGTGAAGGATCCGATCTGTACTTCCGAAGCATAGAAACATGAAACACATCATGAATCTTCTCCAACTCTTGAGGTAGCCTCAACTTGTACGCAACAGGACCCACACACTCAATCACCTCGTATGGTCCAATGTACCTAGGGCTCAACTTACCCTTACGGCCAAACCTCATCACCTTTTTCCAAGGCGAAACCTTCAGAAACACACGGTCACCCACCGCATACTCAATCTCCTTACGCTTCAAATCCGCGTAAGACTTTTGCTGATCAGAAGCTGCCTTCAAACGCTCACAAATGAGCTTCACCTTCTCGGTGGTTCCTTTCAACAAAGCCGGCATCGAAACCAACTTCTGACCCGTTTCAGCCCAACAAAGAGGAGTCCTACACTTCCTCCCGTACAAAGTCTCATAAGGTGCCATTTGAATACTTGCCTGATAACTATTGTTATAAGCAAACTCCACCAAAGGCAAATGTTTCTCCCAAGATCCTTGGAACTCAATCACGCAGCACCTCAACATATCCTCCAAAATCTGGATAACACGCTCGGACTGACCATCCGACTGAGGATGATAAGATGTACTGAAATTCAACCGTGTACCCAAAGCTCGATGCAAACACTGCCAGAAACGTGATGTAAACCTCATATCCCTATCCGACACAATCGACTTTGGCACACCATGCAGCCGCACAATCTCAGCAATGTACAGCTCCGCAAGCTTATCCAAAGAATACGTAGTATGCACAGGCAAGAAATGCGCACACTTCGTCAGGCGATCCACAATCACCCACACCGAATTCTTCTTCTATGGTGACAAGGGTAAACCAGATACAAAATCCATGGTAATCCTTTCCCACTTCCATTCAGGGATTCTCAACGTTTGCAACAACCCCGAAGGAACCTGATGCTCAGCCTTAACTCGCTGACACACCATGCACTTGCTCACAAACTCTGCCACATCCTTCTTCAGACCCACCCAATAGTACTCATCACAAAGATCACGATACATCTTAGTACTACCAGGGTGCATAGCAAAAGGACTACTATGACCTTCAGTCAGAATAGCACGCCTCAACTCAGCATCATTAGGCACTACTATCCGACTCCCAAAACACAGCACTCCATCATAATTAAAGCAGAAATCCGAAGGCCTACCCTCCGCGATATCCTGAACATGAGGTACCAAGGAATCATCCAGCAACTGCTTTTCCTTGATCAACTGAACCAAAGATGGTTTCACTTGTAACTCAGCCACAAGACCACCATCACGCGAAATACTCAAACTGGCAAGCATAGCCCTCAACTCAACAACTACCTTCCTACTCAAGGCATCCGCTACAACATTAGCTTTTCCAGGGTGATACTCAATCGTCAAATCATAATCCTTGAGCAACTCCACCCAACGTCGCTGCCTAAGATTCAACTCCTTCTGAGACATCAGATACTTCAAACTCTTGTGATCCGTGTACACAGTACACTTCTCACCATACAGGTAATGTCTCCAGATCTTCAAAGCAAAAACCACCGCAGCCAACTCAATGTCATGCGTAGGATAATTGCGCTCATGCACCTTCAACTGCCGCGATGCATAAGCCACCACCTTACCCTCTTGCATCAACACACATCCCAAACCAACATAGGACGCATCACTATACACCACAAACTCTTTCCCTGATTCAGGTTGAACCAAGATAGGAGCTTGCGTCAAAGCTGCCTTAAGCTTCTCAAAAGCCTGCTGTCTCGCTTCCGTCCACTCATACTTAACATCCTTTTGCAACAACTTTGTCAAAGGTGCAGCAATCTTAGAAAACCCATCCACAAACCTCCGGTAGTATCCCGCCAAACCAAGGAAACTACGAACCTCATGAACAGACTTAGGAACCTTCCAATTCATCACCGCCTCAATCTTCTGAGGATGAACACGAATCCCCTCGGCAGAAACCACATGCCAAATAAACACCACTTCACTTAACCAGAACTCACACTTACTCAGCTAGGCATAAAGCTGATGCTCCAACAAAGCTTGCAACACAATCCGCAAATGCTCTTCATGCTCCTCCTCAGTACGCGAGGATATCATCAATGAACACCACTACAAACTTGTCCAAGTATTCATGAAACACACGATTCATCATGTCCATGAAAGCAGCAGGAGCATTTGTCAAACCAAACGGCATCACAAGGAACTCATAATGCCCATACCTTGTCCTGAAAGCTGTCTTAGGCACATCCACATCCTTTACCCTCAACTGGTAATACCCTGACCTCAAGTCAATCTTAGAGAACACAGCTGCTCCTCGAAATTGATCAAAGAGATCATCAATTCTCGGCAAAGGATACGGATTCTTGATAGTCAACTTGTTCAGCTGACGATAATCAATGCACATTCTCATAGTGCCATCCTTCTTCTTCACAAACAAGACCGGTGCACCCCAAGGTGATACACTCGGCCGAATGAACCCACGATCAAGCAACTCTTGCAACTGCGTCTTCAGCTCCTTCAACTCTTTGGGTGCCATTCTATAAGGGGTAATGGACACAGGAGTTGTATTTTCATACAGCTCAATCCCAAACTCCACCTTGCGATTAGGAGGTAACCTAGGCAACTCCTCAGGAAACACACCAGGAAACTCTCGCACAGTCCTGATATCTTGTACACGCAACTCCTTAGAACTAGGATTCATCACAAAAGCTAGATAAGCTTCACAACCTTGCCTCAGCATCCGGCTCGTTTCCAACGTAGACACCACATTAGCAATAAACTTCACATTCTCACCAACCACAACCACCTCATAATCATCCGCAAGCTTCAACGAAACTCGCTTATTCTCACAATCCATAACAGCTCGATGCTCATCAAGCCAATCCATACCAAGGATTACATCAAAACCATAGAAAGGCAACTCCATAAGGTCAACATGAAAAACATGATCTTGAACAACCAAAGGACATCTTCTATAAAGCTTTCGAGTCACAACAGTCTCACCAAAAGAACTAGTGACGCGCACACCAACATCCAAAGACTCAACAGGCAAACCAAGAAATTCAGCATGCTCACGCAATATGTATGAGTGCGTAGATCCAGAATCAATCAAGGAAAGTAATGACAAGGATTGCAAAGTAAAGGTACATGCGATCACATCCGCGTCATTCCTTCCCTCCCGCTGAGCATACACCCTGGCTTGGCCACCACCCTTAGGCTGAATAGCCACAACATGAGCCACACCCCGACCACCTTCCTCTCTCCGCTGGAAGTTACCACGGCCGCGCCCACGACCTCTCTAAGCTGCAGCAACAACAGGAGCACGCACTTGGCCACCAGCCAACATAGGACACTCTCTTCTCATGTGATCCGTAGATCCACAGTTCCAGCACGCATTACCAGCTGCCACAACAGGAGCTTGCACCTCCCTCACAGCACGAGGACAATCACGTTTCATATGGCCACGCGAACCACATATCCAACATGCACTCGGATCAACTCTAGCGTTGCCTCCCCGAATAGGTGCACCACCACCTCGCTTAGCTGAGGACTGATACTTCTGATCACGTCCCCTCTTGTTCTGTCCACCACCGGAACTATACTCAGCTGCTCGCTTACCAGCACTAGAACCAGCACTTTTAGCAGATAAACCCAAGTTCATCTCAATATCCTTGGCTCGGCCCACCAGCACATCAAAATCATCATACTCGGTTGCCAGAACATACATCTTAACTTCCGTCACTAAACCATAACGGAACCTTTCACACCTCTCCCGCTCGTCCGGAACAAGCTCAGGTGCGTATTGACTGAGTCGAACAAACTGGACCTCATACTCAGCCACAGACATGCTCCCCTGGGTAAGAGACATAAACTCCCTCTTCTTTTCATCTAGGTACCTCACACCTAGATACCTTCTCTTGAACGCGTTCTGGAAAAACGTCCAAGTTACGTCAGCTTCCGCCATCCCAGCGATAGAGGTTGTCCACCGCGTATAAGCATCATCTTGCAACAATGATACTACACAACCCAGCTTTTGCACATCAGTGCAACTCATCTGACCCAAGATTCTCTTGGTACCCTCTAACCAAGACTCCAAACCTTCGGCTGACAAACCCCTGAACTCAGTCCCTCCCAGACTGCGCAAACGTTCCAAGGGTAGTCTAACTCTAGCATCTCCCTGATGCACAGCTCCTTGAGCTCTAGCTACCGCTGCTTGAAAAGCTCTAGCAATAGCTTGAATCAACACCGTCATGTCAGGAATTGCTTGCCCCTGACCAGCCTCTGGTCCAGCGACCCCAGCACCAGCTGCAACTCCAGCTCCTTCACCCCCAGCACCACCACCACAAGGTGGAGGAGGTAAATCCACCGCACTCTCAACATTCTCTTCATTCTCATTCTCATTTTGAGCCGTAGCTCGCACATTACTCCTCAACTATCTACGAGGTGCCATACTCTAACAATGCAATCACAATGCAAATAAACAAAGTCAGGCCCAACAAGGTAAGCAATCCAAGTACTCAAGCTCATTTTCACTTAAAAACAACATCATTACATTAGCTTTGATTTGGCAATGGGTACCCACAACATGCTTCACCACAGCATACACCTCAATTGCAACATATTTACAATCCACTCATCATGCTTTCACTCAACAAGCATACAAAGCATACATACATCAATCATGCACACAATCATTCCCAATTACTCGAGAACTCAGCTCTGATACCACCAAATGTAACCCCCTTAACTCGGCCCAGACGGATGAACCGAACTAAGAAGTTTACACGGGGAAAACCAAAGTCAACCCGAAAGTCAACCTTGATTAACGACCCTTTTTTTTTTCTTTTTGTCTAGATGCACATTATCCCTAGATATGAACATACAATCAGCATACTCAAAGATCATAACCATCAGAGAACATTCAGGACCCAATTGCACAAAATACAACTTTAGGGACCAAATTGTAAATTCTGAAAATTTTAAGGACTTAACCCAAATTAAAGTTACCAATATATATTTAATCATATTTCATGCTTCTCTATCAAATTTCAGCTCAAACGGACATCCCAAACTCATTTAATTGCAATAACAAGGTTTAGGACTAAAATGCAAACATTTCAAAATATATAACCAACAATTTCAGTGCCCAACGGTCGAGTGTTTCGGAACAGGGAAGACCCGTTCCGAAACGTGGGACCGTTCCAGAACAGGGCCTAGCAGAGGCCAAACCGTTCCGGAACAGTTCCTACCGTCAAGGAACGCCCAGGCAATTTCAGGCCCCCGTTCCGATACGGTAGCACCTATTCCGAAACAGGTTGCCCAGATTGCAGAAAAATTGCTGGTTTAACACATAATTGGCCTATCTAACATGCTCCAAACGCAACCAAATTTTACCAGCAGGTCATTCAACATACAAGGAACATAATTGCATCAACCAAATATCAACATGGCATCAATTATGAAAATCCCCAATTCTATAGGCATGCATCCTATAATTCAAACCATGAAATCCTCAAATCACAAAATCACGAACCAAGAGGCCAATTACAAACTCAAACATTATTAACAACATAAATCCAACTTAGGGAATCCAAAACATCTCCCAAAACAACAACATAGGTCCCCCATTGCCAAATGCCAAAAGCTAATAGTGTTTAAGAAACCTTCACCATACTTGAGAAAAGAGAGAGCGTAAGCCAAATCTTAGTGAGAGCGTAAGCCAAATCTTAGTGAGGAATGCTCATTTAAAACCACACAATAATGCATTTATAAAACACTTTTATAAACCTTAAACCCATCCTCATTTGCACATGCACTAAAGCATTTAAAATCAGCAACTCATGCTTCAAGTTCATATCATGTCATATTGGCAACAAGTGATACATCAACATAAGATCCACACATGGACTTTTAAACACCATTGTGATCTTATAATTTCCAAGGACCATACATGGACTTTTAAACACCATTGTGTCCTTAACATCATCCATGGACTTTTAAACACCATGACAAGGACCACACAAGGACTTTTAAACACCTTTGTGTCCTTAACAAGAATCTCCCAAGGACTTTTAAACACCTTGGAGTTCTTAAGTAACCAAGGCTTACACAAGGAATTTTAACCACCTTTGTAACCTTAACCAAGAACCAACCATTGACTTTTAAACACCATGTTGTTCTTAAATAACAAGCCTCACACAAGGAATTTTAACCACCTTGGTGATCTTAACCAAGAACCAACCATGGACTTTTAACCACCATGTTGTTCTTAAATAAACAAGGCTCACACAAGGACTTTTAACCACCTTTGTGACCTTAACCATCACTTGCCAATATGCATCATTAACCACAATATTCCACTGTTTTAAAGAATTTGACAAAGCCATAAACATCATGCATCTTAAAGCATCAAACCACATTTAATCAATGTTCAAATACAAGGATCTCTTACCTTGAGCATCCTTCAACACATGGCTTATAATCTCAGCAAATAAACATGCTAAATATGCTTTCAAAACAGGATTTAAAACATGCAAACAAACCACATTGCATACAACCAATCCATGGTTCATCACCAAGAGAGTTTTTCCGAAAACTTACTCTTGAGCTTAGCTAAGTTGCTTAGACTTAAACTAAGCTCCCAAACCTTCAAAACACTGGTTTCAAAGCTGAAAACCAAAATCCACTCACCGATTCCGTTTCGCCACTTGCCGAAACACAAATCAAGCTTCCGGATCACCACCACTAGGATCCAAAGATGACTCCCCTGTTTTAAATACATCAAAGTAGAGGATTAATGCATCATCATGCATTAATAACTTCAATGAAAGCACCTAAACTCGCTGCTCTCATCCACACTCCATTTTTGGCCACCAAACACAACCGAAAATGCATCCAAACAACTCCACAACACTACCCAGCCATAATCCATCAAATCTAATCATCCTTAAACATCAATTAACATCCAAAAAGGATCTAACATCATCCTTATACCTCCAGTTATAACAGATCATCAAGATCACACCAAAAACAACCAAGAACTCAAGCTAAACTTAGGAAAATCAACCTATCCGGGATTGCATTAATTAAACCTCAACTTCTCATCAATTTAACATTCATTTAACATCAAAAAGACACCTCAAATCACTGCTTAAACAGATCATACGAATTTTAACCAAAATCAACCAAATCTTGCATTTTAAAGCCAAGATCAAGAGTTCAATTGTAAAACCTTTAATAAATCACAAATTAAGGATTGAGAACTTGGGAATTTCAGTAAAGAACTGAGAGTTTAGAGGAGAAGGTCGTTCTTACCTCCAAACTTGAGTTTTCTCCCTTTTTGGAACCAAATTCTTGAAAATCCACTTAGCAAATGCAAAGGTTTTGATGAAGAGATGATTGAAGATCAAAAGAGAATTGAAATGAATTGTTTAGGTGACAAAATCAGAGGAAAATGCTTTGGAGAATTGTGTTTGGTTTGAGAGAAAAGATGAGAGAAAATAGAAAATGGAAATTTGGAAAGTTAGTTAGAAAATGCCAAAATATCTTCCCTCCACTTTTCTTTTATTTAAAAATCATTAAATAATCATTTAACACTTTAGAAAAATCTGGAGAAACTCCCATTGGGTAAATAGCTCCTTAAAGAATGAAAGTTTCAATCCTTTTTAAAACAGTCTCACAGTTTTCGAAAATTACATTTTGGTCACTTACCAAAATGTCACTCTTCCAAACCTCATTTTGTAAAATTGATTTCACCACACTCTTATATATAATAAAAGAGGATTTTAAGACATTTTTCCATATTTTTAATGCAACCCGAACTAGGCTTTCCTAATTTCACCCTTATATATTCGAACCGCACTCCGACCGAACCGGTCCAAATCCCAAAACTCCTAAGCCCAAAACGGGGCGTTACACTGTTCCAATATACTGCTCGGGGAAGGTGGTGGCTGTTGTTGCTGCTGCGGCGGCAGTTGCTGTCGCGTCAGCAATCTAGGTCCTCCCTGATTCTGATTATGTGCTTGCGGATTCAAGGCATTATTGGGATTACTCCAGGAAAATTTGGGATCCTTCCTCCAATTGGGATTATAATTGTTGGAATTATAATTCGGCTTGTAATTTCCAATATATTTTCCCTCTTCTACTTGTATTGGGCACTCATCCCGACTATGATTTCCCTCACAGATGTTACAAACTTCCTCAACAGCAAATCCTTGTAAACCATCATCGTTCAATAACCGTTTCATTGCTTTAGTAAGGAATGCTATGTAACACCCCCTACCCGGCCTAAACAAGAACCGGGTCGGAGAGCATTACTGGAAACCAATGCGGAAAAATCTTTTAATCTTTAATCTTCAAACTCTTCTTAATATCTCGACTTATTGAAATTTATTGAATCTTTTTGAACCTATCTGACTTAGTAATCAAATCCTTTAATCCCCAATCTTGTAATCTTTACCGGGTTTACAAATTAATACATTTAAACTCATAAAAGCCAAAAAGAAGCTGCTTGTATCGAAACGCCCTAAGCCGTTCCAGTACGGCTTGAGCACGGTCAATATTTTTGACTTTTTCTTCCTGACCGTTTCGATACGGCTTGACCTGTATCGGTACGGGTTGACCGACCTTGACTTGACTTGGACCCGTTTTGAAACCAGCTTCGAAACAAGGGTCGACAGTTGCAAAAGTGTTCCGAAACGACATCATTTCGTTTCGATACAGGGGTCGACAGTAGCAAAACTGTTCCAAAATGGCATCACCTCGTTTCGGAACGCTCTGTCTCACAGGCTTATTATTGGTTAACCGTACCAGAACGCCATCACCCGTTCCGATACGGTGACATGTAATAACAGAATTTTATCTGGTTTTTAAGGCTTTTACCATGCCAAACCACGCCCGATTAAGCCGAAACTTTGTATACAACTTATTTCTACTAGTGTTCACCAGCATGCAAATTTTCATAGTCATTCCAATAAGTTTACCCCATTTTTACCATAATACCAAAAGCATGTTTTAAACTAGTTTAGCCAAAAGTTTAGAAAGTCATATTTAAGCCTTTAAGCTTATTACAAAATAGACAAGCCTTTGCCGCAACAAAAAGAGCATAGTGACTACGATAGCTACCTTGCCACTTCACTAGGAGTTATAATGTAAGTACTTTACTTGATATGGAGTAGTGACTTGTCTTGCAACCGATCCGATTCTTCAAGAAACAACTTCCTAACCTGAGAATGCATGAAGACAACACATTAGGCTCTCAAGCCTAGTGAGGTAATCAAATAACAACAAATAAAGAATGTCATGAGTACATTATTATAAATTCATATGATCATCTTAATGCTTAGCATAAATACATGGTTGATTTGTATAAAGCTTAAACAATCATAAATTTTCCTTGGATGGAATTTAATTCATGGATACTCGAATTCCCCCGCCTCGCCAAAACATAAATGGTCTTATTCCCTCCGCCTCACCTATTGACCAATAACAACACATCCCTCCACCTCGCCAATCATCATAGGCCGTAGCCTGAGGACCGTAGTCCACCCGAAACACTGAGCTCATGAATTCTATGGCATGCCAATTGTATCCCGAGTTACTCCAATCCAAGGCATAACATGTTTATAATTTCCAATGAATCTTAATAGAACAATGACATGATAAATTTCATAGTTTCAACATAGTCAATAACTCTTGCACTTATACTTGACATAAAGTTCCATAGCAATGCTTACCTCAATGACAATGTACACTGGCTATAGTCAATGCTTAAATGATGACTTAACGACACTTACCCAAGTGTCCAACTTATTATCCGATGCTTTCGCCTTGATAGTAATGTTTAGCGAAAAGATGATAAACACTAAATGAAAATCTGGGAAGGTGTTTCACCTAACCCGAAACTCCGATTACACTCACCCTGACAATCCGTAGCTTCAAGGTTCTCGGATGGAAATTCCTTCTTTTTCTAGGGTGGCTGCCGATGAAGAATACTCATGCAACCTTCTGTCATCTTTACCGTTTCAAACTCCCCAAGTTTAGATTTTTTCGACATGACATCCTTGAGAAATTTAGCATAACCGGGCATCTCCCTAACGACATCTAACAGTGGAATATTAATATGAACCTGCTTAAAAATATCATAAATCTTTTTAAGTTGAGATTCATGCTTAGCTTGATGTATCTGTTGAGGAAAAGGAGGTGGGGGACGATAATCAGCAATACGTCCTTCCCACTGCATACGAATCTGAGGACGAATATCATCGTTTTTCTCCTCTGTCGCATCTGCTGTCGTGACAGGCTCATCGGCAGCAGTCTGTTTATCACCTGTCGGGGCAGCTTTCTCGGCAGGTTTATCCAAGGCAGGTTCCTTTTCTATTTCAGCATCTTTTTCCGGCCCTGGTAATTTCTTCCCACTCCTAGTAGTAATTGCCTTACACTGCTCATGTGTGGGCGGTCTAGCATTTTCAGTGTTGCTAGGGAATCCTCCATTCTGCCTCGGCTTAATATGTTTGGAAACCTGACCCATTTGTGTCTCCAGAGATTTCAATGTAGCTTCATGATTTGTCATCCTCATCTCGGTTTTATCCATGAAATTCTCTATTTTTTTGACAAACTGATTCATATTCTTCATATAAGTACCTGTCTGAGACATAAAGGTGGCCAGAGTCTGTTCCAATATACTGCTCGTGGATGGTGGTGGCTGTTGTTGCTGCTGCGGTGGCAGTTGCTGTCGCGTCAACAATCTATGTCCTCCCTGATTCTGATTATGTGCTTGCGGATTCAAGGCATTATTGGGATTACTCCAGGAAAATTTGGGATCCTTCCTCCAATTGGGATTATAATTGTTGGAATTATAATTCGGCTTGTAATTTCCAATATATTTTCCCTCTTCTACTTGTATTGGGCATTCATCCCAACTATGATTTCCCTCACAGATGTTACAAACTTCCTCAACAACAAATCCTTGTAAACCATCATCATTCAATAACCGTTTCATTGCTTTAGTAAGGAATGCTATGTAACACCCCCTACCCGGCCTAAATAAGAACCGGGTCGGAGAGCATTACTGGAAACCAATGCGGAAAAATCTTTTAATATTTAATCTTCAAAATCTTCTTAATATCTCGACTTATTGAAATTTATTGAATCTTTTTGAACCTATCTGACTTAGTAATCAAATCCTTTAATCCCCAATCTTGTAATCTTTACCAGGTTTACAAATTAATACATTTAAACTCATAAAAGCCAAAAAGAAGCTGCCCGTATCGAAACGCCCTAAGCCGTTCCGGAACGGCTTGACCACGGTCAATATTTTTGACTTTTTCTTCCTGACCGTTTCGATACGGCTTGACCCGTATCGGTACGGGTTGACCAACCTTGACTTGACTTGGACCCGTTTTGAAACCAGCTTCGAAACAAGGGTCGACAGTGGAAAAAGTGTTCCGAAACAACATCATTTTGTTTCGGTACAGGGGTCGACAGTAGCAAAACCGTTCCGAAACGGCATCACCTCGTTTCGGAACGCTCTGTCTCACAGGCTTATTATTTGTTAGCCGTACTAGAACGCCATCACCCGTTCCGATACGGTGACCTGTAATAACAGAATTTTATCTGATTTTTAAGGCTTTTACCATGCCAAACCATGCCCGATTAAGCCGAAACTTTGTATACAACTTATTTCTACTAGTGTTCACCAGCATGCAAATTTTCATAGTCATTCCAATAAGTTTACCCCATTTTTACCATAATACCAAAAGCATGTTTTAAACTAGTTTAGCCAAAAGTTTAGAAAGTCATATTTAAGCCTTTAAGCTTATTACAAAATAGACAAGCCTTTGCCGCAACAAAAAGAGCATAGTGACTACGATAGCTACCTTGCCACTTCACTAGGAGTTATAATGTAAGTACTTTACTTGATATGGAGTAGTGACTTGTCTTGCAACCGATCCGATTCTTCAAGAAACAACTTCCTAACCTGAGAATGCATGAAGACAACACATTAGGCTCTCAAGCCTAGTGAGGTAATCAAATAACAACAAATAAAGAATGTCATGAGTACATTATTATAAATTCATATGATCATCTTAATGCTTAGCATAAATACATGGTTGATTTGTATAAAGCTTAAACAATCATAAATTTTCCTTGGATGGAATTTAATTCATGGATACTCGAATTCCCTCGCCTCGCCAAAACATAAATGGTCTTATTCCCTCCGCCTCACCTATTGACCAATAACAACACATCCCTCCGCCTCGCCAATCATCATAGGCCGTAGCCTTAGGACCGTAGTCCACCCGAAACACTGAGCTCATGAATTCTATGGCATGCTAATTGTATCCCGAGTTACTCCAATCCAAGGCATAACATGTTTATAATTTCCAATGAATCTTAATAGAACAATGACATGATAAATTTCATAGTTTCAACATAGTTAATAACTCTTGCACTTATACTTGACATAAAGTTCCATAGCAATGCTTACCTCAATGACAATGTACACTGGCTATAGTCAATGCTTAAATGATGACTTAACTACACTTACCCAAGTGTCCAACTTATTATCCGATGCTTTCGCCTTGATAGTAATGTTTAGCAAAAAGATGATAAACACTAAATGAAAATCTGGGAAGGCGTTTCACCTAACCCGAAACTCCGATTACACTCACCCTGACAATTCGAAGCTTCAAGGTTCTCGGATGGAAATTCCTTCTTTTTCTAGGGTGGCTGCCGATGAAGAATACTCATGCAACCTTCTGTCATCTTTACCGTTTCAAACTCCCCAAGTTTAGATTTTTTCGACATGACATCCTTGAGAAATTTAGCATAATCGGGCATCTCCCTAACGACATCTAACAGTGGAATATTAATATGAACCTGCTTAAAAATATCATAAATCTTTTTAAGTTGAGATTCATGCTTAGCTTGATGTATCCGTTGAGGAAAAGGAGGTGGGGGACGATAATCAGCAATACGTCCTTCCCACTGCATACGAATCTGAGGACGAATATCATCGTTTTTCTCCTCTGTCGCATCTGCTGTCGTGACAGGCTCATCGGCAGCAGTCTGTTTATCACCTGTCGGGGCAGCTTCCTCGGCAGGTTTATCCAAGGCAGGTTCCTTTTCTATTTCAGCATCTTTTTCCGGCCTTGGTAATTTCTTCCCACTCCTAGTAGTAATTGCCTTACACTGCTCATGTGTGGGCGGTCTAGCATTTTCAGTGTTGCTAGGGAATCCTCCATTCTGCCTCGGCTTAATATGTTGGGAAACCTGACCCATTTGTGTCTCCAGAGATTTCAATGTAGCTTCATGATTTGTCATCCTCATCTCGGTTTTATCCATGAAATTCTCTATTTTTTTGACAAACTGATTCATATTCTTCATATAAGTACCTGTCTGAGACATAAAGGTGGCCAGAGTCTGTTCCAATATACTGCTCGTGGATGGTGGTGGCTGTTGTTGCTGCTGCGGCGGTATTTGCTGTCGCGTCAACAATCTATGTCCTCCCTGATTCTGATTATGTGCTTGCGGATTCAAGGCATTATTGGGATTACTCCAGGAAAATTTGGGATCCTTCCTCCAATTGGGATTATAATTGTTGGAATTATAATTCGGCTTGTAATTTCCAATATATTTTCCCTCTTCTACTTGTATTGGGCACTCATCCCAACTATGATTTCCCTCACAGATGTTACAAACTTCCTCAACAACAAATCCTTGTAAACCATCATCATTCAATAACCGTTTCATTGCTTTAGTAAGGAATGCTATGTAACACCCCCTACCCGGCCTAAATAAGAACCGGGTCGGAGAGCATTACTGGAAACCAATGCGGAAAAATCTTTTAATCTTTAATCTTCAAAATCTTCTTAATATCTCGACTTATTGAAATTTATTGAATCTTTTTGAACCTATCTGACTTAGTAATCAAATCCTTTAATCCCCAATCTTGTAATCTTTACCAGGTTTACAAATTAATACATTTAAACTCATAAAAGCCAAAAAGAAGCTGCCCGTATCGAAACGCCCTAAGCCGTTCCGGTACGGCTTGACCACGGTCAATATTTTTGACTTTTTCTTCCTGACCGTTTCGATACATCTTGACCCGTATCGGTACGGGTTGACCGACCTTGACTTGACTTGGACCTGTTTTGAAACCAGCTTCGAAACAAGGGTCGACAGTGGCAAAAGTGTTCCGAAACAGCATCATTTTGTTTCGGTACAGGGGTCGACAGTAGCAAAACCGTTCCGAAACGGCATCACCTCGTTTTGGAACGCTCTGTCTCACAGGCTTATTATTGGTTAGCCGTACTAGAACGCCATCACCCGTTCCGATACGGTGACCTGTAATGACAGAATTTTATCTGGTTTTTAAGGCTTTTACCATGCCAAACCATGCCCGATTAAGCCGAAACTTTGTATACAACTTATTTCTACTAGTGTTCACCAGCATGCAAATTTTCATAGTCATTCCAATAAGTTTACCCCATTTTTACCATAATACCAAAAGCATGTTTTAAACTAGTTTAGCCAAAAGTTTAGAAAGTCATATTTAAGCCTTTAAGCTTATTACAAAATAGACAAGCCTTTGCCGCAACAAAAAGAGCATAGTGACTACGATAGCTACCTTGCCACTTCACTAGGAGTTATAATGTAAGTACTTTACTTGATATGGAGTAGTGACTTGTCTTGCAACCGATCCGATTCTTCAAGAAACAACTTCCTAACCTGAGAATGCATGAAGACAACACATTAGGCTCTCAAGCCTAGTGAGGTAATCAAATAACAACAAATAAAGAATGTCATGAGTACATTATTATAAATTCATATGATCATCTTAATGCTTAGCATAAATACATGGTTGATTTGTATAAAGCTTAAACAATCATAAAGTTTCCTTGGATGGAATTTAATTCATGGATACTCCAATTCCCCCGCCTCGCCAAAACATAAATGGTCTTATTCCCTCCGCCTCACCTATTGACCAATAACAACACATCCCTCCGCCTCGCCAATCATCATAGGCCGTAGCCTTAGGACCGTAGTCCACCCGAAACACTGAGCTCATGAATTCTATGGCATGCCAATTGTATCCCGAGTTACTCCAATCCAAGGCATAACATGTTTATAATTTCCAATGAATCTTAATAGAACAATGACATGATAAATTTCATAGTTTCAACATAGTCAATAACTCTTGCACTTATACTTGACATAAAGTTCCATAGCAATGATTACCTCAATGACAATGTACACTGGCTATAGTCAATGCTTAAATGATGACTTAACGACACTTACCCAAGTGTCCAACTTATTATCCGATGCTTTCGCCTTGATAGTAATGTTTAGCGAAAAGATGATAAACACTAAATGAAAATCTGGGAAGGCGTTTCACCTAACCCGAAACTCCGATTACACTCACCCTGACAATCCGAAGCTTCAAGGTTCTCGGATGGAAATTCCTTCTTTTTCTAGGGTGGCTGCCGATGAAGAATACTCATGCAACCTTCTGTCATCTTTACCGTTTCAAACTCCCCAAGTTTAGATTTTTTCGACATGACATCCTTGAGAAATTTAGCATAACCGGGCATCTCCCTAACGACATCTAACAGTGGAATATTAATATGAACCTGCTTAAAAATATCATAAATCTTTTTAAGTTGAGATTCATGCTTAGCTTGATGTATCCGTTGAGGAAAAGGAGGTGGGGGACGATAATCATAAATACGTCCTTCCCACTGCATACGAATCTGAGGACGAATATCATCGTTTTTCTCCTCTGTCGCATCTGCTGTCCTGACAGGCTCATCGGCAGCAGTCTGTTTATCACCTGTCGGGGCAGCTTCCTCGGCAGGTTTATCCAAGGCAGGTTCCTTTTCTATTTCAGCATCTTTTTCCGGCCCTGGTAATTTCTTCCCACTCCTAGTAGTAATTGCCTTACACTGCTCATGTGTGGACGGTCTAGCATTTTCAGTGTTACTAGGGAATCCTCCATTCTGCCTCGGCTTAATATGTTGGGAAACCTGACCCATTTGTGTCTCCAGAGATTTCAATGTAGCTTCATGATTTGTCATCCTCATCTCGGTTTTATCCATGAAATTCTCTATTTTTTTGACAAACTGATTCATATTCTTCATATAAGTACCTGTCTGAGACATAAAGGTGGCCAGAGTCTGTTCCAATATACTGCTCGTGGATGGTGGTGGCTGTTGTTGCTGCTGCGGCGGTATTTGCTGTCGCGTCAACAATATATGTCCTCCCTGATTCTGATTATGTGCTTGCGGATTCAAGGCATTATTGGGATTACTCCAGGAAAATTTGGGATCCTTCCTCCAATTGGGATTATAATTTTTGGAATTATAATTCGGCTTGTAATTTCCAATATATTTTCCCTCTTCTACTTGTATTGGGCACTCATCCCAACTATGATTTCCCTCACAGATGTTACAAACTTCCTCAACAACAAATCCTTGTAAACCATCATCATTCAATAACCGTTTCATTGCTTTAGTAAGGAATGCTATGTAACACCCCCTACCCGGCCTAAATAAGAACCGGGTCGGAGAGCATTACTGGAAACCAATGCGGAAAAATCTTTTAATCTTTAATCTTCAAAATCTTCTTAATATCTCGACTTATTGAAATTTATTGAATCTTTTTGAACCTATCTGACTTAGTAATCAAATCCTTTAATCCCCAATCTTGTAATCTTTACCAGGTTTACAAATTAATACATTTAAACTCATAAAAGCCAAAAAGAAGCTGCCCGTATCGAAACGCCCTAAGCCGTTCCGGTACGGCTTGACCACGGTCAATATTTTTGACTTTTTCTTCCTGACCGTTTCGATACATCTTGACCCGTATCGGTACGGGTTGACCGACCTTGACTTGACTTGGACCTGTTTTGAAACCAGCTTCGAAACAAGGGTCGACAGTGGCAAAAGTGTTCCGAAACAGCATCATTTTGTTTCGGTACAGGGGTCGACAGTAGCAAAACCGTTCCGAAACGGCATCACCTCGTTTCGGAACGCTCTGTCTCACAGGCTTATTATTGGTTAGCCGTACTAGAACGCCATCACCCGTTCCGATACGGTGACCTGTAATGACAGAATTTTATCTGGTTTTTAAGGCTTTTACCATGCCAAACCATGCCCGATTAAGCCGAAACTTTGTATACAACTTATTTCTACTAGTGTTCACCAGCATGCAAATTTTCATAGTCATTCCAATAAGTTTACCCCATTTTTACCATAATACCAAAAGCATGTTTTAAACTAGTTTAGCCAAAAGTTTAGAAAGTCATATTTAAGCCTTTAAGCTTATTACAAAATAGACAAGCCTTTGCCGCAACAAAAAGAGCATAGTGACTACGATAGCTACCTTGCCACTTCACTAGGAGTTATAATGTAAGTACTTTACTTGATATGGAGTAGTGACTTGTCTTGCAACCGATCCGATTCTTCAAGAAACAACTTCCTAACCTAAGAACGCATGAAGACAACACATTAGGCTCTCAAGCCTAGTGAGGTAATCAAATAACAACAAATAAAGAATGTCATGAGTACATTATTATAAATTCATATGATCATCTTAATGCTTAGCATAAATACATGGTTGATTTGTATAAAGCTTAAACAATCATAAATTTTCCTTGGATGGAATTTAATTCATGGATACTCGAATTCCCCCGCCTCGCCAAAACATAAATGGTCTTATTCCCTCCGCCTCACCTATTGACCAATAACAACACATCCCTCCGCCTCGCCAATCATCATAGGCCGTAGCCTTAGGACCGTAGTCCACCCGAAACACTGAGCTCATGAATTCTATGGCATGCCAATTGTATCCCGAGTTACTCCAATCCAAGGCATAACATGTTTATAATTTCCAATGAATCTTAATAGAACAATGACATGATAAATTTCATAGTTTCAACATAGTCAATAACTCTTGCACTTATACTTGACATAAAGTTCCATAGCAATGCTTACCTCAATGACAATGTACACTGGCTATAGTCAATGCTTAAATGATGACTTAACGACACTTACCCAAGTGTCCAACTTATTATCCGATGCTTTCGCCTTGATAGTAATGTTTAGCGAAAAGATGATAAACACTAAATGAAAATCTGGGAAGGCGTTTCACCTAACCCGAAACTCCGATTACACTCACCCTGACAATCCGAAGCTTCAAGGTTCTCGGATGGAAATTCCTTCTTTTTCTAGGGTGGCTGCCAATGAAGAATACTCATGCAACCTTCTGTCATCTTTACCGTTTCAAACTCCCCAAGTTTAGATTTTTTCGACATGACATCCTTGAGAAATTTAGCATAACCGGGCATCTCCCTAACGACATCTAACAGTGGAATATTAATATGAACCTGCTTAAAAATATCATAAATCTTTTTAAGTTGAGATTCATGCTTAGCTTGATGTATCCGTTGAGGAAAAGGAGGTGGGGGACGATAATCAGCAATACGTCCTTCCCACTGCATATGAATATGAGGACGAATATCATCGTTTTTCTCCTCTGTCGCATCTGCTGTCGTGACAGGCTCATCGGCAGCAGTCTGTTTATCACCTGTCGGGGCAGCTTCCTCGGCAGGTTTATCCAAGGCAGGTTCCTTTTCTATTTCAGCATCTTTTTCCGGCCCTGGTAATTTCTTCCCACTCCTAGTAGTAATTGCCTTACACTGCTCATGTGTGGGCGGTCTAGCATTTTCAGTGTTGCTAGGGAATCCTCCATTCTGCCTTGGCTTAATATGTTGGGAAACCTGACCCATTTGTGTCTCCAGAGATTTCAATGTAGCTTCATGATTTGTCATCCTCATCTCGGTTTTATCCATGAAATTCTCTATTTTTTTGACAAACTGATTCATATTCTTCATATAAGTACCTGTCTGAGACATAAAGGTGGCCAGAGTCTGTTCCAATATACTGCTCGTGGATGGTGGTGGCTGTTGTTGCTGTTGCGGCGGCAGTTGCTGTCGCGTCAACAATCTATGTCCTCCCTGATTCTGATTATGTGCTTGCGGATTCAAGGCATTATTGGGATTACTCCAGGAAAATTTGGGATCCTTCCTCCAATTGGGATTATAATTGTTGGAATTATAATTCGGCTTGTAATTTCCAATATATTTTCCCTCTTCTACTTGTATTGGGCACTCATCCCAACTATGATTTCCCTCACAGATGTTACAAACTTCCTCAACAACAAATCCTTGTAAACCATCATCATTCAATAACCTTTTCATTGCTTTAGTAAGGAATGCTATGTAACACCCCCTACCCGGCCTAAATAAGAACCGGGTCGGAGAGCATGACTGGAAACCAATGCGGAAAAATCTTTTAATCTTTAATCTTAAAAATCTTCTTAATATCTCGACTTATTGAAATTTATTGAATCTTTTTGAACCTATCTCACTTAGTAATCAAATCCTTTAATCCCCAATCTTGTAATCTTTACCGGGTTTACAAATTAATACATTTAAACTCATAAAAGCCAAAAAGAAGCTGCCCGTATCGAAACGCCCTAAGCCGTTCCGGTACGGCTTGACCACGGTCAATATTTTTGACTTTTTCTTCCTGACCGTTTCGATACGGCTTGACCCGTATCGGTACGGGTTGACCGACCTTGACTTGACTTGGACCCATTTTGAAACCAGCTTCGAAACAAGGGTCGACAGTGGCAAAAGTGTTCCGAAACGGCATCATTTTGTTACGGTACAGGGGTCGACAGTAGCAAAACCGTTCCGAAACGGCATCACCTCGTTTCGGAATGCTCTGTCTCACAGGCTTATTATTGGTTAGCCGTACTAGAACGCCATCACCCGTTCCGATACGGTGACCTGTAATAACAGAATTTTATCTGGTTTTTAAGGCTTTTACCATGCCAAACCATGCCCGATTAAGCCGAAACTTTGTATACAACTTATTTCTACTAGTGTTCACCAGCATGCAAATTTTCATAGTCATTCCAATAAGTTTACCCCATTTTTACCATAATACCAAAAGCATGTTTTAAACTAGTTTAGCCAAAAGTTTAGAAAGTCATATTTAAGCCTTTAAGCTTATTACAAAATAGACAAGCCTTTGCCGCAACAAAAAGAGCATAGTGACTACGATAGCTACCTTGCCACTTCACTAGGAGTTATAATGTAAGTACTTTACTTGATATGGAGTAGTGACTTGTCTTGCAACCGATCCGATTCTTCAAGAAACAACTTCCTAACCTGAGAATGCATGAAGACAACACATTAGGCTCTCAAGCCTAGTGAGGTAATCAAATAACAACAAATAAAGAATGTCATGAGTACATTATTATAAATTCATATGATCATCTTAATGCTTAGCATAAATACATGGTTGATTTGTATAAAGCTTAAACAATCATAAATTTTCCTTGGATGGAATTTAATTCATGGATACTCGAATTCCCCCGCCTCGCCAAAACATAAATGGTCTTATTCCCTCCGCCTCACCTATTGACCAATAACAACACATCCCTCCGCCTCGCCAATCATCATAGGCCGTAGCCTTAGGACCGTAGTCCACCCGAAACACTGAGCTCATGAATTCTATGGCATGCCAATTGTATCCCGAGTTACTCCAATCCAAGGCATAACATGTTTATAATTTCCAATGAATCATAATAGAACAATGACATGATAAATTTCATAGTTTCAACATAGTCAATAACTCTTGCACATATACTTGACATAAAGTTCCATAGCAATGCTTACCTCAATGACAATGTACACTAGCTATAGTCAATGCTTAAATGATGACTTACCGACACTTACCTTAGTGTCCAACTTATTATCCGATGCTTTCGCCTTGATAGTAATGTTTAGCGAAAAGATGATAAACACTAAATGACAATCCGGGAAGGCGTTTCGCCTAACCCGAAACTCCAATTACACTCACCCTAACAATCCGAAGCTTCAAGGTTCTCGGATGGAAATTCCTTTGCTTTTAACTTGAGATGGAGATGGTGTAGCTTCTATTCCTTCTCCTTGAGCTAGGAAATATTAATGGAATATCATTAGAATCGATATTTCGATATCGAAATCTATATAACAATACCACAACGGGTATTCGATTCATTATGAACAACTCATCGAAATACCTATGAATCAATCAAACCCTAACTTAAGATTGAAGCTAATTTAACCATGGAATCTCACAATTAACTAAAAGATATAGCTTACCCGGTTGCTAGAGATGATTCGAAATTGACAAAGTCAAGGATTTACAAGACTTGAAACTCCTTCAATGGAGGTGTGTGCTTAGGTAAGGATGAAGAAGATGGTGATATACTTCTAAGACAAATTTTCGGTGGTTCTCATAAAGCCTAGCAACCAATTTTAATTTGTGAGCTTTCCTTCACTTGAAGGAAAGCAATCTGATGACTCCACATATGGAGCACTTTAAAATAAAATTGGTCAAATTACTTAATTGGTCCCTCACCTTCCTTACTTTCCTGAATTGTCCCTTTATTTCTTAATTCTTACAATATGGTCACTAGATGCTTGGTATTACAATAATAAACTTAATTTCAAATGCTTTTATGCCTGATTAATATTCGATAGCAATAATTAGCTTGTCAAAGGAACCTCTAAAACTTTATCGGACTAAGAATTTCCTATCGCCGAAATGAATTCCGACTATGCCGACTTTCGGGGTGCACCTGTGATTTCATAGTGCTGTCGACTTCATAATCCTTGACAGCAAGTACCCGTTTACCCCCTCTTCTTGCAGTCGGAAACTGCTCCTCATTCTTGGCTAGATTTTTCAAAACTTGCAAGGCCTCGTCTGGATCTTTGTCCAATAATAGTCCATTTGCTGCAGAATCAATTCGAATGCGAGTTTGTAAGTTAGCAGCATTATAGAACTTAGTTACCTGATTCCAGACAGGGAATCCATGCATTGGGCAGTTTCGAAGAAGAGTAGTAAATTTGTCCCAAGCCTCGTGCATCGGCTCGTCATCTTCCTGTTGAAAAGTAGCAATTTCATTACGTAATCGCTCAGATAAATGTGAAGGATTAAAACGAGATAAAAATTCACGAGATAAATCTGCCCAAGTTCTAATTGAACCCGACGTAAGTTTATTCCACCAAGTTTTAGCTCTGTCCCTCAATGAATGGGGAAATAACCGAAGCCTCAGTATCTCCGGATTAACTATTGGCAGTCTAAACGAACCACAGATCTCCTGGAACGTTTTGAGATGCTCCCTAGCATCCTCTGTCACAGCACCACTAAACTGCCCGGCATTGTTGATCATACTAAACATGACAGGTTTAAGCTCGAAGTTATCAACTTCAATATCCGGCAGCGTGGTCTCCAGCTCTACATGATCATTCAACATGTAGTCACGACATGACCGTCGTCTGTCGGCGGCAGGGTTATCGACAGGCTGTATAACTTCGCCGACAGGCGGGTCGTTTCCAACGTGGGCCATCTTCTCAAGCTGCTCCTTAAGGTACTCGTTCCTGGCTAGAAGGTGACGAAGTTGTTTCTTGAGATTGAAGGAACGTTCGATTTCCGGATCTAATGGATACTCAGGATCTTCACCTCTTTTAGATCTGCACATAAACAAGAGAACCTCGTGAAAAGCAAAAGTTGAATGTACCAACGAAAAAACAGAAAAATAAAAATAAAATAAAATAAAAATGAAAACGAAAAGTGCAATAAAAGAAAGGTAGAGTTATGTTGCCAATCCCCGACAACGGCGCTAAAAACTTGTTGCGTGTAAAAGAGTCTATCGCAATTGTAGTGCAAGTGTACACGACGCAAGTAGTAAAGTGATACGAAGTATCAGATATCGTCTCCACAGGGATTGGGCTAATAGCTTCACCTTAGTTTACTGCACAAAAGTAAAGGAAATATTTGAGAAGATTGTCACAAGAATAATAAAATAGATGTAAATAAAAGAGTAGGATTATCAAGATAGAGAGAATGGGCTGGTATTGAATTGCTCAGTAGTGCAGTTATTGCAATGCTTAGGAACTCCAGTTCTGTCGTTGCGCCTGTCGCGGCAGCTGTCCGTTGGTCGTCGCGGCAGCAAACACACAAACTCCGTACTTCAAGTTTGGCAAGAATCCCAGATCTGCCTTGGCCTATCCCTAGGTCCAAGTCTGTCGATGATCACGTCTTTGATGATACCTCCCGGCGTGAAACGAAGGATGAACATCGATGTGTATGAATTCTTCCTTAGCCACTTAACCTTGCCCTATCCCTAGGCACAAGATAGTTCAACTATAAACTAGAGAACTTGCTCTTATTTCTTTCGTATACTTAACTCTCCCGATGCTAAGTAAATGGATAACCTCACAATGCTCTCCCGATGCTCTTGCAAGATATTAATAACCAAAATAAGAGAACTTGAAGTTATTTTATTGAACTTGAAAAAATCCTAAAACAAAGTAACCCTTGCAACTACTTTACAAATCAACCCGTGGCCCTAAGGGGTTTTTAGAACATGTCGGCGGCGGGTAAACGGCGGAGGGGTTTGGTTATCGGTTATGGGGTATGATGCCTCCTAGGCTAAAATCTATGCCCTTATATAAGCTTTGGGTTCAAGTATTCTAAGTTAACAAGGATTACAACTTTAATTAAAAGTAAGATTCTAATAAAGACTTAATCTTCAAGTATCCTACTTTTCAGCCGCCCTCCTTGTTTCTTGGGATTTCCTCTCCTTGAGCTTTGGCTTGACATATCTTTTGATCCGGGGCTTGGAAAAATATATGGTTTTCACACGACAGACGAGCATAATTTTCTCTATCTATCGAGGTCCACTTTGCTTTTTCTCCACTAATTTGCTGTCGTCCTCTGCTGTCACGGCAGATCCATGGCAGCATCGTCCTCATCGTCTGCTTGTCCAGTTCAGCTTTCCTGCTTCTCTGCCCTGCGCCCGCCTTCTCCGTCAACTATGGCAGCAACCTGCAAAATCAGCCATCTTTTAGTAGAATCCGTGCCTTTAATATATTTATGATGTTTTGCTGTAAACTAACCTAAATGCAATGCAATGATGCTTGAATGCAGCAGAAATATGGGTTAAAAAGGGTGCAAATAATAGAACTTTTACACACTCAACATCAGCGAATTTCCTGATGTCTTTCCCGAAGAGTTGCACGGGTTACCTCCGGATAGGGATGTTGAGTTTGAGATTGAGACTTATCCGGGGTCTGCACCTGTATCCATGAATCCCTTTCGTATGGCCCCTAAAGAGCTTAAGGAGTTGAAAATTCAGTTGCAAGAGCTGTTTGATCGAGGTTTCATTCGACATTGCTCTTCACCTTGGGGAGCTCCAGTCCTCTTCGTCCAGAAGAAAGATGGTTCACTCCGATTATGCATTCATTATCGGAAGTTGAACAAGATGACAGTTAAGAACAAATACCCGTTACCCAGGATCGACGATTTGTTTGATCAATTTCGGGGAGCCACAGTTTTCTCAAAGATTGATCTTCGGTCTGGATACTATCAACTGAAGATAAAGGGATCTGATGTTGCGAAGACAGCTATCCGCACTAGATATGGGCACTATGAATTTCTTGTGATCCCTTTTGGTCTTACCAATGCACCATCTACCTTCATGGACATGATGAACCGTGTGTTCCGACCCTATATAGGCCAATTTGTTGTGGCGTTTATTGATGATATCTTGGTTTATTCTCGGACAGAATCTGAGCATGTTAAACATTTGAAGATTGTTCTGCAAACCTTGAGAGAGCATCGTTTGTATGCTAAGCTGAGAAAGTGTGAATTTTGGCTCATAGAAGTGACATTTTTGGGGCATGTTGTATCAGCTCGAGGTATCTAGGTTGATCCCAGTAAGATTGAGGCTATCATTAGTTGGAAGCAACCCAAGAATGTCTCTGAGATCCATAATTTTCTAGGTTTAGCTGGTTACTGCCGCCGCTTTGTCGAGGGTTTCTCCATCATTGCTGCCCCTTTGACGAAGCTTTTGAGGAAGAATGTTCCTTTTGCTTGGTCTAATGCCCAGCAAGCTAGTTTTGAGAAACTGAAGGCAGTCTTGACTTAAGCCCCGATCCTTTCACAACCCGAGTCTGGGAAGGACTTCTCAGTGTACAGTGATGCCTCACACTCCGGGCTTGGTTGTGTACTAATGCAAGATAGGAAGGTAATCGCTTATGCATCACGTCAGTTACGACCACATGAGTGTAACTATCCGACCCATGACCTCGAGTTAGCTGCAGTGGTCTTTGCTCTGAAAATCTGGAGGCACTATCTCTACGGAGAGAAGTGCTATATCTTTACTGATCACAAGAGCTTGAAGTATATCTCAGAGATCGTTAGATTGCATGGGGTACCCTTATCTATCATATCTGATCGAGATCCAAGGTTCACTTCTCATTTCTGGTCGGCCTTACATAATGCTTTGGGTACGCGTTTAAATTTCTGTACATCCTTCCATCCTCAGACTGATGGTCAGTCTGAGAGAGTAATTCAGGTTCTTGAAGATATGTTGAGGGGATGCGTGATAGACTTCCGCGGTAGTTGGGAAGATTTCTTGCCCTTGGCCGAGTTTGCTTATAATAATAGCTATCAGGCTAGTATTCGCATGGCCCCTTATGAAGCTTTGTATGGTCGTAAGTGTCGAACTCCTATCTGTTGGACCGAGTTGTATGATAAGAATACTTTGGGCCCGGAATTGGTCCAAGAGACTGAAGAGACTGTCAGATTAATCTGTGATTGCCTGAAAGAGGCCTTTGACAGACATAAATCTTATGCTGATCGGAGAAGAAAGGATATTGAGTTTGAGGTCGGTGATCAAGTCTTTCTGAAAGTATCTCCATGGAAGAAAGTTCTGAGATTTGGAAAAAAGGGTAAGCTGAGTCCGAGATTCATTGAGCCGTACCGTATCGTGAAGAGAGTTGGGCCAGTTGCCTATCAGCTTGAGTTACCTCCTCAGCTCAGCTGTATCCATAATGTCTTCCATGTTTCCATGTTGAGGCAATACCATCCAGATCCTAGTCATGTCATTCAGGTTCAGGATGTAGAGTTGAGGTCAGACTTGTCTTACGAGGAGGAACCAATTCAGATCTTAGATTTTGATGAGAGAGTTCTGAGGAACCGACACATTCTGATCGTAAAGGTACAATGGAGAAATAGGAGTCCTAGTGAGGCTACTTGGGAGATCGAGGGATCCATGAGAAAACAGTTTCTGCATCTATTTGATTCAGGTAAATTTCGAGGACGAAATTTTTCTTAAGGAGGGGAGAGTTGTAACACCCGGTAAAATATATGAAAAAAAGGGGAAATGAAGGTTAGGGTATGGAGGCTCGAACCTGAAACCTCAGCCCTCACCATCCAACGTGTTAACCATCTGAGCCAAGGCTCATTTCTGATTTTACCTCCCCCCTTTTTGTCCTTAAGATTAATGAAAATTTGTTTTACATCTGCATTTAATTGAAGGTGCGTCTCTTCACCTACCAAATTGAATGCCCATTTTCCCTCTTTCAAGTTTCATGAAACATCCCTCTCCCAACGCTCCTACCTACCCCGACCGGCCACCATTGCTTCCCCCTCCACCGTCGCTCCGTGCGCAACACTGCCGCCGCCGGCGTGTGCGCCATTCTTCCCTGAGCTCATCCTCGGTAGTCACTCTCTGTTCCCCCACCACCATCGTCGTGATTCGAGGGCTGAAGGTTCGACGAACCCTACCCTGATTTTCGTCAGCTTCTGCTCGTCGGTTAAGCCTCTGTCAGCCGTCCACCCGGTGTGATGTTGCCACCTCCGTGCTCCCCTCGTCGTGCCATGCAAAACCCCTAAAGTCTCGTGTCCAACCGACGCTGGCCCTTCGGTTTTTCGCAGCGATTCCCGTTTATTTTCGACGTTTTTCAGACTTGTGTGGGTTGGGTTAGGTCAATAATCGAGTATGCTATCTTTTTCAGGTGAAATCGAGCCATTACGAGCTCTCTGACGAGTTTCCGGTGGCCGTCCGAAGTTGTTTCCGTTTGGGTACTCGAGACTCATGTGACCACACTCCAACTCAGCCTAGCTCCTCTCGACCCGCTCACCCTCACGCTTCAGTGAATATCAGATCTGACCCTGTATCCGAGCGTACTGAGGCAGGTGTCCGTTAGACCCTTCTCCGACCAGCTTTTGAGGTGTGTTCCATGTGTGCTATATTCTGTTGAATGAGTTGCATAATGATTTAATTATAAACAATATTATGTTTGATTAATATTCTAATTGTTTTTGAGATTGCATCACTATGTTAGAAAATGAGATGAAATGATGAACTGGATATATAATGACATTCTCTGCCTACTTGATGTATGTTTGCTCATTCCATATACTTGTTATGTGATTGCTTGATCTATGATGATATTATCTGACTGTCTGATGAACTTGATAGTATGATCTGTTAGCTTGACCTATGATGGCACAATCTGTTTGCATGATGAATAATGAGTGTCTGCTTTGCTCAATGGTATGCCCAATTATCTATCAAAAGCATGAATCATCTGTTTCTGATACTCTGAATAGAATGCCTGCCACATGTACTCTGTTATTCATATATGAAATCTGAACACTAATTACTATATGGGGTATACTATTGGGTTATGTTGTGAAGTTTTTGTTGGTACAGCCCTGATCCAGCTGGTAAATCCTTATGGACTCAAGGTCTCCCCTTGAGTGGGTACCGATGCTTTAGCACGGGTAAATCCTTATGGACCTAAGGCAGCCCCTTAGGTGGCACCTATGCCCATCGGGCCTAGGGTAAGTCCCTATGGATGCAGTTCTGGGGGATTGCATTTGGTGTAAGGTTGGAGGGTAGTCACTAGTAAATTCATGCATGCATTCGAGCCTTTGTATTGATCAGATATGTGTTCTTATGATATGATTGTTATGTATTCATTGCTTGTTTGATCTGCACTTATTGGAACACACTGAGCTCCCAAGCTCATGCCCTCCTCTTCTCCCCTTTCAGATACTTGTGATAGGCTACCCCTTTTGGACCCGACAACTGGAGGATCGGCACATTTAGCTCTAGACTATTGTAATGTTCTTATCTTCCAAACTGTCTGTATTTGGGTGACTTATGCCTATATTTTGATACGACTTATCTTTTGGTTTTGTCGGATATTGGCTTTCGTTATAACTGAACACTTTATGCTTTCATATCATCTATTTTGTAATCACATGATACTAAACTATTACTTACTACTCTTGGATGGATTTGAAAGCGTTACTGGTAGATTTTATGATCGTTCTGAGGATAGCATTGATATGTATTCGTTAACAAGTTTTATGGTATGATTCGTAAATCTCCCGAAAGGGGGAAACTATGTCAGTTTTGATATTTTGACGGTGATATTTCACAAGGGTTTGATTATAGGTTGTGACTGCCTGTAGTTGGGTTAAACGCATAAGCGGGTCCAGGTGGTTACAAAACTCATGAAAGGAGTAAGTACAGTCTTCACTTTAATTAAGTGTTGATCAATCCAGCCTAGACATAGGTTAGGGTTTAAGGCGGCTAAAAGAGAACGAACCAAACATTGCTGTCTTTGCATGATTCACGCCGTGACTTGTATTATCTGCAGTGGGCATCAACAACATTCTAACTTAGACATAAGCGGGATCACTTTCGAAGCGTTCTTCTAAACCTTGTAGTTCTACCGAGTTTGCTGCCGAGACACAAGTCCATTCCCCTACTGAGGCAGCGAGAGCGTCTCAGCAGCCTAACTGCCATCCCCTGTCGAGGCAGTGAAGTCTAGTAGCACAAAGCAACTTGTCCTATTCAACGCAGTTTCACACTAAACAACAACATAATCCGACCCATTCCATCAATCTGATCTCTTCTCTTTATTTACTTGTGTTTTATTTTATTTTGTTCTCAAACAATTCAACTTATTTGTGCAATTAATTTTCCTTTGTGCATGAGTTAAGATTCGAGTCAAGCTGTCCAATCTCTGTGGGAGACAATATCTTTTATACTATTACTTGACAGAAGTGTGCACTTGCGCTCATATTTAGAGAACACTAAAACGCTCTACAATCTTCCGTTGTCGGGGATTGGTAACAGCGAAATTCATTTTTAATTTCTGCACTTTTATTTTATTTGCATTTAATTTTTAGTCCTTATTATTTTTATTTTTATTCAAAAACAAGAAAAAAAAAGAGAATTTTACAGTTTCTTTTGCTAGTGCATGACCAGAGCAAATCCAAAAGGCGAAATCATTTATTGTGACGATATCGTACGGAGAGCAAGAGAACTCAAAAACAAAATCAGAACAGCCCTAGGGAAAGCTAAAGAAGAGAGAAAATCATAGGAAATCATGGAAGAAATAAACGACAACCCTGCCGGCGATGCTCAGAACGGCAGAGATGGGCAGCAAGACCCACCGCCTAGAGAACAACAGCAAGTTCCACCTAGGCCGTCGCCCCCTATTCCACCCAGTCAGCCACACTACATTTGAACCACCATGGATTATTTGGAACATGACTTCAGAGGGTTCGATCCTATAGTGACATAACTTGAAATGGAGGCGGGTCACTTTGAGCTGAAGCTCGTGATGTTCAACATGATCAACACTTTGGGGCAATTTGGAGGGACTGCCACAGAAGATGCTCGACAGCACTTAAGAGGATTCCTAGACATCTGCAGAGCCTTCAAAATACACGGAGTCAATCAAGATGTGCTAAGGCTGAGGTTATTTCCCTATTCACTAAGGGATAGGGCAAAATAGTGGCTAAACAACCAGTCAGTAGAGTCATTCAACACATGGACAGAGCTATGTAAGGATTTCTTGGGTTGTTTCAGCCCATCTAATGTCATAGACAGATTAAGAAACGAGATCACAGCTATCCGACAAGGGGATTATGAGCCAATGTATGAAGCATGGGAGCGGTACCAAAAGATGCTAAATAACTACCCGCTTCATGGTTTTCCGGCTTAGACACAAATGTCAATGTTTTACAATGGGGTGAACTACCCAACTCGAATGATGATTGATGCCTCGACCAACAGAATCATCCTCGATAGACCACCATAGGAGGCACTGCAGATCCTGAATCAAGCCGCCAAAAATGACTATAAGTACCCAACAGCTCACCGAGGCGGCATTAGGCAGCCAACAGTTGCGAACGAAATAGAAGCCTCATAATCTGTCAATGCTCGCCTCGACAAATTGATAGAGCTGGTTATGAACATGCTAAAACCCACTGGGAAAGTCTATGAGGTCAAGGCTATAGAGCCATTTTACGATTAGTGGGGGGGGGGCAACCACGACTCCCCCAAATGTACCGCATCTGCCAATTTCATGGGAGGATACGAGAGGAACAGAAGGCCCAACACGAATAGATATAACTCTGGTTGGAAGAATCATCCAAACTTCTCCTAGAGCAATCCTAAAATTGCTGCCAATCCACAACAGAAACAGGAAGGCTACCGGCAAAACTAGTCCAGACAGCAACATCAGCAACCACAAAATAATAATTTACCAGAAGCAACTCTTCAAACCTTTATGTCTAATACTAGTGAGTTTATTGTTCGTACAAATAAGTTTATTGATAAAACCGAGTCATTCATGGACAAGACATAGATGAAAATGAACAACCAGGAGACTGGGATAAAGAACCTGGAGACCCAGTTTGGGCAGTTTACTGTGATCTTCAGCAGCAGGAAAATGGGTGCAGCATCTAGCAGTACAGTGGTAACAGTTAAACCCACATATCAGCAGTGCAAAGCCATATCAACCTGAAGTGGGAAACAATTGAATGAGCCTAGAGTGGAAAAACCAACAGAGAAACAGCCAGCACAGAAAGAACTACATGCCGCTCCGGTAGATGGGCCTGTCAGCAGCCTGAGGCAGGTGATCCTCCACATATCAAGTTCCCATGCAAAGGACGTATAGAGGACATCCGTCTACCAGCACATTTCCCTAGAGGCTTAAGCAACAGATGCAAGAGCACCAGTTCAGGAAATTTCTTGGATGTTCTGAAGCAAGTGCACATAAATATCCCTATCATAGAAGCCATTCAGAACATGACCAACTATGCAAAATACCTAAGGGATATGGTTTCTAAGAGGAAAAGAATTGGGGAGTTCGAAACAATTGTTGTGACAGACGAGTGCATGGCTATGCTGAACAACAAGCTGTCGCCCAAGCAAACAGATCCGAGCAGCTTTGTTATACCATGCAGAATAGGCAGCAAGCACAAAACAAAAGCCCTGTGCGACTTAGGAGCCAACATAAACTAGATGCCTAAGGCAGTCTTTGACAAACTAGGAATTGGGGAAGCCAAACCTACCTCCATTATGCTGAAACTTGTTGTTCATTCATTTGTACAACCGGAGGGAAAGGTTGAAGACATCCTAGTTCGGGTGGGTAGCCTTATTTTTTGGGCAGACTTCCTCATCTTAGACTATGAGGCTGATGAAAATGCCCAATAATCCTTGGGCGACCATTCTTGGTCACGGGAAGAACATTAATAGATGTGGAACATGGGGAGCTGATCATGAGGGTAGATAATCAGAGCATCAAGTTAAATGTGTTACAACCCTCAAAAAAGGAAAATGAAGGATGCCCAGATGCTCAGGCCGCCAAAATCAGCACAGAGACATGCACAGATAACAACTATCACGGCAGACCCAAGGGCAAGATGAAGGACCCAACAACACACCACCTTAAAGAACAGGAGGACCCCCCATGAGGGAAAGACAAGAAACACCACCTCACCACCTTAGGAAATAGTTATGTTTGTGAGATGCACCCACATGCACTCCCAACATAACTTTATTATTTTTATCTTTATTTTCTTTATTTTTATTTCTATGCTTTAGGAATAGAATTTAATTTTCTGCAATTTAATTTATTTTAGATTTTATATTAGTTGAATTTATTTTTCCACAATTTCATTTTTCAGAATTTATTTTAGTATTTAATTACCTTTATTTTTATTTCAGGCTTTAGGAATAAAAGAGCTGGATCAAGAAGAAGGCCCAACAAGGAGCCCGCCCACCATCCCGTCAAAACAACAAAGGGCGACCCAGCGCAGACAACGCATAACAGCTAGTTGCCCGCTAACGGGTAACTGCCAACGGCTATAGAAATAACGGGTAGAAATCCCGTAACGTGCGCGAGACAACTTGTCCATTGGACATTTAATACCGCCCCTACACCTCTCGACAACTTCTATTTAAACCTCACTCATCTCATTCATTCATTTTACTTTCACTTCCTTGCTATACTCTTCTTGAATCCATTACTCTCTTTTCTCACAATAGTTTTTTCAAGTTTCAGTTATATCTAAACCGTCTCACACATGGCATCAACGTCAACACCCAAACCAACCTTCCAACGCTTCTTCTCCAAGGTAGATGAGAAGAGATATAAAAAGCAGTTTGCAAAGCAAGCAATTTGGGAGGAGCAACGATTCCACTACACGAAGCAAACAGGGGATCTCGGCTTAGAGCCTACCTTATTCGAAACCATCCACATCAAGGGATGAGAAATATTTGCACGAAAGCCGGAAATGGCCAACATCACAATGGTCAGAGAATTCTATGCCCATCACCCCTGCTCAGAGCTGTCGTTCGTCTATGTCCAAGGGGAGCCCGTCAAGCTGAACGCCGCCGTGATGAAAAGCTTCTACGACCTAGAGATGGAAGACAACCTTTAAAAGGAATGTAGGCAGTCACTGACAGCTGTTGACTACGACAGACACAAGGCCAAGTTGTGCGAGCCCAACACGCCGTGGTTGGAAGGAAAGCATGGCGGCTCTGTCCAACACTGTCGCTTGCTGCCCAAGCCTATGTTGTGGAATACCTTCATTAAACGGCGTCTGCTGCCCAACTCCCACAACTCCACTGTCGACAGGTCACGCCTCGCACTCATCCACAACATCATGGTAAACCGTCCCATCAATGTTGGGGAGATAATATCTAAGCAGATCCACAACTGTTTTCGCAAGACGAAGGGCAGGTTGTACTTTCTGCCACTCATCACAAGCCTTTGTGCCAACTTCAACGTCTCAACCGACCCCGAAGATGAGATGATAGCCGCCAAGGTGGGGTGGACCAGGAAAGTTTGCTTGTAGATGATGCAGGCTCAGGAGACAGAGCCCATAATCCCCAGCCAGCCACACCAGTCGCCCCAGGTAGTACTAAAGCTCCCCCGACCAATGAAGTTCTCACTCTTCTGCGCACCCTCATTGACAACAGCAATTGAATCGAGCAGAAGCAGTTAACCTTCATGAAGTATGTAGGGGAGGTCCAAGAGGCTTTTGTGGCGTATCTTCTCTAGATGTTCCCAGACGACGCTCCCACCCTACCCCGCCGATCTAGCCGCCGCAGCTACCCCCGATCAAGGAACACCATCAGCCGCAGCTACCCACCATGCCACATTCCACCAGCAGATGCCATCTTCGACACAGTGGCAGACTCTCCCGAGAGGCATCAACAACATCACCCCCCGCCTGCACAGCGACAACGGTGGCAAACACCTCTTCATCCGATGTGGTCAAACAACAGCCATCAGCAACAACAACATCAATGGCAAAAGCAGCAGCCCCAATGGCAATAGACCCTCCGGCAGCACCAACGGAAGCAATAAGAAAGAGGAAGCGACACATCATAGTCGTTGAGCCAGTGGATGAGGAGACAGAATCTAAGGAGAACGAAGTCCCTCTATAAGAACTCCATGAAGAACCTCATGAAGAGCCTTGCCCCACTCCTAAGAGAGTCCAGCCGCCGCGAATAGCAAAGGTCTCACCAGCAAAGTCTGCCGCCCGGGCATCTGCGGGCCGCCGCCTTGTCATCCAATCTTCCTCTTTCTCCTCTACCGCCAAGACCCAATCCTCCTCTCAGCCCTCAACCAATTTCTAGAGTTTTCTCTTTTCTTCTCTTTATTTTATTTTCTGTTTTTTATCTTAATTGCATTTTTCGTTTTTATTTTATTTTTTTGTTTTTATTTAGTGAATTGAGGGTAATGCTTATCTCGAGTTTGGGGGGTTAGCACTCATTATTTTTGTTTAGGCATATTTTAGGGCATTTTAGGTTGCATTAAGTACTTGCCTTAGAAAATTAATTGAAAAGAATTTTATTTTTGTGTTAAAACCTGTGCCTATGATAGGATAGCCTATTTTAATTTTTCGCACCAAGTTAAAATGAACTTAATTTTGGGGAAAAGGATGAAGTAAACTTAGGATTTTTCTATAATTGTCAACAATTAAAAACACTATTGTTACTTGTGTAACGACGTTTTTTGAAATATCCCACATTTTTAAAGAAAATCGACTAAATGGGGAGAAATTCATGTTTCAAAAAACTTTAAAAAATTGGAGTCGCCACCGGCCACTAAGGTAGGTCGGACACCATAAAAAACCAGAGATTCATTTGAAAGGGTTCGAGAGTTGGTTATGTGTGGGGAAGGGTTAGCACCCCCATCATGCCCGGAAATCGGTACCAAAATACTTGTTGCTTTTGATCGATGGAAATTATTCAAATTTTAAAATGAGTTTAATTAAGGGTTCTTAATTGAAAATTAAACTTTAATTATACGAGCTTTATCAAATTAGCGGTTTCAAATTAATTAGTCACTTAATTTAAAAGGATGACGGTACACCGGACCAAAAACTAAACGACATCATATAAGTCTGACAGTCGTGTTAGTTTAAGGTTCGGATCTCGTACGTCACCTTTATGCATGATGCAAGCAGATAAAGTATGATGTCATGGTCTTGTTCGAGGAATATCCAATAAGCTAGGATATTTCGACCCGAATACGCAAATTAATAAGTATCTCCTTTTATGATTAAAATTAATTATCACATATTCGAGGAATATCTAAGATTGAATGACAATTAAAAATGCATGCCAAAAATACATATTGGAGAAATATAAAAAGGCTAAGATATGCACACATTAGAACCATATATTACATACCTAATAAAACTATATTATATGCATAAAATTATATATTATAAAAACATTATATGTCAAACAAGACTAAAAGGCAATCACATAAAAATATATACATCTATAACAACCACAAATCATGCAAACATGAATCAACATGGTAATCGCATACATAAAACATGAACATATACCTAACAATACGGCAAAAAGCATGAATATAATATAACAAAAATTAAATGCAGAGTAAATAATTAAAGTGCATGATGACAGGGACCAAAATGGTAAATAAACCATTAAAAATTAATTAAATTGTAAAACGAATTACCAAACTGAAAGGACGCAACAAACTCAAGGGACCGAAAAGGTAATTAAACCATTCAAGAAATCGGCTAAAACCAAATTAAGGATGAAATTAAAAGATTCTGAAAAGTTAGAGGGACTGTAGATGGGGTTTTGAAATGTGGAAGGGCTGATTACATGATTAAGGGGACACGAAGGTCCTTAAAATGGGATTAAACTGGTTTCAAATCATCACAACACTATAAAACCACACTTAAATCATTTTAAACCCTTTTTGGCTAACTTAAAACTCTCAGAGACCCCCCCTCCCTCTGCTATCTCATTTCTCGGTGCTGGAAACGTCAGTCGTTGCTAATCGACGGTCGACGAGCCCCTAAACAAACCAAAACTCCCCCTTTTCCCCGAGATCTTTCGAAACCAAAAAAAATCAGAACCTTTTTTTCACTTCGTGTAAACAAAACGAAAAAAACCTTTTCGTTGTTTTGAAAAAAAAAACAAGATCGATCCCCTTTTTGGGTTACAACCCTTACCGACTCACCATGCACAGCCTTGAGAGGCCGGAGGGATTATCGACGGCAAAAAGGGGAACCGGGGTTCGAGAAGGTGAAACGGAAGAGGTAAAAAACCTTAACTCTCTATTTTTTATATGATTCGAAATGAAAATGGAAGGCGATATGCCTCTGTAATTCCTCGCTTTCGTATTGATGCTTGCGAAAATTCCCTGTTTCTAACTTTGGGGTATACACTTATTGTTTTGACTTTTATAGTCCGAAATTACAAATTTCTTTATTACATGAAATTCTTTCGAAAATATGCTATTGGTTTCCTGTTCTCTTGTTTGTATTCGCCTCTGAAATTCGTTGCATTTCTTTTGCTTGTCCTCTGATATTCGGTTAGGAAATTTTGAGATTTTGTTGTTTTTTTGGCTCTTCTTGCATGTGTAGTCGACTGGTGAGAGTGGGGACCAGAACGTTGCCGCCGACGTGGATTCACGAATCGCGCGTAGGAGCTGGAGGGGTACGAGTAAATGAGACGAGTGATGCGGAAGATGAAAAGGCGGACGTGCGATACACGCGAGAGTGAGGAAGACGGGCAGGCACGCGTGCATCATCTGAAGCGTCGATCAGTGCATCCCACGCGCGACCTTGCGGTGCCAGGGCAAAAAAAGGAAAATTAGGGCTCCTCTCATCCGCGCAATCTGGGCCGTTTGATCTCCCTACCAGATCTGACGGTTCATGGCGCAGCGGCTGCACAAAACAAGATAGAATTAGGGTTTTTAGGTTTTAATTAGGCTGGGCCAGAAATGGGCCATGTAATTTAATATGTAATTTTTTGGGCTTTTTTAATGTAAATGGACTTTATTAATAAACTTGGGCTTATTATTTAATTCTGTTTATTGGGCTTTACTTTAGTTTAATTATAATAATAATATAATAATAGTATAATAATAATAATAATAATAATAACAACAACAACAACAACAACAACAACAACAATAATAATAATAATAATAATAATAATAATAATAATAATAATAATAATAATATTTAGGGTTTTTCAAATGGGTAATAACATAATACTAATGACTATATATGATAATACTATATATATAAATATCACTTATGTATAATTAATACTAATAATACCTTTGTTTTAGTTATAATCATATTACTTAGTCAAAGTAGATAAACAAAGCCCATTATTACAAAAAATATAAAATCGGGTTAACACCTCGGACCAAATTAGTGATTACAGATGCCCCTCTTTGTTTATACTTGTTGAACAAGAATAAAGCAAAGACTATAAGCACTAGTTTTTTCCAACTTCACTGTTTAGATCCAGAATCACCATGCACTTGAACTACTGGCAGTCTAGAAGTTGGTACGAGAAAATGTAACGGTCGCGGAGGTTTGAAGTTGTTCTTCTCGTTTCGACCTTTTTCAACCCTTCGAGGCCCGGAATAAGAGCTCCATTCTCTTTGCGCCCGAAATGATAGGCGGGTTCCATTCTCCTCATGCCTGAACGGATAGGCGGGTTCCATTCTCCTCATGCCTGAACGGATATGCGGGTTCCATTCTCCTCATGCCTGAACGGATAGGCGGGTTCCATTCTCCTCATGCCTGAACGGATAGGCGGGTTCCATTCTCCTCATGCCTGAACGGATAGGTGGGTTCCATTCTCATCATGCCTGAATGGATAGACATGTTCCATTCTCCTCATGCCTGAACGGATAGGCGGGTTTCCATTATCAAAATGCCAGAACGGATATGCGAGTTCCATTCTCCTCATGCCAGAACAGATAGGTATTTTTCCATTCTCAAAATGCCCAAACGGATAGGCGGGTTCCATTCTCCTTATGCCTGAACGGATAGACAGGTCTCCATTCTCAAAATGCCCGAACGGATAGACGGGTTCCATTCTCCCCATGCCCGAACGGATAGGCATGTTTCCATTCCCAAAATGCCCGAACGGATAGACGATTTTCTTTTACTAGAAAATCTTTAATATACCTGTCAAAATAGGCAAGATAATATGATGATGTGAGTTAGTATGCCCATAATCATAGGTATGCCTAACTACAAATGATGCATGAATTATGACATCAAAGTTGCTCGGACGCTTTCATCTTTTAGATCGGTCAATCTTGACATTCCTCTTGTTCTATTCTTTTTCTCAGTCGTTGCCCAATCTCCATCCTTTGTCTCTTCTTGAAAGATGACTACTTACTTTCATTGGCCAGAACAGACATAACACTTCTCGTAGTGCTCATCCTCGTAACATTGCCCCCTATTCAACATGGGTGTCCAACTATTCTCTTTGTCCTTACTCATCACGACAACTTTTCTCTTTTCTCGATATTAGGGGGAAGGCACATGCCCCCAAGTCCCTGAACTTTCCCTTGAAGTTCAATGAGGTCCATTTTTCATCTTCTGAAGCAATCAAAGCATTTTAACAGAAACTCGCCTTGAGTCCCTGAACTATAGCATGTAGAATCTTACTACTATCCTCACCATGGCCACTGATGAGCTATTATTTGTATTCATGTCATTGCATTCTAAACTTTATCCTTGAAGCAATGGAAAGAAATGTTTTTGTTTCCACTGAATATTTTAGATTATATTTTCTAATTTCAAAATGAGATTCATTTTCAAAAACTAGACTTTCTTTTCAAATTATGGATATATCAGGCTAGATTAAATACCCTGAATATCAAGTGCACGAACAACACTAAGATGGCTTACCAAGGATTGTCTCGAGCATCATACGTCCAGGATACCTCGAAAGCTGAGCTGATGTCTGAAGATGTGAAATACCCTCCAAATTATTTCAGTTTTTCATCAATTAGACTTACCTTATGTAGGCTTTGCCTTTATCATTATTGCTTTGTTTCATTTGTTTTGGGGAAGTCAACTCATCACATTCCTTTGGCTCGAAATAAATGATGGAGCAAACAATAAAACTCCGAGCTACTCGGCATTGTCATGATTTGAGAATATTACCATCACTCATGAAGCTAAGGTTTTTGATTTGAATGGTGCATAGTAACCTTATTGGTCCTTTTGCTACGGAGGAGTGCCCCAAAAATTCCACACTCTTATCCGAAAATGCCTATTACCAGGCTTCAAACATTGGAGTGCTTTTGTTATGCTTCAATTATCCTTGATTTTTTTTCCTTTCTTTTTTCTTCTTCTTTTTTCCTTTTATTGGGCTTTTCGGTGCTCGATTCCTTCAATTGTTCTTGCTCGCCAAGTGGTGGATAAGAGTAATGTTGGGTGATAGAGGTGTGGAAGCTAAAAAGATAAAGACAAGATGATTTATAGTGGTTCAAAATTCTAATCAAGGTCTACATCCACTACCTTAGCTTCCCACTAAGGATTTCCAATCAATCCACTATTAATTCGCCCCCTTTTCTAGGCTTAGGAGGAAACCCTTACAAAACCGATCAAGCTTTCTACCCAAAGCTTGATCAAACCCTCTTTACAAAATATAAAAAATAAAAAACTCAAATCCTTCTAATAGGTATTTTTTTGCACAATTAAGCTCTCACCCAATCCTAAAACACTTGAGCAAATATAACAATTTTGGCTCACTAGTGTTTGTTTATTACAAGAAATTGAACAATAAAGCCCTAAGATAAATTCTTGATCATAGTGTTGTTGACAATTGAAGCATTAACCATCTCTTGATGCTTGAAGGTATTTTTTATACTCCTAATTGAGTTTGTAGCCGTTGAGGACCGTTGGGGTTGGATTAGAGCCGTTGAAGCCTTTATTTCCCACCATAAATG
This sequence comes from Hibiscus tridactylites, assembly GCA_958450335.1. Taxonomy (NCBI): domain Eukaryota; kingdom Viridiplantae; phylum Streptophyta; class Magnoliopsida; order Malvales; family Malvaceae; genus Hibiscus; species Hibiscus tridactylites. The sequence goes on along the minus strand of OY288268.1, from coordinate 79,017,949 downwards.
TAGTTCTACAGCTTGGCGTATCGATACCCTTCAAATCGTATCGATATGGTCCCGATAAGGAAGTAGCCGTTGTGCTCTTCAGCTGGTGCGTATTGATGCGCTTTCCTAGCGTATCGGTACGATCCTGCAGTTTAAAAGACCGTTGGGAAATTTGACCGTTGAGGGTAGTTAGGCGTATCGGTACGTGACTAGCTGTTGGGCTATTTTAAATCACACCATATCAATACGGCCAAGCGTATCGATATGGGTTTTGGCTACTGGAAAATTTCTGTAGTTGAAATCCTAGGGCGTATCGGTACGGGTACTTGAAAAGCTCGGTTTTGACTACTTTAAATGCACTTTAAATCATTTCAAAGCCTTGTAAAACCCTTAAACATGTTTTTGACTAAAAACATATTTTAAATTCTTTTCAATTTAATCCAAAACATTTTTCAAATATTATATCAAAACACTTAGTTCTGCACCTTTTTTTTTCTTTCTCCTTTTTTTAGTGCAGAAGATCTCTTGTTGTTCTCTTGAAGGCCCTAATGCTACGTGTACTCAATAGATGACCAAATTAAATTGAAGTGTAAGTCACATATTCATCATCTTCGCAGCTTTTGATTTCAACTAGACAAAGGTTGCTCGAAATCAGCCTTTGGGTCAAGGTCAATGTCCCTTGTGCAATTGATATACGAAGACTCAATAGACAAATATATACAGAAAATGAAGAGACAATTGAAACACAAAATATAATGCATCCTTTCATTGATATTTAAAAACATGCAGTCTTAGGCCCTTACAAAAAGATCTTTGCTACCTTCGGGCAAAGGGTAGTAAAGTTGGTTCCACACATTACTTCAAGGAAAAGATCAAAATGCAATGAAATGAAAATAAGTCAACGCTAAACAGAAAGCAAACTTGGATGCATTAAAACCCTTGACCATCGCTAGACTGACCACTCACCACAACCCTTAAGCTTCCTCGAGGAACTAAATCTCCTTATTGTCCATCAGTTTCTGAACCAACTGCTTGAATTCTGGACAACTCTAAATCTCATGCCCCGCAGTCTGATGGTACTCACAAAATGATTCATGGCCATCATATAATCCCTTCGTACCATTCTCAATCAAGCTCGTCGTGCACAGTTGTTTAAACACCCAAATCAGAGGGGAATTGATTTCTGACACTTCCACCCTCACCTTCTTTGCATCTACCCCTTTGAGGGCATTCACGCCTCGAACTCCATGGTTTGGAAGTGGGTTGGCTGCCACTTTGGGTCCCTCTATTTCGACGACCCCAATGTTGATCATGTTTTGCACGAGCTTCTTAAATGCTGTGCAATTTTCTATCGTGTACCCCGGTACTCCTCCGTGGTACTCACAATGTACTTTCTCATCATACCATGGAGGAGAAGGCGACTATAAGGGAGTAATATGATACAGGCAGACCAAATTTGCCTCGTATAGGTGTTTCTACACCTCCTTGTATGGAATAGGTAGAGGGTGAAAGCCATATTCTCCTTTTCCCTCTTGGGAGCCCTATTTTCTCTTCTGTTTGAGCTTTGCGCATTCCCGATTGCGGCTTGAGGCGGTGAGATTATGAGGTGCTTAGGAGCCTCGTAGGTACTGGTGTTGTTCACCTCATGATCTTTCTTCTTGAATTGCTTCTAAGAATTTTCTCCTCCACCAATTCTACCACTCTTGATAGCTGCATCAATACGTTCACCGGTCATAACCATATTCGAGAAATAACCGATAGGGTTTCTTATCATGCGGTCATAGAGGGTCCCCTTCAAAGTATGAACAAATATAGGGGAGATCTTATTCTCGCAGAGTGGAGGTTGGACTTGCGCTGCCACATCTCGCCAACGCTGGGCGTATTCACGGAGGCTCTCATTGTGCCTTTGCTCCAAACCTTGTATCATAAGTCGGTTTTGGACCATATCAGTTATGTGCTTATACTGATCTGTGAAAGACTTGACCAAATCCTTTCCATAACATAATCTGAGCATGGGTTAACTGATTGTACCACCTCACCGTAGGCCTCGCTAAGCAATCTTGAAAGTAGTGAATTAGCAACCTCTCATTGTCGATGAAACCAGTCATATTTCTACAGAACATGGTTATGTGGGCAATGGGGCAAGTCGTCTCGTCAAACTTTTCAAACTCCCGAATCTCGTCATCTTTCTACAGAACATGGTTATGTGGGCAGTGGCCAAATCCTTCCATGACCTAATCTGAGCATGGGTTAACTGAGATCTCTAGCATTCATCCCATATGACCCTTTTTCTTCTTCATTTGTCAGGAATTTCTCCTTGAGGTCCCTCCGTGTCTCTTCTAGTTTCTTCGAGAACTCTGCTTTGACCTTGTTCAATTTTTCAATCTCATCCAAATACAGGACGCTATCCCCAACATTTTCCACATGATTAAAAACTAGACTTGATGGAGCATGGGTAGAGGTGCCTGCCTGATGCGATGTTATCCCATCTCCTTGAGTAGTCGCTTCTTGCAAGGGCTTAGGTGTATCATTGACAAAAAATGGGGGAGTACGAGGGGTCTCCCATCTCTTGACTAGGGTTTTCAACAGCACTCTTTCCTCTTATATTGGCCTATAGCAATTGAGATATCTCTTTCATCATATCTTGTTGGGACTTGATGATGGTGTCCCTCAATTCTTGCTGAGCTCTCTCCAACTGACCCCTCAAATCGACTTCCAACTTAGCAAGACTCTCTCCATTTGCTTCTTTTGATGGCGAGTAAAGTGTGGATACAAAATCTTCGATAGTCAAGAATACTGCTATGACCCCCAACAATTACTTCCATGTATTTTATGATTTAATGCATGCAATGTGTTGTATGCATAATAGAAACAGATGATTAAAGGCAATAAATTAAAAAAATAGTCAAATGCAAAGAACTGTTGATTCGACGAACATCCTCAATAAACAACATTTCATAACGAAGATCGAATTTTATTACAACGAGATAAGAAAATAGGTACATAGGGTACAACTTTCAATAAGTTTTGCTTGTCTCCTCCCTCTAAATTAGCGCGTTTCGGAAACTCTGTTGCTATGGACTCTTTCTGCCGCTATGACAGTTTTCAATTTTAGACTATTCTCGAATCAACACTTCGTATGAAAATGCCATGAACGTGAAAAAATAATCAAACAAAACATGACAAAAAGGCAATTGGGTTAGTAACAAAAATAATGAATGTTGAATACAAAAAATGAATGAAAACACATCAAAGCAGATTAACAATGCAAGACCTATTAGCATGAATTCTAATTCTACGGTTATCCGAATGGCTCTAATGGGGTGGGCTTTTTAAATTCTCACACATGTGGGTTCAGTTCTAAGAAAGGGTGCCCGAACCTATCTTATCACCTATTAAGGCAACAAGAGCCCCAATTCTGGCCCATTACAAGCTTGCGAATCGGTTTCGGTTCGAGGGAAAGCACGATCTAATGACATGGAGGGCTGCTCACGTGTCAAAGGCGTGGATTCCAGAAGTACGTTTCCGACCCGTGGAGGGATACTCACGTGGGTATGGGCGTTTCACTCCCACTTAAGGGAAGAAGATCGGGTATAGAGCTTAATGATCATGATGCAACACATGTCGGTGATTCCTTAGAAATTAAATGAAAAAATATTTCAAAGACCACCAATTATCAAAGCTCGTATAACTTAAGTTACATTTTCAAAGAAGAACATCCACATTAAATTCAAATTAAATTTCAATAATTTCCATCATTAAAAGCAATAATTATTTTCTTAGCTTAACTCTCTTTTTATTATGTAAAACAAAATTTATCCCTAGTGGAGTCACCGTGCTGTAACGACGTTTTTTTTGAAATATCCCACATTTTTTTAAGAAAATCGACTAAATGGGGAGAAATTCATGTTTCAAAAAAACTTTAAAAAACTAGAGTCGCCACCGACCACTAAGGTAACCAAACAACATAAAAAAACAAAACCAGAGATTCATTTGAAAGGGTTCGGGAGTTGGTTACGTGTGGGGAAGGGTTAGCACCCCCATCAGACCCGAAAATCGGTACCAAAATACTTGTTGCTTTTGATTGATGGAAATTATTCAAAATTAAAATGAATTTAATTAGGGTTCTTCATTGAAAATTAAACTTTAATTATATGAGCTTTACCAAATTAGCGGTTTCAAATTAATTAGGCATTTAATTAAAAAGGATGACGGTACACCGGACCAAAAACTAAACCGACATCATATAAGTCTGACTGCTATTAGTTTAGGGTTCGTATCTCGTACGTCACCTTTATGCATGATGCAAGCAGATAAAGTATGATGTCATGGTCTTGTTCGTTTTAATTACTTACGAGTTTTACCTTTATATGATGCAAATTAATCTGAATATTCGGGGAATATCCAATAAGCTAGGATATTTCGACCCGAATATGCGAATTAATAAGTATCTCCTTTTTATGATTAAAATTAATTATAACATATTCGAGGAATATCTAAGATCACGTGAATGAAAATTAAAAATGCATGCCAAAAATACATATTCGAGCAATATAAAAAGGCTAAGATATACACGCATTAGAACCATATATTACATACATAATAAAACTATATTATATGCATAAAACTATATATTATAAAACATTAGATGTCAAACAAGACTAAAAGGCAATCACATAACATATATACATCTATAACAACAACAAATCATGCAAACACTGATCAACATGGTAATCACATACATAAAACATGAACATATACTTAACAATACGGCAAAAAGCATGAATATAATATAACAAAAATGAAAAGCGGAGTAAATAATTAAAGTGAATGATGACAGTGACCAAAATGGTAAATAAACCACTAAAAATTAATTAAAGTGCAAAAAGAAGTAGCAAATTAAAAGACACAGCAAACTCAAGGGACCGAAAGGGTAATTAATCCATTCAAGAAATCGGCTAAACCAAATTAAGGATGAAATTAAAAGATTTCAAAAAGTTGGAGGGACTGCGACGAAGGTTTTGAAATGCGGAAAGGTTGATTACGTGATTAAGGGGACACGAAGGTCCTTAAAATGGGATTAAACTAGTTTTAAATCATCACAACGCTATAAAACCACACTTAAATCATTTTAAATCCTTTTTGGCTAACCTAAAACTCTCATAAACTCTCCCCTCTCGGCTCTCTCATTTCTCGGCGCCAGAAACGTCAGCCGACGAGCCCCTAAACAAACCAAAACTCCCACTTTTTCCTGAGATCTTTCGAAACCAAAAAAATCAGAACCCAATTTTCACTTCGTGTAAACAAAACAAAAAAACCTTTTCTTTGTTTTGAAAAAAAAACAAGATCGATCCCCTTTTTGGGTTACAACCCTCACCGACTCACCATGCACAACCTTGAGAGGCCGGAGGGATTATCGACAGCGAAAGGGGCAACCGAGGTTTGAGAAGGTGAAACGACAAAGGTAAAAAAATCCTAACTCTCTGTTTTTTTATATGATTCGAAATGAAAATGGAAGGCGATATACCTCTGTAATTCCTTTATTTCATATTGATGCTTGCGAAAATTCCCCGTTTCTAACTCTGGGGTATACACTGATTGTTTCTGCTTTTATAGCGTGAAATTAAAAATTTCTGTATTACATGAAATTCTTTCGAAAATATGCTATTGGTTGCCTATTCTCTTGTTTGTATTCGCCTCCGAAATTCGTTGCATTTCTTTTGCTTGTCCTCTGAAATTGGTTGGGAAATTATGACATTTTGTTGTTTTTTGGCTCTTCTTGCATGTGTGGCCGACTGGTGAGAGGGGGGACCAGAACGTTGCGGCCGACATGGCATCATGAATCGCGCGTCAGAGCTGGAGGGGTGTGAGTGAACGGGACGAGCGATGCAGAAGATGAAAAGGCAGGCGTGTGATACATGCGCGAGTGAGGAAGATGGGCAGGCGCGCGTGCATCATATGAAGCGTTGGGCGGTGCATCCCACAGGCGACTGTGCATATGAAATGCCTCTCTCTTTCGATCTTGGACCGTCAGATCATGCCAGATCTGACGGTTGAGATCTTGTGACGCAAGGGGAAAAAAGGGGAAGAAATTAGAGCTCCTCTCTTCTGCGCAATATGGGCCGTGTTGATCTCCCTTCCAGATCTGACGGTTCAGGACGGGACGGCTGCACAAAACAAGATAGAATTAGGGTGTTTATGTTTTAATTAGGCTGGGCCGGAAATGGGCCATGTAATTTAATATGTAATTTTTTGGGGTTTTTTTAATGTAAATGGACTTTATTAATAAACTTGAGCTTAATATTTAATTATGTCTATTGGGCTTTACTTTAGTTTAACTATGACAATAATATAATAATAGTGTAATGATAATAATATTAATAACACTAATAATAATAATAATAATAATAATAATAATAATAATAATGATAATAATATTAATAACATTAATAACAACAACAATAATAATAATGTTAATAATAATAATAATAATAATATTTAGGGTTTTTCAAATGGGTAATAACATTATACTAATGACTATATATGATAATAGATAACACTATGTATCTATATATCACTTATATATAATTAATACTAATAATACCTTTGTTTTAGTTTTAATCTTATTATTTAGTCAAAGTAGATAAACAAAGCCTATTATTGCAAAAAAATATAAAATCAGTTTAACACCCCAAACAAAATTAGTGATTACAACTTGCTAAATTTGTTTGAGTTTTTGATAAACATTATCTGTTGAATTATTTGTAAAATTCTAACATAGTTGCAGGAAGCTGTCGCGACAGGAAACAAACAGGAAAAACAAAAGCATTGCCAAGGCAAGCAAAAGAAAATTTTTATGTTGTCTATCCCTAGAGGTGCCCGAAACAGGCTCGAGGAAGAATCATGTGCAAGGACACTCCGCTGCTATCAAATTCCATGAATCTAAAAATCTTGAAGTGACAGACAAATTAGCATGAGTGAATGAAAGTTTTCACGGGATAACTCTACTCTATGGGTTCAAGGTTTTGTAGTTTGCTCCTATCTTAATTTCAGACCTAGAAGAGTAGTTGTGATAAGCTGAAGCTTTTATTGCCATGATTATTTAATTGTGCTTAACTATGTTGTCTCGGCAGTAACCTTATATATCATGACAACATCTCTGTTTACTTAGAATATTCATCATATTCAGCCTGTACATAGTTCTGCACACACTTCACTAGCATTATAGTTTAATTCTGAGATAATTCATGTTATTCCCTTCTTAGTAATTTAGTGACAGGTGCCACGCCCTTGAGGTGTTAAATCAAGTTTAAAACATAAATTTTTCTTTCTGATTAGTTTAAAAGGGCAACTATATTTAGGTTGCATTGCTTGAAGACAGGCAATAGTTCAAATTTGGGAGGTGTTTAAAGTGTCCATAAGTTCTATATTTCATGCACATTCCTTCTCATATTATTGCTATTTTAAGTACATTTTAGGCATAATTAGGATCATGCATTGCATTTTACAGTATTCTTTACTTTTCCATGCTTTCTTTTTATTATCTCTTATTTGGTAAAGAAAAAGTATTAGTTTAGTTTAGTTTTAGTTTTAGGTATTAGAGGCTGGTAGAAGGAGAGAGGAGTTGAGAACATGATGCTGAGGCAGCAAACCAATGAGCTATACTGATGCAGTTCCAGACAGAGACAGCAGCTGCTGAGTAGCTGCCGCCGCCCTACCTGTCGCCCAAGAAAACATGATGAGGAACTGGAGAATTGGAGTGCGATATGTAGAGCAGAAAATCCTAATTCTAACGATGTCGTCCACTCAAATTTCTGATGACTCTAGCAGCGGGCAGAGCCGTCGAAGAAGGAATTCGAGATTACTTGCAGAGCAAGGCAACATGAAGAAGTCCACATTCAACTCAAAGAAGTCAGAATTTAAGGTTGTATTTAATGCAAAATCTACTTTGAAGACTTCTACCCCAAGAAGGACTAGACCTAGCTAATGCCTATGTATACCCATTGTACTTTTACTTCAAAACAACTTAGGTTTTCCCTTAGGCATAGTTTAGGTTTTCTTGCCGCCATTATGTTCTAAAATTCTCTTTAGGTTTGGGTTATGTTGTAATTAGCGTGAGAATAGTTGTTTAAGATTTTAAGTTTGTTTTTGCAATAAAGCTTCAAGGTTTGCTTATTCCATGTTCTTCATAGTTGTCAATTAAGGTGAAAGATTAGTTGATTACTATCTATTTGTTCGGTATATAGAGAGTCAAACTCATGAAATGAGTAAGTATGGTGTTCACCTTAATCACTTTCGAAGCGTTCTACCGAACCTTGTAGTTTTGTCGAGTTTGTCGCAAAGACACAAGTCCATTCCCCTGCCGAGGCAGTGAGAGTGTCTCAGCAGCCTGACTGCCATCCCCTGCCGAGGCAGTGAAGTTTGGCAGCACAAAGCAACTTGTCCTATTCAACGCAGTTTCACACTAAACAACAACATAACCCGACCTATTACATGAACCTGATATCTTCTCTTTATTTACTTGTGTTTTATTTTATTTTCTTCTCAAAAAATTCAACTTATTTGGGCATTTAATTTTTCTTTGTGCAGGAGATACGATTCGAGTCAAGTTGTCCAATCCCTGTGGGAGACGATATCTTTTACACTATTACTTGACTAGAGTGTGCACTTGCGCTCATATTTAGAGAACACTAAAACGCTCTATAATCTGCATTTTGATGTCTTCTTCAAACTTATTCTCATATTTCTTAGCTTTCCAATGCTTTTTCAATCACCTCAATCCGATATTGGGAGCTTGAGATATGATCATTTTACTAAAGACAGTGCGAGCTGAAATTTCATTACGAAAAATGCATGCATGGGAGACCAGGATCTAAATTCCATCGTTATCAACTATTTGGAGAGGTTGTTCAAATTCTTAAAGAAGACAAGCATTAAAAGCTATCTTTATCACTCAATTGAAGGCCCCAATTGTTCATATAATCAAGACATTCAAGTCATTCTTTATCATCTTTTTGGAGGCTTTTCATATTCTACAAGGAGACATGTAATGAAGGCCATCTTTATCAAGACATTCAAGTTATTCTTTATCATCTTTATTATCTTTATCATCTTTTGTAGGTTTTTCAAGACATTCAAGCTATCTTTATTCTTTATCATCTTTATTATTCTTAATCAAGACATTCAAGTTATTCCTTACCGTCTTTTTGGAGGCTTTTCATATTCTACAGGAGACATGTAATGAAGGTAATCTTTATGACATTCAACAGTTATATGCTGAGTTCCATTATTGTGTCATGGCTCTGATAAGTTCTCGATGTACTACAATATCCAATAGCATTAATATATCTCTGAATTCCTTTTGAAACTCTACCTTCATAGGCTTATCCCATTGTTGCCATATGACCTTAAGTCTGGCAAACAATTGTTTTGACCCAAGTTAATTTTAGCTTTGTCTTTCGTTTGTGTCGCATGGCCTGCCCGAATACTAGCACCCTTCATGTATTGCATTTCCTTTGACCAAGTCCATACTGCGGTATTATCCTCTCCCTATCTATCAGACCCTTCAGCCTTATGAGACACTTCCTATTCAACTAGCCTTCAAATCAATACCCACTTTAAATGTAATATGATGACATATAGGGAAACAAAACAAAACATAAAGAAAGTGTGTCGGTATTCATGAAATAATATTCGGAAGAAAAAATCTTAAAATTAATATACACAACAAACACGTTATATCAAGCCACTAAAGTAACCATAGAAGTGCATTTAAATCGGCAACACTGTCCTAGGTCCCTGTTTGGTTCTAGTGGGGTAGGTTTCTAAATTAAATCATGTGGTTTTTGTTCTAGACTCTAGGTACTCGAACTGTCGTTACTGTCTACTGCGACAACAAGACATTGATTCGGAGGTATACAACCACATATAGCGGTGGCATGTACCTCACGGTGTATAAGGTTAGTATACCAGAAGAATGACGAAATCTGGTCACGAAGCTGAACAACTCAACATAGGATAGTGCCTCGCTCCCACTTAAGGGTGAAAGTCCGGGTAGAAGGTTATGTATGAATGACCTATATTTCACACAAGAAAAAGCTACCTTCATTCTTCCTAAAAATTCATCCAATAATTATTGGAAAAATTAAATACAAATTATTATTCTTAAATGCCAAAATGCCACATAAAATTAATTAGGTCTGACTCTCGAGTTTTAAAATCCTCACCGGAGTTGCTAAGCTTTCGTGACCATTTTTGAATCATGTGTAAAAATAGCTTGACATTAGGGTTTTAGGATTTTTTCCGTTTTAATTTGATCTTGAAAACTTAGGTTTTTCTCATTAAATTGAATTTTCCTTTACTTAATTTTGAAAACAATTTGGAGTCGCTACCGATCACTTTGGTAGAGCGGACACCATAAAAACAACCAAAGATTCTTTATTTTAAAATTTTGGTTCGAAAGTCAATTACGTGTGGGTAAGGTTTAGCACCCCACAAACGCCATTTATTTGTGTCTTTTAATTTTACGTGGCATTTTGGCATTTAAGAATAACATTTTGAATTTAATTTATCCATTTATTATTAAATGAATTTGAAGTCCAAATGAAGATATTTCTTTTATAAGGAAATGTATTTTAAAATTGAATATGAGATTAAAAGTGCCATGTTAATAAGCACCTCTATTCATATCCATAAAATGTATTTCTGTAGGGCGTGTAGGTGTTCCCTTTTTGTAAGAGTGCAAGTGCACACTCATGTCAAGTTATAGTATATAAGATGTTTAATCCCATGAAGATTGGACAGCTTGTCTCGTTCCTTAGTTCCTGCACAATGGTAAAGTAAAAACAGAAGTGAATGATTGGTTGAGATTGAAAAGTAAATAAAACAATAATAAAAGAGAAGAAGTGAATCAGGTTGATAGAGCAGGCAGGGTTATGCTGTCACTTAGTGTGAAAACTACGTTGTAATAGGTATGAGTTATCATTTGCTGCCACGAGATGCTGCCTCGGCAGCTACATCGGGCGGCAAACTGCGACCCTGTCATGCGGCCGCAGCAGGTCACTGCCACTGCAGTGGTGTGTACTGTCTCGGCAGGTGGAATGGAAAGATGTCATGGCGGCAAGTCTGGCAGATACTCTAAGTTCGACAGGATAGTCGACAGTGATCCCTCCTATTTCTAGGTTAGGATGCTCGAGATTGATAACTTGAGGACTAGTGTGGAACCAAGTCAGTCAACTCGGTTAGTAATCCCTTTTATCCACTGAAACTTTTGGACTAGTGTGGAACCAAGTTAGGCACGCCTTCCGTTGTGACTGTACTTAACCCTTTCGTAAGCCTTGCACTTTCGTGCCCGACAAATAGATTCTCTTAAACGACTGATGTAGAAAGATTGAAAGAATGAAGAACAATGAATTAAATAAACTTAGAATATTTTATTGAAGAAATAACTCAAAAACCTAAAACAATCGTTTCACTCTAGTTACAACATAACCCTAACCCAAAGAAAATTTAGAACATGGTGGCAGAGAAGAATACAAGTAAAGTCTATAGAAAACCTAGGATGATTTAAACTAGAAGTACAATGGGTATTTATAGACTCAAAAACAAGGTTAAGTCCTCCTCAAAGTAAAAGTCCTCTAAAGTATCTTTCTTTCTTTAATGTAGCTTTAAATGATGACTTCTTTGCTTGGAATATGGACTCTTCCTCGTTTGCCTTAGCCCGCAAGTAAGCTTGAGAATTTTACTTCGGCAGCCCTAGCCGCTGTTACAGACGTCAGAAAATCACATGACCACCGACAATAGATTCAGGAGTTTTAGCTCTACAGATCGCGCTCCGGTTTTCCTAACTTCCATAGTCAGCTGCCGCATGCAACAAGGTCGGCAACATCTTTGCTCGACAGGTGCTTGGCAACAACTTTTGTTGGAACTGCTTTAGTACAACTCCTGGGTTTGCTTCTCAGTGTTGTTTCCTCCGTTCCTTGGTTCCCTCGTTTAGTCGTTAGTACATACAAGCAAGAATACACTAAAACAATATCTCTTGTTCCCGAATAAATGATAAGTTATAAAAGCATGGTAGAACAATGAAATACTGTAAAATGCTATGCATGAGCCTAATTATGCCTAAAATGAGCTTAAAACAATAATAATAAGAGTTGGAAAGTGCATGAAATATAGAACTTTTAGACACTTTAAAATTTCCAACATAAAAGGTTTTCAATGCATGAAATTTTCATCGTCTTGTTCATTTTAAGTATTAAAATTAATTAGGCTATATTTAGTTTGATTATTTAAGGTTCTATTTAATTAACTAGGTGATTTATTCAATTCTAGATTGTAATGTATATTAAATATACCTCCTTAAGGCCAATTTTTTATAACATCATATTTCAAGCAAATGGAACACCATCCAATTTTGAACCATAAGGTTTCTATTTAATATACATTAGTTTTCTAAAATGACCTTTTCTATTTAATTAATTTAATCTCAATTGAGAATCTAAAAGACTAAAGGCTCTATTAATCAATTAAATCTAGGTGATTAGATTCTCTAACAAATAATCTATATGCTCAATTGTAAAATATGCAAGCATACATATAAACTAAACAATTTAAATAAAATTAACAATGGAATTTAGGGCAAAATCAAAAGAATTGCAAATTAGAGAGCTTAATTTTATTGAATTAATAACCAAAATAACCAAAATGCAAAGATTACAAAAAGGGGCCAAATCCCTAAAGATCCAGGAAGAAGGGCGCGAATCTAATGCCCGACCCATTTTAGACCCGCAGGTTGAATCAATCCAGCACCAAAACGGTGTTGTTTGACTCGGGGTATTTAAACCCTTGGGCCGAGTTAAATCGGTCATTTGATAACACTCCCCTCTCTCTCCTTCCATTTTTATTTGAACACAAACACCCCTAGTTCTAGAAAAATCAACCATTTCGGATCAAAATCCACCCTTTTCAATTGAATGTTCATTGTGTTCATCCAAAATTGGATGAACACACATTTTCGGCCTATAACCACCATAAGCTCCGCCAATCAATCCACAGCCACCAAGCTCCGAAAACTTGTAACTGTTCGCCGGCCACCGCGAGATGAAGCGGGCCGCCGCAGGACGGTTTCTGGCCACCATCCGACCGTCGTGCTCCACCATCGTTTGATACCAAAAATTGATTTTTAACCCTAAACCTAAATCTAATCCCTAATCTAATAGGATTCCCATCTTCCCCACCTAGATCTACTCTACCTAGTACCCAAAACCCTCTTCGACTCTGCCGTTACCCTCGAAAAATACTCCGACCGCCATAAAGATGAGATTTCAGCCATCGTATTATTTTTTATCCTTTCATTTCTGGATTTTACAGAATCTAATGAATTTTCTTTTATTTGTAAGAAATCGGAAAAATGAGAAAGGATTTTAGCTCCATGGCGGTTGCCGGTTGTAATCACTAATTTTGTCCGGGCTAATTAGCCCTTAAGTATGCTTAAATAAGAGTGGGCTTCGTTTATTCATATTGGGCTTTGCTTAATTAATACATAGATATACATATTATTTACTAGAATTGTGGGTTACTATTATTAATCTTCCACTACCCATTACCATATTATCCATCCCATTATTATAGGTTGTTATGTTATTACCACTTACCATAAATATATTGTTATTATACATTGTCACTACATCACCATCACTCACGTTTACTATATGCATTGTTATTATGTTATTATTTCCATCGAATGAACTGTTTGTCACATAGCATATTATTCGTTATTACTATCATTATCTTATTATCATTATTACCTTATTATTATTAATATTATTATAATATTTGGTATCACATTTATTATTATTATTATTATTATTAAATTTGGAAAAACAAAAAAAACATTAAATAAAAAAGCCCAATATATATGAAAGTCCAGAATTTATTAATAAATAAGTAAAGCCCAATAGTTCATGTAAAGTCCATTACAGATTCAGTCTAAAAAAATATTGTACACGGCCCAATTCGGGCCCAACTTAAATAAAGAGAAACCCTAATTTGCCATCTATGTTTATGCAGCCGCCAAAAGAACTGGCCGTTGGATATGGCGTGAGATCAACGGCCCAGATGAGAACACGAGAGAAACCCTAGGAGGCCATCACTTGGTTCGGCACCGCACAGATCGTGGCCATTGGATCAAATAAGTATCAGACGGCCCAGATCACTCAATCTGTAGAAACCCTAGAGTCTCCTGATCGACCTCATGCCACCTCGAAGCTGGACGTTGGATCAAAATGCGATCTGACGGTCCAGGTGTCGCAAAGACTCCACGCACGCACACGCTTGTCGTTCCAGATCGCCTCACGCATGCGTGATGCACACGTCTGACCTCTCAGATGCTCGCCACATCGTCCCCGTCCGATCCAACGACCGTTTCAGTGGTCACGTCGTCCATCGTACAAACCATGCAAAAAATAAAACAGATCAGCAATGCCTAAATGAAGAAAAAACAAAAGCGAAAAAAGAAAAGCAGAATGAAATACACAACAGAATGGCAGAGAATGGCAGCAATCACACATGAATCCGGCCAAATCAGTGATACGAACAAATGAGCAATTTTCGTCATATAAACGAAATGTAAAAAAGGCATCAAAATTCCGGCTATAAAGCCAGATGCAAAACCACTGTAAAAGAGATTCGTGCTCTCCCTCAAAAACACGGAAAGCAATACACTCCCAGATACAAATTTTAGGTATATCATCTCCATTGTTGCATGTAAAGAATAATAAAAAAGAAAGGGTTTTGGTTTTCTTTTTTATCTCCTTCGTCTCGTCTTCTCGAGCCGGTTTCTGTTCTCTCATCGACGATAATCCCACCCTTGCTATGGCTTCAAAGGGGTGAGTCGAAAGAGAGGCATGAAACCCTTATTTTCAAATCATTCTCGGGCCTGAAAGGTTTTTTTTTTGGGTCTTTAGGTTCTGTTTTTTTTGGGGATAAGGGAGAAGGGTTTAGTTTCCGATGGGCTTGGTGTCGTAGGTTGTTTTCGCGGAGTGTTTTTTTTTACGTTTAGGGGGTCGGTTTTTCTGGTCTGAGTGCATTTAGGGTTTGCCGGACGGTGAGTAGCACCGGCCGGCGTTCGAGGTCGAGAGTGAAAGGGTAAAGTAGTGACGGCTAGGGTTTTAATCTGGGCAAAAAGGGTGTCTAGTTCGATTAGATAGGGTTTTTATATACTTTTTAGGTTTAGTTTTTTGGTTATTCTCTGGTTTAGTCCTTACACGTCGAGTTAATCGTGTCTTAGGGGTTTCCGCATGGGGAAATAGCACGTTAGGTCCCTGGGCTTTTGAGTTGGTTCGTCTTTCCGTCCCAGATCGAGTCAGTTTAGGGTATTATCGTCCATCCAGTCCCTTTTCTTTTCCCCTGTGTTCAATTTAGTCCTCCCCACAGTGTTGAGTTCCTTGGAGTTTTTTTAATTTAGCCATTGCCTTCTGTTTTTCTTTCAATTTAGTCATTATATTTTGCATGCTTGTTTCGTATGATGTTTGATTTCTTTGCTTACTCAATGTTTTAATGTTGTTTTAATTTTGTTCGTTTAGTAGTATGTATGCTTTATGCTATGTGTTTTTTGTTTTTGTTTTCAAATTGAATATATGAATGTTAATCCGTTTTTATGACTTTTGTGGGTCCCGCATGATACGTATTGCTTAATTACTGTTGTATCGAATATATGTCTTTTTGGGGTCGTTTCTATGGTCTAAAATGCTTAGAGTTAATAGGTTTTCATGTTTGCCTCGAGTAATTATGTGAAACGAATATCTATGTGTTGCCATGCTTATTAATCCATTATTAATGTAATTTGTCTCATTAATTAAATTAATTAGTAGATAATTAAAGAATATTAAAATTTGGCTTCATGGTGTTTAAATGTGGTACCCTTAAAGTGAGCTTTTGGGCCTTAGGAGATAGTTTGGTCAAGCATATTTTGGGATTAATCTTTTATCAATGTGGGCTCTTTCTTTGAATGTTTATTTGAAGCATTTTTATGACATGCATATACTTGTCATCCATAAGGCCCGATGATTAAGCATGATAACCGGACCTAAAAATCAACCCCAAGAGGGGTATTAATTAACCTCGGTATCCGAAAACGATAGTCCTAGCTTAATGGATGTCTATCGAATACTTAGGTTAATTTTCACCGCCTCTAGGTAAGCGAAAGCATAAAAATGGAAATAACACGCATCATCCCTTATTTACTCGCATCATGCATAAAGGTGACATTAGAGATCCGAACCCTAAACTAACACGACAGTCAGCCTTATTTGTTGTCGGTTTAGTCTACGGTCCAGTGTACCGTCATCCTTCTTAATTAAGTGTTTCATTAATCCCAATGTCGCGATTTGAAAAGCTCGTTCTAATTAAGTCGTATTTTCACCTAAGAACCCTTTGTTAAATTCGCTTTGGTTTTTAAATAATTTCTACCGATCAAACGGCAATGAGTTATTTGGTACCGATTTCTGGGCGTGATGGGGGTGCTAATTCTTCCCCACACGTAACCAACTCCCGAACCCGTTTTCTAATGAATCTCTGGTTTTTGTGGTGCCCGGCCTACCTCAGTGGCCGGTGGCGACTCCAAAATTTTAATGTTTTCCAAAATACGCATTCCCCTCTTTCGAAATAAAACCCTTTTCAAGAAGAGATAGTGATAAGGCCTCACTTAGCAGTTTTCCCAAAAAAACCTTATCACAGTTTGGCGACTCCACTGGGGACGAATTTTTTGTTTTTAAACAAAAAAAAGAGTTAAGCCAATAAAACGATTGTTGCCTTTAATCGATAGAAACTGTTTAAAATTTAAAGTGAATTTAATAAGTTTGTTCTTCCTTGAAAAAGCGACTTAAATTGTACGGGCTTTGAAAATTTGTGGCGTTCGAATTAATTCCTCATTTAATTTCAAAGGAGTCACCGACATGTGTTGCATCATGATCATCAAGCTCTATACCCGAGCTTTACCCTTAAGTGGGAGTGAAACGCCCATACCCACGTGAGTATCCCTCCACGGGTCAGTAATTCACTTCCGGAATCATCACCTTTGACACGTGAGTAGCCCTCCACGTCATTTGGTCGTGCTTTCCCTCGAGCCGAAACCAAATCACAAGCCTGTAATGGGCCAGGATTGGGGTTCTTATTGCCTTAGTAGGTGATAAGATAGGTTCGGGTACCCTTTACTAGAACCAAACTCATGAGTGAGAATATAAGAAACTTACCCCATTAGAGCCATGCAGATAACCCTAGAGTTTAGAGTGTCTAGGTTTTTCTTTCCAATTGCTTGTTTCTACGCTTCTTTTTTCATTAATGCTTGAATTTCCTTGTTGTCCTTATGATTTATGTTTATTATGTGACTAACACTTTTGCTTTTCTTCCCCTTTTCTCTTATTTTGCATAAGTCATCATTGCATAAAGAGCACATTGAGTTGGAAATAGTATGAAATTAAAGACTTGATTAGTGGGAAATATCGTTGTAACAATAATGGGAAGGACCTCGACAAGAATATAGCCACAAGGAGAGCAACTACATGGTTGGGGGTTCTCAGACAAGAAAGGCTTTCAAAGACGAAAAATGGCCACCTCACATATTTGTTAGAAGTTCCAGTTGGGAAATACCGAGTCCTGTAAGGGAATTAGCAAGAACCACACTGAACAAGAACTAAGCTTTCCGGGGCAAGATCGAAAGTTTCTCGGGCACTTTGCCATCTTGGGTCGACAATCAAGTCTCAAACTAGAACAAGAAAAATATTTCAAGTCAGAGGGAATTACGATCTCACCCCCGATGCGCTTTGAAGGTTAGGCTCAGTGGTACCCTTTCAAAGAATAAGTCAAGAATACCAAATATAGACAGTGGATCAATCATAATTCGTCGCCTACACCACTTGGGGGCAGGACCGATAGTTGGCCTATTTGTTAATGTGGATATGAGAGAACGCCCGATTCCTAGCAAAAGATCATTCCAAGAAAGAAGAAGGATTGAGTGAGTCTTGAAGAAAGTCGTCGGCCTAGACGCCAGCTTAAGAACTGCATGTAGTGGTTTCATCCGATCACTGTAACAGACCAAGGTTCCCATTGATATGAGTTGTTTAACGAGGATATTTGCCAAACTCAGTGTTGCTCTTTGCATTTCAATTATGCATTTTGTTTGTTTACCTTTAGTCACATGTTGTACATGCGACACATTGCATTCATGAAGTTAATGTTTAATGCACCTTTGCATTTCAATTACGCATTTTGTTTGATTACTTTTAGTCATGTGTTTTTGTTGTACATATAACACATTGCATTCATGAAATTAA
Organism: Hibiscus tridactylites; assembly: GCA_958450335.1. Taxonomy (NCBI): domain Eukaryota; kingdom Viridiplantae; phylum Streptophyta; class Magnoliopsida; order Malvales; family Malvaceae; genus Hibiscus; species Hibiscus tridactylites. The sequence goes on along the minus strand of OY288268.1, from coordinate 78,999,641 downwards.
CATTCAATACACCGTTGCATCCAATTATACATTTTGATTGATTACTCTTAACATTCATGAAATTGATGTTCAATGCCTTTACATTCAATTACATTTTTTTTATTACTCTTAACCATATGTCGTCCATACGACACATTGCATTTGTGCACCTTTTCTTTCAATTACGCATTTTATTTGAATACCTTTAATCACATGTTGTACATAAGACACATTCATTCATTCAATCATTCATTAAACAAATAAAATTAATGATCAATGCATCTTTGCATTCAGTTGTACATGTCTGTTTGATTACCTCTAATCATCTATCCTTGTTGTGCATACGACACATTACATGCATTCATTCTTAAAATGAATAAATGGAGGAAAGCTTTGCCAAGCCAGAGGCCGATTTGAGAGGTCAGATGGAACGAACTCAGCAAGAATTAAGGGGCATCATCATCAAGCCCTAACAAGATATGATGAAATGAATATCCTAACTGTTATAGTCTCGTCTAAAAAGAGAGAGTGTTGCTCAAGTACCGGGAGACCACTCGGCCACTCCGATCTTTAAGAATCCTCTCGCTATCGGCCCCTCGTCCAGCCCACCCCAAGGGGCATCTTCTGCCCGTCAAGACGGAGTCTTTGCTCAAAGCTCAACCTAGTACGACCTTCGGAGACACGACCTTTAGGGTTTTGGTTCTCGATTTTGTTCTCGACTTTATTCTTTGGGAGTTGGCGAGCATGTTGCATTTTCTCTTGAAGTGATGTATAGAACCAACATTGTTGTCATTTGCCTGAAGATAGCAATGATCTTTTCATGAGGGCACTTGTTATGTTTGCAGATTTTCTTTCTAATGAAAATGCATGTTTCTTAACATACAATGACCTTGAAATCATATATATGTATATCCCTTCTTACCTTCATAGGTCCTCGGATATCACATGCTTGATGTGGCATTGATTCTAATGAAAGAGATCGACTGAATGTTGTGATAACGATGAAGCGAGATTTCTCGCTCTGTCCGCTCTGGTCAGTAAAGCGAGAGAAGCAAGGTTACTATTACTTCAATGATGTTTGATGATAAGAAAAACTCCTAAGAGAACCCAAATAAAGTTGCTTAAATGTGCCTAAAAAAAGAAAAAAAGAAGAAGGAAAAAGAGAAAAATAGATTATTTCAAAACAAAATGTTTTTAACTTCAGAGCTTGGTAATAAGCATTAACAAAAAACACTCCAATGTTTGAAACCTGGTAATAGGAATTTTCGGATACGAGTGTGGAATTTTAGGGGCACTCCGCTGAAGCCTGAATCACTTCGCTTCATGAGTTATGGTAATATTTTCAAAATCGTGACCGTGTCGAGTAACTCGGGGTATCGTTGTATGCTCCATCTTTATCCTCGAGCCAAAGGGTTGTGACGAGTCGAATTCCCCTAAGAAAAAGAAATAAATGAGCAAATTAAATAAGTCCCGAAAAGGAATCCTTGAGGACACCGACACGAAATCAATGGTAATCATAAATGCACATGCCCCATGGGCTAAGCAAAAGTTGAAATTTTAAACATATGTGTGAATGGAGAAACATGATGAGAAGGAATGGTAATCGTGTAACACCCCAATTTTGGGCTTAGAAGTTTTGGGTTTGGACCGGATCGATCGGATTGCGGTTCGAATATAAAAAGGTGATTTTTAGGAAAGCCTAGTTCGAGATGCATTAAAAATATGTAAAAAAAATATCCTAAAATCCTCTTTTATTATATATAAGAGGGTGGTGAAATCAATTTTACAAAATGAGGTTTCGAAGTGTGATTTTTGAGTTAGTGACTAAAATGTAATTTTTGAAAAGTTGGTGATTGTTTTAAAAGGATTGAAACTTTGATTCTTTAAGGAGCTAATTTACCCAAGGAGAGTTTCTCCAGATTTTTCTTAATAATTAAAGATTTAATTAATGGTTTTAATTAAGGGAAAAAGGGAGGGAAATAGATATTTTTGGATCATAACTAACTTTTCTCAAAATTTCCCATTTCTTTTCTCTCAACTTTTCTCTCAACCCAAACACTTTTCTCCAGCAAATTTCTCTCTGATTTTGACAGCTAAACATGAGATTTCAATCTCCAATGGATCTCTAATCATCTCTACATCAAAACCTTAGCAATTGCTTATTGAATTTTCAAGATTCTTGGTTCTAAACAAGGAGAAACTCACATTTAGAGGTATGAACGTCCTTCTCCTCTAAATACTCAGTTCTTTACTAAAATTCCCAAGTTCTCAATCCTTGATTTGAGTTTTATTAAAAGTTTTAATGATTTGTTCTTGATCTTGGCTTAAAATGCAAGATTTGGTTAATTTTTGATGAAATTCGTATGAAATGATTGGGCACTGTTTTGAGGTGTCTTTTTGATGATTTTTGGATGTATAATTGATGATAAATTGAGATTTAATCAATGCATTCCCGAATAGGTTGATTTTCCTAAGTTTTGCTTGAGCTAGTGATGGTTTTTGGGGTGATCTTGATGATCTGCTATAGCTGGAGGTATAAGGACGTGTTTAGATCCTTTTTGGATGTTAATTGAGGTATATTTATGTTTGGAGTTTATGGATCTTGGCTGTGTAGTGTTGTGGAGGTGTTTGGATGTGATTTCGGTTGTGTTTGGTAGCCGAAATGTGGATGTTGATGTGAGCAGCGAGTTTAGGTGTTTTGGTTGAAGATATTAATGCATGATGATGCATTAATCCTCTGTTTTGATATGTTTAAAACAGGGGAGACATCTTCGGATCCTTGTGGTGTTGATCCGGAAGCTTGATTGGTGTTTCGGCAAGTTGCGAAACGGAATCGGTGAGTGAAGTTTGGTTTTCAGCTTTGAAACCAATGTTTTGAAGGTTTGGGAGCTTAGTTAAAGTCTAAACAACTTAGCTAAGCTCAAGAGTAAGTTTTCGGAAAAACTCTCTTGTTGATGAGCCATGAGTTGGTTGAGTGCAAAATGATTTGTTGCATGTTTTAATTCTGTTTTTGAAAGCATATTTTAGCATGTTTATTGCTGGTTTTATAAGCCATGTGTTGAAGGATGCTCAAGGTAAGAGATCCTTGGTTTTACATTGATAAATGTGATTTTAATGCATAGTGATGCATGTGGATTTAATGGCTTTGTGAAATGCTTTAAAACAGTGGATTAATGATGTTAAATGATGTATATTGGCAAGTGATGTATTGTTTTAAAAGTACTTGAAATCGGATATAGTTAGCCGGCTATAGGAATGGGTGCACCGTGAATAAAGTCGCCTTGCATGTTGAGAGGTTGTGATTGTACCGTAAGCTCCATCCAAGTACACTAACGAGATGGTTAAGAACAACATGGTGGTTAAAAGTCCATGGGTGGTTCTTGTTTTAAGGTCACAATGGTGGTTAAAAGTCCATGTGTGGACCTTGTGTATTGTTAAGGTCACAATGGTGGTTAAAAGTCCATGTGTGAGCCTTGTGTATTGTTAAGGTCACAATGGTGGTTAAAAGTCCATGTGTGAGCCTTGTGTATTGTAAGATCACAATGGTGGTTAAAAGTCCATGTGTGGATCTTGTGTTGTATGTCCCGTGATCTCGTTAGTGATGTTATACCACTACCAATGAGTGATGTGGAGGGGTTGTTATTGTACCATAGTCTCCATCACGGGTGTTGAGGGGTTGTGATTGTACCATGCTCCACCTTGATATTGGTAGTGTGTATGAAGCGTTTGGGACAACGCTTGTATTCCGCGTATCCGATTGTCGATTGTTGATTGTCGAATGTGTTTTGAGTGGGAAAATGATGAATTATCACTTGTAAGCCAATATGACATGATGATGGTTTGAAGCATGAAATGCTTGGTTTATATGCATATGTGCATGTTTAAATGTTGTTTTGAACTAAGGTTTTGAAAAGGTGTTTTGCAAATGCATTATTGTGATGTTTTAAATGAGCATTCCTCACTAAGCTATGTGCTTACGCTCTCTCTTTTTCCTAAACCAATAATGCAGAGCATTGAAGTTCTTTAAGGTCAGCAAGGAGGTCAAGATCCAAGAGAAGGACTAAGCTCATGTATGGTGAATGTTTTCCTAATACTATTAGCTTTTGGCATTTGGCAATGGGAACTTATGTTGTTGTTTTGGGAGATGTTTTGGCCTCCGTAAGTTGGTTTTATACCTTTGAGGATGTTAGAACATGTAAATGGCCTTTGGTATGTGGTTTTGAAGAATTGATGGTTTCATGGTTTGCTAAATAGGATGCATGCCTATAGATTAAGGTTTTTCCTTAATTGATGCCATGGTTGAGAATAGATGATGCTTTAATGTTCCTTAAGTATATAATGACTTGCTAGTATGATTTGAGGGTCTTTGGAATGTGTTTGATTGGTTAAAAGTGATTTAAACCAGATAAATTTCTGCAATCTGGGCAGCACGTTTCGAAACGGGTGCTACCGTTTCGGAACAGAGGGCCTGAAATGGCCTTGGCGTTCCGAAACGGGTAGAGCCGTTCCGGAACGGTTTTGCCACTGCCAAGCCCTGTTCCGGAACTTGTTTCGGAACGGTCACGCGTTTCGGAACGGTTCATCCCCGTTCCGGAACACTCGACCGTTGGGCACTGAAATTGACGGTTTTATGTTTTGAAAACCTTGCGTTTTGGTCCCAATGATTATTTATGCAATTGGTTGAGTTTATGATGTTCGTTTGAGTTGAAATTTGGCAGAGAAGCATGAAACATGACTAATTTCATATTGGTAACCTTTAAGTTGGTTAAGTTTTTCAAATTTCTAGAATTTACAATTTGGTCCCTAATTTCTTATGTTGTGCAATTGAATCCCTGTTCGATGTCCGATTGCTGTGGTTTTCGAGTATGCTTTCCTTGAGTGTTTGATTAGGGTTAATATGCATCTAGACAAGATTAAAAAGAAAAAAAAGGGTCGTTAATCAAGGTTGACTTTCGGGTTGACTTTGGTTTTCCCCGTGTAAACTTCTTAATTCGGGTCAACCGTCTAGCCCGGGTTAAGGGGTTACAAATCGAGCTGATCTAGAAAGTACCATAATCATGAGAATGAACCGAGCGATTAGGGAGGAGTTTCATAACTTCAAATATCGCCGCAACATTCAAAGTCTTCATAGACGCAAGCTATGCTTGAAGTGATCACCGGAAAGTTGAATCTAAGACGCTCTTGCATTTGATATCCGGGGCATCCTATTCTGTTTTTCTTTTAATTAGACTTTTGGTTTCAAGGTTCTGTATGTTAATTTGAAAATCTACTCTTCATTAGAATGACGACCAGCGAATTGACATACTTCAAAACAAATAGATTTCCTTGTATTACTTCAAAGATAAATGCATCGTCAGTAGTGAGACCCAAAGTTGAGGGGCACTACATGATGTGTGATGGTGAAAGAACCATTGAAGTTAAGTTGTCGTGAAGGGGCATCATTGTCCGCGGAACAATAGAGGATTTTGCACATAGGATTACGAATCAGAATAGATAGGATATGGCATACGGCTTGGAAGTACTTGATTAGAGATTCCAATTACAACCGAGGTCACTAGGCTCGAAGAACGAGCAACACAAGCTTGGGGGCAAGTTTTGTCAAGACACGAGATTGTTGAGTGGTTCTAGTCCCAAGATGATGACCATCGACCCTAGAGAATGAAGACAAACTAAATTCATGCATCTTTGCATTCTCATGAACACGCATCTTTGCATCATGAAATATGTTCATGCATCATTGATAGTTAGACATCTCTATGTTAGGAGCATGCTAACTCATACCATCATAGCATTTTGTTTACTTTAAACAGACATTTGAAGGATGACGAAGAGAGGGATCTACCACTTCACGAGAGAAGAAATAGATCTCTTAAGAACCAAGAGTCCTTCGACTGATTTCCTGGTTCTTAAATGGAAATAAAGGATAAAAAAATAAAAAATAAAAAGAAAAGGAAAAGGAGAGAAAAGCGAAAAGAAAAAGAATGAGAGGAAATAAGAAGAGAGAAAGAGAAAAGAGAAGAAAGAAAAAGAGAGAAAAGATAAAGAAAATAAAAAGAGAAAAAAAAGAAAGAAGAAAAAATGATGGAAAAACGGAAAAAAAAAAGTAAAGAAGAAAAAGAAAAAGAATGAAAAAGAAAAAGAAGTAAATGAGAGAGAAAAAGAAAGAGAGACAAAGAAGAAGAAGAAGAAGAAGAAGAAGAAAGGAGAAAAAGAAGAAAAAGAAGTAGAAGAAGAAGAAGAAGAAGAAGAAGAAGAAGAAGAAGAAGAAGAAGAAGAAGAAGAAGAAGAAAAAGAAGAAGAAGAAGAAGAAGAAAAAGAAAGAAAAGAATGAAAAAAAGAAAGAGAACAAAGAAGAAGAAAAGAAACCCACAACTTTAGAATTTCAGAGCGAAAGAGGCAAATACTCAAAGCTCAAGGATTTTCAGGCAGCAAAGCCAGAAGGCTTGCTCGGTGTTTTCACCGCTTCGGGGAAACAAATAGTTTGGGGCTTATTCCTGACCATTTCGTAGGAACGAGTCAACTATGTCCTTTACCACTTTGGAAAGACATACGAACGCTACCAACTCGGTTCCTGCCGCTCCGGAGGAGCAAATGTAGCTTCAGGCGAAGAATTTCATACTCGCCGCATCATGATCCTGGACAGAAAAGCTAGAAGGCTTGTTCAGTTCGCTTTCGCCGCTCCAGGAAAGCAAGTTATTCGGAGTTCATTCTTTACCGTTTCAGAAGAATGAATTGACTATGTTCCTTGCCATTCAGGGAGGACGTACCAACGCTGCCCACTTTGTTCTTGCGGCTTCGAAGGAGCAAACGTAGCTTCAGGCAGAGAATTTCAAACTCGTCGCATCAGGATCTAAGAGCAAAAGTGCTCAAGGATTTTCGAGTAGAAAAGACAGAAGGCATGCTCATTTTGTTTTTGCCGCTTCAGGAAAACAAGTTATTTGGTTTATTCTTTGCCACTTCGGAAGAATGAATCAACTATGTCATTTGCCGCTCCGGAAGGACATACCAACGCTATCGACTTGGTTCCTGCCGCTTCGGAGGAGCAAATGTAGCTTCAGGCGAAGAATTTTAGACTCGCCGCATCAGAATCTAAGAGCAGAAGAGTTCAAGGATTTTCGGGCAGCAAAGCCAGAAGGTCTGCTCAGTGTTTTCGTCGCTTCGGGAAAACAAATTATTTGGGTTTATTCTTTTCCACTTAGAAAGAATGGATCAACTATGTCCTTTGCCGTTCTGGAAGAACATACCAACGCTATCAACTTTATTCCTACTGCTTCGGAGGAGAAAATGTAGCTTCAGGCGAAGGATTTCGAACTCACCGTAATCAGGATTCCAAAGCAAAAGAGCTCAAGGATTTACGGGCATAAAAGCCAGAAGCGCTGCCCAGTTTGTTTTTGCCACTTCGGGAAACAAGTTATTTGGGTTTGTTCTTTGCAGCTTCGAAAGAATAAATCAATTATGTACCTTACCGTTCCGGAACGACGTGCCAGCGCTACTCAGTTTGTTTTTGCCGCTTCAGGAAAACAAGTTATTTGGGTTTTTTCTTTTCCGCTTTGGAAGAATGAATCAATTATGTCCCTTGCCGTTCCGAAAGGACGTGCCAACGCTACCCAATTTGTTTTTGCCGCTTCAGGAAAACAAGTTATTTGGGTTTATTCTTTGCCACTTCGGAAGAATGAAACGACTATGTCCTTTGTCGCTCCAGAAGGACATACCAACGCTACCGACTTGGTTCCTGCCGCTTCGGAGGAGCAAATGTAGCTTCAGGAAAAGAATTTTAGACTCAGCGCATTAGAATCTAAGAGCAGAAGAGTTCAAGGATTTTCGGGCAGCAAAGCCAGAAGGTCTGCTCAGTGTTTTCGCCGCTTCGGGAAAACAAATTATTTGGGTTTATTCTTTGCCACTTCGAAAGAATGGATCAACTATGTCCTTTGCCGTTCCGGAAGAACATACCAACGCTATCAACTTTGTTCGTACTTCTTCGGAGGAGAAAATGTAGCTTCAGGTGAAGGATTTCGAACTCACCGTAATTAGGATTCCAAAGCAAAAGAGCTCAAGGATTTATGGGCAGAAAAGCCAGAAGCGCTGCCCAGTTTGTTTTTGCCGCTTCGGGAAACAAGTTAATTGGGTTTGTTCTTTGCTGCTTCGAAAGAATAAATCAATTATGTCCCTTACCGTTCCAGAAGGACGTGCTAGCGCTACTCAGTTTGTTTTTGCCGCTTCGGGAAAACAAGTTATTTGGGTTTGTTCTTTCCCGCTTCGGAAGAATGAATCAATTAGGTCCCTTGCCGTTCCGGAAGGACGTGCCAACGCTACCCAGTTTGTTTTTGCCGCTTCGGGAAAACAACTTATTTGGGTTTGTTCTTGGCCGCTTCGGAAGAATGAATGAATTATGTCCCTTGCCGTTCCGGAACGACATGCCATCGCTACTCAGTTTGTTTTTGCCGCTTCGGGAAAACAAGTTATTTGGGTTCGTTCTTTGCCGCTTCGGAAGAATAAATCAATTATGTCCCTTACCGTTCCGGAAGGAAGTGCGAATGCTACTTTGTTTGTTTTTGCCGCTTCGGGAAACAAGTTATTTGAGTTTGTTCTTTGCCGCTTCGGAAAGATGAATCAATTTTGTCCCTTGCCATTCCGGAAAGACCTGCCAACGCTACCCAGTTCTTTTTTGCCGCTTCGGGAAAACAAGTTATTTGGGTTTGTTCTTTGTTGCTTCGAAAGAATGAATCAATTATGTCTCTTGCCGTTCCGGAAGGACATGCCAACACTACCCGCTTTGTTTCTGCCGCTTCGGAGGAGCAAATCACCCATATAGGGAAGTTGGACAAAATTAGTGCTTATGGTCTTTGCTTTGCTCTTGTTTCACAAGTACAAGCAAAGAGGGACAACTGTAATCACTAATTTTTTTCGGGCTAATTAGCCCTTAAGTATGCTTAAATAAGAGTGGGCTTCGTTTATTCATATTGGGCTTTGTTTAATTAATACATAGATATACATATTATTTACTAGAATTTTGGGTTACTATTATTAATCTTCCACTACCCATTACATATTATCCATCCCATTATTATAGGTTGTTATGTTATTACCACTTACCATAAATATATTGTTATTATACATTGTCACTACATCACTGTCACTACCGTTAACTATATGCATTGTTATTATGTTATTATTTCCATCGAATGAACTGTTTGTCATATAGCATATTATTCGTTATTACTATCATTATCTTATTATCATTATTACCTTATTATTATTAATATTATTATAATATTTGGTATCACATTTATTATTATTATTATTATTATTATTAAATTTGGAAAAACAAAAAAAACATTAAATAAAAAAGCCCAATATATATGAAAGTCCAGAATTTATTAATAAATAAGTAAAGCCCAATAGTTCATGTAAAGTCCATTACAGATTCAGTCTAAAAAAATATTGTACACGGCCCAATTCGGGCCCAACTTAAATAAAATGAAACCCTAATTTGCCATCTATGTTTATGCAGCCGCCAAAAGAACTGGCCGTTGGATATGGCGTGAGATCAACGGCCCAGATTAGAACACGAGAGAAACCCTAGGAGGCCATCACTTGGTTCGGCACCGCACAGATCGTGGCCATTGGATCAAATAAGTATCAGACGGTCCAGATCACTCAATCTGTAGAAACCCTAGAGTCTCCAGATCGACCTCATGCCACCTCGAAGCTGGACGTTGGATCAAAATGCGATCTGACGGTCCAGGTGCCGCAAAGACTCCACGCGCGCACACGCTTGTCGTTCCAGATCGCCTCACGCATGCGTGATGCACACGTCTGACCTCTCAGATGCTCGCCACATCGTCCCCGTCCGATCCAACGACCATTTCAGTGGTCACGTCGTCCATCGTACAAACCATGCAAAAAATAAAACAGATCAGCAATGCCTAAATGAAGAAAAAACAAAAGCGAAAAAAGAAAAGCAGAATGAAATACACAACAGAATGGCAGAGAATGGCAGCAATCACACATGAATCCGGCCAAATCAGTGATACGAACAAATGAGCAATTTTCGTCATATAAACGAAATGTAAAAAAGGCATCAAAATTCCGGCTATAAAGCTAGATGCAAAACCACTGTAAAAGAGATTCGTGCTCTCCCTCAAAAACACGGAAAGCAATACACTCCCAGATACAAATTTTAGGTATATCATCTCCATTGTTGCATGTAAAGAATAATAAAAAAGAAAGGGTTTTGGTTTTCTTTTTTATCTCCTTCGTCTCGTCTTCTCGAGCCGGTTTCTGTTCTCTCATTGACGATAATCCCACCCTTGCTATGGCTTCAAAGGGGTGAGTCGAAAGAGAGGCATGAAACCCTTATTTTCAAATCATTCTCGGGCCTGAAAGGTTTTTTTTTGGGTCTTTAGGTTCTGTTTTTTTTTTGGGATAAGGGAGAAGGGTTTAGTTTCCGATGGGCTTGGTGTCGTAGGTTGTTTTCGCGGAGTGTTTTTTTTTACGTTTAGGGGGTCGGTTTTTCTGGTCTGAGTGCATTTAGGGTTCGCCGGACGGTGAGTAGCACCGGCCGGCGTTCGAGGTCGAGAGAGAAAGGGTAAAGTAGTGACGGCTAGGGTTTTAATCTGGGCAAAAAGGGTGTCTAGTTCGATTAGATAGGGTTTTTATATACTTTTTAGGTTTAGTTTTTTGGTTATTCTCTGGTTTAGTCCTTACACGTCGAGTTAATCGCGTCTTAGGGGTTTCCGCATGGGGAAATAGCACGTTAGGTCCCTGGGCTTTTGAGTTGGTTCGTCTTTCCGTCCCAGATCGAGTCAGTTTAGGGTATTATCGTCCATCCAGTCCCTTTTCTTTTCCCCTGTGTTCAATTTAGTCCTCCCCACAGTGTTGAGTTCCTTGGAGTTTTTTTAATTTAGCCATTGCCTTCTGTTTTTCTTTCAATTTAGTCATTATATTTTGCATGCTTGTTTCGTATGATGTTTGATTTCTTTGCTTACTCAATGTTTTAATGTTGTTTTAATTTTGTTCGTTTAGTAGTATGTATGCTTTATGCTATGTGTTTTTTGTTTTTGTTTTCAAATTGAATATATGAATGTTAATCCGTTTTTATGACTTTTGTGGGTCCCGCATGATACGTATTGCTTAATTACCGTTGTATCGAATATATGTCTTTTTGGGGTCGTTTCTATGGTCTAAAATGCTTAGAGTTAATAGGTTTTCATGTTTGCCTCGAGTAATTATGTGAAACGAATATCTATGTGTTGCCATGCTTATTAATCCATTATTAATGTAATTTGTCTCATTAATTAAATTAATTAGTAGATAATTAAAGAATATTAAAATTTGGCTTCATGGTGTTTAAATGTGGTACCCTTAAAGTGAGCTTTTGGGCCTTAGGAGATAGTTTGGTCAAGCATATTTTGGGATTAATCTTTTATCAATGTGGGCTCTTTCTTTGAATGTTTATTTGAAGCATTTTTATGACATGCATATACTTGTCATCCATAAGGCCCGATGATTAAGCATGATAACCGGACCTAAAAATCAACCCCAAGAGGGGTATTAATTAACCTCGGTATCCGAAAACGACAGTCCTAGCTTAATGGATGTTTATCGAATACTTAGGTTAATTTTCACCGCCTCTAGGTAAGCGAAAGCATAAAAATGAAAATAACACGCATCATCCCTTATTTACTCGCATCATGCGTAAAGGTGATGTACGAGATCCGAACCCTAAACTAACACGACAGTCAGCCTTATTTGTTGTCGATTTAGTCTACGGTCCGGTGTACCGTCATCCTTCTTAATTAAGTGTTTAATTAATCCCAATGTCGCGATTTGAAAAGCTCGTTCTAATTAAGTCGTATTTTCACATAAGAACCCTTTGTTAAATTCGCTTTGGTTTTTAAATAATTTCTACCGATCAAAAGGCAACGAGTTATTTGGTACCGAGACGCTCTTGCATTTGATATTCGGGGCATCCTATTCTGTTTTTCTTTTAATTAGACTTTTGGTTTCAAGGTTCTGTATGTTAATTTGAAAATCTACTCTTCATTAGAATGACGACCAGCGAATTGACATACTTCAAAACAAATAGATTTCCTTGTATTACTTCAAAGATAAATGCATCGTCAGTAGTGAGACCCAAAGTTGAGGGGCACTACATGATGTGTGATGGTGAAAGAACCATTGAAGTTAAGTTGTCGTGAAGGGGCATCATTGTCCGCGGAACAATAGAGGATTTTGCACATAGGATTTCGAATCAGAATAGATAGGAGATGGCATACGGCTTGGAAGTACTTGATTAGAGATTCCAATTACAACCGAGGTCACTAGGCTCGAAGAACGAGCAACACAAGCTTGGGGGCAAGTTTTGTCAAGACACGAGATTGATGAGTGGTTCTAGTCCCAAGATGATGACCATCGACCCTAGAGAATGAAGACAAACTAAATTCATGCATCTTTGCATTCTCATGAACACGCATCTTTGCATCATGAAATATGTTCATGCATCATTGATAGTTAGACATCTCTATGTTAGGAGCATGCTAACTCATACCATCATAGCATTTTGTTTACTTTAAACAGACATTTGAAGGATGACGAAGAGAGGGATCTACCACTTCACGAGAGAAGAAATAGATCTCATAAGAACCAAGAGTCCTTCGACTGATTTCCTGGTTCTTAAATGGAAATAAAGGATAAAAAATAAAAAATAAAAAGGAAAGGAAAAGGAGAGAAAAGCGAAAAGAAAAAGAATGAGAGGAAATAAGAAGAGAGAAAGAGAAAAGAGAAGAAAGAAAAAGAGAGAAAAGATAAAGAAAATAAAAAGAGAAAAAAAGAAAGAAGAAAAAATGATGGAAAAAGGGAAAAAAGAGTAAAGAAGAAAAAGAAAAAGAATGAAAAAGAAAAAGAAGTAAATGAGAGAGAAAAAGAAAGAGAGACAAAGAAGAAGAAGAAGAAGAAGAAGAAAGGAGAAAAAGAAGAAAAAGAAGTAGAAGAAGAAGAAGAAGAAGAAGAAGAAGAAGAAGAAGAAGAAGAAGAAGAAAAAGAAAGAAAAGAATGAAAAAAAGAAAGAGAACAAAGAAGAAGAAAAGAAACCCACAACTTTAGAATTTCAGAGCGAAAGAGGCAAATACTCAAAGCTCAAGGATTTTCAGGCAGCAAAGCCAGAAGGCTTGCTCGGTGTTTTCACCGCTTCGGGGAAACAAATAGTTTGGGGCTTATTCCTGACCATTTCGTAGGAACGAGTCAACTATGTCCTTTACCACTTTGGAAAGACATACGAACGCTACCAACTCGGTTCCTGCCGCTCCGGAGGATCAAATGTAGCTTCAGGCGAAGAATTTCATACTCGCCGCATCATGATCCTGGACAGAAAAGCTAGAAGGCTTGTTCAGTTCGCTTTCGCCGCTCCAGGAAAGCAAGTTATTCGGAGTTCATTCTTTACCGTTTCAGAAGAATGAATTGACTATGTTCCTTGCCATTCAGGGAGGACGTACCAACGCTGCCCACTTTGTTCTTGCGGCTTCGAAGGAGCAAACGTAGCTTCAGGCGGAGAATTTCAAACTCGTCGCATCAGGATCTAAGAGCAAAAGTGCTCAAGGATTTTCGAGTAGAAAAGCCAGAAGGCATGCTCATTTTGTTTTTTCCGCTTCAGGAAAACAAGTTATTTGGTTTATTCTTTGCCACTTCGGAAGAATGAATCAACTATGTCATTTGCCGCTCCGGAAGGACATACCAACGCTATCGACTTGGTTCCTGCCGCTTCGGAGGAGCAAATGTAGCTTCAGGCGAAGAATTTTAGACTCGCCGCATCAGAATCTAAGAGCAGAAGAGTTCAAGGATTTTCGGGCAGCAAAGCCAGAAGGTCTGCTCAGTGTTTTCGTCGCTTCGGGAAAACAAATTATTTGGGTTTATTCTTTTCCACTTAGAAAGAATGGATCAACTATGTCCTTTGCCGTTCTGGAAGAACATACCAACGCTATCAACTTTATTCCTACTGCTTCGGAGGAGAAAATGTAGCTTCAGGCGAAGGATTTCGAACTCACCGTAATCAGGATTCCAAAGCAAAAGAGCTCAAGGATTTACGGGCATAAAAGCCAGAAGCGCTGCCCAGTTTGTTTTTGCCACTTCGGGAAACAAGTTATTTGGGTTTGTTCTTTGCAGCTTCGAAAGAATAAATCAATTATGTACCTTACCGTTCCGGAACGACGTGCCAGCGCTACTCAGTTTGTTTTTGCCGCTTCAGGAAAACAAGTTATTTGGGTTTTTTCTTTTCCGCTTTGGAAGAATGAATCAATTATGTCCCTTGTCGTTCCGAAAGGACGTGCCAACGCTACCCAATTTGTTTTTGCCGCTTCAGGAAAACAAGTTATTTGGGTTTATTCTTTGCCACTTCGGAAGAATGAAACGACTATGTCCTTTGTCGCTCCGGAAGGACATACCAACGCTACCGACTTGGTTCCTGCCGCTTCGGAGGAGCAAATGTAGCTTCAGGAAAAGAATTTTAGACTCAGCGCATTAGAATCTAAGAGCAGAAGAGTTCAAGGATTTTCGGGCAGCAAAGCCAGAAGGTCTGCTCAGTGTTTTCGCCGCTTCGGGAAAACAAATTATTTGGGTTTATTCTTTGCCACTTCGAAAGAATGGATCAACTATGTCCTTTGCCGTTCCGGAAGAACATACCAACGCTATCAACTTTGTTCCTACTGCTTCGGAGGAGAAAATGTAGCTTCAGGCGAAGGATTTCGAACTCACCGTAATTAGGATTCCAAAGCAAAAGAGCTCAAGGATTTACGGGCAGAAAAGCTAGAAGCGCTGCCCAGTTTGTTTTTGCCGCTTCGGGAAACAAGTTAATTGGGTTTGTTCTTTGCTGCTTCGAAAGAATAAATCAATTATGTCCCTTACCGTTCCAGAAGGACGTGCTAGCGCTACTCAGTTTGTTTTTGCCGCTTCGGGAAAACAAGTTATTTGGGTTTGTTCTTTCCCGCTTCGGAAGAATGAATCAATTAGGTCCCTTGCCGTTCCGGAAGGACGTGCCAACGCTACCCAGTTTGTTTTTGCCGCTTCGGGAAAACAACTTATTTGGGTTT
This sequence comes from Hibiscus tridactylites, assembly GCA_958450335.1. Lineage (NCBI taxonomy): Eukaryota > Viridiplantae > Streptophyta > Magnoliopsida > Malvales > Malvaceae > Hibiscus > Hibiscus tridactylites. The sequence goes on along the minus strand of OY288268.1, from coordinate 78,984,579 downwards.
GTTCTTGGCCGCTTCGGAAGAATGAATGAATTATGTCCCTTGCCGTTCCGGAACGACATGCCATCGCTACTCAGTTTGTTTTTGCCGCTTCGGGAAAACAAGTTATTTGGGTTTGTTCTTTGCCGCTTCGGAAGAATAAATCAATTATGTCCCTTACCGTTCCGGAAGGAAGTGCGAATGCTACTTTGTTTGTTTTTGCCGCTTCGGGAAACAAGTTATTTGAGTTTGTTCTTTGCCGCTTCGGAAAGATGAATCAATTTTGTCCCTTGCCATTCCGGAAAGACCTGCCAACGCTACCCAGTTCTTTTTTGCCGCTTCGGGAAAACAAGTTATTTGGGTTTGTTCTTTGTTGCTTCGAAAGAATGAATCAATTATGTCTCTTGCCGTTTCGGAAGGACATGCCAACACTACCCGCTTTGTTTCTGCCGCTTCGGAGGAGCAAATCACCCATATAGGGAAGTTGGACAAAATTAGTGCTTATGGTCTTTGCTTTGCTCTTGTTTCACAAGTACAAGCAAAGAGGGACAACTGTAATCACTAATTTTTTCCGGGCTAATTAGCCCTTAAGTATGCTTAAATAAGAGTGGGCTTCGTTTATTCATATTGGGCTTTGTTTAATTAATACATAGATATACATATTATTTACTAGAATTTTGGGTTACTATTATTAATCTTCCACTACCCATTACATATTATCCATCCCATTATTATAGGTTGTTATGTTATTACCACTTACCATAAATATATTGTTATTATACATTGTCACTACATCACTGTCACTACCATTTACTATATGCATTGTTATTATGTTATTATTTCCATCGAATGAACTGTTTGTCATATAGCATATTATTCGTTATTACTATCATTATCTTATTATCATTATTACCTTATTATTATTAATATTATTATAATATTTGGTATCACATTTATTATTATTATTATTATTATTATTATTATTAAATTTGGAAAAACAAAAAAAACATTAAATAAAAAAGCCCAATATATATGAAAGTCCAGAATTTATTAATAAATAAGTAAAGCCCAATAGTTCATGTAAAGTCCATTACATATTCAGTCTAAAAAAATATTATACACGGCCCAATTCGGGCCCAACTTAAATAAAGTGAAACCCTAATTTGCCATCTATGTTTATGCAGCCGCCAAAAGAACTGGCCGTTGGATATGGCGTGAGATCAACGGCCCAGATTAGAGCACGAGAGAAACCCTAGGAGGCCATCACTTGGTTCGGCACCGCACAGATCGTGGCCATTGGATCAAATAAGTATCAGACGGTCCAGATCACTCAATCTGTAGAAACCCTAGAGTCTCCAGATCGACCTCATGCCACCTCGAAGCTGGACGTTGGATCAAAATGCGATCTGACGGTCCAGGTGCCGCAAAGACTCCACGCGCGCACACGCTTGTCGTTCCAGATCGCCTCACGCATGCGTGATGCACACGTCTGACCTCTCAGATGCTCGCCACATCGTCCCCGTCCGATCCAACGACCGTTTCAGTGGTCACGTCGTCCATCGTACAAACCATGCAAAAAATAAAACAGATCAGCAATGCCTAAATGAAGAAAAAACAAAAGCGAAAAAAGAAAAGCAGAATGAAATACACAACAGAATGGCAGAGAATGGCAGCAATCACACATGAATCTGGCCAAATCAGTGATACGAACAAATGAGCAATTTTCGTCATATAAACGAAATGTAAAAAAGGCATCAAAATTCCGGCTATAAAGCTAGATGCAAAACCACTGTAAAAGAGATTCGTGCTCTCCCTCAAAAACACGGAAAGCAATACACTCCCAGATACAAATTTTAGGTATATCATCTCCATTGTTGCATGTAAAGAATAATAAAAAAGAAAGGGTTTTGGTTTTCTTTTTTATCTCCTTCGTCTCGTCTTCTCGAGCCGGTTTCTGTTCTCTCATCGACGATAATCCCACCCTTTCTATGGCTTCAAAGGGGTGAGTCGAAAGAGAGGCATGAAACCCTTATTTTCAAATCATTCTCGGGCCTGAAAGGTTTTTTTTTGGGTCTTTAGGTTCTGTTTTTTTTTTGGGATAAGGGAGAAGGGTTTAGTTTCCGATGGGCTTGGTGTCGTAGGTTGTTTTCGCGGAGTGTTTTTTTTACGTTTAGGGGGTCGGTTTTTCTGGTCTGAGTGCATTTAGGGTTCGCCGGACGGTGAGTAGCACCGGCCGGCGTTCGAGGTCGAGAGAGAAAGGGTAAAGTAGTGACGGCTAGGGTTTTAATCTGGGCAAAAAGGGTGTCTAGTTCGATTAGATAGGGTTTTTATATACTTTTTAGGTTTAGTTTTTTGGTTATTCTCTGGTTTAGTCCTTACACGTCGAGTTAATCGCGTCTTAGGGGTTTCCGCATGGGGAAATAGCACGTTAGGTCCCTGGGCTTTTGAGTTGGTTCGTCTTTCCGTCCCAGATCGAGTCAGTTTAGGGTATTATCGTCCATCCAGTCCCTTTTCTTTTCCCCTGTGTTCAATTTAGTCCTCCCCACAGTGTTGAGTTCCTTGGAGTTTTTTTAATTTAGCCATTGCCTTCTGTTTTTCTTTCAATTTAGTCATTATATTTTGCATGCTTGTTTCGTATGATGTTTGATTTCTTTGCTTACTCAATGTTTTAATGTTGTTTTAATTTTGTTCGTTTAGTAGTATGTATGCTTTATGCTATGTGTTTTTTGTTTTTGTTTTCAAATTGAATATATGAATGTTAATCCGTTTTTATGACTTTTGTGGGTCCCGCATGATACGTATTGCTTAATTACCGTTGTATCGAATATATGTCTTTTTGGGGTCGTTTCTATGGTCTAAAATGCTTAGAGTTAATAGGTTTTCATGTTTGCCTCGAGTAATTATGTGAAACGAATATCTATGTGTTGCCATGCTTATTAATCCATTATTAATGTAATTTGTCTCATTAATTAAATTAATTAGTAGATAATTAAAGAATATTAAAATTTGGCTTCATGGTGTTTAAATGTGGTACCCTTAAAGTGAGCTTTTGGGCCTTAGGAGATAGTTTGGTCAAGCATATTTTGGGATTAATCTTTTATCAATGTGGGCTCTTTCTTTGAATGTTTATTTGAAGCATTTTTATGACATGCATATACTTGTCATCCATAAGGCCCGATGATTAAGCATGATAACCGGACCTAAAAATCAACCCCAAGAGGGGTATTAATTAACCTCGGTATCCGAAAACGACAGTCCTAGCTTAATGGATGTCTATCGAATACTTAGGTTAATTTTCACCGCCTCTAGGTAAGCGAAAGCATAAAAATGAAAATAACACGCATCATCCCTTATTTACTCGCATCATGCGTAAAGGTGATGTACGAGATCCGAACCCTAAACTAACACGACAGTCAGCCTTATTTGTTGTCGGTTTAGTCTACGGTCCGGTGTACCGTCATCCTTCTTAATTAAGTGTTTAATTAATCCCAATGTCGCGATTTGAAAAGCTCGTTCTAATTAAGTCGTATTTTCACATAAGAACCCTTTGTTAAATTCGCTTTGGTTTTTAAATAATTTCTACCGATTAAAAGGCAACGAGTTATATGGTACCGATTTCCGGGCGTGATGGGGGTGCTAATCCTTCCCCACACGTAACCAACTCCCGAACCCGTTTTCTAATGAATCTCTAGTTTTTGTGGTGCCCGGCCTACGTTAGTGGCCGGTGCTGACTCCAAAATTTTACTGTTTTCCCAAATACGCATTTCCCCCCATTTCTAAATAAAACCCTTTTCCAGAAAAGATAGTGATAAGGCCTCACTTAGCGGTTTTCCCAAAAAAAAAACTTATCACACCGGTGTCTTATCCAGTGTTCGTTCGTGGCTTCAAAATTCTCCCAACAATGTTCGATCTTCAATGGCTGGTGGTTCGAATTCCCCGATGGTAGGTAAAATCACCAGAATACCGTTTCTCTCTCTATGTATTTAATTATTATTATTTAATATCTAATATTATTTTTATTGTCATGAGGTTGATGTCAGCGGAGAAGAAAACCATAATCTACGTGATAATTATGCAGGCTAATAGTAACGTGACATGTGTCCCTTAGAACCCGAATTTGGGCGGGAAACTGAGTTTTGGATTAGTGTTGTAACACCCTGAAACGTACCCTAGTTCGAACGATTGAAAAACGATGATGATAACATAAACAATTATAATCTAACTAAGATTGAATTGGTAACTAATATATTCATATGTTAAATAATATGAGATGTAAATTAGTGTACACATAAATACATGTACAATTCAGTGAGATGATGAAAATATATATGTACAAGCTATGTATATATATATACATATAAGATTAAAATGTGATAAATTAATGATTAAAATATGTATATTATATGATATATGGCTGGTAATTAATTATAATGTTATATTAATATAAATATAAGACTTAGTGGGCTTGCACAAGTGTCCCACTACACATCTAAAGGGGACACATGGCCAAGGGGTAATCACCCACCAAATGAATCATCAATTTTAATCATCTCCCTCATTCTCCATTCCCACAAAACCAAGAGGGAATTAGTGAGAGAGAGTGAACCGAAGATTTATGATAAGTGATGGAAAACTAAAGAAAGCTTGCATGCATTTGAAATTATAGTTCAAGTAAGTATGTTTAAATTACCGGTTGTATATTCATGATTTATAGCTGTTCTGTTGAATTGGATTGAGTATTATTGCTGGAAATGTGTTTAGAATTGAATTAATAAGTTGTTTGATAGCTAGGTTTAAGAAAATAGAGATGCATTTCTGGAAATAAAGCATGAACAATAGCCTAAGTTTGAATCTGCCCAGAATTGTTAGTTGTAGATACCTTTCAGAAATCTGGAAAATTGAGAATGTTAGAGTTGTTTTTGGAAAACGTGTCCTTGTAAAAAGTTGTAGAGGACAAAATTATACATGCGATATAGCTAAGAATTGCACGAAAATGTTAATTATATGTCTTTGAATTGTTATTAGAAGTTACTGAACTGAAACTGAATGAATCTGGAATCTGCTGTACTAAATTGTAAAATTCGAAAACTATAGGGGCTTAAATAATGCCAATAAAATTCTGGAAATTTTTGCTTGAAACAGGGGATTCATGAAATGAATGAAATTAAATGGCCAAGCTTGAATTAAGTCTCAATTGGTAGGTTAAATGCATTTAGATCACATATAAGATTATTAAAGGATTAAAGGGGACTGTTTTGTGGAAATTGATAAATTGAGGGCTTGAATGCTTTGATTTTGAATATGTTAAAACTTCATTATTATGCTAATACATGTAAGTTAATATGGTTAAAATATCAGAACCAAATGAATTGTGAAACATATAATTTATATGCTTTAAATCCACTAAGTTTAGCTTGGACAAATTCGATCCTGGAATTGATCTATTTTAAAATGCAAAAATGTACTGATTGGGAAATGCTAAAAATATGTGCCATGCATAATTTTAATGGTGTGTTTATAAGCTTTCCATAATGGTATGATATGCTTTATTTGGATTTAGGAATAAAGAGTTATGAACAGATTAATGGACACTACTAAAAAATGCCATGTTAGGGATAACTTGTGTGTTTATTGTTGTTTGCTTGATTTGGTTGGATTTTTATGCTAAGGTTGATACTAATGGATATTATATATGTTGTAATATGATTCAAGAGCCTATTGAGGAAGAGGCAATAGAGGATACAAGGAGTGAACAATCAAGAAGTAGAGACAAGGGCATAGTGATAAAGGACAACAAGTAGCTTGGAGTATTGTGAGTGTAGTTTTGTTTAAAGTGTTAGGATTAGTATCCTAACCTTGTTATTTTTTTATTATTAGATAACATTAAGGAAGCATGAAATGAACCTAATAATGGTTGGTAAAAATTAAAATGCTAAGGAAGAAGGATTAAAGGAAAGACTTATGATATGTTGACTATGCTAGTTAGATAAGCTTACTTTGGCCTAGATATGTTACATTGGGTTGATGATTGAATAAACCATATGACATGAACTTATATGATTATTTTAGCTACTGTATTTTGATGTTTACATGATGAAAATGACAATATGTGCTTGCTGATTTTTCATATTATCATGAATTGAATGATTGCTCTGAAATAAAGATCGATATTGTTACATGTTTGGTGAATTGTTGAATAACAAGCAATTGGTTTTGTTAAACGTATAAGATAAGATAAGACCTTGGTTTGATTATTGTCTATAGGTAGAAGGGCATGCCTTAGAGTCATTGAGCTCCTCTGATTATTGTTAAAGGATGGTGGTTAGTCACCAATATACCTTAAGGTGGTAAGTCACCTTGATGCTATGGCATCCTCTGATTACATGTCTCAAGTTGGTTACAAAGCATTGATACCTTTGGGTATCCAAAGTCATATGTCACGCGTAGACTCGATTACCTTGTTCATTAATCATCCAAGGCAACATATTTAAAAGTTACATGACTTGAAAGATAAGTACCTAAATGATAAGTACCAATGAAATGAAATTGATATGCCTACTTGCCTTGTATATGCTAATGTTTTTAAATGATGCTTGTTGTTGTATATGATAATGTTTTGATTGATACTTGTTGTATGAATGAACATAAAAGTATGTTGTTTATGTTGCATCAATGGTTACTTGAAATGGTTACAAAATTAGCTAAATCTACTTATGTATGATGGACTAGCTAGGTGAACTTTGATTAAAGCCTAGTTAGGTAACCTTAAAGATTGAATAATGCTCTAAAAGATAGAAATTAGTAAAGTTTAGGGCTGCCTCACTAAGTACATACCTTGTACTTATCACTCTTCTGTTCCATTCTTCCAAAAATTTCAGGTACTAGTCCCGAAAGCTAGTCGATTGTCTTAGAGAGCTGACCTTGAAGTCCAAGCACTAGTATGACTCTTTTGGTTATTATAGTTGGTGGCATAGATGTATATAAGTGTCACATGCATATGATACATGTATTTTGGGTGCTTGACATGTAAATGTTATGTTTAAAAACTTGGTTATGTAATATGTATTTTAACATGCTTAATGTTTCGGTTGTGTAATTAAGTACTAAAGAACCATGGTATATATATATATATATAGGAATGATGGTTGCTATGAAATTTAAAGTATTCTTCTTTGATTTGCTTATATGACCAAATGATCATATGATTGAATTAGAGTTGTATAATAATTTAGTCGAACCTTGAATGTTCCTATTGAGACCGAATATGATTAAAGTATGCTTGTATGATTTGTTTACATGATCAAATGATTTTATGGTTAGTTTATGAATATATATGTGCTTTAGTCGAATGATGATATGAATGGTTTAGGATTGTAATAAGGTTAGCCAAATTATGTATGCATATAATAGGATTTGAATATGAGATTTCAATCATGTATAGTGTAAATGAAATGTATGCATGTTCTTGTATGAATCATTCTAATGGTTGCTTATGTTTAAGGTTAATATACATATTGAATTTAGGATTTGCATCTAGTTAAGTTGTTAATTAAAAGTTTTTTTAGTCCACCTATAAGCATGTTTGGTTGTATACTTTGATATGTATGATTGAATGTTGAATTAAGCTTCCGCATATATTTGTAATGTATGACCAATGTATGTTATGATAACAATACTTGTTATGTTTAAATGAATCCGATTAAAACGACAACGAAATGTAACGTTTCTCGCTCGTATCCCGAGCGAGGGGTGTTACAAGAGTTGTGTTTCTTTGGTCATTGAAATGGGTGGGAAAGCTATTAGAAGAGATTTGGGCCATGTAAATGGGCCGTAGAGTATTTATATGTGAATTGGACACTTATTTATGGACATTATTTATTTAATATGGACTTTTATTTTCTATTGGGCTACTATCTATTTATTTATTTATTATTTGTTTTTTAAGAGAAATATATGTATATATTTAGGTATCCGGATAAAATTTTGGTCTTACAAGCAGCATGAAAGAAAAATTCCCTGAAAGTGCAAAAGAACCATCATTGAACCTGGAGATTGGTTTTGGTCCGAAAGGCGAGTGAATGAGTTCTCGGCCCTATGGAAATCAAAGTTGTTCTCTTTTATAGCAGGAACCAATTTGGGGGCAAATCGCTTTTAAGAAGGGAGAAATGATGTGATCCAGGCCAACACCAAACTTCTTTGGGCCTTGTTTACATTAGAGGAGGAGTCGCAAAATTTATACACTTGTTCTGGAGCCGAGGATCTCAATATTTCGAGTTTTCTAGGCTTGAATCCGAGCTTGAAGCCTTGACCATCTTTTGAACAATGCAACCTCCTACTCATGCAATGCAACATTGAAATCTTTTCTTTTATTAAGTTTTAAATTTAATTTCAGCATGTGTGCATAAATAAATAATGTTTGGTGTTAATTTAAGCATGTTGTTTCATTTATGCTTGTTTAGAACTTTTAAGCATGAGGTTTCATTTAAGTTTGTTAGTTTCATTATTGCATGTCAGTTTAATAATGCATGTTAGTTCACTTAATGCATATTAGTTTAATCATGTTTGTGAGTTCATTGAATAAAGTTAGTTCATTGATTAAACTAGTTCATTAATCAAACTAGCTCTTAATTGTTTCATGCATGTTTTTTATTTAAAGTTTGAATCAAACCTACCTTTATGTCTAAGTGCTTGGACGTGTGAATAAAGGTTGAACCAAGGAGAAGTCTTTTCAACTTTAGCCAAGAGCTTCATTACATCTCTTTAAGGCTGATCGGTTTCATCTAGGAATTTGAGGCATGAATTAAAACAACACTTAAAGAAGGAATTCAAGGGTCTCATACATTCAATCAAATTGTTCGCCATTTTTGGATAAGATCCATGCAGATCTGCGTTTTGATGTCTTCTTCAAACTTATTCCCATATTTCTTAGCTTTTCAACACCTTTTGAATCACCTCAATCATATATCGGGAGCTTGAGATATGATCGTTTTACTGAAGACAATGTATGATGGAATATCATTATGGGAAATGCATGCATGAGAAACAAGGATCTAAATTCCATCATTATCAACTATTTGGAGAGGTTGTTCGAATTCTACAAGGAAGATAAGCCTTAAAATCTATCTTTATCACTCAATTGAAGGCCCCAATTGTTCATATAATCAAGACATTTAAGTCATTCTTTATCATCTTTTTGGAGGCTTTTCATATTCTACAAGGAGACATGTAATGAAGGCCATCTTTATGGCATTCAAGAAAGATGAATGGATTGTAGATGAGCATGAAATAGGAAGAGACACTCTCCTTTTGGATGGCAATTTGTCTACATACATCAAGTGTCTACATTCATTCCATTTTCATTCATGAGTGAGCTAGCCAAAGAAGCCCAAGAGTCATCCACCCCTTTTGGACGAAAGTAAGGTTATATTCAGCTTCAAATTATCTAGATTCATCCCCAAATGATATATGATATTCATCTAGCTTTGAAGATGACAAGACGAAGCATTCAAGTGCATTTATTTCTAATTTGATGAGAATGTTACAACTTTATGTGACCTTTCATATTCAGCCTATGAACATTATAAATTTTCCATTTTTCTTTCATTTGTAACAAGACTTTGATATTAAAAACTCTTTTCGAAAGGTTTCTTTCATTCTAGTTCTTTTGAAGAACTCTATCAGCTTCAAGTTAGTCTTGTGGTCTTCATCCATTCATTTGTTTATAGCGTTGGTTCCTAGCTCTTCTATAGCTAGTGGGTCACGTTCCACTCTTTATCACTTCGATTCCATCACTTTATATTGTTGGTTCCTATCTCGTTATAGCTAGCAGGTCACAATCCGTCATCCTTTTTAAACCTACAAAGCCCCCGCCGCCGCCACTCTCTTCCATATCCATATTTCCTTCTACCATATTTTCAACACTATACATTCCTATCTTAAACCAGTTGTCACGGCAACTAAATTGCCACGAAAAACTTCACAACCCCATTTGTCATGGTAACTAACTTGCCACGTCAAACAATATTCAACTTCTTACTCGAATAACGATCGGACAACAATGTATATGATTCGAAGCTCTCAACTAGGATCATATCAATCTTGAGTGTAACGCCCCGGTTTTGGGCTTAGGAGTTTTGGGCGTTGACCGGTTTGGTCAAAGTGCTGTTCGAATTTAAAGAGGTGAAATTAGGAAAGCCTAGTTCGGGTTGCATTAAAAATATGGAAAAATGTTCTAAAATCATCTTTTAATATAATTAAGCGAACTGTGAAATCAATTTTGGAAAATGAGTTTTGGAAGTGTGACATTTTGGCTAGTGACCAAAATGTAATTTTCGCAAGTTTTGTGGCTGTTTTATAAAGGGTTGAAACTTTGAATCTTTAAGGAGCTATTTACCCAAAGGGAGTTTCTCCAGATTTTTCTAAGATATTTTAAGTCTAAATTCTGATTTTAAATGATATTAAAAGTGGAGGGAAAGCCATTTGGCTATTTTGGATTTTGTAACCAACTTTTCCTCAATTTTCTTTCTCTCATTTTCTCTCAACCCAAACACATTCTCTCCAGAGAATTGGATCTGATTTTCTCACCTAAATCCCTCCTTTCAACTCTCATTTGATTCCTAATCAACATATCTTCAAAACCTCTTCAATTGCTACTTGTTTCAACAAGGTTTTTGATTCCAAAAAGAGGAGAAACTCAAGTTTGGAGGTAAGAACGTCCTTCTCCTCTAAACTATCAGTTCTTTACTGAAATTCCTAAGTTTTCAATCCTTAATTGATGTTTAATTAAAGGTTTTTAAGTGGTGAAGTGGATCTTGGCTTATAATGCAAGATTTGATGATTTTTGATGATTTTCGTTAGATCTGATTAATCTGTGATTTGAGATGTGTTTTTGATGTTAAATGAACTCTAATTTGATAAGGAATTGAGTTTTGATTAATGCAATCCCGGATAGGTTGAGTTTCCTAAGTTTAGCTTGTGATTCAAGGTTGTTTTTGAGGTGATCTTGTGGATCTGATGTTGCTGGAGGTATAAGGATGTTTATAGGTTGTTTTTAGATGTTTTATGATGTTAAAGGATATGTGGTTTTGCTGGTTTATGGCTGGGCTTTGTTTAGAAGTGGTTTGGATGCATTTTCGGTTGTGTTTGGTGGCCGAAAATGGTGTGTGGATGAGAGCAGCGAGTTTAGGTGCTTTCATTGAAGCAATTAATGCATGATGATGCATTAATCCTCTGCTTTGATGTGTTGAAACAGGGGAGGCATCTTTGGATCCAAGAGTTGTTGATCCGGAAGCTTGATTTGGTGCTTTGGCTTGAAGCAAAGTGGAAATCGGTGAGTGCGTTTGTGAAAATTGGGTTTTCGTCTTTGAAACCAATGTCTTGGGAGCTTGGTTTAAGTCTAAACAACTTTGCTAAGCTCAAGAGTAAGTTTTCGGAATTTCTCTCTAGTGGTGGCCATGATTTTGTTGTGATGCAAAATGGTTATTTGCATGTTTTAATTACTGTTTTGAAAGCATGATTTAGCATGGTTTTTGCTGATGTTGTAAGCCATATGTTGAAGGAAACTCTAGGTAGGAGTTCCTTGCTTTTGTACATTGATTAAATGTGGTTTGATGCTTTTAAATGCATGATGAATATGGCTTGGTTTTATGCTTTAAAACAGTGGATTAAATGTTGGAAATGATGTTTATTGGCAAGTGATGTTTTAAAAAGGTTAAGGTCACTAAGGTGGTTAAAAGTCCTTGAGTGAGCCTTGTTACTTAAGAACATCAAGGTGGTTAAAAGTCCTTGGATGGTTCTTGTTGCGGACACTAAGGTGGTTAAAAGTCCTTAGGTGATCCTTTCCATGGTGTTTAAAAGTCCATGGGGCCATGGTGTTTAAAAGTCCATGGGGCCAAGGTGTTTAAAAGTCCTTGGGGCCAAGGTGTTTAAAAGTCCTTGGGGTGATTCAAGCAATGGACACAAAGGTGGTTAAAAGTCCTTGTGTGGTCCTCATTCATGGTGTTTAAAAGTCCATGGCCAAGGTGTTTAAAAGTCCTTGGGGCCAAGGTGTTTAAAAGTCCTTGGGAAGTTGATGAACTTGTTTTAATGAAATGGAATTTATCACTTGTGCCAATAAGACATGTTATGAATATTATGAAGCATGAGATGCTTGTTTTAATGTATGTTATGAAGCATGAGATGCTTGTTTTAAGTATGCTTTTGAGTATGAGCAAAGGTTGATTCGAAGCATGATTTACAAATGTTTTTAATTGCATTATTGAATGGTTTTTTAAGAGCATTCCTCACTAAGCTTTTGCTTACGCTCTCCTTGTTTTCTTAATTCAATAATGCAGAGCATTAGTGAGCTTTGAGGGCAGCAAGGAGGGCAAGAATTCAAGTACAAGTAAAGCTCAATGTATGGAAGGTTTTATAAGTACTTTTTAGCTTTTGGGTAATTTGGCAATGGGGGACCAATGTGTATGTTTTGGGAGGTGTTTGGAACTCCCTAAGTATGTTGAATGATGTTATGAATGCTGGCTTTTGTATTGGATCATTACATGCTTGCTTTGGAAGTTTAGTGCTTGAATAGCTAGCTTGTGTAGGAAGCATGCCTATAGAATTGGGGCTTTTTGCATGTGATGTTGTTCTGATGTTTTGATGATGCTTGTAAGTCATATATATGTTGAATTGCATGCTGGTAAAGTTTGGTGGCAATTGGAGCATGTTTGAATGATTAATTGCATGTTTTGGAATGCATTTTGCTGCAATTTGTGCAGGGCGTTTCGGAACAGTGTGCACCGTTTCGGAATGGGTGCTTGAATGAACCCAGACGTCCGAAACGGTATGCACCGTTTCGAAACGGTTTGGCCTCTGCCAAGCCCATGTTTCGGAACCCGTTGCGGAACGGCCCGTGTTTCGGAACGGGGTCTACCTGTTTCGGAACGGTCGACCGTTGGGGGCTGACATTGGCAGTTATATGTTTTGAAATGTTTGCGTTTTAGTCCTGAGACTTGTTTGTGCAATTGTATGAGTTTGGGAAGTCCTTTTGAGCTGAAATTTTACAGAGAAGCATGAAACCTGATTAATTTCAAGTTGGCAACATTAATTTGGGTTAAGTCCTTTTAATTATCAGAAATTACATTTTGGTCCCTAAAGTTGTAATTTGTTCAATTGGGTCCCTGTTTGATCTCTGATGTTTGTGATCTTTGTGTATGATGTTTGTGTGATCACAATTAGGACTAATGTGCATCTAGACAAGAGTAAAAAGAAAAAAAAGGGTCGTTAATCAAGGTTGACTTTCGGGTTGACTTTGGTTTTCCCCGTGTGACTTTCTTAATTCGGGTCAACCGTCTAGGCCGGGTTAAGGGGGGTTACATTGAGGTACGAGTTCGTGTGACTAGTCCTTTGGGGTATGATGTTTTAGTAGATAAGGTGTATCGAAAGTGTCCTATTGAGGTCCAAGGTTCGATATTTTTGGCTGATATGAAGGTATTGCAGTTTCAAGAGTTTGATGCCATCTTATGTATGAATTGGTTGTTTGAGCATGACGCGCGTTGAGTTGTAGAGTAAAGATCCTTTTCTTTCCAACGTAGTGTCGGCCTTGGCGGTACAAAAGATGATCCAAAAAGGTTGTGAGGCCTTCTTGGCTCACATGATTGATACAAGTGTTGAGATTCCGATGCTTGAGAGCCTTCAGACTATTAGAAAGTTTGTTGATGTGTTTTAAGAAGAATTGCCCAGACTACCTCTAGATCATGAGCTAGAGTTTTGGATAGATGTGATGCCAAGCACGACACTAGTGTCCATTGCCCCGTATCACATGGCACCCACAGAGTTGAGAGAGTTAAATAATCAGATTCAAGAGTTGTTGGAAAGGGGATTCTTTCGACCAAGCATCTCACCTTGGGGTGCACCGGTCTTGTTTGTCAAGAAGATCAATGGTTCAATGAGGATGTTCATTGACTATCGTTAGCTCAACAAGGTAAAGGTAAATAACCATTATCCACTACCAAAGATTGATGACATGTTCGACCAATTGAGAGGTACCCGTATGTTCTCAAATATCAAATTGAGGTCAGGGTACTAAAAATTGAAGGTAATGGAAGAGGATGTTCAGAAAACCACTTTCGGGATGCAGTATTGACATTATGAGTTCTTGGTAATGCCTTTTGGGCTTACCCATGCACCTGTGCCTTTTATGGACCTGATGAATCGGATTTTCCAACCCTACTTTAAAACCAATGTTTGATTTTGATATAACAGATAGTCTTAAGACCAAATTTCAAAGTAAATAAATTTTTAAGCACTCAAAAGACTCCCAATTGATAAGTATATTTTAGACTTAAAATGTTTAAACTCAAAACATAAACCCTAAAGTCATTTTCACAAAATTTCCCAAACGTTTTGATACGGCTTGAACTTAAGAGCTTATTGGAAAATCCCATTTCGATACGACTTCGTCCGTTTCGATATAGCCTTTATCTAGGCATTTAGATTTTGAACAACGTTTTTATACATAATTTACTGTATCGATATGAGGGTTAAGATTTTTCAAATTTGAGCATTTAATGATAAAGACGTTACTTTTCAGTTATTGAAATATGAAATTTTTGAAAATTTGTTACACATTTCGATATGTATTTTGGCAAAATTAATTGTGAGCAACGCATTTTTTATATGGCCTATAGTCATTTTGATATGGCTAACTATCCATTTCAATACGCCTTCTCGCGTTTCGATATGGCCTCTTTATTACACAAAACGATTCTTTCTATTTTGAGACAGATATCGATACGAGCCCGAGTGTACCGATATGGGTTGTTGTAGAACTGTATTTATGGTGGGAAAGGGAGAGCCTAACGGCTCTATTGATGATGCCAACCATCCAAACGGATAGAATTCAATGGAGGGGTATAAAAGCTAGTCATTAAAGCTACGATACTAACTATTGAACAAGTGCACAACAACAATGCAAAAGTCCAATCCATTCTTGAGCTATTAGAGTCAAATCCTTGTACCAAAATGAGTGATTTTTATTGTATTAATCTTTTATCAATTTGAGTTGAGAGAACTTGTAATTTGGGGCATACATCTTACATTTGTGAGGTTTATCTTTCATTTGCCAACAATCTTTCTTATAAGAGTGATATTTGATCAAGATTTGGGTAGAAAGCTTTGATCTTTTTAAAGGTTTCCTCCTAATCCTAGAAAAGGGGAAGAATTCAGTAGTGAATTTGTTGAAAATCCTTAGTGGGAGCTACGATTGTGGATGTAGAGCTTGTTCTAAGTTTGAACCACTCTAAATTGTCCTGTCTTCATTTTTATTTTACCAATTTGCTTCCTATCCTTTTAATTATCCAATTGACCCCCACTCTTGGTCAATTTTCTATTGTTTGATCATCTCAACAATTGGTATTAGATCTACATTCATTAAAAGAATTACAACCCTCTTGAGTCGAGTCTTGGAATGATTGATCAACACACAAGCGAAGTCATGGCATCTACCTTCGACCCCAACTTGTGCGAGTCACAATCCACCACCAAACCTCCTTATTTCAATGGGGATAACTACCCCTAATGGAAAAATAGAATGAGGCTCTTCATCAAGTTTAATGACTACCTTCTATGGGATGTAGTGGAAGATGGTCCAACAATTCCGATGAAGAGAAGTGAAGAAGGTAGACTCATTCCGACATCCAAGGTCAAGATGTCCGATGAAGATCGAAAGAAACTTCAAATCAACAAAAAATCCTTGCACATGCTATTCTGTGCTCTTGGACCGGACATGTACTCGAAGATGTCTTCGTGTACAAGCGCAAAAGAGGTGTGGGACAAGCTAGAGACAACCTATGAGGGCACCAACGACGTAAAAGGGACCAAGATTGGAACCCTTAATCTAAGCTACGAGAATTTCAAGATGGAGCCCGATGAAAGCGTCACTCAAATGTTCGATCAATTCTCGATCATAGTCAATTATCTAAAGGGCTTCGGTGAAATCATTCCCAAAGACAAGCTAGTCTAGAAACTTCTCTATTCTCTTCCCGAGTCATGGGATGGGAAGAGAACCCCCATCATCGAGGCTAAATACTTGAAGACATTGAACATCGATGCATTAGTGGGATCTCTTCTTACTCATGAGATTATAAAGCAAGGAAGAGAAGAAGAAAAGAAGAGAAAAGAATGGAGAAGAAAGAGGTAGAGAAGACATCATTCTATTTTAGTGCCAATCTCTTGATCGTTCGATGTCCTTTAGCAGACACCGTCTATGACGTGTCGGGCTTGCACAGTTCTGCCAACAACTTCTTTCTCTTGGCAACAATCATTGAGTTGGCATACTCCATGTGTTCATCCTCCACATCCTCTAACTTAAACATGACATTAACGAGATGAGGCTTTGGAAGGTTTAGTCAAAGGAAGAAGAAGAGAAAAATATGGATCTTGGTTTCTTGCTTGATAGGTGAAAAGTAAAGAGTTAAGTGTTAATAGGGTTTAATTAAAGTAGCTGAATTAATTGGGGTTAATGATGGAAAATAAAAAGATTTGATTTGATAAGGGGTTAAGTGATAAGGTTGTAAGTGATAGGATAGGGTTAAAGTGATAAGGGTTATGTGATAAGGTTTTAAGTGATATGATAAGGTTAAATTGATATAGGGTTAAGATATTTTAATTGAATTTAAATTCAACTTAAATATGGGACGACTAGGGTTAAAATTCAAAGAAAAGTAATATCTCTCTTCAATGAACCGAATTTAATCAAGCTAAGGTAAATTCTTCTCCCAAAATTCCAATTCGTCACATGCCAAGCTTCTGTGCTGGCATTGCTCGTGGCACACTGGATTCTTTCATTCTGCTAACTCCTTATGCCAATTTGTTGCTCTGGCACGGTGTCTAGCATAGAAATCTGCACATTTGAGCAATAGGCCATATTTTTGCACAATCTCCTGATCGTCTCATGCTAAGTCTCTCCTTGGCATACGGAATCTGCACAATCTCAAAGCAAACCTTTCAACACATCAAAGGAAACAAAATGAAAATTAAAATAAAGAGAAAAGTACTAAAAATCCTTAATCCTAAAAACAAAGAAAAACAACTAACCTAATATTTACAAAGATTCAAACATGATGTCAATATTACGGTACCTTTTCCAAGAGGATAGCCTCCTTGACATTGTTCTGTTTCAATAACCAACGTAGAAGGCCAAAGAATTTCTTCCCTTTGATCATGCCGAACTCTTGATGGCACAATGGAAGAGAACATTTTTCCATGGTGGCTCTAAACAACCACCTTAGAAAATTGAAGACTCTTTTTTTTGTCGAGGCATATCCATCCTCATCTTGTTCTAGAATCTTCATGAAATCTTAAGTTTTGAAATGCATCATCTTTGGCTTTGTTGTTACAACAAAAGTCACATGCTTCATGAAATCTTCAGTAATTTGGCATCCACTTTTCCTTCCAGCAATAGGCCATTTGAGCACACCTCGCTTCATGACATCAATTTGGACCAAACTTGATATTCTCTGTCACTCAATTGCTTTGCCATCACACTTTTGTTTTATGGAATCAACTTTCATTCCTTGGCAATTCAATGTCAGGTTCTCATCCAAAATGGATTCCATTAGCTCAACTATGTGGCATTCAATTTCATCTGTACATTTATGAGTGTTAAAAATGTCAACAGTAATACCTTCTTGTCTTACCAACGTAGAGTTGGCAAATGGTGACTCCACTGGTTTTGTCGCGGTGGTGTTGGCATCCAACTGTTGTTTGGCATCAAATAGCAGTATGGCATTAGATAGTAGGCTGGCATCATCAACATCTGTCTCTTTCTTCTCAACTTCCTTGAGTTCACATGTTGGCACTAATTTCTCTTCCTGGCAAGTAATCGTCCGCTTGCATTCATCTTCTTGGTTTGGAATTTTAGAATCCCCTTGAACTTGGTGTTTTGGTATGCTGTTTAGGATTTTCAAAACCAATGTCATGTGATTTTTAATTTTTTTGCATGTTTCTTCCATCTCTTGAAGTTGAGTGTTGAGTGTGTAAAAGTTCTATAATTTACCCCCTATTTAACCCATATTTCTACTACATTCAAGAATAATTCATTGCATTTAGTTTAGATTTCATTTATACATCACAAATATATCAAATGGCACAATTTCTACTGAATTTGGTTGTTTTTGCAGGTAGCTGTTGTAGCAGATGGAGGGCAGAGAAGAAAGAGATGCTGGCAATAAAGAAGCAAAGCTGGAACTGGATGTGCAGACGAGGAGGATGATGCTGCCATGGCCGCTGCCGTGGCAGCCAAGGATGACAACAACGGTGAAGAGAAGAAGTAAAGTGGGCCTCGACAGAAAGAGAAAATTAAGTCGGTCTGTCATAGAGCACCCTTATATTTTTCCAAGCCCTAGATCAGAATGAAGGCCAAGCCCAAAGTTCAAGGAAGAAACTCCAAGAAAGAAGGAAGGACGAATTAAAGATATATGCTCTGAAGATTTAGTCTTTAATAGAGTTGTACTTTAGTTTAAACTTGTATTCTTGCCTTATTAGAAAACTTGAACCCAAGGCCTATATAAAGGCATGTAATTCGACCTAGGAAATGATATCTTACTCTCTAGCCTTCTCTTCTAAACCCTAGTCGTTTTCCCCTCATCATCATGTTCTAAACTTCCTCTAGGGCTAAGGGTTGATTTGTAAAGTAGTTGCAAGGATTGCATTTGTTTTAGGAATTTTTCTATTCAATAAAATAGACTTCAAGTTTGCTTATTCTGGGTTTCAACATCTTGCAAGAGTATCGGGAGAGCATTGTGAGATTACATATTTACTTAATATCGGGAGAGTTAAGTATATGAAAGGAATAAGTACGGGTTCTCCAGTTTATGGTTGAACTATCTTGGACCTAGGGATAGGACGAGGTTAAGTGGCTAAGAAAGAATTCAACAACATCGGTGTTCATCCTTCGATTCACGTCGGGAGGTATCATCAAAGACGTGTTCATCGACAGACTTGGACCTAGGCATAGGCCAAGGCACGACAGGGATTCTTGACAAGCTTGAAGTACAAAGTTGTGTGATCGATGCCGCGACAAACAACAAACTGATGCCGCGACTGGTGCTGCTGCGATAGGCGCAACGATAGAACAGAGATTCGTAGATTTTGCAACACCTACACTACTGAGCAATTCAATACCGGCCCATTCTCTCTATCCTGAATTCTTTACTCTTTTATTATCAGTATTCTTTATTATCTCATGACAACAATTAAACTATTTCTTTTCTCTCTTGTGCAGTAATCCAAGGTCAAGCTATTAGCCCAGTCCCTGTGGAGACGATATCCGATACTTACGTATCACTTTACTACTTGCGTCGTGTACACTTGCACTACATTGCGATAGGCACTTTTACACACAACAAGTTTTTGGCGCCGTTGCTGGGGACTGGCAACATATCTTTACCCTACCTTGTATTGCACTTCTTTTATTTTTCTGTTTTGTTTCACTTGGATTGTTCAACTTGTGCTTTTCACAAGGGTTTCTGTTTGTGCACAGATCGAGATGAGGAGAGGAACCTGAGTATCCATTAGACCCTGAAACCGAACGCTCGTACAATCTTAGGAACCGACTTCGCTTTGTGTTAGCCAGAAACGAATACCTTGAAGAACAGTTAGAAGCCATCAACAGGAAGATGACGAGCAAATGCACGAGGCCTGGGACAGATTTACCACTCTTTTGAGGAACTGCCCGATGCATGGATTCCTCGTTTGGAACCATGTAACAAAATTATATAATGCTCCCAACTTACAGACTCATATGAGAATTGATTCAGCAGCGAATGGATTGTTGTTGGACAAAGATCCAGAAGATGCAATGGCAGTATTGAAAAATCTAGCGAAGAACAAGGAACATTTTCCTACAACAAGAAGAGGGGGTAAACGAGTACAAGCTGTGAAAGATTATGAGGCCTACAGTTCTCTAAAAACACAGGTGGCATATCTCACAAAGGAAATGAAAAGGCTCTTGAAAGAAGATTGACAACCTGTCTACTCAGCTGAAGAGGTATGCGAAACTTGCGATGAGAATCACAGTTCAGAAAATTGTCTGCTACAGTTAGAGGAAGGGATGTATGTTGGGAACTACAATAAACAAAATTACAATTCCAACAACTACAATCCCAGTTGGAGAAAAGATCCCAAGTTCTCTTGGAGCAACCCTAACAATACCCTGAATCCTCAAGCACAGAACACTCAAAATCAGGGGGGACCTAGATTACTAACTCGGCAACAACCGCAGCAGCAGCAACAACAACCACTAGCTGCCACGACTAGTATACTGGAACAAACCCTGGCTACATTTATGTCTCAAACAAGAACTTATATTGAGAACATGAATCACTTCATCAAGAAGACTGAATCATTCATGGATAAAACAGAGATGCGGATGACCAACCATGAAGCTACTCTGAAATCATTGGAGACACAGATGGCTCAGGTTTCCCATCATATTAAACCAAGGCAGAATGGAGGATTTCCTAGCGATACTGAAAACGCTAGACAACCCGCACATGAGCAGTGTAAAGCCATCACGACAAGGTGTAGGAAGAAATTACAAGGGCCAGAGAAGGAAGCTGAATCAGTTAAGGAACCAACCTTGGAGTCGACTGCCGAGAAAGCTGCCCCGGCAGATGACAAATAGCCTGCTGCCAATGAGCCTGTCACGACAGTAGAAGGAACAGAGGAGAAAGATGAAGAACCTAAACCTTCTCAGATCCGAATGCAGTGGGAAGGATGTATTGCTGATTATCATCCCCCACCACTTTTTCCTCAACGGTTACAAAAGTTAAAACATGAATCCCGACTTAAGAAGATTTACGATATTTTTAAGCATGTTCACATCAACATTCCGCTGTTAGATGCAATAAAGGAGATGCATGGTTATGCCAAATTTCTCAAGGATGACATGTCGAAGAAATCCAGACTTGGGGAATTTGAAACGATTAAAATGATAGAGGAATGCATGAGTATTCTGCACAAGCATCCACCCTAGAAGAAGAAGGATCCTGGTAGCTTCATCATACCATGCATAATCGGAGATAAATTTGTGGGTAAGGCACTTTGTGATCTTGGTGCTAGTATAAATTTAATGCCCAAATCTGTTTTTCAGAAATTAGGTATTGGAAAAGCTCAGCTCACAACAGTCGTACTGCAGCTGGCAGATCACTGATTGATGTGGAAAAAGGAGAACTCACTATGAGAGTGAACGATCAAGAGATCAAGCTGAATGTTCTCCACGTAATAAAACATGCTGATGCAGAAAAAGAATGCAAGGCTATCACTAAAGTTATCCTTGACCAACCCTGCATCAGGTCGGGCTGCCACGACATCAAAATTGGCCACTACCCTAGTAGCCATTTAGAAGACTGTCACGGCAGCGTCAACGACAGCAGCTCCTCAGAATCTGATACTAAAGATCAAAAGGAGGTCAACTGGATAGACAATCGTCCAGGTAAGTTATTTGAGCCCCTAAACTATACCTCGGATGAACATATAGTCCAAAAGCCATCAACTGTAGAGCCACATGTTCTAGATCTTAAGCCCCTGCCAGGGCAGCTTAAATATGTTTTCCTTGGTTTAAATGATACGTTGCCCGTAATCATCTCTTCCAAGTTGATGGAGGAACAGGAACATCAGCTAATAGAGATGCTGCAGCAACACAAAAAGGCTATTGGATGGACGATAGATGATATCCATGGCATTAGTCTGGCACTATGCATGTATAAAATCCTCTAAGAGGATGATCATAAGTCGACCATTGATGTACAGAGACGTCTAAACGATGCTATGCGAGAGGTGGTTCGTAAGGAGATCATAAAATGGCTAGATGCTTGAATAATCTATGCCATCTCAGATAGCAAGTGGGTGAGCCCGGTGTGCAGTGCGTTCCCAAGAAAGGAGGAATAACCGTGGTAACCAACGAAGAAAACGAGTTAATCCCAACCAGGACTGTGACTGGTTGGAGGGTTTGTATGGACTACCGAAAGCTTAACAAAGCTACCCGGAAGGACCACTTTCCCTTGACCTTTATTGATCAAATGCTTGATAGATTAGCGGGAAAGCCTTACTATTATTTTCTTAATGGATACTTAGGTTATAATCAAATAGCCATCGCACCGGAAGATCAAGAGAAGACGACGTTCACTTGCCCATACGGTACTTACGCTTTTCGGAGGATGCCTTTTGGACTTTGTAATGCACTAGCAACCTTCCAAAGGTGCATGATGGCAATATTCTCCGATATGGTGGAGGATTTCCTGGAGATATTCATGGATGATTTCTCTGTCTTTGGAGACAATTTTGAAAGCTGCCTTGGCAACCTACAAAAAGTGCTCGAGATATGTGAGAAAGCAAACTTGGTATTGAACTAGAAGAAATGTCACTTCATGGTTGATGAAGGGATAGTCCTAGGCCATAAAATAAGCTGTCGCAACATAGAAGTCGACAAAGCTAAGATCGAGGTAATTGAAAAGTTGCCGCCACCCACCACAGTCAAGGGAATCAGGAGTTTCTTAGGGCATGCTGGTTTTTATCGAAGGTTTATCGCAAACTTTTCGAAGATCACAAAACCCTTATGCCATCTTCTGGAGCAGAACCGTCCCTTCGACTTCAACACTGAATGTACTGAGGCATTCAAGGTTTTGAAAGAAAAGCTGGTAACAGCCCCAATAGTACAGCCACCAGATTGGAAACTACCATTTGAGATTATGTATGATGCTAGTGACTATGCTGTCGGGGCAGCACTTGGGGAGAGGATATACAAGCTCTTTCATTTCATATACTATGCCAGCAAAACACTGAATAACGCCCAAGTAAATTACACCTCAACAAATGAAGGAACTATTAGCCGAGGTGTTCTCTATTGACAAGTTTCATTCATATATACTTGGAACGAAGGTCATAGTCCACACAGACCACTCTGCATTGAAGTATCTGTTCACCAAAAAGGATGCAAAGCCTAGACTGATACGTTGGGTTCTGCTACTGCAAGAGTTCGACCTTGAGATCAAGGACAAAAAGGGGACAGAGAATCAAGTTGCAGATCACTTGTCAATGTTAGAGAAGGGAAGAGTCTCCCAATAGACGAGACACAAATACTGAAGACCTTCCCTGACGAGCAGTTGTTTGCTGCCACAAGCACTACCGCGACAGCCATGGCGGCAGGTAAGTTTTCTGAACTCCCCTGGTATGCTGATTTCGTTAATTATTTAGTTAGCGGAATAACTCCTCCTGACCTTAACTATCAAGCTGGGAAGAGGTTCCAAAATGATGTTAAACATTATTATTGGGACGAACCTCTTCTTTTCAAATATTGTCCAGATCAGGTTATCAAGAGATGCGTACCACATGATGAACAGGAAGCTATACTACATCACTGCCATGCTTCACAGTATGGAGGACACTAAGGAGGTAACAAAACTGCTGCCAAGGTTTTGCATTTGGGATTTTATTGGCCGTCACTGTTCAAGGATGCCCAAACATTCTACAAAAACAATGACAAGTGTCAACGGACTGGAAACATCTCAAGGAGACATGAGATGCCGCTGCAAAACATTCTTGAAGTCGAGATCTTCGACGTCTGGGGGATAGATTTTATGGGACCATTCCCAACTTCATGTGGAAAATTATATATCCTCTTGGCAGTGGACTATGTGTCCAAATGGGTTGAAGCGATCGCTACTCAGAAAAATGATGCCAAGACGGTTCAGAGGTTTTTGCATAAAAACATATTTTCTAGATTTGGCATCCCTAAGGCGATCATCAGTGATGAAGGGAGGCATTTTGACAATAGGGTTATAGCTGCTGCCTTGAAAAAGTATGGTGTCAAACATCGGATCGCAACAACATACCACCCTCAGACCAATGGACAGGCTGAAATATCCAACAGGGAGGTTAAGAACATTCTTGAAAATATGGTTAAGCCAACTCGGAAGGACTGGTCTCTACACCTCAATGATGCGTTATGGGCCTACAAAACAACATTCAAAACTCCATTGGGAATGTCACCCTATCGGCTGATTTATGGGAAAACATGTCATTTACCTATCGAGATTGAGCACAGAGCATACTAGGCCATCAAGGCAGTGAATATGGACTTGGAAAAAGCAGGACAGAAAAAGCTACTTGATCTAATTGAGATTGAAGAAATTCGAGCAATAGCCTATGACAACGCAAGAGTCTATAAAGACAAGACTAAGAAGTGGCATGACAAGAAGTTGCTGCCACGACAGTTCTGCCCAGGGCAGCTTGTGTTGTTATTCAACTCTAGGTTGAAACTCTTCCCAGGGAAGCTGAAATCTAGATGGTCTGGCCCATTCCAAGTAGTGCAGGTTTTTCCCCATGGTGCTATCACAATCAGATCTTTAAAAGACGGGCACCAATTTAAAGTCAATGGACAAAGATTGAAGCATTATCAGTGGACTGAAGCCCCAAGAATGCAAGAAGTGGCTACTTTAGGAGATGCCCCTCCTGGCATCCCTAATTTAACCTAATTTTTATTTTTTTTATTATTATTATTTTTATATATATACATATTAGGTAATTAGAATTATTTTATTTTTAGAAACTAAAGTTTTTATTTTTTATTTTTTAGGAAATAAAGGAGACAAGGAGAAGAAGAGAAGTGAATTCAGCCCACCATCTTTCCATCAGCCCAAAAAGCCCAACTTTGGAGCCTGCCGTTACAGCTGCCCCGACAGACGCGGAAAATCCATCATGTCAACACGTTGTCGCGGCAGACACGCAAACGCGTAACAGACGCGTAGCAGACACGAAAACGCGTGACAGACGCGTCAGAAACCGCGTAACAGCTGGCCCCATTATTCATGTCTGCCGTTACAGCTCCAACGGACAGCAAACTCCCCCTCTATATAAACCTCGTTTCACTATTCATTTTTCACTCGCTTTTACTCTCTCTACTTGTTTCCTCTAGAATTTTTACTTGCTTCCATTTTCTTTCCATGGTCCTTGCAACATGAGTACCAGAAATACCCGCAGAAGCGCTTCCTCAGGATCTGCCACAGCAGCATCCACTCCAAGCTCCTTCCAGATCCGAGATATGTGGGAGGAGAAAGGCTTTATTTACACCTTAAGAACGGAGAACCTTGGGTTGCAACCGTTCATAGCCCTAAAAATTAGAGCCCTGCAGTGGCAGATATTCGTAGAGCAGCCAGAGGAAATGAACGTGACCCTCGTACGAGAATTTTATGTTGCCGTCGACAGCAGGGAAGCGACAGCAATTACAATCCGAGGAAAAGAGGTACCTTTCGAGCCCAAATACGTCAACACACTCTACAGGTTTTATGTTGGGAGAAAGGAAGATGGCCACCGGAGATTTGTGGAGAGTTTAGAGCATGCCGACTACGATGATGTGATGGCAGAACTCACAAAAGAGGGTACCGAGTGGAATACCGATCCTAAACACCCAAGGACAGTAAATCGAGTTCAACTCACTCCGGAGGCAAAACTGTGGAATGCATTTATCAAGAAACGGATTATGCCCTCCTCGCACAACACAACAGTCGACCAACCAAGGTTAGACTTCATCCATTCTATTTTAAATGAGAGGCCAATTAACGTTGGCAGATACATTCGGGAGGGTATATTGGATTGTGCATATCGGTCGTCAGGACCACTCTTCTACCCTTACCTCATTACTGCCCTCTGACGCGGCCACAATGTATCGGAAGCTGCTAAAGATTTAAGAGTCCGAGGGAAAGGCTGGACAGACAAGAACATCCTCAGCCTGTTGGAACTCAAAGCTGCCACACCCTTGTCGTCTTTTGACCCCACTGCCACGGCAGCTGAGCCGACAGAGCCCTCCGACACCGAGCCTGTTGCCATAGAACCTAGGCAGCCCACCGCAGCAGCTCCTCCAGCAGACACCTCCACACAAATACTCGCTGCCATACAAAAAATGGAGGAACGGCAGCTAGGCATGATGAGTTTCATCCGAGACTTCACCACCGCCATGGTACATTTCATCCACACCTCTCTTAATTTCCCTTATGCAATGTTCCCTGTATTTCCCAACCATTATTTTGCTGCACCCACCCCTGCCCATACCCCTACACCTGCTGCCACACCAAAAACTCCATCTGTCGCGTCCACTCCGACCCCTGCCACAACAGCTGTAGGAGGCAGCAACACAGTAGAAACTTCTGCCAGGGGAGCCAAGAGAAAGGAGCCTATGTCCGACCTCGATATGTATATTTCTGGTTTCTCCTCCTCTGAAATTTGGGCGGCATCTGATGACGAGCCCTCTGTCAAGAGGAACTTATCCAAAGAGTTCACCCCGAAGAAACGATAGAAAATAGGCACCGGAGTCGAACCAGCAGATAAAGAAAAATCTGGCAGCATCAGCACTAGCGGAAGCAGCAACAGTAGTGGTAGTAGCAGCTCCGAGGAGGTTCAGGTATTGGAGAAACCACCTCATATCTCCCCTACCCGCATCCAACCTCCACAGGAAGCCAAAACAAAGAACACTTCTGCCTCGCCCATCTGTCTTCCAGCACCAGCAAAGAAAGTCATTGCCCGTCGGCAGATTCAACTCAGCAGCAGCAGCAGCAGCAGCGACGAAGACAACGCCTGAAATTTTAAGTTTCTTATCTTATATTGATGTCCGCCTGTTTATATTTTGTGTTGTTGTTTTTTTTTCTTTTTCATTTTTGTCATTTGCATTGAGGGCAATGCAACCCTCGAGTTTGGGGGTGGCATCCCTTCATTAATGGAGTCTTTTTAAGTTTAAAAATTGTGTCTTTTACTTAGTTTATTTTTGCTTAAAAAAATTGATGAAAATGAAAATTTGGCTTGTCTTTGAACTGACCTTACCTGCCGTGACAGCCTCTATCGTGGCAGTGCCTTTAGGATAGTTTTAAGAGCAGTTTAGAGCCTTACTATAGTTCTAAATCTCAAACACCATTTGTGACTTTTATACTGCCTAGAACTCTGCTAGTAAACTAGAATATAAAGCTTAACACTTGAGTTGCCCCTAGAGGTGCCTAACACTGGCTCTAGGAAAAGAAGTTAAATAGACTCAATACACCTAGAGGTGCCCGAAACCGGCTCTAGGAAGTTAGCTAGAGGTGCCCAAAACCGGCTCTAGTAAAACTTAAGCTTGAGAAAATAGAATCGAGTCTGCATAAAAACTAAAGGAGCCTAAGAATTGCCTCCAAAAAGATGAAAATTGGCTTAAAAATTCAAGTTAGAAGCTTAACTATTCTAGTAAACTAAGGGAGTCTTGGCATATAATTGATCACAAGCATACACACACTACACGAGAATTATAGCAAGGTTCCAGATGAATCCTGAATTATCCAACAAGATGTTGCTCACAATAGGGAATGAAGGTAGGTAAGGAAAAGTTCACTGTTATAAGCCAAACAAAAATTTTGTTTTTCTTTTTTAGGTCTGAATTGCTTGAGGGCAAGCAAAAACTTGAGTTTGGGGTGTGTTGAGTGTGTAAAAGTTCTATAATTTACCCCTATTTAACCCATATTTCTACTGCATTCAAGCATAATTCATTGCATTTAGGTTAGATTTCATTTATACATCACAAATATATCAAATGGCACAGTTTCTACTGAAATTGGTTGTTTTTGCAGGTAGCAGCTGTAGCAGATGGAGGGTAGAGAAGAAGCAGACGCTGGGTAGTAAAGAAGCAGAGCTGGAACTGGATGTGCAGACGAGGAGGACGATGCTGCCATGGCCGCTGCCGTGGCAGCCAAGGACAACAGCAACGGTAAAGAGAAGAAGTAAAGTGGGCCTCAATATAAAGAGAAAATTAAGCAGGTCTGTCGTGGAGCACCCTTATATTTTTCCAAGCCCTAGATTAAAATGAAGGCCAAGCCCAAAGTTCAAGGAACAAACTCCAAGAAAGAAGGAAAAACGAATTAAAGATATATGCTATGAAGATTTAGTCTTTAATATAGTTGTACTTTAGTTTAAACTTGTGTTATTGCCTTATTAGAAAACTTGAACCCAAGGCCTATATAAAGGCATGTAATTCGACCTAGGGAAGGATATCTTACTCTCGAGCCTTCTCTTCTAAACCCTAGTCGTTTTCCCCTCATCATCATGTTCTAAACTTCCCCTAGGGCTAAGGGTTGATTTGTAAAGTAGTTGCAAGGATTGCATTTGTTTTAGGAATTTTTCTATTCAATAAAATAAACTTCAAGTTTGCTTATTCTGGGTTTCAACATCTTGCAAGAGTATCGGGAGAGCATTGTGAGATTACATATTTACTTAATATCGGGAGAGTTAAGTATACGAAAGGAATAAATACGGGTTCTCCAGTTTATGGTTGAACTATCTCGGACCTAGGGATAGGCCGAGGTTAAGTGGCTAAGGAATAATTCAACAACATCGGTGTTCATCCTTCGATTCACGTCGGGAGGTATCATCAAAGGCGTGTTCATCGACAGACTTGGACCTAGGGATAGGCCAAGGCACAACAGGGATTCTTGCCAAGCTTGAAGTACAGAGTTGTGTGCTCGCTGCCGCGACAAACAACAGACCGCTGCCGCGACAAGTGTTTCCGCGACAGGCGCAACGACAAAACAGAGATTCCTAGATTTTGCAACACCTACACTTCTGAGCAATTCAATACCGACCCTTATCTCTATTCTGAATTCTTTACTCTTTTATTATCAATATTCTTTATTATTTCGTGACAACAATTAAACTATTTCTTTTCTCTCTTGTGCAATAATCCAAGGTGAAGCTATTAGCCTAGTCCCTGTGGAGACGATATCAGATACTTACGTATCACTTTACTACTTGTGTCGTGTACACTTGCACTACATTGCGATAGATACTTTTACACGCAACATTGAGCATCCCTCCTAGCATTCATATCCTCATTGAAGTATAAGTTCCCTTACCAAGATATGTGTGTTGTGCCAAAAAAGTTATAATCATCATATAAGTCTATTGATCATTATATGAGTAACTTGGCTGATGTTGAGGACTATTTTGACATGACATATGTGTTGCAAATCCCATTATCGTAAGCAAAAATGCCAGCTCCTTTGATCATATTATGGAAAATTTTGCTGGTTATGATGTTGGTTGTTGTAACCCCCTTAACCCGGCCTAGACGGTTGACCCGAATTAAGAAAGTCACACGGGGAAAACCAAAGTCAACCCGAAAGTCAACCTTGATTAACGACCCTTTTTTTTCTTTTTAATCTTGTCTAGATGCACATTAACCCTAATTGTGATCACTCCACAACATATTCAAAGATCACAAGCATCAGAGATCAAACAGGGACCCAATTGAACAAATTACGACTTTAGGGACCAAATTGTAATTTCTGATAAATAGGAGGACTTAACCCAAATTAAAGTTACCAACTTGAAATTAGTCAGATTTCATGCTTCTCTGTGAAATTTCAGCTCCAAAGGACTTCCCGAACTCATACAATTGCACAAACAAGGTTCAGGACTAAAACGCAAACAATTCAAAACATTTAACTGCCAATGTCAGCCCCCAACGGTCGACCGTTCCGAAACAGGCAGAGCCTGTTTCGAAACGCGGGGCCGTTCCGCAACACGTACCGAAACAGGGGCTGGCAGTAGCCAAAACGTTTTGAAACGGTGCCTACCGTTTCGGACGCCTGGGTTCATTCAAGGCACCCGTTCCGGAACGGTGTGCACTGTTCCGAAACACCCTACACAGATTGCAGCATAAAGCTTACTTAAACATGCAATTGATCATTCTAACATGCTCCAAATGCTACCAAACTTTACCAGCATGCAATTCAACATATAAAAGACATTTAGGCATCATCCAAACATCAAGATAGCATCACATGTAAAAAGCCCCAATTCTAATGGCATGCTTCCTACACAAGCAAACCACTCAAGCATAAAACTACCAAACAAGCATATA
Organism: Hibiscus tridactylites; assembly: GCA_958450335.1. Lineage (NCBI taxonomy): Eukaryota > Viridiplantae > Streptophyta > Magnoliopsida > Malvales > Malvaceae > Hibiscus > Hibiscus tridactylites. Next base: position 78,954,692 of record OY288268.1, on the reverse strand, counting down.
ATGACCAAACTCAAAAACCAACATTCTCAACAACATTCAACATACTTAGGGAGTTCAAAACCTCTCCCAAAACATACACATAAGTCCCCCATTGCCAAATTACCAAAAGCTAAAAGAAATGTACTCAAGAAACCTTCCATACTTTGAGCTTTACTTTCACTTGAATGCTTGCCCTCCTTGCTGCCCCCTAAGTACTCTAATGCTCTGCATTATTGATTTAAGAAAACGAAAGAGAGCGTAAGCAAAAGCTTAGTGAGGAATGCTCATTAAAACCATTCAATAATGCATTTATAAAACACTTTATAAATCATGCTTCAAATCAACATTTACACATGTTCAAAAGCATACTTTAAACAAGCATCTCATGCTTCATATCATAACATGTCATATTGGCCACAAGTGATAAATTCCATTTCTTTCAAAACAATTTCATCAACTTTCACCCCAAGGACTTTTAAACACCTTGGCCCCATGGACTTTTAACCACCATGGAAAGGACCACACAAGGACTTTTAACCACCTTTGTGTCCGTATCAAGTTTCACCCCAAGGACTTTTAAACACCTTGTCCCCAAGGACTTTTAAACACCTTGTCCCCATGGACTTTTAAACACCATGGAAAGGATCACACAAGGACTTTTAACCACCTTTGTGTCCGTATCAAGAATCATCCAAGGACTTTTAACCACCTTGATGATCTTAAGTAAACAAGGCTCACTCAAGGACTTTTAACCACCTTAGTGACCTTAACCTTTTCAAAACATCACTTGCCAATATACATCATTATCATCAATTTATCCACTGTTTTAAAGCATTTAACCAAGCCATAATCATCATGCATTTAAAAGCATCAAACCACATTTAATCAATGTTCAAAAACAAGGAACTCTTACCTTGAGTTTCCTTCAACATATGGCTTACAAAAACAGCATTAACCATGCTAAATCATGCTTTCAAAATAGAATTTAAAACATGCAATAAACCACATTGCACAACAAACGAATCATGGCCACCACTAGAGAGTATTTCCGAAAACTTACACTTGAGCTTAGCAAAGTTGTTTAGACTTAAACTAAGCTCCCAAGACATTGATTTCAAAGCCGAAAACCCATTTTCACTCACCGATTCCACTTCGCCTCTTGCCGAAGCACCAAATCAAGCTTCCGGATCAACAACTCTTGGATCCAAAGATGCCTCCCCTGTTTTAACACATCAAAGCAGAGGATTAATGCATCATCATGCATTAATTGCTTCAATGAAAGCACCTAAACTCGCTGCTCTCATCCACACTCCATTTTCGGCCACCAAACACAACCGAAAATGCATCCAAACCACCTCTCAACAAAGCCCAGCCATTAACCAACAAAACCAAACATCATTTAACATCTAAAAAGAACCTATTAACATCCTTATACCTCCAGCAACATCAGATCCACAAGATCACCCCAAAAACAATCAAGAATCACAAGCTAAACTTAGGAAACTCAACCTATCCGGGATTGCATTAATCAAAACTCAATTCCTTATCAATTTAGAGTCCAAATAACATCAAAAACACATCTCAAATCACAGATTTAACAGATCAAACGAAAATCATCAAAAATCACCAAATCTTGCATTATAAGCCAAGATCCAATTCACAACTCAAAAGCTTTTAATAAAACATCAATTAAGGATTGAAAACTTAGGAATTTCAGTAAAGAACTGATAGTTTAGAGGAGAAGGACGTTCTTACCTCTAAACTTGAGTTTCTCCTCTTTTTGGAATCAAAAACCTTGATGAATCAAGTAGCAAATGATGAGGTTTTGTAGATATGTTGATTAGGAATCAAAAGAGAGTTGAAAGGAGGGATTTAGGTGAGAAAATCAGAAACAATTCTCTGGAAAGAAAGTGTTTGGGTTGAGAGAAAATGAGAGAAAGGAAAATAGGAAGTTAGTTATCAAAATGGCCAAAATGGCTTTCCCTCCACTTTTGATATGTTTTAAAATCAGAATAAATCCTTAAAATATCTTAGAAAAATCTGGAGAAACTACTTTTGGAATAATAGCTCCTTAAAGATTCAAAGTTTCAACCCTTTATAAAACAGTCACCAAACTTTCAAAAATTACATTTTGGTCACTAGCCAAAATGTCACCCTTCCAAAACTCATTTTCCAAAATTGATTTCACAGTTCACTTAATTATATTAAAAGATGATTTTAGAACATTTTTCCATATTTTTAATGCAACCCGAACTAGGCTTTCCTAATTTCACCTTTTTAGATTCGAACAGCACTTTGACCAAACCGGTCAACGCCCAAAACCGGGGCGTTACAACTCTCCCCCCCTTAAGAAATTTCGTCCTCGAAATTTACCTGAAGGAAAGAGATAAGGAAACTGCTTCAGCATGTCTTCCTTCCGCTCCCACGTGGCTTCCTCAACACCTCGATGCATCACATGCGAAGGATCAGATCTATACTTCCGGAGCATAGAAACATGGAACACATCATGAATCTTCTCCAACTCTTGAGGTAACCTCAACCGATACGCAACAGGACCCACACGCTCAACCACCTCGTATGGTCCAATGTACCTAGGGCTCAACTTACCCTTCCGGCCAAACCTCATCACCTTCTTCCAAGGCGAAACCTTCAAGAACACACGGTCACCCACCGCATACTCTATCTCCTTACGCTTCAAATCCGCGTAAGACTTTTGCCGATCAGAGGCTGCCTTCAACCGCTCACAAATGAGCTTCACCTTCTCGGTGGTCCCTCTCAACAAAGCCGGCATCGAAACCAACTTTTGACCAGTTTCAGCCCAACAAAGAGGAGTCCTACACTTCCTCCCGTACAAAGCCTCATAAGGTGCCATCTGTATACTCGCCTGATAACTATTGTTATAAGCGAACTCAACCAAAGGTAGATGCTTCTCCCAAGAACCTTGGAACTCAATCACGCAGCACCTCAACATATCCTCCAAGATCTGGATAACCCGCTCAGACTGACCATCCGACTGAGGATGATAGGATGTACTGAAATGCAACCTTGTACCCAAAGCTTGATGCAAACACTGCCAGAAACGCGATGTGAACCTCGGATCCCTATCCGACACAATCGACTTAGGCACACCATGCAGCCGCACAATCTCATCAATGTACAGCTCTGCCAGCTTATCCAAAGAAAACGTAGTATGCACAGGCAAGAAATGCGCACACTTCGTCAGGCGATCCACAATCACCCAAACAGAATTCTTCTTCGAAGGAGACAAAGGTAAACCACATACAAAATCCATGGTAACCCTCTCCCACTTCCATTCAGGGATTTTCAACGGTTGCAACAACCCTGAAGGAACCTGATGTTCAGCCTTAACTCGCTGACACACCAAACACTTGCTCACAGACTCTGCAACATCCTTCTTCAAACCCACCCAATAGTACTCATCACGAAGATCACGATACATCTTAGTACTACCAGGGTGCATAGAAAAAGGACTACTATGACCTTCAGTCAGAATAGCACGCCTCAACTCAGCATCAGCAGGCACTACTATCCGACTCCCAAAACACAACACACCATCATCATTAAAGAAGAAATCCGAAGGCCTACCCTCCGCGATATCCTGAACATGAGACACCAAGGAATCATCCAGCAACTGCTTTTCCTTGATCAACTGAACCAAAGATGGTTTCACTTGCAACACAGCAACAAGACCACCATCTCGCGATATGCTCAAGCTAGCAAACATAGCCCTCAGCTCAACAGCTACCTTCCTACTCAAGGCATCCTCAACAACATTAGCTTTTCCCGGATGATACTCAATCGTCAGATCATAATCCTTGAGCAACTCCAACCAATGCCGCTGCCTAAGATTCAACTCCTTCCGAGACATCAGATACCTCAAACTCTTGTGATCTGTGTACATAGTACACTTCTCACCATACAGATAATGTCTCCAGATCTTCAGAGCAAAAACCACTGCAGCCAGCTCAATATCATGCGTAGGATAGTTGCGCTCATGCACTTTCAACTGCCGCGATGCATAAGCCACAACCTTACCCTCTTGCATCAGCACACATCCCAAACCAACATAGGATGCATCACTATAGACCACAAACTCTTTCCCTGATTCAGGCTGAACCAAGATAGGAGCTTGCGTCAAAGCCGCCTTAAGCTTCTCAAAAGCCTGCTGTCTCGCTTCCGTCCACTCATACTTAACATCCTTTTGCAACAACTTCGTCAAAGGAGCAGCAATCTTGGAAAAACCATCCACAAACCTTCGGTAGTATCCCGCCAAACCAAGGAAACTACGGACCTCATGAACAGATTTAGGAACTTTCCAATTCATCATCGCCTCAATCTTCTGAGGATCAACACGAATCCCCTCAGCTGAGACCACATGCCCAAGAAACACCACCTCCTTAAGCCAGAACTCACACTTGCTCAGCTTAGCATATAGCTGATTCTCCAACAAGGCTTGCAAAACAATCCTCAAATGCTCTTCGTGCTCCTCCTCAGTACGCGAGTACACGAGGATATCATCAATGAACACCACCACGAACTTGTCCAGGTATTCATGAAACACACGATTCATCATATCCATGAAAGCAGCAGGAGCATTTGTCAAACCAAACGGCGTCACAAGAAACTCATAATGCCCATACCTTGTCCTGAAAGCTGTCTTAGGCACATCCACATCCTTCACCTTCAACTGATAATACCCTGACCTCAAGTCAATCTTAGAGAACACAACAGCTCCCCGAAATTGATCAAAGAGATCATCAATCCTCGGCAAAGGATACCGATTCTTGATAGTCAACTTGTTCAGCTGACGATAATCAATGCACATCCTCATAGTGCCATCCTTCTTCTTCACAAACAAGACTGGCGCACCCCAAGGCGACACACTCGGCCGGATGAAACCACGGTCAAGCAACTCTTGCAACTGCGTCTTCAGCTCTTTCAGCTCCTTAGGTGCCATTCTATAGGGAGTAATGGACACAGGAGTTGTATTCTCATACAGCTCAATTCCAAACTCCACCTCGCGATTAGGAGGTAAACCAGGCAACTCCTCAGGAAAAACACCAGGAAACTCCTTCACAACCCTGATATCTTGCACCCTCAACTCCTTAGAGCTAGGATTCATCACAAAAGCTAGATAAGCTTCGCAACCTTGCCTCAGCATCCTGCTCGCCTCCAAGGTAGACACCACATTGGCAAGAAACTTCACATTCTCACCAACCACAACAACTTCATAATCATCCGCAAGCTTCAGCGAAACACGCTTATTTTCACAATCTACCACAGCATGATGCTCAGCAAGCCAATCCATACCAAGGATCACATCAAAACCATAAAAGGGCAACTCCATAAGATCAATATGAAAAACATGTTCTTGAACAACCAAGGGACACCTTCTATAAAGCTTTCGAGTCACAATAGTTTCACCAAAAGAACTAGTGACACGAACACCAACATCCAAAGACTCAACAGGCAAACCAAGCAATTCAGCATGCTCACGCAAAATGTATGAATGCGTAGATCCAGAATCAATCAAAGAAAGCAATGACAAGGATTGCAAAGTAAAGGTACCTGCAATCACATCCGCATCATTCCTTCCCTCACGCTGAGCATACACCCTAGCTTGGCCTCCACCTTCAGGCTGAATAGCCACAACATGGGCTACTCCACGACCACCTTCCTCTCGCCTCTGGAAATTACCACGGCCGCGCCCACGACCTCTCTGTGGTGCAGCAACAGCAGGAGCACGCACCTGATCACCAGCCAACCTAGGACAATCTCGCCTCAAGTGGTCTGCGGATCCACAATTCCAGCATCCATTACCAGCTGCCGCTACAGGAGCTTGCACCTCTCTCACAGCACGAGGACAGTCACGCTTCATGTGACCACGTGAACCACAGATCCAACAAGCACTAGGATCAGCTCTAGCGTAGCCTCCTCTAGCAGGTGCACCACCACCTCTCTTAGCTGAGGACTGATACTTCTGATCACGTCCCCTCTTGTTCCGTCCACCTCCGGAACTAAACTCAGCAGCTCTCTTGCCAGAACTTGCTCCAGCACCTTTCGCAGATAAACCCAAGTTCATCTCAATGTCCTTGGCACGGCCCACCAACACATCAAAATCATCATACTCGGTGGCCAGCACATACATTTTCACATCCGTCACAAGACCATAACGGAACCTCTCGCACCTTGCCCGCTCATCAGGTATCAGCTCAGGTGCATACTAGCTGAGTCGCACAAACTGCACCTCATACTCAGCCACACTCATGCTCCCTTGGGTAGGAGACATGAATTCACGCTTCTTCTCATCAAGATATCTCACTCCAAGATATCTCCGCTTGAACACATTCTGAAAGAATGTCCAAGTCACATCAGCTTCAACCATTCCAGCTATAGTGGTCGTCCACCACGTATACGCATCGTCCTGCAGCAAGGACACAACACAACCCAGCTTTTGCACATCCGTGCAGCTCATCTGACCCAAGATTCGCTTGGTACTCTCTAGCCAAGCTTCAGAACTCTCAGCCGACATACCCCTAAACTCGGTCCCACCAAGACTGCGCAGACGCTCCAAAGGTAGTCTAACTCCAGCATCTCCCTGATGCCCAGCTCCTTGAGCTCCAGCTACTGCTGCTCGAAAAGCACCCGCAATAGCTTGTACCAACATAGACATATCAGGCATAGCTTGCCCCTGACCAACCTCTGGTCCAGCAGCTCCAGCACCAGCTGCAGCTTCAGCTCTTCCTCCCCCAGCACCACCACCAGGTGGAGGAGGAGGTAACACTGCACTACCCGTGTTCTCCTCGATCTCATTCTCATTAGGAGCCGCAGCTCGCACATTACCTCGTAACTCTCTACGTGTGTTGCGTGTAAAATAGACTATCGCAATTGTAGTGCAAGTGTACACGACGCAAGTAGTAAAGTCATACGAAGTATCGGATATCGTCTCCACAGGGATTGGGCTAATGACTTCACCTTGATTTACTGCACGAAGTAAAGGAAATATTTTAGAGAGTTGTCACGAATAATAAAGTAAAACGTAAATAAAAGGATTGAAAAATCAAGATAGAGAGAATGGGCCGGTATTGAATTGCTCGGTAGTGCAGGTATTGAATTGCTTAGGATCTCCAGTTCTGTCGTCGCTCCCGTCGCCGACAGCACCTGTCGCGGCGTCTGTCCGTTAGTTGTCGCGGCAGCAGACACTAACTCAGTACTTCAAGCTTGGCAAGAATCCCAGATCTGCCTTGCCCTATCCCTAGGCACAAGTCTGTCGATGAACACGTCTTTGATGATACCTCCCGGCGTGAATCGAAGGATGAACACCGATGTGTATGAATTCTTCCTTAGCCACTTAACCTCGCCTTATCCCTAAGCACGAGATGGTTCAACTATAAACTAGAGAACTCGCTTCTATCTCTTTCGTATACTTAACTCTCCCGATGCTAAGTAAATAGATAACCTTACAATGCTCTCCCGATGCTCTTGCAAGATGTTAAAACCAAGATAAAAGAACTTGAAGTTTATTTTATTGAACTTGAAAAATCCTAAAACAAAGCAACCCTTGCAACTACTTTACAAAACAACCCGTGACCCTAAGGGAAATTTAGAACATGTCGGTGACGGGTGGACGGCAGGGTTTTGGTTTCGGTTATGGGGTAGTCGGCTATGCCCTAGGTTTAATCTATGCCCTTTATATAAGCTTTGGGCTCAAGTTATCTAAGGTAACAAGGATTACAACTTTAATTAAAAGTAAGATTCTAATAAAGATTAAATCTCTAAAGTATCCTACTTTCTAGCCGCCTCCTTGCTTTTAGGGATTTTCTCTCCTTTGAGCTTTGGCTTGACATATCTTTTGATCCGGGGCTTGGAAAATTATTTGGCTGCCACACGACAGACGAGCAGATTTTTCTCTATCTATCGATGTCCACTTCATTTTTCCTCTTCAATAATCTGCTGTCACCATGCTGTCGTGACGGGTCCATGACAGGTTCGTCTTCTTCAGCTGCTTGTTCAGTTCAGCCTTCCTGCTTATCTGCCCTTCGCCTGCCTTCATCGTCAACCTTGACAGTTACCTGCAAAATACACCATCTTTTAGTAGAATCCGTGCCTTTTATATAATTGTGATATTTAATTGAAAACATCCTAAATGCAATGAAATGATGCTTGAATGCAGCAGAAATATGGGTTAAAAAGGGTGTGAATAATAGAACTTTTACACACTCAACACACCCCCAAACTCAAGTCTTTGCTTGCCCTCAAGCAATTAAACCTAAAGAAAAATGAAAATTTTTGTGTTGGCCTTCAAACAGTGAACTGTCCCTTACCCGTCGCTCATTCTCTATGGCGGCAGCAACCTGTCGGAAAGGCTAGGATCTGTCCGGAATCTCCCTATAGTTCTCGTGCAGTGTGTGCATGCTTGTGAGCAGTTATATGCTAAGACTCTCTTAGTTTCACTAGAATATTCAACTTCTTAACTCGAATTTTTATGCCAAAGTTTATTTTTTAGAAGGCACATTTTCATGCTTCTTTTTCTTCTCTATTCAAGCTGAAATTTTCTAGAGCCAGTTTTTGGGCACCTCTAGTTAGCTTCCTAGAGCCGGTTTCGGGCACCTCTAGGTTTTTGATTTTCTTTTACTAAACTTCTTTCCTAGAGCCAGTGTTAGGCACCTCTAGGGGCTATTCAAGTTCTAAGCATCCTATTCTAGTTTGGCTAAAAGAAATCTAAGCAATATAACAGTCACAAAAGTGTTTAAGTTTTCAGAACTATAGAAAGGCTCTAAACTTTTCCTTAACCTGTCCTAAAGATGCTGCCACGACAGAGCCGTCATGACAGGTAAGCTAACTTCACAGTTTTAAGCCAACAGTTTAATTTTCTGATTTTTTTTTAAGGATAAAGGCAAATAAAAAGACACAACAGTTAAACAAAAGATGTGCTAAAGATGCCATTAAATATGGAGGGTTGCCACCCCCAAACTCAAGGGTTGCATTGCCCTCAATGCAAAATAACATAAAAACAGATAAAGAAAAACAAGAAAAAAAAGTACATCACAATTATATAAGGGCAGGCAGCAATAAGAGGAGAAAAAAGAAATAAAAACTTAAATTTTATGCGATGTCCTCGCTGCTGCTGCTGACGCGGATCTGATGGTAGCGTTTGCGTTGAGGAGGTGGCTGGGCAGGTTCCGGAGCAGGTTGATCGACAGCTTCGTCAGCCTGTTGAGGGGCAGGATCTTCCTCCGGTTGTGGGACAGGGTCGTCAGCAGGTGGAAGGGCAGTTGGCTCCACTAGCCTGACATCAGAACTGCTGCTGCCGCTGTCCCAGCTGGTGGACATGATGGCCTTGGACAGCTTTCTCTTGTCTGCCACATGCTTGATACGCTTCACCCGTGTGAAGGCGCTGTCCAAATTCCTCCGGACAAGGGGGCTGTCGTCAGTGGCAGCTCGCTTTGTTCCTCGAGGGGAGGTGTCTGCCGTTGGGCTGCCGGCTGCCGTCGGGGAAGGTATGGAGGAGGCAGATTCTCCATGGGGAGAGACAGGTGGTGTGGGAGTAGGGGATGGGATGTTGAAATAATGGGCGGGGAAGGTGGGAAAAGAGACATCCGAAAAATTCAAAGTATTGGTAATGAAGTTTACCGTGGCATTGGAGAAGTCTCGGATGAATGTCATTAAGCCCATCTGGCGTTCCTCGATCCGCAGGATGGCAGCAAGGATGTGGGCATTCTGATCTACCGGAGCGGTGTTGGTGGCAGCTTCTGGGGCAGGTTCGGTGGCAGGCTCAGTGGCAGGCTCATCATCAGACTCAGCAGGAGGGGCGTTGGGATCGAAGGCATTGAGGGGCGATACGACTACTAGCTCCATGAGGCTGGAGATGTTGTTGTCTGTCCAGCCGCTGCCCTTCTTGATGTTGTCTGAGGCTTCCTCCGGTACGGCAGCGCAGCGGCAGAGGGCAGTTATGGTGCAGGGCAGGCAGAGCCGTGAGTCCGAGCGGAAGGCGCAATCTAGAATGTTGTCCCTCATGTACCTGCCCACATTGATGGGCCTGTTGTGCATGATAGAGTGGATGAGGGCCAGTCTCTGCCTGTTGACTGTCGTATGGTGGGACGAGGGCAGGATACGCTTTTTGATAAAAGCGTTCCATAACTTTGCCTCAGGTAGGAGCTGCCCCCTATTGACAGAATGAGGGTTCTTTTTACTTGTGCTCCACGTCGTTCCCGCTTCTGTCAGCTCCCTCATGACAGCATCATGGCCGGCAGCGTCGAGGGTGTCCCAAAACTGTTGATGGGCATCATCGTTGGGGCCGAAGAAGAGGCCGAAGACATGGTTGATGCTGCTGGCGGTAAAAGGGACCGTCACTCCTCGGACGGTGACAGATGTCGCCGTCTTGCTCTCGATCGCCGCATAAAACTCCCTGACTAGGGTGTCGTTAAGTTCTGCCGGCTGCTCGGCGAAGTCTTCCCACAATTGAGCTGTTATGGCCTGCATGATGAATGGCCGGAGTCCAAACAGAGGGGCATCTCTGTTGTAGATGAAACTGCGCTCCTCCCACAGTTCCTTGTTAGCGAACGGGGATGCTGCTGCGGAAGAGGAAGCGGCAGCAGCGTTCTGTCGGGTTTGTCGTGAAGACATATTTGGTTGCAAGGGCTGAAAATGAAAGAAAAGAGATCAAACTAGAAGAGAATAGCAAGAGAGAAAATCTGAAGTGATGAAAAATGAAAAGGAGAAGGGGTTATATAGCTGTCGGGGGCTGCCCATTTAATGCCGCAACGGCAGGCGGGAATAACGGAGCGGCAGATTGAATGTTGCGTCTGACACGTCTGACGGACATTAATGTTGCGTCTGCCGCACGATTCTTCGTCTGCTGTGCGTCTGTTGACAGCCTGTCAACTCCGTCCGCGCCGGCAGCCGAAACGACAGGTTATTATAAATGGACTTTATTTGGGCTGATGGATGGGCGGTGGGCTTGGGCCACTTCTTCTTTCTCACTTGCCTCCTTTATTTCCTAAAAACTGAAATTAAAAACAAAACATTATTAAAATAAATCTAATTCCTAATAAATAATATTAATAATAATAAAAATAAAAATAAAAGAATTAGGTTAAATTAGGGATGCCTTGTGGGGCATCACCTAAAGTAACCACTTCCTGTATTCCTGGGGCTTCAGTCCCTTGATAGTGCTTGAGGCGTTGTCCATTGACTTTGAATTGGTGCCCGTCCTTTAGTGATTGAATTGTAATGGCACCATGGGGAAAAACTTGAACTACTTGGAATGGGCCAGACCATCTAGATTTGAGCTTCCCTGGAAAGAGTTTCAATCTAGAATTGAACAACAACACAAGCTGCCCTGGGCAGAACTGTCGTGGCAGCAACTTCTTGTCATGCCACTTTTTAGTTTTTTCCTTGTAAATCCTTGCATTGTCGTAGGCCATTGTCCGTATTTCATCGATCTCATTCAAATCTAACAGCCTTTTCTGGCCTGCCTTGTCCAAGTCCATGTTTACTGCCTTGATCGCCCAATATGCCTTGTGTTCTATCTCGACAGGCAGATGACAGGTTTTCCCATAAATCAAACGGTATGGAGACATGCCCAATGGAGTCTTGAAGGCTGTTCTGTATGCCCATAATGCATCATTCAGAAGCAAAGACCAATCTTTCCTAGTTGGTTTAACCATTTTTTCAAGAATGTTCTTCACTTCCCTGTTGGATATCTCAGCCTGTCCATTGGTCTGTGGGTGGTATGCTGTCGCGATCCTGTGCTTGACACCATATTTTCTCAAGGCGGCAGCAATTACCTTGTTGTCAAAATGTCTCCCTTCATCACTGATAATCGCTCTAGGGATGCCGAATCTAGAAAAGATGTTTTTGTGCAAAAACTTTTGGACTGTTTTGGCATCATTTCGTTGAGTTGCGATTGCTTCTACCCACTTGGAGACATAATCCACTGCTAGGAGGATGTAAAGATTTCCACAAGAAGATGGAAAAGGTCCCATAAAATCAATCCCCCAAACGTCGAAGATTTCGACTTCTAAAATATTCTACAGTGGCATCTCGTTTCTCCTCGAGATGTTACCTGTCCGCTGGCACCTGTCACAGTTTTTATAAAATTCCTGTGCGTCCTTATACAGTGTCGGCCAGTAGAACCCTGACTACAGCACCTTGGCAGCAGTTTTATTGCCTCCTAAGTGTCCTCCATATTGTGAAGCATGACAGTGATGGAGAATGTCTTCTTGTTCTTCTTGTAGTATGCATCTCCTTATAACCTGATCTGCGCACATTTTGAAAAGAAGAGGTTCGTCCCAATAATAATGTTTAACATCATTTTGAAACCTCTTCCTGGCTTGGTAAGTAAGATTAGAAGGTAATATTCCGCTAACTATAAAATTAACGAAATCAGCATACCAGGGAAGGTTAGAAGACTTACCTGCCGCCATGGCTGTCGCGACAGCTAGTGCGGCAGCAAAGAGCTGCTCATCTGGGAAGGTCTCCAATATGTGTGTCTCATCTGGCGGTAGACTCTGTCCCGTTTCCAACCTCGACAAGTGATCTGCCACCTGATTTTCTGTCCCCTTTTTATCTTTTATCTCAAGGTCGAACTCTTGTAATAGTAATATCCATCGTATCAACCTAGGTTTTGCATCTTTTTTTGCAAATAGATACTTGAGGGCAGAGTGGTCGGTGTGTATTATAACCTTCGTTCCAAGTATGTAAGAACGAAACTTGTCGATGGAAAACACCACAGCTAACAGCTCCTTTTCCGTGGTGGTATAATTCACTTGGGCATCATTCAATGTTTTGCTGGCATAATATATGACATGAAATAGCCTGTCCTTGCGCTGCCCAAGTGCTACCCCGACAGCATAGTCACTAGCATCACACATAATTTCAAACGGTTGCGTCCAGTCTGGTGGCTGTACTATGGGGGCTGTCACTAACTTTTCCTTCAGAACCTTGAATGCTTCAGTACATTCTTCATTAAAGTCAAAGGGTCGGTTCTGCTCTAGGAGATGACATAGGGGTTTCGTGATTTTTGAGAAATTGGCAATAAATCTCCTATAAAAACCAGCATGCCCTAAAAAACTCCTAATGCCCTTGACTGTTGTTGGCGGCGGCAGCTTCTCTATAACTTCTATTTTTGCCCTGTCGACTTCTATCCCACGACAGCTAATCTTATGGCCTAAGAATATCCCTTCATCCACCATAAAGTGGCATTTTTCCCAATTTAAAACCAAGTTAGCTTTTTCGCATCTTTCGAGCACCTTTTGTAAATTGCCTAGACAACTCTCAAAATCGTCTCCAAAGACAGAAAAATCATCCATAAAAATTTCTAGGAAGTCCTCAACCATGTCCGAGAATATAGCCATCATGCACCTTTGGAAGGTGGCAGGTGCGTTACAGAGTCCAAATGGCATCCTCCTAAATGCATACGTACCGTAGGGGCATGTGAAAGTCGTTTTCTCTTGGTCCTCCGGTGCAATAGCAATTTGATTATATCCTGAATAACCATCAAGAAAACAATAGTAAGGTTTACCCGCTAATCTATCAAGCATTTGATCAATAAAGGGTAAAGGAAAGTGGTCCTTTCGGGTAGCTTTGTTAAGCTTCCGATAGTCCATACAAACCCTCCAACCGGTCACAGTCCTGGTTGGGATTAACTCGTTGTTTTCGTTGGTTATTACAGTCATGCCTCCTTTCTTGGGAACACATTGCACCGAGCTTACCCATTTGCTGTCGGAGATGGCGTAAATAATACCAGCATCTAACCATTTAATTATTTCTTTACGCACTACCTCCTTCATTGCAAGGTTTAACCGCCTTTGGGCATCAATAGTCGGCTTATGATCTTCCTCTAGGAGGATTTTGTGCATACAGATTGCCGGACTAATGCCCTGGATGTCTGCTATCGTCCATCCTATCGCCCTTTTATGCTGCCTCAACATGTCGATCAGCTGTCGTTCCTGTTCCTGCGGCAGCTTAGCAGAGATGATTACGGGCAGTGTGTTATCACAACCAAGATAAGCATATTTAAGCTGCCCTGGCAGGGGCTTAAGTTCTAAGACAGGTGGTTCAACAGTGGAGGGCTTTTGGATTAAATGGTTATCCGAAGTGTAATTTAAGGGTTCGAATAACTTACCTGGACGATGGTCTAACCAGTTTACCTCCTCATGACCTTCAGTATCAGATGTATCGGATTTAGAGGGGTCACTGTCGTCTGTGCTGCCGTCGTTGCTGTCGTCGTCACTGTCGTGACAGGTTGGTAGATGGCTGTCGCAGCAGTGACCAAATTTAATATCCCGGCAGCCCGACCTGATGCAGGGGTAATCAAAGGTCACCTCGATGATGGCTTTGCATTCCTCGTCCACATCGGCATGTTTCATTGCTTGGAGAACATTCAACTTAATTTCTTGATCGTTCACGCGCATGGTGAGTTCTCCCTTCTTCACATCAATCAACGATCTTCCCGTGGCTAAGAAAGGTCGTCCGAGGATGACTGGTGCATTCTCATCTGCCTCACAATCTAAAATAAGAAAGTCAGCAGGAAAAATAAGCTTATCCACTCTTACCAAAATATCTTCAATTTTTCCCTCGGGGTGAACGTAAGAGCGGTCGGCTAGCTGTAGGGTAACTGTCGTGGGCCGCGCCTTGCCAATACCTAGTTTCTGAAAAACAGATTTGGGCATTAGATTAACACTAGCACCAAGATCACAAAGTGCCTTACCCACAAATTTGTCACCGATTACGCAAGGTATGAGGAAGCTCCCTGGATCCTTCTTTTTCTGGGGTGGTTGTCGATGAAGAATACTCATGCAACCCTCTTGCATCCTTACCGTTTCAAATTCCCCAAGTTTAGATTTTTTCGACATGACATCCTTGAGAAATTTAGCGTAACCGGGCATCTCCCTAACAGCATCTAACAACGGTATGTTAATATGAACCTGTTTAAAAATATCATAATTTTTTTTTAGTTGAGATTCATTCTTAGCTTGTTGTATCCGTTGAGGGAAAGGTGGTGGAGGACGATAATCAGCAATACGCCCTTCCCACTGCATGCGAATCTGAGGACGATGATCTTCCTTTTTCTCCTCTGTCGCATCTGCTGTCGTGACAGGATCATCGGCAGCAGTCTGTTTGTCACCTGTCGGGGCAGCTTCCTCGGCAGGTTTGTTCAAAGCAGGGTCCTTTTCTGTATCAACTTCTTTTTCCAACCCCGGTAGCTTTTTCCCACTCCTAGTAGTAATTGCCTTACATTGCTCATGTGGGGGTGGTCTAGCATTTTCAGTATTGCTAGGGAAACCTCCATTCTGCCTCGGTTTAATATGCTGCGACACCTGACCCATTTGTGTCTCTAGAGATTTCAAGGTGGCCTCATGGTTTGTCATTCTCATCTTAGTCTCGTCCATAAAATTTTTCGTCTTTTTGACAAACTGATTAATATTTTCCATATATGTGCCAGTCTGAGACATAAAGGTAGCCAAAGTCTGCTCCAATACACTACTCGTGGCAGGTGGTGGCTGCTGTTGTTGTTGAGGCGGCAGGTTCTGCGGCAGGTTCTGCGGCTGCAGTTGCTGTCGCGTCAACAATCTAGGACCCCCTGATTCTGATTATATGCTTGCGGATTCAGGGCATTGTTAGGATTACTCCAGGAAAATTTGGGATCCTTTCTCCAATTAGGGTTGTAATTGTTGGAATTGTAGTTTGGCTTGTAATTTCCAACATATTTCCCTTCTTCTATGTTTATAGGGCACTCATCCCTACTATGATTTCCCTCACAAGTGGCACAAATTTCCTCGACAGCAAACCCTCGTACTTCCTCTTCACTCAATAAGTGTTTCATGGCTTTAGTGAGGAATGCTACCTGTGATTTCATAGTGCTGTCAGCCTCATAGTCTTTGACAGCAAGTACCCGTTTACCCCCTCTTCTAGCTGTCGGAAACTGCTCCTCATTCTTAGCTAGATTCTTCAGAACTTGTAATGCCTCGTCTGGATCTTTATCCAATAACAGTCCATTTGCTGCAGAATCAATGCGAATGCGAGTTTGTAAGTTAGCAGCATTATAAAACTTAGTTACCTGATTCCAGACGGGGAATCCATGCATTGGGCAGTTCCGTAGAAGAGTAGTAAATCTGTCCCAGGCCTCGTGCATCGGCTCGTCATCTTCCTGTTGAAAAGTAGCAATTTCGTTACGTAATCGCTCAGATAAATGTGAAGGATTAAAACGAGATAAGAATTCACGAGTTAGATCTGCCCAAGTCATAATAGAACCCGGTGTAAGTTTATTCCACCAAGTTTTAGCTCTATCCCTTAATGAATGAGGGAATAACCGAAGCCTCAGTATCTCCGGACTAACTCCTGGTAGCCTAAATGAACCACAGATCTCCTGGAACGTTTTGAGATGCTCCCTAGCATCTTCTGTCGCAGAACCACTAAACTGTCCGGCATTGTTGATCATACTAAACATGACAGGTTTAAGTTCAAAGTTATCAACATCAATATCCGGCAGCGTGGTCTCCAGCTCTACATGGTCATTCAGCATGTAGTCACGACATGACCGTCGTCCACCTGCCCCAGGCGGATCGCCGACAGGCGGTATGTCTCCTCCATCAGGCTGGTTACGGGCCATCTGCTCAAGCTGTTCTTCAAGGTATTCGTTCCTGTCTAAAAGATGGCGAATTTGTTTCTTGAGATTGAATGATCGTTGGATTTCCGGATCTAACTTATACTCAGGATCTTCGCCTCTTTTCGATCTGCGCATAAACAAGAGAACCTTGTGAAAAGCAAGAGTTTAAAACACAAAATAAAAATTTAAAGAAAAACTAAAAACGAAAAACAAAAATAAAAATAAAAACAAAAAGTGCAATAAAATAAAGATGTAGTTATGTTGCCAATCCCCGGCAACGGCGCCAAAAACTTGTTGCGTGTAAAATAGACTATCGCAATTGTAGTGCAAGTGTACACGACGCAAGTAGTAAAGTGATACGAAGTATCGGATATCGTCTCCACAGGGATTGGGCTAATGACTTCACCTTGATTTACTGCACGAAGTAAAGGAAATATTTTAGAGAGTTGTCACGAATAATAAAGTAAAACGTAAATAAAAGGATTGAAAAATCAAGATAGAGAGAATGGGCCGGTATTGAATTGCTCGGTAGTGCAGGTATTGAATTGCTTAGGATCTCCAGTTCTGTCGTCGCTCCCGTCGCCGACAGCACCTGTCGCGGCGTCTGTCCGTTAGTTGTCGCGGCAGCAGACACTAACTCAGTACTTCAAGCTTGGCAAGAATCCCAGATCTGCCTTGCCCTATCCCTAGGCACAAGTCTGTCGATGAACACGTCTTTGATGATACCTCCCGGCGTGAATCGAA
Source organism: Hibiscus tridactylites (assembly GCA_958450335.1). Lineage (NCBI taxonomy): Eukaryota > Viridiplantae > Streptophyta > Magnoliopsida > Malvales > Malvaceae > Hibiscus > Hibiscus tridactylites. The sequence goes on along the minus strand of OY288268.1, from coordinate 78,937,336 downwards.
GGATGAACACCGATGTGTATGAATTCTTCCTTAGCCACTTAACCTCGCCTTATCCCTAAGCACGAGATGGTTCAACTATAAACTAGAGAACTCGCTTCTATCTCTTTCGTATACTTAACTCTCCCGATGCTAAGTAAATAGATAACCTTACAATGCTCTCCCGATGCTCTTGCAAGATGTTAAAACCAAGATAAAAGAACTTGAAGTTTATTTTATTGAACTTGAAAAATCCTAAAACAAAGCAACCCTTGCAACTACTTTACAAAACAACCCGTGACCCTAAGGGAAATTTAGAACATGTCGGTGACGGGTGGACGGCAGGGTTTTGGTTTCGGTTATGGGGTAGTCGGCTATGCCCTAGGTTTAATCTATGCCCTTTATATAAGCTTTGGGCTCAAGTTATCTAAGGTAACAAGGATTACAACTTTAATTAAAAGTAAGATTCTAATAAAGATTAAATCTCTAAAGTATCCTACTTTCTAGCCGCCTCCTTGCTTTTAGGGATTTTCTCTCCTATGAGCTTTGGCTTGACATATCTTTTGATCCGGGGCTTGGAAAATTATTTGGCTGCCACACGACAGACGAGCAGATTTTTCTCTATCTATCGATGTCCACTTCATTTTTCCTCTTCAATAATCTGCTGTCACCATGCTGTCGTGACGGGTCCATGACAGGTTCATCTTCTTCAGCTGCTTGTTCAGTTCAGCCTTCCTGCTTATCTGCCCTTCGCCTGCCTTCATCGTCAACCTTGACAGTTACCTGCAAAATACACCATCTTTTAGTAGAATCCGTGCCTTTTATATAATTGTGATATTTAATTGAAAACTATCCTAAATGCAATGAAATGATGCTTGAATGCAGCAGAAATATGGGTTAAAAAGGGTGTGAATAATAGAACTTTTACACACTCAACAACGTGGTGCCATACTATTACCATGCAATCACAATGCAAATAAAACAAAGTCAGGCCCAGCAAGGTAAGCAATCCAAGTATTCAAGCTCAATTTCATTCAAAATCAACAACATTGCATTAGCTTCGATTTGGCAATGGGTACCCACATCATGCTACATCACAGCATACAACTCAATTGCATCCAAATCACAAGCCACAAAACATGCTTTCGATCAACAAGCATACAAGGCAAACATACTTCAATCATGCATACATTCATTCCCAATTACTCGAGAACTCAGCTCTGATACCACCAAATGTAACCCCCTTAACCCGGCCTAGACGGTTGACCCGAATTAAGAAAGTCACACGGGGAAAACCAAAGTAAACCCGAAAGTCAACCTTGATTAACGACCCTTTTTTCTTTTTAATCTTGTCTAGATGCACATTAACCCTAATTGTGATCACTCAACAACATATTCAAAGATCACAAGCATCAGAGATCAAACAGGGACCCAATTGAACAAATTACGACTTTATGGACCAAATTGTAATTTCTAATAAATAGGAGGACTTAACCCAAATTAAAGTTACCAACTTGAAATTAGTCAGATTTCATGCTTCTCTGTGAAATTTCAGCTCCAAAAAACTTCCCGAACTCATACAATTGCACAAACAAGGTTCAGGACTAAAACGCAAACAATTCAAAACATTTAACTGCCAATGTCAACCCCCAACGGTCGATCGTTCCGAAACAGGCAGAGCCTGTTTCGAAACGCGGGGCCGTTCCGCAACACGTACCGAAACAGGGGCTGGCAGTAGCCAAACCGTTTCGAAACGGTGCCTACCGTTTCGGACGCCTGGGTTCATTCAAGGCACCCGTTCCGGAACGGTGTGCACTGTTCCGAAACACCTTGCACAGATTGCAGCATAAAGCTTACTTAAACATGCAATTGATCATTCTAACATGCTCCAAATGCTACCAAACTTTACCAGCATGCAATTCAACATATAAAAGACATTTAGGCATCATCCAAACATCAAGATAGCATCACATGTAAAAAGCCCCAATTCTAATGGCATGCTTCCTATACAAGCAAACCACTCAAGCATAAAACCACCAAACAAGCATATAATGACCAAACTCAAAAACCAACATTCTCAACAACATTCAACATACTTAGGGAGTTCAAAACCTCTCCCAAAACATACACATAAGTCCCCCATTGCCAAATTACCAAAAGCTAAAAGAAATGTACTCAAGAAACCTTCCATACTTTGAGCTTTACTTTCACTTGAATGCTTGCCCTCCTTGCTGCCCCCAAAGTACTCTAATGCACTGCATTATTGATTTAAGAAAACGAAAGAGAGCGTAAGCAAAAGCTTAGTGAGGAATGCTCATTAAAACCATTCAATAATGCATTTATAAAACACTTTATAAATCATGCTACAAATCAACATTTACACATGTTCAAAAGCATACATTAAACAAGCATCTCATGCTTCATATCATAACATGTCATATTGGCCACAAGTGATAAATTCCATTTCTTTCAAAACAAGTTCATCAACTTTCACCCCAAGGACTTTTAAACACCTTGGCCCCATGGACTTTTAACCACCATGGAAAGGACCACACAAGGACTTTTAACCACCTTTGTGTCTGTATCAAGTTTCACCCCAAGGACTTTTAAACACCTTGGCCCCAAGGACTTTTAAACACCTTGGCCCCATGGACTTTTAAACACCATGGAAAGGATCACACAAGGACTTTTAACCACCTTTGTGTCCGTATCAAGAATCATCCAAGGACTTTTAACCACCTTGATGATCTTAAGTAAACAAGGCTCACTCAAGGACTTTTAGCCACCTTAGTGACCTTAACCTTTTCAAAACATCACTTGCCAATATACATCATTATCATCAATTTATCCACTGTTTTAAAGCATTTAACCAAGCCATAATCATCATGCATTTAAAAGCATCAAACCACATTTAATCAATGTTCAAAAAAAAGGAACTCTTACCTTGAGCTTCCTTCAACATATGGCTTACAAAAAACAGCATTAACCATGCTAAATCATGCTTTCAAAACGGAATTTAAAACATGCAATAAACCACATTGCACAACAAACGAATCATGGCCACCACTAGAGAGTATTTCCGAAAACTTACACTTGAGCTTAGCAAAGTTGTTTAGACTTAAACTAAGCTCCCAAGACATTGATTTCAAAGCCGAAAACCCATTTTCACTCACCGATTCCACTTCGCCTCTTGCCGAAGCACCAAATCAAGCTTCTGGATCAACAACTCTTGGATCCAAAGATGCCTCCGCTGTTTTAACACATCAAAGCAGAGGATTAATGCATCATCATGCATTAATTGCTTCAATGAAAGCACCTAAACTCGCTGCTCTCATCCACACTCCATTTTTGGCCACCAAACACAACCGAAAATGCATCCAAACCACCTCTCAACAAAGCCCAGCCATTAACCAACAAAACCAAACATCTATTAACATCATTTAACATCTAAAAAGAACCTATTAACATGCTTATACCTCCAGCAACATCAGATCCACAAGATCACCCCAAAAACAATCAAGAATCACAAGCTAAACTTAGGAAACTCAACCTATCCGGGATTGCATTAATTAAAACTCAATTCCTTATCAATTTAGAGTCCAAATAACATCAAAAACACATCTCAAATCACAGATTTAACAGATCAAACGAAAATCATCAAAAATCACCAAATCTTGCATTATAAGCCAAGATCCAATTCACAACTCAAAAGCTTTTAATAAAACATCAATTAAGGATTGAAAACTTAGGAATTTCAGTAAAGAATTGATAGTTTAGAGGAGAAGAACGTTCTTACCTCCAAACTTGAGTTTCTCCTCTTTTTGGAATCAAAAACCTTGATGAATCAAGTAGCAAATGATGAGGTTTTGTAGATATGTTGATTAGGAATCAAAAGAGAGTTGAAAGGAGGGATTTAGGTGAGAAAATCAGAAACAATTCTCTGGAAAGAAAGTGTTTGGGTTGAGAGAAAATGAGAGAAAGGAAAATAGGAAGTTAGTTATCAAAATGGCCAAAATGGCTTTCCCTCCACTTTTGATATGTTTTAAAATCAGAATAAATCCTTAAAATATCTTAGAAAAATCTGGAGAAACTACTTTTGGAATAATAGCTCCTTAAAGATTCAAAGTTTCAACCCTTTATAAAACAGTCACCAAACTTTCAAAAATTACATTTTGGTCACTAGCCAAAATGTCACCCTTCCAAAACTCATTTTCCAAAATTGATTTCACAGTTCACTTAATTATATTAAAAGATGATTTTAGAACATTTTTCCATATTTTTAATGCAACCCGAACTAGGCTTTCCTAATTTCACCTTTTTAGATTCGAACAGCACTTTGACCAAACCGGTCAACGCCCAAAACTCCTAAGCCCAAAACCGGGGCGTTACAGTTGTAAGCTCTAATATAGTCTCTAATGCTCATTTCTTGATCCTCTATGTTCCTAAAAGTACCTAAAACAAATGAAACTAAAAATAATGTTAGAAAAATAAATAATAAAAGGAAAATAATTATAAACTACAACAAATACAAGTAAAAAATCAAAACATTAAAACTATATTGCAATCCCTGACAACAGCGCCAAAAACTTGTAGACTCTCAACGTGAATGATTATTTGTTGGCAATAGGGAGTAAAAGATATTGGAAAAGTGTTAACACAATGCCAAGAAAATCTATTGCGTGCAAGTATATACGGTCTGCAAGTAATACATTAGTTAAGCTGAGTATCGATCCCACAAAGATTGTGTTGGAATTCGATTGCCTTGTTTTATTACTTGTCTTGAGAAAAAGATTTGTTCAATTGGAAGTGGTTTTGTAAATTGAAAAGAAATGAAAAAGAAAGTTTAAAATGTTGGCAAGGAGAGTGCCTTAGCTAATGATGAGCGTTGGCAAGGAGTGCATGGTTTACACGCTATTCATGCCATGCTAGCCTTCAATAAATCATGTCTTGGCATTGTTTGCCGAGCAGATTCAAAGGTAGCAAGGCTTCTGTCGATAATAATTCCCTAAATTAATTTTATAAAAACCCTCTATATGTCTATAGTGAATGTTTTTCATAAATAAATTTGATTAAGTGTCAATCTTTACTCCCGAGGGTAGATTTCATTCTCGAAGTAAGTTCATCTACTTGAACATCGTCTCTCGAAGCATCTCACCTCATTATCTAGCATTTGATCGTCGCCACCCAAGTCAGTTATGATATTGAGTTGCAATAGGCTAACTATGCCAACGGTCGCTTGGCATAGTATTTTAAAAGAGAGTGCCAGCTGTCACTTGGCAACACACTTAAAAATAGAAAACATGATAGATAGGAAAAACAATGTCGAGTCAGTGTGGATTTATTAAAAACTAAACAAAAACATAGCGTTCAAACGCAATCACCCCTCACCAACTATGAAATTAGTTAATGGTGAGGGTATCAACCTAAAACCCATAATCGTTTTTGACATCCATCATCATTAGAACTAAATAAAACAACTAAACCAAAGATAATGGCGAGAAGGAGGTCTCTTATAGCAGCCCTTCACGGTCTAGGCTCTTGGTCAAGCTGGTCGAACCACCTCTCCTTGGTACAGTCGGTTGTGATCAATCCTCTCGAAAATCTCTACTTTTATCTTCACAATTGATCTTTAAATAGGCGTGTAAAGGAGGCTAGGATAAGCCTTTGCATTTGAAATTTGAACGCTCAAGGGATAATGCTTGTGATCACCTTTATCCAGATTTGAATTGATAGGCTAATAAGGTGATAAGCTGATCAAGCTAGGGCTGATGTCACCGTGCCGAAGTAGCTCTAGCATCCCATCTTGGCATGGTTCTACTAACCGCGCTTGGCACTACTTATCCACTATTTTTTCGGAGATTGATCCAATCCCTATTTTCTCGCAGCCTGATCTAGTCCTATTTTTTCGGGTTCAACAACTATTTGGCATGGCATCAAGTTCTCTTCTCTGTCAACCGGTGTTTGGCAATGTTTGGTCCTTCTCTGCCAACAGCTACTCAGCATCCTCCTTGGCATCGTTTCTTGCCTACGCTGGCCTAGTCTGGTCTGCTCATTTTTGTGCCAAATTTGCAAAAATATCAACAAAAACATCCCTTCATTATGGCATAGCACTAGTTCCTAACTCTTTATGCAAATGCATGATTCTATGACCTAAATGCAACTAAATGTACTTAAAAGACAAGAAAAAGCATATGAAATAGGCATGAAAACAATACTTTTGGAGCATCAACACTCTTCCATACTCATTGAAAATGTATTGTATGTCAACGGTCTAAAACATAATTTATTATGCATTAGTTAATTATGCGATAAGGGTTTTAATGTTCTTTTTGATGTTAATGGGTGCAAAATTTTGAACATTGAAACTAATAAGATAATGTTCATAGGTCATCACATAGGTAATATATATATGGTGTATTTAGATGATAGACATGTTTCCAATGCATGCTTTGTATCTAAAGATGAGTATGATGCATGGTTATGGCATAAGAAACTAGGACATGCTAGCATGAGTGTTTTAGAGAAATTAGTTTCCCAAAATCTAGTAAGAGGTTTACCCAAATTAAAATTTTCTCTAGATAAAATTTGTGATGCATGTGCTAATGGTAAACACAAAAGAACCTCATTTAAACCTACTAATGATGTTTCAAGTAGTAGGGTGTCACAAATTGATCCATATAGATCTCTTTGTGCCAATTAGGACTATAAGCTTGGGTGGAAAATCATATGCATTTGTGTTAGTTGATGATTTCTCTAGATACACTTGGCTTCTCTTTTTAAGTACTAAGGATGAGGCTTTAGAAAAGTTCATCATGTTTTCAAAAATCACTCAAAATGACCTTAGCCAACAAATTTCACACATTAGAAGTGATCATGAGACCGATTTTCAAAACATAGGATTTGAGGACTTTTGTAACACAAATGGTATAAGTCATAATTTTCCGCACCTTGCACTCTTCCACAAAATAGGATAGTTAAGAGGACAAATCGAACTTTAGAAGAAATGGCTAGAACCATGCTTTGTAAAAACAATTTACCTAAGTATTTTTGGGCGGAAGCCACAAACACTTCTTTCTATATTATAAATCGAGTAATGATTATGACAATTTTAAAGAAAACTTCTTATGAGATTTTAAAATCCAAGAAGCCTAACATTAGCTATTTTCATCCTTTGGGGTGCAAGTGTTTTGTTTGAAATGATGGAAAAGATAATTTAGGTAAATTTTATGCAAAAAGTGATGAAGCTATTTTCCTAGGTTACTCTTTAAACTATAAAGCCTATAGAGTATTTTAAAAAAGAACTTTAGTTGTAGAGGAGTTTATACATGTGGCTTTCGGTGATAACCTCCATCCGAGGAAAGATACTTGTGATGATGATGATGATGATGATGTAGGAATCATTGAAGCTAATGATGGTGGACAATCACCAAAAGTAGATGAGGTTCCGAACAAAGAGGAAGAAGCACAAGATCCACCTTTAGAAGCCTTGAATGACATGATTCTAGAGGAAAAGAAAGTGAACTACCCAAGGGAGTTCAACTATGTCAAAGGTGGTGAGATTTTGGGTGATTCATCAGAAGGGGCAACCATTAGATCATCTCTTAGATTAATAAATAATGTTGTATTTATTTCATGCATAGAGCATAAGAATATCAAAGAAGCATTAAATGATGATTTTTGGATATTGGTCATGCAAGAAGAACTAAATCAATTTGAGAGGAGTAAAGTTTGGACATTAGTTGATAAACCTAGTAATAAATCTACTATAAGGACTAAATGGGTTTTTAGAAACTGTGACCCCCTAGTCCCAGTCTGGACGACTGACCAGTCCGAGTAGGTTACACGGGGAAAACCAAAGTGAAACCCGTTAAGGCCCCACCTCGGTTAGCAACCCTAGAAAATTTTTCTTCAATTATCTTATCTAGATGTCTCGTTAGCCCTATGTGTGAAAAAAGACAACGGAAAAACAAGGACAAGACGATGCAGACGGAACGTAAGTTAATTTAAATTTTACCTAGTGTCAAGTTAGTCCGATTTCTTACATACGTGACCAAACCGTCCATAAACGATACATACAAGGCTCCCCGGAAAGCTTACAACAAATATAACCCAAGCCCAACACTTGAAAACCTTTAAAGATGCCAAAAGCCTAATTTTCAGGCCGGTATTTCGAAACAGACTTGCCCGTTTCGAAACACGAGCCCCAGTTTCAAAGCCAGACCAGCAGTACCGATACGGTCCACCTCATTTTGGTACATGGGTCCATTTCGTCTAAGCGTTCCAAAACTCGTTCTGCAACAAGCCTTCACAGTAGCAAACTGTTTCGGTACGCGTATTGTAACATGGGCTCACAGTGTCAAACCGTATCGAAACGTGTTCTGATACGGGTATCCCTGGAACCACGCCCGCCGAAACCACCTCACGCGTTTCGAAACACCTGTAGTCTGTAAGACTCTAAAAATAGTTTTAAGCATCTCCAAGTGTTCCCAAACATCCTCGAAACCACGAGAAACAAGATACAACATGCATACACAACACATACTTCACAAGTCCACATTATGCACCTTAAGCAAAACTCATAAAGCACGCTAGAGATTAAGCTACCAACTTAACCTCTACCTTGGATTGGCTTACCAAGCACAATCCAACACCATAACCACACACTTGAACCAATTTAAAACCATTTTAAATGATTCCACACATCACACTTCCTTAAGCAAACTGAGAAAAGCCGAATCAAGCCTCCACACTTTCTGGAACCGTGCTCGAAGCTTCTCCAACGGTTTCCCTTGATTCTAACCAATCAAAAACAACACATTACTCAACCAAATCATTCACAAACACTGTCACAACCCAAACTACAACCACAAAGCCAATTCTCTACAATTTCAAACCATGAACCAACCCAAAGATCCTCATTTTCGTACTCCATCACAACCCAACAGAAATCTATCAATTCCAACACCTAAACCAACATTAAACACCTTCAAAACAACATTCTAGTATCATTATAACACCAGCCCAACTCCCCTTCACAAAACCACTCCAAAAACTCAAGTTTTGATCCTTTTAAAATACCCACAAAAACCCATTTTGGGATTTTTGACAAAACTCCACCATTTTGAGTTATAAAGTACCTAAGGGCAAGGTTACAACATATAAAGATTCGGAAAACTCGAAGAACTATAAAGATGGCGTTTTTGAAAATCTAAAACCCTAGAAATATTCAGAATAAAGAGGAGAAGTCAAAAACGTGCTTACCTCGTTGAAAACCCTTGAAATGGTGAAGAACTTTGATGGAATAGTGTTTAGGGGTTTGGGGGGGTTCAATGTCGTGAAAATGGTGGAATGAAGAAGATGAGAAAGATTTTCAAAAAGCCTCTTTTACTCATCTTATTTCATTTATTTTAAAATTACCAAAATGCCCTTACTAAAACTCAAACCCATTTAAATTTTAAAGCAAAGCCTATTTTAATTAAAATGAGCACAACAACACGAACCCGATTCACTCTCTCAACTCCCGACCCCAAAACCAGGGTGTTACAACTCACCCCCACTTAAGGAATTTCGTCCCCGAAATTACCTGACTAGAAGAGATAAGGAAACTCTCTTTCCATATCCTCATTTCTCTCCCAAGTGGCCTCGTCCACTCCTCGACATTGCCACCTCACTTTGACCAACTTAATCGATCTACCATGCAACACTTTGCTATATGAGGCTAAGATCTCCACCGGTTCCTCATCATACGTCAGATCCGGATTCAATTCAATCTCTTCCACAGACATAACATGCGACATATCTGATCTATACTTACGAAGCATCAAAACATGGAACACATCATGAATCTTCTCTAGTTCGGATGGCAAAAGTAACTAATAAGCAACTGGACCGACTCGCCTCACAATTTTCACACGGTCTAATGTACCTTGGACTCAACTTCCCTTTTCTACCAAATCTCATAATCTTCTTCCACGGAGAGACTTTCAAGAACACTCTATCTCCCACGGAATACTCAACTTCTTTCCTCTTCAAGTCGGCATAGGACTTCTGCCTATCCGAAGCTGCTTTCAAACGATCACAAATCAACTTCACCTTATCGGTAGTCCCCTTAAGCAAATCAAACATCGGTAACAACTTTTGACCTGCTTCGGCCCAACAAATTGGAGTTCTACATTTTCTACCATACAATGCCTCATACGAAGCCATCTAAATGCTCTACTGAAAAATGTTATTATATGCGAACTCGACTAAAGTCAAGTGTTTCTCCCAAGTACCCTGAAAGTCAATGATGCAACAACGCAACATGTCCTCTAAAATCTGTATGACCCTCTCTGACTGACCATCTGACTAGGATGATACGACGTGCTAAAATTTAATCGGGTACCCAAAGCTGTATGCAATCACTCCCAAAATCTGGTTGTGAATCTCGGATCTCTGTCAGACACAATCGACTTCAGCACACCATGCAGTCTCACGATCTCACCGATGTACAAATCGACTAATCTATCTAAGGAGTAAGTCGTGTTAACAGCTAGGAAGTGAGCACACTTCGTGAAATAGTCAACTATAACCCAAACTGATTTCTTCTTCGTAGGAGTCAAAGGCAAGCCCGAAACAAAATCCATGGTGATATTTTCCCACTTCCATTCTAGAATTCTCAACGGTTGCAACAAGCCTGAAGGAACCTGATGTTCCGCCTTAACCCTCTGACATACCATACACTTACTCACGAAGTCGGCTACGTCTTTCTTCAAGCCAACCTAATAATATCCATTCTTCAAATCACGATATATCTTCGTATTACCGGGATGCATAGCAAACGCGCTACTGTGTGCTTTGTCAAGATTGTACGTCTCAAATCACTGTCATCCGGCACAACTATTCTATCTCTAAAACAGAAGACCCCATCGACACTGAAACTGTAGTATGATGGTCTACCCTCGGCTATGTCTTGCACGTGAGGTGCCAAAGATCTATCTAAGATTTGTTTCTCTCTAATCAACTGGCCTAAGGTAGGTCTAGCCTGAAGCTCGACCAGTAAACCACCATCATCAGACAAACTCAAACTAGCAAACATGGCTCTCAACTCAACGACTACCTTCCTACTCAAAGCATCTGCCACTACATTGGCTTTACCCGGATGGTACTCAATCGTAAGATCATAGTCCTTAAGCAACTCTAGCCACCTACGATGTCTAAGGTTGAACTCTTGCGGTGTCATGATATACTTCAGACTCTTGTGATTCGTGTACACTATGCATTTCTCAGCATACAAATAATGTCTCCAAATCTTCAAGGCAAACACAACTAGGGCTAGCTCTATGTCGTGTGTCGGATAGTTACGCTCGTGAGTCTTCAACTGTTTCGAGGCATAAGCCACCACTCTTCTGTCTTGCATGAGAAAACAACCTAACCATATATACGAAGCATCACTATAGACAACATACTCTTTCCCCGACTCTGGCTGAATCAAAATTGGTGCATTGGTCAAAGCTTCTTTCAATTTCTCAAAGGCTTGATGTCTCGCATCTGACCACTCAAACTGAACATTCTTCTGAAGCAACTTCGTCAAAGGAGCGGCTATCTTCGAGAAACCTTCCATAAACCTCCTATAGTAATCGGCTAAGCCTAGAAACGTACGAACCTCTGTCACAGACTTCAGTTGCTTCCACTCAACAACGACCTCTATCTTCTTCGGGTCAACTCTAATCCCCTCGGCTGACACTACATGTCCTAGGAAGACCACTTCTTGGATCCATAACTCATATTTACTCAACTTTGCATACAATTGGTTGTCTAGCAAAGTCTGCAAAACCAACCTCAAATGTCGGTCATGGTCTTCCTCGATACGCGAATACACCAAAATGTCATCTATGAAAACAACCACAAACTGGTCTAAGTACTGATGGAAGATTCTATTCATCATGTTCATGAAAGCAGCTGGTGCATTTGTCAACCCAAACGACATAACTAAGAACTCATAGTGACCATATCTAGTCCTAAAAGCTTTCTTTGGTACATCAACCTCTTTCACCTTCAACTGGTAATAGCCGGATCTCAAGTCAATCTTCGAAAAGACTGACGCCCCTCTCAACTGATCAAACAAGTCATCAATACGCGGCAAAGGATACTTGTTCTTCATTGTCAATTGATTCAACTATCTATAATCAATGCACATTCTCATATTACTGTCATTCTTTTTCACAAACAAAAACGGAGTGCCCCAAGGCGAAGAACTCGGACATATAAAGCCTCTATCTGACAACTCTTGCAACTGAGTCTTCAACTCTTTCAGTTCTTTCGGTGCCATACAGTACGAAGCAATCGAAACAGGAGCAGAATCTGAATAAGTCTCTATAGCAAACTCTACCTCTCTATCAGGCGGTAAACCCGACAATTCTTCCGAAAACACACTTGGAAAATCACACATTATTCTGATATCTTGAGGTCTAACTTCACTCATATTCTTATTCATCACGTAGGCCAAGTATGCCTCACAACCCAACTCAACAAACCTTCGAGCCTCTAAAGATGAAACAACATTCGATAAGAACTTCACGTTCTTACCTACTACCACAATCTCATAATCATCCACAAGCTTCAAGAAAACCCTCTTAGTCTCAAAATCTATCCTAGCTCTATGTTCTGTAAGTCAGTCCTACCCAGAATTACATCAAAGCCATAAACAGTAACTCCATCATATCCACTGGAAATACATGCCCTTGAACCATTAATGGACACCTTCTATACATCTTCCTAACCACTACTGTATCCCCGAAGGAACTAGTAACACTGATACCTACCTCTAGTACCTCACAAGGTAAATTCAACATCTTTGCATGCTCACTCAAAATATAAGAATGCGTAGACCCGGAGTCAATCAAAGAAAGCAAACTTAGAGATCGTATCGAGAAGTTACCTGCAATCACATCCGTGTCGTTCTGCCCCTCACGCTGAGCATAAACTCTAGCCTGACCTTCACCCTCTGGCTGAACCGCAACTTCATGCGCTATGTTCCTCTGGACATCATTTCTCGGCTGGAAGTTACCTCGACCGCGCTCACGGCCTCTCTAATAATCAATAGCTCTAGCAGGAGCCTGAACCTGAACTGGTGCATACCCATCCTGATGTGGATAATCACGCCTAATGTAATCTCTAGCTCCACAGTTCCAACACGAGCGAAAGTTCCCCCAACACTCACCGGTGTGATGTCTCCCGCATCGAGCACACTCGGGCGGACGCCCACCTGCTCTCTGGCTCTGATGGCCCCTACCGTGGTTACCACCACCACGTCTATGGTCAAAATGATGCCTATTGTCCCGATGCCTCTTGGCATCACCTCTATCAAAGTCGTCAGACCTCTTCCTGGAACTAGAACCACAGAACGTTTGGTCAAACCCAAACTCTGCTCTATGTCCTTGGCCCTAGCGACCAAGACATCAAAGTTCGCGTAGTCCGTAACTAAGGTGTACCACTTTATCTCCTCGTTCAACCCGTAACGGAAACGGTCACAACGTTCCCTCTCAGTAGGAACTAGCTCAGATGCATACTGACTCAATCTGACAAACCGTATCTCATACTTGGTCACTGTCAAGTTAATTGAAGCAAAGCAACGAACTTTCTCTTCTTCTCATCAAGATAACGGGGACCCAGATACTTCTTGCGAAAAGCTGAATCATAGAACTCTCATGTGATCTCGGCATCTAGCATGCACGTAGTAATGGTGACCCACCAAGTGTATGCATCACCCTGAAGCAACGAAACAACGCACCCAAGCATGCGTGCTCCTGTACAACCCATATGTGACATAATAAAGATAATCTTGTCAAACCAAGTCTCAGATCTCTCGAGTGCCAACCCTCGGAACTCTTCGCCTCCCAGACTACGAAGTCTCTCCGGAATCGTGCCTGAAGCTTCTCCAACGGTTTCCCTTGATTCTAACCAATCAAAAACAACACATTACTCAACCAAATCATTCACAAACATTGTCACAACCCAAACTACAACCACAAAGCCAATTCTCTACAATTTAAAACCACGAACCAACCCAAAGATCCTCATTTTCGTACTCCCTCACAACCCAGCAGAAATCTATCAATTCCAACACCTAAACAAACATTAAACACCTTCAAAACAACTTTCTAGTATCACTGTAACACCAGCCCAACCCCCTTCACAAAACCACTCTAAAAACTCAAGTTTTGACCCTTTTAAAATACTCACAAAAACCCATTTCGAGATTTTTGACAAAACTCCACCATTTTGAGTTATAAAGTACCTAAGGCCAAGGTTACAACATATCTTAACTCTACAAATCAAAAGAAATTCGAAAAGCCATTAAAGCTCAAACATTTTTCTCAAAATTTGAAAACTTGAAGAACTATAAAGATGGTGTTTTTGAAAATCTAAAACCCTGGAAATGTTCAGAATAAAGAGGAGAAGGCAAAAACGTGCTTACCTCGTTGAAAACACTTGAAATGGTGAAGAACTTTGATGGAATAGTGTTTAGGGGTTTGGGAGGGTTCAATGTCGTGAAAATGGTGGAATGAAGAAGATGAGAAAGATTTTCAAAAAGCCTCTTTTACTCATCTTATTTCCTTTATTTTAAAATTTACCAAAATGCCCTTATTGAAACTCAAGCCCATTTAAATTTTAAAGCAAAGCCAATTTTAATTAAAATGAGCCCAACAACTCGAACCTGATTCACTCTCTCAACTCCCGACCCCAAAACCCAAGTGTTACAGAAACAAACTATATGAGAGTGGTAAAATAGTGAGGAACAAGGCTAGGCTTGTTGCTCAAGGTTACACTAAAGAAGAGGGAATTGATTTCAATGAAACCTATCCACCCGTAGCTGGGATGGAAGCAATTAGGATGTTTCTTGTATTTGCATGCTTTAACGAATTCAAGCTTTTTCAAGTGGATGTCAAAAGCGCGTTTTAAATGGTTTTATAAATGAAGAAGTGTATATTGAACAACCACTCAGTTTTGAAGATCCAAAATTTCCAAACCATGTTTTAAAACTAACTAAAGCTTTATATGGTTTGACAAGCTCCTAGAGCTTGGTATGAAAGGCAAGTTGGACACTACACTTTTCATTGATAGAAATGGTAAATACATCTTAGTAGTTCAAATTTATGTTGATGATAGTATCTTTGGTTCTACTAATGAGTTATTTTGCCAAGAGTTTGCTAAGTTAATGCAATGTGAGATCGAGATGAGCATGATGGGGGAGCTCTCATTCTTTTTGGGACTCCAAATAAAACAAAGGAATGATGACATCTTCATCAATCAAGCTAAGTACATTAAGGACATGCTCAAGAAGTTTGGCTTGGAGAATGTGAAGCCTCAAGACACTCCAACAAGCTCTTCTATTAAGCTTTAAAAAGATGAAGGAGGTAAGTGTGTTAATATAAATCTTTATCATTATATGATTGGTTCTTTGCTTTACCTTACCGCAAGTAGACCCAACATTATGTTTAGTGTTTGGATGAAGCAACAACTTTTAGACTATGGAGTTGACGTAGGTACCATACCCCTTAAGTGTGATAATACTAGCGTCATTTGTCTCACTAAGAATCCCATCCAACATTCTAGAACCAAACACATAGGAAAAGACATAATTTCATTAGGGATCAATTAGTAGACATCTTTACCAAACCTCTAGACAAAGAGCATTTTTGGACTCTTAGGAGTGAGAGTTAGGTCTAACAAACATTCTTCGACCCTTTAGGGCATCTTAAGGTGAAAAATTTGCTTGAATTTTTGTGATTGCCATGCTTATGTGATTTTGCTGCTTGATACATCTATGCTTGTTGTTAGGGGGAGCATACATGTTGCTTATACATCATACACATGCATTTAGATTCGATTGAAATTGAACTTTTGAGCTCCTTTTGGCTCAAATTTTTTTATTCAAATATAAAAGTATACTATATATTTTCTACATTGTTTTTTGAAAATCTTTTTACCAAAAATTCTTTTTTATTTGTATATGTGTTTAAACTATATTGTATAGATTTTTATCAATCCCTTGAATATTGAATTTTCTATAGGATTGAATTTGGTTGATTTATGCATAGAAGTGTTTAGAACCTTGATTTGTTTTGAAGATCTTGAATATGGGTCCTAGAAAGAGGTCAAGAACTGATGAGGCTGGAGGAAGTTCAAACATCGATGAAGAAACCCCTCGTCCCAACCTCACTCTCCATTTTCAAAAGAGTCTTAGAACCAATGAATCCCCAACAACTTCAAACTTTTCCAAGATCATCAAATTTGAGGTGAGCGTGTCACTTCTATGCCTTTTTTGGATTCATAACGTTTAAAATTTTGTTATCTTCATTTATTAAGGCGTTGGAATTTCATGACCTTTTTAGCATACCCGGGACTTTGTTTCGCAACACAATTCTTCTCTTTTATGTCAATGCCTGATGTATTTCCAATGTCAACCGCTCTCAAGTGATTTCCATAGAATCCTACATAATGGGGAAGAAGTTTCAGATTGATTCTCAAGCTTAAGTCAATGTTTTTGGGTTTGAAGATGAGGGTATTACGAATGAAAACTCATTAGGACATTCTCTTGGTGGCTTCTTTATGGTCCTTGATGCACATGATTGTATTCTTCACCTCATGATCTCTTGGTGGTTTCGTCCATTCGGAGGAAAGTTCTCACACATTCGCCAAGTCGACGAATTTTTGCTTCGTTGCTTTTGTGAAGAACGTCAACCAAATATTTGCCAAATCATGTTTGCTGAGATGGTGTATCTTGTCCAAAATCATAACTCAGATCTTGTCTCTTCATTCACATATAGAACCATGTTAAGCTATATGTTCTCGAAATTGGGGATCAATTGCTCTCTTGATTTTCTGAAATCTATCAAGGATCCCATTGATGAGAGAACTCTTGGCCGTTGTAAATTTCACTACATTGATGGAGAATGGGTTCATTTTGAGAATCCTTCTCCATTTTCGGCCCCCGAACCTCAAGCGGCTCCTCAAGCTCAAGTTGCTCCGCCCAACAATGAAGCTCTCATGGCCTTTCTCATCGAGCACTTCACTAGCTTGCAAACAAACATTGCTTCGTTGGATAATTCCATGACCTCCGGTTTTTCCACTATTGACACTCGTTTCACATTCTTGGAGTAGCGAGTTCTTGGTGTTGAGAATCGCCTCACTTCGGTTAAAACTCAACAAAAATCGATGGACATCTCCTTTATCGGCTTTTATGGAGAATGGAAGCAATTTAGAAGGAGCAATGATGAAGATGGCGACGAGTCCTAGCCCTTTGCATCTCATTGCATATCATCTCATTTAGGATTTCATTTTATGCACCCATCTATGTTATTTCCTTTTAGGACCTATGCTTTGATTTCTTTTTTTTTTTAATTATGTTTTTAGGATTTAAGTTTGGGTTCCTATTTGCTTTGAACAATTATGCTTTTATGCTTAATGAAATTTAAGTTGTTTGCTTTATATTTCTTATCCCCTCATTGAATTATTATGATTTTGATCTAACAAAAAGGGGGAGAAGGGTTAAGGTAAAAAAATTCCAAACTTTTTTAAAACCCAGCTTAAACTTAGGGGGAGTTTACTTAAAAATTTACTTTGGTTTAGTTATATCAAAAAGGGGGAGATTGTAAAACAAATGTTTGATTTTCATAAAACAAATAGTCTAAGGGCCAAATTGCAAAGTAAATAAATTTTTAAGTACTCAAAAGACTCACAATTGACAAGTATATTTTAGACTTAAAATGTTTTAAAGTCAAAACTTAAACCCCATAAAACTTTCTAAGTGTTTTAAAGTCAAATTTCACAAAACCGCCCAGGCATTTCGATACACCCCCAAGCGTTTTAATATGGCTTGAACTTAAGAGCTTATTGAAATTTCCCATTTCGATACAAAAATTCCCATTTCGATATAGGTGTTTCGATAGGGCTTCGTCTGTTTCGATACGGCCTTCATTTGGGCATTTAGTTTTTGAACAACATTTCGATACGGACTTCACCATATTGATACAGGGGTTAATATTTTCAAATCTGAGAATTTAATGATAGAGTCGTTACTTGTCAATTATTGAAATCTGAAAATTTTAAAATATTTGTTACCCGTTTCGATACACCCCTTAGGTGTTTCGATACGCATTTTGGCATAATCAATTGTGAGCAATATCATTTCAATACGGCCTATAGTCGTTTTGATATGGCCCCTATCCGTTTCAATATGCGTTCTCGTGTTTCGATACGGCCTCTTTATTACACACAAAAACTCTTTCTATTTTGAGACATGTATCAATACGAGCTCGAGTGTACCGATACGGGTTGTTGTATAACTGCATTTATGGTGGGAAAGAGAGAGCCCAACGACTCTATTAATGATGCCAACCATCCAAACAGATAGAATTCAATGAAGGGGGTATAAAAGCAAGCCATTAAAGCTACAATACTAACTATTGAACAAGTGCACAACAACAAAGCAAAAATCCAATCCATTCATGAGCTATTAGAGTCAAACCCTTGTACCAAATTGAGTGATTTTTTCTTGTATTCACATTTTTATCAATTTGGTTTGAGAGAACTTGTAATTTGGGGCAAATATCTTACCTTTATGAGGTTTATCTTTCATGTTCCAACAATCTTTCTTGTAAGAGTGATCTTTGATCAAGCTTTGGGTAGAAAGCTTTGATCTTTGTAACAGTTTCTTCCTAATCCTAGAAAAGGGAAAGAATTTTGTAGTAAATTGGTTGAAAATCCTTAGTGGGAGCTAAGGTAGTGGATGTAGAGCTTGTTCTAAGCATGAACCACTCTAAATTGTCTTCTCTTCACTTTTATTTTACCAATTTGCTTTCTATCTTTTTAAATTTCCAATTCACACCCCCTCTTGGTCAATTTTCCATTGTTTGATCATCTCAACAACATAGATTAGTTTGTGATGTTCTTCATCGATGATATCTTGGTTTATTTGAATTCGGAGGAGGATCACGACTAACATCTTCGTGTTGTCTTTCAGACCTTAAGGGAAAAACAGTTTTTCCCAAGTTAAGTAGGTGTGAATTTTGGCTTTCTGAGGTGACGTTTTTGGGCCACATTGTTGCGACAGATGGGATCCGTGTCGATCTGAAAAAGATTCAGGCATTGGTAAAGTGGAAACCCCATCTAGGAATATCGCGGAAGTCAGTAGTTTCTTGGGCTTTTCGAATATTAGTGCCGCTTTGTGAAGGGTTTTTCTATCATAGTGGCACCTATGACTAAGTTGTTACAGAAAGGAGTTCCGTTTGAGTGGAATGAGAGAAGTCAACAAAGTTTTAAGCAGCTAAAGACTTATCTGACCGAGGCTCCAGTTTTGACACAACCTGAGCCGGGAGAGGATTACGTTGTGTTCAGTGATGCTTCCTTGAATATGCTTGGTTGTGTTCTCATGCAAGAGGGTAAGGTGGTTGCTTATGCCTCGAGAAAACTTTAGCCTCATGAGCGTAACTACTCTACACATGATTTGGAGCTTGCCGCAGTTATATTTGCGTTAAAGATTTGGAGGCACTATTTGTACGGAGAAAAGTGTTATATCTACAACGACCATAAGAGTTTGAAGTATATGCTCACCCAAAAGGAGTTGAATTTAAGGAAAAGGTGATGGATTGAGCTATTAAAGGACTATGATTGTATCATAGAGTATCATCCCGATAAAGCTAATGTGGTGGTTGATGCTTTAAGCCAAAAGTCTATTTCAAACTTGAAGGTGATGTTTACCCGTTTGAGGATGACCGAGGATGGAAGGTTTCTAGTCGAGCTTCGCGTAGAGCCTACCTTAGTGCAAGAAATTAAGAGAACACAAGTGTTGGACGAAGAGTTGGTGGAAAAGATAAAGACGGTTTAGAGATGCGAGACATCCAATTTTGAAGTGCAAGATGGTGGAATCTTGTACTTCAAAGGTCGATTGTGTGTCCCATTTTTAGAGGATTTGCGGGACCATATCCTTCGTTAGGCTCATCGAAGTTCGTTTGTTATGCATCCGAGTAGCAATAAGATGTACCAAGACCTTCGTCCTTTTTATTGGTGGCCTAGTATGAAAAGATATGTATCTGAGTTTGTGACCAGATGCTTAGCTTGTCAGCAAGTTAAGGCTGAACACCAAGTTCCTTTGGGCATGCTTTAGCCCATCTAAATTACACAATGGAGGTTGGATCGTGTGACCATGGACTTTGTCATGGGTTTGTCGTTGACCCAAAGGAAACATGATGTTATATAGGTTATAGTAGATCGGTTGACCAAGTTTGCTCAGTTCATGCTTGTGCGTATGGATTTTATGCTTGAGAGGTGGCACATTTTACATCCAAGATATTATGAGGATGTATGCAGTGCAATCATCGATCATATCGGATAGAAATCCGCAATTCACGACAAGGTTGTGGAAGAAAATACATGAAGCTTTGGATACCAAGTTACATTTCAGCATAGCTTTTCATCCTCAGACTGATGGTCAGTTTAAGCGAGTCATCCAGATTTTGAAGGTTATGCTTCGGTGTAGTGTAATTGATTTCGCAGGGTGTTGGTAAGAGCAGCTACCGCTTGTTGAGTTTGCCTATAACAATAGTTTCCAACTGAGCATCAAGATGGCTCTTTTTGAGGCCTTGTATGGACGTAAGTGTAGAACACCCTTGTGTTGGACCGAGCTCAATGAGAGAAGGATTCAGGGGTCAGATTTGATCAGACAAACCGAAGAGAAGGTTTAGACTATCAAGGAAAAATTGCAAGCGATATTTGATCGTCAAAACCCTTATGCATAGCAGAAGCAAAAGCACATCGAGTATGACGTTGGTGACAAAGTGTTCCTAAAGGTGTCACTATGGAAAAGAGTAATCCGCTTTGGTTGCAATAGCAAGTTGAGACCGAGGTTTATTGGGCCATATGAGATTCTTGAGATAGTTGGTCTCGTATCTTGTCGGTTAGTCTTGCCTCCGGAGATGCCATGCATTCATAATGTGTTCCATGTATCTATGTCGAGACGTGTTGACACTCCAAAAGTACTAATTTTTATGCTTATTTCACATGCTCTTCTTTGTCTTTTAAGTACATTTAGTTGCATTTAGGTTGCAAATCCATGCATTGCATAAAGAGTAAGGATTCAGTGTTATGCTAGTGTGAAGGGTTGTTGTTGGCACCTTTTTGTAGAATGACATAGTTGATGGCACATCAGCTGGTAGATCAAGAGCATATTAGCCCAGGAAGGAGACGACGCCAAGGAGGATGTCGAGTAGCCGTTGGCACAGAAGGACCTTTAATGCCAAGCACTGGTCAAAATTTTAGTTAAATACTTACCTGAATAACCATCCGACTCCTAGCATCCATAGATCCACACTTTTTCCTTATTTTAGGTTAAATTATACGCGTGGGCATGTTGCTTTTTGAAGCTTTTCGATTAGGTCCTCATTTGAAGAATTTTTTTAGCAATAGAGCATTGTAAATTCTTAATTCTCTCGATTTGGTCCAAATTACTATATAATATAGTAAAACATGACAACAAACAGACAGGTCATAAATTGTTCCAATTAGATCTTCATATCTGGTATGGTTGGTTTCTAGAGTCGGAATGGTCCAATTAAATTCTAATCGATTACAAATTTGGATTTTAATTATTAATTAAATTTAATATACTAATTATAATTATTAATTAAATTCAACATGGTAATTATAATTATCAATTAAATTTAACATGGTAGTTATCAAATTCAATATGGTAATTATCAAATGTCTTTTTTTGTTCGAAAAAAATATGGTAATTACCAAATTCAACATGGTAATTGTAATTATCAATTAAATTTAACATGGTAATTATGTTTATCAATTAAACTCATGGTAATTGTAATTTTAATCGAATTCAACTTAGTTATTATTAAATGCAACAAGATAATTGTAATTCTCAATTAAATTCAACATGATAATTGTAATTATCAATTAAATTCAACATGATAATTGTAATTATCAATTAAATTTAACAAATGAAATGATCATACAACGACATCAAAAAATAGAGAAATTATATTTTGAGTCATTCTCGCCACGTCAACTATGGGACTAACCAATAAAAAATATCCATCTCATTAATTTTTTTAATGTCATCTTTTTACCAAGTGAATCTTTATTGGTAAAAAATATTTTTAAATTTTATTTACAGTAAATATGAGTGAACATTCATTTGGTAAAAGATAATGTGGTAAAAAAATAATGAGATAGATGATTTTTATTAGTTGGTCTCATGGATGACGTGGCGGTAATAACACATGATATAATTTCTCAAAAAATGAGGCCTAGACGGGAAGAATCGTAAAAAAATATTTTTAGTTATGTTTTTTGTAAGACTTCTTATTATAATTAAAATATTATTAGTATTTTTATTTTTAAAAAAATTCTATGATATTAATATATATGTTCCCACCCTAAAAAAATTTTCTGGATCTGCCACTGGAGATCACATTGATAAACATATTTAAACTTTATGGGCCACATTGAATATTTTAAAAGTTCATGGGCCACATTAGAACAAACACCAAATTTCATGGCCAAACGTGCCATTATCCCAAAAATATAGTTTGAGGACTTCATATCGAATTAAGCCAAATTTTAATTGCCTTATAAAAATCATTTTTCATTTTTTAATCTAAAGATTTATATATGTAGTCTAATTAGAGTGTAATTGAGACGAGTTGAGTTTGACTCGAAAAGCTCAAAGTTGAGCTTGATTTAGCTTGAAAGCTCGCCAGCTTAAAATTATTGATAAGTGTCCAAAAGTATTATGTTTTCACCCTTTTTACGTGGTAATTATTGCTTAACCTACATCCAGTTGAGCTGCATTATGGCCTTTCATGCATTAATTACATTGTTTTTATCTTTGATTCTTATATTTAGTTTATCTAATGAAAAATGTGATGTTTTAATGCAGGTTTGGTGCTTGCGCAGATTTACTCACTGCCGGGGCAGGTGATGTCGAGCGAACAATGAAAAAAAAGGAGGATGATGCAGAACGAGCACTAAATATGTCCAGATCAAGCCAAACCAAAAATGACAATTTCTAATGAAGGGAGCTAAATCATGAAGATAAACCCTTATGGAGCAGAATCAATTGACAGACCTCTATCGAGGCAGTAGTTAGTCGCCACCGAGGCAGTGCACAAATCAACTTGTCGGAGGTCAAAACATGTAAAGTTGTAATCGATTTGAAGAGCATAAAATGTTGAATTTTTCTACATACTTCGCGTGGCAATCGGAGTTCGGGAAGATGACGAAAGTATGGAAGGAAGGGTAAATATAGAATTTGGCTAAGAGGATAAAATATAATAAATTAAAGAGATTCACCTCTTTAATGAAGACAAGTCCAATTCCAACCTAATTTCCTATCGAAGAAGGACTTTGCTCTAAGCCTATTCCTATTTAAAGAAGGATAAGCCACCAATTGAAGGAGGTCGAGTATTGAGAGCTTGAGATTATGATTAGTTGTGTGTTTTCTATGTTTATCATGTTTTAAATTCTTTAGGGTTAGGATTACTTTGTTTAGTAGTAGTGAGAAGACAATTGTACTTTGTTTAAGTTTTTTGTTAATGCAATTTAGTTCAAGGTTTGCTTATTCTTGGCATTGATTCTATTCTTTCAATCTTATCGGGAGAGAATATTGTGAGGTTATCCATTTGTTTAATATCGGAAAAATTAAACTCAAGAAATGAATAAGCATGGTTTTCATCCCAACGGTAGAAACTAACTTGGCTTAGGGTTAAGTTAGAGTTTCAATAGCTAAAACAAGCGTGAGATTGGTTGGTGTTCATCCTTGGTTCACATCGGGAGGTATTATCAAGGCTCATTCATCAACAGTGCTTCGACTTAGGGATAAGGAGGAGCCATCAAAGGACGCTTTGCCGAACCTTGACATCATATGCGGACCATCAAGAGATTGTCGAGGCAGCGCAACTAATTACCGTGACAAGGACTTAGGTCAATGTCGAAGCAGTTTGGTGTTTATTGCATTCAAAGACCGAGATAAATCAATTTGATTCCCACACTATGACGCAATCTAATCCAGCCCAATCTCTCATCTTGATTATTCTACTTTTTAATTTTTTACTTATTTTATATTTAGTTCTTTAGAATATTCTCAAAACTCAAATCAATCACTTGTGTTTTTACTTTTATTTCCTTTTCAGTGTGAGGCGATAAACATTGAAGGTTTCACCAATTTTTGTGGAGACGATACTCATTACTTATCACTTTATTACTTGAGACATATATACTTGCACAATTGCGGAGCACTTTACACACACAACAATTATCAAATCGAACTTGAAATAAAAAATTTGACCTCAAGCTTGAAAAGCTCAAACTCAAAAAGCTTGAACTCAAACTACATAATTATTTTTTATGAAACTTTTAGAGATTTTGCGTACTCGCTGCCAATGCATAAAGTTCTAGACAAGTTTCCTAAATGCAGCTTAGTTCACCTTATTTCTAAATGCAGCCTGCTGCAAGAGAATGAAAGTGTACAAGAACATCAACAATAACACGCATTCTCATATGCAATGTAAATCTATGTCCTCATATGCGTCGAATACTAATATTGGACATAAATATTTCAAGTAAAATGAGAAAAAACTATACATCACAACATATCCCAAAATAATAATTAAAAAGGGTAAACTACATAAATGGTCCCCCGATTATACTCTAATTATCTTTTGTATCACTCGACTATCAGAAGTTACAAACTGGTCTATTGACTTAAAAAAAGTAACAAATTGGCCCAACACCGTTAAAAATTTAACGGCTGATGATGTGACAGTTAATATAAATTGATATAATTATATAATTAGTCATCAAGTTCCACACTTATTTTAATTTGACCCTAATTCTAAAAAATTAACGCACATAATTTTATTGATATATCAATTTAGTCCATCTTATTTTCTTTTTCTCCTCCCCTTTAATTCTTTAATTCAAACCTGATAATTCTTACCATTATTAAACTTCATTTTATCACAATTCCATATCCATATCTGAGTTTTTGAAATAAGAAATGGACTATGCTCGTATTATTAAATTGACTTTAGAAATGATAGAGCAGGAATTGCTTTTCATAAACAATTCAATGCATCTGCACTACCAAAGTTAATCATGAAAATCAGAAAAGAAAGCAAAAGAATCACAAATGTAAGTGCGAACAGACTAACAAAAAAATCCCAGAAATCATATGGAATTGAACAAGTCTAAACTTGTTAGCGGTTACCCTTGAGCGAGGAACCACAATCATGGCAGGGGTAAGGATGTTATCTTCATAAAGATCACTGGTGACGTGTAAATTCCGATCCTAAGAATAGGGGTAACAAAGCAACCTAGGTTGTCGAGTTGATTCAAAATACTGCATAGAAAGGAGGTCGTTGTCCCAATCCCAGATGCCAAAAGTCGGAACATGGTTCCTTGTACACTACTCCTAAAACCCCCAAAAAACAAAATCGTTATCTCATCTCTGCAACCGCAAAACCAAACCAAAAGTAATGAAACACGAAACTCAATTCACTTACATCCAATCATCCATGCTGTGAGAGAGATAGGGATTGATCTGGGTTTTTTTTCATTGATTTGCTTGTTGTATGGGATCGTGGGAGTGACACTTTAATATGAGAATAAAGGGGATTCCGACGAAAATAATCCACACAACCAATTGTCACAAGAACAAAGAGGTAATGGATCATGTACAAAGGGTCACTGTTAGGTTGGTTTTTATTTTTTTAATTCTTTTATTTATTTTTAAATTGGTTTTTTTAAATCCCGCTTCTTCGCTGATCAGATGAATATCTCAATGCTTCAAATCTTGTTTCTTGTTTTTTTGTTTTGTTACAGAGTAATCGTGGTTTTAGTTCCTTTATTATGTTGAAATTTTACAAGTTTTGATTCACTGTAATCCCTTAGAAAGAGAGGATGAGCAAAGATAGTGGAGGAAGATGGTTAGGGGAATAAGATAGACTAAATTGGTAGAAAATTAAAAATGTTGGGGATGATTTTATAGAATTTGGACTAAATTTAAACAAAGTATAAAAATTGAGGACTAAATGTATTATTATGACATTTTTGTTAATTGTCACGTCATCAACCATTGAATGTTTAATGGCGTCAAACCAATTTGCTAATTTTTAAGTCAAGAGACCAGTTTGTAATTTCTAATAGTCTGAGGATGCAAAAAATAATTCGAGCATAGTCGATGGACCATTTATGTAATTTACCCTAGTAAAAAGATCCCTACTCCTAACAAACACACTAAAAATATGAAACCACACCCGTACATAAATGCAAAAAATTATGTCTTATTTTGACCCCAAGTATAATGTGTATTTTATTATTATTATCAATGCAACATGTTTTTTAACAGTCTTAAGATGATTACAAGATAGTATTTGTTCATACATATTCTTATCTATTTGAAAATATACCAACATTTTGAAGACAAAATAATTTGTACCCGGGTCTCTTAGGATGAATATCATCCTCTTTTTCACTGGAACCGTTTGTTGGGTTCTTATCAATACAACATTTAAATATATTAAATGGTGAAATAATTATACTTTAACTGAATTTCAACCATTCAATAATAACAATATTAATTACTATTATTAATTGGATAAATATTCTATACACAGCCGGTGGAAACTTTTAGTTTCCACAAGCGCCTTAATTTTAGGGTCTAGGGACTTAGTTTAGGGTGTAGGGTTTAGGGGTTTAGGTGTAAGAGGTTAGAATTTAGGGATAGTTGTTTTAATTTAAAGTTTAGAGTTATAATTTAGGGTTTATAGGTTAAAACCTAAATCCTTACCATATTACCCTAAAAACTAAACCCTAACCTATAAACCCTAAATTATAACCCTAAACTTTAAATTGAAACAACTATCCCTAAATTCTAAAGCTCTGCACCTAAACTCCTAAACTCTATACCCTAAACTAACACCCTATACCCTAAAACCAAGGCGCTTGTGGAAACTTTTAGTTTCCACCGCCAGTGTATAGGATATTAATCCTTATTAATTTGGTAAGCATTTATATTTATGCCTAACTGATTTTATTTTTCACTGGGAATTCATATCAATGCAACATTTAAATATATTAAATGGTGAAATAATTATACTTGAACTAAATTTTCAACCATCCAATAATAACAATATTAATTACTACTGTTATTAATTTGGTAAGTATTTATTTTTATGCCTAATTGATTTTATTTTTCATTGAGGCCACTAAGTTCTTATCAATGCAGCATTTAAATATATTAAATGGTGAAATAATTACACTCGAATTGAATTTTCAACCATTCAATAATAACAATAGTCAATATTAATTACTATTATAAATTTGGTAAGCATTTATATTTATGCATAATTGATTTTGTAACACCTTCGACCCGAATGTAATATTTGGGCCTTTAGCCCAACTTATTACTATAAAATGTCCAACATGGTTTAGCCCAAACCACAACATTTTCATAAAATTCATTAAGTTCAAATATCTCGACATAGATATATAATTAAAAACGTTGCATGGGAGATCCATATAAAATACATAATTAAAAGCATTCGACTCACGATTTAAAATCCAAAATAGAGTTACAATACAAACATAGGGTCCTACGAATACATAGCCCAAAATAATCTAAGTACTATACTTGGGTACAGGTCGATGCTGGTGTCCTACTCTGATGGTGATCCAACAATGCACGTCAACCTACTAACCTGCGAGCGGAAACAACAATTCTAAACGTTGAGCTAATGTCGACTATGCTAATGCTTAGCAAAAGAGTGAAAATATAGTGAACATGTATAAGAATAATGACAAGATTGAGTCTTTTGCATGCTAGTATACACGATCAGCAAGTAATACAACAATAAGCTGAGTATCGAATCCATGGGGATTGACCAAGAGTTTGATTGTTTTAATTGTTTACTTGTCAAGGAAAAATGTTGAATTGATTTGAAGCCTGTTTTAAAAAAGTAACTAAGGAAATGCAAGTAAAATAAAAATAGTTTGGCAAGAAAAGGCATTCAAATGAGTGATGAACGTTGGCAAGGGATGCTTGGTTTTTACACTAGCTATGTCAACTACTAATAACGCCCTGCCTTGGAATTATTGTCGAGCACATTCAAGAGTGGCATTGCCTTTGTCGATGGCAGTGCCCGAAATTAACCATGTTAAAACCCCTATATGTCTATAATGAAGTTTTCTATTAATTAACTAGATTAGGTGTCAATCTATACTCCTAAGGGGTAGATTCACTTCTGAAGTAAGCTCATCTACTTGGACATCTTCCGTCGAAGCTTCTCTCCTTAGTATCTAGAAATTAATTGTTACCCCTTAAGCCTGTTAAGATATTAAGGTGTAATAAGCAAACAATGCCACCGGTCACATGGCAAAGAATTTAGAAAATTGAAGTGCTAGTCAGATAGAAAACAATGACAAGGCATTTCAATTATTAAAAACCAAAAATAAATAAAGTGTTAAACATAAACATCCCCCAACCAACTGTAAAAAGCTTAGTTCATGGTTGGGGGGTCCATCCACAAAATATCATCGTATCTTAACATCATCATTTAAATAAAAATAAATAAAACTAAGGGAATGGGTAAGAAGAAGGTTCGCAATGCAGCTCTTCAATGGCTCCAATCTCTCGGTCTTAGTTGGTCGAACCATATAGCCTTCGTCTTCCACCACGGTCGTGCTCTCTCTCTTCAAGCTCTCCTCGATCGATCTTCTCTCCTCCTTTAAATAGGCACGCGTAGATAACCAAGATAGGGTTTGAAATTTGAATTTTGAATAACACGTCAAGATATGCTTGTTATCATCTTATCTTCATTTTGAATTCTAGGGCTGACGTGTACTGGTTCAACGGCTACTATGACCAAGAATCAGACTTCACTTCTATGCCAACCGAGCTTGGCAATCTCTAGTCCAACTTTACCAACCGCTACTCGACATTCTCTTTTGTATTCCTGCTTCCTATGTTGCTCTGCTCTGCTCTACTCTGCCAAGCCTGTAGCAGTGCCAACAAAGTATCCCTTCATAGTGGCATAAACATAACCTCCTAACTCCTTATGCAAATGCATGAATATAACAACTAAATGCAAAAATCTACACCTAAATACAAGCAAAAACATTGTAAAATATGCATAAAATCAGTACTTTCTAGGAATTAATAGCTAACAAAGCTCAGTGGATAAACTTCTACGCAACCATGCTTCATGCAAATCATAAATATGAGCATGTAGCTAAATATGATATCATGGCAAATATAACAATATTGGCACTACCTCTAGTCGTCTAAACATATAGCAAATAATAAGGGATGAATAAATCTCAAACAGAACACATGCATCATACCAAACAAACCTAGAGTGAGGCTCGGTTTCACACAGTATCGGGAACGTACACTCGGAGTGAGGTCCGATGTCACACAACCTTCGGAACGTACACTCGTACTTAGAATCTCTCTCTCCTTGAGTATCATTGGATGAGGCTCGGTGTCACACAACCTTAGGAACGTATATCCGGAATCTCATCTCATAATATTGCAACACGCTCCTAAGGTATATGGATCCCAACAATTAAAGTGACTCAACCACACAAGTACCCTTACTTGGCACGTAACAACACACTATCCACCAAGGATCCTTATGGTTGATATTACAAACAAGTCACCAAACATTTACCAAGTTATTACTCATTATGCTCGTATATGAGAGTAGAATATCGGTTTCTCAATTTTACTATTTATTTTACCACCATAGAATCCCATTGGGCCATAGTCCTCACATTATAAGCCCTTCGAACTCAAACTCAACTTTTTAGGTAGATTTACTAGTGGGTATTGGTACTGGACATCGCGTACCAGTACGATATCCCTTGGGTACCGATATAGTACCCCTTGGGTACCAATACACAAATGCATACCGATACAAATTGAGCTTACTGGAAATTTTCAAAGCTATAGTGTACCGATACGGGTCGACCCATACCGATATCAGCTTGCATGGTGTACCGGTATAGGTTAATCATCGTACTGGTACCCCTCTATCAGTTCATCCAATGAAGCAATGCTTTTTAAACCCAAAACACTAGGGTATCGGTAAAGCCTCCCTGCGTACCAATATCGAAGCCTAGAAAAAGTTTTTTAGGCTCGAAAAATCAATTCCCAAGCCTAGAAACGAAGCTCCTAAGCCAACTCTTCATGCCTTCTTCTTCCCAAGCTACTTGGAAGAATTCCCCACTTCTGTCACTACACAAGGAAGTTGTAAAACAAATTAAAACTTTGTTGAAGAAGATAAACCAATTAAAACTCATTCCCAAGCTAGAAGTATGGGATTGACTCTCTCTCAAACCATTTCCTCCAAAAAAATCCACTAGACCCATTTTGTTATCCACCACTAAACTTGATGAAACTTACCTTTATGAGTAGATCCATAGATGTTGAAAAACACTCCTCAAACCTTGATTTCGGGATTTCCACTTAAATTAAAAAAGATCACACCTTTCACTATGGGTTCAAGAAGAAAGGAATGAGAGGAAGGGGTGAGATGATGCAAGAGTCGAGGATGATATCATCCTTCAAAATTTACAGGGTAAGTTATAGATAATCAGCCTTTCTCTTTTGAGAAGGGAAATTACCTTATTACCATCTATTCTTCCTCTCAACCTAACCACAAACACAACACCCAAGCCTAACAACTCAAATGAGCCCACAAAGAAGCCTTTAAACCTCCAGCGGTATGATCGGTGATGGCACTCCATGCAACCTTACAATCTCTTGGATGTACAACCTCGCCAACCTTTCAAGGTTGAAATCCATCCGCATAGGCAAGAAATGAGTAGACTTGGTCAATCGATCTACTAGCACTCATATAGCATCATGTTTCCTTTGGGTCAACGACAAACCCGTCATAAAATTAATGGTCACCCGATCCCACTTCCATTGTGGAATCTGGATAGGCTGAAGTAAGCCTGAAGAAACTTGGTGTTTGACCTTAACTTGCTGAGAAGCTAAGCATATGGTCACAAACTTAGATACATCCCTTTTCGTACTAGGCCACCAATAAAATGAAGAAGGTCTTGGTACATCTTATTGCTACCCGAACACATAGCAAACAAACTATGATGTGCCTCTCGAAGGATACAGTCCTGCAATTCCTCTAAAGCTGTAACACATAATCGACCTTTGAAGTATAAGATCCTACCATCTCCCACTTCAAAATCAGATGTCTTGCCTCTTTGAACCATCTCTATCTTTGCCACCAACTCTTCATCCAACACTTGCAATCTCTTAATATCTTGTAGTAAGGTAGGCTCCTTACGTAATTCGTCTAGATACCCTCCATCCACGGTTATCATCAACCGGGCAAACATCACCCTCGAGTCCAATATAGACTTTCAGCTCAAAGCATCAGGCATCACGTTAGCTTTATCAGGATGGTACTCTATGATACAATCATAATCCTTTAGCAACTCAATCCATCGTCTTTGCCTCAAATTCAACTCCTTTTAGGTGAGGATGTACTTCAAACTCTTGTGATCGGTGTAGATATAGCACTTTTCTCCAAACAAATTGTGCTTCCAAATCATAAACGAGAAGATAACTGTGGTAAGCTCCAAATCATGTGTAGAATAATTCCGTTCGTAAGGCTTAAGTTGTCTCGAGGCGTAAGAAACAACTTTACCCTCTTGCATGAGAACACAACCAAGCCCATTCAAAGAATCATCATGAAAGACCACATAATCCTTACTCGGCTCAGGTTGTGTCAACACTGAGGTTTCTGTCAGATAAACCTTCAAATATTCAAAACTTTGTTGTATTCTCTCATTCTACTCAAATGGAACTCTTTTTTGTAACAACTTGGTCATATGTGCCTCTATGATAGAAAAGTCTTTGACAAAATGACGGTAATTTTTGGCTAGCACAAGTAAACTACAAACTTTCGTATTATTCTTAGGTGGTTTCTATTCTACCACTGCCTTAATATTTTACGGATCGAAACGGATCCCATCCGCCAAAACAATGTGGCCCAAAAATGCCACCTTAGAGAGCCAAAATTCACACTTACTGAAATTGGCAAATAGTTGTCTTTCCCTCAAGGTTTGAAGGAAAACACGGAGATAATAGTCGTGCACCTCATCTAAACTCGAATAAACCAAGATTTCATCAATGAAGACCACCATAAACTGTGTAACACCTCAATTTTGGGCTTAGAAGTTTTGGGTCAGAACCAGACCGGTCTGATTTTAGGTTCGAATATAAAAGGAGGTTTTAGGGAAAGCCTAGTTCGGGATGCTTTAAAAATATGAAAAAATATCTAAAACTCCTATTTTAATATATATAAGAGAGTGGTGAAATCAATTTTACAAAATAAGGTTTGGAAATACTACATTTTGGTGTAGTGACTAAAATGCGATTTTTGAAAAGTTTAGTGGTGACTGTTTTGTAAGGATTGAAACTTTGAATCTTTAAGGAGCTAATTTACCCAAAAATGATTTCTCCAGATTTTTCTTTAATTTGAGTGATTTAATATATGTTTTAATTAATTAAAAGAAAAGGAAAACT
The DNA here is from genome assembly GCA_958450335.1 of Hibiscus tridactylites. Classification (NCBI taxonomy): domain Eukaryota; kingdom Viridiplantae; phylum Streptophyta; class Magnoliopsida; order Malvales; family Malvaceae; genus Hibiscus; species Hibiscus tridactylites. Next base: position 78,904,755 of record OY288268.1, on the reverse strand, counting down.
ACTTTTTGGAATTTCATAACTACCTTTTTCTAAAATTTTCTCATTTCTTTTTCTCTCAAAATTCCATCATCCAAACACTCTTTCTCCACCAACTTTTGCATTGATCTTCACTTCAATTGATGAGATTTCTATCATCCACTAATTCCTAATCAATCTAGCATCAAATCCTTTAGATTTCCTTATTGAATTTTCAAGGAAATTGGCTCAAATCAAGGAGAAATCACCATTTAGAGGTAAGATTGTTCTTCTCCTCTAAATACTCAGTTCTTTACTGAAATTCTCAAGTTGTCAATCCTTAATTTAAGTTTTATAAATGATTTTAATGTTAGAAACTTGATTTTGGCTTAAAACTCAAGATTTGGAAGAAATCTTGAAGAATTTCGTTGATGTTGTTTGGGCTCTGTTTTGAGATCATTCTTTAATGTATTTTGGATGTCTAATGATATGGAAATGAGGTTTTATCAATGCAATCTCGAATAGGTTGTAATTCCTAAGTTTTTGCTTATGAAAGTGGTGGTTTTTTAGGTGATCTTGGTGTTCTGTTATAGCTGGAGGTATAAGGACAAGTTTAGGTTTATTTTGGATGTTAATTGATGTTTAGAAATAGTTAGAAGTGATGGATCTTGGCTGGGTTAAGTTTTGGAGGTGTTTGGAGGTGGTTTCGGTTGTGTTTGGTAGCCAAAATGTTGGATTTGGGTAGAGCAGCGAGTTTGGTTGTGTTGGCTGAAGATTTCAATGCATGATGATGCATTAATCCTCTGCTTTGATGTGTTTAAAACAGGGGAGACATCTTCGGACACCTTTGGAGTGGATCCGGAGGCTTGATTGACGTTTCGACAAGCGTGCGAAACGTAATTGGTGAGTGGAGTTGGGTTTCCAGCTTTGAAACAATTATTTGAAGGTTTTGGGAGCTTAGTTTAAGTCTAAACAACTTAGCTAAGCTTAAGAGTAAGTTTTCGGAAAAACTCCCTTGGATGAGCTATGAAGTGGCTAGATGATTTTTTAGAAATTGCATGTTTAAATTCTGTTTTGAAAGCATGGTTAAAACTGGTTATGAAAGCCATGTGTTGAAGGATGCTCAAGGTAAGAGATCCTTGTTTTAGCATGTTGTTAGTTTGGTAATGATGCATGGAGATGCATGTTGTTTAATGGCTTTGATTAATGCTTTAAAACAGTGAAATGATGATGACATTTGATGTATATTGGCAAGTGATGTAATGGTTTTAAAGTACTTGAATCGGATATAGTTAGCCGGCTATAGGATTGGGTGCACTGTGAATAGAGTTGCCTTGGATGTTGAGGGGTTGTGATTGTACCGTAAACTCCATCCAAGTACCCCTAACCAGTATGGTAAGATCACAACGGTGATTAAAAGTCTGTGTGTGGATCTTGTATTGTGTGTCCCGTACACTCGTTAGTGGAATTATACAACTACCGATGAGTGATGTGGAGGGGTTGTGATTGTACCGTTAAACTCCATCACGGGTGTTGAGGGGTTGTGATTGTACCGATAAACTCCACCTTATGTTGTTCGGTAGTGTGTATGAAGCGTGTGGGACAACGCTTGTAATCTGCGTATCCGATTGTGTTTTGTGTTGTAAATGGTTATGAATTATCACTTGAAAGCCAATATGATGTGTTGATTTTAAGGAAGCATGAGATGCTTGTAAAGTATGCAAGGTTGCATGAAAAGAGATGAGCATGTGTGCAAAAAGCTTTATTGGAAGTGTTTTCTAAATGCATTATTGTGTTGTTTTCTTTAGAGCATGCCTCACTAAGCAATTGTGCTTACGCTCTCCCTTATACCAATAATGCAGACAATTGAAGTGTTTAAGGGCAACAAGGAAGGTAAGAGTGTCCAAGGGAAACCAAGCTCATATATGGTGATGTTTTCATACACTATTAGTTTTGGTAATTTGGCAATGGGAACCTAAGATGTGTTTTGGGAGATGTGTTGAACTCCCTAGGTTGTGGCATGATGTTTTGATGACTTGAACTTGTAATTGGCCTTTAAATTCTTGTTTTGGAGATTGATTGATAGCTTGGTTTTGGATAATAGGAAGCACGCATATAGAAATGTGAAATGGATGTGTTTAGAAGTTACAAACATGTTCTATATATGTATGATGTTTTGTTGGCAAGATTAGGAAGTCATAGGTAGTGTTTGGATGGATTCTTGTGTGTTAAACCAGCAAAATCTGCAGCTTCTGGGCAAACCGTATTGGAACACCCACTGGCGTTTCGAAACGGGGGCCTGAAATTGCCTTCGTGTTTTGAAACGGCTGGAGGCTGTTTCGAAACGGTTTGGCTATTGGAAGGCCCTGTTTCGGAACAAGTCTCGGAATGAACCCACGTTTCGAAACGGTCAATGCCGTTTCGAAACAGGTGACCGTTGGGCACTGATTTGAATGGTGTTTGAAGTTTGCAAGCTTTACATTTTAGTCCCGAAAGTTGTATTTGTAATTGTATGAGTTTGAGATGTCCAATTAAGGTGAAATTTGACCGGGAAGCATGTAATATGACTAATTTCATATTAGTAACGTTAAAATCAGAAATGACCTTCTAATTTTCAGAATTTATATTTTGGTCCCTAAAATGTTAATTTGTGCAATTGAGTCCCCTTTTGTTATTCGATCGCTGTGTCTTTTTCAAGTATGTTCCATGAGTGCTCTCTTAGGGTTAACGTGTATCTAGATAAGCTTAAAAAGAAAAAAAAGGTCGTTAATCAAGGTTGACTTTCGAGTTGACTTTGGTTTTCCCCGTGTAATCTTCATAGTTCGGGTCAACCGTCTAGGCCGGGCTAAGGGGGTTACATTTGGTGGTATCAGAGCCAGGTTCTCGTGTAAATGGGAATGGTTATGTGGGTGATGTATGTGTAATTGCATGATATGCCTTTTGGATGAAAGAATGTTGTTTGGATTGTGATGTATGGTGTAGAACTAGTGTTTTGATATAATAATTGAAAAATGTTTTGGACTAATTTGAAAAGAATTTAAAACTTGGTTTTAAGTCCAAACTACTTGAAATTATGTTTGAGATATTTTAAAAGGTTTTTGGCAATGTTTTTACTATTTTTAAAGAGCCAAACTTGACTTTTCAAGCTACCCGTATCGGTACGGTTGTACCCGTACCGATACCTTTTTGCCCCAGTTTGGTCACTGCCAAAACCCGTATCGAAACAGGCTTGGCCGTTTCGATACGGATCAGGATCGTTTCGATACGCCTGGTAAGCGTACCGATCCCCTTTCCAACTACCTCAACGGCTACTTTCCCAACGGTCATTTAAAAGTTAACCTGTACCGATACGCCCTCAAGCGTATCGATACGCCCAGGCTAGCAAGAGCCCAACGGCTAGTTTTTGATGAAGGCCGTACCGATACGGATCCAAGCGTATCGTTACGGATAGATGCAGAACATCATTAATAAAGGGAAATAAAGTCCTCAACGGCTCCAAATCATCCCCAACGGCTAGTAACGTCTACAAACTCAATTGGGAGTATAAATGGGACCTCCAAGCATCAAGTAAAGGTTAATGCTTCAATTGTTACAACATTATGATGTCAAAATTTGTCTAGAGCTTAAATTGTTTATTTCTTGCTTAGACAACACTTGTGAGCTTACATTGTTAAATTTTCTCAAGTGTTTAGGTTTTGGGTGAGCGCTTAGAATTGCAAACAAACACCTATAAGAGGGATTTCTAGTTTGCGAAGTCTTTCTTTGTACAAGAGAGTGTTTCCTCAAGCTTTGGGTAGAAAGCTTTGAGGGTTGTAAAGGTTGCCTCCTTAGCCTAGAAAAGGAGATGAAATTCTTAGTGAATTTGTTTGGAAATCCTTAGTGGGGAGCTAAGGTAGTGGATGTAGACCTTGGTTAGAAGGTTGAACCACTATAAATCCTTGTGTAAATTTCCTAATTTTCACCTCCCACTATAAATTCTTAGTGAATTTTCACCTCCTTAGCAAGAACGATTGATCAAATCGAGCCTCTATAATCTCAACATATGGTTTCAATTGTGATGATATGTTGTGATAGAAGGTGTTAGAGGATCCCATTGCCATATCAAAACTAATGAAAGGAATTGTTTTTGGAAAATGAGCTTGAGTACTTGGATTACTTACCTTGTTGAGCCTAATTTGGTTTATTGCATTTGTGTCAGTGCATTGTTTTCTTGTAAATGGGGCCTCGCAGAGAGATGAGGATGAATACGAGAGCTATGGCTCAGAATGAGAATGAGGAGAATGCTGAGAATGTTGTGGATATACCTCATCCCCCTGGGGGTGGACCACCCGATGGTGGTGGTGCTGGAGGTGATAATGTTGTTGTTGGTACTGGTGCTAGGGTCGTTGGACCTAAAGGTGTGCAGGGGCAAGCTGCTCTTGACATGACTGTGTTAATTCAGGCTATTGCGGGAGCCTTTCAGGCAACAGTAGCTGAGCTCACGGAGCTGCGCATCAGGGTGATGCTAACGTGAGATTACCTTTGGAACGTCTTCGCAGTCTAGGAGGAACTGAGTTCAGAGGTTTATCTCCTGAAAGATCTGAGTCTTGGTTGGAAAGCACCAAGAGGATTTTGGGGTAAATGAACTGCAACAATGTGCAGAAGTTGGGTTGCGTGGTGTCACTGATTCATGATGATGCTTATACGTGATGGACGACCACTGTCTCCGAAATGGAGGAAAATGATGTGACTTGGACGTTCTTCTTGAATGCATTCAAGCGAAAGTATCTGGGTGTACAATACCTGGATGAGAAGAAAAGGGAATTTATGTCCCTGGTGCAAGAAAGCATGACAGTGGCTGAGTATGAGATATAGTTTGTCCGCCTTAGCCAGTACGCACTTGAGCTGATCCCTGATGAGCGGGAGAGGTGTGAAAGTTTCCGTTATGGTTTGGTGACAGATGTGAGGACTTATATGCTTGCGGCTGAGTATACAGATTTTGATGTGCTGGTGAGTAGAGCGAAGGATATTGAGCAGAACTTGGGTTTGTCTTCCAGAGGTGTTAGTTCTAGCTCATGCAAAAGAGCTGCTGATTATAGTTCCGGTGGTGGACGGAACAAGAGAGGACGAGATAAGAGGTATCAGTCTTCTGCTAGGCGTTGTAATGGAGGGCATGGTGCGCCTGTCTAGGGAGGAGATAGGATGAGGGCTGATCAGAACACGTGCTGGACGTGTGGATCTCGTGGCTATTTGAGGCGAGATTGTCCTCGAGCAACGAGGGAGGTTCAGGCTCCTGTGGTAGTGACCGATAATTCATGCTGGAATTGTGGTTCGGCAGACCACATGAGGAGGGAGTGTCCTTTGTTGGCCGGTGGTGGTCAGGGACGTGCTCCTGGGGTAGTTGCACCACAGAGAGGTCGTGGACGCGACCGTGGTAACTTCCAGCACAGAGATGATGGCGGGAGGAATGTGGCACATGTGGTGGCTGTTCAACCTGAGGGTGCCAGTCAGGCTCGAGTGTATGCTCGGCGTGAGGGGAGAAATGACACGGATGTGATCGCAGGTACCTTTACTTTGCAATCATTGTCATTACTTTCCTTGATTGATTCTGGATCTACACACTCATACATATTGCGTGAACATGCTCAATTGCTTGGTCTACCTGTTGAATCTTTGGATGTTGGTATGCGTGTGACTAGTTCCTTTGGTGAGACCGTTGTGACACAGAAGTTGTATAGAAGATGTCCTTTGAAAGTGCAAAACCATGTTTTTCTTGTTGATCTCATGGAATCGCCATTCTATGGTTTTGATGTAATCCTTGGTATGGATTGGCTTGTTGAACATCAAGCTCTAGTGGATTTTGAGAACAAGCGAGTTTCGTTGAAACTTGCAGATGATTACGAGGTAGTGGTGGTTGGCGAAAATGTGAAGTTTCTTGCCAATGTGGTGTCTTCGTTGGAAGCTAGTGGAATGCTGAGGCAAGGCTGTGAGGCTTACCTGGCCTTTGTGATGAATCCTAGCGCTAAGGAGTTGCGAGTTCAAGATATCAGGACTGTGCGAGAGTTTCCTGGTGTGTTTCCGGAGGAGTTATCTGGTTTGCCTCCTAGTCGAGAGGTGGAGTTTGGTATTAAGCTGTATGAAAACACAACTCCAGTGTCCATTGCTCCCTATCGCATGGCACCTAAGGAGTTGAAGGAGCTGAAGGCGCAACTTTAGGAGTTGAAAGAGCTGAAGACGCAACTTTAGGAGTTGATGGATCATGGTTTCATTCGGTCGAGTGTGTCACCTTGGGGTGCACCGGTCTTGTTTGTGAAGAAGAAGGATGGCACTATGAGAACGTGCATCGATTATCGTCAGCTGAATAAGTTGACTATCAAGAATCGGTATCCTTTGCCGAGGATTGATGATCTTTTTGATCAGTTTTTGGGAGCGGCTGTGTTCTCTAAGATTGACTTGAGGTCGGGTTATTACCATCTCAAGGTGAAGGATGTGGATGTGTCAAAAATAGCCTTTAGAACGAGGTATGGGCATTATGAGTTCCTTGTGATGTCGTATGGCTTGACGAATGCTCATGCAGCTTTTATGGACATGATGAATAGAGTGTTCCATGAATACTTGGACAAGTTTGTTGTGGTGTTCATTGATGATATTCTTGTGTACTCTCGTACTGAGGAGGAGCATAAGGGGCATTTGAGGATCGCGTTGCAGGCTTTGTTGGAGAATCAACTTTATGCTAAGTTGAGCAAATGCGAATTTTGGCTTAGGGAAGTTGTTTTCCTTGGTCATGTGGTTTCTGCTGAGGGGATTCGTGTTGATCCTCAGAAGATTGAAGCGGCGATGAATTGGAAGCCTCCTAAGTCTGTTCATGAAGTCCGTAGTTTCCTTGGGTTGGCAGGATACTACCGGAGATTTGTGGGTGGATTTTCGAAGATTGATGCACCTTTGACGAAGTTGTTGCAAAAGGATGTCAAGTATGAGTGGACGAAAGCAAGGCAACAAGCTTTTGAGAAGCTTAAGGGAGCTTTGACGCAAGCTCCTATCTTGGTTCAACCTGAATCAGGGAAAGAGTTTGTGGTGTACAGTGACGTATCCTATGTTGGTTTGGGGTGTGTGTTGATGCAAGAGGGTAAGGTGGTTGCTTATACATCGCGCCAGTTGAAGGTGCATGAGCGCAATTATCCTACGCATGATATTGAGTTAGCTGCGGTGGTTTTTGCTTTGAATATTTGGAGACATTATTTATATGGTGAGAAGTGTACTGTGTACACGGATCACAAAAGTTTGAAGTATTTGATGTCCCAGAAAGAGTTGAATCTTAGGCAATGACGCTGGGTGGAGTTGCTTAAAGATTGTGATCTGACGATCGAGTATCATCCAGGAAAAGCTAATGTTGTAGCGGATGCCTTGAGTAGAAAGGTGGCACTGGAGTTAAGGGCTATGTTTTCCATCTTGAGTATTTCACGAGATGGGGGTCTTGTGGCTGAATTGCAAGTGAAACCATCTTTGGTTAAGTTGATAAAGGATAAGCAGTTGTTGGATGATTCTTTGGTACCACATGTTCAGGATATTGCTGAAGATAGATCATCGGATTTCTGTTTTAATGATGATGGAGTTCTATGTTTTGGGAGTCGGATAGTAGTGCCGAATGATGCAGAGTTGAGGTATACTATTCTGACTGAAGCTCATAGTAGTCCTTTTTGTTATACACCCTAGTAGTACAAAGATGTATCGTGATCTTAAGGATGAGTACTATTGGGTGGGTTTGAAGAAGGATGTGGCAGAGTACGTGAGTAAGTGCATGGTTTGCCAGCGAGTTAAGGCTGAGCATCAGTTTCCTTCTGGGTTGTTGCAACCGTTGAGGATTCCTGAGTGGAAGTGGGAAAGGTTTACCATGGACCTTGTGTCTGGTTATCCTTTGTCGCCATCGAAGAAGAATTCGGTGTGGGTGATTGTGGACCGCCTTACGAAGTGTTCGCATTTCTTACCTGTGCATACTACGTATACTTTGGACAAGCTTGCAGAGTTGTACATTGCAGAGATTGTGTGTTTGCATGGTGTGCCAAAGTTTATTGTGTCGGATAGATATCCGAGGTTTACATTGCATTTTTGGGAGTGTTTGCATCAAGCTTTGGGTACTCGGCTGAATTTCAGTACTTCTTATCATCCACAATCGGATGGACAGTCTAAGCGTGTTATTCAAGTGCTTGAGGATATGTTGAGGTGCTGTGTGATTGAGTTTCAAGGTTCTTGGGAGAAGCATTTGCCTTTGGTGGAGTTTGCTTATAACAATAGCTACCATGCAAGTATTCAAATGGCACCTTATGAAGCCTTGTACGGGAGGAAATGCAGAACTCCTCTTTGCTGGGCTGAAACAGGTCAAAAGTTGGTTTCAATGCCGACTTTATTGAAGGGAACCACCGAGAAGGTGAAGCTCATTTGTGAGCGTTTGAAGGCATCTTCTGATCAACAGAAGTCTTACGCGGATTTGAAGCGTAAGGAGATTGAGTTTGCGGTTGGTGACCGTGTGTTTTTGAAAGTTTTGCCTTGGAAGAAGGTGATGAGGTTTGGCCGGAAGGGTAAATTGAGCCCTAGGTATATTGGACCATACGAGGTGATTGAGCGTGTGTGTTCTGTTGCGTACAAGCTGAGGTTGCCGCAGGAGTTGGAAAAGATACATGATGTGTTTCATGTTTCTATGCTTCGAAGTTATAGGTCGGATCATTCGCATGTTATGCATGTGGAGGAAGTGGAGTTGAATCCAGACTTGTCCTATGATGAGGAGCCAGTTGAAATTTTGGATTCGGATAGTAAAGTTCTTCGAGGCAAGACCATTGATTTGGTTAAGGTGTTGTGGAAGCATCATGGTGTTGAGGAAGCCACGTGGGAAAGAAAAGATGATATGAAGAAGCAATTTTCGTACCTTTTTCCTCCATGTAAATTTCGAGGACGAAATTTCTTAAGGGGGGGAGAGTTGTAACACCCCAATTTTGGGCTTAGAAGTTTAGGGTCTGAACCAGACCGGTCTGATTTTCGGTTCGAATATAAAAGGAGGTTTTAGGGTTTGGAAATACTACATTTTGGTGTAGTGACTAAAATGTGATTTTTGAAAAGTTTAGTGGTGACTGTTTTGTAAGGATTGAAACTTTGAATCTTTAAGGAGCTAATTTACCCAAAAATGATTTTTCAAGATTTTTCTTTAATTTGAGTGATTTAATATATGTTTGAATTAATTAAAAGAAAAGGGAAACTACTTTTTGGAATTTCATAACTACCTTTTCCTAAAATTTTCTCATTTCTTTTTCTCTCAAAATTCCATCATCCAAACACTCTTTCTCTAGCAACTTTTGCATTGATCTTCACTTCAATTGATGAGATTTCTATCATCAATTAATTCCTAATCAATCTAGCATCAAATCCTTTGGATTTCCTTATTGAATTTTCAAGGAAATTGGCTCAAATCAAGCAGAAATCACCATTTAGAGGTAAAATTGTTCTTCTCCTCTAAATACCCAGTTCTTTACTGAAGTTCCCAAGTTGTCAATCCTTAATTTAAGTTTTATAAATGGTTTTAATGTTAGAAACTTGATTTTGGCTTAAAACTCAAGATTTGGAAGAAATCTTGAAGAATTTCGTTGAGGTTGTTTGGGCTCTGTTTTGAGATGATTCTTTAATATATTTTGGATGTCTAATGATGTGGAAATGAGGTTTTATCAATGCAATCTCGAATATGTTGTAATTCCTAAGTTTTTGCTTATGAAAGTGGTGGTTTTTAAGGTGATCTTGGTGTTCTGTTATAGCTGGAGGTATAAGGACGAGTTTAGGTTTATTTTGGATGTTAATTGATGTTTAGAAATGGTTAGAAGTGATGGATCTTGGCTGGGTTAAGTTTTGGAGGTGGTTTCGGTTGTGTTTGGTAGCCGAAATGTTGGATTTGGGTAGAGCAGCGAGTTTGGTTGTGTTGGCTGAAGATTTAAATGCATGATGATGCATTAATCCTCTGCTTTGATGTGTTTAAAACAGGGGAGACATCTTCGGACACCTTTGGAGTGGATCCGGAGGCTTGATTGACGTTTCGGCAAGCATGCAAAACGTAATTGGTGAGTGGAGTTGGGTTTCTAGCTTTGAAACAATTATTTGAAGGTTTTGGGAGCTTAGTTTAAGTCTAAACAACTTAGCTAAGCTCAAGAGTAAGTTTTCGGAAAAACTCCCTTGGATGAGCTATGAAGTGGCTAGATGCATTGTTTAGAAATTGCATGTTTAAATTCTGTTTTGAAAGCATGTTTTAGCAAGGTTAATGTTGGTTATGAAAGCCATGTGTTGAAGGATGCTCAAGGTAAGAGATCCTTGTTTTAGCATGTTGTTAATTTGGTAATGATGCATGGAGATGCATGTTGTTTAATGGCTTTGATTAATGCTTTAAAACAGTGAAATGATGATGACATTTGATGTATATTGGCAAGTGATGTAATGGTTTTAAAGTACTTGAATCAGATATAGTTAGCCGTCTATAGGATTGGGTGCAACGTGAATAGAGTCGCCTTGGATATTGAGGGGTTGTGATTGTACCGTAAACTCCATCCAAGTACACTAACGAGTATGGTAAGATCACAACGGTGGTTAAAAGTCCGTGTGTGGATCTTGTATTGTGTGTCTCGTACACTCTTTAGTTGAATTATACAACTACCGATGAGTGATGTGGAGGGGTTGTGATTGTACCGTTAAACTCCATCACGGGTGTTGAGGGGTTGTGATTGTACCGATAAACTCCACCTTATGTTGTTCGGTTTTATGTATAAAGCGTGTGTGACAATGCTTGTAATCCGCGTATCCGATTGTGTTTTGTGTTGTAAATGGTTATGAATTATCACTTGAAAGCCAATATGATGTGTTGATTTTAAGGAAGCATGAGATGCTTGTAAAGTATGCAAGGTTGCATGAAAAGAGATGAGCATGTGTGCAAATAGCTTTATTGGAAGTGTTTTCTAAATACATTATTGTGTTGTTTTCTTTAGAGCATGCCTCACTAAGCAATTGTGCTTACTCTCTCCCTTGTACCAATAATGCAGACAATTGAAGTGTTTAAGGGCAACAAGGAAGGCAAGAGTGTCCAAGGGAAACCAAGCTCATGTATGGTGATGTTTTCATACACTATTAGTTTTGGTAATTTGGCAATGGGAACCTAAGATGTGTTTTGGGAGATGTGTTGAACTCCCTAGGTTGTGGCATGATGTTTTGGTTATTTGAACTTGTAATTGGCCTTTAAATGCTTGTTTTGGAGATTGATTGATTGCTTGGTTTTGGATAATAGGAAGCTTGCCTATAGAAATGTGAAATGGATGTGTTTAGAAGTTACAAACATGCTCTATATATGTATGATCTTTTGTTGGCAAGATTAGGAAGTCATAGGTAGTGTTTGGATGGATTCTTGTGTGTTAAACCAGCAAAATCTGCAGCTTCTGGGCAAACCGTATCGGAACACCCACTGGCGTTTCGAAACGGGGGCCTGAAATGGCCTTCGTGTTTCGAAACGGCTTGAGGCTGTTTCGAAATGGTTTGGCTACTGGAAGGCCCTATTTCGGAACAAGTCTCGGAACGAACCCGTGTTTCGGAACGGTCAATGCCGTTTTGAAACAGGTGACCGTTGGGCACTGATTTGAATGGTGTTTGAAGTTTGCAAGCTTTACGTTTTAGTCCCGAAAGTTGTATTTGTAATTGTATGAGTTTGAGATGTCCAATTAAGGTGAAATTTAACTGGGAAGCATGTAATATGAATAATTTCATATTCGTAACGTTAAAATCAGAAATGACCTTCTAATTTTCAGAATTTACATTTTGGTCCCTAAAAAGTTTATTTGTGCAATTGAGTCCCCGTTTGTTATTCGAACGCTATGTCTTTTTCAAGTATGTTCCATGAGTGCTCTCTTAGGGTTAACGTGCATCTAGATAAGCTTAAAAATAAAAAAGGGTCATTAATCAAGGTTGACTTTTGAGTTGACTTTGGTTTTCCCCATGTAATCTTCGTAGTTCGGGTCAACCGTCTAGGCCGAGCTAAGGGGGTTACAAACTGACCTTGGTAGAGCTGAAAAATCCGGTTCACCAAGTCCATAAAAGTTGCAGGTGTGTTGGTAAGCCCAAAATGCATTACTAAGAACTCATAATTTCCATATCGCCTATTGAAAGCGATTTTCCGAACATCCTCTTCTACTACCATCAACTGGTAGTAAACCGACCTCAAGTCGATCTTTGAGAACACACATGTACCTCTCAACCGGTTAAACAAATCATCTATCCTTGGTAGGGGATAACAGTTCTTCACTGTTACCTTCTTGAGCTGACAATAGTTAATGCACATCCTCATTGAACCATCCTTCTTCTTGACAAACAAGACCACAACATCCCTAGGTGATATGTTTTGTCGGATGAACCCTCTTTCCAATAACTCTTGAATTTGGTTCTTTAACTCTCTCAATTTTTCGGTGCCATACGATACGGTGCAATGGACACTAGTGTCGTTCCTAGCATCATATCCAAACCAAGAAGCTTAAGGCTCTTCAATCTACAACCCAAACACGCGTCATGCTCAAAAAATCAATTCATTCCTAAGATGGCATCAAACTCTTAAAACGAAAACACCATAAGGTTTGCTAAAAAGATCGAACCTTGGACCTCAATCAGACACCTTTGATACACCTTATCTACTAAAACATCATACCCCAAAGGATTGTTCACACAGAATCATATCTCCAGATCCTCGGCAAGAATACCCCACTGTTGATATATTCCACTATGGGTGTAGGAATGGGTAAACCTGGAATCTACAAGAGCAACAATAAAGACTGAAAACAAGGTAAACATACCTAAGATAAGATCAATAGCCTCACAGTCCTCTTCAGCCTTGACTGTGTATTGTCTCACAGTGGACTGGAATGTACCCCCACTCTAATGTCCAGACACGTGGCTCACCCCTCCTCTAGAAAAGCCCCGGCCCCTTTAAGATGAATAAGAGGTCCTATGAGTCTGGACCAGAGTGGTGTCAACAACTTCCAGACATAATGATCCTGTGATCCATAACCATAGCAAACTCTGGATGTCCCCCAACACTCGCCTTTATGCTTACGCGCACACTGATCACAAATCGGTGTGCCCACACTCCTTTGTGAGCCCTCCGGACTCATCATGGAAGAAGATGATGAAGGCTCTTACGGCTTGCAAACTTTGAACTACGGTCTAATCTTGCAGATTGACTCGAAGTTCCTCTATTCTGATTCCACTAACCTCTACTCCTCTGGGAGTGAGACTATGTCTGGATGAAGTGGGTCGCCTTTCCCACCAACCCGACTATAGGTCAAGCCTTGAACTTGCTCAAGCGATTTGGCACTAACGGTCAAATCCAAAAACACCTTAGGTTGGTCACATGTCAAGTAGGTTTGGTTCTCCTTCCTCAAACCTTTCTGAAACCTCCTACACCTCATTTTCTCTGTAGCAACCAACTTATTCAAGAAATCATCCCATGATGGAAGATTAGGGTCCCACCCCAAATCCACAGTTATCCACCATTCTCGGGAATTTCCTTTCAACAAAGAGAGGACCTTGTCAACATTTCCTCATGTTTCAACCTCATATGTCTCAAGATACGGTGAGTATCCCTCAACTACTGATCTACCTTAACCAGATTGTCTTATCCCGTTCCGATGAAATCCGTTGCACCATGGTATAGCACCCTCTCTACTGGTGCGTCACGAGGGGTAGCCGAAGGCCTAGGTATGGCCCTCACTATTAGGTGAAGGGCTTGATGCAGATGAGATAAATAATTATCCCACAACCACTCTCATCTTTTTTACATCTCTTTCGTGTCGAGAACATAGTCCTCACCGTAGCTCCCTTCACGGGAGACCCCAAATCTCCTTATGGTCTCGTGTCCTCCTTGGTATGGTTACTTTATGCACAAGCAAAAAAATAAGGTTGGACAATTGAATATTCAGCTTAAACGAGTACATCTTTGACTTATGGGCAACATATTCGCTAGACACCTATTTACCACTCTAGACAACCCCTGGGGCTTCTTAGAACCAGATAAACCTAGGTTTTGATACCACTAAAGGTAACACCCTCGACCCGGATGACACATTTGGGCCTCAGGCTCAACTCACTACCATAAAATTTCCATCTTAGTTTAGCCCAAACCACAACCATTTTAATAAAATCCATTAAGTTATATCTCGACATAGATATATAATTAAAAATGTTACATGGGAGCTCCATTTAAAATACATAACTAAAAGCATTCGAATCACAGTTTAAAATCCAAAATAGAGTTACAATACAAACATAGGGTCCTACAAATATATAGCCCAAAATAATCTAAGCAATGTACTCAAACACAAGTGATGCAACAACAATTCTGAACGTTGATCTAACAAAGCTTAGTGGATACACTTTCACTCAACCATGCTTCGTGTAAATCATAAATATGAACATGTAGCTAAATATGATATCATGGCAAATATAACAACATTGTCTCTACCTCTAGCCGCATAAACACATAGAAAACAATAAGGGGTTCATAAATCTCCCACAACACACATGCATCATACCAAACAAACCTAAAGTGAGACCCAATATCACACAACCTCGGGAACATACACTCAGAGTGAGGCCCAATTGCACACAACCTCGAGAACGTACACTCATACTCAGAATCTCTCCTCTAGTATCATCGGATGAGGCCCGATGTCACATAGCCTCGAGAACGTACATCTAGAATCTCATCTCATAGTGTTGCAACACAGTTTATAGGTATTGGGATCCAAACAATTAAAGTGACTTAACCACATGAGTGCCCTTACTTGGAACGTAACAACACACAATCCACAAAGGATCCCTATGGTTGCTATTACAAACAAGTCACCAAATAGTTACCAAGTTATTACTCATTATGCTCGTATATGAGGGTTGAATCTCGGTTTCCCAGTTTTACTATTTAATTTACCACCTTAGATGCCCATTGTGCCATTGTCCTCACATTATAAGCCCCTCGAACTCAAACTCAAATTTTCGAGAAAATGTCCCAGTGGGTACCAGTACTGGCCATCGCGTACTAGTACGGTACCCCTTGGGTATTGGTACACGCATGTGTATCGATACGAATTGAGCTTATTGGAATTTCCCAAAACTATAGCGTACTGATACAAGTCGACCCATAACAGTACCAGCTTGCATGGCGTACCGATACAGGTTGATCACCGTACCGGTACCCCTCTATTAGTTCATCCAATGAAACAGATTTCTTTAAACCCAGAACACTAGGGTATCAGTACAGCCTCCCCTCGTACCTATACCGAAGCTTAGAAATGGCTTCCTAGGCTCAAGAAATCACTTTCCAAGCCTTCAATTCACAACCATTAACCTATAAACTCGATCCTACATCTTATGGGAGTGTTTAGGATGGTTTACTACCATTTTTACAAGTTTTTAACACTTAATCCGAGTTTCACCAATAAAGGGGGTCCCTAACCTTTAAACACCCAAATCAGCCGCGACCATCAAATTTAAGCACACAAAGCATCATCCTCAAGATATGCATGAAACCAAGGAGCTAGTAGTGTACTAACCTTGATTTAAAAGCTGGAAACGAAGCTCCTAAACCAACTCTTCATGCCTTCTTCTTCTCAAGCTACTTGGAATAATTCCCCACTTCTTTCACTATACAAAGAAGTTGTAAAACGAAATACAACTTTGTAGAAGAAGATAAACCAACTAAAACTTACTCCTAAGTTAGAAGAACGTGATTGACTCTCTCTTAAACAATTTCGTCCAAAACCCCCCACTGGACCCATTTTCTCACCCACCACCAAACTTGATGAAACTTACCTTGATGAGTACAACCTTAGATGCTGAACAACACTCCTCAAACCGTGATTTTGGGATTTCCACTCAAATTAACAAAGATCACACCTTTCACTTTGGGTACAAGAAGAAATGAATGAGATGAAGGGGTGGGATGAAGTAAGAGACAAGGATAGTATCATCCTTTAAAATTTGCAGGGGAAATTTAAGAGAACCAACCTTTCTCCTTTGAAAAGGGAAATTACTTTATTATCTTTCCTTCTTCCTCTCAACCCAACCACAAACCCAACACCCAAGCCTAACAACTCAAGTGAGCCTACAAGGAAGCCCTTAAGCCTCCAACGGTCCAACTTCTGGGCCCAACACATGGGGCCCAAGACTTGGGTTAAATTGGCCTACAAATTCCAAAATCTATGTCATTATAGATTTTATTTTTTTTTGAATGATTATAATCATTTAATTAATGCCACTTAAAGTTAAATTAAATCATTATTTGTAAAACTCAAATTTTACCCGAGTATACATATCTATATACATAAATAAAACCATAAATATATAAATAGTAAGTATAAATAGATAAATCCTCATATTATATAAAAACAATCCAATTGTCCATTTACGTATCAAGGCCCGTTTACAGTGTAAAGCCCAAAACCAATTAACAATCCAAGACTCCTTTCTAATAGCTCATTCCAGCTCATTTTTTACCAAAAAAACACAAAATAAGGCTGAAAATTTCATTTCCTGCCCAAACCAGTACACATGGTTCTTAGCTATTGGTCCATAAGTCTTCACGCAAATTTTGGTTTTGCTGAAGCCAACAAATGACATCAGCGAGTATGACCCTATAAAAGGTGAGAGAGAATGTCAGATTGGATTAATTAGCAATTAATAGACCATTAATAAATAATAAATATAATAAATAAGAGGAGAGAGAAGTAGGAAATCTGATTGGTCACCAAAACCACCACCGTGGAAGTTCAAGCACTGCTGAAACTGTCGAAACGTTGTCGGAAAAGGTCGACGATCAAGGCTAAAATTGCGGTTTCACCACTGGAGGTAAACTCCTTTCCGATCTCTTCATTTTCTGTAAAAAATGGAGAAATGTTGGATTTAAGATAAGAGATTTTAAAGAAACAGAAACAAAACAAGAGTATAGTAGAGTTGCTAGAATACTTATCTTGGTGGCTAGAGTTTAGGGAGAGAGGTGGTGTCGAAGAGGGTTTGGGTATCGACTAGAGTAGATTTAGGTGGGGAAGATTGGGAATCCCATTGGATTAGGGTTAGATCTAGGTTTTTTGGGGTCAAAATTGAATTTTTGGGGTTTTTTAGGGTTTTGGGCGGCGGCCGACCGGAAGGTATGGTGGTTAGAATGAGGTAGGGGATGACCGGAGAAGGAATGGTGACCGGCTAACACTAAAACTCGATCGGAGTACGATAGTTTCAGATCAAATGGGAAAAGATGAAGAACATATATGATGTTAAGGAAGAACATGGGTTTTGATCTTTTGTGGGAGTTTAATTTGGGTAATGGGGTGTTTATCCGAGAGAGATTAGAGAGAGCGAAGAGTTAGAAAGAGAGATTTCTAAAAATTGAGGGGAAAGATGAATTTTTGGGCTAAAAGGGGCTTTATATAGCCTAAGGAAAACGACGTTGTTTTGAGAGGGTGGATCTACGTGTCTGGAGCCGAGTTAGGTCTAGGATCCACGCTCTTTTAAGGATCATGGGCAAATTCGAGTTTTATCCCCAAAGCTTTGTACTTCATTCAATTTAGTCACCATTCTAAATAAAAATCAAATTACAACTTTAATTTCTTTCAATTTAGTCCTTTAAATTGTTTAGTTATTTTATTTAATTATTTTAATTATGTGTATGATTGCATATTTTTAAAATTAGCACATAATTTTAATTGTTAGATAATGTTAAACATTTAGATACAATAATTGTTTAGAGCCTTTAGTATTTAGGTTCTTTAATTAATTAATTAATTTAAATGGGGAGAAAATTGTAGAAAATAAATGAATATTAAATAGAAACTTTAATGTTCTAAGTTGGTTGGTATCTCATTGTAATGAGATGTTAATCAAGGGGACATTTTAGTTGAATATTTAATATTTCATTTAAACTTAGAATATTGTAATCACACATAGTTAGTCATGTTAAAATAAATTAGGATTATGTTTAAATAGTTAGTCATTAAATGATTTGGAATATTATTAATTTACGGCCTAGTATGGATTGTGCCCAATTGTTTGGGTGTAATCACATAAACCCTAAACTTGATAATATTCATAGTTTTTTAATTAATTAAATCAATTGGAGAGCTAATTAGGTTTGAACTTAAAATTGACAAGAAAATAAATGGACATGCATTAAAATCTTTTCTATTGAGATACATTTTGAATATAAATTGAAGTATCTTAAAGTAATTGGATGTTTCAAAACTTATATTTTCTTTAAATGTATTTTCTTACAAAAGGATACCTGCATTCAGAATGAAATTCAGTTAACAATTGAGGATTTAATTTAATTCAAATTATTTCTCGAAATGCCAAAATTCCATGTGAAATTAATAAGGTACCGATAACGAGCGTTTTTTGGGGTGCTAATCCTTCACCACACGTAACCGACTTCCAAACCCAAATTTTGATAAAAAGGAATCTTTGGTTTGTTCTCATGGTGTCATGTAACACCCCAAAATCCGGTCTAGTCAAAATTGGGTTCCGGTGATAGGAAATTTTGCATCGATAAAGTCTAAATATAGTATTGGCTAGCTAATCATTGATATTGGATTCTAATTGAGTTAAATCATTGCTATTGGACCTTATTGAATAGTATCGAAAACATTTTAGTGATTAAATTGTTAATATTAGAAGTTAGAAAGTAATAATATAAGGTTTAATAAGCTTGGATGACTAATCTTGTAATTATCCTTCCCTAAGCATAGTTAATATCCACGTGGGATGTTGAAATACAATTCCTTCATTTGAAGGAAAGCCAATTCGGCTATTATTGATAAAATAAAGGAAATAAGGAATTGAAAAGCTACCCAAAAAATTGCAATCAAACATATCTCCAAACTATTCATCTTCTTCATCTCCTACCTAAGCAAGCACCTCCATTGGAGCTTGCCTTCAGTTTCATTTTTCCTTCGTTCTATTGCTATCAAATCATTGCTAGTGATCGGGTAAGCTTTTCCCCTCAATCTAAAATTGAAAATCTATAGTATTTTGAGATTAATCTCAATTTAGGTTTTGGCCATCTATGGAAATTCTTGTCTAATAATTATGTTTAGCTTGGACATCGATTTTGTTGTCGTTGTATTGATCTTGATATCGTATTTGTTGAGTGTGTAAAAGTTCTACATTTTACCCCACATTTACCCATATTTCTTTTGCATTCAAGCATGATTCATTGCATTTAGGATAGATTATTGCATAATATCACAATTAGATAAAACGGCACAATTGCTACTGATTTTGGTTACTTTTGCAAGAATCTGCTGTGGCAGACCCAGAGGAGCAAACGAGCAGAAGCGGAGTGCAGAGCTGGAATCGAGAAGCAAAGGTTGTCGTGACTTCTTCCATGGCAGCCATGACGACATAATGCTGATGTGGAAAAGAGATGTGGAGCTCGACAGATAGAGGATCTCAAGCCAGTCTGTCATAGACCACTCCCATATTTTTCTGAGCCCTGAGGTAGAATGAAGGCCAAGCTCAAAGTTCAAGGAAGAAACTCAAGGCAAGAAAAGAGGACGGATTCAAGGCATCTACTTAGAAGATTTAATCTTTAATAGAGTTGCACTTTAATTCGAAATTGTATTCTTGTTACATTAGAAAACTTGAACCCAAGGCCTATATAAAGGCATGTAATTTGACCTAGGGAGGGATATCTCATTCCTAGCCGTCTTCCCCCAAAACCCCTTGTCGTTTTCCTTTCTCCACCATGTTCTAAACTCCCCCTAGGGCTAAGGGTTGATTCTATAAAGTAGTTGCAAGGATTGTATTGTTTTAGAATTTTCTGTCGAGCAATAAAAACTTCAAGTTTATTTACTTTGGTTTTCATATCTCATAAGAGCATCGGGAGAGCATTGTGAGGTTACCCAATTGTTTGATATCGGGAGAGTCAAGCATACGAAAACAGTAGATACGTATTTTCTAGCTTATGGTTAAACCATTTTGGCTTAGGGATAAGTACAAGGTTAAGTGGCTAAAGAAGGTTTCAACAACTTTGGTGTTCACCCTTTGATTCACACCGGGAGGTATCATCCAAGAAGTGTTTATCAACAGAACTTGGACCTAGGGATAGGACAAGTCGTAACAGGGATTCTTGCCAAGCTTGAAGTAGAGAGTTGTTGATCGCTGCCGTGACATCAACAGACCTTTGTCGCGATAGGTGCTGCCGCGACAGAAAACAGAAGTTCCTCTAACATTGCAACACCTACACTACTGAGCAAATCAATACCGGCCTATTTTTTAAATCCGATCCCTTCATCTTTTACTTTAGTTGTTTCTCAGCATTATTACATACATACAATTAAACTATTTCTTTCTCTTGTGCAGCAATTCAAGGATAGAGTTATTTCCAGTCCCTTTGGAGACGATATCTGATACTCTAAGTATCACTTTACTACTTGCGTCATGTACACTTGCACTATTTGCGATAGGACTCTTTTACACGCAACAAGTTTTTGGCGCCGTTGCCGGGGACTGGCAACATACCTTTACCCTTTTTTTTACTGCACTTTTTTCTTTTTCTTTTTTTCTTTTTAATTGTGTTATTTACCCCGTGCTTTTCACAAGGTTTTCTATTTGCTTATGCGCAGATCTAGACGAGGCAAAGAACCTGAGTACGAATTAGACCCAAAAATCGAACGCAATTACCAACTCAGGAACCAAGCCTGACTCTTGATAGAAAGAAACAACTATCTTGAGGAGATACTAGAAGCAATGGTGAATGGAAGGCAAGGTGATGGGATAAATGACCCCAACAACAATAACCAAAGGGTTATTGTTGATCCTCTGAACGATGCCCGAAATGAATTGTCGCTGTCGCACAACAGACCTGTCGAGACTACATGGACAATGACCATGTTAAACTGGAAACTACCTTGCCAGACATGGAAGCTGAAAACTTCAAACTGAAACCTGTCATGTTCAGCATGATAACTTTTGTTGGCCAGTTTAGTGGTTCTGCTACTGAGGATGCCCGAGAACATCTTAAAACGTTCCAAGAAATTTGTGGATCATTCAGACTACCATGAATAAATCCGTTAGTAATGAGGCTCCGGTTATTTCCTCATTCATTGAGAGATAGAGCTAAAACTTGGTGGAACAAATTAACATCGGGTTCAATAAGAACTTGGGCAAATCTCTTTCGTGAATTCCTTTCTCGTTTAAATCCTTCTCATTTATCCGAAAGATTGCGTAACGAGATTGCTACTTTTCAACAGGAAGATGACGAACCAATGCACGAGGCGTGGGATAGATTTACAACTCTTTTAGGGAACTGCCCAATGCATGGATTCCCCGTGTGGAATCAGGTTGTCAAATTCTACAACGCTGCCAATGCACATACTCGACTGAGAATAGATTCAGCAGCAAATGGACTATTACTGGATAAGGAACCAGACGAGGCAATGCTCGTGTTGAAAAAGTTAGCGAAGAACGATGAGCAATTTCGTACAGCTTGGAGAGGAGGCAAATGAGGAATGTCTGTAAAGGATTTACGAAGCTGATAATTCAGTTAAATCACAGGTTGCATACCTCATGAAGATAGTCGAAAAGCTGCAGCGAAACGATTCTAAAGCCGTATATTCTGCAGAAAAGGTATGTGAAACCTGTAGTGGGAACCACAGCTCAGAAGACTGCCCTTTACAGCTGGAAGAAGGGATGTATGTTGGGAACTATAATAAGCCTAGAAATTATGATTCCAACAATTACAATCCCAACTGGAGGAAGGATCCTAAATTTTCCTGGAGCAATCCGAACAATGCACTGAATCCTCCAGTGCAAAACAACCAGAACCAGAGAGTACCCAGAATTCTTTCGCGACAGCAGCAGCCTCAACAACAGCCAGCAGCAACACCTAGTATACTAGAACAGACCTTGGCAACATTTATGTCACAAACGGGAGCATACATGGCAAACATGGATCATTTTGTCAAGAAAACTGAATCATTCATGGACAAGACAGAGATGAGGATGACAAACCATGAGGCTACCCTAAAATCTCTGGAGACGCAAATGGGCCAAGTTTCACAGTATATCAAACCAAGGCAGAACGGAAGATTCCCTAGTGATACTGAGGTCACTAGAAAACCTACACATGAGCAGTGTAAAGCAATTACAACTAGGAGTGGAAAACAGTTACAAGGGCCAAAGATAAAAGACATACCGAGTGAGGATCCGACCCTAGAGACACCTGCTGTGAACACTGCCCCAGCAGAGGAGAGACAACCTGCTGTCGACAAACCTACCACGACAGAAGAAGGAATAGAGGAGCAGACAAAAGATGCTGAAGAACTTAAGCCTCCTTAGATCTAAATTCCATGTGAAGGACGCCTTGAAGATTACCGTCCTCCACCTTCTTTTCCACAGCGGCTACAGAAACATAAACAAGAGTACCAGCTTAAGAAGATTTATGATATTTTTAAGCAAGTACATATTAACATACCGCTGCTAGAGGCCATTAAGCAGATGCCTGATTATGCTAAGTTTCTCAAGGACGCAATGTCCAAAAGGTCCAGACTTGGGGAATTTGAGACAGTGAAGATGACAGAAGGATGCATGACAATCTTGCATAAGCATCCACCCCAAAAGAAGAAGGACCATGGGAGCTTAATCATACCATGCATAATTGGCGATAAGTTCATGGGTAAGGCATTTTATGATCTTGGTGCTAGCATAAATCTAATGCCCAAATATGTATTTCAAAAACTAGGTATTGGACAAGCAAGGCCCACGACAGTCATGCTGCAGCTGGCAGACCGCTCTTACGTACAACCATAAAGGAAGATCGAAGATATTCTGGTAAGAGTGGATAAGTTCATTTTTCCTGCTGACTTTCTTGTTTTAGACTGTGAAGCAGATGAAAACGCACCGATCATCCTCAGGCGACCCTTCTTAGCCACAGGCAGAACTGTGATCGATGTTGAGAAAGGAGAACTGACGATGAGAGTAAATGATCAGCAAATCAAACTCAATGTTCTCCAAGCAATAAAACAGGCTGACGCAGAAGAAAAGTGCAAGGCATTCTCTAAAATAGTCCTTGGCCAACCCTGCATCAGGTCGAACTGCCACGACAGACAATTTGGTCACTGCCACCGCAGTCACCCTGAAGACTGTCACGACAGTGACTCCTCAGACACAGAAACATCCGACACTAAAGGTCCAGAGGAGGTAAATTAGATAGGCACACGGCCAAGTAAGTTCTTCGAGCCCTTGAATTATACCTCGAATGAACATGTCATCAAAAAGCCTTCCATTGAAAAGCCACATGTTCTAGATTTTAAACCCCTGTCAGGACAGCTTAAATATGTTTTTATTGGTTTAAATGATACGTTGCCCATAATCATCTCTTCCAAGTTAATGCAGGAACAGGAACAACAGCTGATCAAAATGCTACAGCAGCATAAGAAGGCAATTGGATGGACTATAGTTGATATACAAGGCATCAGTCCGGCGTTATGCATGCACAAGATACTCTTGGGAGATGATCATAAGTCGACTATCGATGCCCAGAGACGATTGAACGAGGCTACGAGAGAGGTGGTGAGGAAAGAAATTATCGAGTGGCTTGATGCCGGAATAATATACGCCATCTCGGATAGCAAGTGGGTGAGCCCGGTGCAATGTGTGCCCAAAAAGGGAGGCATAATCGTAGTAACCAACGAAGAAAACAAACAAATCCCAACCAGAACTTTGACCGGTTGGAGGGTTTGTATGGATTAACGAAAGCTTAATAAAGCTACCTGGAAGGACCATTTTTCCTTACCCTTTATTGATCAAATTCTTGATAGATTAGCGGGGAAACCTTACTACTGTTTTCTTGATGGTTACTCAGGTTATAACCAAATAGCAATCGCACCGGAGGACCAAGAGAAAACCACCTTCATATGCCCGTACGACACCTATGCCTTTCGAAGAATGCCATTTGGGGCTCTGCAATGCACCAGCAACCTTCCAACGGTGCATGATGGCAATATTCTCCGACATGGTGGAGGATTTCCTAGATATTTTCATGGACGGCTTTTCTATCTTTGGAGACAACTTTAAGGATTGTTTAGGCAATTTACAAAAGGTTCTTGAGAGATGCGAAGAGGCGAACTTGGTTTTAAACTGGGGAAAATGCCACTTTATGGTGGATGAAGGTATAGTATTGGGCCACAAGGTGAGCTGCCGCAGCATAGAGGTTTACAGAGCCAAAATAGAGGTTATCGAAAAGCTGCCGCCACCCACCACAGTAAAAGAGATCTGAAGTTTCTTAGGGCATGCAGAATTTTATCGATGATTTATAGCTATTTTTCGAAGATTACCAAGCCCCTTTGCCACCTGTTCGAACAGAATTGCCCCTTTGATTTTAATGCTGAATGTACTGAGGCATTCAAAATACTAAAGGAGAAGCTGGTAACAACCCCGATCGTACAGCCACCAGAATGGAGTTTTCCATTTGAGATAATGTGTGATGCCAGTGATTACGCTGTCGGGGCAGCATTAGGGCAGAGGAAGGATAAGCTCTTCCATGTGATTTACTATGCCAGCAAAAGACTGAATGACACCCAAATCAACTACACCACGACAGAGAAGGAGCTATTAGTAGTGGTGTTTTCAATCGACAAGTTACGTCCGTATATACTTGGAACAAAGGTGGTGGTCTATACAGACCATTCAGTACTAAAGTATCTATTCACGAAAAAGGATGCAAAACCTAGATTGATACGTTGGATTCTACTGCTGCAAGAATTTGACATTGACATCAAGGATAAAAAGGGAACAGAGAACCAAGTAGCAGACCACTTGTCAAAGCTGGAGATGGGAAGGAATCAATCAACAGACAAGACCAGCATACTGGAAACCTTCCCAGATTAGCAGTTGTTTGCTGCCTCCAGCACTGCCGCGACAACCATGGCGGCAGGTAATCTTTCTGAAACCTGTTGGTATGTACATTGTAAGTGGGTTATTACCTCATGAGCTTAATTACCAAGCAAGGAAGAGGTTCCAAAATGATGTAAACCATTATTATTGGGACGAACCTCTCTTTTTCAAGCATTGTGCAGATCAAATTATCAAGAGATGCATACCACATGACGAACATAAAGCAGTGCTTCACCATTGTCATGCTGCCCCTTATGGAGGACACCTAGGAGGAAATAAAACTATTGTTAGGGTTCTGCAATCCGGTCTCTATTGGCTCACACTGTTCAAGGATGCACAAGTTTTTTTACAAAAGCTGTGACAAATGCCAAAAGACTGGGAATATATCGAGAAGGCATGAGATGCCACTGCAGATCATATTGGAGGTCGAAATCTTCGATGTATGGGGAATCGACTTCATGGGGTCATTCCCAGCATCTTGTGGGAATTTGTACATCCTACTGGCAGTAGACTACGTGTCAAAGTGGGTAGAAGCGATCGCCACTCAAAAGAATGATGCCAAGACTGTGTAAAGATTTCTTCACAAGAACATCTTCTTAAGGTTTGGCATCCCAAGGGCGATAATTAGAGATGAGGGGAGACATTTTGACAATAGGATAATTGTTGCTGCATTAAGGAAATACGGAGTGAAGCACCAAATTGCAACACCGTACCTACTCGAAAGGACTGGTCTCTACATCTCAATGATGCACTCTGGGCCTACAGAACAACGTTCAAGACACCATTGGGGATGTCACCCTATCGTCTCATTTATGAGAAAACCTTTCATTTACCTGTCTAGATAGAACACAGAGCTTACTGGGCTATCAAGGAAGTGAATATGGACAGGGACAAGGCAGGACAGAAAAGACTACTGGACTTGAATGAGATTGAGGAAATTCGAGCAATGGCCTACGATAATGCCAAGATCTACAAGGACAAAACCAAGAAGTGGCATGACAGGAAGCTGCTACCAAGACAGATCTACCCAGGGCAGCAGGTGTTGTTGTTCAACTCTAGGTTGAAGCTTTTTCAAGGAAAGCTTAAATCTAGGTGGTCTGGTCCTTTCCAAGTTGTCCAAGTTTTCCCCCATGGTGCCATTACAATCAAATCAATGAAGGATGGGCACCAATTCAAGGTCAATATGATGAGGCTCAAGCATTATCAAGGGACTGAAGCCCCAAAGATGCATAAAGTAGTTACTTTAGGAGATGCTCCTCAAGGCATCCCTAATTTAACTTAGTTTTATTTTATTTATTTATTTATTAGGAATTAAGATTTTTATTTGTTTACTTATTTTAGGAAATAAGATTTTAATTCAGTTTATTTATTTTTAGGAAATAAGGGAAGCAAAGAAAATAGGAGGAATGAACCAGCCCACCACATTCACAACAGCCCCAAAAAAACCCAACGGACAAGCCTGTCATCATAGCCTGTCACCAAATATCGCGACAGACGCGGAAAATACAACATGTCACGGAGCTGTTGCGACAGACACACAAACACGTAACAGATGTGCAACAGACACGGAAACACGTGACAGATGCGTTAGAAACCGCGTAACAGCTGGCCCCATTATTCGCGTCTGCCGTTATAGTCCCAACGGGCAGAAAAAACCCATTTCTATATAAAAAAAACCCACTCCCTTTTCATTTTTCATCTCATTTTCATTCTCTTAACATGCTTCCCAGAGTTTAGATCTCAGAAAACTTCTTTTTATTTTGCTACAGTTCCTTGCAATGGCCACCAGATCAACCAAACGCAGCGCTGCCTCCACTTCTGCCACGACAGTGTCAACACCAAGCCACAACGGCATACACAGACTCAGCAAAGAGGTACTATGGGTCTTTCCAGAAGAGAGAAATGTGGGAAGAACGAGGGTTCATTTATACCCAAAAGACGGGAGAACTAGGGCTGGAAGGCTTCATCGCTAAGAAGATACTCGCACTCAAGTGGCAGAAGTTTGTTGCCCATCCCGAAGAGATAACGTCACCCTCGTTCGAGAATTCTACGCTGCCGTCACCGACAAGGATGCCACGACAGTGACTGTCCGAGGCAAAGAAATCTCCCTCGAGCCGGCATACATTAACACGTTGTACGAGCTGTATGTGAGCAAGAAGGAAGACGCCCATCGGAGGTTTGTGAACAGTATGTCGCCGGCAAACTATGATGATGTCATGGCAAAGGTGATAGAGGAGGGCACAGAATAGAACGATGACCCCAAGCACCGGTGGACCGTGCAGAGGACACAACTCACCCCACAAGCCAAGCTGTGGAACCATTTCGTCAAGAAGCGCCTCATGCCTACCTCCCACAATACCACTGTTGACTGGCAGAGATTAGCCCTCGTCCACTCCATTCTCAACGAAAGGCAAATCAACATCGGCCGATACATCCAAGACGGAATCCTTGAGTGTGCTCTCCGACCATCAGGCCCACTAGTCTTCCCCTATCTCATCACCACGCTCTACCGGGGCAACAATGTGCCAGAAATCAACGAGGATGTCAAGGTCCGAGGGAAAGGATGGATGCGGTAAAATCTCTACAGCCTGTTGGAATTAAAAGATGCCACTCCTCTGTCGTATGTGGACCCCACTACCACGACATAACAGACGACAGACCTTGACTCCCCTAAACATGTCGCAGCAAAACAATAGCAGACGACGGCAGCACCACCGACAGACACCTCCAGCCAGATTCTGACGACGCTGCAAAAGATGGAAGAACGACGGCTCGGCCTAATGGAATTTCTGACGAACTTCACTGCCGCCACGGTAAATTTTATCAAGTCTGATTTAAATTTTCCCAATCTGCAATTCATTGCTTTCCTAAAAACTCTCTTTGCTACACCCACGCCTGCTGCTAGCCCCAAAACCCCTACTGCTGCCTCCACACCCACACCTGCCACGACCAGAGATGGTGGCAAAAGATCTGCCACTCTCAGAGGAGAGAAAAGGAAGGACCCCCTACCGGAGATCGACCCAAAATATTTTAAAGGGTTCTCTTCTTCCTCCGTCTGGCAAGATTCTGACTAGAGCCGTCGGTTGTCCGAAACATCTCCAAGGACTTCCCTCCGATGAAAAGGAAGAAGTTGAACGAGACTGTCGAAGGACCCTGCCACGGCAGATCATAGAGCAGCAGTAGCAGCAGCAGCGATGATGATCTTGAGGTCCTGGACCAGCCCCCACACATCTCACCGACCCGAGTCCAGCCACCTCGAGAGGCAAAGAAGAAGATGGCCTCCTCGTCTCCCAGCACCCAGCCAACCCTTGCCGGCAGCTCCAAGTCAGCAGCAGCAGCGATGACAACTCATCAAATCAAGTGCTTTTCTTATATATTTTTTGTCTTTGCTGCTATTTTCTCTATTTTGTGATGTTTATTTCTGCTTTTTATTTTTTATTATTGCCATGCGTTGAAGGCAATGCAACCCTTGAGTTTGGGGGTGGGCATCCCTCCATTAATGAACTTGTTAGTTGTGTCTTTAAGTTATGTCTCATTTTAAGTCTACTTTTAAGTTTATTTTTGTGTCAAAAAATGAAAATAAAAACAAAATTTTGGCTTAAGTCTTCGATCTGAACTTACCTGCCGCGACATTCTCTGTCGTGATAGTGCCTCTGGGATGTTTTAGGAACTATTTAGACCCTTGCTATAGTTCTGATCTTTATAACACCCTTTGTGACTCTTATGATGTCTAGACTTAGGTAGTGAACTAGAATAGGAAGGTTTACCCACTTGAGTTGCCCCTAGAGGTGCCTAACACTGGCTCTAGGAAAGGAACAAAAGAAAAGAAAAAATTTAGACTCACTTGCCCGAAAAACTGCCTAACAATGATTCTAGGAAGATTTTTCTTTGAGCTTAAGTCAGAAAAAACTAAAGGAGCTTAAGAATTGCCTCCAGAAAAAATGAAGTTGAGTCGAAGGTCAGAAAAAACTAAAGGAGCCTAAGAATTGCCTTCAGAAAAAATGAATTGACATAAAACTCAAGTTTGTAAGCATAACTATTCTGCTAAGCTAAAGGAGTCTAGGCACATATTTGTTCACAAAACATGCACACACTTGTAAAAGAACTATAGCATTGTTCTGGATAAATCCAGAAACACCCGACAAGGTACTGCTCTTGATAGTGAATGCGTGGTAGGTAATGAAAAGTTCATTGCATTAAGCCAAGCCAAAAAAATTTATTTTTAAATAGGTCGTATTTGCTTGAGGACAAGCAAGAACTTGAGTTTGGGGGTGTGTTGAGTGTATAAAACTTCTATATTTTACCCCTCCTTTACCCATATTTCTGCTGCATTCAAGCATGATTCATTGCATTTAGGATAGATTTTTTCATAAACATCACAATTAGATAAAATGGCACAATTGCTACTGATTTTGGTTACTTTTGCAGGTATGTGCTGCGGCAGACCCAGGGGAGCAAAGGAGCAGAAGCGGAGTGCGGAGCTGGAGTCGAGAAGCAAAGGTTGTCGTGACTTCTACTGTGGAAGCCATGATGACAAAATGCTGAGATGGAAAAGTGAAGTGGAGCTCCCCATATAGAGGATCTCAAAACGGTCTGTCGTAGACCACTCCCATATTTTTTCTAAGCTTTGAGGCAGAATGAAGGCCAAGCTCAAAGTTCAAGGAAGAAACTCAAGGCAAGAAAAGAGGATGAATTCAAGGCATCTACTCAGAAGATTTAATCTTTAATAGAGTTGCACTTTAATTCAAAATTGTATTCTTGTCACATTAGAAAACTTGAACCCAAGGCATATATAAAGGCATGTAATTTGACCTAGGGAGGGATATCTCATTCCTAGCCGTCTTCCCCCAAAAACCCTTGTCATTTTCCTTTCTCCATCATGTTCTAAACTCCCCCTAGGGCTAAGGGTTGATTTTGTAAAGTAATTGCAAGGATTGTATTGTTTTAGGAATTTTCTGTCGAGCAATAAAAACTTCAAGTTTATTTACTCTGGTTTTCATATCTCATAACAGCATCGGGAGAGCATTGTGAGGTTATCCATTTGTTTGATATCGGGAGAGTCAAGCATACGAAAAAAGTAGATACGTGTTTTCCAGCTTATGGTTAAACCATCTTGGCTTAGGGATAAGTACAAGGTTAAGTGGCTAAAGAAGAATTCAACAACTTTGGTGTTCACCCTTTGATTCACGCCGGGAGGTATCATCCAAGAAGTGTTCATCAATAGAACTTGGACCTAGGGATAGGATAAGTCATAACAGGAATTCTTTCCAAGCTTGAAGTACAGAGTTGTTGATCGCTACCGCGACATCAACAGATCTCTGTCGCGACAAGTGCTGCCGCGACAGGAACGGCGATAGAAAACAAAAGTTCCTCTAACATTGCAACAGCTGCACTACTGAGCAAATCAATACCGACCTATTTTTTAAATTTGATTCCTTCATCTTTTACTTTAGTTGTTTCTCAGAATTATTACATCCATTCAATTAAACTATTTCTTTCTCTTGTGCAGCAATTCAAGGTTAGAGTTATTTCCAGTCCCTTTGGAGATGATATCTGATACTCTAAGTATCACTTTACTACTTGCATCGTGTACACTTGCACTATTTGCGATAGGACTCTTTTACACGCAACAATATTATCGACCCTAACAACTTCCCTATTGTTTTTCTAGCTCAAGAAGTGGAGAGAGAGGTTTCGTCATCTCCATCGAAAGCTAGAAGCAATGGTGTTATTATCCGAGAGCCGTAAGAGCATCGGATTTTAAGGTGAGTGTAGTCAAAGTCTCGTGATTAGGCGAGAAGCTTTCCCAAATCCTTTATTATTGATTTCGATTATTTCGCTAACATTATTATTAAGGAAGTTGTATCGAATTGTTAAACGGACTCATTGGTAAGCGTTGGTAAGTTCGTTATTGAATATCAGACATAGTTATTGGCATTGTCATTTTGCATTGTCATTGATGTAGTATTGTTATCGAAATGTTATAAAGAAATCATCGGATATTGATATTGACATTGACATGGAAACTATGAAATATTGATAATGAGATATGTTTGCTATTGATAATATTGAAGTCATTGGTCATTGGAATTCTTATTGAATATTGAACATGGATATAGACATTGAAACCTTGGATTGAATAGACATTGGATACAATTGACATGCCATAGAATTCATGAGCTCAGTGTACGGGTGGACTACGATCCTAGGGCTACGACCTATATTGATTTGGTGAGGCGGAGGGATGTGTTTTGATGTTAGTCATATTGGCGAGGCGGAGGGATGTGTTTTGATGTTGGTTATATTGGCGAGGCAGAGGGTGTTGAGTGCATATAAGTTCTATAATTTACCCCTCATTTACCCATATTTTTGCTGCACTCAAGCATGATTAATTGCATTTAGGATAGATTTTTTCAAACACATCACAATTAGATAAAACTACACATATGCTGCTGATTTTGGTCACTTTTGCAAGTATCTGCTACGACAGCATCCAGGGCAGCAAAGGAGCAGAGGCGAGTTGCAGAGCTGGAGTTGAAGGACAGAGAACACCGCCTGTCGTGAAATCTGTCGTGGCAGCGATGACGACAGAGAGAAACTGAGATGGAAAAGCAAAGCGGGGCCTGATAGATAGAGAATTTTAAGCCGGTATGTCGTGGATCACTCCCATATTTTTCTGAGCCCTAAAGCAGAAGGGAGGTCGGGTCCAAAGTTCAAGGAAAAAAGTCAAAGCAGGAAAATATGACGAATTAAAGACATCTAATCAGAAGATTTAGTCTTTAATAGAGTTGTACTTTAATTTAAACTTGTATTCTTACCATGTTAGAAGACTTGGACCCAATGCCTATATAAAGGCATGTAATTCGACCTAGAGAGGGACATCTAGCTCCTAGCCCTCTTCCCCCAGAACCCTAGTCGTTTCTCTCTCTCCATCATGTTCTAAACTTCCCCCCAGGGCTAAGGGTTGATCTTGTAAAGTAGTTGTAAGGATTGTATTGTTCTTAGGTTTTTCCGTTCAATTAATAAAAACTTCAAGTTTATTTACTCTTGTTTTCAACATCTCATAAGAGAATCGAGAGAGCATTGGGAGGTTATCTATTTGCTTAATATCGAGAGAGTTAAGCATACGAAAGAAGTAAATATGTGTTTTCCTGTTTATGGTTAAACCATGTTGACTTATGGATAAGTACAAGGTTAAGTGGCTAAAGAAGAATTCACAAACATTGATGTTCATCCTTTGATTCACGCTGGGAGGTATTATCCAAGACGTGTTCATCAACAGAACTTAGGCCTAGGGATAGGACAAGTCACAACAGGGATTCTTGCCAAACTTGAAGTACAGAGTTGTTGATCGTTGTCGCAACATCGACAGACCTATGCCGTGACATGTGCTACCATGACAGGCACGACGACAGAAGCAACGGAAGTTCCTCTGAACAGTGCAACACTTGCACTACTGAGCAAATCAATACCGGCTTATTCTATAAATCTGATTACCTTATTTTTTACTTTAGTTATTACTCAAGATTTCTCCAAACAATCATTTAAACTTATTTCTTTTCTTGTGCAGCAATCTAAGGATAGAGTTATTTCCAGTCCCTATGGAGACGATATACGATACTCCGTATCACTTTATTACTTGCGACGTGTACACTTGGACTATATTGTGATAGAATCTTTTACACGTAACACGTTTTTGGCGTCATTGCCAGGGACTGGCAACATACCTTTACCTTTTTATTACTACACTTTGTTTTATTTTTTTGTTTTTATTTTATATTTTTAGTTGTTTTATTTTCCCTCTACTTTTCACGAGATTTCTCTATTGCTTATGCGTAGATCGGGATGTGGTAAAGAACTTGAGTACGAATTAGATCCAGAAATCGAACGCACATATCAACTTAGGAACCAAGCCCAACTCTTGATAGAAAGAAACAACTATCTTGAGGAAAGACTGGAAGCAATGGTGAACGGAAGGTAATGCAATGGGGAAGATGACAACGACAACAACAACCCTAGGGGTAATGTTGATCCTCCTAATGATACCCAGAATGATCTACCGCCGCTTGCTGCCTCAGCAGCACGACAAACTTGTCGAGAGTACATGGATAATGACTATGTTGAACTGGAAACTACACTACCAGATGTAGAAGCTGAACACTTCTAACTGAAACCTGTAATGTTCAGCATGATAAATTCTACTGGTCAATTTGGTGGTTCTGCTACTGAGGACGCGTGTGAACATCTGAAAACTTTCCAGTAGATCTGTGGATCATTCAAACAGCCAGGAATAAGTTCGGAAGTACTGAGGCTCCGACAATTTCCTTATTCATTGAGAGATAGTATGAAAACCTGGTGGAACAAGTTAACGTCGGGTTGAATACGAACTTGGGTGGATCTCTGTCGTGAATTCCTTTCTCGTTTTAATCCTTCTCTTTTATCTGAAAGACTGCGTAACGAGATTGCTACTTTTCAACATGAAGATGACGAGCCAATGCACGAGGCATGGGACTGATTTACAACTCTCTTACGAAACTGCCCGATGCATGGATTCCCTATGTGGAATCAAGTTGTCAAATTCTATAATGCTGCCAACGCACATACTCGAATGAGGATAGATTCAGCAGCAAACGACTTGCTATTAGACAAGGAACCAGAAGATGCAATGTTGGTGTTGAAAAAGTTAGCTAAAAATGATTAGCAGTTTCCTACAGCTCGAAGAGGAGGCAGACGAGAAGCGTTTGTAAAGGAATATGAATCTGACAACTCGGTCAAAACTCAGATCGCATACCTCACTAAGATATTTGAAAACCTGCAGCAGAAGGATTCTAAAGTTGTATTTTATGCCGAAGAGGTGTGTGAAACCTGTAGCGGAACCCACAGTACAGATGAGTGTCCCTTACAGCTGGAAGAAGGGATGTATGTTGGAAACTATAACAGGAATAAAACCTATGCTCCAACAACTACAATCCAAACTGGAGGAAGGACCCAAAATTTTCTTGGAGTAACCCAAGTAACGCACTGAATCCACTAGTCCATAATAACCAGAACCAAGGAGGTCCTAGGATTCTGTCACGACATCAACCACAGTAGCAGCCGACAGCCACAACGAGCATACTGGAACAGACCCTGGCCACCTTCGTGTCTCAAACAGGAGCATATATGAAAAACATGGATCATTTTGTCAAGAAAACTGAATCTTTCATGGATAAGAGGGAGATGAGAATGACAAACCATGAGGCCACCCTAAAATCCCTAGAGACACAGATGGGCCAGGTTTCGCAGTACATAAACCCAATGCATAATGGAGGATTCCCTAGTGATACTGAGGTCACTAGAAAACCCACACATGAGCAGTGCAAAGCTATTACAACGAGGAGTGGGAAACAACTACAAGGGCCGACAATTAAAGAAACATCGATTAAAGAACCGACCCTACAGACACCTACCGTGACCACCACCCCGGCAAAAGAAAAATAGTGTGTTGTCGCCACACCTGCCATGACAGCAGAAGAAGCAGAGGAGCAGAAAGAAGAAACTGAAGATCTCGAGCCTCCTCAGACCCGAATTCCATGTGAAGGACGCCTTGAAGATTACTGTCCCTCACCCTTTTTTCTACGGCGGTTAAAAAACTGAAACATGAGTACTAGCTTAAGAAAATCTATGATGTTTTTAAGCAAGTACACATCAACATTCCGCTACTAGAAGCCATTAAGCAGATGCCTGGTTATGCAAAGTTTCTTAAGGATGCAATGTACATGAGGTCCAGACTTAGGGAATTTGAAACAATGATGATGACAATAGGATGCGTGGCAATCCTACACAAGCGTCCACCCGCAAAGAAGAAGGTTCTTGGAAGCTTCATCATACCATGCATAATTGGTGACAAGTTTGTGGGTAATGCACTTTGTGATCTTGGAGCTAGCATTAATCTAATGTCCAAATCTGTATTTCTGAAGCTAGGTATTGGACAAGAAAGACCCACGACAGTCATGCTGCAACTAGCAGACTGCTCTTACGTACAACCGGAAGGAAAGATTGAAGATATTTTGGTAAGAGTGGATAAGTTTATTTTTCCTATTGACTTTCTTGTTTTAGATTGTGAAGAAGATGAGAATGCACCGATCATCATAGGGCGACCCTTCCTAGCCACAGGTAGAACAGTGATCGATGTAGAGAAAGGAGAACTGATCATGAGAGTTAATGACCAGCAGATAAAGCTCAATGTTCTCCAAGCTATTAAGCAAGTTGATGCAGAGGAAGAATGTAAGGCAATATCAGAAGTCATCCTAGACCAACCCTGCATCAGATCAAGCTGTCATGACAGAAAATTTGGCCACTGCCACCGCAGTCACCTCAGGGACTGCCACGATAGCATTGACAACAGTGACTCCTCGGATGATGAAACATCTGATACTGAAGGTCCTAAGGAGGTAAATTGGATACGCATGCGTCCATGTAAGTTCTTCGAGCCTTTGAATTATACCTCGAATGAACATGTGATCCAAAAACGTTCCACTGAGCAGCCACCTGTCTTAGATCTTAAACCCCTGTCAGGGCAACTCAAGTATGTTTTTCTTGGACTTAATGATATGTTGCCCGTAATCATCTCCTCTAAGTTGATGCATGAACAGGAACAACAACTGATCAGAATGTTATAGCAACGTAAGAAGGCAATTGGATGCACCATTGTCGATATCCAAGGCATCAGTCCGGCATTATGCATGCATAAGATCTTCTTGAAGGATGACCATAAGCCGACAATTGATGCCCAAAGACGACTGAATGAAGCTATGCGAGAGGTGGTACGAAAAGAAATCATCAAGTGGCTTGATCCTGGAATAATTTATGCCATCTCGGATAGCAAGTGGGTGAGCCCAGTGCAATGTGTACCCAAAAAGGAGGCATAATCGTGGTAACAAACAAGGACAACGAGCTAATCCCAACCAGGACTGTGACCGGTTGGAGGGTTTGTATGGAATGTCGGAAGCTTAATAAGGCTACCCGGAAGGACCACTTCCCTTTACCCTTTATTGACCAAATTTTAGATAGATTAGCGAGGAAGCCTTACTATTGTTTCCTTGATGGCTACTCAGGTTACAACCAGATTGCAATTGCACCAGAGGATCAGGAGAAAATAACCTTCACATGCCTATACGAAACATACGCTTTTCGAAGAATGCCATTTGGAATGTGCAATGCTCCAGCAACATTCCAGCGATGTATTATGGCAATATTTTCGGACATGGTGGAAGATTTCCTGGAAATATTCATGGACGATTTTTCCGTCTTCAGGGACAGTTTCGATGATTGCCTGGGCAATTTGAAGAAGGTGCTTGAAAGATGTGAATAGGCAAACCTAGTATTAAACTGGGAAAATGCCACTTCATGGTGGATGAGGGCATAGTGTTGGGACACAAGGTCAGCTGCTGTGGCATAGAGGTTGACAGAGCCAAAATTGAAGTTATTGAAAAACTGCCGCCACCCACCACAGTCAAGGGAATAAGAAGTTTCTTAGGGCATGTAGGGTTTTATCGAAGATTCATTGCCAATTTCTCGAAAATTACTAAACCCATGTGTCTCTTGTTGGAACAGAACAAACCCTTTGACTTCAACACTGGATGTACTGAAGCATTAAGGATATTGAGAGGAAAAGCTGGTAACAGCCCCTATAGTGCAGCCACCAGACTGGAGCTTACCATTCGAGATAATGTGTGACGCCAGTGACTATGTTGTCGGGGCATCACTAGGGCATAGGAAGGAGAAACTCTTCCATGTGATCTATTACGCCAGCAAAACTCTAAATGATCCCCAGATAAACTACACTACAATAGAAGAGTTACTAGCAGTGGTGTTTGCAATTGACAAGTTCCGACCATATATACTTGGAACAAAAGTGGTGTTCCATACAGATCACTCAGCACTCAAATACATGTTCACCAAGAAGGATGCCAAGCCAAGATTGATACGTTGGATTCTGCTACTGCAAGAATTTGATATTGACATCAAGGACAAAAAAGGGATAGAAAACCAAGTAGCAGATCATTTGTCAAGGTTGGAGATGGGAAAGAATCAAGAGAAAGACAAGACCAACATATTGGAAACTTTCCCACACGAGCAGTTATTCACTGCCACCAGTACTGTCGCGACAGCCATGGCGGCAGGTAAGCTTCCTGAAACCCCTTGGTATGCTGGCATTGTCAATTACATTGTAAGTGGTTTATTACCTCCTGAACTTAATTATCAAGATAGGAAGAGGTTCCAAAATGATGCAAAACATTATTATTGGGACGAACTTATTCTTTTTAAGCACTATGTAGATCAGATCATCAAGAGATGCATACCACAGGAAGAACAGAAAGAAGTGCTTCACCACTGTCATGTTGCCCCTTATAAAGGACACTTGGGAGGAAATAAAACTGCTGCCAAGGTTCTGCAATCTGGTTTCTATTGGCCTACATTGTTCAACGATGCACAAGCTTTTTACAAGAGCTGTGATAAATGCCAAAGGACTAGAAACATATCTATAAGGCATGAGATGACACTGCAGAACATTCTTAAAGTCGAATTTTTTTATTTTTGGGGAATCGACTTCATAGGACCATTCCCAGCCTTCTGTGGGAATCTATACATCCTGCTGGCAGTAGACTATGTGTCTAAGTGGGTAGAAGCTATTGCCACTCAAAAGAACAATGGCAAGACTGTGCAAAGATTTCTCCACAAGCATATCTTCTCAAGGTTTGGCATCCCAAGGGCGATCATTAGTGATGAGGGTAGACACTTTGACAACAAGGTAATTGCTAGTGCACTGAAGAAATATGGAGTAAAGAATAAAATCGCAACACCATATCACCCTCAAACCAATGGGCAGACCGAAATCTCAAATAGAGAAGTGAAGAATATTCTAGAAAATATGGTCAAACCAACTCGAAAAGACTGGTCTCTTCACCTAAATAATGCACTCTGGGCCTACAGAACTGTGTTTAAAACACCATTGGGAATGTCACCCTATTGACTCATCTACAGAAAAGCTTGCCACTTTCCTGTTGAGATAGAACATAAGGCATATTGGGCTATCAAGACAGTTAACATGAACTGGGACAAGGCAGGACAGAAAAAGCTACTAGATTTAAATGAGATTGAAGAAATTCGAGCCATGGCCTACGCCAACTCCGAAATCTACAAGGACAAAACAAAGAAGTGGCACGACAGAAAACTGCTGCCACGACAGTTCTGCCCAGGGCAGAAGTTGTTGTTGTTCAACTCTAGGTTGAAGCTCTTCCCTGGAAAGCTTAAATCTAGGTGGTCTGGCCCTTTCCAAGTAGTCCAAGCTTTTCCCTATGGTGCCATTACAATCAAATCCATCAAGGACGGGAACCAATTCAAAGTAAATGGAAAAAGGCTAAAGCACTATCAGGGGACTAAAGCCCCAAGGGTGCAGGAAGTAGTTACTTTAGAAGATGCCCCTCAAGGCATCCCTAATTTAACTTAGTTTTATTTTTACTTTTATTTATCTTAGTTTATTTATTTTTATTGTTTTAGGAAATAAGTGTAACGCCCCGGTTTTGGGCTTAGAAGTTTTGGGTTTGGACCGGTTCGGTCGAAGTGCGGTTCGGATATAAAAAGGTGAAATTAGGAAAGCCTAGTTCGGGTTGCATTAAAAATATGGAAAAATGTCTTAAAATCCTCTTTTATTATATATAAGTGAATGGTGAAATCAATTTTACAAAGTGAGGTTTGGAAGTGTGACATTTTGGTTAGTGACCAAAATGTAATTTTCGAAAACTGTGAGACTGTTTTAAAAAGGATTGAAACTTTGAATCTTTAAGGAGCTATTTACCCAATGGGAGTTTCTCCAGATTTTTCTAAAATATTAAATAATTAATTAATGGTTTTAAAATAGAAGGAAAAGGGAGGGAAGATATTTTGGCATTTTCCAACTAACTTTTCCTAAATTCCATTTTCATTTTCTCTCATCTTTTCTCTCAAACCAAACACATTTCTCTAGAGCTTTTCCCTCTGATTTTGTCACCTAAATAACTCATTTCAATCCTCTTTTGATCTTCAATCATCTCTTCAATAAAACCTTTGCATTTGCTAATTGGATTTTCAAGAAATTGGTTCCAAAAAGGGAGAAAAGTCAAGTTTGGAGGGGAGTCATCTTTGGATCCTAGTGGTGGTGATCCGGAAGCTTGATTGGTGTTTCGGCAAGTGGCGAAATGGAATTGGTGAGTGGATTTTGGTTTTCAGCTTTGAAACCAATGTTTTGAAGGTTTGGGAGCTTAGTTTAAGTCTAAGCAACTTAGCTAAGCTCAAGAGTAAGTTTTCGGAAAAACTCTCTCTTGGTGATGAACCATGGATTGGTTGTATGCAATGTGGTTTATTTGCATGTTTTAAGTTCTGTTTTGAAAGCATATTTAGCATGTTTATTTGCTGAGATTATAAGCCATGTGTTGAAGGATGCTCAAGGTAAGAGATCCTTGTTTTTGAACATTGTTTTAATGTGGTTTGATGCTAAAAGATGCATGATGTTTATGGCTTGATAAATGCTTTAAAACAGTGGAATATTGTGGTTAATGATGCATATTGGCAAGTGATGGTTAAGGTCACAAAGGTGGTTAAAAGTCCTTGTGTGAGCCTTGTTTATTTAAGAACAACATGGTGGTTAAAAGTCCATGGTTGGTTCTTGGTTAAGATCACCAAGGTGGTTAAAATTCCTTGTGTGAGGCTTGTTTATTTAAGAACAACATGGTGTTTAAAAGTCCATGGTTGGTTCTTGGTTAAGGTTACAAAGGTGGTTAAAATTCCTTGTGTAAGCCTTGTTTACTTAAGAACTCCAAGGTGTTTAAAAGTCCTTGGGAGATTCTTGTTAAGGACACAAAGGTGTTTAAAAGTCCTTGTGTGGTCCTTGTCATGGTGTTTAAAAGTCCATGGATGATTCTTGTTAAGGACACAATGGTGTTTAAAAGTCCATGTGTGGTCCTTGGAAATTATAAGATCACAATGGTGTTTAAAAGTCCATGTGTGGATCTTATGTTGATGTATCACTTGTTGCCAATATGACATGTAATGATATTGAAGCATGAATTGCCTGTTTTAAATGCTTATATGCATGTTCAAATGATGATTTGATTTAAGGTTTATAAAGGTGTTTTATAAATGCATTATTGTGTGGTTTTAAATGAGCATTCCTCACTAAGCTTTTGCTTACGCTCTCTCTTTCCTTAAACCAATAATGCAGAGCATTGAAGTGCATTTTGGGGCAGCAAGGAAGCCTAGCATCCAAGTGAAGGTTTTAAGCTCATGTATGGTGAACATTTTCTCAAAACTATTAGCTTTTGGGTATTTGGAAATGGGGGACCTATGTTGATGTTTTGGGAGATGTTTTGAACTCCCTAAGTTGGATTTATGATGTTAATAATGCTGGAACTTGTAATTGGCCTTTGTGAGGTTGTTTTGGTAGATTGATGCTTGAATGGTTTTCCAAGTAGAATGCATGCCTATAGAATTGGGGATTTTCATAATTGATGCCATGTTGATGTTTGGTTGATGCAATTATGTTCCTTGATTGTTGAATGACTTGCTGGTATAATTTGGTGGCATTTGGAGCATGTTCGTTGGGTCTATTGTGTGTTTAAACAGCAACTTTTCTGCAATCTGGGCAGCCTGTTTCGGAACAGGTGCTACCGTATCGGAACGGGGGCTTGAAATGGCCTGGGCGTTCCGAAACAGAAAGAATTGTTCCTGAACGGTTTAGCCTCTGCCAGGCCCAGTTTCGGAACGGTCCCGCGTTTCGGAATGGGTCTTCCCTGTTCCGAAACAC
Source organism: Hibiscus tridactylites (assembly GCA_958450335.1). NCBI lineage: Eukaryota > Viridiplantae > Streptophyta > Magnoliopsida > Malvales > Malvaceae > Hibiscus > Hibiscus tridactylites. Next base: position 78,864,056 of record OY288268.1, on the reverse strand, counting down.
TCGACCGTTGGGCACTGAAATTGTTGCTTATATGTTTTGAAATGTTTACATTTTAGTCTTGAACCTTGTTATTGCAATTAAATGAGTTTGAGAAGTCCGTTTGAGCTGAAATTTGACAGAGAAGCATGAAATATGATTAATTATATAATGGTAACTTTAACTTGGGTTAAGTCCTTATAATTTTCAGAATTTACAGTTTGGTCCCTAAAGTTGTAATTTGTGTAATTGGGTCCCTGAATGTTCTCTGATGGTTATGATCTTTGAGTATGCCGATTGTATGATCATATCTAGGGATAATGTGCATCTAGACAAGTTTTTAAAAGAAAAAAAGATCGTTAATCAAGGTTGACTTTCGGGTTGACTTTGGTTTTCCCCGTGTAAACTTCTTAATTCGGGTCAACCGTCTAGGCCCTGGTTAAGGGGTTACATTTGGTGGTATCAGAGCTGAGTTCTCGAGTAATTGGGAATGATTATGTGAATGATTAAAGTATGTATGCTTTGTATGCTTGTTGAGTGAAAGCATGTTGAGTGAATTGTAAATATGTTGCAATTGAGGTGTATGCTATGGTGAAGCATGTTGTGGGTACCCATTGCCAAATCAAAGCTAATGTAATGATATTGTTTTAAGTGAAAATGAGCTTGAGTACTTGGATTGCTTACCTTGTTGAGCCTGACTTTGTCTATTGTATTGTGATTGCATTGTTAAAGTATGGCACCTCGTAGAGAGTTGAGGAGTAATGTGCGAGCTACGGCTCAAAATGAGAATGAGAATTAAGAGAATGTTGAAAGTGCGGTGGATTTACCTCCTCCACCTGGTGGTGGTGGTGCTGGGGGTGAAGGAGCTGGAGCTGCAGCTGGTGCTGGGGTCGCTGGACCTGAGGCTGGTCAGAGGCTAGCTGTTCCTGACATGACGGTGTTGATTCAAGCTTTTGCTGGAGCTTTTCAAGCAGCGGTAGCTGGAGCTCAAGGAGTTGTGCATCAGGGAGATGCTGGAGTTAGACTACCCTTGGAACGTTTGCGCAGTCTGGGAGGGACTGAGTTCAGGGGTTTGTCAGCTGAAGGTTCTGAGGTTTGGTTGGAAAGTACCAAGAGAATCTTGGGTCAGATGAGTTGCACTGATGTGCAAAAGCTGGGCTGTGTAGTATCATTGTTGCAAGATGATGCTTACACGTGGTGGACAACCACTATCGCTGGGATGGCGGAAGCTGACGTAACTTGGACGTTCTTTCAGAACGCGTTCAAGGGAAGGTATCTAGGTGTGAGGTACCTAGATGAAAAGAAGAGGGAGTTTATGTCTCTTACCCAAGGGAGCATGTCTGTGGCTGAGTATGAGGTCCAGTTTGTTCGACTCAGTCAGTACGCAGCTGAGCTTGTCTCGGATGAGCGGGAGAGGTGTGAAAGGTTCCGTTATGGTTTAGTGACGGAAGTTAAGATGTATGTGCTGGCTACCGAGTATAGTGATTTTGATGTGCTGGTGGGCCGAGCCAAGGATATTGAGATGAACTTGGGTTTATCTGCTAAAAGTGTTGGGTCAAGTGCTGGTAAGCGAGCTGCTGAATATAGTTCCGGTGGTGGACGGAACAAGAGGGGACGTGATCTGAAGTATCAGTCCTCAGCTAAGCGAGGTGGTGGTGCGCCTGCTCGGGGAGGCAATGCTAGAGTTGATCCGAGTGCATGTTGGACATGTGGTTCGCGTGGCCATATGAAGCGTGATTGCCCTCGAGCTATGAGGGAGGTGCAAGCTCTGGTTGTGGCAGCTGGTAATGCATGCTAGAACTGTGGATCTACGGATCACATGAGGAGGGAGTGTCCTATGTTGGCTGGTGGCCAAGTGCGTGCTCCTGTTGTTGCTTCACCACAGAGGGGTCGTGGGCGCGGCCGTGGTAACTTCCAGCAGAGAGAGGAAGGTGGTCGAGGTGTGGCTCATGTTGTGGCTATTCAGCCTGAGGGTGGCGGCCAAGCCAGGGTGTATGCTCAGCGGGAGGGAAGGAATGACGCGGATGTGATCGCAGGTACTTTTACTTTGCAATCCTTGTCATTACTTTCCTTGATTGATTCTGGATCTACGCACTCATACATTTTGCGTGAGCATGCTGAATTGCTTGGTTTGCCTGTTGAGTCTTTGGATGTTGGTGTGCGCGTCACTAGTTCTTTTGGTGAGACTGTTGTGACTCGAAAGCTTTATAGAAGATGTCATTTGGTTGTGCAAGGTCATGTTTTTCATGTTGACCTTATGGAGTTGCCTTTCTATGGTTTTGACATAATCCTTGGTATGGATTGGCTTGCTGAGCATCGAGCTGTTGTGGATTGTGAGAATAAGCAAGTTTCGTTGAAGCTTGCGGATGATTATGAGGTAGTTGTGGTTGGTGAGAATGTGAAGTTTCTTGCCAATGTGGTGTCTACATTGGAGGCGAGCCGGATGCTGAGGCAAGGTTGTGAAGCTTACCTAGCCTTTGTGATGAATCCTAGTTCTAAGGAGTTGCGTGTGCAAGATATCAGGATTGTGCGAGAGTTTCCTGGTGTGTTTCCTGAGGAGTTGCCTGGATTACCTCCTAATCGCGAGGTGGAGTTTGGGATTGAGCTGTATGAGAATACAACTCCTGTATCCATTACCCCTTATAGAATGGCACCCAAAGAGTTGAAGGAGCTGAAGATGCAATTGCAAGAGTTGCTTGACCGTGGGTTCATTCGGCCGAGTGTGTCACCTTGGGGTGCACCGGTCTTGTTTGTGAAGAAGAAAGATGGCACTATGAGAATGTGCATTGATTATCGTCAGCTGAACAAGTTGACTATCAATAATCGGTATCCTTTGCCGAGAATTGATGATCTTTTTGATCAATTTCAGGGAGCAGCTGTGTTCTCTAAGATTGACTTGAGGTCAGGGTATTACCAGTTGAAGGTAAAGGATGTGGATGTGCCTAAGACAACTTTCAGGACAAGGTATGGGCATTATGAGTTCCTTGTGATGCCGTTTGGTTTGACAAATGCTCCTGCGGCTTTCATGGACATGATGAATCGTGTGTTTCATGAATACCTGGACAAGTTTGTCGTGGTGTTCATTGATGATATCCTCGTGTACTCGCGTACTGAGGAGGAGCATGAAGAGCATTTGAGGATTGTGTTGCAAGCTTTGTTGGAGAATCAGCTTTATGCCAAGCTGAGTAAGTGTGAGTTCTGGTTAAGTGAAGTGGTGTTTCTTGGGCATGTGGTTTCTGCTGAAGGGATTCGTGTTGATCCTCAGAAGGTTGAGGCGGTGATGAATTGGAAGGTTCCTAAGTTTGTTCATGAGGTTCGTAGTTTCCTTGGTTTGGCGGGATACTATCGAAGGTTTGTGGATGGGTTTTCGAAGATTGCTGCACCTTTGACAAAGTTGTTGTAAAAGGATGTTAAGTATGAGTGGACGAAGGCGAGACAGCAAGCTTTTGAGAAGCTTAAGGCAGCTTTGACGCAAGCTCCTATCTTGGTTCAACCTGAATCAGGGAAAGAGTTTGTGGTGTATAGTGATGCGTCCTATGTTGGTTTGGGATGTGTGTTGATGCAGGAGGGTAAGGTGGTGGCTTATGCATCGCGGCAGTTGAAGGTGCATGAGCGCAATTATCCTACGCATGACATTGAGTTGGCTGCGGTGGTCTTTGCTTTGAAGATCTGGAGACATTACCTGTATGGTGAGAAGTGTACTGTGTACACGGATCACAAGAGTTTGAAGTATCTGATGTCCTAGAAGGAGTTGAATCTTAGGCAGCGACGTTGGGTGGAGTTGCTCAAGGATTATGATTTGACGATTGAGTATCACCCTGGGAAAGCTAATGTTGTGGCGGATGCCTTGAGTAGGAAGGTAGCTGTTGAGCTGAGGGCTATGTTTGCCAGTTTGAGTATTTCGCGTGATGGTGGTCTTGTGGCTGAGTTGCAAGTGAAACCATCTTTGGTTCAGTTGATCAAGGAAAAACAGTTGTTGGATGATTCCTTGGTACCGCATGTTCAGGATATCGCGGAGGGTAGGCCTTCGGATTTCTGCTTTAATGATGATGGAGTGTTGTGTTTTGGAAGTCAGATAGTAGTGCCCAATGATGCGGATTGGAGGCGTGCTATTCTGACTGAAGGTCATAGTAGTCCTTTTGCTATGCACCCTGGTAGTACTAAGATGTATCGTGATCTTCGTGATGAGTACTATTGGGTGAGTTTAAAGAAGGATGTTGCCGAGTTTGTGAGCAAGTGCATGGTGTGTCAGCGAGTTAAGGCTGAGCATCAGGTTCCTTCAGGGTCGTTAATCAAGGTTGACTTTCGGGTTGACTTTGGTTTTCCCCGTGTAAACTTCTTAATTCAGGTCAACCGTCTAGGCCGGGTTAAGGGGGTTACCATAAGATTTTAATATATTGTTTATTTTAGTTTTCAGGTAAATAAAGTAAGAAAAGCAAAGAGAATGAATGAACCAGCCCACCACATTCACAACAGCCCATGAAGCCCAATGGAACAAACATGTCGTGACAACCTGTTACTAGCTGCCGCGGCAGACGCGGAAAATACAGCCTGTCACGGAGCTGTCGCAACAGACACGGTAATGCGTAACAGGCGCGCAGCAGACACGGAAACGCGTGACAGACGCATCAGGAAACCGCGTGACAGCTGGCCCCGTTATTCACACCACCCGTTACAATTCAACGGGCAGAAAATCTCGTTCTATATAAACCTCTACTTCCATTTCATTTTCACCTCATTCTCATTCTCTCTACTTTGCTTTCAAGAATTTTAGCTCTCAGAAAATTTTCCTTTATTTTTCCACAGTTTCCTCGCAATGACTACTCAATCAACCCGAAGAAGTGCTGCCTCTACCTCTGCTACGACAGCCTCTACACCCAGCCACAGCAGAATCCCCAGACGGTTCACAACGGAAGACTTAGAGAAGAAATACTCGATTCCTTCCAGAAACGGGAGATGTGGGAGGAGAGAGGCTTCACATACACCAAAAAGAAGGGAGACCTAGGACTCGAAGGGTTTATCTCCAAGAGAATTATTGCTCTCCAATTAACAATCCAAGACTCCTTTCTAACAGCTCATTCCTGCTCATTTTTTACCCAAAAAACACAAAATAAAGCTGAAAATTTCATTTCCTGCCCAAACCAGTACACATGGTCCTTAGCTATTGGTCCATAAGTTTTCCTGCAGATTTTGGTTTTGATGACGCCAGCAAATGACATCAGCGAGTTTAACCCTATAAAAGGTGAGAGAGAATGTCAGATTGGATTAATTAGCAATTAATAGACCATTAATAAATAATAAATATAATAAATAATAGGAGAGAGAAGCGGGGAATCTGATCGGTCACCAGAACCACCACCGTGGAAGTTCAAGCACCGCTGAAACTATCGAAACGTTGTCGAAAAAAGTCGACGGTCAAGACTAGAATTGCGGTTTCACCACTGAAGATAAACTCTTTTCCGATCTCTTCATTTTCTGTAAAACAATGGAGAAATGTTAGATTTAAGATAAGAGATTTTAAAGAAACAGAAACAAAACAAGAGTAGAGTAGAGTTGCCAGAATACTTATCTTGGTGGCTAGAGTTTAGGGAGAGAGGTGGTGCCAAAGAGGGTTTGGGTATCGACTAGAGTAGATTTAGGTGGGGAAGACCGGGAATCCTATTGGATTAGGGTTAGATCTAGGTTTTTTGGGGTCAAAATTGAATTTTTGGGGGGTTTTTTAGGGTTCTGGGCGGTAGCCGGCCGGAAGGTATGGTGGTTAGAATGAGGTAAGGGATGATCGGAGATTGAATGGTGATCGGCTAACAGTAAAACTCGATCGGAGTACGACGGTTTCGGATCAAATGGGAAAAGATGAAGAACATATATGATGTTAAGGAAGAACATGGGTTTTGATCTTTTGTGGGAATTTAATTTAGGTAATGGGGTGCTTATCTGAGATAGATTAGGGAGAGCGGAGAGTTAGAAAGAGAGATTTCTAAAAATTGAGGGGAAAGAGGAATTTTTGGGCTAAAAGGGCTTTATATAGCCTAAGGGAAACAATGTCGTTTTGAGGGGTGGATCTGCGTGACTAGAGCTGAGTCAGGTCTAGGATCCACGCTCTTTTAAGGATCGTGGGCAAATTCAAGTTTTATCCCCAAAGCTATGTACTTCATTCAATTTAGTCACTATTCTAAATAAAAAATAAATTACAGCTTTAATTTCGTTCAATTTAGTCCTTTAAATTGTTTAGTTATTTTGTTTAATTATTTTAATTATATGTATGATTGCATATTTTTAAAATTAGCACATATTTTTAATTGTTAGATAATGTTAAACATTTAGATACAATAATTGTTTAGAGTCTTTAGTATTTAGGTTCTTTAATTAATTAATTAATTTAATTAGGGAGAAAATTGTAGAAAATAAATGAAGATTAAATAGAAACTTTAATGTTCTAAGTTGGTTAGTATCTCATTGTAATGAGATGTTAATCAAGGGGACATTTTAGTTAAATATTTAATATTTCATTTAAACTTAGAATATTGTAATCACACATAGTTAGTCAAGTTAAAATAAATTAGGATTAGGTTTAAATAGTTAGTCATTAAATGATTAGGAATATTATTAATTTAGGGCCTAGTATGGATTGTGCCCAATTGTTTGAGTGTTATCACATAAACCCTAAATTTGATAATATTCATAGTTTTTTAATTAATTAAATCAAGTGAAGACCTAATTAGGTTTGAACTTAAAATTGACAAGAAAATAAATGGACATGCATTAAAATCTTTTGTGTTGAGAAACATTTTGAATATAAATTGAAGTATCTTAAAGTAATTGGATGTTTCAAAACTTATATTTTCTTTAAATGTATTTTCTTACAAAAGGATACCTTCATTCAGAATGAAATTCAGTTAACAATTGAGAATTTAATTTAATTCAAAAATTATTACTCGAAATGCCAAAATGCCATGTGAAATTAATAAGGTAACAATAACGAGCGCTTTTGGGGTTGCTAATCCTTCACCACACGTAACCGACTCTCAAACCCAAATTTTGATAAAAAAGAATCTTTGGTTTGTTTTCATGGTGTCATGTAACACCCCAAAATTTGGTCTAGTCGGAATTGAGTTCCGGTGATAGGAAATTTTGCATCGATAAAGTCTAAATATAGTATTGGCTAGCTAATCATTGATATTGGACTCTAATTGAGTTAAATCATTGCTATTGGACCCTATTGAATAGTATCGACAACATTTTAGTGATTAAATTGTTAATATTATAAGTTGGGAAGTAATAGTATAAGGCTTAATAAGGTTGGATGACTAATCTTGCAACTAACCCTCTCTAAGCATAGTTAATATCCACGTGGGATGTTGAAATACAATTCCTTCATTTGAAGGAAAGCCAATTCGGCTATTATTGATAAAAGAAATGAAATAAGGAATTGAAAAGCTACCCGAAACATTGCAAGCAAACATATCTCCAAACTATTCATCTTCTTCATCTCCTACCTAAGCAAGGACCTCCATTGGAGCTAGCCTTAAGTGTCGATTTTCCTTCGTTCTATTGCTATCAAATCGTTCCTAGTGATCGGGTAAGCTTTTCCCCTCAATCTAATATTTGAAATCTATAGTATTTTGAGATTAATCTCAATTTAGGTTTTCGCGATTTATGGAAATTCTTGACTAATAATTATGTTTAGCTTGGACATCAATTTTGATGTCGTTGTATTGATCTTGATATCGCATTATCGACCCTAACAACTTCCCTATTGATTTTCTAGCTCAAGAAGTGCAGAGAGAGGTAAGAGCATCGAATTTTAAGGTGAGTGTAGTCAAAGTCTCGTGATTAGGCGAGGAGCTTTCCCAAATCCCTTATTATTGATTTCGATTATTTCGCTAACATTATTATTAAGGAAGTTGCATCGAATTGTTAAACAGACTCATTGGTAAGCGTTGGTAAGTTTGTTATTGAATATCGAACATAGTTATTGGCATCGTCATTTTGCATTGTCATTGATGTAGTATTGTTATCGAAATGTTATAAAGAAATCATCGGATATTGATATTGACATTGACATGGAAACTATGAAATATTGATAATGAGATATGTTTGCTATTGATAATATTGAAGTCATTGGTCATTGGAATTCTTATTGAATATTGAACATGGATATGGACATTGAAACCTTGGATTTTAATGGACATTGGATACAATTTCATGCCATAGAATTCATGAGCTCAGTGTACGGGTGGACTACGATCCTAGGGCTACGACCTATATTGATTTGGCGAGGTAGAGGGATGTGTTTTGATGTTGGTCATATTGGTGAGGCGGAGGGTGTTGAGTGCATAAAATTTCTATATTTTACCCCTCATTTACCCATATTTTTGTTGCACTCAAGCATGATTAATTTCATTTATGATAGATTTTTGCATACATGTCACAATTAGATACAACTGCACAGATGTTGCAGATTTTGGTCACTTTTGCAGGTATCTACTGCGGCAGCATCCAGGGCAGCAAAGGGGTAGAGGCGAGTTGCGGAGCTGGAGTTGAAGGACAGAGAACACTGCATATTTTTAAGCCGGTATGTCGTGGATCACTGAGGTGGAAAAGCAAAGTGGGGCCCAATAGATAGAGAATTTTAAGCCGGTATGTCGTGGATCACTCCCATATTTTTCTAAGCCCTGAAGTAGAAGGAAGGTCGAGTCCAAAGTTCAAGGAAGAAAGTCAAAGTAGGAAAAGAGGACGAATTAAAGACATCTACTCAGAAGATTTAGTCTTTAATAGAGTTGTACTTTAATTTAAACTTGTATTCTTGCCATGTTAGAAAACTTGAACCCAAGGCCTATATAAAGGCATGTAATTCGACCTAGAGAGGGACATCTAGCTCCTAGCTGTCTTGCTCTAAAACCCTAGTCGTTTCTCTCTCTCCATCATGTTCTAAACTTCCCCCAAAGCTAAGGGTTGATCTTGTAAAGTAGTTGTAAGGATTGTATTGTTCTTAGGTTTTTCCGTTCAATTAATAAAAACTTCAAGTTTATTTACTCTGGTTTTCAACATCTCATAAGAGTATCGGGAGAGCATTGTGAGGTTATCTATTTGCTTAATATCGATAGAGTTAAGCATACAAAAGGAGTAAATATGTGTTTTCCAGTTTATGGTTAAACCATCTTGGCTTAGGGATAAGTACAAGGTTAAGTGGCTAAAGAAGAATTCACAAACATTGATGTTCATCCTTTGATTCACGCTGGGTGGTATTATCCAAGACGTGTTCATCAACAGAACTTGGGTTTAGGGATAGGACAAGTCACAATAAGGATTCTTGCCAAACTTGAAGTACAGAGTTGTTGATCGGTTCTACGACATCGACAAACCTCTGCCGCGATAGGCACGACGACAGAAGCAACGGAAGTTCCTCTAAATAGTGAAACACCTGTACTACTTAGCAAATCAATATCGACCTATTCTCTCAATCTGATTACCTTATCTTTTACTTTAGTTATTACTCAAGATTTCTCCAAACAATCATTTAAACTTATTTCTTTTCTTGTGCAGCAATCTAAGGATAGAGTTATTTCCAGTCCCTATGGATACGATATCCGATACTTTGTATCACTTTATTACTTGCGACGTGTACACTACATTGCGATAGACTCTTTCACACGCAACAGAGGGATCATACCATTTATTGATTTGGCGAGGCGTAGGAATTCGCATATCCACTATCTTGATTTAATCCAAGGGTTAATGATGAAATTAGTATGTTAAACATTGTATTTGGATGCATAAGTATTACAATTGATGAGCATGAGATCATATATAAATATATTCTTCATACATTGATGTTCATGTTGTTATGACTACCACACTAGGCAATGTATGTCTAACGTGTCTCATCTAATGCATTTCAGGTTGAAAGGCCACTTCATTTGAAAATTGGATAGTCGAGGCGAGACAAGTCACTACAATCCTAAAGTAATGTATTTTGACCTTACTGTTGGAGTATGCCCAAAGACCAATCATATGATGATTGAATAGACATACTATTTTACTAGATTTATCAAGTAATGGCATTGCCGTTATTATCATTTGGTATGTTTCTGTGCATCAAACTAACCATTGGATAATAATCTCCATACAATAATACAATTATTGTTAAAAAGAATCCTTAGTCGAATATTTTTACGGGTATGGACAGTGATAATATATAAAGACTAATATGTGGTTGATTGATAACAAGTGTTGTAATTGACATAGAGATGCCAAAATCAACACATAAGTATTTGTTAGAGAACAACATACTGGATTGACCCGCTATGAGCATGTTTCTTGGGTAATTATGTGACAGTCACAACATTGCTCATGATAAACATATGTATGATCCTCAGACTTGAGATCAACATGATTTCAACATAAAGATTTACGTATTTTGACATAGTCAAACGTGTGTCGTAACTGACTACATTATAAAGACTGATGATTGGATACATGATGACCTGTGTAGTGAATTATGGTTGATCAAGAAAGGATTTGTCCCTCCTACATAATGGGAGAAATATCTTTGGCCACTTGATTGAGTGAGATTAGAAAATGCATGGCCATGCTCGAATATTATGATATGAGATATCATAGAGATTCGTTTATAATAATCTACTTAAGACATCAAGAAACACTAGATTGATAATGCAAGTGTGACTAACCCATGACTTGTGTTCATCTAATATATAAAGGACAAAAGGATAAAATGCATAAAGAAAGTTTATTCAGGAATTAGGAAAGTCAAACCATGACTTCATGCAACTTAGGTAGCAATGATGTATTGCTAGATGCCACTCATTGTTTGTAAAATTAGAACAGTTCAAATTTTGCTGCTAACGTTGCATGAACCTACAAGGGTCACACCCTTCGAATGAAACGAACAAAAAAATTGGAAACCATACCCCCTATTTTAGGGAGGTTGCCGAAAATCCTCTATGGGATAGGGGAAATCGGCAATTCCCTTAAATGGGAATTATATTGGATAAATATTATATTTATCAAATATTATTTAGAGTATGGAAAATATTTAGAGACTTAAATATTATAGAATAAGATTCTAGAAATTTAAATATATATTTGGAATTTATATAATGTATATGTAATTCCAAGTTTATGTAGAATTAGATTCTACATAATTAAAAATATATATTTAAGTTCAAGTAAAGATAGAATGAGATTCTATATATATATATATATATATATATATATATATATATATATATATATATATATATATATATATATATATATAGATTAAATATATTTATATTTAAATCCATGTTTTATGTAGAATAAGATTCTACATAATTAAATATATATTTCATTTAAATATTATTAAATATAATGTATATTTAATATAAACCAATTTCAAGTAGAATTAGATTCTATGAATTTTGGTTGAACTTGGATTTAAGGAATTCAACTAGAATTAAGTCTCTGAATACTATTTAAAGGGACAAGGGCTAGCAACCAAATCATCCCTCTTCTTCCTCTTGAAGATTTCGACAACACCTCTATGGATTCCCCACTGGAATTCGACATATCCCAGAAAGCTCTCTGAGAAGCTATTCGATATTTTTCTGGTGTTCTACTTGCCCCCTAGCAAATCCCTGAAGGTTCCCTTGCTCGATTGCATGTCCCAGTTGAACTCCTGGTCGATTTTAGACTCTCTCAGGAATCATTGGAGGGATTTCGACTTCTCCTTGGAAGGTGTTCAAACCTGTCGAAATTTATCCCTAAGTGTTAGGGAGGCGGAAACTTTGTTCGTTTTGTTCGGGTGGACTCCGTAGAGGTCGTTGCGAACCTGTGACGATTTCGGTTTTACTTGACGTGGTTATTCCGACATACCGTCGGTTTTCTAGTTTCCAGAGTTTTAAAAGGTAACTCTTCATCTTTTCACCTTGGATTCGTTCCAGTACATGGATCCTGGTTGGATTACGTCGGATTAATTTTTCCACTGCGCCACGGGGCGTACCGACGTGACCCAACAGTGGTATCAGAGCCACTTGTATCATAAAATTTGGACTTAAATTCTTGGGTGATGTTTATGTATGAGATGCATGTTGTTTGATTCGATTTAGATATTTATCGTTTATCGTATCACACCTAATAAAGACTTATTTTGATTATCACTGAATGATTAAGAGTTAATCATAACTATGTTAGGTTGCTTCAATGTTAAATGTTAACATGTTGAGACTAATAGTTAGTCTAAAGAACAAGTAGTTGTTCGTAGTTTCTTAGATTTATGAAATCTCTGAAAGGTCTTCTAATTTGATAAAAGTTATCAAACTATCTTTCACGGTGAATCCATAAGAGTTATGGTTAGACGTTATGAAAAATGCATGTCTAGGATTGGCATCATCAAAGACCTGGTACTTAAGTGTGCCTAGTGCACCACCTCACTTTCATGTTGACCTACCTAGTGCATTTGTTCGTTAACGCAAATGGTTTATGAAACCTCATGACCTTTTTTGACCCATTAACCGAAACATAGGGATAATCAGTTTAAAACTCCGTAAACACGTCGTTACTTTGTTCGCACGATGTTTAAAATGCATGTTAGATTGCACGGTGTTTGTTTTGCATGGTTATAGCCCATAGCCTTTATAGTTTTTTATAAATACGGCCTGCGTGTCGTGCCTTTCTCTATCTTCAATTGTACTTCTCTTCTCATCTCACTCCCTCGCATGTAACGCGAGTTTCTGAAAATTGTAAATACTCATGAAGATAAAGCAATGACCAACATAGCAGCGTGGTGGGCCTTCCCTGGTGGATCAGGCATTTCAAAAGCAGATTCTATCTTCAGTAGAATGGTCCTCCCATTAGCTTGGGATGGGTCGCCTTAGGTTAAAAGGGGCTATAATCATTGCATATTTATTTACCACTTATATTTACCTTGTATGTGATGCAATGGATGTTTTATAAGCATGATTAAACATAGTTCTATTGATAGGATCAATGTTAAAATGATGAGATAATTAAGTAAATCCCTCATTATAATTCTAAGTTTGTTTTAACCATCCAATATTTACCCTCGTTAAAGCTTCGATCGATATAATGCGAGCTTTGCCAAAGCAATGTCACATTTATCTATCTTAGTTAAACGCGAAGAATAAGCTAGTGATATTCGCCGGTTGAGATATTGGTATTGACTTAGCTGGGTTGTTCTAATAGGATTAGAAAACCTAGTGGTTAAAAGTTTTGGTTAATCATAAGATGATTTAAAGAACAAGAGTTGTTCGCCAAAAGATGAGGAATTACATTAGATGTAATCAGTAAGGTGTTACTTACCTAAATAATCATTTCCTAAAAGACTGGCCAAAGCTGGTTTAGGAATGGTGAAATACGGATCCTCACTTACTAGAAAAAACTATCGAAACGTTTTTTCGAAATTAAAACTAGAGGGTTTTTAATTTTGAAGAAAATAGGGGGAGTAAATTTATAGTAAAGACCTATCTATAAATTTTAAATTTTAGTGAAACTTATATAGCATATTTTCTTTGTTGTAGAATTAATGGAAAATAATACTCTATCTTTGTGATCTATCCTTGAGAAGGATAAGCTCAATGGCATAAACTTCCTTGACTGGTTCCGCAATTTGAGAATTGTTCTCAAACAGGAAAAAAAGGAATATGTCATTAAAGAACATGTTCCTGATGAACCGGTTGCCACTGCTTCCAGAGCTGACAAAGACAAGTTTAAGAAACACATGGACGACATGCTGGATGTCGGTTGTCTTATGCTTGCCTCCATGACCCCTGAGCTTCAGAAGCAACATGAGGACATGGTAGCTTATGATATGATTCAAAATCTCAAGGAGATTTATGAAGGGCAAGCTCGTCAAGAGAGGTACGAGACCTCTAAAGCTCTGTTTCAATGCAAGATGAGTGAGGGATCTCCCGTAGGAGCTCACGTCATCAAAATGATGGGCTGCATCCAAACGTTGGAGAAGCTCAGCTTTCCGCTGAAAGACGAATTAGCTACTGACGTCATCCTGCAATCGTTGCCGGATAGTTTCAATCAGTTCGTCCGTAATTTCAATATGAATGAAATTAACAAGACGCTGCCACAGTTGCTCGGCATATTGAGAACTACTGAAATCAACCTGAAGAAGGTAGGACCTAAACTTGTTCTGATGGTCAGCAAGGGCAAGAAGAAAGGTAAATCAGCAGCAAAGTCTAAAGGTGATGGTAAGACCAAAACCGATGGAAATGAGGCATTGAAACCTAAGAAGGGAATCAAGAAGGATGGAAAATGTTTCCATTCTGGCAAGACCGGACATTGGAAGAGAAACTACCCCACACACCTACAAGAAGTCAAGAAAGCAAAAGCGAGTGAGGCATCAACCTTAAGGCTTCTAAAGAGAAGGCATCAGAATAGACATGGACCTGCGAATGGAAATAAAGTAGGAGTTGCTACATCATCCATTAGGACATGTGTTTTTACTTAAATAGATTTTTTTTAGTTTTTAAGATTATTATTTTGTGCCTAAGTTTTAGTTATCTTGTAAGGACAAGATATTTTAATTTTGAGATTATTTAAATAAATGTTATTCTTTTAATCTCTTATGGCACAACGAATCAATGATCTTTAAACTAATCAAATCAATAATATTTATAAGATAAATAAAACAAATGACTAATCTCAAACTCATAAAAAGTATTAAGGTAATTTGATGAGATCAAATTCAAGAATACTTAAAGTTTGATGAACTTTCAAAGAATATGGGATTGTCCCATAATTAAATCTCACAAGTGGAACGAAAAGTCTTTGAAAGAGAATCAAATATGTTAGACATGTTTTGATTCAGAACAAGTCATTTTCGACTTCTTTACACAATAGAAAAACAACTCTCATACTTAATCGTTTTTTTTTAACTTGGTTCGAAACGCCATATAAGATATGGACTAAGAATTGTTCTAGAATACCTTTGAAGTTTTAAGGTTACTTACATGTTAAAATGTTTACAAAGTTCGAACCTTAAAAACTCCATTTGTTGTTTATCCCAACGAGAACAAAGCGTTTGTTTCTCAAACGAGAGTTTATCTTGAAAGAGATTAATTCTCACAAAGGGATTTTATTTCTTTAACTTTAACGAGAACAAAATATTTGTTGCTCAAACGATAGTTTATCTCGAAAGAGAATACTTATCACTAAGGCATTTAATTTTTCAACGACAACAAAATGGTTGTTGCTCAAACGAGAGTTTCTCTCGAAAGAGATTACCTCTCACAAAAGGAAAAAATGGAATTTGGAATGTGAAGAAATTTTAGACAACAAATTTATGAACCAAAGATTGAGAATGTTCCACAAATGATCAAGGAACATTGGAACAAAACACAACCATTGTGTTGATCATTAAGAGAATACCATATACTTGAGAAATATGGATTTCTCACTATCCGTACATGGAAACACTCTTCTTTTCGGATCAAGATAAAGACTAGGTCTTATCAGAAAGCAATGGTGAGCCCAAAATTCGAGAAATGGCTAAGAGCCATGAGATATGAGATGAAATCCATGTCTAAAACCAAGTATAGACTTTGGTTACCCAAAAGGGTAAAACCTAAGAGGTATGGATGAGTTTTTCAAAAAGGAAAAACCGAGATGGATGATAAAACATACAAAGGATGATTCGTCGCTAAAAGTTTTCGACAAACTTCATAGTATAGACTATGATAAAGCATCTTCATTGTAGCTATGTTTAATCCATCTTAATCTCACTTGCAAGTAGTTACATATGATGATTATGAAATCAAATAAAGGAATGTCAAAACCACTTTTCTAAGGGAAAACTTGAAACAGATGTGTACATGACACATCCAGAAGGTTTTGTCACTCCAGTAAACACTTGGAAGGTATGTAAGCTACAAAGGTCTATCCGTAGACTAAGGCAAGCTTCTCGAAGTTGGGATATTCATTTCAGAATATACAATCAAAAGGTTTGGTTTATCTAGAAACAAAGGGGAATCTTCTTTTCAAAAGAGCTAGTGGGAGCATTGTTACTTTCCTAAGTATTATATGTAGATGACATACTCATCAAAAGGAACTAAAGATCGCTATCCGTTTTGCATTAATAAAAGATACTGCGAGTTAGCAACATGAGACAGTATCTAACTCTATAACATAGGCTGAATGTATTACAGTCGACATAGCAATAAAGAAGGATGTTTGGATCTAAAGAGTTCACTTCTGAACTAAGGGTTGTTCCCAGCATATTAGATGCTACATAACTCTGTTATGATGGAACCTTTGCGTAAGCAAATAAAACCCAGATCTCGTCAATAAATCCAAACATATTCTAAAGTGCTTACATCTTGGATATGTGAAAGTATGCAACATACGCACAAAATTGATAACTTTATCAACTCCCTGACAAAGCTTTTGACATAGCATGAGCATGTCAATTAAACTAAACCATATTGTATTAGATACAAGAATGATTGGTCTTAGTGCTAGTGGGAGATTGTTGGAGTATGCCCAAAGACCAATCATATGATGATTGAATAGACATATTATTTAACTAGATTTATCAAGTAATGACATTGTTGTTATTATCATTTGGTATGTTTCTATGCATCAAACTAACCATTGGATAATAATGTCCATACAATAATATGATTATTGTTAAATAGAATCCTTAGTCGAATATTATTACGGGTATGGACAGTGATAATATATAAAGACTAATATGTGGTTGATTGATAACAAGTGTTGTAATTGACATAGAGATGTCAAAATCAACACATAAGTATTTGTTAGAAAACAACATACTGGATCGACCCGTTATGAGCATGTTTCTTGGGTAATAATGTGACAGTCACAACATTGCTCATGATAAACATATGTATGATCCTCAGACTTGAGATCAACATGATTTCAACATAAAGATTTACGTATTTTGACATAGTCAAACGTGTTTCGTAACTGACTACATTATAAAGACTGATGATTGGATACGTGATGACCTATGTAGTGAAATATGGTTGATCAAGAAAGGATTTGTCCCTCCTACATAATGGGAGAAATATCTTCGGCCACTTGATTGAGTGAGATTAGAAAATACATGGCCCTGCTCGAATATTATGATATGAGATATCATAGAGATTCGTTTATAATAATCTACTCAAGATGTAACCCCCTAGACCCGCTTATGCGTTTCGCGGATCCTAGGAAGTCACATTAGGGTCACAAGAGCGACCCACCGTAAAAATCCACATAAAACATTTCCTCTAAAAAACACATATTAAATTATAACGGTAACTTTTGTTAAAAATACTCTTCAAGAACTTATTTAAACATATAACAAAAATTTCAAAAAATATTTTACAGGCACTGTCATGAAATAATAGTGACATGCGTGCCCACTAACTATGTCGGTACCGTACTCCAAAAGCAACACCGAGGGAACACCAAACACTAATGTCTGTCATCGAGTCATGTTAGATTTCTTTTTAACCTGCGACGGTAAAAACAACGTGAGCTTCGGAAAGCTCAGTTATACAGAACTACCAATGGATGCTATAAGTAACATGTAGGTATATGGTAAGCATAACACTATCATGATGTTTCGGGCAAAAAAAAGGCTACAAAGATACGATCAGATATTCCAATGAAGCGGTATGCATGAAGATAATATAATTGTTCTTTATTCAATCATTGAGTATCATACTAGGAACATATAGACCAAAGAGATAGACAAGATATGAATTACGATAGTTGAATCAGGAGCGTAATGTGTGTTCCAACAGTGCAAAGTTAACACATATTAAGTAACGGTGTGATGCACGCTATTTCACGGTTATACAATGTTAGCGATAAGGTTCCTTTTAGATTTTCTTTCTACCCTCCAACCAAACTCCGGTATTCAGTTCCCCAGAACTGTAACTATAACGGGCATTAACCTAGGCCCATTAGGCGTAGGTGCCAGCCTAAGGGGATACCTTAGGTACGGTAAGGAATTACCCTAGTCGAAGCATAGGAACCTGAAACGGTAAGGAATTACCAGCCTGATCAGGGCTGAACCTACGGTAACTTCATACTCTATCCCAAATATCCCGATAATGGTCTATGTAGTGACGAAAGTAATCGGTAGTAGTCGGCAATGATTGATAATAACAATATTCGGTAGCAATTAGTGTTAATCAGTAATAATAGTGAACATAAAGTAAACTGTAGTTTTCGATGAAACGATAACTAGCGAGCATATAAATTTTTATTTTCTTTTATTTTCTCTTTTTTTCTAGTTCAGATACATAGGTATATTTTGGTTTGGTAAAAGCCATATTTAGTATCAAAAGACAACCTTGGGTTCAGGACGGTAGGATATTTATGTGCACTTGGAACCACACTAAAAGGAACCATTTATTTCTTAGAGATACTTGGTATTTACAAGGAGGGATGAAACACTAAACTTTTGACAACTCTGAACCGATTTCAGAAACGATGTCCCTATCTCAAGAGGGCCTCGTAATCAATGTCTCTGACCAAGCATTCGAAAATTGATATGATACGATCGGTTAGGATCTCAAATATGTCAAGATTGTTCTGATCATTTGGCCAATAAGGGCATTTTGGTCATTTAACACTCCGAGGCAGTTCTATAATCTGATCCCGAGGGGATAGGTCAATGATTTGTCGCGCTGAAGATTTTCGACGGTTTACTAGGCTTCAAAGACCATTCCACTATACTCATCTCACCAATACATTACTTTCCATGCATTCAAATCGGTGCACTTTCCTTGTGTTCACTATTTAATTCTGATTGTGTTATACATCTGTATGAATCGTTGTCACATTATCTCGAAACATATCGCGAGAGGTTGAACATGCATTTATGCCAATTTTGGGTATTAAGAAATGATTGACATACTTAACCCAAACTTCAACCCATTTGAATATTGCAATCACTTGCGTGCGATCAAAAGTTCAAGATTTCGAAGCTTTAACTTATCTCAGTCAAGAGGGCATCCCAATTATTTAAAGTACAGTCGTTCACGTTATTTCGGGCCTTTCGAAACACCTAATCATCTTAATCACTAGTTTATATCACGTCAAATGGTTAATTCGGTAGTTATGGGTGCCTGATGGCATCTTAGTCTCTTTTAGCCAATTTGTACATGTCAATATTTTCAATTCTTTCGGTTATTTCGGTCCTTTCGACCATTTTTCAATCATCCATTATTTACAAAACACGAGGATAGACCCATCATCTCTGTAATTTTAGAAATTCCAATGCCCAAGCACATTTTGGTCATTTGATGACTCGATTGTATCAATATTTTCAATTCTTTTACTCGATTCAGCCATTAATAACAATTATGTATTTTCTAATAGTTGATTGATCTGAACATATAAAGAGTTTCCCCCACAAAATTATCTTCAGAGGTTTATTCAGGATTTACACTAAATCCGAGTGCTTATCTTTCTTGAATGTTTAAGTCTTATTATCGCATCTCTCTGAGTAATTTGAGACTTTTAGATGAATCAATTGTTTTACCAGATTTAGTGTAAGTTTCATCACCGCTTTCATCATCATGGGTATTTCTGTCATTTTCACATCGAGGGCATTTTCGTAATTATATACTCCAATATTTCTGTCATTTGACAAATTAACATTATTAATCGGGTTTGGAGATTGATCGCCTCATTAATTATTTGTTGGATTCCAGATTCTTTGATTTATCATCTTTTTCATTCGATTATTCCAAACTTATCTATAACGTCGTACATTTTCATATCTGGTTAGACTTAAGCAGAATAAACGGTACTCATCATCATACGTGTGCATGCATTAACCGAATACTAACATGTTCACGAGGCATACAAGAGGTAGCAAGGTATTACCTTGAATCCTTGCTATATAGGTCGACCGTGGTACTCCATTCGATCAAACTCGAACCCGAATTCAACGTCCTTTACTTCTCGGATACGAAGACACATGAATACCTTCAATTAAATATAATCCATAATCAATCCTTAATTTGATTACATAACTCTTAAATTAAAAAAAACTAAACACATGCATTCTCGGGTTCAAAGTCCAATTCGGAGGCTTTCGGATTAGAATTTCACGAAACAAGCTTCAAAAACGGACTCAGGACGTCGAAAAACATAAAATGGGGCTTTTCGGGAAAATTGACTTTTTGGTCAAAGTCAACGCTGACGTCAGCGGTCAAAGTCAACGCTGACGTCACTGGTCCAAAGGCTGACTCGACGAGTTGACTCACTGGGTTGACTCGATCGAGTTGGCTCACTGGTTTGATTCGGTCAACGGGTCGGGTCGGTCAATGGGTCGGGTCAGTCAACGGGTCGGGTCGGTCAACGGGTCGGGTCGGTCAACG